>OZ012663.1:10634561-12129102 GCA_963942545.1 Oxycera nigricornis | reverse complement strand
AAAATTTAATATTATATTTCAAGTATGAAAAAAAAACTAACGAAATTCTACTGAAATATTTATTTTGAGCATTTTCAAAAGAATAAATTATTATTAAATTTTTAAGTTGTCGAAGAAAAAGCTGGCTGTCATAAAACATATTTATAAATTCATTTTGGAGTCAATACTAATTGAAGGGCTCTTCCTGAAAAAGTTCTATCTACATTTTGACAATTTATCATGAAAAAAGAAAACATACATACTTTAAACTAACCTGGACCAATCAGTTAAAATTTTGCTATGATTTAAAAAAGGATTTAAGGAAAAATAATTCCAGAAAAAAGGATTTATTTTCAATTCGGTGCAAGTGATATTTTTTTCATGCTGGTTTATTCGAAGATTATTTACTGCTAATTTTATTTAATTTCCAAATGAATGATATTATTTCACATTAGTTTTATGTTTTGTTATATAATAGCTTGAAAGAGTTTAACAATTCGACACACTAACGTTATTTCAAAATAAAAAGTACTTAAAGATTTTACGAAAAGCACGACACGAAAATGCTCTTGAAAATCTAAATAATTGATATGATGAATTGCTATCAATTATTTAAATATTATCAGCATAAGTTCTCGAAGAAGATTTTTGTCGATCTTTAATCAATCTTCGAAAAGTTAAAAAAAAAATTTCAAATTATTCTTTGGCATTAACTCAGTACAATATTCTCCTGGCATTGAATGCCAATAAAGTCTTACGCCTAACTCTCATCCATTTTCGAGTCTTATCCCTTTCAAATAAACTTTCTCAACAGTTTTTGAAGCATTTTCCTTGCATCCCAATGAGTGAGTTATCATTGCAGAAGTCTTATCCTTACCGAACCTAGCACAACTGCTACAACCATCCAAAAGATTGATTTCCTCTTGAATCAAAGTGCACACCGAAACAGGATTCAAAGTTTTGACTACTATCACCCCAAAATGCAGTAGAACGGCTGTTTCTGAAATGAATTTCCAAGACTTTGTGTAACCGCAAGGACTTTAGAAAAGCGACAATTTTCTCTAGTCAAATAACACTGAAATGCAATCTGCCCGAAATTTCTTTTCTTAAGGAACATTGCCGTCTGTTTCAGAAACAAACTTGGTTTTGTGATTTTTTATGCTATCACAAGCATATTGGATGGGAGCATTTTGGTCTAAATGACTCGTCCCTTTTTATGTAAAATTATAGTTGTGACTCCGATAAGTGTTAGTTACCAAAAATTTGAAATGGTTCTATAAAAATTTCCGAGTTCCACCCACAAATAGTGGATCAACTACACTGCAACAGTAAAATTTTACATGCTTAAATATCTTCAAGATGAGATATCGATGAACACAGTTCTACAGGACATCAGTTACAGATCGCTATTGAAACATTTTGCTTTGACCTTGCAGTCTCTTTCACCATCTTCCAAGGGAGCCTTACGGGACTTTTCCTTGCCATTATTTAATTTCCCAAGAAAGTTCACCTGCTCAGCACACATTGGAATTATTAGGGATGAACATTTCACGGACCGTTCTGAGAATGATCCCCACTACAACTGAGTTCTGTATAACTTCTGAATTTGATAGGAAAACTTTTTTTGAGTTAGAACGTATAATATAGAGAAGGACAAGTAATGGTTGATTGGGTATATTATATGCTATTGGGGCTTTTCAATGTGTCATAAATTAGATTAATGCTTTGGAATAATGAAACATTCGGAATATAAATTGAATTATGGATATAATTCTTGGTATGTTCAGCGAACGATTAGGCATTTCGGTTCGTATCAAAACTTATTTTGATAGTTATGATAGGAGTTAGATAAATTCATTGTTATCGGTAAAAGCTTTCGAAAATAGTTTTGTTATTGATTAATCACATCAAAAGTCGCTGTGTTTCAATTGATAATAAAGTAACACCTTTAACAGATTCTCTTTTTTCGAAATTATATGCCTCGAAACCGATTCTTTCCTCTGAATTTTCCAACAACCAATCCTTTTTTGCCATTTTGGTGGCACGTTTTCTGGAACAAAATATTAATCTGCGAAAAGTTTTGATAGCGACATTTCTAAAAAAAACTGTTGAGCAAAATTAATCCTATTTTTTGGCTGCAAAGTAAGAATTCTGAGTCTATGTTATATTGTAGTAAAAGAACATATAGCTTTCTTAAAATCTCACAAAAATTACAAAAAGGATGAAAATTTTAAACGAAGGTATATAAAAGGGTTATCTTAAAGATATTTTTATTTACAATGCAATGCAATGCAATTTTTTTCAGATTTTTACTATAATTGTTCAAATATTGAAAATACAAAAAAAATCAGATTGAAACTTGCATTTGGAAAATTCTCCGATATCGTTTTCTGCTCTTGAGATATACGCAATTTTCAGAGTACCATTTGTGAACATAATCATTTTTGAAGTTGTTATTGTTGTAGTTTTTCAGCAATCAATATTTTAATTTTTCGTGGAAAAATTAACGATTTTTTACACTTGATGGCCATTAAACAATCGAAAATACAAAAATTCAATTTCATTCAAATTCATTTTCATATAACACATTCTCAACACAAATACTTCATTCATTTCCAAGCTCTCAAAAATTATATTATATTTTCAAAAAGAGGTAAAATTATTGTATGAAAGAAAAAAATATTGTGCATTTTTTTGGAAAAAATTAATATTTATTAAAAAACCGTAAAATTATTTTCAAAGTATAAACCTGGAAGTACTCATGAATAAATTCTGATTAAAATGTTCCAATTTATAAAACATAATGAATGAAATGAATTCCTGGAAATTCAAATAAAATGAAGCATGTAAAGAAAGGAATTTCAACCAGCTAATTTTTTTTTATATAATATTCATCCCATAACACTACATACATATTAAAAATATTAAATTCAAAAGGAATAATGCAAAAAAAATTAAATAAATAATAATCTAAATAGTTTATGTTCATTTAGAAACTTATTTTTTAAAAAATAAATAGATTTAACTTATTTTTTCAAACTTTGAAAATATATTCGTTTGAAAGCTGAGTTCTTTCTCATCATTTAAGGTAATTTTGTTTATTCTCCTCAAATAGTAAATGCCCTAAATTTATGATTCCTTAATTGAGTGATCAAAAAATCAATTTACTGGACATGCGCGCGAACCCGTCAATAATATAATAATAAAATAAATCGTATCTCATGAAATAATTTATTTACAAAAAAAGCTTTTCTGGTAAAATTTGCAGATAATTGACCAAGCCGAATCGGAATATTTTTGTGTATTTTTATTATTATTATTTTACCTCAAAGTTAACCCTTTCAAATGGGGTCAAATATCTTGATTTACTAGACTACATTATCCTAGATTTTTAAATATAATTACTGCCAAATAATAACTGCCCGAAATGTGGTTTATCTTAAAACCTATAGTAAAAATGTACTTAGTAAAGTATTTGTTAATTTCATGGTTAAGTGGTCAATGCTTATGAGTTTTGGTCTGCATTGTAAGCCAAGAACTCTACCAAATAATTGCACGAAAATATAGATTTAATTCACAGAAAACTCATTTGTTTCATCGAATTAATTCTGCACTCTAATGGCTTACAAACATTGTTTGATGTGTGCGACATTAGACCGCAAATTATAGATAATTTCACTTTTTAGCTGTTGCAAAACTCATAAAGAGATTCGCTTTAGGAAAAATAAACAAATCTAACTACGACCACTAATGAATGTTAATTATGTGTGAATAATGCACTTTTAGTTTATTTCATTACCATCTACATTCTACACGCTTCACAGAATTAATTGCATTACGAGTTCTCCTGTTTGCTATTTACTTGATACAAATTTCCACCCCCTCTTCCTTTTCGCCGGTACTCTGATTGCCAGAAGGCCAGCTCATTAGTCCTGGATTGTTGTCGCTTACCACCCCAAAAACATTTTTCTTGCCACTCTCATAATAAAGGGATAATTGAATATTATTTGTATTGTAAATTCATGACTTTACTAGGATTCAATTATGTAGTGAGAAAATTAAAATTTAATCGGATTACAGAATTGAAATATGTTCAATTGTCTAAATTATTTGTTTGTAAAGTTTGGTAGGTTTTTAAAAGGTTTTAAATGTAATTGGAATAAACTACGCGACCAAACTGTAAATATTCAATACATATAATTGAAAATATGTATTTCCTGAAAACGAGAATTAAATGTTAATTGAAAATTTATGATTCTTATTGATCAAAAAATAATAACTACGATATGAATGAAAATGTGGAATATTTTACATTACTATTGTACTAACAAAATTGATTTTCCATTTCTCAAATCATATCCACAAAAAAATTATGCTGACAATATTTTCCTAAAATTATGCAAACCATTCTCAATGTAGAATAATTTCAGTTCAATATTTATTTTCACATTTTATTACAGAAGTCTACTAAACGATCCGACAACAAAGAAAACCTTCCAGTAAAATAATTTTATCGATCACCAAATGCTTTGCATATTTATTTATATTATAAATAAAAATAACAGTTATTTATATTATAAATCCCAGTCAATATTTTCTATCCAAGTATCTTTCTATGAAAAATTTACCGAAAGCAATGAAAAGAAAAAAACGTGCAACAAAGATATTGCAAGATTCCAAGTCACCACTAAATGAAGACAATACAGAGAAAGTGCTTTGAAAAATGTGCCACGAAAAGAAATATCGTAAAATTATTGAATTAATTCCAGTAAAAAAACAGCAACATTATTTTCGAGATAAATCTCCTTAATAATAACAGAAACAGAGAAAGAAAAAGTTGGCAAAACATACTGCCATAAACACATCGATGAAATTTTTGAGAATGGAAGCGAAAAGCAAATTTCCTTTAAAATAACAATTTTCTCAACAACTCAAATAAAAATTTAGCGGAAAAACTGCAGAAGTTGTTTAGTAAAACATGTATTATTAAATAACAATTTAGTAAAATATTTACTCAAATAAAAGGCGTCGTCTTTTTAATAAAATCATTTGAAATTTTTGGATAGGATGGCTGGAAATTATTTCATGAAAAGGTTTACTAGAAAAGTTTCTTTGACATTTTACCACTCGGAAAAATACCATTTAATAAATTTAGAAAAATATCAAAAAGGCATAAATCAACCAAAAATATTTAAGCTAATGTCGTTTCGATCTACCAAATTTGGTTTATTTAAAACTGATGTGTAATCCAAGCACGACTTGCAGCCGTTGTAAAAAATTTAAGTCGTTTAACTGGTTCCAGAACCATATCCTTCCTTCATATTAACACAAAAGTATTTACCTGTTTTTGTCTAGAAATTTTTCACGAAATATTTAAATGCCACGAAATAGAAGAAAATATACTCGGTATGTTTTTTCTTCACTTATTTTATTACAAAACTGATATTACTACAAGTAAATACTGTTTACGATATTGTAAACTGCGGTCTTTTAGTATTTTGTTAGGATTGATTTTTCAGCAAGAATATACTTTGAATCAATGACGGTTTAATGTTGTCAAAACGCATCAATCGATCATTCGTCAGTAAAAAATCTCATAATTACGACATAATGTTTGTATCCTTGACTCTTCTTGTGAGTTTCTACATGCGCAAACCTATTTTAAGAATCGACCATTCCAAATTTCATCAGACTATTTAGTAATTTTACAGAATCTTGGATTTAAACTTTGTGAATTAATCCAATCTAAATGTTGTTCTGGCCTAGACTTAAAATATGTTAAGCCATGAAAAACATAAATCTTTCTGCAGAAAAATGTATTTTTAATCAGTCCTGATTTGTAAGGACTAATTAACGAGCATTTCGGTATAATTTCGTTATTAAGGCACCGTTTCGACGTAACAAAAATTGATAATCCCATGAGCTACTTGTATTTCGGCACGAGATTCAACTTTAGGTTTGGTCGTGTTGTTTTTAAATAAAAACAAGGCTCAAAATTAATTTCAAACACACTACCAAACTCATACCAAGATTTGAATCGGTTTGTTCTTCAAAATTTTAAAAAATCACTTGCATCTGGTTCAATGTTTTTCGAAGGAAGCGAACCTACCTCAAGGCTACATTTATTTGAAGATATCAAAAGACAGATTCAACTCCTCCAAAATATGAAAGAATCTCACTTTTCCAACAACAAAATTTCCATAAAAACTTTCAACTATATTAAAGTGTCATGTGTTGTGTGTTTGATTGGTTTCTATGTTATTAAAAATTTAATGCGGATATTACGCAATCCTAAAGAGCAATAAATTCAATTGAAAAGTTATGCCATTTAATACAGAGCCATCGTTGATTTATTAGAAAAGAAACCAATGAACACGAATTACATAAAAACAACAACAAAAAAGTAAGTAAAATCTACCGCATTATCCATCCTTAATTATATTTTCTTTTGTTTGACACAAAATTTATGATGCTCATATTATTTTATATCCGTCATAAAGTACTTTTCCAAAAAAATGATGCCATCTGAAGAGTAAGGTAGTAAGATTGTGTACAATGTCTCGTCGTTTAAATTCTTGGAATAATTTTCACGTAAAACAAGTTAATGAGCACTACCATCTGCCCACACTGCCATCCACTCAGGGTTATATCTTTCGAGTTACATTTTCAAGCTCCTTAAATTTTCCATCAACTGCGACAAGCAGGTGATTGCAGGCAAACGAACAGATATGTAGTCGACACGAATATCTTCAGATCCCAGCAACTTTCCTCGAAGATTAATGAAGATAAATGGCAGAAGTTGGAGAAGCTTCTGCTCATAAAATACATACTTCGTCATATAGCCGGGAAGTTCGAGTCGCAATATCAAGGGATTATAATAGGTCCTGACATATTTGCTTAGCTCGCTTCCTTAACAAATGTTTGCTTACAGGATACCGAGCGCGGCACTTTAAACTCGGAGCTGATGACGGTGCAGCTCGCTTATTGCGGAAGGTCAAACATGATGGTTTCACTTGCCTGCTATGGTGGCAATCCAGCTGTTTTCAGGAGCTTTCCTGATATCTTCCGACCTATAAGATATAAGATACACTTATTCAGCTGAAAGTTTCATTTGGAATCCACTACTCCTCTTTGTTCGGTTTGCAGACACATATTTCACCACACTGTGCAGAGTATCCTGAAGCAAAGCTTCGTTCCATTATGCATGTGGACGGCAAAAATGTTCTGCGCAAGCCTACTTTTAAGGGTTTAATTCCCAGGACCTGGATTACGGGAGAATTATACAATATTCAGTTTGCTGGATGCCAGGCAATATGGCATGTTCGTGACCGGGTTAATATTTTAAACGGTGACACGGACATTCGTATGTGGAAAGGATTAAGTTCGAGACATTTGTAATTCACCTGCATCTTATACAATTTGCCTGGATAAGTTCGGGATGATGAAGTGATTCAAGAAGTCCATCGAAATTTGCGTGACTATTCTAAATTTACAAATGTTTTTGAGGCATTGTTGTATTTTATATTCACCTCCAATTTTGTAATTTTTGCAGAAATTTTTTGATATGTCTTACAAATAAATATTTATATTTTATGATCGATCAAATGTTTAATAAAGTTTTACCTTTACCAAAAATTGTCTTCTTATTTTTCAAGTGTTCTAGGTTTTGTCATCTAAAATGTTCAAGGAACCAAGGATTTGGAGAGTATCTAGTAGCTTTTGTAGAGTTGTTGATTTGATGCTTTTGGGTAATGAAATGACTAAACACTCTTGAAGAGAGATACTATTTCCAAAATTTGCAATCATGAAAGAGTCGTTATGGGATTTTTTAGATTTTTTTACAGCTCTGTTGTCTTAATGTCGTTAGAAAATCGTTCGTTTTTTTGTGACCATGATTTTTTGTACATACATTTTTTTAGAAAATATTGAAATTACTTTCATGAAACATGTCTTTCAAATATTAAAACAATATAACTTTGCTTTAAATACAAACTTATTTTTAAAAATATCTGACGTTCATAATTATAGGTTTATCTTTCCTGGAATAAAATGAAAAAGAAAGTAGGTTGCTTCGAAATTATTACAGTGTAAGATGCACTCAAAAGTTATTAACAAAATTTTGACCAGTTCCGAACAATGTAAGAAATTCTAAACCAATCGCCATATTGACTCAAGATAGGGACCGCATAAAAAACTCTTTTAGAAGAAGAAGAAAATAGGAAAATAACTCAAAAACTGACGAAATATGAACATGAAATGCTTTTTTAAAACTAAATCAAAACATGAAGCTTGTCAGTTACTTGGAATCTCGCGAAACCTTTTTGAATTTGATTAAGAAAATACACATGCGAACATTTTTAAATATTTTATTTAGATATGTACTTATTTTATAAATACAGACACTTTTCAAAACGTCAATTATGTTCCAATTTTATTGATATTTTCGTATATCGCACAAAAAAATCGCACAAATAAAAATTCGCACACAAAAAGACCGCACAAAAACAGGTATTCTAACTTTTTATATTTTTATGTGTAAATGAAAGTTCATCTTTAAACCCACAAGCAACCAAAAATACTCTTCCTTAGATTTTGTAAAATTTTGGCCAATTCAAAAACACTAATGAATCCTGCAACTGATGGATGAGATGTACATTTGTGTCTTGTAAAATCAAAAATCAAGGAAAAGGAACAGTTTTATCTGTAAAGAAATAAAAGACTTCCAAAATGCATATTAAAATTGATGAATATTTGCCATAAATACTTCATATTGACTATTATTCATCAATTTTTGTCAAAATATCGTCAAATACAGAACTCCTACATACAGAATATGCACTGAAAGTCCACAAACCAAACTCTTATTATCCTTTTTTCAAAACCTACTTCAACAATTCCGTCACGCCTATATTTTACTATTTGCAAATGCAAAAAAGAGAATATCTTTTTTTGCAAAACGTTCTGGCCATGCACACATTATCCCAACTGTATTCCACTTGGACATTCGTATGGGAATCAGTGGAAAATTCCAGTTTTCAAAACATTCCATGTTGAAATCCCAGCACGTCTCAGCCACGTAACATTTTTTTTGTTGCTTTCAACATCAGTGCTTATTCTATAAACGTTTGCCAGAAGAGTTTGTGACGAACATGAAACAAACACAAAACAACATCGAAAATATTTCTGTTGGGCCATTTGAGATTTATCGAAAATTTGCATATTTGATTGCAAACGAGTGGAATTGTTGGTAGATTGCATGAAATGTTTGTTTGTCGATTGGAAAGGATAGAAATACTGTTGACTAGAAATGATTGCGAATGTCTTTAATGGGTTGAATATTTTCAGAGAGACCTTTAATGCACTTTAAGATCGGTTTGATATTTAACAATACATTTTCACTTGTTAAGAAGAAATTATACGATCTAGAGAAATGTCGTCAAGGAACTATTCGCAAACAGCTCTTTAAGAAACATTTTTAGAAACAAACCAATCAATTAGTATCATTAGAAAAAGCAAAGAATTTTTTTTGAATTTCTGCCCAAATAACTTTTTTTACTATTTTAAGCGAACGGGTCTCGAGAACTTCAATCAAAAAAAAACAAAATGGCGAAGAAAACACTCTAAAATTACTCAATAAAAAAATAAATCATGCGTAAAATAAATATTATTCTACTGATAAAAAAAACTAAGAACGTATTGATTTCTGAACAGAATAAGTACATGACAGATTTCTAAAACGAAAAATACAATATCATAACTGAAAGGCACAATTTAAGTGATTCAAGGGGCAAATATTTTGAAAAAGATTTTCTACAACTAATCATAACAAATATTTCGTACAAATTTTAAGAAAGATTAACTCATTCCGAATTTCTTTTAAAAATAGTTTGCTTAGTTATTGGAGATAAATGAAGACAGTAAAAATAATCTATGCAACAATTTTCGTTAGAAAAGTAAACTCCTATCAAAAATATACCAAATATCGCTAAAAAAAACAATCCGGACAAGTATGTTAATACTATTTTGAAGAATTTGGTTTTGTCAGTAATTTCCAGAAGAAAAAACCAATGGAAAAATTCGATGAAAATATAAAACAGATAGATGACATTGGAAAATCAAGTAGTTAAAGATGCCATATTAACTATTAAGCGATTAGAGTTTTTGTTGAAGAGTTCATTGTTGAAAAACGATTGGATCAATTTCTTTTAAAATTTTTTATTAATTAGTATTAACTATTACGAGAAAATTTGAGCATCTTGTACTACAGTTTAGTGTTGTTGTTTTTATAAAAGAAAAACTTCCTTTCTTCCTCAGCGAATTGCTGAGGAAGACCGAACGATTACGGTCGAAAATCGATTACGAATCCAAATAAAGATACACAAAATTAAAAGGAAGTTTTTCTTTTATAAAAAATCAACACGTAGTATTTTGTGAAGATGAAATCAGTCACTACAGTTTAGTGGTAAAAACTCTACAAAATATTAATATTCTTTATTTTAAAATTAAGGTTTTCAAACCCTTGGAAAGTTAAGTCTGAAAGAACTTCAAGATTTTCAGTGCATAAACAAACAAATGATCACAACAGTAGAACTGACAAATTTGTGCGGCGTTTGCTAGCAGTATACCTTATTTTGACGGAAATATGGCTTCGGATAACGATCCCTAGTCTACGTTCTTGCTCATTATTTAAAAGTAAAAACCATAAAATTGCCTTGACACGGGAGATTACCATACAAAACTCAATCGTTTCTCGAGGCGGTGTTTTTTTCTCGACTCGACTACCTTTTTGCAAACAAACCAACTTTATTATGGCCATATAAAGCTATCCTTGATGCAATAATCTTGAATCTTCAAATGAAGAAAACCATGTAATAAAATAGTCAAACAGATTTACTTTATCGTGGCACCAGATTCACTCACATGCCATTAGTTGGGCTAGCCAAGTATAAACTCTGCTGCCTATTCTCACTCGTCCATGACCCATTGCGTTCCACATCGCATAATATGCGCGGTTAGGCCACCAAGTTCCTTACTTACTGGAGAAATTTGTCTACTTGTAACTTCTCTAATTAGTCTATATGCTTTCTGAGAAAACTAGCTCACGTGCGTTCACGGTGATTACCTATGATATCTCGCACACCATCATAATCAGCAGCTAAAAGCTCAAAAAATGTACATTTTCTCTTTGATTTGTGGCAGTTATTATGAAAAAACTTAATAATTAACCACCTCAATACGAAGTGACCAAACCTTGTTCACCGCTATCAACTACAGCACTCATGTTCGTTGCGCACCATCAGCACCAATTTACTTGAACTCTGAAAAGACTTCTTTGCTCATCTCGTCGACGACCAATGACCCTTTTTTTGAGCCGAGTCAACCACTTGTCTCGTTACCGACAACTGTAGATTATGACAGCAATGCAAACATGCAATGTAAACAATGGTCATAGTTCAGCGCATCTATTGGTTTTATTACATATTCAACTAATTTATCCTATTTTATACATATTTTCAATTGGAAAACCAACTTTTTTAAAATTATTTCGTGGGGTCTATTTCAAGTTTCATTGATTTTAAATTATTACTTTCTTATGTTTGAAATGGTTTTACGTTTATATTTGTTCCTTTCTGATAATTTTGCTATAAAAGATTATCATCATTTTGTAAAAATATAATAAATTTTGGATAGGTTAGGTTGGTTAGGTTGAAGGGTGCTAAGCCGCACGGCTTCCGCTTCACTTAGGCCCCGTTGGCCCATTGTGCCCTGAAGACATGGAAAAACTACCATATTATTCCATGAACCACCCCGATTCCTTGAGGAAATCCAGGAACTGGTCCATTCTCATAACACTAAGCTCACTTAGCTTCGCGAAAAAGAAAGCACCTAAGTGTTTTTTCCTATTATTCGCTAGAGCCGGACAACTGCAGAGAAGATGCTCTACAGATTCTGTCTCCTCTTCATCACCGCAGCTTCGACACAGGTCGTTCGCTGGGAGCCCGATTCTTCTTGCATGTTCACCGAAAGCCACATGACCCGTCAGTATACCCACAAGGTTTCTTATTGCACCTCTGTCTAGGGATAACAAGCCCAGAGTGCGCTTTTTGTTATAATTTGGCCACATCTGTCTAGCGGTACAGCATGTGCCTAAATTTCTCCAGCGCCTCAATGCTAGCTCATAGGCTGATACCTTTATATCCTGCCTAAGAACTTTCATTGAGACCCCTACCCCCACTTTCTCATGCAGGTGCGCCTCACGAGATCCCTCCCTAGCGAGCTGATCCGCTTTTACATTTCCGTGCACTTCGCTGTGCCCAGGAACCCAACACAGTTTTAAACTGTTCTTTTGAAAGATCCTCCCCAGTTCCGACCTACAGGTTTCAACTAATTTGGAGGACACTAAGACTGATTCTAGCATCCTTATGGCTGCTTTGCTGTCCACAAAGAAAGCGATGTCTTTATCGACCTCCCCTCTCTTGTTAACTTCTTTCGCAGCTCTCAAGATTGCCATTATTTCCGACTGCACAACTGTGCAGTGCACGGGGAGCTCCAACGATATACTAAGGCCCCAGTACTCAGAAAAGATTCCTGCTCCCGTGCCCGTGCTCGTTTTCGAGCCATCCGTGTACACTGACACAGTTGCTTTGCCGGCTAGCCCCCCGCTCTCCCACTCTTCTCTTGAGGGGACGACGGCCAAGAAATTTGTTTCAAAGTCCAGTGTTGGCACTCTATAGTCCATGTTGACATAGCCTTGCTTCCCACAAAGACTTTTCAGTACTGTGGAGTGCCCATAGGGCCTTTCCCTCCAGAAGCCTCCACCCTTCAGACGCACAGCACTGGCGGCTGCCGCCTCCTTGCAGTGCAGATCTAATGGAAGAAGATCCAAAATGATCTCTAATGCAGCTGTGGGAGTAGTACGCAAAGCACCCGTTATCCCCAAGCACGCCAATCTTTGGATCTTAGTGAGTTGAGCCAGGTTACATTTCTTGCTCAGCGCCTCCCACCACACCATAGCCCCATAGGTCAGAATTGGCCTGACTATAGCTGTGTACATCCAGTGTACCACCCGTGGTTTGAGTCCCCACTTAGGCCCAAAGAGCGCCTTACACGTGAAAAAGGCTACTGTAGCCTTCCTCACTCTCTCTTCCAGATTTGCCCTCCAGGTAAGCTTATGATCTAGCACGACCCCTAAGTACCTCACCTGATTGGAGAGTGTAAGACTTTCGCCATTAAGTGTGGGCGGCCTAAAGTCTGGAATTTTACGCTTCCTTGTAAAGAGGACAAGCTCCGTCTTAGAAGGGTTCACTCCCAAGCCACACTTTGTGGTCCACCTGCTGGTTAATTCAAGGGCAGATTGCATCCGTCCGACTATGACGTCGATGAATTTGCCCGGTACTATGATGGCCACGTCGTCGGCGTAAGCAGCGACCTTGAAACCCTCCCTTTCTAATTCCGACACAAGATTGTCCATTACTACCAGCCATACTAGCGGTGAAAGAACTCCCCCTTGAGGGGTTCTCCTGTCCACGTATTTCCTGATAGTCAGGTCACCAATGGACGAGCTAACTATTCTAGTTCTGAGCAGTGTATCAATCCACCTACAAAGGCTCATATTAACACCTTTTTGTTGAAGCCCACGACATATGGCGCCCGGCTCAACGTTATTGAAAGCCCCTTCGATGTCCAGGAATACCCCAAGTGCTACCTCCTTGTACCGAAGGGCACTCTCGATAGTGGAGACTACGGAGTGCAATGCAGTCTCTACGGACCTTCCTCTCATGTAGGCATGCTGTGACCGTGCTAGTTGGTCCCCAATTTTGCTCCTAATGAAGGTGTCCACTAGCCTCTCCAACGTCTTGAGGAGGAAGGATGCCAGACTAATTGGTCTGAAATCCTTGACAGATAAAATAAATAAATTTTGGATATTATAAAATGATTTGATGATGATTTTTTTACCGTAAAATTTGATTTAGTATACCTCCATCAAATTTTAATGAGTGCTTACTTAATTGGAGCATTTTTACATGTAAACTCATTTCGAAAGTATATTTCTTTAAAAAAAAGTCTGCAAGAATTTTAAATATATTCTTAAAAATTCCGATGTGCTAATTTACCAAATTTTCTGCAAATAAAAGATCTCAATGGAATATTACAAAAATTGCAATAAAATACCATGAAAACTCGTTGAGCATTTCAACATAAAGTTTAACTAATGTTAAAAATATACTGTGTTTTCTTAACATCCATATTTTTGCAAATTATTGTGAATATCGAAAAAGAAATGATTTGAAAAAAAAATCAAAATCAGATAGTCATAACCTTTCAGATTCCAAATCTCATCCTGAAAATTGTCTCATAATAATTTTCGGCACATCATAGAATATCATTTCACGATTTTAATATAAATCAGCAAAGCTTCCCAAAGGACACGGTGTCGTAACCAAACAAATAGCAAATTGCATCGTTTGAATACTTTCCCGGAATACATGGCATCATATTCTATATTCTGACATGGACGCAGCAAGTGGGGCTGTAATTCAAGCACAAATAGGATACAGCAGTAATAATACAAGAAATTACATTTGCAATACTCATGTTCCATGATATTTAAAAGCATCATATAAATATCAAGTGCAGTGCAGTACAGTTGCAGTCCTTTCAAGTATGTTTCCACTAGTCGAGAACAGTTCAAGGAGCTGAACCGAAATGCATTAGCTACTATTAACTATTTGTTTGTTATTCATCTTCCGGATCAGTGCAAACTTCCATTTAAGACTTGCGGTGTGCAGAGTCAAAACACCCATGAGGAAGCCATTCGGCAAATATAAGGTACACGAGAAGGACGAATCAATGTCCTGTGGTAGTAGAGCATATACCCAGAAGGAAATTCACATGTTGTCAAAGTTCGCAAGTCATGTTTATATGAACAGAAAATAAGATAAAAATTCTGGTTTGTTTTGAATTGGTAACTGAACAGACTCCAAGTAGTGGAAGTAACAAAATCATGTCCCCTTTGGGCGAAAACGGATAAAATGTTCCTCAGAATGCATTTTCGGAAAATCTGCTACATATTTACACTGGATGATGGTCTAGATACTCTTGTTACACTTACTTCCAGGCAATATCCTTCCTGAATGGATGATTCACAGACATACGGTCGTTGACTCTGTGAGCCCCAAGTTCGAATAATTGAAAAGACTGCACCTGGCAAATTTACCAGATATATCTCAAACTGTTAGTGTGGATAAATGTTCTCGAGGACGATATACAGACGAGTGAATACAGTTCAGAGAAGGACACTAAAGTGCTGCATCTGCTCCCGGAATTTGTGACTTTCCGTTGGGCTTTCAGTATCTCCCAGATGGATATGAGAACTGTTTTTTGTACTGGCAGGTCATGATTTTCTTTGCCTCTGACCTAAGTGAACTCTAAAAAATTTACCACATTACTGTAAAACAATTTCACATATTGATTTGCATAAAATGGTTCTCGAACATAAAAGACTTAGCGTTAATTTTATTGAAAATATCCACGTTATACAAAATACAACATTACAATAATATCCTCATTTTGTTCACAGGTGAAATAAAATCATTTTCTAAAACGTTTCATGATCAGTTGGAGTATTGCAGCTGCTAATAGTCTTTGATAATATGATTTATTCAATTTTCGAGAAGCGCTCTAGACAATTTGGGATGGAGATAAAAGAATCACAGCATTTTAGAATAGATTAAAAAAATAGCAGTAAGAAGTTTTCATTCAACGACAAACTGTTTTATTTGCCTTTTGCACAACAATTTTTTCTGTTGCTGTGAATTTTATGCTCCAGCAATATGTGCATACGTTTTAATGTAATTGCTTTTTTGCTTGAATTTTTCTCAATTGGGCAAAATATCAAAAAATATTGGAATATGCATGTGTAGAAATTTTGAAATAGAAATTTTCCAAATTAGCAGAAGGACTGAAGAATATCCACATTTGCATCAACTTTAAGAGCTGTCAACATTAATTTTCAACAATATTTTTTTCATGGAAAAATTAATCCAGGGATAAATTTATTTTACTCAAAACAAACGAAACACAAAAAAAAAAAAAAACTTTCGAAAATTTATCTCAAGATAATCACCACGAAAAGAGCTATACCGCCAATTGATTTAAGGTGAAAACTGCACAGATTCTAGTCCAATTCTTGTTTTGAAATTTTTCTCGAAAACAAAATTGAATATCAGTGCACATAATTTTTTATGTGTTTTGCGTACTAGGGAATTTCGGAATTAATTTTGGGTCAAACATTTTTGTCGAAATTTTTAAAACTATGATGCTTTCACCGAAAGGTCGTTTCGATAGATACAATAGTACTACAAATTTTTTAATTATATTTTCCAGTAGTTTTTTGACATATTTTTTGTAGTGATTTTTATCATATTTTCCAAAAATGTTTGTAGCAACAAATTCACTCAACATGCTTCAAGAAAATTTTCCAAAAAACAATGTGGTTCTTACAAATTGTTTGATGTAATTTTATTTGATTTTATTTAGTATTATTTGAAACAATGTGTTGAACTGAATTTCGAATGACTTGTTAAAGTTGTTGTGTTGATATCTTGTTGGGTCTATGAAATTTTTCACAAAATTCCCATACTTATTTGAATATTCACCATTACGACTATTACCAAACATTTCTGAATAAAAAAACTCAAATGTAACATTCTGCTTGCCATTTTTGAGTTTTATTATTAGAAAAATTGAAATACGAATAATAAATAGAAATCTTCCATAAAAATTCACAAAAAAACTTCCGCGAAACATTAAAGTTTTTCCTTTATATCCTCAACAATTTCAATTATTTTTGTGAATCGTTGGAAAATTGATTTTTTTTTCATGAAGCAAAATTTAACCACATTCTGGAGATATTTTCAACCTGAGTAGATACAAATAAAAATGAATTATTATTTTGGGAAAGACGACACTTTTTATTTTAGAAAATCACATCAAAAGTTTACAATAAATAGAGCGAAAAACTTAATCGTTATACAGAGCCTTTGAAGCGCACTTTGCAGTCGTTTGATTGCTATTTGAGTCGAAAAAACATCGAAGCCAAAGGTTTCATTTAATTAGCAAGGATGTGCACTCAGAAGATTTTATTATCAAAGTCTTTCAAATGAGTTAAATTGATAAGCAAAGAACTCAGCTAATATGCGAAAATTAATTTGTGCGTTTAAAACACAAAGAAGACTATTTGCAAGTATGATCGTTTGCGCAATTTTAGAAGAGAAATCACCTACTTCAGCCTTATAGACCTTACTGGTGACGGAAGAATAGTAATACTAATTACAACTCATTGTCATTCGCTTACACCAAGGCTACTGGATCAATTAATCCAAGGACGTGAAAGTTTCATGAAAAGTATTCCAGTCGATACTAAGAGATAAATAGATATTTTCATTAACATTCACGTTGAGGCTGCTTCTTGTAGTAATATGGTAAGCTTGCATACAAATGAAGCCACCAAACTTGATGGGTAAAAATCAAAATTTGCATTCATTTAAAATAATTTTCAGTAGACTTACTATTGCAACTATTATTTGTATTAATATTTTACTAAAAAGTCACGTCCTCGCCATACAATAAGAAAACAAAACAAACCTTCTTGTGCAGACTTATTGTTCGTGATGGTAAGCTCAACTTTATTTTCCAAGCAGTAATTAAAAATGATAAAACAACTGATTATAAGTCAGTTAATCTTTGCGTAGCCCACACATGGATTAAAGAAGTACTGCTGAAAAATCAGCTACATAAAAATATGGAAACAAAAAAATGAAGCCATCCAGAAATGTTAATTTTGTGGACAATTGAAGGATCTTTTGATTCAAATGCCTCTTCATATTCAAAATTTTCCGTTGACATCAAACTAGATTATACGAAGAGAATTCTTATAATTAATACGTATTTCAATTACCAAAAGTTGTAGTAACATAAGCTTGTTATTACCTCGTATACTTTGCATGAATCGTTTTTCCTGTGTAACAGATCATCCTCGTCCTCACGTTAAATTTTCAATTAACCCATCACAGAGAGATAAACATCTGCACACAAAACACTTAACCTATTTTATTGGTCCCCAAATGCTTTGACAGATTAAACCCTCCCTTTTAACATGCTTGTTTGAAAACAAGATTCCAGCCATTATATGCGTCCTAACAAATATCCTTTTGTAAGGCTCAATCTACACACACTCACATTCTTCTACGAGCATGAAATAATAATAACTTCATTGTGAATATATTCCAAGAATCCTCATAACCAAACAAGGTCGTTTACCTTGTCCAAGCCAGACTCCTTTCAAAATTAAAGCATGTCCACCAAGGACACTTGCCACCTACTCAATGACCTTTTCTAAACTTGCAAATAGAAAACAGGTAAGAAGAGAAAATCGGATCACTTTCCATCCTACCTGTTTGTTTTTTTTTGACAAGGACGAACCAATGCAAATATGATGAGTATTTAAGCAAACATGAAATTGAAACGAAAAGCTTTTGCGGGTTTAATTTAAATACCAACAACATGAAAACTATTTTTACTATTGCCAACAGGAAGTTTTCATGCATACTTAAAGGTGCTTGACGATGAAATGTGAACCTCAGAAAGTTGGAAAGGGATGTTCAAGTTAGTTTCTGGTGAAATGTTTACGATTCACGCGGTACGTTTTGGACAAGGATGCATGCGATTGAGTAAGGATATCATTAATTTGTAATCAGTCAACAAAATGATGATAAAATGGCTGATAGTTTGATGTGGTTTTTGCAACGTATGAAACTTAGTTTTGCATTTCGATTTTTAGAAAGCTGATTAATATTTACACACTCCCAATGCAAATGAAATTATACATTATTCACCACTGTGAAACCAGCGTCCAAAAATATAAAATTATTTAAGTTTTGATCAAAACACTTCGGAAAATTCGAAGGATTGATTTCTAGAAGTTTAGCATAACCTCAGTTTGCATTATTATCTGGAGAACTAGTAATTTTCAACGTCAAAATCGAAATTTACTTTGAGATGGAAAAGGTTCTCCATTCATTGATTACATTGTAAATCAATAGTTAATTTTGGTTTCAAGATAAATTTCATTGAATATAAAATTATTTATAGTAAACATTGAGTTTAATAATTGATATTTTTGAGCTTAACTAAGATTAAGGGGGGAGTACCCTGTTACAACGGCGAAAATTGAGCCTTTTTCAAATGTATTTAAGAAATAATCTATTATAGATATAGACCTGCACTTTGAAATGTATACAAATTGAGATTAAAAGCTCAGATTCACATTATTTAAAAAATCGCTTGAGCAGTGCCATACAAAAAAGCGGATTGCGCCTCGTAAAACCCTGAGAAAGATATCAATATGTGACCATATACTAATTATATTAGCCTTGAGGATAAACTACTGCACGGGCCTAAATTTATGGCAATAAGTAAGTTTTTCGCGTTTTGGTACACGTTTGAACATACGTGAAACGATTTTTAACTTTTGATTGAAAAAAGTGTTCTAGAATCGTCAATTTTTTTTTGTTCTAACCTTAGGCCCGTGCAGTAGTTGAATAGTTAATAAGTATGAGTGGAAAATTTCAAGTAAATTGGATGAGTAGTTTACAAATCTACGACACGCACACAAAAAGTGTGTTTTGAAATAAATGCGTTTAAAGTTTTTTTGGTTTACGAGAATTATCTCGTCCTTTTCGACTTGAAAGCATTTTCAATAACATTTTTTGATATTTACACTGTGAAATTCAGATATGCAGACTTACTTATAACTTGTATGACTATATACTACTAACTTGTATGTATCGAATCAGAAAATATAATAGTCGAATAGTTACAAAGCGGCAATGTTCGGGCACTTTAAGATCGCTTGCGCCTTAAAAAGTATAGTTGAACGAAAGGGGACTAGCGCTGTAAAGTGAAAATCAGTTTAGATATCGATATAAAATTTTGTACAGGTATTTTCAAGGTACTTTTCTAACGAAATATCCCAAATAAAGTATTCCCATTTAAGTGTAAATCTACGTCGGTGATTGCCCCGTAGCATATTTCGAGATCAGTTTTTACAAAAAAAAATAGTTTCCAAGATCATTTGCAATTATTACCAATATCTGTCGAAATTTCAACTCGTCGCGGCCTTTTGCCAAAGTTTTTGTGTTAAAAGAAACACTTAAAAAAATGATCAGCATTAGGGTAAATAACTTACTCAAACACTTCATCCTTAAAAAGGAAAAAAGCCTATTTTTACATTGTTCTACTCTTCGCTTAATCGACAATCCTACACTAATGGCGCGCCTCACTTTTATATTCGGGACTTCCCTTTGCGTTTACGATTATTGTCATCCGCCTTTAAGTGGATGGCATCCGTTTTATCTCACCTTTTTTTCAAAGGACTACTATTAAAATTCCCACAGTTTCACGACTTAGGATGCGCCCAGTCATATAGTGATACCCTACATATGTGATTTCATACAATCAATGACCAGATAAGCTTGGATGGGAGCCTTTTTCCGTAAGCCTTGGCAATGACCAGTCACTGTAGCTGAAAATCAGTGAAGAGGAAAATTTTCCAGGTAGGATTACTTGGATGACTGGCTCTTTCCAGGATGGAACTAATAAAGTGCTTCAATAATATAACGATTAAATTTGATGCGGTCTTTTAGTGGCCCAATTTAATAGCCATGAAATTTGTGCTAGTTGAAATAGAGTGCTTCACATCTCCAGCTATACAAAGGGGTAAATATACAAAGGACATTTTCAATGCATAAATAAATCAAAGGGTACAGTGCTTCAACCAACATCGCTTCTAAATTGTATTTGCTTCTCTAATTAAGGTCGCTTGGTCAACAAACTAATCAGCGGTAATTTTATTTGGCTTACATACTATGCACTTTATCTATTTAAATCTCATATTCACAAATTGCATAGAGGGTTGACGTAGAAGTTATTTCTAATTAAAAATTTCTGGATTGTAGTAGCACCTACCAGCAATATTCCTGGCAAAACTAATTCAATTATATGTGGCTTAGCGGTTGCACGAAGCAATCAGTTCGCAGTAGAGACGAGGGTGGTAACACAGAAATCAAGAGATAATCAACAATGGGCAAATGATGTGGAGACATTTACATTATGATTTGCATAATTCTCTGCAGCATAATATCTGTTACACATGGTAATTTCCTATTCTGGGAAATGGTTTTTCCGGCTCGGTTTTGCTAGTAATGCAACCATCGATGTGAATCTAATCCAATATGGAATTTTAGCTATTTGATTTTAAATGAGTTAACATCCGTAAAGCTACTTACAGGATTTAATTCTAAACAAATCAGCAAGGTGTGCAATTTTATCATTGTTGTAAATAAAGTTAACAACTATTAACTTCTGGCCCAGGACAGTTTCGAGTCAGGGCTATTAATATTAATTACAAGCTATTAAATCGATCAGGAATTTAATATTTTAATCAATAATAGCAGTTTATAATAGTAATGTCTTGAAAAAAATTTTGAAACTTATGAAATCATCAAAAGAGCCAACAGACGAAGCTCAAAAAACTCAGTAATTTCATCAATCTTTTCTGTAGCAAGTGGAAAATTCGATCCTGTAGAAGCAAATTGTCTTCTTGCTTTGAGTAACATATTTTAGAACAAATCTGATATAATATGAGATACAAGCAGGAATTTGTGAAGAAGTTCAAATCTGAAACTCAGCCACTAGATGAAGACCATGATTTAATTCTAAAATTAAATGTACGACTACTTATAAACGCTTTGTGAGCCACGAAATAAATGGTTCAAACAGCCTACTTTTAATTGGGTTGAGGATACTGCAAGGCCTCTGGCAAGAACCAACTGAAATTTGATTCGAAAAACGAGACATGAGCTATTTGTACCCTTGAAGCATAAAATCATAAGAATTTCATGGATTTAGTCCTGAAACTTTCCAGTTTACGTAATATATTTTTCGTAGTTCCCTGCTTTCAGCAAATATATCGCTTTGTCAAGAGTAGTTACAAGCATAAGGACACTAGAAAAATTGACTCATATCTACATCTAACAGATTTACAGTAAATTTTCCCAGCATCTAGCGATACAGTACTTTGATGACATATTCCTTAAATCTAGAAGACGAAAGAACTGGCTAATGTTTTTATGTTACGCAAATTTCAAACTATACGACCTCCTAAAACTAAATGCATTTCCCTTATAAAGCGAAGACCGAAATTTCGCAGCAAACCATTTTGTGGCAAAATTATCTGACAAAATCTGCTCAAGTCCTGCATCAGATATTTTCTTCCTAACCATTTGTAAGAGTTGTGGCGGACTTTGAAGTTTTTTATGACGTTAAAACAACAAGTCCTTACTAATTTATTGTAACGATACTTCTTTACATGTATGCTATTTTCCAGTTGTTCAACACATGGTCCATTATTTGGTTTAAAATTGGTAACGAAATCAGGTTTCAACTTAAAACAATCAATTTAAGATTATGTGTCCTTATACTACTGCTAGAAAAAATCACTGAAACATTTATTAATAACATTTTGTTCTAGAGTTAGATACAAAAAACTTATTGTTAAGAAGTTAAGAAAAGAAACTTTCTGATTGTACTGAAAAATTGACCTTTAAAAATTCATTCTTGAAACAATACCCCAAAAATGGCCGACCCATCAGAAATGTTATTAATATCTATGTCATCTATAGCATCTGGCAACTCATAGTACGAGTATTGTCAATGAGTCGAGGACTCTTATTGCCGGTATCAACAATTTGTAACAGCAACCATCTGACCGGAACATCATATCAACTGCATCACGCGCCTCTCTCGACTAGACTTGTACGCCCTTAGTGACCCATTCACATGCACTACAGCATAGCCCCACTTAAACAAGGACTCTACTAATCTGCCTCCGCATTCAACTGAGCTGAATATTCAAAATATGCTTCCCAAAAACACTCTGACTCGGTGCAAAGCCTTCAGGCCCCAGTAAAATAACAGCGACAACTGCCTAACAATATCAGCCATGTGAGCTAGTGGCTAGATACACCAGCATATCCTTGCATTCCTTCGGGATCTTTGAAATGAGCAAATGCAAATAGAGCGCCAAGTTTGCATACCTTGTGTGCCGCTGTTTCTGGATATGCGGCACACAATAGCGAAGCAGAAGGTGCTAATTCATGTGAATAAAGTAATAAAAACTTTAAATAAAGGACTCACACGAACGGGACCAGAACAAAATAGACATAGGATGTAGGAAGCGCGAACATGAGTAAGTTCCATGCTTTTTGGCCCCGGGAGGGAAGTTCACACAACTAATGAGTTCTCGCCGGAGCAGGAGTCGAAGTGCCTGCTCCAGCATTTAACAATGTGTTCAATGCACTGAAAATGCGCTTGTACTGTAATCCTTGAATTAGTGACTGGGGGTTTGATATTCGGTATACGGGACGGCGTTGAGAGCTGGTGTTATCCTACTTCAATTCAATTAAAATATATATAGTAGAGTGCCTGAAGGGACGAAAAAGCAGAACAAAACTATAACTTTTGTGAAAATGCTAGCAAAGGACCTTACTCCTCCATTTGTTTAATTTTTGAAAAGAAAAGAAAATCAAACTCAGGCTCAGACTCTATTTTTCTAACATATACTACCAATGATCCCTAGAGGCTTAGAATTGTTGCATGTAACAGAATACTGCTTGTGACTTATTTATCCGATGCAACTGAAATCCAACAACATTGGAATTATTCAATCGGTAAACTAGAACGCTTTGAAGCATTTAATCCTGAGATCCTTCAATGCGCAATTGATTCAATGCTTTGACGTTTCAGGAACGAACAAAGCTCTACCTAGAAAAGACAATACCATTTAATGAGCGTTGTTTAATCAGCACATGAACTTTTTTTAATAGGTAATAAAACAGCTTTTGGCTGCGATAGGAGCTCTTGTTATTAAGAGACATTCCTACAGGATTCTGTGTTTTAAAAGTATTGGATAAAAACCAATTAGGATCCATTAGACTTCAGCTTATCTTTTAATTGCCACGTTGAATTTGGAGTATCGTTTTACATAAAAGTTGTGGGAAAATGCATTGTACGCTTTAAGTGATCAAATGGTAGACCTAATGAGAGTTTCCTCTTGAGTCGCTGGTATTCTTTGAACTTGGTATTCCCTTGAATATGATACCCTTAAGTGGTTAAGTGTAGAGTAATGGAAGCAACAATCAAGCGTTAAAACGGATAATGTATTTTTAATTTTTAAATATAAAAGAAATATTCTTATATATGTCTATATGCCCATCGAAATGAAAAGTTTTCAAGAGAATTTTAAAGTGCCCTTCAAAAATAATTTCAAACGTTGAAAATATATAATAATTCACTTAAGGATCTTCACAGAAATCCTTTTGAAATTTTATTATTTCAATTTTACAGGTTATTAAGATTTAAAATGTCAAACAAAACATTTTTTGACAAAGTACTTTGCAAATGCAATTTAAGCTTAAACTTGAGATGGAATTCAAGCCGATGAAAATTAAATAGATGAAACTCTGTGCTAGTACGGAAACTTAGTTTAGTTTTAGGCAACCAATATCCAATTTAATCCTGTCCATCAAACTGGCAGCATGTGATTAGTTCGTAAATATGAATCATTATTTTAAATTCCAAAAATCCCTTACAACAATAATATGTATCTTACTGATGAAAATTTCTTTTGATAGTGGAAGAAAACTTAGAAAAATAATTTAAGCAACTGAATGACCACACATTGGAAAAATATTTGGTATGATCCTGCCACTTTCTTTCCGAATCATCCGACCTTTTCAAAACAAACATTTTTTCATGGACGACACATGTCATTCACAGAACGGAAAAAGCCTTTTGCTAGTTGGAAAATGCAATTAGAAAATGTCAGCACTTCAAAGAACTTGCATGCGACCGTTATCAAAAACTTAAAGTTCACCGCTAATTAAATTTCGTTTGCCATGAAGCACGGTACCAAACGTAACATGTGCTACAATCTCTGATCCTTTAACGAATTCACTTACCCCTTGCTCTCCAGCTGTAATACACATCAATTTAATTAAGTTTTCTCTCCTGGAAAACGTTGCTATTTTTCAGACCCCGAGGTGAAGTTACACCATGTAAATATTTACTATGTGAAGTGAACAATGTCTTTGTAGAGTTTGCCCGAGCCACGTCTCATTTTCGCTGGGAAACTGCATGTAACAAAGTGGATTTTTTGTTCCCGCCCTCCGCAATGTCCTCCGATTTTCTCACAGTGTATCCTGGAAATCCGCTTATGGTTGGGAAAACCATTGAATTTGTGAATTGCACTAAGTTGAATGTAAGGCAAATCGTTTAGGAGAATAAATGACGCTCCTGGCTTTCGTACACAAACGATTACTCTTCGGTTTATTTCAATTAAGGCGAAATAACTTAGGCTTAATTGCAAAAAATTGGTTTGGTATACTTTTTGTTTTGTCTTTTGGACAAATCTGCTGAGATGGTTAAGTGATACAGGAAGAAATTTAGGTAACATGCAAAGAGCTCGAAAGGTGTGCGGAAATTATGAGCACGATCATAATTAAACCTGAAAGAAGAAACATCAGGGATGTTGAGAAGTTACCCAATTGGAATGATAACACTCAAGAATAATTGTTCATATGATATTCCGATAGCAAGACTAATGATAACAACGTTCTTTTACATATATATGTATAAAAAACCCATTATTCAAATAAGACTAAACATTTTTAATCAGTCATCAATCTAATTTAAGCAATCTCACAATTAAAACTGTAATAAATTCAGCACTGGTAACAAACTTCAAAAAATGAATAGATGGAAAAATTACTTTTAGAACAATTTTCTGTTTCTTCAAAATTTTGAAGAAAAACTAAAGTAAAGTTAAAGTAACGTACTATTTTGTATAAAAAACTTTGCCCCTAAATTTTTTAATTAATCTCATTCTGAATTTTGAAATCTACTGCATGGATTGCGCAAACAAATTTTTTTAATTTTATTAAATCTTACATGATTGAAATTTATCTGTTTTATTTCAAGTGTCACAATTTCTTCCTGTCAATGTGTGAAGGTAATTTTTTGAAAAAATTTAATCGCTACGAAATTTTTGAGAAAATTCGTTGCTAATGATTTCGCGATGCATAAATTTTGCAACACTGATATCTGCAAACAAAATTGAAACACTGATTAAAATATGTACTCATCAACGATCTCATAAGCGATCTTTTTTTCAATTTTTGAATAAAATTTTTACATAACTACACCCAAAATTAACAATTTTGATTGATTTGTAAAATATTTATCAATCCAATTATTAAATTTGGTTAAAAGTTTGACCTGCTTAGTTTTCTGATACAAATCAAAGTCGATATATTTTCTTATGCAATTTAATATAAAAAAATTTACGGAATATTTTTGGCAAAGAGATCGATAACAGCAAAATTTTCATATAAATCTGTTTTATTGATTTGTACCATAAAAATATGAAAAAAATTCATATCTACATTGTAATGATACTTTTTGAAAGCTGAAGAAGATAATTAAGCGAAATTCATTTTACAAATTTACTGATTGATAATTATTCAGTGAAATTTTTGCCTAGAACATGTTAAATTTTTTATTCGTTAAGTAGAAATTTTCTTTGAAAAAATAATAATTCAGCAGCATAATAGAGGATACTTTCTGCACAGAGATACTCCAATAAATATTTTTTTTGTAAAACTTTTCGTTGAATTTTTGATTGGAAATTTCAAAAAAAAAATATTCCATAGTTTTTTTTAAAAAAATGTTCAGCTAACGTTCAATGCTAATTATTATTAATGAGTTGAAAAAATGTCTGCTTTGCTGTGAGAATTTACTTGTGTTTTTGCATATTATTTACGTCGTAAAACTATTGTGCAGTAGCACAATTTTTTATGTAACTTGCCTTATACTACGACAAAATAAATGTGTTTTCCCATTAAAATTCAATTCAGAAACGCCTAAAAGATGAAAACATCATTCCATTGAAATGTGACATTTTTTCAGATTATTTATTACAGTATTTTTGAAAAGAAGAAAGAATTTTGAGTAAAGTACATTCGAATTCATATCACATTTTTACAAAGAACCTTGAAATACCTCGGCTTCAGCATCATCTTTTGAAACAGCACGATTTTCAATCTAAATCTTATTTACGATTTTCCAATCTTGACGCAATCATACATTCATATTCCCATCAAACGGTTGGGGAACTTTCAAATTCATTGACTTTATGCACGTGCATTATCATAATCCACAATTCGAACCCTTCCCCAAAATACAAATTAAATCAGGCTAATAGAATCCGCAAACAGCATCCAAACATGAACACCCCAATGGAACTTACGAAAAAATTTATGTAGCGGAATTGATTGCTTTCTCGACTTTTTCGCTTGCCTCCCCCAGAAAGGCAATCGAAAAGAGGTCCTTGTTATAAAGTCGAGCTTACAAAAATCAAATTCATCGGGAGAGTGAATCCTTTTCAAAGTCAAACAAGGAGCAGAGGTTGAACACGTCGGGCCATATATCAAAATCGATAGCTCGATAGTCGAAAATTACGAGTGAAATGCAAAAACGTGTATCGGAAGTCCTTGCCAATATGATATTATGCGAGTTTAATACTAATTTCATTCATCTGCCAAGGATGAAGCTGTTGGACCAAATCATGGTTCGGAAGGAGCAAATGAAAAGAGCTGCGACATTCGATTCGGCTTGCAAAGGGTGGCGTTAAGCTGGGAAATTATGGGGAAGATAATGCGCTTGTAGGCAATGGGATTACAGCCTTCATTGAAATT
This sequence comes from Oxycera nigricornis, assembly GCA_963942545.1. Taxonomy (NCBI): domain Eukaryota; kingdom Metazoa; phylum Arthropoda; class Insecta; order Diptera; family Stratiomyidae; genus Oxycera; species Oxycera nigricornis. Next base: position 12,101,251 of record OZ012663.1, on the reverse strand, counting down.
GTAAGGGATTTGTTGTGACTTGAACACATTATCACTTTGAGGTTTGAGGTTTGCGGAAATCGGTGATTGGGAAATAAGAGCGGCAAATAATTGTTGGTAAATGTTGTTTCCTGGGAGGTATTCAAATAAAAAAATTATTTAATAAAATTGTTTTAAACATTTTTTTAACTCTCAATCAAGAATCAGCAACTTTTGTTTTTTTAAAAACACAATTATATTCAAAATGATTCAAAAATTTGCGTATATTGAAATATACCGCGACTTTTATTTTATTTTAAGGAATCATTAGTTGTTGAAATGTAAAAACCGACTGACCCCAAATGCAACATCGCAACTTTTTTTGCAGTCTTATGGTTCGAGCTTGTTGACTTCAGTATTTTTTAAGCAGTCAAATATTTCGATAAGACAAAAACATACTCTCAAACTAAAAAAAAAAATATTCCAGATAACAATTTTCAGTTGCGAACTTGCGAATAAATCGAAAATCATCTTAAACGTCTCATCCCGAAATTTATGGTTTCTGATAATAAATATCACACAATTTTTTACCCAGACACATTAAAGCCCCGTTATAAATCTTAAAAATATTTCATAAATCTTTGTATTCTAACCAACTGGACATAAGATCAAATAACAAGTCTACATGAACGCCCACAAATAGCAATCGCCCGAAAACACACAACAATTTTCGCATTAGACGCTCAACGAACCTTTCGAGGCCAAAGCCAGGACCAAAAGATCTGATACAGGATAGAACACAACTCCTAATCGCATCCTGCAATCTATAAAACTGCTGCTTGATGGAAAAACACATTTTCCTAGAAAATGACTCGGGCCTGAGCCAGCCTTCATATCCTTGTGGGTGGGACGTATCGCCTTCTTTTTTCAAAATCATGATTTTCTTGTAATAATGGAGGAGCCTCCAGGGCATGAGGCCAGGATTCATTTGAGATACATGCATTCGAGATATCAAGAACCTTCGGCGTTAGCTATTGCCCGTTATCCTGCCATTGAATGTTGATTGCTTTCTGGTCAGATGCCGTGTTAAGTAGATTTTGAGAGCTTACTAGTACCATTCAGACGAGAACTATGAGAATTGAAGGAGTGCTCTGCCTGCTAATGGAAAACTGCTGGAATAAAATAAGTAGTAGGAGCAGTAGTAATAGTAAACGTTTCAAGTGAATGAGCTTGAAAATTAAATGCGTTTGAATTGAAGAAAATGATGTGTATTAGCTGGTGATAATGTTTGCTTATAAGTAAATGGATCGTTTTGTAAAATTATGTCAGCTTTTATCAAAAACAATAACATGGAGCATATTCTACTGGTATTGATTGAGCGTTGCTATCTGACCAATCTTATAAATGTAGAGACCAATCTTAGAAATGTAGAGTCACGAAACAACCTATCAAAAAATATGGTTATTGAAATCATCTCTACATACCACTATCTCTCGTCTCGTTATATAACATTTCAAGGCATGGATGAAGAATTTCATCTTAAATTTTCATCTAAATTTAATTTCATGGCACTTCCAATTTTTTATTTTTGGGAAATGGAATTTTTTCGATGAAAACAAAACATATCTTAATTAAACTTTGCACATATATTTTTTAAGCATTGAAGTATGCAAACAAGATGTCTAAAGGTTTTTTGGCCACCCATCGTCTACTATAACTTTTTGAAGTAAAAATACGAAAAACTCACGGTGTGCGCGCTTGCAGCTCACAGAAAAATCTCCAAAAAACAACAAACTCGGTTATAATCAGCATGAAAAATGCTATAAAATGAACTGGAAAAAATTGGATGAAAAATAACAAAATGACCCTATTTTTGCCTTCAAAAATGTGCTGTAACTTTAAAAAATTTGTGGCAATTTTTTCATCCGTAATTCGTTCAGAGCATAATCTTGTTGAAAATAATGTGTTAAAGTTTCAGGACAATCGAATGAATATTTTTTAAAATCGTGCACACCATCTTGAAAACCGTTGTTTTGAGAAAATCGCCTTTAAAATATAATAAAATATTTTTGTACAGAAATCTTAGCCTAATTCAATTTGCAAATGCCTGCGCCATACATTATCCTTTTTTCTCGCTCAAATTCCTCCTCTGTTTGGGATTTCTGCTCTCTTCATGCAATTCTGGCTTTTTTAGACGCCTCAGTGCTGCGTTTTTCCGCTTACTAAATTTTTGCAGCATCTGGCTTCTCTGCATGTTCCATAGCACTTTGATCTACAGTTATTCCCATACCTTGCATTATTTTCAGTAAGGTCTGAATCCTTCATTGAATGTACATGCAGAAGTATTGGCAGCAATTCTGATAATATGTTTGCCAACAAACGTATATTTGAGGACCATATTCCAAACGCAAAAATTGAAGCTTTCATTCTTGTTTTGACTGAAGTTGCCTAAACAGTGCTTCAATAAATCTTCCGAAGTTAAGTCTTCATAGATTGAATTTAAAATTTGTTGTACTTCACCATTCAAAGGAGGATGATATTTAAAATTTGTCAAAGTACTTTTACAAGCTACCTCAGCCCTGCGCCAGTTTTTGCTTTTCTCCAATTGGACATTAAGAGTGTTGAGGATTCTTTTCTGAAAAAATTTTGTTGTAGTTTCCTGCCCATATTTGCTTGCGCATGTTTTCAACTGAATCAAAATTTCATCGTATTGCTAGGCCATAGTAAGTTGACAAAGTTTTCATTAGTTTAATAGTTGGCTGAACTTTTTTCGGACTTTCCTTTGAAGGTGGTGCACTTTTTTATTAGCATTTTTTTTAAAATTGTTTTTTGCTTTGGTCAACTGTTTCTTTTTTTTTGGTTCTACTAAACATTTATTTCACGTGTAAACCACACTCTTTTTTCGATTATAATTACGAAGAAAGCCCATGTAGCGAAGTGGACAATATTCATCGAAAAAAGATTGCTTTATAAACTCCCTACGTTATTTTTATGAAGTTTTTGTTTCATATTATTAAAATCGTGTTACTAATGGTTTCTTCTAACCAAAATTTGAAGGTGCCATGTACCCTTAATATAAAAAACACAAATATTTATTCCTTGTTTTTTGAAAACTCAATCTTCATTTTTTATTTAAAATAATTTGGTGGGTTTTGAAAAATACCAATAAACCGTACACTTTTATTTGATTAAAAATCCGGGATTATTCTGTTGTATTTTTTTCTTCTTTCATTCACCAATCGCCACCACCAAAACCAATAAGATTTAGTTTTTTTTTAAAAAACTTCAGCCAGAGGTAGGCTTAAGTTAGATTGCGCCCTAAGCCCTCTCCAACTAGGCACCCTGTTTTTGTTGTAATCATCCACATATTAAAATGGGGAAAAAATTAAATACGTTTTCTATTAAATATTTTTGGAATGAATCGAATACTCTATTATTCGAAGAAAAAAAATTACTATGCAATTGAATTAATATCTTCCACTGCTGGAATCGAAAGAGTAACCTCACAAATTATCGAAACAGTTGCGGTCACGAAATGAAGGTAATTTTCAGTCTTCCATAAAATATTTACGTTGTTAAATATTTGGCGCCTTAACTCCAGGCATTGTGAGCCTAAACCGAAATTCACCCCTAAGTATGGTTCTTGCAAATAAATCACTAATTGTAAAATAGCATATTTTACGTAGTTTATTCATACGGTTAAAATCAGTTATCCTGATTTCTTACGCATAAAATCTCATGCTGAAAATTAATAATCACTTAAATTGACAAGAGGACATCATTATGCTATCATTACCCACACTTTCATGGCTTCTACAATAGCCTTGAAAAATATTGCACGTTCATAAGCTACTATAAAATATGGTATTTATCGTCATACATACAATTTTAATGATCCCAATAAAGGAGGGATCAAAAAGTACCACCTCCTTTAGGTGCTTATCTGAAGATATGCCATAATGATACTTTTGTTTTCTGTTATGGTCACTTAGGGCCTAATAGACCGTCATATGCTTGTTATAGTGTAATTAGAAATTTCCGATTTGGCCCCAATATCCTTGCTGTAATGGCATGAAGCATGTGAGTTCCATCGCCAGAAGGCGTAGGCGTGGCAAGAAAAATGCTAATAAAAACAACTTTAGTACTCTTGATTCGATACCATTTTCAACTTCCGACAAAAGCTTAGGACCAGCTTGTCGGACGATATTGGTGATTAGCAACATTAGCTGGGCCCGGTTTCAATCATAATTTTGAAAAGATGTAATAAAAATCCAAAATATTCGGTGATTATAAGCTAATGTGATGAATTTTTATGCTTTTCGAGGAAGAATCTAATTAAGGAATGGATAAAATAATTCAACTGAAATTTAATAAAAATTGTTAAAAATTCAACATTTGCTACCAATGATAGTAATGCAGACCTAAATGACTCTTAAATTGCATCTTGAATGAATCTATTAGAATTAAGCATCCTCGAATGAAATACGCAATTCCTTAATCCTTCCAATTCAAATAATTTGATGAGGCTTAATCTTGATGAGATAGTCATAAGGCAATCAATGAAGGAAGAGGAAGCTGAAATTATATCAGCGTCTAGACATTTGATTAGTTCGGGATGTATTGGGGTGGAAATAATATGTGTTGAATATATTCACAACTACACCAGTATCTGACTGAATTTATTTTACATGTCTTCAACTCTTTCAAGAGTGAAATAATAATCATTTTTTGATGTAATACTCGTTCTTATAGGTGCATTTTTATGTCATTGCTTACGATATTTTTATTCAGTCTTAACTAAAGGAAAGCGAGTTGTGCTAAAAAGTCTACCATTTAGTGAAACATCCCTTCTTCAGGTGGTATCTGATAAAAAAATGAATAAAATTTAAATAACTTTAGTTTTGAAGTAGATTTTTTGAAAGTTTTAGTATGTCGTAAGTTTTTTGACCACATTTTGCGAAAGATCAATACTACAACATTCAAAGAAAAATCAATATAACGTTTTATCAAAACAGCTTTGAAATTATTTTTCTTTTCAACAATATTATGTTTTCGTTATCCATGAATACGAAAATCTTCATTAATAACTGAAAACGAAATCAAAATCAAAAACATGTAGATAAAGTTCATCAGTTTTTAGAGCTTTTAACTGATAAAGTACCGCAAAAGCAGCAACTAGAAAAAAACAGAAAACGAAATCAGTCAAAAAAATATCCTTTTCATTAATGCTCTACTTTGCAGATTCTTCACACCCGCATTTATTTCAATAATTTCATCCTCACACATGCAAATTTTCTGTACAATACTTTTGAAATTCATCTGCAACCATCCTTCAATCTTCTCAACTTTTCAAAGAGATATCATATGAAAAGGAAATAACTTTAATAAGTTTCTTATATGGTGAAGGATTCAACATGAAGGAATCATTATCTGAGATTGAAGTTAGACTATAACAAAGTTTACCATTCTTGCTCTCACTCAGTTAATTGTTATAGTTTTATTTTTGTTACGAACAAAGTTTCATGGTGCATTTCGATAAGCCTTCTGATGTGTGATGGGTGATGGGATGACGGGAAAAGAACCTTTCGAGCTGCATACAGCAGTCATGTAGATAGCTACACATATTTTTTTATAAGGAACATATCCATGTGAAACGACTTTTCCGGGAAAAGTTTCGATGTGCTGAATTCAGCGGGTAGTGGTGTGCAAAGCATCTCACTATCATGAAACCTTATTAAAGTTTCTAGAATTCGCTTTTGGTTTTTCTTTTGCCTTTTCGTTTTGCGCTACGAAATTAGCTCATAGTTTACTGGAATTTCAATTACGATTATTTGCAGTTTTTTAATGAAAATGCCAAAGAATTGATGTAATAACGCGAGTGAAAACGTAATTGTGGTTTAAAAGGGTGTTACTGAGGCTTATTACTTTCCATTAAGCCGAGCCATTTTTTTAATGGGCGCAATTTTTTTTGTCTTAATTCGTTTAGGAAACATAATAAACCCAACTGAATTAATCATAGCTAGCTCCAGGCTTTCGTTAAAAATTAGAAACAATAAAAGTTTGCACACTAATTCTACATATATATATAGTACGTAAAAATCGTGTTTTCAGAATATGGATTATTTTGAAAAAAAAACAAACCCAGACTGCCCCCTTAATTTATATTATTCCCAAGTTTAGATTTACAAAACTAATCAGTGAAATTTACAAAATACTAATCTTCATGCCAAAAGAGGGATCAACTAAATAAACTTTGAGGAATTGTACATATTAACTCAATTATTTGTGATCAAAATTTATTGTGATTAATTTTTCTTGTATTTTTTTCAACAATTTTGAGTGTCTTTTCCCACTAACTGAGAAAATTTAAAACAAATTCAACTATTCTATTAGAGTATCTCAACGGCAAAAACTGTACCAAGTTTCCATCAGAAGTGCACTATAATTATCATACACCACAATTTCGAGTCACAACTACACTACAACAACTTTATTTCGATGCCTCACTACGATTTGGTATCCTTTTGTGCGTTAACACACTCTCCAAATGCAATGATTCATATACAACTTCAGTAATCCTTGCACCATGAAGCTGAACAATTCATGTCAAAGCAAAAGCTGTTAATGATTTAGTGCAACAGGATCCATTGTAATGCGATTTCATTCAGAAAATGCGACTCCTTTTGCTCGATTCCGAAACAGTTTTTCATCCGTTTTGTCGTGACAACATATCCAGGAGTCTGGATATCGATCTTAAACCTCTTCTTTGCTACTACACATCCTTGAAATCCTCCCGCTCTCTCTAAGCCAGTTTGACTTTCGAACGTGAGTGAACTACGAAAAATGCATCCTAAAAGTCTCTTGCACCAAATTGTGTACTGAAAAATGCTGTATTTACACTTTACAAAAATATTACTTGGGAATGCATTCCGTATAGTCCTTTTGCCATTGTATTGTTGCCGACTGCAAAAGTGCTCCTCTGTATGCACCCTTTCTACCACCAAGATGGGTCGTCAAGTGTGAAATGCAATTTTTATTGCTTGGAAAAGTGTACAACGAAAAATGTTAGCGAGAATGTGATGCAACTGTTAAATTTGAAAGCGACGGAAAAGCGTTTTTCCGAAGAACGAATAAATATGAGGTGATTTGTCACCGACAGCAACCATCCTTCAAATGCACACGACGACGATGACAGAATTTTCTTAGCGAATATTTAGTGTTTCTTGGAAGCTTCCCATCAGTAAACCACCCGCAGTAATTGCTTGTGCTTCCTCTCACCTATGTCTATGTCCTTAATTCAAATTAGAAGTAATCCCGATTGTCTATTGATTTTTCGTCCTATGGAAGCCACTTGACGAGAAACTTTTCCCATTAGCCTAAACTATTTTCCTTTAGGAAGAGTTTTAATACATATGCATGTGTGGGAACTGAATAGCTCCCCGAAAATAGAATCCTCAATATTTTTTCTCTGCTCAAAATTGTATAAGGACCTTCCATTTAAGAGCACATATGAAGCAACCTACAGCTCAAGGTTGACTGAAACCGAAATCTCCACGAGTACTAATTTCTACTGCAAACATTTTCTCAAATCTTGGGGGTGAGTGGTGAGTTTGCGTAATATTAACAAAACCCCTGCGATCTGCAAAATGTTGCAGCAGTTGAAAGTGAAATAGCATATTTTTTTGCTAGGCAGCCTAGTTGCAACCAAAGACTACTAAGAGGAGAACTTACTATGATACTAAGGAAAGTTCTTCAAAATCAACGTAACCGCCGAGAGAATTCAGTTGCACCGGCTTTTCGGCCGCGCGCCACCATTTACAGATCAAACTTCTACTGTCACAGTCTCGTTGGTGGACGAATGCAATTTTCGCACCTAACTGTTAGATGTAGATATGGGGAACCGGATTCATCAAGATTAAATAATCGTTGTACATTCAATTGATGTAAGCGAGTAATAAAATAGTTAGCATTTTTGTTTACAGGTGCTGCAAACCAGCACGATCGTGTATTTTTCAAGTGACATAGTACATCCAAATAGCAATAACATAGATATATATATAGGTATATAGATTGCCCTCCATCACAAATATCCAACAGAAACTAAGCCATAAAGCTAAGGAGATAAGAAAGTTGTTAGTTTTGAAGTAAATGCTTGCTTATTCTATGCTTATAGCTTGCTTCATTGTAAGGATTTCCCATGAGAAGAGCACGCGAGTTGGATTAGAATTCAGCAAACATGTGCGTAACATGTCGACATTTGCTGTTTTCAGTTTTGCATTCGAGCATGAATATTCTCTTGTTTGGAACCACACACGCAAGTGGCGCAGTTTTAACTGTTGTAACGTAAGATCTGTAACGTATTTTACCGGTCACATTCATTTATCGTTCACGGTTCTATATTTTCGGTTACATAATTCAATTTCAAATCAGTCTTGCCCCATGTGGAAGGTCGTAGCGCACGCGTGCCGACGCGGGGAACGTCGGAGCACATGCGACCCGACGTGTGGAACATCGGACCAGCCACGCGCGCCGCCGTGTGGAACATCGGACCAGCCACGCGCGCCGCCGTGTGGAACATCGGACCAGCCACGCGCGCCGTTGTGTGGAACATCGGACCGGCCACGCGCGCCGCCGTGTGGAATAAAGTAACACAATGTGGAACAAGTAACACGCTGGTTGCTGCAAACGCTGCACTGCGTGTGGATGGTAGAAAATCGCTATGTCAAACTATGTCTTTAAGCACACTAATCCTACTAATTAACTTACATAATTCTTATCCTGTCAATTCGCGGCCACGTGTGCTACGTGAGAAACGAAACGTGAATCCATTTACATTTCTCTAATACAACAAACTATGCATTTTTGTTTGGTGTACACTATTTGATTTCTACGAATTACATAACCTATTCTTACACCAGCTAAAATCCATGACACGTAATTTTGAACCAAAAACGCAAGAATCTAACAAATGCAGGATCCCATTACTTCACTAGGTGTCGTTGTTACGGCTCGCATTGTGGGAATTGCTTTCCGACAGCACTTCTTCCGCTGCTCCACGTCACGAGTAAAACAAACCGAATTCTCTACAAGAATTAACTGATTCTTTATTACACCTCAAAACTTCTAAGCCCTTCAAATACACCACACGAAATTCGGGCTGATGGCGGCCGCTGCTGCTGTTCGCCGACTGACGTCTGACGTCTTCTTCTTGCCACTCTTTCTTCCACTCCTAGCGCCTCTCTTGGTGAAGTTTTCGTTTCGATTTTGACGCCGCCACAGTACTCCCCTCCAAGTGTCTGCCAAGTGTTAATTGCGGACACTTTTCGTATTCGTGACGCTCCCCCGTATACTCGAGGCGCTTCTTGTTCGTTATCACGTACTAGAAATGCTGGTTTCAAACGATCTGCTGATACCAAAACTTCTCGTCCCTCAATTTTGACGATAAATTGTTTCATGTTGACGCGCGTGACGATTTGATGAGGTCCTGTGTACGGCGGTTCCAACGACTTTCTTGATGCATCTTTGCGAAGAAATACGTGGGAGCACGTGTGCAATGCCTTGTAATAAAATAGGTTGGGCTTCCCATGGTGTGTTGTTGGCATTGGTTGGAGTGCCCGCATCTGTTGTCGAAACTTTTCGACAAACTCACACGGATCTGGCGAGTCAATGTTCGTAAACAAAAATTCTCCTGGTAGTCTTAATGTTGTTCCAAATGTTAATTCTGCAGCGCTGCATCCTAAGTCTTCTTTTAGAGCTGTCCGGAGGCCAAACAATGCTGTGTCCAGAGCGTCCGTCCATTTTTCAATACTGCGACACATCAGAGCTGCTTTTAGGCTCCGGTGGAACCTTTCTACAATGCCGTTAGCTTGCGGGTGATATGCTGCCGAACGCGTGCGATGACAACCAATCAACTTCGTGAGAGCCTTGAAAAGTCGCGACTCGAATTGCGACCCTTGGTCTGTTGTTACTGTTTCCGGCGCTCCGTAGCGGCACACCCATGTGCGATAAAATGCTGAAGCCACTGCGTCCGCGTCGCAACCGCTTAATGGTATTGCCTCCGGCCACCGCGTGAATCTGTCGATAATTGTCAACACATATCTATATCCATCAGCTACCGGTAGCGGTCCAACTAAATCTAGATGTATGTGCTGGAATCGCTGGTTGGGTGTTGCAAATTTCGTAAATTCTGTATGCACGTGCCGTGAAACTTTGCTGGTTTGACAGCTCAAGCATGTTTTCGCGCGTTGTTGGATATCCCTTTTCATATGTGGCCAGACGAATTTTCTTCTCAGCATTTCACTCGTGACTCGTCCACTAGGATGGGCTGCGTTGTGAATAAATTCGAAAACTCGCTGCCTGAATTCTGCTGGTATGTATGGCCGTGGCACACCCGCGGAAAAGTCGCAAAACACGAGATTTGGGGAGCTGTCAATGCGAACCCGTCGCAGTTCCAACGATGTTCCTGACTTCAGCAATTGCATCAGTTCGTCGTCGTCTGCTTGTGCTTGTGCTAGCTCGCTTGAGCTGATGACCGTTGGGAATTCCACTTCTTCCACTCGGGATAGCATGTCAGCAACCTCGTTGTTGCTTCCCGAAATGTGACGAATGTCAGTTGTGAACTGCCCGATGAATCCTAGCTGCCGCGTTTGCCTGGGTGATGCCTTGTCCGATCTTTGGTGAAAACTATAGGTTAGTGGCTTGTGGTCCGTAAGTACATGAAAATTTCGTCCCTCCAGTAAATACCGATAGTATTTGATTGCATTGAATATGGCCAGGAGCTCCCTGTCATATGCGCTATACCGCCGCTCCGCCGTCTGTAATTTTCTGGAGAAGTATCCCAGCGCTTGCCAATCCCCGCCGGTTTTTTGTTCGATCACTGCGCCGATCCCTATATCTGATGCATCCGTCAATAAACGCAGTTGTGCTCCGTCTCGTGGGTGTGTCAACAATGCTGCATTGGCTAACTTTTTCTTTAATTCCTCGAAAGCGCTCACGGCTTTCGGATTCCAAACTACTGCTGTTTTATCGTTCTTTTTTGTTGGATTGATCAATTCATTTAACGGGGCTTGTACTTCCGCTGAGTTTTTTATAAATCTGCGATAAAAATTTATTGTCCCCAGGAAACGACGTAGATCGCATTTTTTCTGCGGCTGCTTGATTGAAGTTATTGCCTGTACTCTGTCTGGCAAAGGTGAGACACCAGTTGAATTTATCCTGTGGCCGAGATAGTCCACTGATGTTCGTCCAAATTGGCATTTGTCCAAATTTACGGATAGTCCATATTTTCTTAGACGGTTGAATACTGCTTTAACGTGATCCACGTGTTGTTTTTTATCTTCGGAATACACCAACAGGTCATCTATGTAGCACTTTACAAATGGCAGTCCCTGCAAGACTCGATTCATAAACCGTTGGAACGTTTGACTAGCATTTCTTAATCCAAACGTCATCATTGGAAATTCAAATAGTCCAAACGGTGTTATTATCGCTGTTTTTTGAATATCCGACTCGGTTACTGGAATCTGATAGTATGCCCTTCTCAAGTCAATCGTTGAAAATATGTTGGCTTTGTCCGTCCACAATGCGTCATGAATGTGGGGCACTGGCGAACGATCTGGAACCGTGTTCGCATTCAATCGACGATAGTCCCCACATAGCCGCCATTCACCTGATTTCTTTTTTACCATGTGTAACGGACTTGCATATTGACTACTCGATGGCCGGCAGATCCCTTGCTCCATCATTTTCTCAAATTCTTGCTTGGCTACTCTCAATTTGTCTGGTGCCAATCTTCGTGGGGGCTCTGCTATTGGGGGGCCATGTGTTTCAATGTGATGTTTGACGTCATGTGGTATGATGCTGCGTTTTCCTCGTGGACCAGTCACGTCTTCGAACTCCTTGAGCAAGTAATGAAGCTCATTCGCTTTGCTGATCGTTAAAATGGTGGTTCCGGCTGGCGATAGCTTGCCTTGAATACTTGTTCCTGTTGCTCCACTTATGATTCGTCGCTTCGCAACATCGACTATTAAATGGTGATATGCCAAGAAATCAGCGCCTATGATGGGTTTACGTACATCTGCAATGTAGAACTGCCATGTGTGAGTAGTGCCGAGGCCCAAATCAACTTGACATGTTTGGATTCCGTGCGTGGGTATAGGTGTAGCATTTGCCGCATACAATTGATGCTCTGATGGCATCACCGGTCCTCGACAACTTCCCCGTGGCATTAGCGACACTTCCGCGCCTGTGTCGATCAAGTAGCGGATGTTGTTCCTTCTGTCCCAAATGTGCAGGCGGTTTGTTTTGAAACAGCGCTCGCTTACCGCCTCCAGCTCGCGCCACCCCCGTTTCCCGACTGTTTGCCCTTGAAGCTGCATTTACCTTCGCACCTGCGCGCCGCTGTCCCGAAACGCCTGTGGTAAAAACATATTCCTTGAGTGCTTTTCTCGCCTTGGGACATCCTGTAATCAATGCGTTTTAAGATTGCTTCAACCGCAATATCCGTTTTTGTGGCGCACTCGTTTGTTGGTTCCGGTAATTCCGCAACTGGCTGCCCCCGATTGTCCACTGCATCGACCGTTGTGTGGTTGTACATAGCTAATTCATCCGCCTGTTGAGCGAGCGCCGACAGGTTCGGTGCGTTGCTGAGAGTTAGCACCTCTTGCATTCGGCGTGGTAGCTGACGGAGGAACATGTGCCGTAAGAATTGTTCCGGGCAATCGTTTTCGGCTAGATTTTTCATCTTTTCAAGAAGCAGTGATGGCTTGGCTTCCTGTATGTCACCACTTAACAGTTTCTGCAAGCGGGCGCTCTTGCTTTCCGAAAACAATTTTATGATTTTTTCTTTCAGTGCTAAATATTTTCCGTTTTCAGGAGGGTTGCTTACTGCTTCGTTTAGATACGGGAATACTGTAGGCTCCAAGTTAGCGAGCACGTGACGGAACTTGCTAGCATCATTCGTGACATGTGACACTGCGAAAATTGCTTCTACCTGATCGAACCACGATTTTGGGTTCTGCCGCCAGAACGGTGGAAGCTTTACTGCGGCTATCGCGGCTACAATTTCTTGTTTTGACTCATGCCGCTCCTCGTTCTCCGGTACCGACTCCAACATTTGGTCGCTTTCCGCCATCTTTCCTTTGTTCGATTTACTTTCTTGTGTGTAGTCGGGGTCACCAATGTGGGAATTGCTTTCCGACAGCACTTCTTCCGCTGCTCCACGTCACGAGTAAAACAAACCGAATTCTCTACAAGAATTAACTGATTCTTTATTACACCTCAAAACTTCTAAGCCCTTCAAATACACCACACGAAATTCGGGCTGATGGCGGCCGCTGCTGCTGTTCGCCGACTGACGTCTGACGTCTTCTTCTTGCCACTCTTTCTTCCACTCCTAGCGCCTCTCTTGGTGAAGTTTTCGTTTCGATTTTGACGCCGCCACAGCATGTAGGACAATTCAACTGTTCGAAGTGACCTCTACACGTCAACAGGAAGCAGCGGCCAGCTTCAAACTAGTCCAGTTCGTCCTTCGACACCATCGGCTACGCGCGCGTCCTTTAACTAATATTATTATACTTTGTAATTATATTTATATCTCTTAATAAACCGGTTAGTAGTAAGAAGCCTTTCGTTTCACTACACGCAGGCAGCTGAAGCTGCCAGCACAGACACCGACCATCAGGAGGACGTTATATTATTTCCCGTCAGGGGTTCTGCATGCTATGAAGAAGTTGAAATATAAAGAAAACAAATAACAATGGATGTTGCTCCAACTATGATTTCGTGCATGGTATAAAAACTACACAAGGTAAACCCGATTTAAAATCGTCATCCTATTTCGCTCGCACATCTGACTCACATTACGTCACGTATTCACTGAAATTAGGGCTACCACAGTGAAAAATCGGAGACGGCGCGTATGGCAGCCCAAAATATAACGACATTTCACTTTTGAATCAGGCGTTACAAAATCGCCACATATTAAAATTTAGCAAATTGTCAGGTAACAAAAACCAATGTTTACTGTAATCAATATTGTAGCTTAGGAAACAAACAAATATTCTATAAAGAATATTCAAATGGCACATTATTTGTCTTTTTCTTCCAATACGTGTCACTCCACCCAGCAGGAAAATCACATCTTGTATGCTGCAAAGTGTTGCTGAAATTCCGACTGGGCAAAATGTCATGATTGTCTGACTCACATGACGTCACCGCAACTTCGGAAGAGACTACCTTCTCGTCTTTATACCATGGATTTCGTGGTCTGGTCTGACTTTTCTTCTTCTCCAATGGTCTGTCAGTGGGACAGTGCGTGAGCCATGGAGCTTCTTGATGCTGTGTAATCGTGGCCGGTACATGCTGATAATGGAAACAATGCAAATTGTGCCTGGTCTGCTCAGATTTTTTGGATTGTTCAGACACATTATAGACCGCTATGCTGGGAGCCATGGTGCATGTTAAACATCACTGTCATTCAAGTATTCGTCGTGCATTCCCAAGTTGCATTTTACAGATAAGGTATTGCCGCGTCTTCCTACAAAGTAGTGCACAGCTTTGGTATAATTCTTATTTGCTCCCAGCAACACTTTAAATTCCAACGTATATAACACATATACTTCGAGATGTTTACAACTACAACACAATCTCTGGGAGATATTTGAAAATCTAACTTTATGATATTTTCCACATCAATTTTGATGTATACGCGATTGTTTACTGAACCATAATTTCATTGCACCCAGAAGCCAGAATCTCTTACAACCAATGGCTACAAGGTACCACGTGTAGGCGAACCAAACGCAAAGTATATCATGGAAAAACAATACTATACGATTACCGTTATCACACATAGATCCTGGACATTTTAACAAAAACGTGAAAGTTCTGAGTTCTCATACGATTCAAATACCGAACTTACCATTTCGACAACACACCCGTATTGATCGTCCATGATCAAAGGGCTTGTTAAAACAACTACACAACGCAATCCAGGTAAACGAACATGTGCCAAATGAAATTCAATGATATTTTATTAAATACAATGCAAATATGAGTATTATCTGTCAATACAAGCTGACGATTGGCAAATTTTATAAAACAGTGTTTCATATGTCGGTTTGTTTTGTTAATTTCGCATGGGAGCTGTTGCCTCGAATCGCCACCAAATTTATTTTGTTCACTACGGTTTCTGGATGCGCACTTTCAGACCTGTACAGATTGAGGCATTCTTGCAGTGCAATTAGTAAGCACGTTTCTTTGCATGTTCAGTTCGGAGAAACATCTATAAAAGGGGAATTTACTTGTATTTTTGGATGCCGGTGTACTTACCTTGCGGGTACTCAGCTGAGTATTGCATCACAGCAGTACGTAGTATTCACATCGTGTGTCAAACGCCTGCACGAATCTTATGCAATTTTACATCTAGCTTACCATGCGTCTCTGTTCAATATCTCTACCAAATGCATCACAGCCAATAAGAGGTATTTCTAGCGCACTCATTCAATATTGCGACTCGACTGTTTCAAGAATTCGCGGCAAGCACAACTCGAATAGAATTTGTATATTTTCTACTCCGGCCAAAACAACGTTGTGACGCTGTAATGTGCTACATTCGTCTACTTGATTGCTTTTTCAGCGCATCCGAGTCACACTGCATTATTCATGCAACATTGTTGCATGTTCCCTTTGGATCTACCAAATGCATTCACTCTTATTAGTGAACAATATTGCATGTCTGCACAGAAACATTAATTTCCAATGGTGTGCCCATTTATTGGAACGAAATCGCCGATTCTATTGGCTTTTCAAACACAGCACAATATATAGTAAAGAAGTTGCTAATTGCAATAAATTCAACCATACCGCGTAACTTACTTTGCGTTCAATGGAACTTATTGCTCGTAAGCTAACTTCAGTTGCGTTTATAATTTGCTGCTTAAAAATTTTGGTCCCTTTATAATTGTCTGCAAGCTTTGTGCCTCCATCTAAGTGACATTCTTGAATGGAATTAATGAATACATTTATAAATTTTATAGAGAAAACTATTTATTTTCATCATCATCCAAATTTATTGAATCAATTACACACTTGTCTTGGGCCACAAGGCCACCCACTCGTGATTGTTTCCTTTTCTCGCGGTGGTGTTGCGCAGATTTCCACACCACCAGGAGGTACTGCGATGGCGCGTTAACCCTTTTTTTTAGATGGTGGGTTTCTCCTAGAGACATATGTTTCCATCCGAACAGGCTCGTTGGGGGACAGTTCCTAAAATGCAGATGGTCTTATTTGCGAAACTATTAGGGGAAGAAAGTTGCAATAGGATCAAATGGAGAATTATTGAGTTTTCATGGAGAGTGCATTGTATGGAGGAAGCTTTTCATTATGATCCAGACTGTGCTATAGATGTGAATACGTGCTCAGTCATCGCTCTATAACTGCAGTAGTACCGCTGTACACCAACATTGATGTTGCTGCCGTTATTTACTTTGCGCTCCAATACGTATAATGGCAGTGCGCAAATACTAACAACTACCGCAGTTCTACTGCCAATAAATACCTAAATTTTGGAACCACGGTTGCGGTGCAAGTGCAGGAGATTATTTACGCTGCCAAGGATAATCATTTGAATGGGGAATCTAACCAACGAGCAACGTTAGTCGCAATCGTACTATATCCCATTACCGACAAAAGCATTCTGAATTATGAAGATCTCCATACGCCAACATACATGCATTCCCTGGAAGTAATCAACCAACACAACAACACCTACATTCTACACATATAACCATGAAGACGCTCTACTCGAAGCCGGTAGCTAAGAAGAAGAAATGCCGATACAACTTCCCGACAACTAAAACTGTTTTAACGCGCTTGACACAAAGCATAACTGCTTGACTGAGAGTTCGAAGGAGACTAATTGCGAAGGACTGACAACTAACAGATATCTACAGAGATTTCAGCATCCACAATTACGCTGAGTGTACAAATAATCTAATTTCACAATTACAACCAATCAAAGTATAAATGCAGCTAACCCGTTATTCATACGCGATCACAAGATGTATGCACCAAACGTAATGTGGCAACTCCCCTATTGTTCAAATCCTAACAGCTGCTGTTAACCTTGCAAACCCACAACCTCAGAGCCGTGAAACTGTGTCCACAATGAAACCCGCTAATGAACAAGTTGGAAGTGGAAAAGCGAATGCATCCCAGATCATCATCCACACAAAAACTTATCTTAAAGTAACAAACCCCACAACACGAGGCGAACAAACCCTCACGAACGCACATCAAGCGGCTGGAGGTAGAGCTCCAGGTGGCACAGTTCTTCCATCCAAATGTCCTCTACGGTTCGTTCTGTGCTAGCTAGCAGTTGAGCCTTAATGCGAGTTTGCACGTCCGTAAGTGTAGTTAAACCCTCAACAGTATGGAAGAAATGCGGTACATGATGCAAATATTCGAAGTTTGACTTATTTTCGGTCTCTGGAAATAGCGACTGCAAGTACGCGGGCGGGGTTTCATCGAAAATTGACCGTAGCACGTGTGTGGTGAGTTGCGCCTCACATTTTGCCTTATTATTAAGGCCGCTCGGCAGGCACACAATTATTTCAGTCCCTCCATTTGATACTTATTCGGAAAACTTATTGATGCTGGTTTCCCAGCGTTTGTTCGTGTTCCACATTTTCCCAAAGTCTCGTCCTGCTGGAAGTCTACTTGGCTGCAGGATGTTGCGCGCTAAGTACGTCCTAAACTATTGAAGCGTTGCAGATAATATTGTGTGCGGTGCCTCACAGATGCCGACTATGTGATAGTGGAAAACGGTCATGAAAATGCATTAGCCACAAGCTCTATTTGATGACGATTAGGACGAAATAGCTGCATGTTGCCTTTGCAACAACCCCGAGTTGTTGACGATATAAAATACTTGTTTGTGCGTTGCGTGGATATTGTCTTTGTAAATGTACAACATGGTAATGGTTTCATCGATATTTCGGGGCTGGTAGAGCCTGTGAGACATTCACGATATTATCTGCCAGTGTGTTTCCCATGAAAACCGGAAAATTTAGCATTAGATAGTGGAGCTATATGTAAGGGCGAAGGAGGAGCGGTATTGTTATGTCAACGTTGTTAAGCTCTTGTTTAATTTCAGCTTGACAAATAATAATTACGAACGAATTTTGCCACTTGAATGGTCCTGGATGTCATGTTCAACATTTAGTTCTGTTGGAATATACGGATTTATTTTCATAAAGAGTTCCGAAAAAAATAAAGACTTAGAAATAATTTCAAGGGATTCAAGATAAGTTTTCTTTGAATGTGTAGCGTAAAATAGGCAAACAAAAACAGTTGGAAATCATGTTCAATTGTTTGAAGAAATGTATTCAAGTAAAATCCAATAAGCAATATATTGTCTTGATGCAAAGGTGAAATCTTTCATTATGATATTTTTCGTAGGCCAATGCGATATTCCAAAGAGCTCTTCAAGCATTTTTGGTGTTACACCAGCTGAACTAAGATTCTTGCATTCGTCTCATTCGAATCCTTTGGACAAATTTTTTCAAAAGTTTTCGATCGAAAAAGTTCACTAGGCGTAATATCAAAATAATTGATATATTACGCACATGGAAATCTTAAGCGTAGAAGTTTCGAAAATTTATATATATTTGCAGCTGAATTTATTTATCAATTTACTACTTTATTACAAGGCTGTTACGCACATTTCCCTTCCGCTATCCGGAATAGTCAACCTATCTAAATTTATCCTATTTTTGATTTCATCTCTTTCAGATTCTATTTCCGAAATCAATGATGAAGTGAAATAAGACATCCATTGCAATTTGTACACGTACAACCAAAAAACGAGGCGAATTACTTCATTTTCCCGGAGAATACGTTTCACAATTTTCTCTGTTTGACATGTACTTTATCATTGTCGACTTAAAGAACTTTTTTGAAGATTTTCTTATGATTTTCTCGGGTTTTTTTAAATTTTTCTTATGATTTTTTCGATTAAAATTTAAATGCAATAAAAAATATAATAACAGTTTTAGTATGGCTATTCAAAGAAGCAAAACAAAAATCCATTGAAATACTTTGACAAACCTCAAACAGCGAGTCCTTCAACTGAAATCAATCAAAAATTATCTATCAATTAAATGATATTCTTGCAATTTTGAATTCTCAAAAATCTTCTGAACTTATTAATTTAAACCTCTTAATAGCTCTGCAAACAAAAGACATCGTGGATAATTAATCCAATTATTTCCTACCAAACTGAAAAAAATTGCCATTCCTTCAACAATCTCATCACCAACACACCCAATTCAATGGCCAAAAACTGTTTGAAGAGAAAAACGCTAGGCTTAATTCCCAATTTATTCCGAGAAAATTTTCTTTGACATTTTCTACGAAATAGATTAATGTTATTTCCAATCGCCTGCTGTTGTAGTTTTATTGAAAATATGTTGCCAGCTTGTGTCTGCTGCTCGTTTATTGGAATCACCAAAAAGTAACTTATCAAGGAAACTTATTGTGAATCTCACAAAGTCGAAGGAGTTCTTCAAATCATACTTTCTATATAAATGGTGAAGACTGAAGCTATGTATAACTACATTGGTATTATGTTGGTTGTATAGAAAAGAGCTACCAATTCAATTTCAATTTATCAATCAGGAAATTAGGAAGTTTTGTGGAATTACTTATTGGAGTTGTGATACAGGAGATGGAAAATGTTCCGTTGTATTGGAATCGGATAATAGTGATAGCAAATTTAACTTAGATTTTTGACAAGTGCATTTATTTGACCTTTAAAAATTGTGGCTACATACTTTATACCGAAACCGATATTAAAATTTATTGGAAAACTTTCCATGTATAAAAATTACAGTTATTTTCATGTACATAAATTTCTAGACAACATTTCTCTGTGTTTTAACATCTGAACAGATATATTTTTCAGTTATTGACTGCATACCAAAACCCAATTTTTTATTGATGTGTTACTAAATATTTCATATAATAATACATACATATTTGAACTGTTCTTCTTGATCACTACAAACTGAGATGTATCCATATAGTTATATTTTCTCAATCAAATTAAAACTGTTTAAGTCAAGTCAAGTTAAGAATTTTTTAAGCTGAAAATTATTGATGTTTATAGCTGAACTTCATTCCATTTTTATCTTCACTGAAACCAAAAAAAAACTAATTTATATACCAAACAAATTGCTTCCTCTGAACTTGTTTCGTTGAAATTTCGTCATTCCATTTTAATCAGCCGTGAAATTATACACCTATGAAAACCACAGGACTGGAACGCAAACACTTTACTATATTTAAACGAGATAGGGTGGATGAAGACGCAGCTAAATGGCTACAATCCGCAGCATTAAAGGGAATAAAAGAATATTTCTGATGGAATCCATTTCACTTTATTGAGGTGTTCAACTTCACTGTTTTCATTATTTCCATTCTGAATTTCAAACATCTGCCTGGGAAAAAGTAGGAGCATATGAAGGTAGGTTTTGTTTGTTGAACGCCAAATACAAAGGACAAAAGAGAGTTGAATTTAACGACCCAACACAAATTGTATTGCGGTTGATGTGGTGAATAAATTGAAGGTGCTGGTGAGTTGTGAAGTATCCTTTTGTGTAATGTTTGTGACAAAAGTTAATAATTTATTTTCGATTAAATGGAATCAATAATGTTCGTTCAACAAAACGTTTCTCTGATAAATACATCAATTTATTAGTAAAAATATAATATTTCTTTGATGAAGGTCAATGAGAAGAAAAATCAATACCGCAACGTATCGACCACCATTTTAAGAATATCCTGTAACATCGTTGCTGCTGTTCTTAATTGAAGAAGAACTGGGAGCAATTAAATGAATATTTACATATACATTCCGCCTCATCTATCTGCTCCACTAAAAGCACAAATACATGCCTAACTTTCTGCAAATTCACAGCACGTTTCGACAGCAATCCCGGCTGCAGTAACACAACAATAAATGATTTTATGTTGGCGCTGCCTCTTCCGCTATTCAAGCGATACCAGAAAACAAGGAAGGACGAACATCTCGCCCTGAAGCAGACACGTAATTAAGTTATGGTGGCTTGTGATTGGATTAGCTACCAATACTGTAGCATCCTTAATTACAAACGTTTCAATCTTGGTAGCACCCACAAAACTCAATGCCGTTATCGTGTCACTGTCCAGGCTCAAGAACAAACCCATTCACGCAGTACCCATATTACGTTCGGATGGGTTTTCTTTTATTCATTGACCTTTGTAATGTTTTCCAATAACGATTGGCACTATGGTACGCCGGAGCTGTTTTCTGTGTCCTAATTTGATGGGATGACTGAGGTTAAGTTAGAGTGATATATTCAATGATGTGGTTGAACAAACATTTTAAAAGCATTTTGAGAGATTTTTAAGGGGCCAGAATTCAATGATTCGAAAGAAAGAATTATAAGTATGTGATAAACAAATATCTTCCTTCGTCTAAGTTTATAGCCACTGATTAATCAAATTAAAACATTAATTACGTGTTTAGCTTTTAAAAAGAGGCATAGAAAATTACAAAAATCTAAAATTACTTGCTATAATTTATAGCTAATCACAAAACTTTTATCATTACAGGAACTTATGAATCAAATGAAAAAATCACACAATCATACGATCATATTGTTATCCTTGATTCATGGATTACATTCACTACAAAGCCACATTCATGTACTTCAAAAAAAAGTTTTTCTATCCATCTCTTAATTCGTACAGAACTGCTCCAATTCAATTTTTCAGCAACAAACTTTTTCGTTCCAGATCAAATTTTCAGTGGATCTCTCGTATTTGCCGGTATTCAAACTAACACTTTTCCAGTATTATATGTTATACTTTTCAAGAAAAGTGTTTCAAGAAAGTTTTCAATCTTTTAAAGCAACCACCTAGTCGTTCTGTTTCTTTAAATTAATATGAGCGAATTGAAAAGGGTTAAGATTTCGAGGTTGAGTCGATAAGTTTATGAAAAAATTGTAGTATATCACTGTATTGTGTTTACGTACTATATTTATAATGAATTATAGTAACATTTACAAGTTTTATAATAAATCACCTTTTAACGATAAACACTCCTGTCGACCCAAACAACACTGTAAAAATGTAGGGAAATGTGCCCACGCTGGGCGCCAAATTGACACAAACAAAACTAATGAAGAAAATGAGATATAATTCAGAACTTAATTGTCAAATAAGGACAAATATAATGAAACAATATATATAGATTATCTTTTCACCTAGTCGCACTATCCTTAGGTTATCTATTCACTTATCTACATAATGTTCGATCAGTAGGACAACTTATAGCTGAACAAAAAGTATGCACATCATCCCTCCCGCTACAGGCCTAAAATTATTGAAACTAATTAATTAAAATTAATTATTAAGACTTTGCAAAATAAAAAAGAATTACTTTGGAGGAACTTATCTGATTTTAGAATAGCAAGATCGAACGAAGTATTTGAATACAAGTTTAGCTGCTCCAGGAAAATCAAAAATTTGGATTGAGTTTTCAAGATGAAAAATTTAAAAAAGAAAATTACTGAATCTAGCTTATTATGAATCAAATGAAAGTGAAATATCATTGAAAACGAGTAATTTGCCTCTCAATAAAAAAAAATTTACCAAACAGTGCAGATTATTATTTAAATTACTCGCATTGAAGTGCTCATATTATTATTCTTTATGCATAATGAGTTGAAAAAAGAAATATAATTGTCATCGTCTAACACATTTTCGATATCAAGAATGTAGGATTGTTCTGACGAAACAAACAAATCACGGTCATAACATAATCTTGCTCTAGGATGAATAAATTCAGACCTGATTATTATTTTTTATTTCTCGAAAATGTGATTCTATTAAATTATAATTACAAGTATATTCAAGCCAAGACTATCTTTGAACCATCAAAATACAAAATAATAAAATAAAGAAGTTGCGAGCGTAAATAGAATAATGGTCTATAATACAAAACAAAGAGATACATCATTATGAACATACCCCAGCTGGGAAAACTTCAGTGTAAAAGCAAAACTGTTGTTACGAAACATTTTCACTATATATTTACTTCGAACTTATTTTCCATCATAATTAAGGCTGTAATTCGCTTTCTATTCAGTATTAAACGGTGTAAACAGAATCAAGCCATCTTTTGCTTGTGCATCTTAAAACCATTCGTGAATTACTCACTCATTGGTCCCCGCTGACCATTCTTCCGCAACATTATTCTCACATTATAAATTCCATGAATTGGTCCATTATCCTTAGGGTGTTTTACTATCGTGCTACGAAACTTTCCACTAAAGCAGGTTAATGAGTTCAAGACAAGACGTTGGCTGGTTACATTTATTCCACGCTTTTCCCGTTCTTCGCTCACGGCCAGGCATTGGGCGTCAAAAAAACAAAAATCTCCAACTTTCCAATACCAGCGTTTTGCCAAGAATAATGAAGATTAATGGAAAAGTTTCGAAGTCTCATAATAAACGTCAGACATGGAATTCCATTAGTTTGTATAAGTCAACGGATGCCAAAATGTCATGTGCCTCAAGGATATTTCTTATGCATGAAGGATGAATGTTTCTGGGAAGAAAACGATTATGCTGACTGGTTTATTCCCTAGTGTCTGCATGATCCTTCTGTTTGGGCTGGATGCTGTGCTCTCGAACTTCCAAGCGATAAAGGTCAGCAGGTATTGTGCAAGAATGATTATGATCATGTTTTAGCCTATATATAGACTTTAGAGCTATGCAAAGCGAAATAAAAAGTGTTATTGTATTTGTACTTTCCTGGAAGATTCACACGATTCTTTTGAAAATAACGAGTGTCAAGCTACTGAATACTTTTATCTGCTATGAAGAAATGCTTGAAGGATGATTAGTACCTTAATTATTTTGAAAAGTTAAAAGTATTCCTATATATATTAAATGACCATCCTTCCAGCACTTTTACTAATAATAATCAGTTTTTGTGAATTTTCGATTCTCCTTTTTTCTATTCTAAATTTCAAAAAGTACTACTCCAACTCTCAGAAATAAGTTCTTTACTGCTTTTATAGCACTTAATGTTAATTTGTATCAAAATGTCTTGCTGTAAGTTTTCTGCCAGTAAGGCCTGTCTAACCCGATAAACTAACCATCACTCTTTTCCTCGTTATGAAAAGTACACTAAAAAGTTTTCCATCGAAAAATAGTTTCAGCTTCAAGTTTTCCGATGGTTTGTTAGGTTTAGCAGCATAAATTTTATATAGGAAATTCATGCAAAACAAAAAGAATTTTCTCGTTCTGAACGTTACAAGGTACCTTTGATGTGCTTTAAAAGAATCTTTCACTGGTCGTTAAAAGTTAACATCAAAAGTATGAACTTCGTGGTTTGTAAACTAAAAACAAACTGAAGTTTATGTCTTCAACTTTTTTACAATATTCAAATACGCAGAGTAATTCAATTAATTGATTTTTCCAACAGAAATTTTTCTCATCATTTATAGTTTCAATCGAAATTTCATCGAATTAATGAAAAATGTAAATATTTCAAAAAGATTTATTTATTTATTTAAAGCCAAAGCAAGGCATAAATATAGTACAGTTTAATACGTACAGTCAAAAGTTAAAAATAGTTAAAAGTAATTATAAAACTAAGGAAGGTGAGTTGGAAAGTGGAGGGAGTTTCAGAAGGGCCCTTATCAGGTTGATAATTCTATTGATTCATTCCGTTGCCTGAATTCAATCAGATAATGATCTGACGATTCTATGCATGCATTTGGATTTAAATCCTTAAAAAAATGTTAAATCAGTATATTCATCAATTTGATAAATTGATACTTTGATTTTCAGGCATTTAGACATAATTGGAATGGAACAAATGGAACTTCGAAGCCACTCACATTCACACTTATACTTCTTATTCATTTTTTTTTCTTCTAGCATGCGACCTATAATAAATCAATGTTGCTCCTAAATTTATTTCATTTCAATTCAATTTTTAAGGTCAAGTTTCGAGGAAGAATCAATTTATCTTATCCGTGTGGTAAAAATCGTCGGCCATCAAATTGTTACATGAGCCTAAACACAAGTTTACTATTATTGAAATCATACAAACAAGTACCATTGAATATACTTACAAACATTAACTTATCATGAATTTATCCCTGAAAGAATACAAATATTATGTGTATCTCGTACACACAATTAACGATTACAACCCACACAATATCGTAACAAACTTATCAACGCAACAACAAGTAAATAGATAGATAGATACCTACTTGTTCACAAAGCGTAAAGAATGTACATATATAAACATTCTATCAAGTTCTTCGTCCTGTGCCGCAAAGTATCTTCGAGATTATAATAAAGAAAATATTTGTCTATTCAAGCTTCTAAAAACTTTATCGATTTTACGGACGAGTGAACTGATAGCTGAACTTTCACCTGTTTATTATTGTCTTCCTAGAAAATACGAAAATAATTTCCCAGAAAATTTTCATCCATGCTACGTTACTGTACGAGAATGATCTAGAAGTTATTAAGTTTGGTGGTTTATTTACCAGATTACAATATATGTATATATTTCAGGAGATGTTGAAGGATTGGAAATAGGTCACAGGTAAGAATAATTGAGTCCATGCTGGGATAATTGGGAAATAAAGTATGAGGAAGCTGCCAGCAAACAGTGAAATGATGAAGAATGAAATGAATATGTTCAACTTATTTGTATCTAAATGCTTTATATAGCAAAATAGAAATATTATTACGATATCGAGCGAATTTTCAAGCAAATGTTCGAACGAATTTCGAGCAAACATTAAGGCGAATGTTCGAGCAAATGTTCGGGCAAATGTTTGGTCGGATGTCCGGGTAAATCATTATATTTGGGATTTTCACTTTGTTGACTGCAACTTGCACTATGATATTTGGAGTTTGCGTACCAATGTTTGAAATTTGCATTCAGAAATTAGGACTTGTATTTCAACTCAATCTAAGGTACAAGACTATCTCATCCGAAGCATAATATTTTAAATTTCTACTTGTAAAGATGATACAAAAATATATATTCTCATAAAACTAAGAATACTCGAAAGGAATTCTCATCACTACCATCAACATAAATTTTACCAATCCATAATTAAGACCTCGACAACACTTTCTTCCACCCCTAAACTAAAGCCAAGAGTATGGTTTTTTTACCATCAGAATCTCCTATGCACTGTTTTGTTTGGATTTTTTAATTCATTAGCAACTTCTCATCGATAATATTTTGGCGAAAATGTAGAAAATGGGTTTGGAAAATTATTATTATTTATAAAATTACGCATCGGTAAAACTATAAGGATGCATTGGAAAAGCAATGATGATTTTCCTGGCAATTTTTCATGGAAATTGGAAAAATATGTGGTACACATTGCATGTATGATAAAATTGATAGTTTTTTCTGGTTCAATGGAAATTTTAATTAATATCAATTTAAATTGTATTTTGCATCAAATTTTCCATGAATGGTCCTGAAAACAAGGCTAGAAAATATTTGTAATTAAAATTTGATTCAAAACTTCACACCTTATTGAAAGGTTCACATTTATTTTTATTGGTAGTGCAATTCGAAGCAGCATATTAGATATATTGAAAATATTTTGAACAATTAGGAAGCTTGCAATAATGCTATCAACAAGGGCGCCTTTGATTTCCAATCAGAAATATGCTGACTGTTTACTAGGTAATCATGTACAGGTACTCTAATGTTCAGTGTCAACCAAGAAAAAATAAATTCGAGAAACTTTAGATAGTATTCTTTTATTTTTTGAAAATTGTGAGCTCTCTACAAATGACTGCTTGACAGTTTCCTCTGTACTGAAATGATTAATTAAATTGGATTACACCATTTTTTTCTCTGAGGTCACTTAAAATATATCATCTTCGTGTTATCAAATTGTGAAGCGTGATTTGTTTAATCACGCTTTAAAATTTGATAAGACTGATACATTAAAACTGATTTGCGAACACATTTCTGTCATAGTTAAAAGATTGATTTCATTTTAAATCAATTGAGAAATTAGTCACGCTTATTTATTAGTTTTGTATGAGTCAATTTGGTATATAAATTTTTGATCAATTATTATCTTTCCGTAAATATCAAACAAAGTTGAAACATTTTAATTTGATTTGGTTATTACTCACATTCAATTGAAATTTTAATTGTTAAAACATCTAAGCATGCATTTATTATTTGATTCACAATCAGAGCCATCGCAACTTACAATGGTTTACAAACGACTAATCGTTTTGAAATTAAATTATGTCCACTATCTATTTGTTGTTAATTTTCTGCATCAGACACTATTCTTGCAAAATAATTGATTGCGGTAGCTATCAGATCACGTTCTCCATATTTACTCATTCGCTGAATACCTCACGTATTAGCGATAGCGCTATCAGCAATTCGATTAGCTTAAAAAAAAATTTGGTATGTCTGCCAAAGTCTTTAAAAAGCCCAACTGAAACGCCAACTCTGTTCAGTATAAACCACCTTGCAAGGGTGGCGCGGTAACAAGTCTAAGATATGGCCATGCAAAAGTACTCCCTTAAGGACATTGCTCATCATGATGGCATTGATCACGCCTCGGTGTGGATTATTATCAACAATTCGGTGTACGATGTCACAAACTTTTTGGATGAAGTAATTGAAATCATTTTTATGCTTTTGCAAAATTAATTAGTGATTGCCATTTCAGCATCCTGGCGGGAAAGATCTGATACTAGAGCATGCTGGCAAGGATGCTACGAAAGACTTTAAGAATGTCGGACATTCAAGTGATGCAAATAAAATTTTGGAAAGATATTTCATTGGTGAATTGGATGAGGTAAGGATTCATTGAATAACTGATTCGGGAATCCATTTGTGAAGCAACTTTCTTTTGCTGGCAGGAAGACAGGCAGGTCAAACCTAAAAGTGGGGCGAATATTGTTAGTGATAATACAACAGCTCCTTTGAAGAGGAGTATTTTCTGTTGCTGCTAAGAATCTCAGTATGTGAACGCTTATTATAATTCACGCATCCTAAATGGGATTGAATTCATTCATTCCTAATATCATAAGTAAATTTTAAGTTGAAAAAACTGAACTGATACTTTATATGTTCCCAATGAAATACTATGAAACTTGAAATGTTTTTTTGTTGGACTATTCATAAGTTTGTAATATTAAATAATTAAAGAATCAACAAAATTTAATAACTGAACAAATGTTACAACATTAATATTGTTACAAATCCGTCTTTGTATTATGCAATCTTAGTTTCTGCAGAAGATTTAGTTAAAAGTCAAAAAGAATAACACTTCTTACTTGTCAATAATATTGATTTCTATGAAAGAATACACTACCCCTTTAATAGGACATCACCTTTTAAAATCAGCTTTTCATCTTCATTTTGGTTTTTGATTAAAAGACACTTACAAATGACGCCTCTTATTAAGATAAAGTCTAAATGAAACTATTTTTTTTAATTGGGGACAATATTTGACAACTACCCTTACTCGATCCTACTATTTAAAATTTCACATAATACATCCTAGACACTTGAAAACGAACCCTGTTTTAAAGAATCAACCTATGAAAATTTTGGTATACTTCTAAGATCTAATGACAACAGATTTGACCACACAAAGGACTTCATTAAAACTTGTTTATTAATTTCAGCTAAAAAGATAAAAATCGAAGTAAACTTTTCATTTTCAGGATTTCCAAAAGACAATGTTCAGGGAGTACCTACATGAAACTAATTTTTCAATCCGTTTTCACAAAAATGATGTTGGATTGTTTTGGACACAGTTTTTGTTTTAAATTTAATTAATGGGGAGAAGATTCCAGCCTAAAATCGTTTCCAATTTACTTTTCCACAGCTAAATGGCTATTTTAATCAGTTAGAGTTGAAATTGGCAGAATACAATCCGTAGACTTTCAGACTTTCTTTTAACCTTAAACGTGAAGATCTAGCAATTTTTTGGATTGGCTAAGAGACCAAAACTTTTCCAATTTGGTCTTAACCATTGTCATGGCATTACGCTCGAATACGGCACAAAAAATCTTTGGTCTATAGATACATTATCCACTAGAATTTTTTAGGCTGATGCTAACCATTATTTTCTTTTTATTCGAGACTATAGCCTCGATCTAAAACGATATATCGTTATTCTTTTAAAATCATTCAATATCTAGATGTTCCCTCTTTCGAAACCTAGCCTGTGTTTTTTGGTACATCCCCAATGTTACAGAACAATATTGCCATATTGCGAGGTGTGGAAAATCAGTTACAGAGTGACTTGTTAAATTCCACTACCTTACTCTCTTTTTAGCTCAGCTTTTCGCGTTTAACTCCGTGTATTCTGGTATCAAATTAAAGCTACGATCATTTTCTATTATACAAATTGAAAAGTTTGGTGAAATTTTGACCATTTTCGTTAATTTTTCTATGATTGTTTAGTCTCTGAAGTTCTGCCTAACTATCAAATGGCTCAAACTATTTGTTTTTGTAAGTGCTTTATATTTCACACGAAAATCTACAGCGTGTATTGTTGATTGAATGATTTTATGATTTTTTGAATGATCTAATGATTTTCTGAATAATTTTTTGAGTAATTTTTGAATAATTTTTTGACTGACTCTATGGCTTTTCAAATCAATAATTTATGATCCTTTTGTACTGTATTTGCTTTTGTTTCTAATTGATCAAATGCAAGGTTAGACGACAATCTTATTTTTCATAATTAAATATTCACTACTTTTCCTAATGTAAATTGCACAAAGCTTTTATTTCGGAATACCGAAACTTTCCCTGATTACTTTGCTTTTTGCTACCATGAAAAGCAAGGGTATCGAAAAAAGGCGGATTTTCAATTACGAGTAAAACGCCACTATTTTTGAAAAAGGACTACGCTTCAGACTAATGCAGGTTTTGGATTATCTTAAAGAATTCTAGTAGTGGTTGTTGGTTTAATTAATATCTTACAGAACCAGTAGTTTGTGTAAAATGTAAATCTTTGAATGCCTTGGCATAAAAGATTCAACTTGTAACAATGTCGTTATTAGCCAATTATTATCACAATCATAAAGATTTTTGGCCAAAGAGCTCAGCATTTTAGATAGTGTGAGAAGTTTCAAGAAAGCATTTCCATGTCTTTGACTTTTGATTACGTTTTCAAGATTTGACCTTATCATTTGCCATGTGAAAAACACACACCAAAAAGAGTGACGAAACGTTCAGTTCTAAAGTGTTGCAAAAGTGTTCTAATCATGTTTAAAAATGTTCTAAAAAATTTCTTCTAGTTCATCTAGTTAATTTCCAAAAAATGTTTTGTGAAAATAAAAAATCTCCTTATTTTTCTTTTCTATTTTAAAATGTTAAGGAAGATTTAAACAGTCAATTTTCTGCGTGATTCGAGAAATTTTCTTAAACAACACCAAAATCGATAAATCTACTTCAATAAAATGAAACCCTGCATTGTTGACAGCACACAGTTAAAGTTTAGACAAGAATAGGTGTCCTTTTTCTTGGACATAATTTTCAATTCTAAGTCATTGCTACAGATTTCTAGGTTTTCGTTTATTCTGTCTCTGAGTTTCGTGCGCAAGGAGTGTCTATGATGTTTCATTGGTTCTAGAGTTAAAAAATGAATGGAACTTTTGCTAGATGAATTATATAATAAGGCAAGCATTTTCCAAATTTTCCTATTGCGATCTAAATACGAAAGCAACCCTTAATACTAATTACAAGAGGCAATTTTACTGCAAATCTGATAAGCAAAAATGAATTTTAGGATTTTTCAAATCTAAGAAGCAATGATCATCAATCTTCATCTTCGAAAACACAAATAAACTCGAATAAAAGGATTTACAACGAACCAAAGATATACTTTACAAAAGTAATTTACATATTTCTCCGAGTTTTGTTGAGCTTATCGCAGTGCCTTCACATTCTGCAACGGCAGCAAATGACAAAAGTCCCAAAGTTGATAGATTCCCAATGGCCTTCAATCGTGTATGAATAATGCATTGATGGAAGCAAGAAAGTCGGTAACAGTGTATCTCATATGCATGATGTATCCTACCTGGATACAAGTATCTTGTCATCGACGATTCCTCCAGCCAAGAGAAACTAGGACCATAATGAATTTCAAATGAATTATGTAAAATACGAAACACAACATTGACTTACATTTAAATATTGGGACATGTTTTCTTCTGCATCATCGTTATCCAAAAGGAGCTACCCAAGAATATCGATTTCATCCTCAACTGATGCAAACTTTAGTTTTATGTTAATCTAAAGTTTTCCTCTCTTTTTGCACATTAATATTTTAAGCATATCCGCCATACGAAACAAAAAAATTAATTCCTATATCCTCGTTCTCAGGAAAATTGAAAGCAAAGTAAAACATTTAATCCAATCAAGTTAGAAAATAAACTCTCAAGCTTTTGTATTCATTTGCCGTAGTTGGCAATTATTTAAAATTAACTTTCTACTTGCCAAGCGCACCATCACGAACGTTGTCTTCTGCAAAGTTAATAACAGAAATCAACAGTTGATGAAGGAAATTGAACTCAATTTAACTTTTCAACTGGCACATCCAGCAAATCCGCAGCTGAGCAATTGCAATCTCTGTCCATCCACCATTCAATTTCATCTAAGGCTGCAGTATTGCTATGTTGTGTGTGTGTGTGTGTTAGTATGGGAAATTGGAAAAGTATTACGTTTTCTTAGTGTCCTATTTTCTTCATCTATCTTTCGGTTGTACGAGCACAGGACAGTTTTAGATACTCTTTCACCACACCTCTAGGAAGAGTTGGACTTTGTTTGTTCACTTCTTGCATTGAATCCATTCGGCATTTGGAAATTTCATCCAATTGTTCTGCGGAAATAAATAAGAGCTGTTAGAAGTGAATGAAAAGTTTCAGCTGTGCTAAGAATATTAAATAGAACAACATTGTATAGCATTTTCCTTTCAATTTAGATGTTTTCCGAATCAAATTGGTTATTTTCCGTTTCAAATTAGTGATTTTCCAATAGGATCAGAACGAAACTTCTTAGGTGTTAATTGGGTTAAGAAAGCTCCAATTTGATTTGGAAGAGCATCTGATCTGAAAAGTCATCAATTTCATTCAGAAAATATTCGATTTGATCGTTTTTTTAGATCGATTTGACTCGTTTTTAAACTTGATTTGCAAATGAATTTCGAATGATTACTAAATTTATTTAGATGAGTTTTTGATCCATTGTTGAAGTAACATTTATCTACTGAATTTAGATTGGTTATTTGACTGATTATATTTTCATTTTAATTTCAGAATAATTATTGGTCGAATCTACATCTGATTTCATAGTCATGCTCGTTCAACTTTTGTGTTTTTATATTTATTTTTAGATTATTTAATTTGTATTACTTTTTCTATTTATATTGAATTAAACTATGAGCCGCCATTCAGAAAAATAAAATCGAAAGATTTCACTGGACTGAAATTTATTTATTTATTTATTTACACCAAACAAGGCATCAAGTAAACAATACAAAATACATAAATAATTAATAAGTTAAAGTAAAGTAACTTAGTCTAATTAAAACTTAATCAGGCTTAGTTGGGGAGTGCGTGGTTATGATGACAATAGGGCCTTTGTCAGGTTACGTTTAAAGGACGATTTAGGGATACCCGGAGAATAGTGGTTACTAATTGTGTTGAATATTCTGCAACATCTATTTATCGGTTCATTATGACCATAGGCCGTGTGATGCCGATATTCTTTAAGCAGGGTTGTGTGTCGAGTACGTCGTTGTTGGTCATTAAATTTTATTCTATCAGCGAGGGCTACTATATTTACTGCGCCGCTGATAACGTCGAAGGTGAAACTGGCACTAATTAGTGTTCTTCTAGATGAAAGAGACATTAAGTTTAGAAGGTCTAGTCTATATTTGTAGGAAGGAAGACTATGAAAGACACTCGGGTTGTAGAGGTCCCTCAAGGCAAAAAGCAAGAATTGTTTCTGGATAGATTCAAGTCTGTCGCTGTGGAGCACAAAAACGGGGTTCCAAATTATGCAAGCATATTCGATCAAGGGCCGCACGAAGGTGGTGTATAAGGACTTGGTAACCCAAACGTTTTTGAATTCTTTGGGTCTCTTAATGAAGCCAAGCTGTTTATTAGCCTTTGATAGGACTTTGTCATATTGCAGATTGAACCGCAATTGGTTGTCTAAGACTACGCCGAGGTCAACGACATGATCAGCCCTGTTTAAAACTATGTCGTTAAGGTAATAAGAATAGGTAGTAACTGCATTTTTACGAGAAAAGCTCAACACGTGGCATTTGCTGACATTGAGATAGAGCTTATTCTGACTACACCAGTGTGCAAGTGCATGAATCTTGGACTGGAGGAAGGCTGCATCCGATTGTGTTTTGATGCTGTAGTAAATTTTTAAGTCGTCAGCATAGAATAGGTGAGGTATGTTAGACAGTGTCGCAGATAGATCAGAAATGAATATATTAAACAACAGAGGGCCTAAATGACTGCCTTGTGGTACTCCGGAGGATGCAAAAACTCTTTTAGATAAGTGACCTTGGAATTTGACCATCTGAGTTCGGTCACAGAGATAGGATTGTAGCCAATTGAGTAGGGAACCAGATACTCCAAAATTACGTACTTTACGTATTAGGGTTTGATGATCAACCCGGTTTCCCTTTTCCATTTCACAGAGGACGTCAGAAACTAGGATCATGAGATTAGTGGAAGTCGACCTGCCTTTACGAAATCCATGCTGCTGTTCGTTAAGGAGAGGGTCTACGATGGGAGTGAGAATATCGCAAACTAGCTTCTCAAAGAGTTTGGGGATGACTGACAAAATAGCGATCCCTCGGTAGTTATCAACAGATCGCTTATCACCACTTTTATGAATAGGTATAAGATGCGAGGATTTCCAGGAGGACGGAAAGACACCTAGAGACAGAGATCTATTGAAAATGAGGTGCAAAGGAGTGACAAGTTGGTCTATGCAACGAACCAAGAAACCAGGAGGAAGTAAGTCTGGGCCGGGTCCTTTGTTCACTTTTAGCTCGTAAACAGCATTAATAATTGCCTCTTGTGACAAGACTATACTGTCGATGAGGGGCGTTGTGTTAGCTCCAATCGACGGTGTTGTTGACGAGACTATAGGCGGGCAGAAGGTCTCCTGAAAATGATCGGCAAATAGGTTGCAAGTTTCAAGTGGAGAGGAGGATACAACATTCCCTTTGAACAAAGAAACGGGATAGCCTGTCATTTTACGTTTTGTATTAACGAAATCAAAGAATTTTTTCGGATCATTTATAATGCTTTCACCAATTACGTTGACGTAAACATCGTACGCTTGTCGGGATTTAGTGGAGAATTCATTCGATAGCTTATCGTGCATTTTCTTTAGATCCTCGTCGACGAAAATTCCATTTTTTATTTTCCTATATAGTCTGTTTCTTTGGTTTCTTAAGTGCCTTAAATCATGATCAAGCCAGGGTTCTGAAAGTTTGCTCCGTTTCTTTATCTTTGGTACAAATTTATTAATAGCATGAAAGATTAGCGTATAAAAAGAAGTTATAGATTCATCTAAATCTAACGACGAAAAGAAACTCGGCCAATGTATGGTATCGAGAAATTTTTTAATGCTAATATAGTCAGCATTTAAGAAATCATATACAATTTCATTATTGTACGATTGGGTAAAGGGTACATTCGCAGTGGATAGTTCAACCGTCAAAGCTGAGTGATGGAGAGTGTTGGAGAAAAGATTCTCGGTGTCAATGGTTTGGCTAACCACCGCTTCGTCATAAAAGTTGGTGAAAATCAGATCTAACCATTTGCCATTTTGGTTAGGAGTCGAAATAACTTGCTGCAAATCATTGCCATAAAACACACTGATGAGATTAAAGTCAATGTCGCCAAGAATGTTGACTGGGAGGAGGTGACTATCATTGTCATCGGTTATAAAGCCAATATTCGGGCGATTGAAGTCACCAAATATGATAATTTTATCATCCACATTCAATGAATCAATGACAGAAGATATTACGTCGCTCAAATCATTATAAGTAGTATCTTCGGAGTGTGGGGGCACATAAATAACACCGATGTAGAGGAAATGTTTTTCTAATAAAACTCTGATAAATATATGTTCAAATGATTTATGGGACACGGTTGTAACAAGTTCACTCGACAGGGAGTTGTGAATTGCGGTAAGAACACCACCTCCCCTTGAGACACCAGTATGAAGATAATCACGATCAGCTCTATAGATTGTCCAATTGTTGTCAAGTATTTCTTCGTTTTTGTACGAGTCGTTCAACCAAGTCTCTGTTATAGTGAGTATATTGAAATGGCAAGATTTGGCGTCAATATAAAGTCTATTTAATTTGCCCCTCATACCACTGCAGTTATGGTAGAGAAATCTTAAGATTTTAGACGTGTCTTTCGTATTAGGAATAAAATTTCTTATGGTCTTCCCGTGATTTTTGTAAGAGAGAGATATACTTAGAGCTGACATAGGAGCTATAAGTTTCAAGATCACGTTTGACTTGATCAGGGGACATACCGAGTTCTTCATGATATCGATTAAAAAAGAGACGTAAAGAATCAAGGTCAGTAGGGAGACCTTCTTGTTGGATCATGACCTTGAGATTGGTTTTCGTTTTCCCCTCAAAGCAGGTAGTTTCCGGTGCGTTATGCATGTATGCAAGGAAAAGGCGGACATTGTCGTAAATTTTATGGTCTCTTAACCGAGATAAAAGATATCTGCTCTCAAGATCGTCTGTAGAGTTCGAGGTAATTCTTACAACCGGAGGTACCAGTGGATCAATAAATTTAGGTGCGGAAGGTCGATTAATAGGAGGGTTTGGCATGTGGATAGCACCGGATTGCGAGGGGATTTGATCGTCACCGCGGATAAAATTAGCATATTTGGATGTTGCGTTTGTCTTAGCAGTCATCATGTGACAAGTAGAGGTTTCGCAAGAAACATCAAGTGGAATGGATATTGAAGCCGGCTGCTTGGTATTGAAAATACGTCTTGCAGGGGTGGGTGTCGTAGGATCTGCGCTGCATATGGGACTTTTTTTTAAGGAGGGTCAGTGGTAAGCTTACAAGACGTAGGTATGCTAATGGGGACTTTAGAAGTGGATGCAGGTAAAGTGGGAGTAGTAATAATACCTAGTTGTTGGACGGGATTAGGGTTGTTAGTCGGGAAAATTGCAACATTTTTAGGGGAGGCTGTACACGTAAATGAATTGTTCTTACTGGCTAGTTTCTGCTTATGCTGAACCTTTTTGGTTGAGTTACGCCATAGGGTGAATGTCATCCCATTCCAAATTTGCTTCGCCTTACCTTCATGCTGAAAGAACAGCCAGGCATACCGAGAAGGAATACATACTTTGAATGACGTGGTTTTTCTCTTGGTGCTTTTAGAGAGAGTTTCAGCTAAACAATCAGTAATGGCAAGCTCACTTTGAAGGAATTGAATCATCCACGTTACATCTGCAGATACTGGGGCACCCCTTACATGAAATACTTCGTAGCCTTCATTCTTCCGTGATATACACGAGGCAATATTGACGTTTTTCACGTAATCCGCATTTATACGCTTAACTTTATTTATCCTTCTATTCCAATCTTCTTCTGACCAGGATGTACCGAATTGAAAAATCTTTCTGGCACTTTTTGTTTTCTGGGTAGTAGGTGTTGAAACTGGCTTTTTATCCTCGACAGATAAACGTTTGATGGGAGATGTTGCCTTATCTTGCGTAGGAACTTTCAATGCACTGTTCAACATGTTTTTAAGGTCAGCAAACAAAATTTCATGGTTTAGGGGCAGTTCACAGCGGGTTGGAATGTTATGGGTGGTGCGGTTTTGTTCGCACAGTACAGTGCCCATGCTTACAATTTTCTGGATTGCACTTTCAAGTTTGTTCTCTGTGGTTGCTATCCATGATGAGTTTTGTATTGACAGTGTAGACAATTTTTCATTGAGCAGGTTTAATAGTCTATCTTCGAGGTCGGCTATATGTTTTGCGTTTGGGTCCTGTTTGTGGGAAGGAGACGTCGACAGTGTACTCATTTCCGCTAATTTACTATTCAAGATGTCAAATTTGTTGTGCAGCTCATGGAGAGCCTTGTCGAAACCTTTATTGTTTTTGGCGGTGGAAAGTACAGTGGTTAAATCGTCGAAACTGGTAGCCATTTCCACAAAACTTTCATCGTTTGCCCTTGTCTGCGCTTGCTGCTTCGTCAATAAGTGTGCTGTGTCCTGTGTTAATTTATCGACATGACTTATGATATTGTCATACATACATTTCATCAGCCTGTTGGTGTTCTGGCAATCTGCACAGATAAAGTTGTTGTCCATGTAGGGATGGTACCAATCCCTAGGCGCATCAATACATGCACCGTGAAACTTTCTGTTGCAAAACGCGCGGCATGTCACAAACTTGAAAGTGTTGTCGAACGCGATGCAATTTTCCATACTGCATTTGATATTCATGTTGCGAATTGCACTTTTCGGACAATGTAATCGATTTTATAAACGACACAATTGATATCGAGGTGAAGACGTGCAACAATGGCTTAATTGGGTCACTATGTTGCTATAATTAATTGGGTCACTTTGGTGTAAGGGGAAATATGCACAGACACGCACAAATTAATAAAAACAGTCTGAACAATCAAATAATTGATTGAATGGAATAGGGGCTAACTGCACGTACAACAGCTTTTGAAAACACGTCTACTCGCCACGACGGTTGAAGTTGAATGAAAATTGGTTGAAGAATTTTTTTAGATTTACTTACTCAATTTGTTACAAGATTTAAGTAAAAACTTCGAATAGTAACTTTTTGCAAGAAAATCTTTTGATATTGATCAACAAGCTTAGTAATTTAGCTGAGATGTTCATTGGGACCAACACACACATATTCTTGCATATAAATGTATGCTTCAATATATTTTCAACGCAATTAACTTCACTGTTATACAGTTGATGAGACGAAACACACCCAATTTACTGGACTATGAAAGAATTTCAAACTTTCATCCACTAACAAGTATTCTCATTAAAAATTTATATCAAAAGCCCGAAAAAAACGGCTATGCAGTGAATGCATTTCACCATACCTTAACTTTCCTATCCTGAATTAAGGTTCATCATTCCTATTTATAATTCATTCTTCTTCGCCGGAATGTGGCATGAGAAAGTGTGTCGAGATGTACTTTTCGACTTAGTATCCACTTACGCTCTCATGTATATTGCCACCATTAGTTCGGAAGCAGATTTGCTAGCTACATATTTTAGAGTGGTAACTTGATAAAACACCTTACAGCATATATACGAGTCGGGTAGCTAAGCAAACACTATGATTAAGAATACCTTTTGCCGGCATAGAAACATACTTTACATTAATGGAAACTTAAAATTCATCTGGAACTAATGCATGGCACATGCAATTTTTATTTAGGGATAAGAAATTTAGGTTGAAATGGGATGAACGGTAGGTTGTAGAATTTTGTATAAATTTTACTTTTCGAAAAAATTGTTGAATGGTTTTATCATGAAGTAATGTTCAACCTAAAAATTCTGGGATTTAGTTGATGAACCTTATGAATGTTTCATTAAAGTCTTGTTCGTATATTGAATTGTCCTACAACTCTGCAATAACTATGATGACTGTGGAACTAGTGCGATAATCTCTAGCTAACTTGTAAATTCAATCTCAATTTCTATATCCTTTTCGATTTGCATTTCATTTTTAAAAAAGCTTAAGCATACTTTGCAAGTTTCGCAAGTTGCAGTTGCTGAAAACTTGAACTAAAAACCATCCACCACCCATTATTTTGTTTTGCTTCACAAAGTTTTTAATTCGATCAATCACAAGAGCAGAACTTCTTTGGGCATTCAGCACTAACGCTCAGGAATCGTAACAATAGTCGTTTTTCACTTGGACCAGTGCTAGGGGAGTTTTCCAACAGATTATCAGTACTCAGTGCTCTTATCATAGTCTGGTGGCCACTCTTCCAAAGTTCTAAAGTCCTCAAGCGGAGAACACGACAAGACCGAGTAAGCATTTCCATCAGTTCGTGCGACATGACTTTTATGGTCAGAACTTTGTGCTACTTGTTTAAGATACTATGCACATAGTTCCATTTGATGGTTACAAAGTTTCAGAATAAATTGCGAATATCTGCTTGGTATATTAATTTTAATCCATAGTCTCTTGAGGCGGAAATTTCCATTCAAAAATTTTTAAAAATTACTTCTGATTTTTTTTTGCATTAAAAATATATTCGTATGGATATCAAAATTAAGTCTAGTTGGTTTTTTTTAATCAATTTTTTGTGGATCTATTTTCATTGTATTGGGAGACTATGCCAATAACCTTGCTTAGTTTGCTCTTGAAATATCATACAAAATACAATCAGTAACCAAACTCACCACAGAAATGATTCAAAATATCCTCAATTAACAACAAAACAGATGGTAAGAAACATTAGATGCAATCATTTTTGTGTAATAGGAAAAATTGCATTATTACTATTACAAAGTAAATGCCAGACAATTTTATAAACAATATTTGCGAAATAAGGTACATTTTTTCAAGGAAACAAAAATACATGTTTTATAATTTTTAATGAAATCCTCGAGCACGTTTTCCCGTCAAGTGGTTGTTGAAAAGCATTTGGAAAAAATTTTACAGAAAATATAAAATAAAAAAGTCACATATTTCTTCCAAAATATTAATTTTAAATAAAATTTTCAGAGAAAAACGTTGAAAAAAATTCTTGATATAAAAGTTATTGCAATTTACAAACCAAAATTTTAAACAAAAATTAAAAAAACTTGAGTATTTGTGTTTGGAACAACGAACTTAAAAGTAATAATTCTCAATAAATTTTTTTTAACGATTTCATAAGAAAAGTTCATTTTTGAAAAAATTCTGGCACACTTTGAAGTATAGAAATTACGTTTGTCATTCTGTCGACCACTAATTCAAGCTCTCAAGTTTTAATCGATGGTTTAATACAGTAATTTTTTAAAAAATATATTTGTATGCTTTTATAAATAAATTCTGGTAAAAAATGCCCTGAAAATCTGCGTAAAAAATATAACAAAATAAATTAAGAACTTCCAGACAAAACACAACCAAACAACTCAAGTCTAGCCGACAACAAATCTTTCAAATAGAACACTCAGTATTTTTCAAACCATAAATTTGAGCGCAAATTACCCCAAACTGATTGCAAAAAAGTATTTTTAACATAAATTTTTCTTTGGAAATTTCCAAAAAAATACTTTCTGCGTGAAAATATGTATAAATTAATTTTCGTGCATTTTTCCATCAAGATATCTATTATTGTGAATATTTTTTTCTCGAAAAATCCATTCAAAAAGTATCGAATTACTTCAAATCTATAATGATGGAATGAACATCTTGTTAGACTTTTCGAATCATTAAACTTTATTCGTAATGTTGCTTCGATATTTCAGAAAAATATCATGAAAATCCCGTGAAATGCACTTAAAAAGTATGATTGCTAAGCCCATAAAAAGATAGAATAAACAATAATGTTAATTAAATATATTTCAAGTGTCTGCCAACAATTTTCCATCATTCAAACAGCCAAAGTTCTACAGAAAAAAATATAACTATCGCAAAGCTTTTAGTTCGAATCTACCATACGAAACGTTGAATTTCCCTCAATCTCATCTCATTTCAATAAAAGCATTTTCATCCTTTAATCTCCATATCAAAGGCATCACAACCCAAACTTTTCTCTGTCTATCGTTCCTGATTCCGATCTTGGAAAATTCTTTTTTCCACCGCAATGAATCTTTTGATAATATCAAACTAGCTTTTAGTTTCGTCCGTATTGTCTTTGACCTACTACTGGCGCACACAAATAGAAAATTTTAATAAAATACTAATATTATCCTCTAACAGTAATGTTCAAATGTGTTTTTTTGTTCCCCTTCTCTAAGGATGGAGCAAACTCTGAGTGTCTATTATCTGTAGCAATTTGATTACAAGGACGCGTAATAGAAGGCGCTATTTGAAATGTACATGTTAAAATTGAAGATTATTGTGTTGGAAAATATTCCAAAATGGAATGTTGTAAGACACTTGGCATTTGAATTGAACCGAAGCTTGTCGAGAACATTATGTTCAAGCTGTTGCACAACCATGTCAATAACAAAATCAAATAAGGAGCCGTCTCCGCTCCCTATTAAAATGTGGTATCGCAATGGGCCTATCTTGGCCTAAGTGAGCCACCTTTTGACAAAGGGGGCTGCCACTACAACCAACCAACCAACCAAGGAGCCGTTTACTATGTTTTATAGTGAACTCAGGATAATAATTTTCAAAATTTCGCCGTTTTTTAGCTCTTTGAACGGATGTCACTCAATAATAAGATCCAAACTTGATTCCCCGAAAAGTTCAAAAAAGTTAATGATAAAAGTTATTCAAAAATTCAATTCGTTTAAATAGATTCTGAATTATTTATAGAATAAATTAACCAAAAAATTCATGAAAATTGACCAAAGTTACCTTTTTCCACTAGAATGAACACAAAATATATATTAATTTCCAAAAGGACCATCGTTCGTCGAAAAACTTTAATCGAATTTCAAACTTTTTACTTTTTTCATCTTTCCGCATTTCAATTTGAACGCAGAACATTTTTGCAGTAGTTTTCCACCTGAGTGCTCTTCTCTTTACTCGATTCCATGGAAGACCATTTTCCCAGGTGCATTAACGCTAAAAGTCTCTTCTTCTGGCGATTGATAATAATAAGTGGAAGATTGCTTTCCATGGTCGTTAAATGTTTCTCCAAGAAATTTTGTTGTGCTCTATGAAATAAGTTTGGTTTTTCCAGTAATTAATATCTCTTCTTTTAAGAAGAAAAAATTGGATGATTGTTTTCGCACAACTTTGAAATGGAAGACATTATAGGAGGGAATTGGTGCATGTTGTGCTACGTTTTTTTTTTGAAATTAACGAACCCTTTAAATAGTATGCAATGCACCATATTGTTTGTAACGATTATGTAAATCAACTGAAATTAGAATTAAAATTTATTAGAAAGGTTGTGGGAAGAACACGAATTTTTTTTATGTGAAACTACTAATAACACTGTTAAACATCATCCGAATGGCTTTGCGGATCATCATCTGGCGTTTGCTCTCCTGGGAAACCAGGAGCCTTATTTTCAAATTCATCGAAATTCATTCCAGGTAACCGAAAATTATTGATTAAATTCGACCAAAAAAAAATGTTCAAGCGTTTCCATAAAATTTCATGAATCTGTAAGTTTTAAGATGGCTTGGTCAGTATCCGCAAGGATCCATTTATTTTCTTTATACTCGTATGTCGTCGTACATTTCCATATTTTCTTGAATACACAAAAAGCAACTTAAATCGTTGTTACTATGCATACCCTATATCCCATAAACACATCACACATTGCTAGGATAGAAATGGTCATCGCAAGTCTGCGTAACTCACAATAACTTTTCACATGCCGCCGTGTATGTAGCAACTGAAACAGATTTTCCACGACTAATTTCAAATATTCTTTGGAAAGGAATACAATTAAAATTTGCCAAATTACAGGACCAAGTTGATTCATCATCAATAAACTCACCCCTTTGAACTAAACGAACTTTCCAACAACAGCAGCAGCACATGAAGTCACATTCGAATGGCATTCATTATATTTCTACAAGTTCTTGGCACGGATTACACATCCATTGAGTTCAGGACAATATGTAATTAATTTTGATTGCTTCCAGTCTGCTAAACGTGTCATTACTCTAATTAACTTCAATAACTCCCGACAACTTGGAATCCACACAATATTGCTGAGAGTTGGAGTGAAGCGATGGTAAAGGGATGTAACTTTTATCCTATTTCGAATATATCCTTTTGAGTGTTAGATATACTACTATTGTGTAGTATTCGAATATAATCACTCATATGTCTTCATATGTGATTTTGTTTATAGTTATTTGTGATTCAAGCGGATGTGTAAACTTGCTTTGTGTGACGGATTAGTTTTCTGCTAACGACTTTCATGATTGATTAATTTTCATGCATGGTATAATATTGTAAGCCAATTGTTAAGGACATTCACATATTGGCTTTAGAATTGAGATACCTATCTCATATGTCACCCTGGTTTATTGCTTTTTGCCGACTTGGCTTTGAGGCACGAAGAGGAAGCATGGTTGATTCGAGAAACTAAGGATGATCTTACCATTAGCTATGATTTTGCTTCGATTACAACAGTTTTTAAGACTCTATCCGCTTGACAATGAGTTTCGTGTATAATTTGCATATATAAATGATCGATCAATTTGCTGATTTCTCAAAATAAATGTTTTTGTAGTTGAACATTGCTGATTTACCTTAAAATAATTACATCCACGAATATTGAAAAGAACAGTACCCACCGGTGATCGAACACACGACGACGACAATTATTCCCGACGGGAATCGAACACACGACCCCATGATCGCGAGCTCGTAGCTCTGCTACCTACACTGCACCGCTTCTGCCAGATGTAAAAACTTAATAATCGATTAGCGACGCTAAAAACTTCAAGGACGTTTTTCTCAAAAGCGGAGGAGTGTTGCGCTCTAATATTTTAAGGATCGAATATCCTTGACGTCTTCTACTTATGTGCCAAATTTCGTCCAAATCTGAGATTCCATAACCTGAGCCTCTCCTAATTAGCAATAGTATCTTGATATGTGCGGATATTTTAAAAAGTTACGCCCACAAGTCCAGAATAGAGTTGATTGCTTTGACTTTGGGCATTTTCGAAGGACTCCACAATGGCCTGGCACATTTTCCTTAGATAGCTATGTTGAAAAAAATTTAATTTCTTAATGGGGTCAAACGAAATGAAAGACAAAAAAATCAGTCATCAAAACTTTTCAAAAATCCATTGATATTTTAA
Organism: Oxycera nigricornis; assembly: GCA_963942545.1. NCBI lineage: Eukaryota > Metazoa > Arthropoda > Insecta > Diptera > Stratiomyidae > Oxycera > Oxycera nigricornis. Next base: position 12,057,211 of record OZ012663.1, on the reverse strand, counting down.
AAGTTAATCATTTACTAGAATCCTAGAGAATCAGGTTTTAAATATGGACCATGTATTTAGATCCTAATTATATATTTAGTCAATAAATACATTCTGCAGGCAAAAACCTAAAACACTCAGTGAAATTATTGTCTTCAATAATTGTCCATAGACTCGATAAACTGTCGATAATTTATCCGAAAAAGACAACAACAAAAATGTCGTCTAATTTATTGTCATCTGTCTTCCTTTTGTGTGTCTCCACACAAAAATCGAAAACGTTTTGTCAATTCAGATAATATCTATCGCAGCTTGTGCTACTTACAGCTCCATATCCATTGCCATCACAAATTTTTCCTATTTTCCATTCAACGGCACAATAGTGTTTTGCTGCCCGACAGATTGATTTGATGCCGAAAGTAAGTGAGTCAACCGATATCCTAGACAACTCCAGAGGAAAAGACAAACAGCCACTGAAAGAAAAACCAAAACGGAAAGCTCGCCGGGAATCCGAAATCCAGTAGAACGGTTGTCAATAAAACTTGAAATATTGAAAGCCATTATGGACCATAGCCCTAAACGAGGTCAGATCCTTATAGATCCTTTCAAAAATCCAATATTCAAGTATCAGCCAACGGCAAGCTACATTCAGTGCATAAGAAAATTCTCCACCATTGATAGGCACTATTTATCTTTGCTAAGAACGGCAGGATATGTATAAGTGGTTTGTCTTTAAGACGGGGCAAGACATTCAGTCATGCACTACTATTATAATACATTGGGACAGTTTGCTGATGTGTAAATAGTCTGACCCGAAACTCGTCATAGTGTCGTCGAATACGACATTTATCGTGAGGTCGTAAATTCTGCAATAAGTTAGGAAAACCATATTGACTCCATCTTCAACGATAATTTTATAGGGATTTTATGATTTTCCTGATGATTTTCTGGCAAAATGATCATTGAAGAGATTCGTACTTTATCATTGAAGGTGTATTTGAAGCTTTTAATTTTATTTTATTGAAAATGGATTTAGGATTATTTAACAGAACATCGGATGTTGTCGTCTAAACCACAGAATCCTGAATAGACCAGGACGAATCTGTTTTCAGTTGGCTATTGAGAGGGGGCACACTGATTTTTGCAGGAAAAGTTATGGAATAACTTGTATAACAACAAGCCTCGAGGTGCGACCCTTGAGGTCCACATGGTCAACTTCCCAGTAATATCTCCATAAATGTTAAAAATAATAAACACAAAAATATTTATTAAAATAAATTATAATTTAATTGAAATGAGCTAATATCAATCATATCATCTACGGGAGCGTCGATTGATTACGTAAGGATTTTGGTCGATGAGGACAGATTGAATATTCACGCGGTTCAATCGGAGAGGGGCAGGTTACAAAGCCTTTTTTACGTTATTTGTTATTTTCATATCGATGCTAGAAGGACAAAAAAGCGCTAGCAAAAATGAATGCAGTATTTGTTATTACATCCACTGAAGAGATTTTCTCGCGAGGTGGCCATTTTAATATTTTATCATTCAAAGCGTTGATTACTACAAATGCAAATTTGTTTGAAATTTTGTTGGTTTTCAAAATTTAAGCAGTTTTTTATTAAAATTAAAACACTGTCAAAACTATTCAAAATCTGCTCAAATTACACAAATATTATAAAACTTTGATTGCCTTTACAACAAATTCTTTAGAATAAAAGATATAAGATAATATCATTCGTATGTACCCTTTTTACATGGTAACTTTGGATGATTTTTTATTTTTAATTTAATTTTTTTGTGATCATGGAAAAAAAATTTTGCTGGTTTCTCTTCAAAAACTGATAGGAATGTATAATGTATAACGTTTATTACTAAGCTGTGCAAATCAGGTTAAATTTTTTTTATGAAAAAAATTCTAATTTTTCGCATTTTAACTAAAAAACGGTTGAAACGATTTTTTACGAAGTTAAAAACATCACAAAAATGTTAATACACGTCGATTGGCATCTTCATGATGCAAATATAATATTTGGTTCGGGAGATATGATGCATGATTAAAATGACCTTGAAAATCATGTTGACTTTTACTGATTTTTTATTTTTAACTTCCCAGTGGGAAGTTATTGTAATGGGGTCGATTTCGCGAATCCCAAATTTTGATATATCACCACATTTTAAGGTCTCTAGATTCCAAATCCATCGTTTTTAGAGAGATGTCTGTGAGTGTGTATGTACGTATGTGCGGATGTGCGTTCGGAATTATTTTTCGTCTCGATTATCTCAAGAACCAAAGATCACATTGACGTGAGACTGGTTTCATTCGACGCGTAATTACGTAACTTATAACTGAATTTTCTGAACTGAGTTTTCAGCAAAATCGGTTTAGCCGTTTTTTATTGAGGATAAAAAACTGAAAAATTGCTTAATTGTAAAACTGTTGAAACGCACTATTAATTCGTGCAGATTCCAAATACTTTCATAGTATTATTATTATTGTGTGTTTTAGCAAAATTCAGATCAAATTTGTAAAAAATGCAATTTGAAAAAAAAATCACGATTATTTTTTTAATTCCAAACTTATATTATCAGGCTTGGGAGAATGAGAGGAGAGACGCTAATGCAGTTAATATTGGATTGTTATAAGTAATTTAATATTGGATTTAGGATCTGGGGGATTTACGATGTGGGGGATTTTGGATATGGGTGATTTTGGATCTGGGGGATTTTTGATCTTGGGGGATTTGGGGTCAGCGGGATTTAGGATCTGAGGGATTTTGGATCTGGAGATTTTCGATCTGATGGATTTAGGATATGGGGTATTTTGGATCTGGGGCTTTTTTGATCTAGGGATTTTTGATCTGGGAGATTTAGAATCTAGGGAATTTAGGATCTAGGGGATTTAGGATCTGGGGGATTTAGGTCTGGGGGATATCGGATATGGGGGATTTAGGATCGGGGGGATTTTTGATCAGGGTGATTTAGGATCTGGGGGATTTATAATCTGGGGGATTTAGGATCTGGGGGGTTCTGCAAATGAGGGATTTAGGATCTGGAGGATTTAGGATCTGGGGGATTTTTTGATTTGGGGGATTTAGGATCTGGGAGATTTAGGATATGGGGGATTTAAGATATGGGGGATTTTGGATCTGTTCGAGACTTTGGTAGATGACGAGGGCGGAGACGTCTTCCACTATCAAATGGCTTTTACGGCTAAAAAAATAATTATAATATTTTAGAATAGTAATAGAATATATAAACTTAAAAAAATATCATAGTTTCTTTTTTCACCCCACTGGAAAGTTAGTTGTGTGGACCATAAGGGTCGCACCTAGGCCACATTTTTTATTTAATTTTTTACGTAGTCATGAGAAAAAGTTTTGCTGGTTTTTTATGAACATTGATTACTATGTGGTGCAATTCAAGTTAAAAATTTGTTTTTTATGGAAAAAAACCTACTTTTTTACACTTTTTTTAATAAACCAATCAATTTAATTTGAAGCACATTTTGCTTTGGTTAGAATTTCAGTATTTTTGGAAAGTTTTGATACTGATGCAATATATATTTTATCAAGCAGTTTTAATGTTCAATGATGTTGACAAGCCATTTTATGTAGTCTTTGCAAAAGTAAAAAAATTCGTATCACAATGATTTCAGGGATTGAAAAGCTTATGTTATTTCTTGTGCAGTCTTTCAAGTTCCAATTCAACTTCAAAATAATTTGTTGATGAATTGTTTCATTCGCATATATTTTCAACGGTTTTTTCGAATTAAATAAAACTATCAGATCAAAGACTTTTTATTAGTTTTTTTTGAAATTTCATAATCAAATTCACAAAGACGAGACAATTCATATGTTTAAAATACATTTTTTTGTGTATAATTCAAAGTCAAATTATTTCGAAAATAGTTTATTATTCATCAGTTCAATTATCATACTTTCGTTAGTTCGAGGACAGTTTTTTCAATATAATCGCGCATCAAAGCTACATTTGTATACACACCCGGATATGCGGCTTTGGCGCAATCTTCACCAAACGATACTATTCCTATTAGCCTGTTCTCCATCATTAATGGACCACCGGAATCACCTTGGCATGCATCCTTACCACCGAATTCCTCTCCAGCACATATCATCCTTTCTGTGATTTCATCGCCAACTTTCGCATACTTTTCAGTACACGTCTTCCTATCAATGGTCATAACACTGACGACTTGCAGTTGATCCGCCAATCCACCCATATAAGACAAAGTTCCCCAGCCACTAACATATGCCTTTAGTCCAACCTTGATTTCCTTGTTGGCCGCCGTCAAACTAATTGGTTGCACAAATCTTCCGAATTCGAGCTCCTGCTCCAAAAGAATGATTGCCACGTCATAATCATACCAAGTTTCCTTCTCGTATTCCGGATGAAGCACATATTTCTTTATGGGTATACCCTGAGCACCGTCTGACCTGAAAGTTGATCCAGCCACAACGCCCAATCCGTCACTTGGTCCATCAACGAGACAATGAGCTGCCGACAAGACTATCTTTGAACTATAGATGGAACCACCGCAATAGTGGCGTCCAAACGAACGAAGCGATACTTGGTACGGAAATTGGTCGATGGTTGTACCGTATCCTCCAACTATTTTACCATCCAGATCAACTTGACTTAAACTCTTTGAAGGAGTAATCCATCGTTGAAAAGGATTCGCGGTCGCAAAGGAAAACAATGCAATGAATATAACGATCTTTACCATCTTCGGATAGTCGAAACTCTGGCAAATTTCTTGAGACGTCGCTATATTTCTTCACAACTTCCGAGGCTTTTAATTTGTGATAAAATTTCAGTCTTGTAATCTGAAGGATTAATTGATAGCGCATGATTGATCGGTTAATTGTACAATTTTGATTTCTATGAGACACTTATCTCAAGAGCTCTGAAAATTCATTTTACAACCCGGAATTCCCACTTGAACCCATGATAACATACAAAAATTGGCAATAATTTTTTTTAACATCAAGAAGGCGTACGCACAGCCCTATAATAGTTTATGACTTTGAAATGAGACTAAATAAGAAATAGCTTGGATGTTGTAAGGTCAGATAATTCTACTAATTAGTCCAACACACATTTTGAAAACATCAAATTTTTACATTAGTAAGGATTTGAACCTCCTAGTCTAGCCGAAAACTTTCGCCTACTAGTGTGCTTTTTGGTTAGCAACTTACTAACACTATGCTTGCACATTGATGGAGGTTCATTTACTTCCAGATTAAAGGCTGGTTCCATAATTTAATGGGGAAGTGTGGTTTCGGGGTACGGACGGCATTCTCTTCAATAAGCCTAATCGTGGTCGTGCTGTCTGGTGGCGGATGGTAAATGACAGCCCCTGAAGAGGATGCCGTCCGTCACCCCGAAACCACACTTCCCCTGTAAATCTGTGAATATCTTATCAATATCCTTCTACATGTTTTAGATTATTAACAATTTAATTCGATCTTGAAGATATTTGTAGCAGATAACTGAACAATGAAGAAGATGATACGTAGCTTTTTCTAGAAAATTGTTTAGAGCCTTCTCAGAGAGCTTTTATCAAAAACAATGAATTTCAGTTTAAATGAATTTTTTGCTAGATTTATTTTGCTCTGTTTAGCACATCAGTATTTTTTTAATGCCCAAATATCAAAGTAAAATACTTTATCAAGTAGTTTTATTGACAAATAGCAACCATCCTTTATTTAGCCTTTTAAAAAGATAAAATTTTCTTATTGTAGTGATATCAGGGAGTCACAGGGTTTTTTGCAAATCAATAATAAAATAATTTGTTGATGGATTGTTTCATTCACACACACTATGACATGAAAGAAGTTTCAAGTGGGAGTAAATTGTTTCTGAAGTTTTATAATCCAATTTATATGTTTGAGAGACAAATGTATTTCATATGAATCTAACACACTTTAATATCATTCTTTCATTTGTCATACTGTAATTAAATCAGCAGCAATTTCTAAAATATAATCACGCAGTAAGGCCACATTTTTATATACACCCGGAAATGCGGCCTCGGTAATTCCTAAAATACATTCGTTGTTGTCGATACTGTTCTGTTTATAGTAAAAGTTATTCAATCAGATATCGCATTTATTGTTCTTCACTCAGGCTTTGCATCACTGTCCGTCCGTTTACATATTCCCGGCTACCCAAGTCTTCACACTGACTTTGCACCACTGTCCGTCCGTTTACATATTCCCGACTACCCAAGACTAGAAAATATCACTGCATGTCACTCGACGATAGATGTCACACGTAGTTTTTTCTTTCAATGTGTTCAGTTTTGGACGCGAAATTCAATTCCTGTGGGACAGTTTTTGACTCTTGTAGGAAACCTTTCATACTCCGAAATAAATACCTAGTATTCTTAATGTTGATTCAGTCAGACCAACGTGACGCAAGATACTAATGTTCATCAAGAACTCTCGCTTTCACTGACATACAAACCGCCCCCAGTTGCGTGAAATTCGATTGTCAGGATCTGTCAATACTAGAGGTCTTACGTATGATCAGCTAGTCGCTGTATATATATATATATATATATATATATATATATATATATATATATATATATATAAAACGGCACAACACAACTCTTAAAACTTAATTGGTATTGGTAAATCTAGCTTTACACAGACGAGATTCATTGGTAACAACGCCAAAACTCCTGACATATTTAGGTTTGATTCTTACCAGCCCAAATTACATCAACAAAACAAATCTCACAATTCATCAAGTAAGAGGTCACAAACGAACGGCGGCCTCGCCAAAGGAATGGTGGCTCACGGTGAAATCACTTGAAGTCAAGTTCCAAATTCAACCACCTTCCGAGAAACAACAAACAACAAACAAAAAGTTATTTTGAAAGTCATTGAATGGAGGTTGTTGAAACCACTCGTTCTTTTTTTTAATGTGATGAATAGTGTATGAAGCCGAAGTGGAGTATGTTTCTTTGTTTTTCATTTCCAGGTATTGATTCCTCACGGTTAGTTCCTAATTTTCGGATGTTGGACCCGAGTTTTTTTTCATTTCAGCTTTGATGTCCGGGTAGTTTCGGTGCAAAAATTGAGAAATTCGTCTGTCCCAGTGAGCGGGTAATTGCCAGGTGAGACTGCCTGTGGCCTGCTGTGACTATGGTCCCAAAACTGCAGATAGCATCTAGTGTTCTAGTTTCAAAAGCGAAACCCAAGTTGCCACATGCAGACACTCTGCCAACATGTGTGGCTTGTCTTTCGTCAAATTTAACGATAAATTGGTTTGTGTAAACGGTCCTTAACTATACGAACATTTGTTAGCCCACATCTGGTAAAACCAATGTAATCAAGCAGAGTTAAGTATTCCCAATTGTAAATAATCTGTAATCATAAGATAAAAATTTCAAATCAGAAAGTCGACAATATCAGAGTCAAACTTTTCGCGAAATCAGTCCGATAGAGTCAAAGTCAAAGTCAAAGCAATGAAGTTAATCGCAATAAGTGCTCTATTTGTGATTGCTGTGGCCAATCCACTTGATTTCGATAGCCTCGCTCCTACCCAAAGGACTCTGAAGGATGGAAAAATCGTAGGTGGACAATCAACTACAATCGACCGAATCCCATACCAAGTTTCGCTACGTTCGTTCGGAGGTCACTTCTGCGGAGGATCCATTTACAGCTCACACATCATCATCACTGCAGCTCATTGTTTCGTCGAGGGCCCGAACGAAGGACTTGGCGTTGCTGCTGGCACTTCAGTTAGTAACGACGGTAATCACGGTATACCGATTAGGGAATATGTGTTGCATCCCAAATATGGTGATCAATCTCGCTATGACTACGACGTAGCGATAATTCTGCTGGAGGAAGGATTGTATTTCGGTGCGACCATACAGTCAATTGGCTTGGTGGCAGCAAACAAGGAGGCCAAGACAGGATCTCGGGCGCAAGTTAGTGGGTGGGGATCCTTAAGCTTTTGGGGTCCGTATCCAGTCCAGTTGCAATATGTCGCGGTCATGACCATGGATCGAGATCACTGTGCTAACTTGCATTGGCCCACCGTTATAACGGACCGCATGATTTGTGCCGGAGAAGATAATGGTGGCAAGGACGCTTGCCAAGGTGATTCTGGTGGTCCACTTGTACTGGAGAATATATTAATTGGCATCGTTTCCTTCGGTGAGGATTGCGCTAGTGCTCAATTTCCTGGAGTATACACGAATGTTGCTGCTCTGCGTGGTTGGATGGACGACGCTATTAAAAATTTACAAAGTAAAATTAATTAGAGATGGCTGAGCCGTTGAAAATGTTGCGTCGGCTCTTTCAATCTACACCTTAATCAACTCAAATAGTTTTGTGTTATCGATAAACTTAATTTTCCTATTTATCATTATAATTTAAAATACAACCACAGCATGATTTGCGAAAAATAAAATAAATTTATTATCAAAACTACATTGGCTAAGCTACAATCATAAGGCCCTTGAAATTTACTCCGGTGCGATAATATGTCATAAATACATATTAAAAATATTATCAAGGAAGGGTGTTTTGATAACTGAGCTATGCCAAACAGTTAAAATAGAAGATGGGTTTTAAATAAGAGCGACGAAACTATACGTTGATTAAAAGTTTATTTATTTATTTCGAAATAAATTTGATGATTTTATAGAATTAACATATTAAAACATTTGTTTTGGTAGATTGAATATGCATAACCAATTTTTCGACCAATAAATAACCATGGTTCTTATCGAAATTATTAATGATGTTTTATTGAAGTTTTTCAACAGCTTTAAGTTTGCTTTCATACAGAATATACAATTTGATCATCTTCGATTTCAACAAAAATTAATCCATTCCCAAATTTTAAAAGATAGCATCCTTTTGTTTAAGGTTTCTTATCTTTTTCCACTCTTAGATGCTTCGAAAATGAAAGTCGCAAGTCAAACATCATAATCATTCTCCCTCTTAAAAATCAGCTTAGTCATTCAAAAAAATTAATTAGTCCTTAACGAGCACTTTCACTACATCCTCCTCCGTATTTTTATAAATTTCGTCAACCACTCCACAATTTGCTAATTAAATAAGCCAGCAAAGAAGCACAATTCACTAAACTCATAAATTTTCAATTATGGTAATCCGGTCGTTGGCAGCAGATGAAAAAGGTGGCACAACTCTAAATCAAAAGCATTTCGATCAAATTCACATCCGCATAAAGTTGCCCTGTAAAATCTATGAATAATAATAAATTAAATTGTCCTATGTAAATTTTCAATTAGTGAAAATTAATTGCTTTGCAAACGCACTGATAACACTACAGCAGACAGGCAACATTTTCCGGAAATAGGAGCTCGCAGGATCGTCATGAGTATCCAGGCTGGTATGCACATCAATTTTAGCATTTGTAGGCTACGCTATCAAATGTGCATTTTGAATATTCATCGAAAATGGAAATCCTCGCGTGGAATTATTGCAAATACTTTGCGATTCTGCACGGAAATAGCATGGTTTCGATAATTACACCTATTACTCGAAATTATTTACATAAGTTCACTGAGTTTGTGAGGTATTTAATATGGACACAATATAAACTAAACCGTGTCCAAAAATATATACGGATCAAAGAAGTGATTCGTAATTGTTCTAAGGATTTCTGCTGTGACGAAGTAATATTAGTGTGGTAACAGTTTCTCACATGATCTGGTATTAATTTTTGTAGCAAATTTCTTTTTAGTGAAATTGGAGTTCTTCAAAAATTCTTACAAATATCGCTGTCTGCAAGGATAACCACGTTCTTCGAACAACCCGAAAACTATAAATTGGATACTGCAGCAACAAAAAATTTCAGCCGAAATAAATTTTTCATGCGTAAATGAAGATTGCTGCTACTAAAAGTAGACCCATATACACCAAGAAAATGTGAAATTATACCTGAAAATAAATTGTAGTCAATTTTCCTGCAATAAAAATGTCCTTAAAGCAGAAAAAACCATTTACCTTGCTTTTAACAATTGCACTAATTTTTCCCAAAAAAACATACAAAAATAGTTGATAAACTATTCCGGGAAACTTGTTTCACTATTTACCACCAAAATTTTTTTTTGCAAAGTTGCTATGTATAAACAAATTGCTAGCAATCGATAACTTAATAATACTCATTTTCTCGAAATAGAAATCTATGGATTAAAATGTCAAAAGAATGAATATGATGGTTTAAATTTGAATTTATGGAAGCTTTTCGAGAAAAACTGTTTCTTTTTTTAATATATGTTCAATGAAATTGCATTAAAAAAAATATTTGCACTAAAAGCACAAAAATTACTACTAATTAACAATTAAAGCTAGTAAAAAAATCATCAAAATCAAATGAAACACAAGATGATAAGCTAATACTTTCCAAGAGATAAATTCAATCAAAATTGTTAAAATCTAAACAAAATTTCAAACAAGTAAATGCTCTACATTTAAATAAGTCGGAAGAAATAATATAAAAAAAATAATGCTGATTTCAAATCACGGTAAATTTTTACGACACAAATTTGGATAGAAGAGTTTTCGACACATTTTTTAATAAAAAAAATATCCCCAAATTTATTGTGCTGTATACATATTTTTACTACTTCTATTCTTGCGCTTCATCGCTTGAACAACAAATGCATGGTGTCACATGTCAGTGCTACGAGATGAGACAGAGTGGCGCCAGTGGGTGTCCAACATAAAAGGACTCCATGTATAAGCTTAATTGTTTAGAATAGATCATTCATAAACCTACTAATAAGTTTATCAGTTCAATTGTCGTACTGTCGATGGAAAAGATCAATTGTGATAAATCTATGATCCGAGTATATGGCTTGGATTTTGTTTAAATAAATTAAGAAATATATAAGGTCATTTTTGTCCTCGGGTTATTCTATGAAGAGCTTGATTACCCAACTTCACTACAAATGCTTTAGAACATATAGTTTTCGTGAAAATTTCCCTACATAATTGAATCTTTTTTTTCGAAATATGTTTTCACTGAAAAATTTATTTATCTAGAAATTTTCATGAATTTTTTTATTATTATTTTATTTTTATTTTTTTAACTATTCATCAGAAATTGAATTACTGAAATTTTGTCATGGAAAATTTTAGTGATTATAGCTGATCGATCAGCACAAATTTACGTAAATCGTTTTGTTGTATTTGGTTTGATATAAACCGGTAATATTATTGGATAAATTTTTCAGTGACTTTATCTCCGCAATTTATTTGTTGCAAAAATCTGACCTGGAAATGCAAGTCACATAAAGCAAACGTTATGTAGAATTCCTTCAATTTTTTGAGTTTTTTCTCCGAAAAACACTGAAAAATTCTTCTTCTTTTCAGTTGCCAGAGCCAAATTACGAGTCTTTATAGAAACGGTTTCCTTATTTTCTTCGATTCTCCAGGTCACCCGAAAGATACTCTCAATTTTCAAAGACAATTTTCTAATCGATTAAAAGCTGTAAATACCATTTTAACATGATATCTTCGAAAAAAAACTATATCACGCGTTAAATCAGTCACAAATATATGTAATCAGAAAAAAACTCATTTTGCTCCAGTAAAAATGAAAACCAAATGTTTTGGTCAAATTGATAATTTGTTTCCGGACAATTTATTCGAAAAGAAAATTGGTAAAATTTATTTTATGAACCACCCTGAAAAAACACTTAACACTGAACAAAATTTGTTAATTGTAATAAAAACATTAGATCACTGATATATGCTTTTAAGTTGTTGTGCCAAAGCAACTCAGTAGGTACAATATGGTCACTCAACTCCTTGTATATTTTCTTTTATCAGAGCAACATACTCCAAAAGTTATGTCTTCTAATTATATGTATCTTTTCATTTTATTGAATTGATATTCTCTAACTCTAATCTGCAATGCGTGCTAAACTAATGGTCCAACAGATCTATCTTTCTTTGATAATTGTTTGTTACATTTTAAATTTCAATGCAGCAATAAAAACGATGGAACCCACCTGAAAAATATATTTAGTTAGAAAACAAAACCCTCTTATACTTTATTAGAAGCAATTGCAAATATTTAAACTATATTTTCGTTTCAACCTCAATATTGAAAAATGTCTAATGGCATCCAGTCTACTTTCCACTCGCTATAAATTTCCGTATTTCTATCTAACCAGACATAGCTACTATCTGACTATGATCCTTACAAAAGCACAACCATTCACAATGAACAATGCGAAAATTTTCTATTCATTTATTGCCGTTCGGCTTTTGTCCAATCAAAAGGATAAAAGGACTTAATGCCGGAAACATTTACACTACATATTCAAACTAATTAAGTGAGAATTCCTCCTCTCCAAAATGTTCAGGATGACATATTAATGAAGGGCTAGTTATTGTTGGACTATCGATCCTTCAATTTTACATGCATTAATCTTTCATAAGCATAACTTGCCGGAATTTAATGCCTCAAAAGGATTTTGAATTAAAAATTAAATTCATTATTTGAGACAAGAGTAAAATGCGAATGGCTTTTCAATTGGGAAATGAAAGGATTGATGGTATTGAACCAATTTTTCGCATTTAAAGATTAATTCGTCCTTATTTGGACAACAGAAATTAATTTTTATCAAAGAATCCATAAAAATATTTTTTGGAATACTTTTATGAATGTCTTTTGGTTGCATTATTAGATGCAAATATAAGTGATGATATTAATTAACGCAGAATTATTATTTTAAAGAGATTTTCTGATTACTCAAGAAAAACATTGATATTGAATAAGAAACATAAAAATAGGGCGATAAATGATAAGTTGTCAACGAAATATTTTTCCTTCAAAAATATATGTAAGAAGTTGTATGTATGAAAGTGCACAGTATCATGTGTGAAAAAATGAATTAGTCTTAACAAGATCCTCCCATTTAAGAACTCATTTCCTAAGAATTTCGAAAAACTGTTTCAATGAAAACAAACGACTATTTCTAAAATTTTATATTGACCCGTCGTTTCCTTAAAGGAACATCTTAAGATACTTTTCCCAAGCAAAGTCCTTCTTCAAACCGTTTTCCTCACTCCATTAAAGACTTCAAACTAAACTGCACTATGCTCCATTAAAATTTGAATCCACGCAAAAACAATTTATCTTTCACTGCAATTTCTGTTGCCGTTGGAAAAAGTGCAAAACATCATTTCCTCTTCTTACGCTTCGACGCTTCATAAATCAAATTTTCCAACTTTCATTTTCACGGCTGCTTATTCTTCCTTCATATTTTTCCTATTCGTTATTTTTATTTTTGGCTCTACGACGAGTTCATTTATTTTTAACATGCTTTCCAACCGGTAGCTCTTCGCCTGGACACAATAACTATTTATTGTCCTTGCCTTTTCACTGCCACTACTGTCTACATCTCAAATGATTTCCTTGTGTATTTTTCTTATTTTTGATCCGGAAAAAAAATCTATTTGCTTTATGGATAGTTAATATTCAAACCATTGGGAAATCTTGTAATGTTCGTGGAAATTTTCAAGGGAAAAATGTGGGGCAACAATTTCGAAAAAAAATTAAATTAACTGATCCAAAAAACTTTATTTAAAAAAATTTTTTATTGAATACTATTTATGAAAAATTAAACTGAGACTGATTTCTATGAGGTATTCAAAAAATATGCAAATATGGAAAATTTAAATTTTGGGGTAGATGCAAACCACGGAAAAAAATTATGGTGAAATTCTTAATTGATTTGATTTTTTCTTGGAACATTATAAAATAAGAAAAAGAAACTCACTGTACAGTTCTTGGACACAAAAGTATCAATCGATTCCAGGAAAATGTCTTAAAAAGGAAATGCATTAAATATGCTAAGTACATTAATAACTAGAAAACATGATTTTTTATTCAAAATAAGAGACCGAAAAATACTCAGCGCTCTAAAAACTTCTCATTTGATTTTTCTAAATGTCTCATAAGAATGAAAATATTTTTTTTTTCAATTTTATTTGAATTCTAAAATCAAATTGAATTTTAAAATATAGAATCAATGAATGAGTAATGTTAAATTTATAATTGTAAATATATAAAACGTAATGTTGATGCCTAGTTTTCTTTACTTAACCCTCAGAATCAATATTTAGTGACGTGAATCCTTCAGATTGAAAATAATACAAATTATCAGTATTTTGATGAGAGATCTTCTGCTCCTGCACATATACAAAAAAATAGCTACAGTGATCTCCGGCTAAAATATCATAATTTCGGATTCTTCTCTTTTTCTCTTCCTGAAATAGAATTCTGAAAATGCACATCAACATTCATGAGTTAATTATCAAAAAGCCTCCAGGAAATCGATAAACCACTCTTGATATGCATCCTCTTGAATAAGCTATTATCTCACGAAAGGCCCACTTTGCCAACTGGTATGCACATGATGAACCCAATTTAAGGTAGCAAGTGCAACAGCAAACAAACTAAATGATATATCTCCGATTTTTTCATCGTCACTCGTCTTTTTTCATGGCAACGACGAGAGACAATTTCCAAGTTAACAACAAAAAGGACAATTACATTTAGCCAGATAATAGATAGCTCCCGTGGAAGTCGTGTAGACAGCATAGTGAATTTATTACACGAACAGCTAGGTGCCTAGTATATGCAAGGATGCACACATGATTGCACCCCGAATACAGATGAAAAGGACGAAAGTGCAACGACAGTCACTTTTTTGAAATCACGAATGAATGAAGAATGCAATGCCTATCTACTCTATAGATACTTGCTTCGTTTGTTGGTTTGTTTGCCGTTAGCTTTTTCCACGTTTTTGTTAAGGATTATGTCGAGCATGAAATGTGGCAATTGTTTGTCTTTTCGCAGAATAAAGCTATTCTTTGCGTCATTAGCTCGCGGGACGGATTTTTTTGCTTGACTTCAGCTGAGGTATACTTTAAATTATTATTATCGCAATTGCTCTTAGTAGTGTCTATCATTATTTCATTGAGATCATGTCTACTAATAGAATTTACTGAACATCTATCACTCTCATTTCGTACCCTGGCTTCGGACAGTCTCAGCAAATCACGAAGGTGGGGCTTAGTTATTCATTCAATGTCCGTTTTCCGAGCTATAATTAATTAATTCTTGATGCAAATTTGTTCAACTTTTATATTTCAGGTCGTGATAGCATGGGTGGCACCCAATTATTCTCGAACGAACCTGGAGACAATTTAACTCACCCTAATAGGGCCACCAAAATGTGTGCTATTCTGCTTGTTGGTTTCAACGACCATTAAAACAATAAAAAGAAAATAAATGTGAAGGAAGTTGATTTTAGTTTCAAACAAACCAAAATAATCATTTAATCATAAATATATTTCATTTTCTGAGTCCTACTCCTGCCTTCATTATTAAATACAATACATAATTTTCTTTAGTTAAATTGAAATGCTTTCATTTTTTTATGGTAGGTCAACATTTCTAAACATGCTACAAGGATAAATTGTACTTACATCTGTTTCGGATTCTCGTTATTCACATTGGCGCATGTGAGCACGATGAAAACTTCTAAAATTATTTACAAACTAACTGTATTGCTCTATTTCAGAAACATTTTACTATTTCATCCTAGCCATCACTATTTAACCTATCATTTTCGCCATTCGAAGCATTCAGAACGGAGCATGTATTGTCGAAATCGTTCGTTGAAAAACTATTCGTATTCGTACAAATGTTTCGTAAATAATGATAGAATCTGGATCCTCGCCGTTCAACTGTCGCTCGGGTTTTCTCGCTGCGGCAAATCGAGCGTAGCATGGGTTCGTAATCAAGATCGACTGATCGGTTCGTACGCATGCAATTTTGGGAGAGAAGTGGGACAATCGATGGGCTAAAGGGAAAACATAAAACAGATCCAACATACGAGAATATAACACTACAAATGCTTACCGTTTAGATTTTTTCTTTAGCGTCAAATCGATTTCCAGACTGTTGTTCAACTTGTTACGAATCGTCTTTTCAACAATCGTATGCGATATCGTCTCCTGAACGTTTTCACATAGACGATCTTTCACTACAGATGGTGTTATATACGATGCCACTGATACGTTTTCGTAGAACAGGATAATGTCATCGAGACTCTGTGATGAGCTTTCTTCAGCTTCACTTAAAGACTTTTTCGACTTACGACGTTTTCTTGTCACGTTTTGCGGAGGCTTTTTGAAACTTACGAAAATGTCCGCCAAATTTTGGTACAAGCATTCAAAATCTACCGGAAATTGCACGATGAAGTCGGAATTTTGATTGATTGTGTAAAAATCGAATAGTGTCTGATGTGTGTAAACATCTTGGCATGGGGGTTTATACGTCGATTCAGCATCATCCACGAAGGTTTCGCAGCCATCTGAAATATCCCCACTAAGAAATTTCCGAGGTGACTGCAAACAACTCCTATCCGGCCTTCTCCGGTCTCGGTCGCCACCACTTTGTATGAAGAACTGTATTTCCAAAATCGTTCTGCGCAAATTCTCTCCGTTGTGCAGATACAACCTTATGATATCGTCAAGTTCTACGGGACAGTTTTCGACCAGCGACATTACCGACAGAAATTTGGAAACACTTAGAACATTCGGCGCTGGAAACTCAATGCTAAATTGTCTCTGTAGTCGCACCAAATGTGGACATTCCGCAGTATTTGAAACTATAACTACTGGCCGTTTGGACGTCGCAATTAGTTGATGGATGGCCTCAATAAAGCCTGCATCTTGTTCGAACACAATGTCGGCGTCTTCCACCAATATCAATGAGAGTTTAGCTGCGCCCAGTTCCGAAACGGATGAGCTGTCATTTCCATCAGCAAAATTTATTTTACCACCATTGAAGCTTCGTTTAAGAAGACTCGATTTGTCATTGTTGACTAAGTGCGACTGAGTGGCTTCCTGTAGCTCTTGCAGCAGCTTCTTCCCGCTCCTCTTCATCCCGGCATTGATTTCCAGCACATTGAAATTCATCTCGTTGGCGAGCGCAAACACAGCATTCGTTTTCCCACTTGAACTCGGTCCATAAAGGACGACCGTATTAGAGATCCCCGAGCTGAGTGAATCGCTGCTGATATCAAAATCGTTGGAACTTTCATTCATTTTCATGCTTCTGCCGTTTTGCCAACTGGATAGGAACTCCTTCAACTTATTCACCGGACCATGGTTCACGAGAACTTGCTCCGAACTTATTGGCTTATATTTTTCAGTGAACATTACTTCATCAATAAAGCTCGTATCATTTACATCCTCTGTCGCCTTGTTGTTCGTGTTCAAAATCACAAACGAATCGGAGTACTGTTGCACAGCCATGTTCTTCGTTTGCTTGTACTTCGCTCGCAGCTGCTTATAGCACCGATATGTTGGAAACTTGGCATACGTCACCTTCAGGCTTTTCACAAGGTCCACTTTATTCTCTACATCCTCAAGTTTTTCCAGAGCATTGAGTGGTCCTTTCAATGGCGTGTAAGGTTTTAACGTATTCTCTTCTTTCGGCCTTCCTGGCCTATCCGGGCTGTTTGTCATTTCTCGCCACAAAACACCACAATTTTCCCAGTCAGCAGCTCGATTCGTATCCGATCCCTTTTCACTCTCACATCCTACATGACTGATTTTCGGAAACATTGATTCCAATGACATCTCAAAACTTTCTTCGAATTGCTTCTGTCGGACTATTTCCAATTTCATTTTCTCTGGAATTCCTGACATTAGAAAATTTTTCTTTGCTTCAAGTACCGCCGGATCTATTGCTGGTTTCGGAACGTTCTTCACGAAAACAGGAGCTAGCTTCGTAGCTCGTTTGTTGGGCACATTATCATCAGTCGTGTCTAAACAAATGACATCTTCGCCCTCGGAGTTAACGGTCGTATTATTTTCTGCGATTCCAATATTAGAAATTGACGCTTTTTGCCGTTTGGTACGAACTTGCTCCTCCTCTTTTGGACTCGTGTTGAATTCTTCATCATAACGAATCCGCCCTGCACACGACCTACGCGGCCTGCTTCTTGGTGAATCAGCAACAGCAATGACATCGACCTTTAGTTTATCTTCTTTTGCGCCCTTGTTTAGTTTTCGACTTGGTCTCTTTGTTGTTTCTTCCTTGACCGGTCCATTTTCTATATTCACCACATTTTCCTTTGATACTTCATCGTCTTTGGGAGGTGTTACTTTCGGGAAGTATCCTAACAAGCTGTCGCGTTTCTTGATTGGTGATGATAAATTCTGTATGAATTCCGTGTCGTGCATTTCAGTGCTACCTTTATCGGACTGAACTGAAGAGACCCGTTTCGATCGTCTTTTGCGAGACTTCGAGGAAGTCTTGGCAGATTTCGGAGTTGAACGATTATCAGGTGTCGCAACATCTTGAGAAGTCGATGCGATTGGTTTTTTACGTCCCGTTTTCACGGTTTTCTTTTCAACTTCTTCGTGTTCTTCACCTGCTAAGCTTTCTTGTGAAGAGGAAATCAGAAATGCATTATTCATATCTTCAACTTCGTTCAAGGCTTGTGAAGTCTTTTTCGTGGTCCTTTTTTTGCTTGTTTTTGAAGAATGACTTTCGGGGACCAACATTCTCTTCAATCTGAAAAGATAAAGTCATAAAACGATCCTTGAATTAAACAATTGTCGTGAACCTACCGTTTCGCCCGTTTTTCCATTTCATATTCAATATACTCTTCCCGTTCGACTTCAGCCAACTTCCGTTTTGCACCGCCCTTCTTCTCGGCCCACGCTTCCAATACTAATTTTCGTTTCGCCTTCTCTGGATTCATCGACGCACTCGCCTCTTGCAAGTTTACCTCTTGGCCGGATTGGTTTGAGCCAATCACTCGATTTCTTGCATTCATCAGAAGTGTAAATGCGTTCGTCTTCGGTGTTGGCTTTTCTTCTGAATTTTCTTGATCAAACGTTGTATTTTCATTGTCAGAATTCTCCTTAGCTATCCCTGATGAACCATTATTCTCTATTGAATTAGTTTGGGAGGTTAATAATGATTTTTCCACGGATTTTGATCTTTTCGAATTTTCGTTTTCCTTGAGACTGGTTGACTTCGAAGAATCTTTACCATTTTGTTTTCTGGGTCTGCCTCTCTTCCTCTTGACAACGTTGTTTGCAACATTCTCCTTCGACTCGGGAACATGAATTTTTACTTTTTCTAGACTTGCATTCGGCGAGATGAATTTCAAACTGCTGCTCAGAATATTCGATATGTCCGTAATTTCCGGTTCTGATTTATTCATTTCGCTGCTATCCTTTTTCTTGCGATGACGATGCTTTTTATTTACAGAATTTATGACAGACTCCATATTCGATATGATTTGACGACTATCCGCTTTTTCCGATTGAGGCGTTTTTGGTTTTGATCCATTTCGCGCTTTGGAGGGTGTTGGTATAGGTTCTTTTGAGGACGAGGCAATTGCAGCTACTTGGACAGGTGGTGGTTCCAATTTTGTTGGACTAAAGTAGTTCATAAGGCTGTTCATGATGTTTATTGCATGGGGGATTGCTGAAAGTTAACATATGTATATTTTTTCATTCAGAAAGGAATCGGATTTGGGAATATGAATTGGTAGTTATGGCTGTAGCCTTTTTGGGAGACATCATGAAAGGGTTTTGAGACAGGTGAAACTATTTTCGTAACTGAAGCAAACCAAGTTCTTACGAACGAATAAAAGCATGAAAGGCAAATCATATAAAATTACCATAGAATTTGCGACTGTTAAGTGCTGGCAAAAATACACCTACATTTACATCAAACGCTCTGCTAATAAGTCTAGAGTACCCATACGGCGAGTCTTGTACCCCGCAAATCAAAATAGTCGATCCCATCCTTGAGGGTTACCGAGGTTGAGCGATGGACCAATCATTCAATCCCTTAAAACGCAAACCGATTAAGAAACCAGTATTGGTTCTTTTGAGGAATCAGTTCGTAAATAAAACCAAAAAAGGAACAGTAATCCATAGGTCCAAAAACAAATGCTTGGGTTGGAAACTCACTAACTAATCGTTCTATAACTTTAAGGTGAGACGTGATGATGATTTCTTAACTATTTGCTTGGGTGTCGGGGGAAAAAATTATTCGGGTCGACATAAGTGTGGCAATTAATTTATGATTTTCTGAGTAACTCACATCGCGCATTGCCGGGTCGTGTGAGCCCTATGCGTAAGCATATACAATGACCGACAAAAGTCTACATATGTCCCTTATTTTTGCTACTTAACGAGCACCATGGCATTAATTAAAAAAGTAATGATGCAGCTATATTCTAAGTCTATTTTAATTATTGGGAGTACAAATTAGTTCGGTCTATTTTCAAAAGGTGGCTCTGGCTGTCACGAATATTTAATAGTAACAACTGCTGTCGGTAGTTTCAGAGAGGTTAGACATCTGTCAATAATATTCAGTTCATACCGCTTCGAGTTTCATAAAAAAAAACTTGTTTTTCACTGTGTTAAATATGTCCAATTTTGTGTTAACTAGGCAGCATTTATGGGAGGTTTTAGTTTTTTTGTTTTAATTGGAAGCGCATCGAATGCTTGTGGAAGTTTATGGTGACAATGGTCCAACTGATAAATCATGTCGGGAATGGTTTCGACGATTCAAGAATGGAGATTTCAGCGTTGAAGACAAGCCTCGCTTTGGACAGCCAAAACAATTCCGTAGACAAAGAGTTGGAGGCATTACTCGATGAAGATCCGATCCAATCAAACGCAAGAGGAGCTCGCAAAATCATTGTGTGTGACTCAACAAGCAGTTTCTGTACGATTAAAAGCCATGTTGTGTATCTGGTGGGAGCAAAAGGGTGTTGTGTACTATGAGCTGCTACAACCTAGCGATATCATGACGGGCGATTGGTATAGACTGCAATTCATTCGTTTGAGCCGTGCATTACGAGAAAAACGGCCGGAATACAAGCAACATGATAAAGTTATTTTTCTGCATGACAACGGTCGGCCTCATGTCGCAAAAGTCGTGAAAAAATATCTGGAAACGCTCAAGTGGGATATTTTGCCGCACCTGCCGTATTCTCCGGACATTGCTCCTTCTGATTGCTGGTTGTACCGACGAATGCAACCCGATCTGGCAGGTCATCGATTCACTTCTTTCGCAGCAATTCGCAGAAATAGAAAATTGGCTCCTTACATTTTTTCGAGATGGAATTCGAAAACTGCCTGAGAGGTGGAAAAAAGTAGTAACTAGTGATGGACGATACTATGATTAATCTTTTGATTCTTTTTATTTTGAAATAAATGTATTTTTGACCACAAAAAATGGACCGAATTAATTTGTACTCCCAATATATTTTCCAATAATTCATTAGATTTGTTCCTAATCGTTTGTCAATTAATATTGAGCAGTAATAAATTGAAATGAAGTAAAACAACAAGACCAAAGCGTTTCCTTGCTACTCCTCCTATTTTCAGGTGATAAGAGGATCCACGAATGAAGCGCATAACCACGCATATTATGCGTTATCGCGCGTGGTAGTTCGAGGAAGTGCAGGCGCTGACAGCGACATCCACGCAAGCCCAGCAGAGGCCACGTGATTGAGAGATTTTTTCCATTATCTCTGTTATTTGGCTGTTAATGTTTCGGGCCGAATGTAGTAAGGATAACTTTTGATCTCGAAAGTGTCCTGTATCGCAATGGTGACGACGTTCCACGCGTGAAGAAAATATTTGAGTAACATGGTAGCTAAATAGTAGGGATGCCATGATACGATTTTTTGCCGATACGATATCGATACCGATACTCTTATAAAAATATCGGCGATACCAATACGCTTATTGAATTCAAAAATGAAGGTAAAATAAATAAAACACAAGTCAAGTTAATTTTTTTTAAATTAATATAAAAAATATAAACAGGTTGAGATTAGTTAATAGTTGTAATAATTGAAATTAATATTGATAATTTTTTTGTTTAAAAAACAAAGTATTCTTTAATTTTGCGGAGAAAGGTGATTTCGCAAATCTGTTTGAATAAGACCTACGGTGGAAAATAATCTCTCAGATGCGAGAGAACTATTTGGAAATTAAAGTACGTCTGCGCCATTTTTCCCAAGTTTGAGTATAAGACGTTATTGCGCCAGAAAACGAACGGATCTGCATCTCTCGATATATGAAAAGACCGTAGGTTTCTCTCGACTTCTTCTTTGAGAGAATTGCAGCTCAGAGTAGACAGGGGCTCATCTTCCTCAGACTCTCTAATAATATTTTCACAAACGCTTCAAAGCCCACCACTCGTAGGCATCTCAGAGCTTACAGTTTCAGTACTAGATGTAGGTGCGACCATGTCTGACATAGTTTCGGAATGCAGTGCTACATCAAGATCAAGTAACTGACCAAGTCGCTTGTTTGCCGAAGGAGTAGTAGACTGTAATTGAAATAACCGTGCATTGTAACGAGGATCAAGCATTGTGACTATGCAATATGTTTCTTCATTTTCCAAACCATCAAATTTTTCATTAAGAGCCAATTTCAAGTCAGCCGCTATTTTTTTCGATTGCGATGAATTCTCCCTTTCTATCGACGGACTCTTTATGTTTTTCAATAATTTGTGTTTTGAAGTTGACATGACTACTATTTAGATTTACTTTATTTGACTCAAACGACTAGTTATAAATGATATACACACACAAACTAATTACGATATGTAATTCTTAATTTTATTTGCAAGAAAAAATACTACACGCGACAACAGTCAGCCAAGCGAAACAAGAGACTGAATCAAGAGCGGGGATTTTCCGAGCCATAGTTAGTTCGAGACTCGTTTGCAACGACATAGACGAGACAACACGACCGTTTACATTACATCATTTTTATGGCGCGAAATTTGAAAAGTATCGTTGAATCGGCCATAAAAATATCGCCGATACCGATATATCGGCAAACCCGAAGTATCGCCGATATATCGGTATCGGACGCATCCCTAGTAAATAGCTTTGAATTGTAATTTAGAATTTGATGATAATTTTTACATTTGGTGATTTTGCTTGATAATTTCGTGTTATCGGGTTTTAGCGCGGATAGTATTCCATAGATTGAGATTAGGCAAAATTAGAGAAACTGTCAGCGACTATCAACGCTCTTGTCTTCGAGAGGCTAATCGAATTTTTCTACATGACCCTTTACGTCCATTCTTCCGTCCCTGCACTGAAGGACCAAATAGCCTTTGCGACTCGAAGTTCTTAGTGACTGTTTTCTTCGATCATTAAAATTCAAACACATCCCAAGTGGAAATTATTCAGCTTGCAGTGCTCCAGCTCCTGAGCATACTTTTGCGCCCTCATGTACAATCTAGCTCATAACAAGATACGGGCAGAGTGCTTAATTAGGCGCAATCGTTTTTCTAATCTGCTAGTGACTTTGTTCAACAAATTTCGCTAGCTAATGTTTCTTTTATGAAAATAAGACGATATGCCATGCCATTAAGATTGTGCATCGTGTGGCGGACCATGAGAATTTCACGATTTACCAACCAAAACTGAAGCGAAATCATTTTTTTGGGAATTGCAGACATTTAAGTATTTCTTGACGAATTGAGAACTGAAATTGATTGTAAACCGTCGCTTTTGTCCAATTACGAAGCAATTTATGCAGCAAAACGGGGGCACATAACTCCACGTCATAGCATAGAAGGGGTCAATGAATCTGTGGCGCATGCAAGATAGTCTTAATCGTTGAGAGTAAGTACTATCACCACTCAGTTAATTGATGAAAGCTTAAACTACTTGAAAATTCAATTTATTTGGGTATTCTAAGCAAATATACGAAAATAACAAAGCAATTTGACACAAGTACACTTACCGCAGCGACACGATTTTGACTAAAGCAATTCACACAATTTTGTGCTGTTCGCATCCACGGGAATATTGTCCAGGTATTTATGAAGTGTGCTGTTTGAGTTAGCAACACAATCAAATCAATTAGATATGCATCTCTGTTAATATTTTCGTAAATTTTAGTCGAAATTTCGAGTAAACACTTCCTAATGAAACTCGAACGAATTGTCAGATATTTTGACAGTTAAATTGGCGCGCGGTACACATCCTTGAAGTTGGTTATACCAAAAAAAAATTGCAATTTGAGAATCGGATAATATTGAATGTTAAATTTTCATTCAATGGATGGTTTATGCATTTTAAATTGTTTAAATTTAAGCTATGACATGATTTTCAAGCTGATTCCTTGTGCAATTTGAAGATGCTTATCTGCTCCCGCCACACTTCAAATTCCTCTACACATTCTCATCGAACTGACGCAGCAGTCAAATCGACAGTCAACAGAAAAAACGCTGTCACAAGTCCGGCGCAACACGATGAAGTAAAGCGATTGTCGCTCGGAAATTGCACTTGGAGGAGATCAAATTAAGGTTAGCAACTACTCTACGTCCTAATAAACTCGAATCCTGTTCCTACGAGTCATTTGCCGATATCCAAGTGGCTTGTCCACTGTCCGCGCTGTCTAAATTGCGTGTCAAATCAGTGTGGGTCTGACGAAAAGAAAATCAAGAAATTTCATTGACACATTCCAATTCGCCCGTATAAAGCAATCTTTTTATATTTTAGAGCAGCTAAATCGCAAAGTGTTGAGTGTCTGGTCTTGTTCAGCTGTCGAGCGAAGAAATGCTTGCCCTTGGACAAATTGCTCGCGGTGCGGTGCACCGAATTGGGCGCCGAGCGATTCGCACATCGGCGACTCGTTGGGAGATCTTCAATGTGCAGAGCCCCGAGGACTTTGAGAAGAAAGTGAAGCAGAGCGAGAAGCCAGTGGTGGTGGACTTCTTCGCGACGTAAGTCTATTCCAAATCGGTGTGGCGCGGTAGCTAATCGCAGGGATCCTTCACAGGTGGTGCAACCCTTGCAAGATGTTAACCCCACGCATAGAGTCTGTGATCGGCGAGAAGGCCGGCGCCGTAAAACTGGCCAAAGTAGATATCGACGAGCAGACCGACCTGGCGCTCGACTACGACGTCTCGGCCGTGCCTGTTCTGCTAGTGATCATGGACGGCAAAGTGCAGAACAGGATGGTCGGGCTGCAGGACACGGATAAGATCCGCGCCTTCATTGACCAGGCCGTGGACGCGAAGGCCAAGTGATTGGAAAGTCGTGTTGTATGCGTGTTTTCTGTTGTCGTTTAGATTGTAAATATATGGAGCGCTAGTTGAAGCTTTAACATTTTACGGTTGGCCGAGTTTTCCTTGAAATTAGCATAATTGGAATGAATTTGGCTGATGCAAATGTTAATTGACGTGAGCGTGGTATATGATAGTCATAACATAATGGGCTTTTCGATTGTAGGATCTCTGTGACCCTACAGTGAATTAATTTCTAGTTCACTTAGAAATTATCATTGACACTAAAACTGTGGCTCACATTGTATTTGTCTTCCTCAAAATTAGAATCTAATCTCTTTTAGGATCAAATGAAGCTCACAACCGAGTATCATTCCATCTCAATTAAATTCATGCCGACATGTTATCCCTTCTATATGAATACAGGTACAATTATGACCTCTGGGTGGTACCAGTAGTTCTATTGGAAAATTTCACGCTCTTTCATTAACTGGTCGCTAATAAACTTGCATTCGTGATGTACCATTCGGCACTGCGCAAATCTACTGAGAAGACTGTCCCACATTGAACAAATGTGATCCCTTAAGAATATTTCCTCCAGAAACATTGGCGTGAGCTCTTGCCTCCTAAACGGAACCGTTTAAACACGTCTGGAAAATGAGTTTTTCGTGTAACTTCTACCGTTTCAAAACGCAATAACTCTCGCCAATGTTCATCGATTGCAACAAACAATACTGCAAACGACTCGCAACAAAACATTCGTGAGATAAATTTAAAATATATTTCATGATGAATGTGAAAACAAAGTTGTGATCCTCAAACAATTATCCTCTTCGTTTACGTGGATTTTAGCTCGTAACTGGTTGCTATAAATTGAATTTCACACCAGTTTGCGGTATACAATATTTTTGATGGAATCATGGTTACCTAGATATCGAGAGATTCAGTTTTCATCTTCTTTTCAAGATGGCGGTCACGGTCACTCGTCTAACATTACTCACGCGTGAGTTACGTATCATGAATATCTAATTTAATCTATTAAACCAAGTGAAAACTAAGTGGCATAAGATCATTTCTTCATTTGGAACGCTGTCTTCCGGACTAAAAGAATCAATCTGTGGCGGGAAGCAAATCAACGTAAAATTGAAACATTTGTCATTTTTGCAGTTTACATTTAACGAATATAGAAACGTAGAGGAAAGTTAGGAGCCCCAGAAGAATATAGCGTATCCATTAGGCTATTATTTAATGCACACGCTACCGAATCATCAATTTATTCAGACCGATTCCGTCAGCTTTGAGAAGAAATTAGAATTATTTTGTTCGGGATGGCACCCAATGTGTTGTGACGTCCGATGCACGAATGACACCTCATTATTTATTATACATAGCAATTAAAGTCCTGAGAGAATAATTTAAACCGTCGATTTAAAAAATCTATTCAAATCAAGTAAAAATGTGAATATTGACTACAACCGATCGAAGTAGGGGAAAGAGCTGGGTTGTGATCCGGGTTTTGTTTTTGGGCTCCAACTTTTCACAGAATAAAGATTTTAGAATAATTTAAGATACCGTTGGAAAGGTGAAGATAAAACGCAACCTTTTTAAGTAGACAGATTGGTGTTTTGATCAAAATTGTATTCTCTGCGGCCAATTTTCTAAGGACGTGATTTTTGGCTCTTCCATAAAAGTGGCTGGGTTGTGAACCATCTGGAAAATCCAAATAAAAGACAGAAAATACGAAGTGAAACACACATAATTTTATAATAAGTTCAGATTTTATTATTCAGAAGGCCGCAAGAGGCAAAACAAGCTATAATGACGCCACTCAGGCTGAAAAAATCATAATGAAAGGAAGTGTTTAATAATCATTTTCTTCATCTTCATCTAAATCGGTGTTGCAATGTTTGCATGTGAAATACGAACGCGTTCCTACATATGTTGCATGCGATGGAGTTTTTGGGATCAGTTCTTTAGGCAAATACCTCAAACAAATGGTACAAAAACCAATGTCCTTATCAAATGGTTTTGATGGTTTTTTTTTTGCTTTAAGACGCTTGGGTGGTGCTGGTTGTGCCTTCTTTGGTGCTGCTTTTGATGACGGTTTTGACTTTGCTGCTGCTCTTTTCTGCTTTAGATCATCAATTTTGTCTGGAGAAGTCAGCTCGCAGCTCTCCATTGCCATATAAAACATACCTACATACAAACATACTTATGGTTCATAACCCAGCCACCAGAATGGTTCACAATCCAGCCATGACGGTTTTTTGGAAACGTCAAAAACAACAATTCCAATCATATTCCGACGCAATCAAATATAGGATCGTAAAATAGAATCGAAACACTAAATAAATATGCATTACACTCAACTTTTTGTAATAAATGCACTCGCTTGGATAACAAAAAGTGTCCGCAATTGATTTACAAAAACGATGTCTGTAGCGGGCACAAGCAATGCGTCTGTACACTTCGGTGTAACCACAAAAACTGAGTCATGACAAAAGACAAATTCAACAGTTGAACGATTGGCGATATGTCAATTAGGGTAAACGAAATAAGTAATGGTTCACTACCCAGGTTCACAACTGAGCTTTCCCCCCTACTAAAAAAGGTTCTATATCTCATAGAAAAAATAATCAAATCGATTTCAAACTTTTAAATCGATTGATTTTAACCAGCAAAAACGTCTAATTTCAATAATATATATTGAAGCCTACACAACAGGTTTAAAAATCCATTTTCGACTTGGACAGTTCGTGAAGTAAACTGACGGAATATTAATATAGACAAAAAAAAACGATCCGAGGACTATATTCACAGCTGCATCGAAAATCTCGCCTGTTTACGTTCAATATATAATGCCAATTAGCATTGGTTTGAAAAGAAGAAGGACCTGTTTGCTATGATCAGGCAATTAGGTAACAGACTGGGTTTTTCACAATGAGTGCTAAAGAAATCGGTGCCGGTCTGATTTGCAATTATGAAAATTAAATAAACACTACTTTATCTTGAAAGAGTCAGCACAAAAATCACACTTAATGGTGAAAACACTGTTGCCAAGGAAGACGCTGTTACTTGCGCTATGTAATTCAATTTTTCTATGATTCTCATTTATTTTACAAGTATCTCAAAATGTTTTATACATGGATAATTAGTTACATAATAATATTAATAATAATAATAATCAAAACTAAACATAGATTTCAACAAAACGAAATAACGAAAATAAATCGTCTCCGATTGACGGTTTGACACGAAAACAATTCCAATTAAAAATTAAGGGAGTCGAGATGGAAATCATCACCAATCGCATGATTTCCCGCTACCAAGTTATGCATTTCAATCATATGAGGGATAATCACACATCACCATCAATTGTTCAGAGTTGTTCTACGTTTTTGTAGAATCGTTAGTTTAATATGTATGTAGTATGTAATCGGGAAGAAGTTTTCGCTTTTCATCCTTCAACTTTGTCCTTTTTACAATCGGATTTAGATTAGATTGTTTTCGACTTGAAGAAATTGTTTCACGTCTATTTATATTTGTCTATTTCGCGCCATGCTGTCTAGTCTTCAGTTCAACTTTGTACACTTGCACACATCACCGACGCGAAAAATATATTTTCAAAGTAAATATATATATCCTTGGATTTTTATGATTCAATCGAAGACTGAGTTTCGTTCATTTAAAACATCAAAACACTAAAATTGATTTAACGACTTCTAATTGCCCACTCTAAAACGCAGCAACTCCTGGAACGGGGTCTGCTGCGCCTCCTCCATCTGGAACGGTTGGATCTTGATTCGCCGCGGCCGGTGCTGGCTCGGCGGGAGGTGCTGGCGCCGTCACGCTTGCTGCACTCGCCGCTGCGTCCTGCGACTTCTTCTTGCGATGATCGTAGTTGACCAGTCGCTGCCCGACCAGATACTTGTCGTTTTTGATTGCCACGTAGAGCTTCTTGAATTGCCTAATTTGGAAGTAAACTACAGCGAAGAGGGCTGCAACTACCAGGAGACACGGGTAAATTTCGCGGACTATAAAGTTGCGCGTCTGCATGTTCGTGAAGAAAAGGGGCGCTATCGAGTGCGCTATTACATAAGGAACTGCCAAGGCCAGCCCGAAGCAGGTGATGACCGGCGCGGCGAGTTCGCGAATTATGAACCGTAGGTCGATGTCGCGCAGCCCGTCGTGGCACGCCCGCTCGATCGCCCGTTTCAGCCGCCAGTCGGGCCCCATCACGGTCAGCGCGCACGCTATCTTTGTATAGAGCACGCCCAGCGTCCAATCCTGCCACAGGAAGTGAATGGGCGTTTGATACAGGGGCACGCGCAGCGGAATCACCAGCACTAGCTCGAGTAGCAGTCCAAACATAAGCGGGATCACACCCAGCATGAGGATGAAGATGAGCGCGGCCAAGGCGTACGACGTGCCTATGGACAGCCATTGCTTCAACTTGCCAATAACAGCCTGTCTTCCTTGCGGCAACAGATTCACTGCGATCGCGATCCCTCGGGATATAATCCAACACAGATAAGTGCCTATTGCCGCCGTGTACAGCTCGTGCGGTCTCGAGGGCGTGTCCGGGTTGACCACGGTCGGCGTGACTGTGGAAATGTGTCCTCCGACCGACCACAACGCCATGCATTGGCGGCCGATCCAAACGGGCACGGTCAGCGTGACCACCGACCCCACCACTAGACTGCAGCACATCAGAAACACCAATCCCACTAGACGCACGGGGAACAGAGTGGGCCGATCGTACGGTTGGAAGCCGACGGGCACGTCCCGTTCTAGTATGGCTTGATGCGCAGCGCCAAGTCCTTGTCCGTGATCGGGCGGTGGCCGAGGCGGTACGGCCTCTTCGTTCTCCGCGGGTCGTTCGTTGCCGAGCAGATAGCTGTGAATTCCTAGTAGCCAAGAGACTACGCTACACCAGATCCGAATGAGTCCTTTCAGCCAGATTCGTGTGTGCGATTGCTCGAAAAATCCGGGCAGAATTATCTTGAAGAAATGCAATGATTAACATTTTAAAGTAAAAAATGAATGAATGACGCAAAAAATAAATTCTAAACAATATACACTATGCCAAATAAGTTGCAGGACTCAGTGTCTTTCATAAGTTTATAAGATTTAATGAATCATGTCGCTGGGTTTGAGCGCGATCTGTAGTTTAGTTCGTTGACAAAGAGCCGAGAACATAAGTTGGGTCTGGCGATTTTTACTATGGAAAAATATATCGATCAGCGAGTTTGCTTGACATTTTGTATTTAGACCAAAATTCTTTGCTCTGAAGCCTTGAAATTGTTGGAAAAAAAACATTTGCGAGTTTGTTGTGTCCAAAACAAGAGCGTTCGAATGATACAAAGCGCTCAAAGAGGATGGTAAAGCCGCTGACGATCTGGACGGCCTTTAACCTCAAATAGGGAGCATAACGTCGATTCTTCTCACTGTTTTTTTTAAATTCGAAGATTTGTTTACTCGAAATTTCTTTCGGAGGATAACATAGTGAATAAAAAATATAGCTTGGGTGTTACCAGGTGGTTAAGGAAGAGAGCCTTCGAGAGGAAGACCAGATCTTTGGAAGAATAATTCGGGAATTGATAACGCATCGTCTCGCAAAGGAATCATTATGACTGAATTGTTCAACAAAAATGCCACGAACATCATCTAACACCAGTTTTGGTTCCGTACGAGTTTTTCCTGTTCCCAAAACTTAAACTGCCATTTCTTTGTAGTCGTTTTGCCTTGATTGAAGACTTAAGGTCGGATTTACTGAAGGAATTCAAAGCAATCCGGAATATGACTTGAAAAACTGTATGTTTGATTGCATTGTTTGTTAGAGGAAGCGCATCGCTTCAAATGGAGCCTACTTTGAAAGGGACCCAATAAATTTGGATGAATAATTGATAGTTTGTGTTTTATTTCAACAATCGCGGAACTTACTTCTCAGAATCGTTTTTGGAGAGATTTAAATATTTAACTCTTTGGCGAATCAATTCTTTCCAAACGAACATCGATACATCGTAAGGATCAGAATAACGTCCCATCTATAATATCTATCCCCGATATGAAAAATAAGCACTGTCAGTCTACACACTCCTTGGTTGGTTGTAGTGGCAGCCCTCTTTATCAAAAGATGGCTCACTTAAGCCACGATAGGCCCATTGTGATACCACAAAAAGATAAGGGCAGCACTAGAACCTGTGAGATGATGAGAACCCTTTCGATTCTCGTATGAAGCCGATATTAAAATCAACTACTTCCGTGAGGCTGTCCAGGAAGGGTGAGCCTAAGGTTTTCATGCGTTTCCTGGACAGTGCTGGGCATTTGCACAGAAAATGTTGGATTGTCTCTTCCTCTTCTTCCGATCTGCAACTCTGGCAGAAATCGTTGAAGGGAACGCCCAACCTTCTTGCGTGTCTGCGAATTAGACACACTCCTTAGTGAACAATAGATTATTTGACTAATCGAGCAGTTGCAATGTGTTCCCTTTGGGAATCGGATTAGTCTTCGACAATATTTCAAAGTTGTGCTTTCCCAACCAAGAGGTGCGCTTTAAGATTCTATACGGCGAGCTCAGAATATGGCCTGATGTGGCTACGCTCGGGCGTCGTCCAGCTTAAATCGGCTGAGCCCATTTAAGGAACTCACCTGCAACAGTAGCAGCTGCAAACTTAGCTCATTGACTTCCGAGTCGCCGGACAGCGTGTACGGCAGGAACGATGGCCATCCCTTCTTCAGAATTTGAATTGGCAACCAGAGCATCAACATCACGGCCGATCCGAAGATAATGGCAGACGCCACCAGCCGCCGCGCGTGCCTCATGATCGATAAATGGATCATTTCCTACAAGCAAATGACGAGATAAATACAAACGTCCAGGCAACCAGAACTGTAACGCACCTGAATCGGACTGAAGTCGGGGTCGTTCAAGTTGCGCAGGAACCACAACACGCCCGGCCGGATCACTTCCCTGAGCAGAACTATGAACGAGGCAAAGTAGTAGACGTACACCATGCCGAACATCCAGTGGATGAAGAGCGAGGTGCCCGGGGCGGCGCGGAAGCTCGACTTGCGATCCTTGATGGACGCGTCGAACATCGGCAGCGAGCAAATGTCCAGCCACCAGCCGCAGATCAGGGGCAGCACACCTATCTCGACGACGGACAGCAGCGAGACCTTCACCACGATGTAGCACAGTCCGAGCAGCCAGCGCACCTTGCGCATCTGCAGCAGGCGCGCCAGCGTGTGCAACACGATCAGCGTCACGCCGATCAGGCAGTAGCCGAAGAGCGTCGTGAGCAGCCCGTGGAAGTGCAGGAGCGGCTTGTCCGGCCGCAAGAATCCCAGATACGATATCACGAAGTGGCCGATGCAGTGCGGCAGGAACGCGAACGTGAATATGAAGATGGTGTTGAGCGACATCACCCAGAACACGTGCTCCAGGAAGACCATCGACCCGTCGAAGCCCAGCAGCCGCTCCCACGTGAGCTCCTCGGCAGCTCTGTCCCACTCCAAGGGGTTCCAGTTCGCCTCCTCGTTGCCGCCGTTGTTCGCCTCCTCGTTGCCGTTCTCGGGCTCGGCGGCCTCCGCGTCCGCTTGTGGCGGCTCGCCGTTGTTCATCGGCACGTCGACGGGCGCTTCGCCCTCATTGTTGTTGTTCTCATTGTTGTTGTTGTTGGCCGCTTCGTTGGCCTCCGGCGGGCCCTCGACCACTTCCGCTTGCTCCTCCTGGTTTTGCTCGTTCGGCGGCGGTGCGTCGTCGCGCTCGAGCCAGTCCGGCCCGCCGCCGTGGAGGATCTGTTCGCGCAGCCACACGAGTCCAATGAACGACAGGAGCGTGCAGGTGACCACGAAGCACCCCCGCATCACGTCCGAAGCTACGTTTTCCGTGGAGAAGACGTCGAAGGGCAGCGACAGGATGGTGTCGTAGGACGAGCCGCTGAACATGAAGCGGTACGTTCGGTAGGCGGTGAGCGGCACTATTCCCAGCCAGGCGAGCGCGACCAGCGTGTAGTGCAACCAGTACTTGGCCGCCCGTGCAACGGAGCTAAGCAGGCCTCCGGCCACATCGCGCAGCGGGAGCACCCGCGGCATGTCCGGCGAGTAGATGGGCGTGAAGGAGAACCGGTGACCGCACAGCTCGCAGTACTCCTTGCGCGAGTATCGCATCCATTGCGTCAAGCAGTCCTGATGAATCCACTTGATGCTGCCGGTGCAGATGCACGGGTGGAACAGCGGTCGGTCCGACTGCCCCTCGCAGCGGCACACCCGGCAGATATCACCCTGCGTCAAGTCGTCCATGGCAGCCGCGCCACGAACTTCGACCTTGTGACCCGATCGCAGCCTCCGCCGTCCGAGAACTTTCTTGACAGCTCCGCGAACTGCCGAAGCGCTCCTGCTCCGCTCTGCTTCTGAACAAACGAATCGAGCTACTTGCGCTGGACAAAAAGCAGCACGACGATGAAAATGACAGGATTGCAATTGAAAACTCAGCAATTGACGCAATTCCCGGGGTATTGCGTGGTTTCCGACGACGGCGGCAGGGTTTGTGTTTGCCCCGTCCTCACGTGAGCGACAATGACATCTCTGCGACCGATCGCCTAGTACATGATGTCCGTCTTGGCGGCCACTACTCAATGCAAACAGGCATGGAGGATTGCTTCACGATCAAAACTGGCAATAAAGTCAAATAGATGTCCCGCGGACAAAGGGGCTGCGCAAAATAATTGTTGGCTTTTTGACACTTCCGTTGTTCTTGATGTGATTTCACTTTTTTTTTATTATGGCTGTTATCTGGCAACTTCTTATTAGTGACGTTGAAAAATAGTTGCGGAGATAAAATCTTCATGTACGGTTGAATGTCTCGAAATTTGTTTTTATTTTTAAAGTAATAATTCAATTCTTTAAACTCCAATAAATTATTAATAATTCAATGTTGGGAAGTTGAAATCTTCAAAATATACCAATTAATTTCTGCTACACGTTATATTTATTATTTTATAACATCCATCACGTCGTCAAAGCCGAAAAATATCAAAAACAATTAATAACTTTCAACAAACTTTACATTTCAATGAAAGGGGTCAGATTGACTACGGGTTTTTTCAACGTTGTGAGCTGGAAATCTTCAAAAAGATATCGATCAGCTACCAACTAAAACCACCTTCGTCTCTTTCATATCATTTTCTCCGTCAATTTTCATTAATTGTCCATATTCCAGTACATAGTACTTCCCAGACGACAAGAATTGGTATTTGAAACAATACCTAATTTATGGGGTTTAGAATCCTTTTAGTTCGATTTATATTTCAGGATATATATTTTTAATTTTATTTCATAGGCATTGATTTTTGCGGAGCTGATTGTACATTACTTCGAATGCTGTTCCTTCAGAAGGTATTTTTTCAGTACTGTTTGAAAGAAATTTGAGTTCGTTATGTTTTTTATTCTGTCCGGTAGGGTATTGAAAAAGCTAGCTTCATTATTGAAGGGGTCTTTTTTAAGTCGATCAGTTCTGCCAAATACGATGGCTACATTATTCATGTTTCTCATACTGTGAGTGTTTATTTTTTGTAACTGTATTTAATTTCACAGTAAATTTTTATGTATAAATATTACTCCTTCTGTGGAAATCGTGCGTTGCAAATTTAGTTCTTGGGACATTGTAAAAATTAACCTGAGGTTACCTTTTAAAGGTTGACTCCAATTCAAGATGTCAAAAAAAGTTGTGGAAAATAGGCGCCCGTACATAATTTGGATTTTATTTCTCGTTGGAAAACACTTGAAGCGGGGTAGAAAATTAACGAAGACAGCCATTTTTTTGCTTAGATCATCGGTGTGTGGTGGCCATGTAAGTTTTTCGTCTATTGTGAGTCCTAAGTATTATATTTGTCCAACTTTCTGGATGTTAAACAATGAATTTCAAACAATCGACAAGTTGCAATATTCGGATGAGCACGAACCGATCGTACACATCAATTAGTTGAGTGTCACTGCAAAACTAGCTCCTGCTATTTGACTGGTGAGCTGTCAAGCACAGCTGATAGTGTCACGTTGCTACATGTGTCAGTTTTTGTGACACTTCTGGGCGATTTTATTTACAATTCGTTGCAGGACGGACCGTTTATTACAGGATTGTGGGTGATATGGGCAGTGTGCTTAACAGCCAAGTTTATTGTGAATACTAAGCACATAAGTGGCCCGACAAATGGGTGATACCGGGAATAAAGCGGAACAAAGTTCCGTAGCCAGGGAGGCTGTCCCGTCAAACGAGGATTCCAAAGTCCCCACAACTCCAGCGCCAAAGCTGGAAAGCGAAAACAGGATTCGAAAGAAGGAAAAGAGAAACAAAAGAGAAGAAGCAAGATCCGCGAACTATGGACATCATCCATCTGGTAAGAACGAAGACGGCAAAGGGCGGAGCTCCGCCGCTTCTAAATTCGACAAAGCTCCCGTTGGGGCGTCGGAAGTGGACGACGGCTTCACTGCCGGGACATCGGTTGAGCTGAAGACGAAGATAAGTCGTCTCAAAGGTAAATTAGCAAAGTACTCAAATAAGTGCAACGCCGCCAACAAGAGCCGATCCGATTGCAGCGCGCCGCCTGCGGAGCGATCACATTCCCAGGACGGCAAACGAAAACCTCGCGCGATTTCTGAGCGCTTGGCGTCCCACCAGGAGCCCCCGCCGAAACGAACAACGATCAGGTCCATGTCGTTCTCGGCGTCGTCAACGTCGAGTGGCATGCCCAGCAACGACGACTGCGAGCCAGGATCCGCCAGTCGCCAACCGCAGCAGGACGGGCCGTTGCGAAAGGCCGACAAAAAGCGGCAGCGGGCATGGCGCACGTCCATCAATGCCTCGATTGTGGATCAGCGCTCCCGGCAGCACCCGATCGACGCCAAAGACGAGTTCTATCTGGACAGCCTCGCTTTCTTCCTGCTCGATCTGCTCGTGACGCCGGCGGACCAACGCGAGAAGCTGATCGCGAGTGAGGCACGCAACCGCGGCATCATCCTGGCCGACAGCAACGGCTGGAGGCTAAACCCGAAGCTCGTTCGTTGGCAAGGTGGTCCGTTCCGGCGACCGTATATGGATCTGCCCACACTGTTAGGCGACACGCCGTTTGCCGGCAGTCCGTTCCTTGCCCATGTAGTGGAACCCCGCCCCGTCGTAACGTACGAGGACCACGTGAACTTCGTGGTTCACACGGGGTTGTCGGATGCGGAGAAGACGGCGTTCACTCTGCCAGTCGCAGCGGTCGGCAAGCGGAACACAAACTACTTCAAGGACGGCGAGTTCGAGAGCAACCTGGAGGAGTTCGCGCAGAAGTGCGTCCAAGCTGGGCTGGGCGTGATTGTCGAGGCGGATGTACGGATCAGCGTGAAGAACAACGACCACGCCTTCATCAAAGTGCCGGACAGCGAGCGGGATGCCATGATCTCGTCGCAGCTGTTGCGGAAGTTCGCCTTGCAAGGAGATGTTGTCCGCGCGTTCGTCAGGAATGTCGCAGACGACGAAGCCACCACGGAAGGGCCAAACTGCGCGCCGCCGACAGATGTAGATTCACCACCACCTCCACTAGACGATTCTGTAGAGGTGCCGACGGAGGAACCCGTCGCCGCGGCCGGCAAGAGCTGCAAAGCATTCGTGATTAAAATCGTCAGGGAGGTGCACAATCGGCTGGTGGTGGGGAACTTTCTCTCGTATCGCAAGAATGCCAAGTACATCACCTTCGTTCCGCGCGACATGCGCATGCCGAACGTGCGGATCTACCAGGAGTCCTGGCCCGAGTCGTTCCAGCAGGGCAGTCTCGAAAACGTGCCGGACACGTTGTACGTGGCTGAGATTATTTCGTGGCAAGACGAGGTGTGCGTGGGCAGGATCAAGCAGACGATCGGAAAGTGCGGCGAGCTGGACTCGGAGAATCGCGCGATTCTACTGAAGAACAACTTGCGGTTCGAGCCGTTCGACGAGAAGTTCATCGAGTTGTACAGAGGAGCGTACAACATCGCAGAGGAGGAAGTCGCAAGGCGCGAGGACTTGCGATGTGAGTGCATCTTCACGATCGACCCGTTGACCGCCAAGGATTTGGACGACGCCATGTCGATCAAGGAACTGTTCGACGGCAGCTTCGAGGTCGCCGTTCACATTTCGGACGTGACGTTCTTCCTGGACGAGGACAGCGAACTAGATCAGCAGGTGAAGAAGAGGACGACCAGCGTTTATATGGTCAACGAAGTGTTCCACATGCTGC
This sequence comes from Oxycera nigricornis, assembly GCA_963942545.1. NCBI lineage: Eukaryota > Metazoa > Arthropoda > Insecta > Diptera > Stratiomyidae > Oxycera > Oxycera nigricornis. The sequence continues at coordinate 12,019,859 of OZ012663.1, read as the reverse complement.
CGAAGCCGTTGTGCTTCCGGTGTTCGCTGCTGCCCGGCGAGGACAAACTAGCATTCTCGGTGTTCTGGAAGATTTCGCCCAGTGGCGAAGTTCTCTCCACGCGTTTCACCCGAACTGTGATAAGATCGTGCACGCAATTGGCGTATCAGCACGCGCAGTTAATCATTGACAATCCCGAACGGAATTTCGTGGAGGCAGACTTTCCGCAGATACACAACGAATTCACCGCCGCCGATATTGTTCGGTGTGTGCGACAACTGAATGCGTTGGCCAGTATTTTGCGGACGAAGCGCTTCGAAAATGGAGCGCTGAAAATCGACCGCCCCAAGATATACTTCGACTTGGACCCCGAGTCGGGGGCTCCAGTCGCGTTTCGCAAGCAAGAACAACTCACGGCCAATTTTCTCATCGAAGAGTTCATGCTGCTGGCGAACCAGAGTGTGGCGGCGTTCATCCACGAGAAGTTCCCGGACATTTCAATACTTCGCAGCCATCAGCCGCCGCTGAAGAATGTGCTGAAGCGCGTCAAGGATCAGCTGCTGAAAGCCGGCTTGGTGTTGGATGTGAGCAGCTCGAAATCGATTTACGACTCACTGGGGCGCCTCGTGTCGCGAAGTGAGAACCCCGAGTCCGCGTCGATCTGCCTCTCGCAGCTTGTGTCGAAGCCAATGACGCGGGCAAAGTAAGGTGTTTGTCCACGAACTAAATTACATGTGCTTGATGTTATATGTTTGCAGGTACTTTTGTAGCCACGATGTCGATAGTGAGAACTTCAAGCACTACGCGCTGTCGATTCCGATCTACACACACTTCACCAGCCCGATTCGGCGGTACCCAGACGTGCTGGTGCATCGGTAAGCCACTCTCCGCTCTGGGACTGCATGTTCGGTAACATAATGGTTTTTTGCAGCGTCCTTGCAGCTGCCCTGGCCTACGCAGGTGCTCCCAAGCGAACTCCTGTCGAGCTGAAGACCTTGGCGGAGTCCTGCAACGACGACAAATACAACGCGAAACTTGCTGGCGACGACAGTTCCAACCTGTACTTCATGCACTACATCCTGGGTAAAGGGTCTGTGGTGATGCTTGCTGTGGTCGTCGAGATCTTCACCTACTCGTTCGATGCAATCCTCGTGGAAACTGGAACGGCGATCTCTGTGAACTGGAAGGGCCACCGAGAAGTGAAAGTGGATGTTACCAAGCACAGTGGTGTTTGTAAGGCCACGCTAACATATCCATCGCTTCACGGCAAGCAGGTAGACCTGAAGCTGTGCAGTGAGGTGTGGTTGAAGATTACGGCGAAATCAAAGTGTCTGAAGGGGGAGCTTGTGCCGCCACCGAAAAAAGAACAGAAAATCATAAAACCCGACGTTTGCGATAGGAAAATCAGTGAAAAGGAATCAGAGCTGTGTAAGGTCGAGTCGAGCGACCCGAAACGTATAGCGCACAATTCGGAATTGGGCGATGAGAGTGACGTTTCCGCCAAGACCACTGAATCGTCGATTGAATTGTCGGATGATGATGAGGTTGCTGTCGTTGCGGCTGTAGCGAGTGGCGCCAGCAAGCAAGATGACTTGGTGCAGCCTCCGGGCGCAAGTGGTCAGCCACCCGCGATCCATGATCCCGAAGCAAAGCTTGATCGGTTGTCGATATGCGTCAGTCAGTCGCTTGAGCTGGCCCGGCTGCTGCGAATCCATGATAGTTCAATTGTGCCTACTGATCCACAAAACACTAAAAGGAAAAAGAATGCATACAAGGACGACGAAAACGTCAAATTCATAAGCATGCGAAGATTGAGCGACTGCGGCGACGATGATGCGGATATTGTCATTGAGGCGGAAGAAGTGCTCGTCGTGCCTAGCGAGAGCATCCCCGAAAATCCTGTTAAAGCAATCGCATCCGGACCACTTAGTACTGCTGGAAGCGGAAGAAGATGTTGATAAGTGGAGGGTGGGAGGGGGGGGCAACGTAACCGCCGAGAGAATTCAGTCGCACCGGCTTTTCGGCCGCGCGCACAACTTGTGAACCCGAACATCATCTATATATATAAAAATGAATTGCTGTTCGTTAGTCTCGCTAAAACTCGAGAACGGCTGGACCGATTTTAGTAATTTTGGTCTTGACTAATTTGTGGAAGTCCAGAGAAGGTTTAAAAGGTGTATAAATATCAAAATGCTTGGAATTAAATAAAAACAACAATTTGCAGTTAAAAGTAGTATCATTTGTCATCATTCTGCGTAATATTAATCAACCTCGACTGTGCAATGGAACAAGACAGGCTGCGAAAAAGGTGATGAATGACGTCATTGAGGCAACAATCATAATGGGAAAATACAAAGGAGAGAATGTCTTGATCCCGCGTATACCAACGTATTTACCATTCCATTTTACACGTTTATAATTTCCAGTAGGTCTGGCCTTTATCATGACCATAAATAAATAGCAAGGCTAGTCGTTGGAAGTTTGGGGAATCAAGTTGTAGTTCCCCTGTTTCGCATAACAATTATACGTCGCGTGTTCGCGCGTAGTAAAACCGTTATCTTTGTTTATTTACGCACCACAAAACCAAACAACAAATATTGTTTATCAGAAAGCTTTAAATTGATTAACAGACTGTATCATAACGATGTGTGTATGTTAATATCAAATTGAAACCTTATAAATAGCCAGTGTTTAAGATAAACTCTGCTTTGCAAGTGAGCAACATCATGTGTAATTAATTGAAAATAATAATAAAACGTCATTCATACCGCGCTTTTTTTTTAATTACGGATGTCTTTGTTTGTTTTAAGTTTATTTTATACAAAAGTTCCAGTGCAATGATGCTTTTATTATAACTGACTCTAGAAATTCGCTCGAATAATCATCAATCTTAGTTAGAAAACCGTTATTTTCATTTTACGCAAATTTAAGTTAATTTAAAACCCTTTTTGCGTGGGTAATGGTTTTTACCTCATTACAAAATACCAACCGCAGAAAGACAACACGCTTTCGTGTTGCATATCTACATCATTATGGGCAAATACAACCGCATCATTCAAAAAAAAAATTGCTGTAATCTTCACGGTGTCAAACGGTTCTCCTACGAATATTACTCAAATTTGCTTACTACGCTTACTAACCGGCATCTCTCCAGGGGGTTTTCTTTCCTTTCAAATTGCCGAACATTCGATTTCCTGCTACTCTTCGTGATCATCAATTGCTATGTCCTTCCCGCGATTACTGCCTCCTTCTGACTATTTCTTTATTGTTACTATATTCAATATTCAAACGATAAAATTAATATTGGGGTCAATGTCGCGCCGAATGGTGGAACATCGGAGTAGCCGCGCGCGGCGACGTGTGGAACATCGGACTTCACGCGCGGCGACGTGTGGAACATCGGATTCCACGCGCGCCGCCGTGTGGAACATCGGAGCAGCCGCGCGCGGTGACGTGTGGAACATCGGACTTCGCGCGCGCCGCAGTGTGGAAGTTGGCAGCAGCCGCTGGCGGCGGCATGTGGAACACCGGAGCGCCCGCCTGCGGCCATTGTCTTGAGATCCACGAATCCCATAATTATATAACTTGATTGACGTGAGCGTGGTGCGGAATGTGAAATTATAAAACACCAAACTATGCATCTTGGTTGGTGTGCAATACACGAATTGTTCGCTTAACATTACCAACTTTTTATTCCTTTTAATATCCATGACACACAATATTCAAACATCTAGGCTCGCTACCTAATGCACGCAGTATTCCTTTTGTTCACTAGGTGTCGTTGTAAAGGCTCGCAGGCGGGAGTGGCTGTCAGCACAGGCACCCACCATCTAAGCTCACGTTACCCCATTCCCCGCTAGGGGTTTTCTCATGGTGTAAAGAAACTGTGGTGTTTACCAAGTCGGTTATAGCATTAAACACCACGGAAATACTTAACTGGGCTTATTATTGCAATGAAACGAACAATAGTTTTGCATAGAATGCATTTACAAGTCTTCTGTCGCGGTCCGCGTGTCGTGGAGTAGGAAGGTTTTTATTTCACGTTTTCTTCGACTCCCACCGGCAGAGAAAGAAACGTCAGAGTCGTCAAATGTGACGTCACTAAGGCTGCCACAAAACTATTGTGATGCGATTTTAATTTGAATTAAGAAGTTAGATTTTAATATAGCCACCAGATGGCTCTCGACATTGTAAAAAGTAGTAGCGGTAAGAAAAAAGAAGAAGAACAAGATTGGACTGGCGTTAAGATTTACTTCATACTAGATAACTAATAAAAACTGTGGGTTTCAGCAACACTTTGCAGCATACAAGATGTGATTTTCCTGCTGGGTGGAGTGACACGTATTGGAAGAAAAAGACAAATAATGTGCCATTTGAATATTCTTTATAGAATATTTGTTTGTTTCCTAAGCTACAATATTGATTACAGTAAACATTGGTTTTTGTTACCTGACAATTTGCTAAATTTTAATATGTGGCGATTTTGTAACGCCTGATTCAAAAGTGAAATGTCGTTATATTTTGGGCTGCCATACGCGCCGTCTCCGATTTTTCACTGTGGTAGCCCTAATTTCAGTGAATACGTGACGTAATGTGAGTCAGATGTGCGAGCGAAATAGGATGACGATTTTAAATCGGGTTTACCTTGTGTAGTTTTTATACCATGCACGAAATCATAGTTGGAGCAACATCCATTGTTATTTGTTTTCTTTATATTTCAACTTCTTCATAGCATGCAGAACCCCTGACGGGAAATAATATAACGTCCTCCTGATGGTCGGTGTCTGTGCTGGCAGCTTCAGCTGCCTGCGTGTAGTGAAACGAAAGGCTTCTTACTACTAACCGGTTTATTAAGAGATATAAATATAATTACAAAGTATAATAATATTAGTTAAAGGACGCGCGCGTAGCCGATGGTGTCGAAGGACGAACTGGACTAGTTTGAAGCTGGCCGCTGCTTCCTGTTGACGTGTAGAGGTCACTTCGAACAGTTGAATTGTCCTACATGCGAGCCGTAACAACGACACCTAGTGAAGTAATGGGATCCTGCATTTGTTAGATTCTTGCGTTTTTGGTTCAAAATTACGTGTCATGGATTTTAGCTGGTGTAAGAATAGGTTATGTAATTCATAGAAATCAAATAGTGTACACCAAACAAAAATTCATCGTTTGTTGTATTAGAGAAATGTAAATGGATTCACGTTTCGTTTCTCACGTAGCACACGTGGCCGCGAATTGACAGGATAAGAATTATGTAAGTTAATTAGTAGGATTAGTGTGCTTAAAGACATAGTTTGACATAGCGATTTTCTACCATCCACACGCAGTGCAGCGTTTGCAGCAACCAGCGTGTTACTTGTTCCACATTGTGTTACTTTATTCCACACGGCGGCGCGCGTGGCCGGTCCGATGTTCCACACAACGGCGCGCGTGGCTGGTCCGATGTTCCACACGGCGGCGCGCGTGGCTGGTCCGATGTTCCACACGGCGGCGCGCGTGGCTGGTCCGATGTTCCACACGTCGGGTCGCATGTGCTCCGACGTTCCCCGCGTCGGCACGCGTGCGCTACGACCTTCCACATGGGGCAAGACTGATTTGAAATTGAATTATGTAACCGAAAATATAGAACCGTGAACGATAAATGAATGTGACCGGTAAAATACGTTACAGATCTTACGTTACAACAGTTAAAACTGCGCCACTTGCGTGTGTGGTTCCAAACAAGAGAATATTCATGCTCGAATGCAAAACTGAAAACAGCAAATGTCGACATGTTACGCACATGTTTGCTGAATTCTAATCCAACTCGCGTGCTCTTCTCATGGGAAATCCTTACAATGAAGCAAGCTATAAGCATAGAATAAGCAAGCATTTACTTCAAAACTAACAACTTTCTTATCTCCTTAGCTTTATGGCTTAGTTTCTGTTGGATATTTGTGATGGAGGGCAATCTATATACCTATATATATATCTATGTTATTGCTATTTGGATGTACTATGTCACTTGAAAAATACACGATCGTGCTGGTTTGCAGCACCTGTAAACAAAAATGCTAACTATTTTATTACTCGCTTACATCAATTGAATGTACAACGATTATTTAATCTTGATGAATCCGGTTCCCCATATCTACATCTAACAGTTAGGTGCGAAAATTGCATTCGTCCACCAACGAGACTGTGACAGTAGAAGTTTGATCTGTAAATGGTGGCGCGCGGCCGAAAAGCCGGTGCAACTGAATTCTCTCGGCGGTTACGTTGCCCCCCCCTCCCACCCTCCACTTATCAACATCTTCTTCCGCTTCCAGCAGTACTAAGTGGTCCGGATGGTTTGCGATTCCCAATTTCTCCACACCATCTCCACACAATCTCAATCATACTCTGTATGTGGCAAAAAGAAATTGCTGATTTCGCCGGATCAAGTGCAAGACGGTAAAGTGCAGCGAAAGGCGATGATCTTCAATTCGGTTGCTGTTGATAAGAATGGTGACTTCTATTGGACTGACTGCAGTTCGGACTTCAAAATTGAAGACGGATTCTATACGTTCATGGCCAATCCGTCAATCGGGAAGCTTTCAATAGAAACCAAATCAATGGAGCATGCAGTGGATGGCGAAAAAGTGCACAGCATCACCGAAACGACAGAAGCTGAACAATAGCGAACACAATCCGCAAAACGATGGAGCTTAAACGAGCTGCACGCCAAATCTCAACAAACAAAGAGACAAGAGACAAAAAATTAGTCGCGACAAACGTTTAAGCTTGTGAACAAGCAATATTGTAAAATTCGCAATCGATCGCTCTTTGGATGATGCTTCGAGGCCAATGTGATGTGCAGACTTTCATCGAACTCTACGCTTTGTATTATATAATAATCCGAGAGGATTTGCAAATCAATTGCAGCTAACTTTCCTCTAATGAATATTTTTTTGTAAATTGCATTTAAATCAGATTCAATGGATGCAACTGCGCTTGAATCGTGTATTGTGTACCTTTTTATGTGTTACTTTTATTTACAAGTGCTACAAAGTTACGCATTGACTTTTTCGTAACGTTTTAAAATAAAACCAGATGAAATTGAGTGTTTTAAGAGATATTGTCTAACGGGGTTGTCCGTTTTTGACGTGAACTGTTTTTAAAATTATATCGAAATATACGGGTGTCAAAAGAGAAATGTGAATCGTATCGAAAACATCAATATCGTCTTGCCTTAACACATTCTGCACGCATGTAATACTGAAATCACGCAGAGATTTCCGTCATATGATCCCGAAACAACGAACGTTTTCTATACGCTTCTAGCGTTTGGGGTGTTCCTTGGATGATTGCCTATCTGTGATAGATTCATTGAAATCAATGTTTACTCAGTCAACATGAAACCAGCACAGAGAGCGTTCCTAGATGTAACGTGGTGGCCTGACGGATAGTCTTAACACCACGGGTAACGAAAAGATCGCACGAAAGCACTAGTCAGTAGCCATATCTTATGTTATGAGTACCTACTGTTTTTCCGAGTATGAATACCAGAATCTTATCCAGAGCTTGCATAGATTCCTTCATAATCCTTGGCAAAGATCGGAGCTATCAGCATCCTTGCCGCTCTTTGGGAAGCGGCACCCCTGTTGATAACGCAACAGCACGCCAATGCTCCAAGATACAGAAGGGTTGCCGAATAGCTACCGGTCCCAAACTGTATTAGAAATGACTGTACCCGCTTTGGGTGTCAACCACAGCCACCAAGTTTCAACCTGCACAGGTTCCTCAACCAAAACCGGCAGGGACAAGTCCATGCAAGCATAATCTCTTCGATTGAGGCCCAACGCAAAGCTCCGGATCGATAGCCGTAATTTAGGGTTATCATTCTTTAAAACTAATGGAATATATGATAGACCCTATTTATCCTCATCTCTTTACCTCAGCATCCTGTTGAAGGGATCCTGATCTGACGATCGGTCAGAATCCCTCCTGCTGTACACTGGCTTGGGACAGTTCTCCTGGCTGCTTAAGACGGGTACTAAACATATGCTGGTCGACTCTTTCTGCAAGGTACTCGTTCGGTTATACGACTTTTCTCAAGCATCTTCGAGACCGGTTGTGGCTTCCCCAGTTCCTCCCCGACCACAGCGTTGGAAAGCGGAGTTAAGAAAACAGTACAAGTTCTTTATTCGCTTTGCATTTCATCCTTGTGAAAAATATACTAAAAATCATAGCTAAACAAATTTTTGTGTTCTAATTTCGCGGCCAGCATTGAAATATCTAACCTATTAGTCTGATGAGCGTAGGTACGGTATCGTTCTTTGTCAAACGCGGCCAACACGCTAAAACGACCTCAAATTCGCATCATAAAAACTGAAAGTAAGCGTCCTGGGAAAGATACACTTTTCTATTGTATACTAGCTGCCCGGACAGACTTCGTTCTGTCAAAAGTTATTGGTCTGTCGCAGTCCAATAGAAAAAATTAATTTTATTAATTAAAAATTAAAATTATTTTTTTAATGTTTTTTAAATTTTTCTCTCCGTAAGAACCATCCTTGTGCCTTTAGGAAAATATATTTAAAAAAATAGCCGAATCGGTCGAGGCGTTCTCGAGTTTTGCGCTTAGCAACACATTTGGCGATTCATTTTTATTTATATAGATAATAGATAATTGAAAGCTCTGACTGTCGACTAGACTTTTGATTATCTTCTGAATTCACCCGAAAAGCTGATGAAATTTCTATCGTTGTTCATCCGATTCCTTCATTTCGTAGTGTCGTATATGTTTCTATCGATAATAGCGAATAGAGTCCTTATACGATCTTATTGGCATTCACAACTTTGTGGTTCTATCGTCAATGGCATATACAATTCATATGCGGTATTCACATTTCTTTTCCAAATCAACTTCACAAATCTACGTGACATAATCGTTGTTCTCCTGTGTTACCTATTCGGATCGTTGCTTAATTGTAGTAACAGCTATCCACGTGCTCACGAAAGTCAAGCATTGTTAGGTGTGTGTGTTTGTGTGTACCACTTCCTCCCGATTGGCCCCCGTAAAGAAAGTTACCAATAATAACATAAGAGTTTTGGTGGCTTTCTATGTGTTTTGGTCGATGCTATTGATTTGTGTATATTATTAAATTTTTTAAATAGTATTATTGGATTTGAGGACGTTTTACGACTGAACTCATGCGAGCTCATATGCTTACGCAGCACCACACACATCTAGGAAAGGAACCAGCACCCTCTCGTTCTCTGTCGAATTACTCCATCAAGTATTGAGTCACGGAAATCAACTGCACGTGATACAGAGTCGTACAATTGTGTTTTATAGTGTGTTCACATATACAAGATTATCTCATGACAGACTGTCAAGATGAGATAATCTTGACAGATGCGTTGACATTTAGATGACAATTAAACTTGTTTAGTGTTTCATTGATTGAGATTAAAACGAAAATCGGCGAGTCGTTCTCGCCACAACTCAATGAGCACATCTTCAGCCGCTTCATTCCATTTGGCCTTCCCTCTTTTTTGCAATCCATACCTCCGGTTTCACTTGAGCACTTATGAATTTTTTGTGATTACATGTGACGTTTCAAATTGACATTTCAATTTGACACTTTCAACACCTCTGAAGTTGCGTAGGTTTGCAAATCAGTGTAGTCCAAGCGATTTCAACGAGGTGTGTAGGAGGATTTGATGATTATCTCCTCACAAGCGAAACCTTCATAATGTATGGGAAATCCAGGAGATTTGCCAGGGGATTACTGAAAACCTCGAGATTTACGATTATCTCGTGTAGTGTGAACATGCTATTAGCGGTAAAAAAGTGTAGGCTAATCTCTCAACCGAACTAGGAACCTTGGAGCTAAGGATGGTGACGTTTCCCATTATTGTTCAGATTAGTTAGGGGCCATCCATATATGTATTACGTAACACTCGAAGGGGGAGGGAGGATTTTCGGAAATGTTACTAAGTGTTACATAGAGGGAGGGAGGAGTTAAAATACTCTAAAAATTGCGTTACGCAATATATGGATGGTCCCTTAGCGAGCCCACCATCACACTTGTGTTGTTTTTATATATATATTTTTGGAGACACGGCAACTCCTGGGCGACAGGACGCACGAGTCTCTTTAGTTTTATCGCTAATGTTTAAATTGATGTTTTTGAGTTTGACCTCACAAAAGGGAAGAATTTTTCTGTAGCTTCGTTCATTTCTCATATAAAAAAGAAGATACAGCCTGGATATTTCAACAATAGCAGAACTTCCTACACTTTTCCAGTCACGGAGAACAACTGTGCAAAGACAATGCAGGAAACTTTTATTTCAGTGAAATAATTTGGGAATGTTTGTTGCAAATTAACCTTGCCTCCTTCCAGAGGCTAGAAGATGAGTACGGCTTCAAATTTTGATGTATTATGTTTAAGGCTTCCACAATATTATCGCTTCAAATAAAACACTTTATTATATTACAAGACATTTTACGTTTGAAAAAAAAAACAGTCGACTTTCGATTCTTATCCTAAACGAATTTCAATTACACCAACATTCTGGTCAGCTCCAAGGCTCTTTTATAGCGACTCGTCTTGATTTTGTCTTTTCTCATTGACGGCGCCGCTTCAAACTCCGCGTCCAATTTCCGAATCTCCTCCTCGGTCAATTTTTCCATAGCACTTCGTGCTCCGCCCTTCGAGCCCGACAAATACTCAACAGCAATCGCGAATGTTTCGTCGGACATTTTTGTGGCGTCCAACACGGATTTTTGTATGGAAATCTGGCGAACTTTCAGGAATTTCCATTCGCTACGTGAATGCTTCCAACATTTCAAGTAGTTCTCGTTGCGTCCTGATTCCTTGAGCGTTGCATGCTCCTGTTTCCCTTTTAGGTTTTTCTCGTGCGATTTGTGCTTTTTCTGACGCACAGTTTGGATGTCCGGCAAGTTTTCTGGCTTCTCACTTTCGGCCAGTTCGCGATGGGTTGGCTCGTGGAGTTCGTCGTCGTCATGGTGCACGGCATTCGGGTTGGATGCGTCCCGATTGGGTTTTTGCTTTTTCGAGATGGCATTTGTCGGTTCGGATTTCCGTTTCGAGGCGTTTTTCGATTGTTCTGGAATGGAATGGGATTTTGAAATCATCTTTGTCAGCATAGATTTATGTTTCTAACAAATTTAATGGAAATTAAACATTATTATCGACATTTCAGGAAGATTCTAGATACAACGGAAGAAAATAAATCTCTGAAATAGCAGAGGACCCTTGCATAGCCTCCATATATGCTAGGGAATCGACACGACACAAATGCGATACCAAAATCGTTATTAGTCCATTTTGAGGAATATTTTTCACTTCCTTTACTCACCTTCAAAGAGGACGCGGATTTTGGGAAGAGCTTCTTGTACAGAATCAAACCTTTCGCTGGGCAAGGGATGCTTCAAATCCCAGAACACTGATCTTTGATTCATTTTCGTGCGTCTTTCAAAAATTAGACGAGAATGAACCTCTAAACTATATAAAGTCTTTTTAGATGAGAATTTCGTAAGAACTGAACCTCAGACTCCAAGATCTCGAGATTGGATATAGCAAATGTTGAAGGTAATTAAGGAAAGAAGCTAAGGAATTAGGTCAAGGACACGCAAGTGTAACAATCAAACAGCCTTCCGACACATGAAGAAACAGAAGCATAGATATGCATGTGTACTGAACGGAGCATTATACCCTTACAGTTCGGACGAACATTGCTAACAAAGGACATTCTCGAAGGATCTGGAGAACTTTACAGGCAATTTTTCAACTCACCCAAATAGACTTTCTCCTCGTGAATTTCCTCAACATTCTGCTGCTTACGCTTCTTCGCCTTGCGCTTTTCACTATTTTCCGTCTTGTTCTCGTTCTTCGCCATCTCCGGATATCATCGATATCGTCGCAATCTGCAACACAACTTTCCAACCGGACGGGCAGCCAACCAAAACAACTTTCTGTCAAACTATAGCACGTCGCGCTCGATGTCAAAATATTTGTTTGATTTCGCGGCAACCCTTTTTGTTTGTTGTTGTTGTTTTTCACCACCAATTTGCAAGGGATGTGCTCTGAAAGTTTTCAGTTGACGTTGTTTGGTTTCTTAGCGATTGATGTTTTGCCGGTCTTACTAAACAATCCTGCAAGTTGATAATTATAAAAAAAATTGATAACCACCGGAACATCTCAAACGGAACGAACGACTCGCCCACATTGAACGGACCCGCTGTTCATCCAGCTTTGAACGGACTTGATCCGCATGCTGTTCCTGGAAGCGTGCATCGGCTGCCATTTTCCAGAAAACAAGCCCAAATGTAAGTGTAATTTCATCGACTTAATGAATGAATAATAACGACATTTCTGAAATCATCTTCATTCATAAGACTTTTTGAAAATAATAAAATCATATTATGGTTATTTTTAAATAAATGAACAATCGATTATAATTATTGTTGTGACCCAAGCGAAATCCTTGCTTGATGATTGGACTATCCCTTGTTCTTAGAATCAAACCTGGGATTTCTCCTTGCCTCGGTACCAACATGGGTAAATAGCAATTAAGAAAAAGGATAACCCGTCGGGACTAGTCATAAAAACGCATGTGTTTACTAATTGTGTAACATTTGAAAAGTACGTAGCAATTAACACTTAGCAAGAGACTGCTGACAACAAAATGCACGTGGGTAAATGGTATGTTGTGATTGGTTATGTGTAAGTATATGTAACGACTAGTCTCCGGACGGTTTCGCTATATAGAGGTGGCAGATTAGTCCTTGATCGTACGTAAGGCGAGACAGGGAGTTGTTCCGCGACGGGCTCTGATTCGAGCGTGATTTTCTGTGTTCTAAAATAAGATCATAACATTATTGTTTTGCTAATTCAGACCAGATTCGGATTATGTTTTTATTATTTTCCCTCAATTAGCATCGATTACACTCTGCTGGTTTTGATTTAAAGAGAATGCTGCTCAATTGCGAGCGAGGAGGCTGACGTAAAGTGGTAATTTTGTTCGTTTGTTTTCTTCCACACGAGCTGCTCGATATTATTCTTAAATATTATTATATATTATTATTCCCTCACAGTTTGGCAGGCTATCTGACTGCCTGCTATGAGTTTAACACTTTGCAGCCGATCGGAATACCCAAAAATATATTGAAGAAGTGCGTGACTTTAGCCCGCCCTCGAACTATCATTGGCCACAATGCTTGTACCATAGGATACCTCCAACAAGCATGGAAAGAAGCAAAAATCATCCTGATCCCCAAGGGCAAATTTAGGCGGCAAATTGATGACCTTAGACCAATATCTGTTCTTTCCAATATGAGAATAAGTTTCCAAGTTTCGCTTTATTCAGCGTCTCGCTTATCTCCGATCTTCAATTGCGTTTTCAACCTCGACGTTCTACTCAATTTACAAGATAACATTATCAAGAGCCTCAAGGGGGAAACCTTAGAAAGGCCTTCGATAGTTGGATGGAAGGTCTGACGTTAAAGCTCTTGCAAGCTGGCTGTCCGCTGGAATTGAGTAGGATAATAGATGATTTTTTAGATCACAGAAAAGCTTCGTTGAAATCGGGAGTGAACACTCCAGTAAAATTGCCTTCCAGTCAGGGGTTCTCCAGGGCTCAATCTTTGGCCCATATTTATTTAACTTGTACATATAGGATCTTCCTGGCAGGTAGAACGAGAAACTAGAGGATTTAGCCCTCGAGTCTTCAGCATTCCTATATGCTGACGACATCTTTCTTCATATTCTTCCAAAGGTACGTGTGTCGTCCTTCAAGAGGCACCTTGGGATAGTCGAAGAATAGATACTTTCGGAAATTTGAACACATCTGGCATGAGTGGTGACCATCTGTGTAAACAGGAGAAGGTCAAAAACAAAGGATAACTAGTCCTACAACAGGATACTAACCTTCAATTGTTTGTAAATATGGAAAAGGAATGTAAATGTAACAAATTTTAAAAATTAGCATGGGTATGACTGGGAAGGTAGAAGGATGGTTGCTGGTTCCTGGATCATCTAAAATGGTGAGGGCAGATTAGTCTGGTTGATACAGAAGGCGAGACAGGGAGTTGCACCGCGAGTGTCGAAAGCGCGAACATAACGAGCATATTTTTAAAGAAGCCGTAGTATATATCAATTTAAGAGCAAAATTAATGTATGTGCATATATAATAATACTCATAATAAAATAGCTTTTGTCTCATATTATCATGTCTGATTGATAGACAAGATAGATTGGTGGTTAAGTTTTTAGGTAAAGTGAGTGAGTAGTAATTTTATTTATTTTCAGTACAACCGTCAAGATTATTTTGAGCAACGATGAACACTTCTAATTTAGTTATTCTTTTAACACACACTGTACTGGAATTAGTACTTCCGAAAAATTTCTGTAGGAGAACTAACGGGTATAATAAAAGTTACAATAACACTTCTTGAATCTTGATACAATGCAGCGTATTCCCAAGGTGCTCGTCTCGACTACAAGAACGTGCTGATAGTGAATACAGTAATTCGAGGAATGCCGATTGTGAGTGCAGAATTCAGTGAAATCCTGATTGTGAACTCGAGATTTTTGATTGTTTTTTGTTGACAGTCGTCGCGAGTGTGTTTTTCCGCGAGACAATTCCTGTTTTTTTGAGTTTGTGTGAAATCGCCGCTATTGGCCGTGTCGCGAATCGCTCGGAACGACAGCCGACTGGCCAGCAAGTGTGTTGTGTGCGAAGTGAACGCCGCGTTTTGTGAATTTGTTCGATATTTCGTGGTGGAAAATTGTCCAGGTAAGTAGCAGAGTTTTGCTTGTCAGCGAGGAAAATGAGCAGTGTAAGAGCGAGGCGGCTCGAGCGTTGCTGTTGGGCCGTCTCGCTCCGTTGCATTGTGTTTTGGTTTTTCCTGCCGCTGTGCCGTTTGACAGAAGCGACCGTGGCCGCTGCGAAATGTTTTTTCTGATTTCTTTGTGTGAGGTTATGTTGTCGGTTCGCGGTTTTCCGTGTTTTCTGGTCGAGTGGAAAGCGATAAAAGTGTCGTTTGTTTTCCGGTCGAGTGAGTGTGGAAATGCGAGTGTGTATCGAGTTTTACATTGTGGACCGGAAACACGTCGGCGTGCTGGGCGGAGGCGGAAGCACTGCTGATAGGTGAGTTGTTTGTGTTTTGATTATTTTCTGGGTCGATTTTTTTTGGCCTCGTTTGTATTTGAAGTTATCTTTGAAAATTCTGTATTGAGGATTGAAATTTTAAAAATTTTGAATTCATATTTCATCATCATTTGTGGATTCTTATGTATTTTAATATTAATATTTTTCATCCTTGGGAGATGGAAATCTTCAGAATATTGCGATTAGCACTGCTTTTCGGCATCATGGAATTTAAATTTGGTAAAGGTTAAGATTAGGGGTTGGAAGAGGGGGGTTCCCCTATTACTATGGCATAAAAAGTCCGTGGCGGTCACGGGCCCATGAGAAGTTATGGGGCTCCCCCACTAAAAAATGGTTATTTTGCCCATTTTTAAAGATCATATGAATCCGTAAAATTGATCTGGAGGGGGTGCAAAACGTTTCTCCAAAGTGTTACCCCTATTTTTATTACATTTACGGTAAAAATGACATTCACCAATTTTTTTATTATTTTTATTTCATTGTATTTTTTTTTGTTTTCTGCCAAAAAAAATTCTGTAATTTTTTTAATTTTTCAGACTTGCAAACATGTCCAAAAATTTCTTTTCAGATCAATTTTACGGCTTCATATGATTTCTAAAAATAGGAAAAATAACCATTTTATTAGTGGGGGAGCCCCCATAACTTCTCATGGGCCCGTGACCGCCACGAACTTTTGATGCCATAGTAATAGAGGAACTCCCCTCTTTTGAACCTCCTTACTCCCGCCGGGTTGGGCCATAATCTTAATCTTTACCATAAAAACATAATCTTCGGTTTTTTTTTTGTAAATTTTTCGACCACTTTATAATGTAAATTTTGTATGTTTTGTCCTTTATAAGTTTTCTGTGTGCACTCAATTTCCTTTCATAGTGCTTCTTAGCCATGTTTTAATCTCCTGAGGCTGCTAAACGATCGCTTTACTGTACAGGTTGTGCACGGTTGAGTTATCAAAATTTTCAACGCTTTTCCCGTTTCGGGAAAGAAGGGGTTTGCCGCTTTTAGGGCGTCAACAACTGTTAGATTTTTTGGGTTGGGATAATCGTGCTACAATTGCTGCCAAAGTACGATTTAATTTTTTATATTCGGCAAATCATAAATTTCAGCGATAGTTTCGCAAATTTTTCTGAGATTTACGTCGCTTGCATTTGGGCCGGGTGTAATTTAGATAATGCGAATGGTGGAGTGTTTTCTTCAGCAAAAGTACTTGAAGGGACGCAATAATGCAGTCCATGCTATTATTAAAGACCTCTTCCAGTTTTCTGAAGGGTTTTTGCTTGTTGGTTTCTTCGATGACGTTGTTTCCCAATAATACGCGGCATTCATGTTATGTCCTCCTCCAGTCCCATTTTCTCAGCAAGAACAGTAGCTTCCGTTATAATTTTGTCTGTCACTTTTTCGGGATTGTCGGGTGGCTCTTAAGTAATTCCGTTTAATGTTTCCGAGGTCTTGAACACGTACAAAGCTACAAATTGGAGTACGTTAACAACAGGTTCCATCAAAGCGGAGTATTTGACTATCAACATAATTCCAAGAATAAACGAAATTCTGGAAGCAGCCGCATGGAGTTGGAAGCCACTTTTTTCGGGTGGCACTATTTCCTTCACGAGATACGGTTTCTAAAGCTTTCAGTATGATTGGAAAATTCTCTTTAAAAACTCTGATAGTTTTGTGTTTTTCACTACACCTTGTTTTGCAGAGCCTGGAAATATTAGGTATCAACTTCCTACTCGGAATAGATTCCCGAAAAAAAATTAATTATATCTTTGGTGGTTCCCACGGCGTATTGAATTTCAGGAAGTTTGTTGAGATCACTGATTACTAAATTCAGTTTGAGGGACGAGCAATGAAAGAACAGGGCTGTTTTTTGCGTAAGATTGCTTGTACCCCACCGTCTTTTCATTTCGGTCTAATCCAAAACCAACGCATTTATCTGGATTAAGGTCTTCTGTTGTAAGAAATTCATCTATGCTACCGGGTGCGCCATCTTTTGTGTCGATATTGAAACACTAACTTTGACATCTGTCAAACCGATTGATTCGATTATTTTTGAAACGGCAATTCAGTACAATTTGTACCATGAATCGCTTCACACCGAAACAACGTGCCGAAACAGTGACGATATACATCGAGAACAGTCGTTCAGTTGTTTTAACTCAACGTGCGTACCGTCAAAAATATCGCGGCCAACAGGCACCGTCTGACAACACTAATCGTCGTTTCGTGTCGAATTTCGTTGAGCACGGGACAGTGGGAGATCGTCGTCGTCGTGCCGTTCATCAACGACCAAGACGTTGCAATGAACTGGTTGGAGCGGTCAGAGTGAGCGTTTCCCAGAACCCAAAAGTGTCGTATCGTCGCCACGCTCAGCATTTTGGCGTCAGTGGAACCACTATGCGGCGAATTTTGAAGGATGATTTGCATTTGTTGCCTTATAAAGTGCAATTAACACAAAAAATGTTGCCGACAGACCGTAGAAATCTGTTGTTTTTTCAAAGTTAGTAGGTGTTTACATAACGACACGAAAGATGGCGCACTCTGTATGTGCAGATTAAGTCCTGATTCAAAGTGCAATCCCCGAACTGAATCATTCAAATAACGGCCTCTTAAGCCAGGGTTACGAAGTTAGCTCGCACCAACGCCCTCATCAACGTACAAGTCAGTAGCCCATAACTAAGTATGAGTACTGCTATTCCAAGTACAGGTTCCAGATTTCATCCAAAGCTTGCCTGAACTTCTTCATAATCCTTGGTGAGGATTCGGACCTATCATCATCTTTGCCGCTTTTTGGGTAACGGCACCCCTGTCGTGAACGCAACAGCACGCCAATGCACCACAATACAGAAGGGCTGCCAAACTGTATTAAAAATGAAAGTACCCGCTAATGGGTGTACAACCACAGCCCCCAAGCTTCAACCTCCACAGGTTCCTCACCGACACCGGCAGGGACAAGTCTCTGGAGCCCGGATCCCTTGATACCAGTATACCCCTGGTGAGATTTCAAGGAAGCACAGACACAACCTCTTCAATTGAGCCCCATTGCAAAGCTCCGAATTGATCGCCGTATTTTAGGGCTTATCATCATTTCGCAATATGCCACCCTAATATTCGTCACACCTTTACCTCAGCATCCTGTTGTAGCGATGTTGTTCTGAGGATCGGACAAAATTCCTCCTCCTTTACACTGGTTTGGGACAGTTCCCGGAAGGAGAGCGGAGTTATTCTGTATGTGCAATAGATGTCGCATCCAGACCTTTCAGTTCAATGAATCCGGCAAAGATTTCTTGCACTTCCTTGGCTTCTTCATCAAAATATCGCAGCCCAATCGATAATTGTTCAGTTCCAAAATACCGATAATCTCATTTTGAATATCAACGGATCGGTAGCTTGCATTCTTCTTTTCATGCCCAATGACTTCAAAATCAAATCTCCCGCGTCAATTTGTAGCTAGTATAAGTCTTCGAGAATATCTTCACCATATAATGTCTACCTCTCAGAGTTAGGTCGTGCGACCCGCAAAATGTAGTGCAGAAAATAATAGATGTTAAAATTTTACGATTATCTTCAATAATTCCCTGGAGGTATTTTTTAAGCTGCAAATCTACAGGCACACTTCCGAGAAAGGATGTAGCAGCTTGCAGTGCCGCCTTATGGACATGGGTTTGTATGTGTTTTTTGCACTGCTCGTGAATATCTTGTTGTATTACACCTGGTGAATTCATTCGACTTTTGGCGTGCGGGATTGATCGGCAAAGCAAACCAACTAATTGGTCTTATATTAGGACTTTGATTGCTTTGCATTTGGATACATTTTTTGAATCTATAGGGGGGGCAGCTAACCCCCCTCCCTTGGCGACGCCGTTGCCCCCTAACACACCTTCATCGACAGTCACTGCAAACTGAATTTAGTTAATATTTGATACTAGCGACCATCAATATGTCTACTTCATAATGATCATTGTGACAAAAAATTTGCTTCATAATGAAGTAAATATCCAGCACTGCCAAAAAGTTGCTTCATAATAAAGTAGATCCCCAGCGCTACCAAAACTTTGCTTCATAATGAAGTAAATTTTCATCGCGTTCAAAAAATTGCTTCATAATTGAGTAGAAGCTTATTCATTACGAAGCTAGAGCTAATCGATATCTATGAAAGTTTTCACCTTCCAACGTAGCAAATGTAATTTTTCTTGTCAATAGTGCATTTTGTAGTGTCGAAGATGTATTTCTACTTTTGCCAAATTTCATTTGGCGATTGAAACTTGTAGCAAAATAGGTGTTTGACTGTTTAGAGACTTCAATATCTGATTTCTGTCGAGAAAAATTGCATCACTAGGTTGAATCGCTTTGAATCTTACAAATTTTTGATAAAATCTACGACACCAGAAGCTCGCTCAGTAAATAAGGAATCAAGGTATCTGGTCCATTCAGCGATAGAACAGTCTAAACAAAAATCTTTAAAAAACAAAAAAAGGCGCCAACTCTTCAAATAATCAATCATGGAATTCAAAACAAGTTGAATAAATTGAGGAACTTAGCGCAGCAGCAAGACCTCCTTTCTGATTGCCACAACGAAATCTTGTTAGCATCGAACCTCCCCAATGCTCCCAGCCTAAGCCTATCGAACACGCCCTTCGTGCCAGGCATAAATCAAAGGTGGCTGACCAAACAACAATTTGCTAGTTAGGGCTCGTGAAAGTGCTTCTAGTTTTCCACTATTGTTGGACTTTTATGCTCCATGCATTCTTATTCAGCAAATTGAGCGGATTGCGTGTGTAGTTTTTGCAACCCTCACATCCGAACTTTGGCACCCCATCAACCCCATCAACAGCAATGTGGATGGAGCGGAACTATCTGCTAGCAAGGCTTGGCAGACTAATACCTGCTGAGTGGGCGATTTCACGGTGGTGGAATTACATCATATGATGCACTGTTGGGAACATATTTGGTTGAAAAGGCTACAATGAAGACTTGGTTGCTGTGGTAATGCCCTTAATGTTATTCGGTTATTCAATTGTTTGGACAGTCGTTGTTCATTGTGGAAGTTATCTGATTCCATGCATCACATAGAATGCTCTTGTGTCCTGATTTTATTAGTCCCAGTAATAATTTAATTTTTAGATTTTTTCCGAATAACATAGGAGTTGTTTTGAACTATGTTTAAAGTCATACATTTCCTTTCTAGTTACTTCAATTCAAAAAGTGGCTGCACATATTTGCCGCTCAATGTGCTTTCTACATGCGTGCCGTAAATCCATTAGAACATTAACAAAAGCGAAAATAGTGCTCCACGCAGGTTTCAAACTATTTTTATACGTGCACGCTTTCGTCCGCAAAACTTTCATCCTGCCTAGTTCCTTGGACGCGTTCCAAAAGAGCATTGCGTTACTCCATATCGCATCGTAATTCGATTCGAGATTCTCCCAGCTGCTCTTGCTTTCGCCACAAAAAATATCCCAGAAAATTCCTAAGATTTGTTTTTCTATAAATTTTCTTTGAGTACAATTTCTGTTGTTTCTTTAAAATCCACTCGAAATGTTTCTGTCGTGTTTGCTTTTGTGAGAGCAAGTAAACTTTCTTTCGCCTGCTTGTATGCTTCGTACACGTTCTGTTGCTCGTCATGGTCGCCATCGAGTATTTTGGGGTGGTTTGAGGCAGCTTTTGTGTCCTAACACTGAAATTTCTCGAACAGCGAGACACGTGTGGGGATGGGGTTGGTAAATGCCGCCTTCTTGACCCAAACGCGCACTAGGTCGTCTCTCGGGTGTAAGCTCAAGTCGATTTTGAAATTCGAACGCGCACGGTACGTGTGTAATACGTGTAATTTTTTTTTAAATTTTCCGGTTATCCAGACGAGTTTTCTTCTCACGCACGCAACTTTTGCTGAAGTTTTTGTTGGATTTTTGATTCGGCTGCGATTAAGCAATTTTCCATTGCATCGTGGATTGCATTTCGAAAGAATTTTTAGATTTTTTGGTGGTGATTTTGTTTATTTTTCGAACTTTTTTTTATTAATCCGAACCACACACTCGCGCGAGATTTCAAATCGAACTTTCCGAACACTGTGCAAGGATTTTCATACGAATTGATGGGATTTGAATGGTGCAATTAGTTACTAGATTGGTATCGTCAGACGTGGAGTGATATTGAAGGGGTCGATACGCTCTTGTTTAAAAGTGTATTACAATATCCAGGAGAGATGAATTTCAATTGCCATGTTGTTGATTCGATTTACAAATAAGTGAATCCTATGGTGGTGCCTGTTCGATTATCGCATCAAATTTAGAATTGACGAAATTTAAGTTCCGCGCGTCTGGTCATTTCAAGTGTTTGTCAATTGAAATATCTAAGGTTGCTCCTTGCCAAGTGAAATTTATTTGGAGTTTTACTGGTGGTCTTCTGCGGCTTTTCATTTTCCGCCCATCAATAAATCGACCGGGAAAAAGAAAGCATCAAACCTTGCGGTACTCAACGCTCGTGTAAGTATTCCCTTATGTGTGCACACACGTCCTACATTCGATATTCCATTGTTCCGATAAATAAGGTGACATCATTAAGTCGTTTGAATTTTAATTCGAATTGCCTCCACTTGTGCACCAACGGGGAGAGCCCTGTGCTGCCTGTCTACAGGGAAAGTATTAAGAACAATGGAATATGCATAGTATGCATGCATGTGTTTATTGGAAAATCGAAGGAAGTAAAGATAAAATAGAAAAAACCTAGAAAATGGAAATTTGCATATGGCAATTTTATTCGGTGGCACAAAAGCGAAAGATCCATGATATAATCCCGTTGAAAATAGATCAGTGGAATGGCATTGCTAGGAGCTAGCCTAGTCGTGACGTTTGTTTGTTTCTTGGTCATCTAGTTTGATTATCACCATTGAATGTAGAACTGTTTGCCAGTGGAAATGCGTATTCTGTTTTGAAAACAGACACTTGACAGTTTATTTTTATACGGGAAATTCACATTAACCGGGCGCTGTATAATTCAACGCCCACACGTGACGCGATGAATTGAAATATGTTTCAGAACGTTTTGGAACTGCGCGTGGAATTAAAAAATAAATAAAAAATTAATTTCCTTTTGGTATGCGTTAGTTTTTTGGGTGAATAAATTAAATGAGTTTGATAATCTGTGGTTTTGAATGACATAATTTCATTTAAAATGTTTTAACAATATACTTAGAATCTTTTGAACACGTTTGGCAATCTTTAGAGTAAACACAAGCTACTCCAACTTATAAGTCGAGTATAACATTCTTCTGTGTCAAAATTGGCCCTTTTATTGGTCGTAATGCACACGGTTTTATGTGGTGTTCTACAAAAGTCTAACTTTGGGCTACTTTTTTTCTGTTAAAAAATTCGAATCCTCATTAAAACTTTGACTTTTGTAACAATTATTTGACCAATCATATTTTGATTGTCAACTTCCCGGTATATGGGGAGTTCGTGTAATCGCCTTGCAATTCTAAATTGAAATTTTCAACATGTCTATACGTTTTGAGGTTTTTAGAGTATATATAAAGTGTTTTTGGAAAGAAGTCTGCATGTGTGAGTTGAATTTGAATCACTCAGATTTTGACCAATGAATTGGAGATGAGAAAAGTTTGTGCAAAAATGGTTCCGAAAAACCTTTCCCAAGGCCAAAAGAATCTCAGAAAGGGAAGGAGTCTTGACTTTTTGGAATCAATTGAAAATGATCCCCGTTTTCTGAAACGTGTCATTACTGGTGACGAGTCTTGCGTGTTTGAGTACGACCCAGAAACCAAACCCCAGAGCATGGAGTGGTACACTGCAACCTCTCTAAGCCCCAAAAAGCACGAATGAGCAAGTCAAAGATCAAATGCATGCTGATTTGTTTTTTTGATAGCCACGGAATCGTCCACAAAGAGTTTGTGCCTCAGGCCAAACGGTAAATCAACACTTCTACCGAGAGGTCCTTGAAAGACTTCGGGAAAGATTCTTTCGTGTGCGACCAAGCATCAAAGAAAATTCGATGTTGCATCACGACAACGCACCATGTCACACTGCAATCTCAATAAAAGAGTTTTCGGCCAGTGAAAACATTTCTGTGGCTCCTCAGCCTCCTTATTTACCAGACATGAGTCCTTGTGACTTTTTCCTCTTCTCGAGATTCAAAAAAAATTTCTCAAGGGAACTCTTTTTGGGACACTTGAAAACATCCAAACAGCTGAAGGCTATTCCAGTATCCGAGTTCCAGCAATGCTATGATGATTGGAAGGACCGTCTCCAGCGCTGTGTGGCTTCCCAAGGGAACTATTTTGAAGGAGACAATATTGCACTGTAATTATATTTGAATACAAAATTGCAAAAAAACAGTCTCATTACTTTATTTAAACACCTCGTATATATACGTACGTTCATAAGTTCGTGGACAGTTTTTCCTACAATCATAACTAATGTAAAAAAAGTCGTATCAACTTCGTTGAGGTGTAATTCGACGAATATTAGCATTTGTATGGTTCTATCAATTTTTAAAAAAGTGTTGGAGTTGTTTTTAATTTATTGAAAAAAGTGCAAAAAATTAAGGTTTTTTTTTTTCAAAAAAAAAAATTTTAGCCCGATTTGCACAACACAGTAATCAATGTTTATAAATTTATATACTTTAAACAGTTTTTGTAAAAAAACCTTTAAAACTTTTTCATGAATACAAAAAAAATCGAATAAAATATAAAAAAAAACTCATTAAAAATCACCATATAAAAAGGATTCATACCAAAAATATTACCTGATTTCTCTTTTTCTAAAGACATCGTTATTATATCAATGGAGGAAAAGCTTCGTTGTTAATCGGGAATACCAGTACATTCTAGAATTATTCGATGTGTACTGTGAAAAAAGGGATAAAATAGGCGAGTTTCGAGAAGAAACCCATTGATTACTTAGGCAAATTTTAGAAAGAGGCTGCAATTTGTAAGAACTCGCGCAAATAAAGGGGAAGAATTTTGGAAGAACTTCCTTTGATCAGTCGAAAATAAGTTCAACATATTTGCATGCGATGACAAATAGCGAGTTGGGCGTAAAAAGAAACGAAGCGTTACACCCTAAGAACGTAGTCTGGAACCGTAAAACACGGTGGTGCTTCAGTTATGGTTTGGGGTCTTATGAAGCCTTTTGGGATTGGTAATTGGCATTCGTCAAAACGACCATGGATCGGTTTCTCTTCCTCAAAAGACTGCAAGACAATGTGAAGCAGTCTGCTGAACTGTTGGGTTTCCAAACAGATTGATACTTCCAACAAGACAACGATCCAAAACATACTTCTGCAATTATTCGCGAGTGGCTTTTGTATAATGTGCCTCATAAGTTGGAATTTCCTCCTCAGAGTCCAGATTCAAACCCTATAGAAGATATATGAGATGAGCTGGAGAGACGAGTGCGTATACACAATGTAATTCACAGATCTATTCTTAAGAAGAATTGATGATCGAATGGAGCAAGATGTCAACTGAAATTCTCAATCGATTAGTAAAATCGATGCAGAAAAAGAAAAGTATGCCCTAGGAGATTTTAAACATTATTAACTTCCCAGTATATGGGAAGTTCTTGTAATCGCCTCGAAAATCGAAATTGAAATTTTCAACATTTCTTTACGTTTTGAGGTCTATAGAGTATATATAAAGTGTTTTTAGAAAGGGAGATGTATGTGTGTGTGTGTGTGTGTACGTACGTACGTACGTTCGTGGACACTTTTTTCTACGAGCATAACTCACGTAAACAAAGTCGTATCGACTTCATTGAGGTGTCAATCGAAGCGTCTTTGCAATCTTAAGAGCTGATTAGTTTTTGGGAAACTTCGGTCGGGGGGGTTTGTTGTTTTGCCCGTTTGAAGGTCATTTCTGTCATGCGTTATATCTCGCGAACTAAACGTACGATTTTTTTGAACAAGGTGTCAATCGACGCGTATTAGCATTTGTGTGAATCTTTCAAATTTTTAAAAAAAATCTGGGAGCCGTTTTTTCATTTTTTAAAAAAAAGTGCAAAAAATTAGGCTTTTTTTCAAAAACACAAAATTTTTAACCTGATTTTCAAACCTAAGTAATCAATGTTTATATAATTTATATACTCCAAATGATTCTTGTGGAAAAATCAGCAAAAGTTTTTTTCATGATTACGAAAAAAATTAAATAAAAAATAAAAAATCATTAAACGTTCAAGGTCATTTACGTCATTCATTATATCTCGAGAACTAAATATAATCTTTCTATCATTAAGGTGTCAATCGAAGCGTATTATCATTTTGATGTTTTTATATTTTAAAAAAATCGTGAAAGCGGTTTTTTTATTTTATTAAAAAAATTGGAAAAGTAGTGTTTTTTTCATAAAAAAAAAACATTTTTAACCTGATTTGCACATCGTAATAATAAGTGTTTATAAAACTTATAAACTTTTATCAATTTTTGTAAAGAAACTAGCAAAAACTTCTCTCATGATTACAAAAAAAATTAAGTTAAATAAAAAATAAAAAATTCTTGTTGTAAAGTCAATAAAAGTTTATTAATATTTGCAAAATTTGAGCAGCTTTTCAATAGTCTTCACAGCACCATGTTTTAACTTTAATGAAAAAAACTGCTTTGTAACCTGTCCCCCCTCCGATTGATCCACGTGAATAATCAATCAAACCAATGCACCAAAATCCTTACGTAATCAATTGACGCTCGCGTAGATGTTATGATTAATATTAAGTCATTCCAATAACATTTATGAGAGGTACATTTTTATTATTTGAAGTAGTATTATTTCCATAATTATTATTGTGTTTAATATTTTTAATATCTATGTAGATATTACTGGGAAGTTGAACGTGTGGACCTCATGGGTCGCACCTCACGGCTTGTTTTTAAATACGTTCTGATAAATTAAGTAGATCATATGTTATGCATTTTTTACCTTCGAGATTCGGTGTTTTCTAAACCTAAATCTAACCGTGGCCTTTTGTAAGCCTGGAAACCTTATATTTTTAAGGGGTATGTGTAATTTATTGTTCAATTGTAGATGTATACTTGAAGTGGCACTCGAAAATAGATCAGCACAAGCACATCAAGGAGCTCCATTCATATTTATTTATAGGAAGTATAGATAAAATCGTAGCCCTGCAGCGCACGATTCTAAAAAAAAATTGAACCATTTTTCCATCATTCCAGGTACAAATATATTACCTGTCTAACATATCGCATGTCAATCACTCATCCGTTTCATTTGTATGTATATACATATATAAATATATACATATAAGTGACAGTATCGTTCTGCGTTGTGACCATTAATCACTCATTAAAATTCACGTGCCAACAGATATGACTTGGCTCCTGTCTACATTCCAAACAGGACACCATTTCATAAACCAAAAATATAAGGATAGATTTAAGTACAAGATAAGATGCGATGCGATTCCAGAGTGGCTGTTAGCCATCATAAAGTAACTTTCGTGTTATGTGCAGATAAAGATCGCCTTGTAAATTGCTCATAATGATGGTTGAAGTAGTCAAGAGAGTGTTTATTGTTCCCGTGTTATAAATCGTGCCTAAAAGACTTTGTTTTAAAATAAAATCCTAACAGTTGAAGATTTAGATCGTGGCGCGAGTTCCATTGAAGCTACTGATCATTTCAACTCAATCAAGCAATAAAGTTGGCGTCAAATTTCCTTTACGTAATTGATAGACTTCTGGCTGCGATTCCATGACCCTAAAGAATTGATTCTTGGTCTTTGGCAGTCAAGCAGAAAATATCCACGAAAAGAGATATGTAATTGTCTTGTCTATTTTTATGACCGCGTCTGGTCAGAAAACCATTTGAAAAATGAGATGTGAACGAGGCTTCTTCAGTTTTCACGAGGGGCTCTTTAATGCAGCATTAAAATTCTTTATCGTTCTCCTCATGATAAACCTACACAAAACAATTACTTGGCAGAGTAATAACATTTTATGGAGTTTAAATAGCAGCAACTGTTTCTAGTAGGGCGCTGCTCTGCTATCTGAACGACGAAAACACATACAATTAAATGCTCCTATTACCTTGGCGGCTTTGACGTACGTCCAACGTCGTTTTTTCGAACGTTCGAAAATGTTAAGGACACATTTAAAATGCTTCTTACAGAAATGGCTGTAAGAATGATGTCTCCAGGATTTATATCAGCAATAAATACTTGACTGTCGTCAAGTTTAATTTTTATCTTCCGGAAACATTGTTGGCTTGTATTTTCGACCTGCGGCTTATGTTTTCAAACTTATATGTTTGTACGGCGATGATTTACAATCGGGCTTCCTTTTGGCAACTAATACAACCGATATACATACTTATGTAAACAACATTGAACTGTTGGCAAAGAAAATGATGTCTTCCTACATCGTTATGATAGAGTAAGTTTTCTTGCAGATATATGTCATGTGAAAATCGGCCATTCATGCCAACAAAACAAACATATTCAACGGAATAGCATGAATTCAGGACACATAATCTTTATTCTATTCATTTGTTGGTTATGCAACTGAAATCTATTCCGACATTCTTATTAGGAGGAAATTGCTCAACTATGCGCATTCCTAGTTTCGCCCTCACTATTTCCAATGTTACATCAACACTCAATTCGATATTATTTGCTCGATATCCTGTAGGCGTTATCAGGACATTTATGTGCAATAAATTCGATTGCCGCGAGTAAGTTTCATTTGATAGAAATGTTTGATACCACACGCACATGAATGACCTCAATAAGGGCGTTGGTTGATTTTGATACCCTTATTAGGTCACATTTAGTGAATTTTATTCTTTTTTTTGCGTGTTGAAATATTTTATTCAGCAGTTTTTTTTTGGCGAAAACGTATACATATGTAACTATTTGTATTGCCATCATCCACGTTTAAGAATGTTTTTTGGGTTTGCGTGCATGATTGCTGCATCCAAAGAACTTTCCTAACAGTTTCCGAATGAATTATTTCAGATTTTTATATCTAAATCGTAGCACATTCCTAACTCCTGTTTGCAATCAATTTCATCCACAATAAGGAAGTCAATCACGTCACATAAATATCCATCATGCTCTGAACTAACGCACGTGTATCGTGAAGTCCACAAAATCCGCTAATAAACAACAATTCTTCAGAAAGAATCCGTTAATGTTGCAACGCTCCTAAATTATCATGGATTATCGTTGACGATTTTCCGCAGCAAGAAAATTGGAAAATTCCGGCTGCAATAAAGTTCACATTCTTGGGCAAGTGCCGTTCAGGACAATGAAAACATAAATCACTGCCGTCCAAGCAATTGATCTCGATCATGTTAACACCCAGCTCTTATGTATGTATAATAGGAATTGAAGCTAAACAGGATCGATTTGCTGGTTGCGGAAGACTAGATATTGTCAAGGTACATCTCTTTGACATGGCGATTGATTGAAAATTGTGGGGAAAAGTAAGTAATCGTCATTGCGTGGTAAATGGATCGAATGCGTGAATGCAGTAAATTTGATAGAAAATGCGTTGAATGGATGGATTTCTGTCACCGCGGTAGAAAATTATATTAATTTGGTCTTGAGACATATTTCCGTGATTCTATTGAAGTGAAATTCAGGAAGATTTTCAAATGTTTGAGACGCACGTTGTATCCTTGATCGCCTCAGCCAATGCTAAACAAAGGAACAATTCAGTAACTATCGAAATATCCCTCAATAGGATTTCAATAAACCAAAAATGTATTATTAGTGTCCCACAACGATCATATAGGCATGATCTTCAATCAAACATGATTCGCATCATCATTTTTCATGCACTCAAAACGAATAACATTGAACTGTCGAGGTTTCTTGATGTTGATGTCGATGTCGGGGCTAAAAAATTGGTTCACTCGGTGTACCACAAGTGTGTAATTTCGAACGCCACTTCTTGGAATGAGTTCAGCACGCAATTCACCATGATGTCATGCATACAAATGACGATGAACAGGACCAGAAATAGGTGCGAACCCTGAGGAATTCAGTTGTATTTCTTCTTGTTGATAGTACATTAAAGTGCGTACACAGATACAGACTATGTGAGCTCGATCCATGAAGAAGACATCGTGCCAATGCCAATTTTTTCCAGACTTCCAATCGGAACAACGAGGTGATCGAAATGGAAATTAGGATTGTACACCATGCAAATGTAAACAAAACGTGGATCCATTAATTTCGCCCCTCGAGTAAGATCTTGGCAGCTGAAAACTTATAGGGGACTAGGACTTGTTATAGCGACGCGAATTAGGCAATGTGCGTGTACATACAAACGATTACGTGAGGAAATAAACCATGTGAAGAAAATCGATTTGTTTTGAATCGATCGTTTTAATTTAGCCTCGGTTTGTTTGTTTT
Source organism: Oxycera nigricornis (assembly GCA_963942545.1). Taxonomy (NCBI): domain Eukaryota; kingdom Metazoa; phylum Arthropoda; class Insecta; order Diptera; family Stratiomyidae; genus Oxycera; species Oxycera nigricornis. Next base: position 11,990,357 of record OZ012663.1, on the reverse strand, counting down.
TCGTAGTCTGTATAGTAGTGATGACTTCATTTTGGGTATTTTGGAATGGCAATCGAAACATGAATATTTAATTTGGCTGAGCAATGGCGCTAAGACTTGATAAGAATTTCAATTTTGTAAAGCTTGATTTCTCCATACGAAACGAGAAGACATTAGAATAGAAGTGCTTTTTATAAGAAAAGTTTTCCTAAAAAACAAAATTCCTACGTGGGATAAATTTACCAAAATATATGATAAGATAAATGTCTCAAAAAATCTATGCGAAAAATCTCAAATGGTTAGAAAACATTTTTTCATTTAAATTCCAAAACTGTGTTAGTTGAAGTGCGTTGGAACTAATAGAAAATGTGTACTTCTTAAAAAATATTCAAATTGACGAGGAAAATACACAAAAATATTAGTTTATGTATTCAAAATCGGTAAAAATATTTTTTAAAATAATTAACAATAAAAAATTAAAATTCTTTGCATTTTAAAGAAAATTAAAAACAAAATCGCAGTAAAATTGTGACGAAAATTTAATTTAAATTTTTTCTAAAATGTATTTGAGGAAATACCATTGAGTTTCAATGTCCTAACTAATCTGAATTTTTTTGAAAACATTCTACACAAATTTTGAGAAAAAAGAAAATGTTTTGTAGAGCAATAAACCAGTTAACAGACTACTTCCGAAAAAAGTCCACGTAAAAAGAATGAAAGTCGTTGAACTAATTTTTATCGTCAAAACAAACGAAAACAATTATAAGTCCTCAATAAAATTTAATTAAAGTAAAATTATTTCAGGTCCAAGGGGGAAAAATCACATTAGGAGGCCTTTTTTTAAAGGATTTTTCGTGATTTTTTTGAAGGGGAAGAAATGATTAAAGCCAATCGAAATTAATAGGTTATTGTACTCATATTTTGAGCTACATCTCATAACTTTTTCATGGGATTATCATCAAAATTCGCAAAGTTGGAAGCTGTTCTTTATGGTCGTTCGAGTCTCTCATTGCCGTGCGTGCTGGAGTCCATAATTTTAATCTAAGCAAAGTTTTCATATTATCTACATTGTATGTATAATTCCTCGATGAACCAAATTTTGAGTGAAAATTTGGAAAATTGAAAATTTGTGACGCGTTTGAAAAAAAAATGAAATTTGTTTTGTGCTTTTCTCACAAAAAAACCCTCCAAATTGAATATTTTTATCTCTACTTCAGGTTCAGTTATATGAAATTTTTTTCAATAAATCTTTGGTTTTTGAGGATCCATCGAAAATTCGCTGAGCTACAATGCACGCAAATCGGAAAACGCGTTTCGAGAAAAACGTATTTAAAAACAAATCACCAAAAACTGATTATTGAAGTGACTTGTGTATTACTCCTAGATACACAGGGATACCAGAAAAAATACATCTTACTGTTTGTAATACCTGCCCCAATACACATAATATAAGATATTTTCATAGAAAGACAGCTGCGTGGTCCCGCCCAGCTTGCGGGGTATAATGAAGCGCGCTTCGTTTACCCACAAAATATAAGAAGGACTTCGAATATCGGTCTCAAACTTTTTGGGCATAGTTTTGAATAGCTCAACTTTCGATTAAAAAGAAAAGTCGATTTTTTGAACTGTCCAATCTGATTAAAAAAATGATAATTTCAGATTAAGTTAAAAAATATAGTTTTGTTTCTTCAGAAAATTTTAAATATGAAATCTTTAAAGTACATGTCTCAAAGTACTTAAAATATTTTTTTAATAATTTTTCAATGCAAAATGGCGGCGATGCAAGGGAATGAAAAAATCACCTGAAAAAATGTCTCGTACAACTTAACGCCTTTTCCGGGGAACCTCCAACATTAAAAAAAGTATATATGAATATGAATTATCTATATTAAATTTACAAAAAAAAAGTTTGATCATTAACTTTAGATTAAACAAAAGAAACGATTCTTTATCAAAAAAGTCGCGTTTTAAACATTATTCATGTTTAAGACGCGACGAACAAATTATTTCTCCGATATTACAAAAACATGTAGGTTCAACCAGAACATAAGACTCTTTTGTAGATGTGGTATACATTTAAGCCGGATCGGTTCAATATTTTTCGAGATATTTTGTACAGAAGTGGAAAAAGTACTACTTTGAGAAAAACGCGTTTAAAGTTTGCGGTAGATATGAATCATTGATTATTTGTTTTTATTATAACTTACTAGTTAATCAGCGATTCCAGGTCCAATTTCCTTAGAATTTTAGATCTATAAGAATATGTTAGGGATACACAATTAGAGAGCGCCGAAGAGAAGGTAGGCAGGGGCGCGCGGCAGGTATGCTCGACCGACTGGGGAACGCCAAGCTGTCTATAATTGACTATAACTCGAGAACTAATACGAATATCGCTTCAAAATGTTTTTGGCGTATTTTTAGAGCATTTGGAACATTTTAATTTAATAATAAAATATTTTTTTTGAGCAATTACATATATTTCCCCCCTTAAGTTTTCATGCTAGGTTTTAGTAATTTTCGAAAAACATATAGAAAAAGTTAGCACTGCCCGTTTGAAGTTAATGTGGGAAAATGGTTTTGAATTTTGAATTTTTTGAATAGGAAAATTGTTGCTGAACCAATAAATGTTGCTCTGATTGTCTCAGTTTAACTCTTTACCTAAATATACATTCCCAAAATGAAAGAAAATATGATATAAGCCTGATTTCTTCATGCAAAATGAGAAGACATTCGAATAGAAAATAATATGAATTTCGTTTAGTAATCGTAGGCAAAATATTTGATACTAATCCTCAAATTGTATCATTTATTCTGATCTATCTGCTGAAATTTTTTTAGTTTACTTTAGCTACAGCTTTGCTAAGTTTTATTTTATGCTTAACCGGGAACAATTAATATAAAAAAGGCCCATATCACTATCAATATCAATTCCTGGCATTTTCGCTTGATGAAATCCAAAAATAGGTCGTATCATGCTTCTTAACCATTCTTCAAGACCACAAACATCTCTCAAGCACACGATCCGTATCTAAATGAAATTATAGCATCTAATAGGTTCGTATTCCGATTGCACAACACCAGATGCGCATGGTATTTTGTAAATTCATGAGTACCAGTATAATGAAACCACTCGACTGCTGTTCATTACCAGGATCAAGCCAGCAATGCGGTAATATCCAAGAATCAACTTCTTGTGGTGAAGACTGCGCCTGCTGACATCTTGAACCACTGCTGCAATGCAACGGTACATCGTATCGAATTGAATGATTCGAATCATATTGTGATATGATCCGCAAATAATTCATTTAGCAACACCACCGCCCATCATAATTATCGCATGTGAACAGATCCCGGGAAAATACCTAGACTGCAGAAATACGAAGGGGATGTTTAACATGTAAGTAAATTCCATGAAGATGCGCTTCTTAGGGTAATGTTGAGACTGGATTAATAGATTTAAATACTAGAGAGTTCGTTTCGGATCAGAATTAATGGGATTAATTGTAGGAGGTCATGAGTTTCGATGCACAAGGAAAACTTTGTATTTATGCTTGCATGTTGGAAGCGTGTCTGAGATATTGAATTCATACAGCGATTTTGATGAAACCGTGAAGAAAGCATCTTATGAAATTTTTCGGATTTTCCTTATTTTCTTATTGTGGCAAGAAAATTCTTTGTACTTCTTTGGAAGCCTCTGATGCCATTTGGTTTCAATATTTTTTTAACGTCTTACTAGCATAAAGCACTTACAGTAGCGAGCAGAGAAATCCGGTCAGGTAGAAAAACGAGCATTTCGGGTGCATTATTTCCAGGTAACGGGGAAAAATGGGGTTGGGTTCTTTTACAGGTATAAATATGGGACCTTTATGATCGTTATTAGTTTCAGATAGTTTTTCAAACAGTGAAGTTAGTACAAGTGAAATATATAAAAATGGCAAATAATAATAAAATGACCGGAATTTAAAAATAAACGGAAATAGTGACGTTGTGGAAGGAGAACATGACCACCCGAGCTATAGCCGCAAGGGTAGGATATAGTCAATCTTCTGTAGCAGAATGTTTAAAAAAATTAAAACCACTGGATCCATACAGCGGAAAAAAGGCAAAGGGGCTAAGAAAATAACATCGGCTGAAGGTCGCCTGTTAAAGAGAATTTGCCTTAAAGATCGGTTCAAAACTGCGGTAGAAATACGCAAAGAGTTTTTAGAAGAAACTCAAAAGCAGATAAGTGTCCACACAGTGCGCAGACGGCTTGTTGAGAAACATTTAACTGCAAGAATTCCTGCTAAAAAGCCTTTTTTAACGAGAGACATGCGGAAAAAACGCCTAGAACGGGCTAAAAACTATGAGCATTGGACTAATCTGGATTGGCGAAAGGTTATATTTTCTGATGAAAGTAAGTTTAATTTGTTTGGATCCGATGGCTTGCAGTACGTTAGGCGTAGACCCGGAGATCGTTTAAGTGCCCAATGCATCAAACCAACAGTCAAACACCCACCTGGCAAAATGGTCTGGGGATGTTTTTCCTATTATGGAGTTGGAAAACTGGCCTTTATTGATGGAACAGTGAATGCGGCAGTCTATAAAAATATTTTATATGAGCATTTTTTGCCTTCGATGGAGAATCATTTTTCTATGTGTTCTGAGTGCATTTTTCAAGACGACTCTGCACCGTCTCACCGTGCCATAGTGGTCAGTTTTGTATTAATTTTATTGCATGATGTTTAACACATATATGTATGTGTATTTAACCACATTTTTCTTTTTCCTCAATTTAAGATAAAAAAATTTCATGCCGAAAACCAAATATCTGTTATGATTTGGCCACGAAATAGCCCGGATCTTAATCCGATAGAAAATTTGTGGCACATTATGAAAGCAAAAGTTAGTAAGGAAGATCCTCACACAATAAATAAGCTAGTTATATTATTAGAAAAAAATTGGTATGACGAATTACAAGACGAACTACTGCAAGCTTTGATAAATTCAATGCCATCAATAATTATAGCAGTTATTAAAAATAAGGGAGGGGTCACAAAATGTTGAATTTAGTTTTAATTATATGTAAGGTTAATTTCTTAAAAAACGAAAATGGAAAATGCAAATATTATTTAAAAATATCAAAAAACAAAATTAAATTGTGAAAACGAATTATTTTCAATAAATACCAAAATTGTAATAAATCCATTTTATTTACTTTGTTTAAACATTTCAACAAGCACATTATAAATTTTTAAACACTAAATATAATCAGTTAACAGGAAAAATTACTTTGCGGCTCTTCATTTAGATTTCTCCAAACAAAATTGAGAATTATTAATATTTTCTACCTGATCGGATTTCTCTGCTCGCTACTGTAATTCTTCCAAAATGATTAATTGCTTTCCTGCAAAATTTAGAACAATGTTTTAGAATCAATAATTTGTTTGCCAGATCGTCATGAAATCTCGATCGTCCATTTTTATGATGGAAATTATTTCAAATAATCGAAATCTTTCCCGGGATTCTTTCATCAAGACCTATAAACATCACCCAGACTCATTTTCAAGTTACTTTGATTCCCGCGACATGTGTTCGATCTACATTTATATGAGCATTTACATAATTAGAATGTTTATCCGCACGATTTCTCTAGTCTCATTTATCAACAGTTCGAATCGGAAAAGCTAATAATTTTCCATCCAGGCATGGTTTATGTCTTCATACTTCAATCTTGAAGTAATCTTCTCTGTTTCGACACATAAATTATGTCTTATCTGCGGATTGCGGCCAACCGACTAAAGTATCTTATGATGAATGTATTTGCCGACGATATTTGCATAAATCACGCGATCCCAACATTGCACCGCATCGGCAACATTTGCACTTAATGCAACAATTTGTTGATGTTGCATTTGCTGTGCAATATTTTTTTATCGTGCGATTTATATGTGTTGCGGCTGAGGAGGTACTAACGACTTCCACCTATTACTAAATATGGGAAGCAATCACGGATAAAGATGCATCAATCCACACCAAAAAGAAGTAATATTTTTATGCTGGTATTATGGCTGCATTTTTCCAATAGAGAAAGTGTATTTTTATGAAATGCGATCGTGTTAACGCGGCTGAAGACTGCCAGAGTTTACCTTCACTGTGACCAGCAAAAGTGATAAAGAGCATAATTACTTAATTTTAAGCACATGGTAGGATAATTGGCTCATAAAAATGAAGGTATCTACCGGCATCTACCAAAGTCAGGACAGTACATATGAATTTTTCAAGAAAAATATTGTAAAATGAAGTAATTTATTCCCTTTACATAGATTCAAAACGAAAAGAAGAGTAAAACATTCATAATCTGCCATTTGAGGAAGTATCTGGAAACAAAAGACTTGCAAAGAAAATACGTTTTCAATATTATACAATCATTTTGTAGTTTTCAGATGAATTGCAACTGTATTTTAACCCGCGTGTCAGTGACTTTCGATTCATAATTTTTTTATCTATCATGATTGCACTACGTTCACGCCAAGCGGTAACAATTTATGATTTCTGATAACTAATCGTAAATGAAATTCGAATATATTACACAGATGCTCTTCAAAATGCGATTTTTTTTTGTTCGAAAAAGTTAAATTTATAAATGAGTTCGGAGTGGCCAATTAGCAACTGCTCAATTTTTTTTGGACCCTCTTGATTTTATTTCATTTTTGTCAGAAAATTGTATGTGTGTATTAATTTCCCTTAGATATTTACAACTTATTTCGATATGTATCCAAAGAAAACTGATTTTTTTTAAAAAATTGCTACTTTTTTAATGCACCAAAAACTCAAAATCATTCATACTTTTGGAATTGCATTTTCGAGAAACTTCAATAAAAAAATTCAATGACTTTTTCATGAACAGTCGAGTTCTTGGCACTATCGGCATGAAAACAATTTTATTTTAAATAAAAAATTATTTATTTTACATTAACAGTCAAATTGTTTGGGGTTATTTTCTGTGTAAAAAGCTTCTATAGAAGGTTCTCTCATTTTCCATTGAAATACAAGCAAAATGTAATAGGAATTTTGAAAAGTCCAGTATTAAATGTGCTGCAATTTTTATTATAAAACTGCAAAAAATACTGGGAGACATTTTCGACAAATAAACTTAGCAAATGATTTATTGCATATCTCAAGAAAACAAGGTTTGAAATAATTTCTAGAAAACAGCTGTGAAAATAATTTGAAAATTATAAACATACATTTGTTGTGAATTTCGTATATCGATTATTACTTAAACTCTCCAGTATGAAGATCTTGTATGAAAAGCAATTGGGAAAATGTCACTATTGGAAAAATCATTAAAATCTTTCTAAGGAAGACTTTCCCCTTTACAAATTAAAGGTTTTTTCTCTCGAAAATTCAAATTGCCATGAAAAGTGCTTAAAATAAACAAAAATTAAAAGCACAACATTAACGAAAATATAATTCAAAAATTAAATTTTGGACTCAAAATAGTTATCAATGTTTTGAATGCTGGTATTCACTTCGGATCAATTGGGCTGCAAAATCTTAATACGAATCAATTCTTCGAATTAATTTGCACGAATTTCTTTTCTTATACATTCTTTAAATATTTCATTTGTATTTATCACAAATTGATAGAAGTAAAGTTAAATGAAAAAATTTAAGCGAAATTTCGATTTAAAAATAATTTTTCAAAATATACTAAATGCATGAAAATAAATTTCAACAATAATTTTAATCAGAAAAAACATGCTTGGAGTTATTTATGCTATGGAAATACTTTTCAGAAAATTTACTACGGTAAAACTTTGTTAGATAGCTACATTTAAAAAAATATGTTTTGTCCTGAATTTTTTCACGAAAAATTTCAATGGATTTTTTTCAAAATTTTTATCTCTACAAAAAAAACAACCTAAAACGAAAATATTTTGCGTGTTTTGGTATGAATTTTAGAGACGTTTTCGTTTGTAAAACTAAACTGAGAAACAAATCCTTCAAAAAATTGATCAAAAATAATAAAAATTGTCTGGCAACCATTTTTTTCAAAACGATTTCTTCTAAAAATATTTCGAGGCACAGTTTCATGTCCGGTAAATTCATTAAAAAATTATCATTAATTTTAACGACCTAAATTTTAATTTTAAATTTTTACGATTTTATCAGCTTAAACTTTTGCGATTTCCTAGTTCAATGCTTTTTTACTTTCTTCTCTAGACATCAATAAAATATGAAAATTCAAAAATGATGGTAATGATGTAATTTCTGAGAAATGAGTGACAAATAAAAAGGCTACGCCAAAAAATTCATGATGTACATGAAATTTTTCGCTTACTCAAAAGAAAAACAATATTTACACCAAAAAATACGCTGACGTTTTTAATATTTTGAAATTGATTGAATTTTTTAGCGGCTATTAAACAAGAAAATATAATATTTCGAATATGAGATACAGATTTATATCGCCTAATCTGAAGAAATCATCTACATATGAAGTCTATTCAATTTTCTTGAAAAGGATGCAGTAATGTTTCCTCTTCGAATATGTATATCAGCCAAAATTATCAGACAACTTTTTTTGTTGAGGACAAGGACTCAAAGCATTGATTTATATAATCTAAAAGCTCTTTAGTTACTATTTGTCTCTTGATTTAAAATTGCTGGTCTTCTGCGGAATATCAGTAAAAAAATCATGGTTTGATTTTTTCAGTTACTTTTTAATTGGAAATTTTGAATGAAAAATCAATATCAAACGACTTTCGAAACGTTGTTTTTATTTCGTGATATTTCCGATTGAAAATTCAATGCAACTTCAGATAATTTTTAAACAAAAGTAAGTTATTAAAGTGCCCTTTTGTGGCAAGACAGAAAAAAACGCCCCGACAAACAAAACCCATTGTTCTTTTAATCGTTTGAAAATTACGCATACTACGAGGTAATTAGGTTATTTAAACCATATATGTTGTACGAAATAAATTCAACATTAATTACAGTCCATTTTCAGACTCATTCAATGCAAACATTTAATTATAATCAAGCTTAATCGCCTGAAACAACAACAACGTGAAATTTCAAAGTCGTTACAGAAAAACAAAAGAAGTTGTTGATATTCAATGCTAATCGACAAAAATATGCATGGAAGTTACCCCCGATGGAAAAGCTGGTTGTGTGCTTCGCTATCGGCAGCGAAATCAAATAATAGGCCTACCAACGATCAATGATTTTTACACATATTTGTCAGGAGTCGCGCTCCGAAAGACCTAAAAAAGTTATTTTCGCTATTGTTTTCCAACCACCCACTCACCCACCTGTGCGGAGACGTGAAGACATGTCAATGACAATCATCGACTTGTCACTAATTTCCAATCACGTACGTGCTGAGTTTTGCCTTTTGTAAGACATATTGCCCCCAAAACAGGGTGGGGTGTGTTTAGTTAACATACTGGGCAAAGTACGGTCCGTACATGGGCAGTAGGGCAACGTGGAATTAGAATCTCAGCGGAAAAGTTGAACTTTTTTATGATGCATTTTTCCATGTACGTTTGACACAATCAAAGTATTTAGGTCTTCGACGTTTGAATATTTGAAGTGGTTAGTCATTAAAGTTAATTAGTTTTGCAGAGAGTGAATACAGAAAAGTCTCTTATCCTGACCGTTTCGTTCAAGTATATTTATATGGCTTCCAACTATTTGAAATGAATCATGAAAAGGACTTGTATCGATGGGTGTCAAAATACAGTCTGTTACAAAAAAGCGGGGTCATTGTTAAATTCTAACAACAATAGATTTTTTAAAAATTCGCACATTTATTGTTTAATTGTTTAATCGTCAATACTCAAAGAAAATACCTTAGTAGCAAGTCCAATCTCCTCCAGCATCAATTATGGCCTGACACCGTCGGGGCATGCTTTCCACGAGGTTTTTGGCATATTTTTTTTGAAAAAGACCTTCAAATTTTCCGAATTTGTCGAGAAAGTTGATCTAAATTACTTGGCTTGCGATTGCAAAGTTGCATTTTTGTTAGAGCCCACACATTTTCTATTGGATTTGCATCCGGTGACTGAGATGGCCAATCTAAAATGATAACCCCATTTTGCCCTTTCCACTCGCTACACGCTCGACTCCGATGTTTTGGGTCGTTGTCCTCTTGAAGGAAGGATCCAGCTCTCATTTTGTCTAATGAACCATTGTTTGGTAACAAAGCCTTTTGATGGATTTTGTTCATTTTTACGGCGTTCAAATTGTCTGTAAATAAGAACAAAATTCCGAAACCCTTTTTTGAGAAGCACTCCCCAAACATGGACCTTGACGAGGTGTTTAACAGTCCGTTGTAGAAGTCTACTAGTGGAGGTTGTTCAGGCGTCTTTGATGCCCAAAAGGAAGATTAATCAGAAAAGATCACGTTGTTCTAATCGCGGTTCAAGTTTTCCTTCGCCTATGCCACACATTTTTCCACGTGTTTTTCACTTAACATTGGCTTTTTGAAAGTACTCTGATATTTCACTTTATTTGCAAGCAATTGCCTACGAATCGTTCCTTTTGCTTTCAATTTTACAGCACCTTCACGTAGAATCGAAATTGGATCCTTCGAAAACACTGCGAGAATCTTTTTTTCGTCTTTTTTTGTCACTTTGCTTGCACTCCCGCGATTAGGAAAATCATCAACAATACCGACCTTTTTATTGCGATTCACCCACTTGCTTACGAACTGCTTCGACTTCCTCACGTATTTCCCAGCAGCTGCTTGCGCTAATTTAGGTCCTTTTTCATGCGAACAAAAAAAAATTGCCTCGAAGCGTAAGCAGCACTCATTTCGAAAAACCATTCAAAGAACGATAGAATTTGTCCGACAGCTGATTCCACCCATAAAGCATGGAGGACTGAGATACCCTGTCTGTCATAGAAAAAGAAATAGATCGCTACGATTTTTTTCTACGTATAGTGTTAACTGCTGTTTGTCACAGAAAAAAACTAAAAACTCTTCTACTTTGGTTTTATTTGATCCAGGTGAAATTGTTTAAACCGTATTCTTATGTTACGTTTAAACGCTGTTCATTGATGTAACGATTGATTCATATTACAATCGAAGGTGTAACTCATTTCCTGCTCTCCATTCGATATTATGATGCGTACAGTGTATCACTCTTTTGGTTAGTTAAAATATCCTTAACCTAACAAAATTGTTTGTAAATTTTCGTAGGATAACTGAAATATTGTGATCGCTGAGGAAGACCGAACGATTACGATCGAAAATTGATCTCGAATCTCATAAAAAAACACACAAAATTGAAAGGAAGTTTCTTTTGAAAAACAATTAAAGCATTTTGTGAAGATGAAATCAACTACAAAAAAAATTGAAACATATTAATTCTGTCTTGAATGACAATGTAGCCTAAAAATTAGATCAATTCGCCGCGTCACGTCATTTAGACTTTTCCGAATAGAATTCTGTCATTCAAAACACTTTTGCCAGGTTGCAGCTTACTTCAAGTCATCGGTTTAGCGATAAGTTATTTGTTTTATCATTGAATTTGGGTGGGTTTATTCATTAAAAAAAAACTATATTGTTGGAAGTGCGAAGTAAATCAATTAAAAAATATTTTTCGTGCAAAAAAATTCCTGATGAAAATAAAAAGATTAAATTTCGTAAAAAATTGACTACAAGATATTCAATTGTAGTTCAATGTTTGTTGATATTTAGTTTTCACGCGACTTTCTCCCCTTTGGGATGGCATAACTCACGTTAAAGTGCAGTGATGGGAACAATCAATACCGCAAACGATTTGTGACAAAATTGTCTTAGAAAAGTATGCCAACGTGTTTCGCGTTAAATGTGAAATTAATCCAACATAAAAGTGATGTATGAACGACTTGCTAAACATTTTATTCTACGTTTAAGTTTGCCATACACAACTTTCTTGTGGGAGCCATGGTTTCGGAGATATGAGGGTGCCCCAATGTCTTTTGTTTTGAAGATGGAGCTGCGACCCCAGTAACTTGAACTTAAGCTATCTATAACATTGCCCATGCATTGCATTAAAAATAATTCTGCCTACATAAAATGCACGGTCAAACTCTCACTTGACTGGACTAATACCGCTTGGGAAATTTGGTGTTTTTTGGTTCTATGTTTCTGGATAACACCACCCTTTGGTCCAGCTGTATAGAAGTTGTGACCAGACAACTGTGCGAAATTGGCCTTCACGTATGTTTCATCGTCCAACACAACACAATCGAATTTGGTCAGGTAATCCTTGTATAGCTTTCGAGCCCGATTTTTCGCTTCTTTCTCCTTTTCCTCGGATCGATCGGGTACTTTTTGGACTTTATATGATCTAAGATTATAATGCTTCTTAATCCTTTGAATCATTGCGTTCAATGTTTTCACTTTTTGAGTCATATCTCGAATGGATGTGTTAGGACTCTGCAAAAATTTCCTACTTTACCTTTCAGCTCAAATTTGTGTCGGATGGACCTTTTTTCTACCTTTTTTAAGATTTCCTAGCAACAAGTAGGCCCTTTTGTACTTTATAATCGTCCGTTTCACGACGAATCGTTCTCCTTTGCTAATACCGAATATTTACGAAGGGAATTTTCCAGGTATTTGCACACAATTAAATTACGCACTTTTTCTTGATTTGATGACATCTTTTCAAGAGCGATCTCACAATACGATTGTATTAGACGTTCTTTTTTACCGCATTTTATAGCTAATTGAGCATGTCTGATGAAGATTTAAACTTATCCCAAACAGGAGCTATGCAGGAGAAACTAAAGGTCAATTTTTTCCGATACAGTCCTTACTTCCCTTTGATATTTTGCAAAACTAACTGAATGGAATATATTACAGTTTTTTATTTATTAAACCATAAATCCACGCGGATGCAGTAGCTTTCCTATTCTTTTAATAATTTGTTCCGATTATGGAAAATCTTTTGTAGCCACTATAATTTGAGTGCTATTTGCTATCAACAAAAGGTTGAAATCAATATCTGCAATAATCATCAAATATACAAAATATGATTATTGTCATCCAAATCCGGAAATTTACTTCCCAAAAATTTTCATAACAAAAAAAGAGTGTTCACATTTTCATAAATCTGAAACATAATTTAGTATCCATAATCGTTATCCAGCTAAGGTTATTGATCTTTCACTATCATAATGCACAAAGAAATGAAGAGTAAATTATCATAATGCGCGTCCAAACCAATGCATCTTTGCATATTGATTAAATAACGATAAACACATCAAAATGATAAATGCAAGAGGATGATACGCTGCATAGCAGCCATCATATTTTTTTTATTAAAGTATTTACCATTAAAAATCAATTTCCATCGCAAGATGCATACATATGTGGATATACGTATTGCCTCTTGGATATATTCTCAACAGCGATTCATGGAAACTTCATTTGAGGCACAGCCACTTTTTCCTGTCTCATTATGGACTTCTTTCTACATGGCCGTATCTTACATATCTTCTAAGCAATTTATCTTTTAATACCCTTATCCGATAAAAGCCCTTGGAGACGACGATGTTCGCATACGAGTAGATATATATGAGTCGATGGGTTATTGTTTTGCTGCGATTTGTCGGTAGTTTTAAGAAGCCACAACCAATGACAGAGTGACGTGAAGAGTTTTCTTAAGTTATTGTCTTGAGAAAGAACAAGTGATTAGCTACAGGGTGTTTGCAATGAAGAGTAAATCGTCAGGACTTCTACTCATTGGTGGTAGAAATCAAGCTACATTTATTAGCTTGCTTCCAAAGTCTTTTGCTGAAAACTCTCTTCACAAGATAATAACATCTAGGTTGAATTATCCTCCCTCAACTTTCTCTTACGCGATCATATTCACAAACACCCTTTCTGCTTCCAGTGTGCATGATGGCATCAAATGCTCCTCCTGCATTTTACAATTTAATTGAATATTCATTAATAACCACCACAACAATCATCATGAATATCATTAATCGTTTTGTTTTAATCTTTCCTTCGTTCACATCGAATGTGCGTATTTTATCGTAAATCATGAAACGTATATTGCGTACGATTTTGATGTTGTCGTTCGATAAAGGGGAATACGTGAAAAGATAAGTAATTAGATACGTTGAAATAGTTAAATGCCATACATCAAACGATTGACGCAACCAACCAATCTATTGAAAGAAAGCCTTTGCCTGTTTAAAGAAGTTGTGATTGAATTTCAAAGGGGTGGAAACGTGAAAATCTTCTCCGTTTGAAAAGGTTTTGTTTTCCAGGTGGGAGAGAAGAAAACGAAACTATTGACGATTATTATTAGAAACTATTTTGTATTTATGTGACAACTTCAAATGTTCATGTTTAGAAATTATCAAGCAAATTGGAAAATAGTCTTGCGACAATAATGATGGCTGGTTTCTTTTTTCAATAAGCATCATTCATTACGAACCTTGGTAACACACAGATCAAAAATATACATGAAGAAATTAAACTTTGATTATATTAAAAATGTTTTTCTTTTATTTCTAGGTAAGTTTCTATGGTGTACAAAAAAAGAACCAATTCGTGAGTAATAAAACAGTGGATTTTAGATTGAAGTTTAAGTTAAATTTTTAAATATCAGATATAAATGGAATGTGAATTGAAAAAGGCTGAATCGCTGAACCACTCAAAAATGGGCTAGTATTTTCTTGAAAATCAGGGTCAACATTCAATTCTTGCGACCTTTACTTAGTCTTTTTTTTAGTTCAATTTTTGAATTTAATGGCATTTCTCCAGGAGGCAGTAATAATTGGTGGGTTATTTTTGATCTTTGACATCTTTTTTAAGAAGAATCGTCAACTTTTTGATAGTAATTTTGTCAAAATTCAGTTTTTGAAATTTTTGAGGCAATGAAAATGTATGAAATTGTATGAAATGTATGGCAAATGTATGGCAAATGCATAGAAATGTGTGAAATGTGGTGTGGAATCTGGTTTGGAATCTGGTCTGGAATCTGGTCTGGAATCTGGTCTGGAATTTAGTCTGGAATCTGGTCTGGAATCTGGTCTGGAATCTGGCCTGGAATCTGGTCTGGAATCTAGTCTGCAATCTAGTCTGGAATCTAGTCTGGAATCTGGTATGGAATCTAGTCTGGAATCTTGTCTGGAATCTTGTCTGGAATCTGGTCTGGAATCTGGTTTGGAATCTTGTCTGGAATCTGGTCTGGAATCTGGTCTGGAATCTGGTCTGGAATCTGGTCTGAAATCTGGTCTGGAATCTGGTCTAGAACCTGGTCTGGAATCTGGTCTGGAATCTGGTCTGGAATCTGGTCTGGAATCTGGTCTGGAATCTGGTCTGGAATCTGGTCTGGAATCTGGTCTGGAATCTGGTCTGGAATCTGGTCTGGAATCTGGTCTGGAATCTGGTCTGGAATCTGGTCTGGAATCTGGTCTGGAATCTGGTCTGGAATCTGGTCTGGAATCTGGTCTGGAATCTGGTCTGGAATCTGGTCTGGAATCTGGTCTGGAATCTGGTCTGGAATCTGGTCTGGAATCTGGTCTGGAATCTGGTGTGAAACGTGTGTGTGTTCTTATGGGACACAAAAGCCAAGTTATATTGTCATGCCATCCGATGATTCAATAAATAATTCCGACTGATTGATTAATAAAGCTCAGAGTTTTTGCTCTATTAATACTTACCACGACGGTTTAATTGAACCCTCCGATAATGATTTACAAACTCAACAATCGACAAGTACCTCTCAAACTGTATATCTTACAGAGGTACCTGTAACACAGAAAGTGATGGTGATGATCGCGATTAAAAAAAATGCAATAACTTTGCCATTAGGTAGATCATATAAAACTAAAATAGGAGAAGTATTTTTTATTCAAATTAGTATTAAAGTTGATTTTGCTCTAATATATTTTTAGTTTTATAGTTACTTCCTTTTTTGTGAACTTCTTGGAGATGTAAGAAGAACTTCTTTTTCTGGTTTATAATTTTATACATCATCTTCTTGTATTCTGATTCAATAATATTTCTGTATTTCAGAATAATATTTGACACATTTTTGAAGCTTTATGAATTCACAGCACAATAAGGAGACTTGAAAAACGTGAAAAATATATCCATCAAAGAAAGGAAAATTTTGAATCCTTGAAACCCTACGCCGAGGCAAATCCGTTCACGGCCATTAAAAATTCTCACATTGCTATGCAATATTGCTTTATACTGAAAATGTAACTTTCGTTTTTTTGTTTCTTACAAACAACTTGCACCTTCCAACATATGAAACCAAAAAGGCCACGACCTAACATAACAAGGTGAACCTTTTGATTGCTTCACACAACTGTAAGAACTGCATTAACCACGAGAAAGTCATTTTCAATTGGAGGCAAATAATGCATCCAATAAAACATAATTGGAAGAGTGATCACCTGTGTACGAACATTTGCAGTCCGGGCACGTAGCTGTTCGTATCTATCGAGGGACACATCTGAAGACTTGCCGGTAACCGCATAACAGACGGATCCTAGATGTACTTTCTTGCACTGTTGCAACATAGTTGAAGTGGTAGTGGATGAGTCCCAGGTGCAGTGACATGTAAAATCTGTCCCAGGCAATGAAATGCTTTCTAAATTGCAAGTACACACTTGGTAAAATGGTCGATTTTAGTTGTATGGTGGAGTTAGGGTCAGAAAATAAGTTAGTAATATTGTCAAATTAGTAAATAGTAATTTTTGAGCCCTGTAAGTTTCTTGCGATTCCTGGTGACAAAATTTAAACGGGAATTGTTTAGATCTTTCGTATATGAAGTGTCAATTAAATTGATTCAAAATTAATTTTGGCTAACGATTTATTAATTACCTGTATTATCCGTCGAACAGTCGATGACCAGTTCTTCTTAGACGTGCTCTTTCCACTGTCGTCTCCACTCTCTCATTACACAATATAATTTTCACGCCACATTGCATCGCAGTTACACGTCATATTGTGCTGGTTTTTCCGTTTCTTTTCAACACGGAAATATTAAATTATAATTTGTGTGAACTTTTCTGTTTGCAAATGCCTTGCGGCCACTAGAGCACCTTCGCTAGGAAGTTGACAACGAACCGTTTCTTTTTGTTTTTGTTTTTCAAAAAAAAAAGAAGTAAATACCAGAACAAATCTGTCCCACCTTAAAGAAATATCTTTGACCGTCATCGTTGGTGTTTTCTGTCCTGTCCTGTCGTCGTTGTCGTTGTTCGAGGCGGCAATGACCGCAAACATCAAAGAACAAACAAACAAATTACCATTAACTTTTTCCTCGAACAAATCAATCGAAAGTCATTGACACACATCGCATTGATGATGGTGTACGGTCTGTGAAATTGTATCGCGGCTAATGGAGTTGGTAGGTGTATTCCCAACACCTAATCGTGATAGCTGTTATTTAATTCAGTGGCTGTTAAAGGTTTTCATTCGTAATAATTACAATTAGTTCGATATTTCAAATTTTGGTCTACTGTTAGCTAATTGGGTGTAAATCGTTTTGCATCTTTGAAACTGTGATAAAAGCTGAGAATTTTTTGTCAATAACTTGAAACCATCGAAGTTCATTGTAAAATAAAATCAATCAATACCAGAGAGAGATGGTAATTGCCTTGTCTCCTTTTTAGAATCCAAACCATCCGACCATCAATCGATTTCTGTAATTATTTTCAAAACTATAAAACTTTGCGATTCTTTCTTCAATAAATCTCCATAAAAATCAAGTTGATGACCTCAAAATATGTTGCAGATATTTTTCGTTTGAAATCATATTAAATATATACTGAAATAAATCACAATCATGCGTAGTTTGCCAAAAATTAAAAGGATGATCGTTTCGTTTCGTCAAAACTGTTTTCATTCTCGAAAATCTGTATATTTTTAGATAATTCGTATTTGCAATAACAGAGCAACAATATTTTACATTTGATTTCTCTCTGAAGTTCGGAATAACTTGCATAAGCGTAACCGTTCAAAAAAATGGTACTTAAATCAATGACCCTGAATTTTCAAATGGAGAAAAAAGAGAGAACTTTTTTACGATGATTGTCCATTTTTAAATGTTTTTTTTGATAATTTCTCTAAATTTTAAGTTATTTTGAAACATTTTTATTGGTGATCATCCAATTCGATAAATTGATGGCTATCACTTTATCGTATTTGATAGTTGGTTGGTTGTAGTGGCAGCCCTCAGTTCTCAAGAGATGGGTTACTTAAGGTACCAGTCCACTTTAGAAGGCGAAAAAAGATCATTTAACTTTATTGTATGTTACTATGAATCTTTTTTATAGTATGTGATATTTGAATAAGACAAAAAAAATAATTTGAATTTGTTATTTTTTATTTTCTTTTATAGAGGGCGCTGGAATTAAGCTCTGAAAAAATCGTTATTCCACGGCGGATAGATAATCTATGAATTGGTAGATTTGAAACGGAAAGTTTAAACGGCACTTCAAAAAGCAAGGTTTTTTACACCGTAATCTACCACCGTTTTCAAAAAAATCGGTTCAAAAAAAATGGCGGACTTGTGAAAAAAAAGTCAAATGTCCACCGTTATTTCGTAGTTTTTTTAACGCCAAAATTTTTTTCTTCAAGTTTTTGCTAATATTCTGGTGGATTATGGTGTAATAATCTCTAGCAAATAAAATATATCAAAGTTTTTGAAAATTGGTTCGGTAGATCCGAAGATTATCTGTCTGCCATGTTAAAAAACGTTGTTTTGCGTAAAACGTGTTTAAAGTTTTTATTTCATTTCGCTGACAAACATTTTGTGGAAAATGACAAATAAGACATTTTTCAAAAACACGCGATTGATATGTAGAAGTCTAAATAAACACTGAACACATGCAATAAAGTTGCAAATATAATTTGGTATTTTAGAGAAGGGAAATGAAAGAGACGCTACGCGACCGACAGTCGATCGAACACCTAAAAAGAGCCGAAAACGCACACACACTCAAAGTCGTCATTTATATATTAAACTTTCGAATTTCGAAAAGATTTTTCTGGAGGTCGTTTTTGAAGTTCTAAGGAGTCGAAAAATTCCATTTTTTGAATTTTATAAAGTTGACTAGTACCTTAAACCACGATACGCCTACTGTGATACCACAGAAGATTGGGATGGCACTGGAACCTAACTGGCTATGCAGCAAATATTTAAGGGGTCTTTTAGGTTACGATTTTCAAAAATAATAATAATTTAACCATCTTTTTTAATAGAAAGAAAAGAGATATCATTTTGAAATTTTGTACATATGATTGGTACTGTGGATGTACAAATGTTTTTTTTTTGTTATTTTTATCGCTTTTTTACCCATAATTTTTTTTTGAAAAAAACACCAAAACGTGACGGCGGACGTGATTTCAGGTTACTGGATCATCTGGGGAAAACAAGAAAACATCGAATTAATCCTTGTTTAAGTGCCTATGGCAGGTACTATAATGACTTTTTTTTCATTAAAAAATAACAAAATGGCGGCCTTCTTTTAAAAAGAAAATTTGAGGGTGGAAAATTCAGTGAAAATCGGAAAATTTGATACCAATCATAATGATTCCACTATCGGCTATAGCAATATATGTCTACAACAACATATTAAAAAATCAGAGTGATCGGTTGAGTATTGTTTTTTTAAATCGTGTCCGTCAGCTTAAAAACATGATTTCGAGAAAATCGCGTTTATTTTTTTTTAGGATTTTTTTTAAATCGCTTTATATCTCTACTCTGCTATGTCTGGTTCATACTTTTTTCCTTCCTGTTTTTCATACAGCTCCTGACTAGCTAATTGTGCATCTCTGCGAACTGTTCTGATTTTTACAAAAAATGCAACTTGAAAGACCCCTTAAATCAGCTATTTTCGTGAGGGTATCCAGGAAGGGTGAGCCTTGGATTCGCATGCGTCTTCTAGATAGTGCTGGTCATACGCATAAAAAATGTTAGATAATTTCTTCCTCCTCTTTCGATCTGCAGCTTCTGCAGAAATCGTTGAAGAGAACGTCCAATTTTTCTGCATGTCTACAGGTTTCTTCCAGTAACCAGGTTCTATTTGCAGTCTCCATGTAATGTTGCTTGAATCCTAGCTTTACGGAAGCTAGAGAATGGTCGACCTGGGTTGTTAGTGTATAATCCTGGAGCTCAATGCCAGCTCTCGCTAGGGCATCTGGATATTGATTGGATAGCAGCTTGACTGCCAAAGAATATGTTTAAATTTCTTATAGAAATTTTCTGGTTTCATTAAAAGTTTATTGCCTTGTATACTGCAATGACCTCTGCCTGAAAGACGAAGCAGTGTTCCGAAAGCCAGAAGGGTAGTTTCATGTTTAGTTGTTCTACGAAAACACCACAGACGACTTTTTCCTTCGTATTTGATATTAAAGAAGATTGGCTGAATTGATGATGCCTCGTATTAAATAGGCTAAAATTATTCTAAGCAACTAGTTCTTACTTCCGATGAAGTTCTAATGTTTCGTAACTTCATTATTAAGTTTAACTCCCTTATAAAAGATTATTGGGTTTAAAGTAAAAACAAATAATATTTAATTAATTTCAGCTTAATGTGTGTCACAAAATAAATGAGACAAACTTCCATGAACAATTTTTCTTAGAAAAAGCGTCTATAGAATTTTTATTACCTTGCAATTTATGAATACAGTTTGGGTACGTTTTGAGAGACACAGTACAAACATTTCAGTTGTGCAAGCAATATGTCACGACAACAAAAAGTGCGAAGAGAAGTGTACGAGTAAGTTGGACGATTAGAGAAACGTAACATTGTTCAAGTGTTGCATGAACACAATATACCGCGATCAACTATTTATCGAATTATTTAACAATGTGAAAATGGTTTTCCGTGAATCAGCGGAAAAAAACAGAACGAAAAAACTTTTTAATGAAAAAAATTCGAAGAAATTTGTGAAAATAACCGAAAACAGTATGTCTGCAAAGAAATTGGAGAGGAAATTTAATGTTTCTCGGATGACAAAACACCAAGAAAAGAAAAGGACTACAATGTCGAAAATGAGGAAAAACCTCCTAAATATTCGGCTTCACAAAAATTACCGAGATGCTGAATAGCTTTACGAGTGAAGCATTTTCGTGGAAAAAAATGAGATAATGACGAACGATGAAAAGTATTTCATGTTTTCTAATTCCACAAACAGCGGAAATGATGGATTTCATACCAAAGGTTATTGTTTGGTATGCAATTTCGTCAGTTGGTATCTTCGAATCTTTTATTGGTAAAGTGCGAGGCGAAGCGTTGAATGCCAGACTCTATATACAAAAATATTT
Organism: Oxycera nigricornis; assembly: GCA_963942545.1. Lineage (NCBI taxonomy): Eukaryota > Metazoa > Arthropoda > Insecta > Diptera > Stratiomyidae > Oxycera > Oxycera nigricornis. Next base: position 11,969,100 of record OZ012663.1, on the reverse strand, counting down.
ACCAAAAATGAAAAAAAAAAATTAAAAAATTTCATAGCAATGATTGCGTTATCCTTTGACCGGATCTAGGTAAATGCCATTATGTAAAGAACACAACCCAATGGTTTAACAGCAAAATATAAGTTTTGTACCGAAAGAGAATGATCCTTCTAATGTAGCACAGGCAAGTCTCAACGAGCACTTTCGGGCTTTACTGAAATAGCTCGTTTTTGAAGGAGGGTGGGAAGCAAAAACTAAACATCCACTTCAAAGAAGAATCCGAACAACATAAAAAAGTAAACATGAACATCGTCCATAATATGATAATGAGGATAATGGTCTAATGTAATGGAATAAAAATAATAATATAATAATAATAAAATATAATATAATATAGTGAATAAAAATAAATAAAAATAAAAATTAAATCTAAGTATGCCTCTATAAAATCAAATAAATGTCATTGACTAAAGCTTCAATAAAAATATTAATTTATCTCTATCAATTTGTCTCATTAATTTTGGACAAACTTTTTTTTCAACAAATTTTCATATTCTTAAAATGTGCTTTTTTTTCCAGTATCTACTTCAAAATGAAATTACCATCAAAAAGCGTCTACAATTGTAATAGATTTTTCAAGCAAATTAAATTTAAACATTGTTCAAAATTCGAGCAATCGAATTTTTTCACCTAACATACATAAATCATCATTCTGTTACTATCTAAAGTAGTACATTACTTTCGAAACACGAAATCCTATCTCGCCAATTACCACCATCTGAATGAAACAATTAGAAGCTTATTACTCATTATCGTATGCAATTAAAGAACATCGATGTTGGCGTTGCAAATTGCTAGTGCGTCTAATGAAGGGAAGTTGTAATGCTACCGCGATTAGGCGTTCTGCATATGTTATTTGAATAGATTATCCACAAACTGGCTTCGTGTTATAGCATACTACATAATACATCCGTTAGCTGATCGTTTGCTGGACACCGCTGAGAGAAAAGTTGAAAAAGAAAAGGGAAAGTGCTCACCCGGCTGCCCTCTTCCTCGTTTCCTCGCGATTCGATGCCAAAACAATTTCGAATAAATTACGAAAAACTATAATTAAAGTGAGTTTAAACGACCAATGAATAATGCATGGAAAATTTGTTTGGATATTGAAATTGAAAAAAATTATATATTTAAACTTGACTGTTTTTATTTGGTTCAATTTTGATGGTCACTCAAATATGGAAGTGTTGTTTGTTTGTTTCTCATTTTGTTTTTGGCTCAATTTAAAGTGAACGTGTACAGTGTCAAAGAGCAATAAACTGTTGCGTGATGTTGTGTTGTCTCCGAGTATTATTAAAGGTGAAAAAAATGCAAATGAATGCGATAAGGTATTGTCGAAATTAAGCGTATGTGCAACTGTTTTGTAAATGAACACTTAATGTCTACGCATATAATTTGCAGTGTTAATTAGCGCGTAATGTGCTACTTAAAAACTACTCAACATTTCCGTGATGCCATTACTCAGATCGGTTTTGTATCTACTACTTGTTGACTGAAAATCTTGTACACATATGACATTGCACATATATGAGTAATTAGAATCGCTTCCGCTTTTTCCAGCATGAATAATTCAAATTGTAAATCCGTAAATGCGTAAATGTGTGTTCGTGAAAATATGTTTGCACTCTAAAAGGCATCTAGAAAAGTAAAACGACTGGAAAGTGCCTCTGAATCAAGAACTCTAATGAAAAGTCAATTCCGTATATGTGAAAACTGCTTGGTTACCGGTCCAACCACTATAATGTCTTGCCAAATGTAGATGTGACATGTAACTATGAAATTTAAAATATTTCCGATAACTTAGGACATGAGAGTAATGCATCTGTGAGATACAGATGCAGCGGAAAGATTCATCTTGGCTATACTTTTATATGAACAATTTTCCCTTTTCGCAAGCCATAATGTGCCTACGTTTGGACTTTTCCAATGCAATTTCATCATGCAACATCTTGGTCATCGTACTTACTTCTTGCGGCGATTGTGGACAAACCAGATACATTAAGTGCTGCAATTGTAGAATTTCAAGTTTCATTCATGAAGCATTTTCATTAAATACGGATATCGAAATGATGGTTACATGAGAAATAGCTAAATAAATTGGTTTTATGGAAATTGAGAAAAATTAAATTGAAACTGGTTTCCCCGAATGAGTGGTGGATGAGGTTTCCGATAAAGTGGCATAGGAATGACGATAAAAATAGGCAAAATATCTTCCCTACTTTAAATTGCCGCAATCAAACTCCTTACCCTGTTTTCAACTCAAATACAAAGTTAAAGCGTAGAGTGTCTTAAAAATAAATCCATTCATTTGGAAATATTAATTTGCATTCAAATTTCAGGTTGAATTGCAGCTTTGTAAATCAAACTATGAAGAAAGCCAATTATCATCTGAAATGAAGTCAAGTGAATCTAAAATTGTTACATGGTCATAAACTTATCGTTAAAATTATTTTAAAGGAATGCAAACGAACCAAGAAACTCGTAAAATGTGTGGTTTTTGCACACAACATAAAACATCGCCGAGCAGTAAACGAGGAGGATCGTCAATGAACTGAGAAAACAGTAGTGGTCTAAGACTAGAACTTTATGAACCACCACGAAACATTGTACATAGAGCCAAGATTTCTTTGAATTTTAAACAACTGAGTTGGTTACTAAAAAATGTAAACTGAGCCAAAAGTTTATAGCTAAATAAGAGAGTATTTCAAGCATTCTAGATACTTTCAAACTACGCAGGTTTCTCCCAATGTCGCACGTTAGTTTTGTCAATTACAGCTTAATGTACACACCCAGTAATAATTTATACAATATTCCGCCATAAATGATCGGCAATTCAAAGAAACTGTGCATGTCGAGCTTCTACGATTATATTTTCCAATTCTCTTGCTGCCGCAACAGCCTACATTACAATACATGCGTCCCTAATATGTAAAATCTGATATTTACCTCATTCCATTGCAATAATATCGAATATGCTGACGACCAGGCTGTACTTCAATCTTGAACTTGCAGCCAACACTAAGAATCCTCAAGAAATTCCGTGCTGTCTTAAAGAAATTGCCCATTTGTTCCATTTTTATGGGTCATGAAAAGTTCACTAGGTCTTATTGCTTGGTTTTCTTCTTGCATTCAACATTGCCGCGAAAAGGGTCGGTCAGCAGCAAAGAATGCAAAAACGAACGAATGTTTTCTTAAAGATGTTAATGCGTCTTTTATTAGTTGGACAATTTGTCCAAGATTATGCCAGTGGGGGACAAACCGCGAAAAAACGTGAGAAACATAACTACTTGATTGTTACAAGAAATGTTAGAACAAAACGTTTTGCGGTTCTATGTCCAAACTTTTATATAAAAGCGTGAATGCAGTTAGTTGGGGAAAATGTTGTTACATGAAAAACTTTAAAGATCCATTGCTCGTACGTTTATTAAAAACCATGTATTGCATAATAGAGGGGATTTTGTATTGTTTTGCGGCACAGTAATTGACGTCGTTGTAGTTTTGGGTCAGTGATCAGAAGAAAACTTAATGTAATTACGGTTCTTAGGCCTGCGGGGTGCTAATTAATCGGATAGAGGAAACCGCAATGATATATGATGAGCACACTTCATTGCCAATTCCTTGCGAATTGATAAATGATTCTGTTATCAAGCGCTTCTTCATTGAAGTGAAGAATCTTGGGTTAGAATGCACACTTCGTATTTGTTTGTTGGAATGCTGTTTGTTTCTCGGTTTTTTCTTTGATTAATACGAGTGATATTTACCATTCATCAACCTTGGCATCCTATTAGGAATCTATGTTTTGTATTCCTTTTGTGTCAGCCACTCAGTTGAAAGAAATGAAGATAATTGTTTTTCTTAGATTTGAATACCCCACAGCTGTAATCATGTATCTATGTTTTCATTAGCGGATGCCAACGGTTGCAAATTGATCCAAAGATGAAGGATATATGTTTGCGGTTTTGAATAAAAACGTTTAAGAATTTCAGCGTATACTTTTAGTAGGCTAACGAATCGCTTCAATCGAAGTTGCAAATGTGCTAAACGCCCTCAAACGACAGGCATATAAGTTAATTGAAACATTTCATATTTTTGCAGCTCAGTGTAAGTTTACCGAATGATATGATCATTGGTACCATGGCCTGTTTCTGAATTACCGACATAAAAAAGGCTCCAAATTTTCTTAGTAGCTAAGTGTGTCATTCAATTTTTCGCAGTATCAAGTTGAGTATATATTTTTTATATTTGAGTATATGTGCAAAAAATATTTCTGTAAAACCAAAAAATTAACCCTGTAGAAGGTTTGAGTTGGGTGCTATTTTTGTTGTTGTTTTTTGCAATCTCGGAAATCATCGATTCTACGGAACACGTGTTGAACACGCAAAGATAAGTTACCATTTCGAATATTTACGACCAGAACTCAGCATCTCTATACTGGTTTTTTAAATTTCTAAATCCCAAAAATATACAAATCAGGCTTTCATAAATTATCCACCGGAATATTTATAAATTTTTGACTTTAAAAGTTCCTTTAGTTTATTTTTTTTATCTTATTTAGCAGTGCGTTAGTTGCATTGAATAATTACTAGATCTGTTTGTGGCGAACAATTCCAATTCAAAAAGTAAGGCTAACAATGAGAAGACTTTTTTTTGGCAAAATTCGATTTGATTCTTCAACATAATCTCCTTTTAGCTCGATACACCGAGTCCAATGAGCCTACAATTTTTTTAACACTTTTGATTTGTGGAAAAGAGCTGTCTGTTTCATATTCGACTTCTTCATTCGAATTAAAACAGTTTCCCGACAGCCATTTTTCGAGTTTTGGAAACATAATAGTCACTAGGGGCCAAATCTGTCAAATGCGGTATTTAAGAAAGAATTCCAAAATCTAATTCAATCTTCTTTGCCCGTGAAATGAGCGATGTGTAAGACGGTGCATTGTCGTCATAGAAAAGGATTATTTTCCTTTTCAAATGAGGCTGTTTCTTCTTTATATCGACATACAATCGATCCAATAACGCTGAATAATATGCGCCAGTTATCGCTCATCCCTTCTCAAGGTAGTCGATAAAAATTATGCCTTGAGCATCTCAAAAAAAAACTTGCCGCAAACTTAATAGCCGATTTTTGGGTTTTTGGACGATTTGGTCCACTTTTCGTGCAGAATATTGTAAGTCGATTCTGTTGCCCACTTTAAATTTCGGGTCGTCGAATATCATATCGTGGATTGTTGTAATCACGGTGTTGTTACCACAATTCGGCAATCTGAACAGTGTTCATCACTTGAGCTCGTACGACCACGTGGAAATTCAGTCATCCAGTGTTTAACCATTTTATCTGACGGAACAGATTCTCCATAATGTTTATCGAGCTTTGCTTTTGTTTTTTAGGGGTTTATCCTTCAAAAAAAGTGTTTAATCACAACACTTTTTTCCATGGAGAGAAACATAATCAAAGTTGTTAATTTTCTACGGCTGTCACACAAAGGCTAATAATAATGTACAGCATGCCATGACATTTGACATGTGGTCAATCTGAAGATTGGTTCTATCTGGCAACGATTGGATTTCTTTGTTTGTGGCGCCCTCTGTTGTCAAGTACCTTCCATTGTGAACGGCCTAGTACACAGCACATTCCGAGGTTATGATTTGAAAGTAAGTATTTTAAACTCTCCGAAATTCATTAATAATTGTTAATATTGATATCTGAGGATGGTAATTATGATCCTTTTTTAGCATATTTTTATTACTTCATAGTTGATCTGTTGATCGTGCGAGCTTTTCGGTAGTTTTTTAAAAGTAGAGTGAAAGCGTACGGTTTTGCTGTACCATTTCTTTTAAATTTTTTTGGTTGTCTTTTTCAGTGTTTTGCACACGACTCAAAAATAAGGTCGGAAGATGGAAATTCTTCCAAAAATCTTCAAAGTGAAGAATTTTATTGTTAAGTTCCTCCTTCAACATTGAATCCATGCAGAAAGCTTTATTCAGGATAAGCCTTTTTGATGGATGAATGACAGCGATCTCATAGGTAACCACTTAATCATTTGTTTGGTATAAGGAATATTTTTCCCACCAACTGTTGGCGGGAGCAGTGGAAGGAGTATCTTTTCTATATTTTTATATTTCTACCGAAGCAACGCAAATAGAACATGGTAGCAAAAAATGACATTTAATACTTACACTAATTTTTTTGACGCATGTATATATAGCAATCAGATTATTTTTTCACATGAAAGAAAATGATTGAATCATTCCAATTTCCTCAAAACTAAAAAAATATGATGGACTTTGTGATTTTTTTGTAAAGTTGTTTATTCAAACAGCAGTAAGAGGAGCATTATAAAATGCAATAAACATAATGTGTATATATGCTTATTGCACATCATCCTTTGTATCTTTTCTTGTACGATTACTGACCGTTGGTAATACACGTCCGTTCTCTAGTTCTCTAATAATTCTCTAAATAATACACTTCTTGGAATATTTTAGGTTCTCTCCTCAGAAATTTGAAGGAACAAGAAAGCATTAAAGGTAAATAAATGATCGTACTTTATTCTAAAGTGTTAAAGTTCAGGGGATTTACCCTTCGGAAAAAGACATAACTCAATCCAAGGTATAACTCATACCCCCCGCCCTCCCCTTTTCCAAAATGATTCTGTATAATTTGCTAGAGCTTCATTGTGAAGAATCGCTTCATAATTAATTGCCCGAATTTTCAACATCAAAAACTCAAAGATACTTACTGAATGAAAAATAAGCGATGAATTTTCAAAACAACTTGATTGCTTCGTTAAACACAAATAACTTGAAATTAAAAAATTTGGACTGGATAAACGCATACTGAACAATTTTGGGAACGTGTCAACTAATTGCGGTGTCTTGACATTGCTTGACATTTTCACCTTGTATTCATTGATCTCCGCTTCCATAGAAACTCCATATTCCCATCAAATTATTTAAAGTTCAACATCGTCATTATCATCATCACCATCTTCATCATCACAATCATGGGCTCAACTGTCCGTAAAATGATCTCTTCAAGACATGCGACAAAACACTTAACAATAGGCATGGGAAAAAGTTGTCCGTGTGCAGAATAGTTGTGAGTTGTGGAAAACAATTTCCATTTGATAAATTTTCATACGGTTGAGTACAGGGTGGTATTAATTTGCTTGGTGATCTTATTTACAAAACACTACAAACTAAAAAGATAGGCTAGTAACTTCGTCATTTTGCCTACACCCTACAACCTTCAACCTAAGGGTCTTGAAATGAAAAACCTCTTTCTCCTGCTATTGTCTTAATGCTTTTCTCCGGGAAAAATAGTTTGTGCACATCTTCGACTAATGTCAAAACAATATTTGAATTTTTCACATCCATCATGATATGTTCAAAACGAAAGTTAATATCTTTGCTATTCAGATCGGAATCTGGTTACATGTAATAGATACTTGTAAAATATTTTTACAGCTTCATAGTTTTACTGTCTCTTGGATTGTAACCATCATTTTTCTCCTGGTATCTGCGTTCCTACCTTCCATCTAATATACACAGCTGAATATGATTCCATGTAATTTTCTCTTGATTGCATGCAAATATGGAAAATGAAAAAAATCTTAGGCGAGAGTCGATAAATAAATGCATGTTTCCATCAACAATCCATCGGTTATTAGGACGTAAAGTGGTTGAAAAAGACTTTCCTCGTTCGTATCGGTGGATTAAATCAATATTGGTGTGACCGTAATTAAGTTGATGGAGCGACAATGATAGTATCGATTGAGGGTAACCTTATGATATGGTTAACCTGCAAACGAAATGAATGTATTGAATTGTTCATTCACATTGATTAGTTGATTAAGTAGTACTCATAGAAAGTGTTGGTTAGGAAGCGAATACCTACTGAAATGGTTTTACGGAATTCCAAAAGAAACTTTTTTGCTTCGGAAAAGCGTAGCGAATATTATTTTTTGATATGATCGTAAAAACCTCGGTATTAACCTCATACTGTCGCTGCGATTTGAATTTTATTGAGCGACATGGAATGTGTTGAGGTTTGCTGGGATTGTGAAAAAGATATCACATAAAAAGTGTAATTTGGAAAAGTATTTCAGAAAAAAGTCTCTTCAAAAATTCAACGAGAAAAAAAAGCCTGTGTGAAAAAAATTATTCTCAAATATAGTCGGCGTAGCATTTTCTTGCCAAGTTCCACTGAAAACGTGCTGAAAATTACACACTAAAAATGTTTGTAAGCTATTGTCAACATTAAATCCATTTATTTTCTAGAAATAACATCGTTCCATCTCTGTTCAGTTTCTAAAATTCAAAAAGGAGACTATATATGATATATAAATTGCTCATTCCAAATTTTTAGAACAAATTTTTTCTTGGCATTGCTTCTAAATTTCCATGACATGACATCATTGTAGAAAAAATATGTGGATGTTATATTTCTGTAAAAAAAGTAACACTGACGCTTCTGGAAAAAAATTCTATTCATTTAATGAACTTTAATGAATTTTAATATTTTTTTTAAATCATGTTATTGGAAATTAATTTGAAAAACCATTTTATTTGAACCTACCTGAATGTTATACAAAATTCCAAAATAAAACGATGAAAATCCCTTGAAAAAATATTTTTTAATTATGCTGCTACTGCAAAATGCTTCATTTGTTAAGAAATGTCAAATTTATACATAATATATGCAAGCATAAGCTTGCATTGTAATTTGACGGGTAGGCTTATAATGAAAAAAATATAAAATCGGAATTTTATTTCTTTATCTTAACCACATAAAAATGTTCGTGGAAATTTTTTTCGTAGTTATTTACGAGAATTCAAACGAAAGAACACTTTCTAGAAAAAAAATTTGTCCCTATTTAAAAACAAAGCGGAAATCGAAGAAACACAATTGAAATAATAATTAAAAATGATTTTTTTTCCCTTCACAGTACTTTTTCTTTAGAAATTTTACGTTAAAATGTGAGCAAAAACTTTTCAAAATTTACCAAAAAAATTTCGTCGCCTTATTTAATAAAGAAGCAAGAGAAAATTTACCAGAACCTTGTGTCATGCTTTTTTCGGAAAGTTTTTTCCGGATCTTTCGGAAGTATTTAAAATGGCACTTATCATTTGTTTCATTAAACACTTGAAAATCGCGACGAAAATTCTCGTAATTTTTTTTCGTATGTTCCCATGAAGTTATGTTAAATTGTTATTAAGAAATGAAAAAATATATAGCAGTTTTGTGAAATACTATACAATAATTTTAAACACTCAATATATAAGTTTTTCCTAGTTTTTATCCTCCTGTAACCTAGCTTAAAAAAATTCAGGGTAATTTTCCACACAATTTTAAGAGGTTATCAGCATAAAATTATGTTCAAATATTTTATCGAACCTACAAATACATTTATTTGGAATTTTGGTAAAATACTTTTAAAAAAAACTGTTGAAACTGAAGTTACTTTGCTACATGTTTTAAAGTAATTTCTATCATTCATTTACCGAAATGCTTATCACCTTTTTTCGAAAATATGTAATTATTGGCATTAATTTTGAAAAGAAAATTCTTAAAATTTCAACTCATATTTTTTTGTGGTCATTTTGAAAATAATGATGAAATATTTCGAGAACATTTTTCAGATAAACTGTTAACTGTTCGAAAAAAAACACACCAAAAAATTTATCCGCCTCAAATATTTCGCAAAATTTCCCCAAAAATTTTTTTTTCAATAACTAAAATTTTCCACATTTTTTTTGGTTCTATCAATTTGGGTTTTTATAATGAAATTCGCGTAACTTGTTTGCTTGTTATATTCCAAAAAAATTCTTCATGTCAGTAATGATTCAACAACAAGAAATACATGTTAAAAATCATGTTTTGTTAACCGTCATGCAATGTTCACTGTTCAAGTCCAGAAAAGGTTAACTCATCTCTGAGTTGGTGGTTTTTGTGAAGTTGAAGGTTGTGGGAGACGCGTAAATTGTTAGTCGTTTTCACAACTCATAACTGGTTAGAGTTGAACAAAAACGCAATGGTTTTAAGCAGCAGCAGTGTTTTCTGCGTACAACAGAAGAGTGGACCAAGTACTTTTGAGCAGTAACCGACATTACCTTGTTTAACCTGCTATAACGCTTGGCAACAGGTGCTTAACAGATGCTCGTGTCAGCATTTGGTTGCCTCGTCCAAGATGTTAGGCAATATTTGCTAACTGTTACGATGACAACCATGAAGAAGATGTTTAATTTTTGGGTGTTTTTAAGTGGTAAGACGCCCAAACAAAACAGGTTAGCTAGGAGGTTTGGATTGCTTCGGAATGGAATTGTAACGTTGTAGGTGCTAGAATTAGGCGTGAAAGTGCACACTTGCTGCTATGTATGCTTATTTAAGATGCAAAACCATCAGCCCAACTACTCCATGAAGAATGAGAACATCTGTGGGTGCACATACGTGTCTATTTGCAGAGGTTGGATCTTTGATTGGAGGCGTATTAAGCTGGTGAAAGTTCATTGATACTAATTATGCAGTAAGAAATATTGACCCAACGTTTCGTGGAAATAGTGTAAATGCAATTTATCGCCACTAAAAATGGCTATAAATCAGAAATAGTGCTGAAAAGTTCCAGGAAGTCTTCGTCGCCCTTTTCTCAGAATAGTAAATAAATTGCAAAGTTCAATCACTTTTACCCATTCGCTCACCGAGAACTTTCTGACGCTTATAATTGGACTGATTTGATTCTAGTTAAGAAGCTCTTATCTTAATTTAACGGCTGCTTTTTATTTCGAACCTCTTGTGATATTCACCGCGAATTGTACTCAACTCGGGGGCAAAACGATTTCCCAAGAACGAACAGGCGGCAAACAAGCTTCACGTAACGGCTCCCGGCTATAAGATTTTATTGCACCTTTTCTGTTTGCTGAAGATGTTCTCAGTGGATATGCAGTGAAAGAAGATGTCTTGCTTGTGTAAATGTTTAAATTGTTACGTTTTTTTGTTGCTGTTGCTTCAGCCGAAACGCTTTCCAACGTGTGGTTACACCTAGCATTGTTCGCCATTGAGAACATCTAACAACAATGTCTATTATTGTCCGTTTTGCGAGCGTGCGTAGACAAGTGGAAATTAGTGAAAAGACGAGTGGTTTTTTTCTGTTGTCGTAATCCTCTTCGCCTGAATCCATAAGATGTGCACTGGAGTGGAAGAAATAAACACTTCATTACTTGGGCTGAACTGTTCAGCAAAAGAATGGGTTTTGCCGTTGTAATTAGCATTTGAACTAATCGAATTGAAAGACATGAATATGAGTTTATGACCGTTCATTCTTGCGTTCTTAAATTCTACAGTAATCATCGGAATTATTGGGATCATTTGTAGTTATTATCTCATTATTCACTCCGAAAAACCTGGATAATGAATTGAGTGTTTAATACGAGTTTGTAGGGATGTTGATCAAAATGAAATGTCTACAGAATAAGAGATACTTTTTTATAGTCCATAAAATTTCCCGTTGAAATTTAGAAAATAGAACGATTCTGAGGGGCGTCCCTGATGATATCTTCCGGAAAACGAAAAACCTAAGTTAGCATTTGGAATGCAAAAAGCACAGAATACTCTTGATATATTATAATTCTTTTCGATTTATCAGAATTAATATTATTTAAAAAATGTGTAAGGGCTGCAATGAAAAACCGCCTCCGGTTAAGCTTTCAATTGTTATGGTCTTGTATCGCAACCTTCTACAATTAGTAAATTACGCCAGAAGATAATGGTTTGCAAAAAGGAAGCTCAGCTAATCAAATGGATTATCTGAGATCATTATTGTTGTGCAAGCAATCCAGCAATTTTCTTTAATATGGATTGAAAGCTAACAGCTGGATCAAAAATTAGTGCATAAAGATAATCAGTTAACCCTTAACCGAAAGCCATCCAACCTTATTACTACTTGCATCCCATTTGCACTACATTTTACACAATAGAAGAAGCATCACGTGGAGGAAGGAATTGCTTTCCTCATTCTAATAAATGATGGCTCAATTGAAAATTTTAGTGTTCTGAAAGGTTAGTGTCCAATTATATCTGAATTAGATTCAGGTCAAGATCTTTCGGTTGGTAGCTTAGTGCACTTTCGCCCACATAAAGCTTAAAAAAGTGCAACAACTTTTTTTTAAATCTTCGCAGTCTTGTTTTTGGCATTACTTCGATAGTCTTGGCAAGCGTTTCTGTCAAATACTATTAATTTCATTGTTCACTTGATCATTAAAGGAAATTGCATTCTGAATATGAAATTGTTGATACCAAGCATGTCAAACAATTACATCTCGTCGGTACGAAACACTCGGCCGAATGTGATAACTTTTTCTGAAAAATTAATAAATTTCAAATTAAAATGCGATTGACTTAATTGAACCTCACAAAGTCAATACGCAGGAACTCTTGCGTTCAATAAAATTCATGATAATCAAAGTAGCACAAAAAATTCTCTCGTCAAAAGTTTTGATGTATTATTTGACCGATTTTACAATAGTGGAATTTGAATAATTTTTTTTATAATAAAGACATTCCAAGCCATAAAACTGATAACTATGTAATGTATAACCTGTATATGTTTCCTATTCATCTAAAATTCCCTTCGAAAGCTTCCATATAAATCTTCTAAGTCCTCCAATCCAATTGAAATCACAATCATAACGCGTTTCTAATTGCTGTCCACTTTTTTAGTCTTGGTATTCTAACTCTTCTGGATAGTTTTTCCGTCAATCCGTCTCCGTAAATCGTAAGAAAAATGTTCAAAACTTACTTCCAAGATCCTGTTGAGCTCTCCTTCTCTTGCTTAATCCTTTATAAGTATTGTCTTTCTTGACTTATTCAAAAAAAAAATGAAATTATCATAGCTTCAATTCAAAATTATTAAACTTGAATCTCAGATATTTTTGGTAGCTCGTTTGTCCCGCTTCCTATGTTTTTTGTCTTTTAAGTTTAGTTATGTAAATTCATCTAAAAGTTGGACCTTGAAAGCATTAGTCACCAATTGAGTCATTAAGGGGGTAGCAGAATTAGAATTTAGAATTTTTTTTCGAAAAATGTCTTTTTTTACATTGTTTCGCTTGCCAAATTTTTGGAATTGGTTTTTGGCCTATATTGTGGTAGATTACCACACAAGATACTTGAGTAAAGTAGCACACCAAATTTGACTTCAATCGGTTCGGCCAATCCGGAGAATAAGTGTTCGCAGTTGGAAAACGTCATTTCGAGAAAAACGCGTTTAAAGTTTTGATTACCGAAAATATCGCTGGAAAAACGAAAAATACGTGCGTGCTAAAAATGCCGTAAGTTCTTTATTTTTGGGAATATCTTAATAAAATTTTGATACGTAAGTTCTGAAGGTATAATAAATGAAAAATTGATTTTTCAAAATTATAACCGGTACTACTCTCTCAAAAAATCAAGCTGGTCTTCAATAGATAGCCATATTTGTGTCGTCTTATGAATGTATGTATCAACATTATGCATAAATATGCTCAACTTCAAGCTAATTGTGTCATATTTGGTGAAACTGCTCAAAAACTGAATCATCGACAATTTCAGATACTTTATACCAATAAATCAAGTGGTTTATTTGAATATTTACTTGAATAAAAATTTAATTTCATATATCGCCGCTGTTTTGTATGCTTATATTAGATTCGTAGAATATACCAAGCAGCAGACGCAGATAACAAATCGCTCATAAGATTTATAAATCTGAGGATTGAGTCGCTGAATCGAGAAAATTTGGAAGCGTTGCTTGCAAGATACCAAAATGATAATCCAACCAACAGCATTCAATTCTGATGAGTTAAAGATCTGAATTGCCCAAGCTGAAACTAAAATTCTGAATTCTGAGGACAGACATTTTTTCGTTGCACTGTGTCAACATCTTAACGCGCTAGAATGCATTCCGTCATAATATGCGGCAATACCGCACAGGTAACATGTGAAACATTCGAACTATTCTCAATTGAAAAGTAATGTTGTGTGTGCCCCGAAGCCAAAGTCATTTTGCCGTGTGCCGTGGTGCCTTCATACCTTTGGTCCGCCCGGTCTACAGGTTCACCTGAGCCCAGCGTCTTAAGACGTGGTGGAACTCTTGGCGGCAGTGGCTTAAGTCCGACGTATCTCAAGTAACAGACAAACTATCTGTTGGAAGTATCTTTTGCGCGTATAAGTGCTTGTGCTGCTGCTGTGCCGGAGTTGGTTTTGCTGGCTTCCAAGCTGTTGTTACCGCACATTACGCTACGAGCCGTCGTAGTATTCGGTTGGAAAAGAATCGGCTGCAATTGGAATTATTTTCAAAATTCTTATGGAAAAAAGTTCTGAATTAATTCGATCGGCATTGAAATAAGTTAATCAAAAGGATAGTACCAGGTGTTGGGTGTCCAGTTTATGCAGGAAGACTGTGTGTCCTTATTTCATGGTGTTGAATCAGCAAAGGAAAATTCGATACGTCGCGCAATCGATTTTTTCGAGTTCCTCGCGTATATCAGTCTGAGCACGAGGATTAACGTTGTCGACGGCCTATTCCTAATGTGAAGTGATTGCAAACAATACTCCGGAACAGTGTGACGGGGCTAAAAAGTTCCTTTACGGCACATTGACGACCTACAACATTACTAATTATACTCTGGGGATAATTAGCGTAATGTTGTTTTGGTGCAACGCTTGATCCGTCCGCTCGCCGTTCTGTCGCTTCTAGAGTTACAATAATTGTCCACAACATTCGGGAAACTTGTTTGTTTTTCATACGAATTGTGTGTTTTGTTGTGTACCACAAGGTGAACAATTGTTTATACAACTTTCACATGTGATGTTAGTAACAACGACCGTTCAAGACGTGGTGACTATGGCAACCATCGCATTCGCATAAGTAGCTGAAATTGTTTCGCGTAATTCATGTGAAAAACGAGTCACATAAAACCACTTTTCGTATCGTACGACTGCTACTTACCATACGTTAAAGTGGAAAACATATTTGTTTGTAACTGAACAGCAACAACCATAAAAGCAACAGCAGTAATATTGAAGAAAGTGTCGCTTTCCGGCTGATTTACTCCTGATTTGGAGTACGTGTTGTTTTTGTTGTTGAAGAATGTGTGTTTCAGTCGCTAATATTGCAATCAACACTTGTCGATAAAACAAGTGCCTTGTATAATTGATTTGCAAAAGTGAGGAGATATGAAATGCAGATTGCAGTTCGCCATGCATGTTGAGTTGCAGCGAAAATGCGAATTCACGGTCTAATTGAGCTGCTTCGAGAAGAAGAATCGCAAAAAAAGTGAACCGGAGAACGAAGCCGGTGTGTGAAAATCCTTCACGTATTTGGAATTATTCTTTTGGAGAAGAGAAGTCTCAAAAACAGGAAACATGTATTTAATTCAGGTAAGGCGTGGTATTGAGAAATTTGAGACCAAAGTGCGGTTGTCGAAGAGTCTGTGCCCAAATATGTTGATTGTTTAGGGTTCAACTTTTGAAAGTTTGTCTTTATCAGTTCAGTGTTTAAGAAGCTGTGAATTTATTTTTTTATATTTTCGTTCAATTCTTTGTCGTATATTTGCATGATCCTTCTAGGCAGCCTTGAATTTTCTGATATAGTTGAAATACATGTGAAATTCTTCATAAGAAAAATAATTGCAAGCCGGAAAACAATGGCTGATCAGTATTTGTCTGAAGATTTCTTTCTTTTCAAACTAAAATTTTTATTATAAATTTATTTAAATGTGTCCTTTTTTAAAATCGGCGTTTTTCCCGTTTTTTGGTATTTTTAAAACATCTTGTTTATGACAAGGTCAGTAAAATATTCGTTATTTAAAAAAATTTCTTCAAAAGTTTGTCGAATCTTGTTTTAAATTTTTCAAATTGTGAAAATTAGCATTGAAAAATCAAGTGAAAATTTCTTCTTCAAAAAAAATGGTGTGTTAATTTTAATGCGTACTCATGAAATCCTTTCTTACCAACGAAAATCACGTTGCCATTTCAATATTTTACACGCTCGTTGCGTATGTTAATTTGAGTTAGTGCTGATGTCGGAAAGCTCACCAACAAACTGCGTTGCTAATTGCTATAAAATTTCATGATCGTAATAAATACCAATAGAAGAAATTTGCGAAAATGTTGCAAAGTCTCTGGAAAATATTGTACTATGTAAATGCAATGTAAATGTAATGTAAATGAAATATTTGTAATGATTTTCACGCACAACTTCGCAAAAATTTTAAATTAGGAACGTTAAATCTGACTGAAATGTACAATGCGTGCAAAATATATTAAAATACTCTGTTTCATTGACACACTGTATTGGGGGGAAATGCAAAATTCACATAAAAAAATTGTTGTTAAATATTTGTCAAAAGTGTCTTGGAAACACATATATTGCTTTACGAACATCTAATAACACAAGATATTCATTATTGTTTTCTAAATTTTTAGCTATTATAAACAGAGCATTTTTTAAACACAAGTTTAGCATATAAAGTATTGAAAAATTTATCATAATAAATAGAACTATATTGGCGATTCGTAGTTTTTAGTTCTGTTGAAAGATTATACTTTAAATTAAGAAAAAAAATAAGAACGAGATATTTACTTCATGACAAAATTATCACACCCTTTTCGATTGTTCGGTTGAGTTTTTACCGGTATCCATTTTTTTTGATTTCATCTCACTATTCGTCCTTGCTCAAATATCGTGTTGAAAATTATCATAACCTTATTCATTCTGATTCCTGTTGGCGCATAATAGGAACCAAAAAATTGACTCAAGTGTCGCGGTGATTAATTATATGCATGTTTTCACTCATCCTATGATCCGATGTGTAGCATCAATTTATAAATACCGTATCGACATATGATGGTATATTAGTCATAAATTTGTTAATGAATTTGGTAATGAGCTTGTTAATTAACTTATTAATGAATTACGAATGTATTCATGCGGTCGTCGTGTTGTCGTGGTTTGGATAGTAGTGTGTAGACACTACATAAATTATTTGTTGGAAGCTTTTTGACACAATCTGAAAACGATCATAGAAATTAATAATAGTGCTTATTACTCAAAAAAATTAATATTTCTGTTTCCAAGTTAAGTGAATTAATTTGATTTTAAATGAAAAGAAGATTCCACAGGGGGAAACATTTGTTCTGATAAATGTTCAAATTGTTGGACTTCTAAGTACATATTTTGATAGCTTATATTTTTTGACTGATTAGACATTCAAAAAGTTGTGTATGAAGGTTCGTAAATTTAAAAAAAAAATACCTTTCTGCATGACCATTTCCCTTGCACTCTCTTTAGTTTCATTTCAAATAATACTGAGATTTTTTTAGTCGTGTCGTCTGAATGAAGTTATAATAATTTACTATAAGTGTGTTTTGGCTAAAAATAGCAACGTTAAATCTAATTGAATTTGATTTGATAGACATTCGCAATTTGGTTGATTTTTAGTGTCTACTTCACTGTTCTTTCGCTTCAATATCAATTCAGTTGATAAATAAAATTCCTAACTCAACTACAAATGTAGCTGATTATCCTGTAATTGATTTTCAATTTATTTGATATGTTTTCAACATGCTTTTGATAGCTATGGATATGTATTTTCTTAGGTTATCAATAAATAGCTTGAAAAAATTTAACCGAATTTATAGAAAACTCTGTGAAAATTCTAATGAATATTGTCAAATGCGAATCTTTAAATAGAATTAAACAGAAACTGCGATTTTACCTTGGACTTAATTTTATATATTTTTAATGTGTTTTTATCAAAAAGTAACTGTTTGACTCTTTATATCTGTGAAAAAATTAGAAATGCAAAGAACAGAAAGTAATTGCCGATCGAACACAATGGTCACTATTGTTACAAGCAGGAGCGCGAAAAGGCCTATTGCTGAAAGTATCTTTTTTTAAGTTAAAAAAAATGAATAACCAAAATGATGGTTTCAAACGCTAGCTTTCTATTAAAACACTAATATTATGAAAAAAAATTAATATCCCTCACTATCCATTCATCATCATTTCTCTCCTTCCCAGGTAGTTTTTCACAGTATCGATCAAACTTACAGCCCCATAAAAATTCCGGTAGATTATGTCTGCATAATAAATGCAATTTCCTTTGAATGCTGGCTGAATTGTTTCCTATTAATATTGATTACAAGAGAACACGTGACAAGCGTGTCGATGAAAAAAGAACTCATCCTTATACAACCCTTATTGATGGTATCGGATAATATGTCGACAACGGTAGTCTTGCTAAATGGATTAGGGTATGAAGGGATAATAGGAGCTAATCTAATCAAATCAAATGAAAAATTGAAGTTGATGAGAAGTGTAAACGTTGCCTTTCTTAAGCTAATTGATTGTATCATGCTGAAAGGATATTATTTGGATTGTGTAACCTTTACAATGAGGAGAAAGAACAATACTATATATGTTGGAGATAAATATGACCATGAGCTTGCTTCTAGCTATTTTTTGTTGTTGATATTTTCAATTCAAAAGTACGGCCTAGCGGCTGAGCTTAAAAAATGAAGAAAAGCAATTCATTTTAATGAAGAAATTGTGTCAAATTTGATTTTGTGGCTAAAAAATGTATACCAGCCACTCATTGTTCGAGAACAAGTACAGCCGCCGCTTGTATATAGTTTTGTGAATCTAAACCGCATTGTATGATAAAGTATATAAACCGTAAGGACGATTAATTATATATGCTGAATCGATGCAATGACAAAGTATTTTCTTCACGCCGTTGTGTTCACGAATTCCTGTTCTTTTATATTGTCTTCATTTATTGATCAAACTTCGCAGTTTTGCCT
This sequence comes from Oxycera nigricornis, assembly GCA_963942545.1. Lineage (NCBI taxonomy): Eukaryota > Metazoa > Arthropoda > Insecta > Diptera > Stratiomyidae > Oxycera > Oxycera nigricornis. Next base: position 11,950,226 of record OZ012663.1, on the reverse strand, counting down.
AATGAGTCAGTCAAGTTAGAGAACGCAAATTACCACAAATTGATTTGTGTGTTGTCATTCGTTAACAACTATAGTAATCGTCACGCAAATTTCTAGCTCTACACGAAAAAGTCTCCACTATTATGCCCTTAATGGTGATGATATAGTTTTCTATTGAAATGTTTAGTGTATCGATTGAGTTTGACTACCAGTTCGTTGCTATTAATAAAATTGCATTGCTTATTATTACCAGCACAAAACGTTTGAACCATAAAATAAGAAACATTACCAAGCCTAACTCATAAAATTAAGGGCATGTGCTCAGTGTCTTGGATAGAACTGCCAACTTTATGGGCCGATATTCATCCCTATAACAAGGGCAGCAAAACGCTTTCACTTTTCCATGTCTTGCTGCCAACATTTACCTTAATTTGCCAATTGGATCGGCTCAGTTCAACCTTAAACTAAACGTGCTTCCACCAAAGTCGATAATATATCATTCATTAATTCACCGCTCGACTCGAACTCTGCTGAAAGGCTTCAATCAATTCAATGGCCGACACTCTCATGAAGCAAAATAATTAATCGAACCGTGTGGGTCGTGTGGCGGGTCATTTCTTCAATAAATCGTCGATTTATACTTGCCAGCATGTTGCTGTTGCTGTTGCTGTTGTTGTTGCTGCTGCTTCATGAAATTCATTTTTCATCGATTTAATATGAAAATGGAAAGTTTAGAGCTTGTCAATACAGCGCTCCTTGTTATTGATCGCCGGAAAAAGATAGCCCCAATCTTGTTTCCATCTATTGAAATTCGGAATTGTATTGTTACGAGTTGAGCCGAACTAATCAGTGTGAGTTGAAAAGTTTTGCGAACTATTCATTCATTTTTTTTGGCGGAGGGCTGCTGTTTTGAATCCGTGCAGATCGCAATTTGTTCGATACAACTTTCAGGCGCCCACCGAAATCAGATTGAAAGAAATGCGGCCAGGAATGGTGATTTCGAAGGTCAAATACTTGTGAGTAGATGCGGAGGATTTGATTTATGGGGAATTAATTGAGCTTAGTAGTACTGAGAGTTGTACTTCTAGAGCAATGAAGTGTCTCTAGAACAAAGGTTCACTTTGCTTATAACCGAGCAAATCAATGAATGTCCAATCATGTCACGCTCAAAAACCTGCCAATAAAATGCAACATTTAATCCACATCTACGAGGAGCAAGCGTCGAACCTCGAAGAATTATTATAAAACAATCAATCGGGAGCATCTTCGTTCGCCTGCATCTATACTCCTTTAGATATGATCAGGGTCTTTGCTTCCTCTGCAATCACGACGGAAGCTAGCAGCCATTATGCTCTGGAAGTACTAATGATTGTTTTGGCTGAACTTACGAACAGTTTTTAAGTGCTTCACCGGTTATAAACAACAAAAACAACAACAACAACAGCACCAAAAAAGCATGACTGCCGATGGGTTTCACAAACGGACTCGAAACCCTGTGGCGATGTAATTACATCAAATAATATGATTTTGAAAAATACTCGTTGGCAGATGTGGGAAATAATATATTGCACGATTGTAACGTTATCATTGTTTGAAGATTGATTTGCAGTTATATTGAAGAAGTTGCACCTCTATTTCAACAATGGTTGATTCTAATTAGTCGAAGTCATGTGAATTTGGATGTTCCATCTTATATTTAGATACAGGTGTGTCAATAAAGATTTTAGATCCGTGTTGTTCTCGAAACTATAAAATATAATAATATAATATAATCATCGGTGTTCCCAAAAGCGACATTCGCATTGGCAAAACTAAGAGAAAACAATGTCTTTGGGTAGCTGAAAATTTCTTTGACTTAAACAAATGCAGGCACTGAATAAATTGAATAAGCCTTGATCGAAGGCCTGCACCAAAAATATTTCAAGTCTTTTTAAATCAAATCAAAAGAAGCATTAAATAGTTTGAGGTGATCAAAAATATTAACAAGCTGCGAGGTGCGACCCTTGAGGTCCACACGGTCAACTTCCCAGTAATATCTACATGAATATTAAAAATATTAAACACAAAAATATTTATGAAAATACTACTACTTTAAATAATAATAATGAGAGGTACTCGTAATCGTAATTGAAATGAGCTAGTATCAATCATATCATCTACTGTAGCGTTCATTGATTACGTAATGCTTTTGTTGGATGCGGGGTGGATTGTTTTGATTGACTATTCACGCGGATAAATCGGAGCGGGGCGGGCTATAAAGCCTTTTTTACGTTATTTGTTATTTTTACATTGATGCTTGAAGGACAAAAGAGCGCTAGCAAATGCATTTTTGTTATTATGCCCACTGAAGAGGTTTTCTCGCGAGGTGTCCATTTTAAATAATTTTGTTCAAAATTGCCATGATTTCGGCATAATCATTGAATTTGTGTTTTGTCACGAGCCGTGTTTTAGGTTTTTTTTGGATCATACAAAATAATTTGGCTAGTTTTTCTTCGAAAACTATTAGGAATGTATAAATTATATAAACATTTATTACTGAGCTGTGCCAATCAGGTTAAAAATTTATTTTTTATGAAAAAAACTCTAATTTTCCCATTTTCTTTTATTAAATGGAAAAACGGCGGAAAGGACTTTTTCTAAAGTTGAAAACATAAAAAAAAATTAATGCACGTTGAATGACACCTCAATGATGCAAACATCATATATGGTTCGTGAGATATAGTGGATGATAAAAATGAGCTTGAAAATCATGATGACTTGTAATGATTTGTTATTTTTAATTTCATTTTTACCTCATCATGAAAAAAAATTTTGCTGGTTTTCTTACAAAAACTGTTAGTAGTATATAAATTTTGTATACATTTATTACTGCGTGCTGCAAATCAGGTTAAAAACTTATTGTTTATGGAAAAAAACCTATTTTTTAGCACTTTTTTTCAAAAAATTAAAAAACTGTTCAAACGATTTTTTTAAAAACTTGATAGAATCACACAAATATTAATACGCGTCGATAGACACCTTAACTTTGCAAATCGTATTTGTCGTTCCGGAGATATAACGCATGACAGAAATGACCTTCAAACGGGCAAACCAGCAAATCCCCCCGACCGAAGTGTCCCAAAAACTAATCAGCTCTTTAGATTGCAAAGACGCTTCGATTGACACCTCAACGAAGTCGATACGACTTTGTTTACGTGAGTTATGCTCGTAGAAAAAACTGTCCACGCACATACGTACGTACACACACACATACATACTTCTTTCTAAAAACACTTAAAATATACTCTATAGACCTTAAAACGTAAAGAAATGTTGAAAATTTCAATTTCGATTTTCGAGGCGATTACAAGAACTTCCCATATACTGGGAAGTTAAAAAATGAAGCAAAAAATGAATGAATGATCTATTTTTCTAGGTGCGACTCTTATGGTCCACACGACTAACTTTCCAGTGGGGTGAATAAAAAAACTATGATTTGTTTTTATTATTTATGTTTATATATTCTATTAGTATTCTAAAATATTATAATTTTTTTTTTTAGCCAGAAAAGCCATTTGATAGTGGATGACGTCTCCGCCCTCGTCATCTACCAAAGTCTCGACCAGATCCAAAATCCCGCAGATCCAAAATCCCCCATATCCTAAATCCCTCAGATCCTAAATCCCCCAGATCCTAAATCCCCCAGATCAGAAATCTCTCAGATCCTAAATCCCCCAGATCCTAAATCCCTCAGATCTAAAATCCCCCATATCCTAAATCCCTCAGATCCTAAATCCCCCAGATCCTAAATCCCTCAGATCCTAAATCCCCCATATCCTAAATCCCCCAGATTCTAAATCCTCCATATCCTAAATCCCTCGATCCTAAATCCCCCAGATCCTAAATCCCCCAGATTCTAAATCCCTCGATCCCAAATCCCCCAGATCAAAAATCCTCCATATCCTTAATCCCCCAGATTCTAAATCCCTCGATCCCAAATCCCCCAGATCAAAAATCCTCCATATCCTTAATCCCCCAGATCCTAAATCCTCCATATCCTAAATCCCTCGATCCTAAATCCCCCAGATCCTAAATCCCCCAGATCAAAAATCCCCCAGATCCTAAATCGCTCAGATCCTAAATCCCCCAGATCCAAAATCCCTCAGATCCTAAATCCCCCAGATTCTAAATCCCCCATATCCTAAATCCCCCAGATTCTAAATCCCTCCATCCCAAATCCCCCATATCCTAGATCCCTAGATCCTAAATCCCCATATCGTAAATGCCCCAGATCCTAAATCCAATAGTAAATTACTTATAACAATATCCAATATAAACTGCATTAGCGTCTCTCCTCTCATTCTCCCAAACCTGATAATATAAGTTTGAAATTTAAAAAATAATCTTGATTTTTTTTCAAATTGCATTTTTTAAAAATTTGATCAGAATTTTTCTATAACACACAATAATAATAATATTACTATGAAGGCATTTTGGATCTGCACGAATTAATAGTGCGTTTCAACAGTTTTAAAATTAAGCAATTTTTTGCAGTTTTTTATCCTCAATAAAAAACGGCTAAACCGATTTTGCTGAAAACTCATTCAGTTCTAAGCTACGTAATTACGCGTCGAATGAAACCAGTCCCACCGTAATTCGATTTTTGGTTCTTGAGATAATCGAGACGAAAAATAGTTCCGAACGCACATACGTACATACACACTCACAGACATCTCTCTAAAAACGATGGATTTGGATTCTAGAGACCTTAAGGCTGAGGCTCCACATACGATTCCAAATCGGTTTCGGTTTGTTTGTTTTTAAGAATGAACGTTATAGCGGCGCGACCTTTTCTTATTTTGCATGTTATCTATATGAGAACCGGGCGACCCTGCGTCCACGTCCGATTCGATCAATAACGCCGGTTTTACGACCCGTCTGGTTCATAATGACCCGGGTCGACGTTCCGATTCATAATCAGAACGAAGGAGCTTCCTTCTCGCTCATTTACACGCTTTCGCCATAAGATCGGATGACACCCGGCTCCACGGCCGGTTTTCTGAAACCGATTTTCTGTATGCGCATGCGTTGTGTTCATTCGATAAAAGGCAGTGAACGGAGAAGGCCATGGAGCAGGTGATAACGGCAGTTGCAAATAATCCGGCAATATGGAGTATTGCGGAGAAAGATTACCGCAACAGGGAGTTGAATGATGCGGCGTGGGAGAATGTTTGCCGAGAAGTGTGCCCTAGTGCCAGAATTCACTGACACCATCAACAACGCAAGACAGATGTTTTCACGTTGAGCACCGACACGAGAATGAACACTAAACAAACAATCTGATTCAAGAGCCTCGCACGTTCTTATTTCAGATTTGGAATCGTACGTGGAGCCTCAGCCTAAAACGTGGAGATATGTCATAATTTGGGATTCGCGAAATCGACCCCATTACAATAACTTCCCACTGGGAAGTTAATAAGATTCAGCATTCATATGCACCAGTCGAAATATCCATAACCTTACTGTCCGAGTTTCATTTTTATCTTTTGATTTCACACCCTTTGCTTGAATTACACAATTTTTATCTTTATGTTCACAGAAACAAAAATTTCGTAAACATTTTTCAGCAACCATAAATTTGCTAGACGTTGCATCAACTTGGCCAGCAGTTCATTGTGTGTATAAAGTAAAAAAAAAGATTCCTAAATAATTATAAATAATATAAATAAAATAAAAATATTAAAAAGCTGTCAGAATATATTCCAAAAATAATAATTTGAATTAAATTTGTTAATCGATTATTTTTTAATTTGACTATTGTTTATAAATCCTCCAAGAATTTTCTTACAATTTTCACCACGGTTCGTGTATTCGAATAATTTCTGCAGCATTTTGCAAATTGCTGTATACATTTTGCTCTTAAATTTCAATCTTAACAGTTACGTTGCGAATGTTTTGAAGTATAAAGTGAACGCACTAAAATGTCTACAGTATTTGTCAAGTGGTTCGGTCAGTATGATTTTCGTAATCAAGCCTTTTCATTAAATTGATAATTAACGTTTTTCAAGAAAAAGGTGGGAAAAAATTGTTAAAATTTATTGAAATTTGAGTTTCCAAACATTTTCTCTCTCGATTTTTTATCTTGCTGAATTTTTTGGCAGTTTGTAGCGTAATATATTTTTTTAAATATTATTTTTGTATTGATAAAAGTGTTTGGTTTTTAGTAATTTTTTAATAGAAATTTCATTTTGCTGGTGGGTAAAATTTTTTTCAATTATTTGTAGAATTATTTAAAAATAATTGATGCGTTCAAATTTTTAAGGTAGTAAAAATTTCTGAGATTCTGTTCATTTTTAAAATGTTTCCACTATTGCCTTCATTGCCGAATTCGATTTTTGTCAAAGTGTACAAAAAATTGTAAAAAAAACAAAAAAATGTATTTCAAATCATTTTAACCAATTCGTTCACAATTCCATAAATTTATTCGACAATTTTACATATTTTTGTTTTATTGAAGTTTTCGGTCCTAATTTCCAAAAATATGAACATTTTTTTCTGAAATGCACGTTTTGTTTAGCAAACGTTTTATTAATTGGATAATGTTTTCATTATTTTGAAGGATAATTGCGGTGCGGCGTCGATTGAATAGAAATTTTATCAGGCATTCGTTTTGGACAATTTTCCAGATCTTTCAGTATTTTTGTGCAGAAATTTAATCGCAGCAACTTGTGCAAAAAGTTCTACAATTTTCGCAGGAAATTTATGTGTTATGTTGAATAGAAGTTTTCAACGTAATCGAAATTAATGATTTGTTTTTACGGTTGTTCATAAATATATTTTACGAAAAATATGCTTCATAACGACAACGTTTTGTTAGATGTTCAGTATAAATTGCTTTAAAAGTTGTTTTTCAGCGAAGCTTGATTTTTTTCCGTGTTCGTAAGTTCTGATGCCATTTGTCAACATTACACAAAAAATGTGACAACATAAGTCTCTAGTTTTGTTATTAATTGATTCCACTCTTTAATGGGTTAATGAAATTTCCTGTTTATGTTTCATATTTTGCTTGAAACAAAAAAATTGTCGTTTGTTCAATTTGGTTTCAGAAAAGATGCTGACCCAGCAGACTATTTTGGAAAGCTTGAACTCTTTCAAATTGCATAGCTCAAGTTAAAATTTCAGCCATTTTGTTCAATTTGAGTCACTGAAAAGCCGAAATAAATATGGAGTTTAGACCACGCTTCCTATTTTATTGCAATTTGAGCTTCCCAATGAAAGGACAGTTATCCATCGTTAAAAAAATGTTTGGAAAAGCAGTAGTTGTCGTGATGACTTCCAGATATTTCTCAAAATAATCTTTCATTTTCAAACCTTGGCAATATTTTTTCTTCATAAAAACGTATCTGATAATATTAACAAAGTATCTTCTCGTCTACACAAACTTTTCTGAACAATAGCAGCAATTGCTAACAATTTGTTAATGTCCCCTTACTCCGCTCCAAAACACCCACCAAGAAGATTCATTGGAAAGCAACCCTCGGGAATTATTTATAAATTTATCGTATAGAGGCTAATAAACCGCCTAATTGACTATAAATCAGGTTCCAGCCATAACGACAAAAACTTAATAGTTTCTGTTGAGTTCCCTAACCACTCACTATTCTGAAATGATGTTCTTGAAGACAGGCACACCCTGCCATGTCCTCCTACTCAGCTCTTCCCAGACAGACGCAATCGAGCATTTTGTCAGCCATAAATTAAAGCATTCAACGCAACTTCCCCGTGCATGGAATAATTTGATTATCGAAAAATTTATTATAATCGACGGTTTCATTTGAAGGCTGTTGTGTCTTTTTGAAATTCGATTGAGTTGGAATAAAGTGAATTTGCGAAGTTAGATTTTACTTACAAGTTGTACGAAATGTTCACATGCAAAACTCAAAATATCTTCAATTTTCAAAATTACGATCTTCAAGACTGCTTCTGTAAAAAAATAGATTTGTTAATATATTACCGTATCATATAATGCTGTATACAAAAATAATGTTTAGATAAATTATATCTTTAATTTTAAACGCGGTGCCTCTTTATCTGCCATCCCTTTTGGCTTTTCGAAGTATAATGAAATATAGTTATTTAATTTTTCCCCGCAAATGTTATTAACATTTTTTTCTTTCCTTTCTAGGTAAGTCTCACCCAAAGTAAATCAAAGATAATGGTAAATGTACTACATTAGTAAGTAAATATGCAATTCATCCTTAAAAATTATAGTCCCAATTGTCAAAAAACCACACCAATCCGGGCCACGAATGTGCAAGTTAAAATATTTTGTTGTCCCAATTTGTGAATATTTGCAACATTTTTGCAGGTCTTACTTATTCTTACGTTTGAAATGCTTCTTCGAAAAGTATTTTTATGGATTTTTTTTGAAACTGTGTCATTGACAAAAAATATCAATTTCAAAATCTAATCGTATTGCGATCATGTTTTACAACTTTCTTCAATGCGAATACTCGAAGTGTGGCATAATTGCTGAACTTTCAGCATGAAATTCTCTGGCTTTCAGCTCCATAGTGTTGCAAAGCATGGAACAAGGATGGATCTTGACTAAATTTGTAGAAAATTAGAGGATCAATGATATAACCTTGTGGGACACAGAAAAAAGTTAATACCAATAAAGACATAGAAAATTAAGGGACTTGAGTAGAACTTTGTGAAACACATGACGAAGAAGATTATTAATAATTTTGAACAAATTTTTTTAATACGAACGAACCATTGTGTAAACGACAAAATAGTGGCAATGGATCGACCATAAATCAAATCAAAAATCATCTCAAAATCACTTCTACTCTACTTCAATGTCGTTGTAACATAGTTCTGCATTGGAATGGGTTATATAAGATAGGATTCTGTCAAAGTAGGATGCCGTAACCCACCGAAACATAAAATTATTCTGACAGAGCAGCATATACTACCAACCTGAAATTGTGACTGACAAACCAAAATATGTATTTAGACTAGCCGAAAAACATTTGTATTGACTAAAAATAATCTTCAAAAAATCAAACAAAAATCACTTGTAACAGTCAAAATTTTTAGTCATAGGTGCCAAAAAATCCATGAAAACTTTAGAAAAGTAACTATTTTCCGTAAAAATGGCAATAAAATACAAAATAGAAATTCTTTAGACCATGAAAATTTATTGAACCAATTAAAATCGAATATGTAAACTATTTTTTGATTTATGGCTAAGATGAATTTGTACCTCTTCAACTTGTATCTTTTTTGATGCACAAAGCATTGGTGTTGTTTGAATCACAGTGCAAGAATATTGAGTAGGCATTTCGAGATAAAAACTTGCCGATTCTTCTTCTCAATCGAACTTAATTGCACAATACAAATCCAGATCCTTCATCGCATATAACTGTGATCCATAATATCGCAGGATTATCCTTTGGACCAGCGAATAAAATCGAATAAGATCGAATGAAGCAACCAACAGATACGTAAACTCAACAGAAAAATTGGAAGGAGCAAAAATTCTTCAGACTTCAAGAAAAAATTGATTAAAATAATCAAAAATGTGGCAAACCTGCAAAAAATTGATTGGAACATCTAAAAATTTGTTCCAAATTGTTAGCTATTCTAACCAAAAAATTAAGTTCACAAAATACAGGAAAAATGGAGCTTAAAACCATTTAACAAAAAGTTGATAAAACCAAATAAAAATCAGTGATCCGACATTTATGTTGGATCGACCAGAAAATTGACTAGACGCACTGTTTGTGATTTTTGGTTTGAGATATTTTATTAGAATGTAGGACCATGTTTAACATTTGACATACAAGGTGAAAATAAAACTCCTCACCTATACAACTCAGAGTTATATTAAGGGGTTATATCCACTTGTAATTTTGAAAAAAAAAATCAAATTTCTTTTTTTTTTGCATATTTTGAATGTACATATATTTGAGAATATCGTCGAAAAATTTCACATTGATCCGGCAAAAAGTTTCAGAGAAATTAGCGTATTTCTAAAGACGTCTCCGAGCGTTTGAAAGTAGGCGAAGCGTAAACCGGAATAGCAACTGCTTCTCATTACCCCTATGCCCTTGTCTATGCTTTTTATAATGTTTTTATTCTTGAAATTATAATATAAACGGTTTATTTTATACCTGAAAGCTATATTTAGAAATTTTAGGTATAAAGTAAGTACATTTCGTCAGTTGAAAATGAACTGCCACGATGTAAGTTGGAAAAAAAATTGGTTCCCAAAACTTTAAACGCGTTTTTCTCGAAACAGTGTATTCAAAGTCGGTGAGGAAAATTTCTCCAAAACGGCTGAACCGATCGGCTTGAAATTTTCACACAATCTTCTTAGATACTTGTATCAGGTAATGATTGAAGGAATAAGGTTTCTGACAATAATTTCGATTTTTTAAGCCCATTTAAACTGTAAATTTTCTTTAAAAAACGATGTTTTTCTTTGGGAAACCGCCATTTTTTCTACAATCAAAATTTTGACTATTTCATCGATCATTATCTGTATTCATCTATCCTAAAAATAAATCTTTTTATTTTTTTTTATTTCCGATAATTTGGATCAGAGATATCTTCCTCATCGCCTGACATCTTTTTGTGGAGGTCCTCTAGGAGATCTATTACAGGAACAATGGAATCGAATATTTTTTATAATGCATCGCGAATTCTTAAAATACATTAAATCCGCTATATGTACATTTATTCTATGTATTTATTTAATAAAAAGCCTCTTCACAAAAAATTCACAAAAAAACATGTTTTTTCGGACTTACAAGTGGATATAACCCCTTAACCTAATTTAAAATTGCATTTATTTCAAACATGCATCGAACAGAATACACCTAAATCGGTTTTTTCGTTCGATTTTATTTTGGTACCGAATAAAAAGCAAACGAAATAGAAAACTAAACTTCAGCTATTGAAAACATTAGCTTCTTTTGTTGCGTTCTATCAGCGCAAGTCAAAAATGATGGGGCTAAAATAACCCCACCTTGTATGCCGAAAATTAAGGGTTATGTTTGTCATGTTGAATTGTTTAAGGGTTTATTGCTTGGGCTATTTTAAAACGGTCTCAATTGTATTCTAGTGCATTTGACCAAGACTGGTTGTCGTTGCGTTAGATTTGGAAAGCTTGGATTGACGACATAGTTTGGTTATTCGATTAGGATCATATTTTGAGGCATTTCGTTTTTATATCCGGACCATGATAAGGTGGCAAGGGAGTAAGCAGACTCGAAATGTTTGATGGATTTGGAATGGTCTCATTCGATTTACTATTACGCTTTGGTTTACATAGCTGATAATCAAGATAGTTGGATATGTTTTGAGAAATTATCTTTTCGACAGGCTACTTGAAAAATTATGTGTCGTTGGTAATGACCTCTTACTACGTAAAACTTCAAAGACAAGATTACATAAGATGTTGTCGAAACAAAAATAAGCACGAATATCCTTGAATTGTCAAATATATATCACGCTCAAATAAGATTGTCCTTTAATATTTTGATAATAAGTCAAAAGCTTCAACAATCTGACCACGATCATTCAACATTTATTCAGAAAATTTAGTTTTTTCATTCGCTGATCTCTCTAAATAAGTGCTGCAAGCATCTTTACATCGTTTATCAATCATTTAGAAAATATAGCTTTCGCATTAAAGTCAAATCATGCAATCGAATGCTAAGTGAAAAGTTTAGAGTCAAATTTAACTTGCGTAAAAAATTTAAAGTGCTCAATAGACAAAAAGTAACAGTGTCTATTTTTATTCTTTAAATATCTTCCAACTGTATCCTAAAATAAATCTGATTTTATGAGCAACTGTTTTCTCAACTTTAAATTCACAAAACTACAAACCAAATCGAATTAAACCATAGCGCACTAAAATTTCCATAAGTGCTTCTCATCGAAAACGTATTAATGCAAAACGTAAGTGTCCTAGAACTCTAAATTTGATTTGGCAATTTGCCAGTCAAACGATTTATAGCTGGAGTATGGCAAGCAATTCAATGTAATATCCGCATTAGTAGCCCAAATGTATATCTAATGTATCTTTGCCAACCAAAAATTTGCAGATAATAGTTTTTGTAGTCTTTCGCAGCACCGTTAAGATGGTTCTACCAAAAGATCCGTGTCATTGTAATGATTGCGCGGTGCTTTTAGCGAACCTCTAAGCTACAAGAACACGAAACGAGTCCAATGTTAATCTGGCGAATGTGTTTTTTGTTGTTGCTTTGGATAAATAAAGTCATTTACAAATTCAATTGAATTAATGACTTCAAGGTGTGGATACTGACTGTCTTTCATTTGTGCTTCGTAATTGTGACATTGATTTCTGTATTTATCTTGCAATTATTAATCTATTCTGGGTGTTAATTCGCTTCTATTTGAATATGACAGTCGTTGGCTTTTATCTCAGTCAAATCCTAAATCTGAATGTCATTCACGAGTCCTTTACGAATGGTGAAAAAAACAACACTGAAATCAGAATGTATCTGAACTTTTTCAGTTCCCTTCGATGCGTAGATAAATTTGACAATATCTTCGGATTTATTCAGGTCAAATGTCCATTCTATCTTAATTGATGGTCATAATTGAAAAGCGTTGAGCAAACTATGTTGTTGCGATGAACATCTCAAATGAAGCATTACAACGAATTACACTTTGCGAAGAAAAATTCTACAAAAAAAATTATTGTAAGGTAGGCAAGGTCTAACAAAAATCAATCTTTGCACACTTTTATTTGTGACCTATTTAATTTTGCTCAATCATTGATGCCATGCTTGCTTGAGAACTAAGAGGTTTGCCAAAGAATTACGGATCTCTATGATCGATTTGAAAAGATTCTAATTACGCTGAATTGTGCAATGAGGGGCCCGAACACCGGTCAATGGTAAATAACGTGAAATTGTGGAGGTTTTTCGAGCTCAATCCGTGTATCTTTGGGAAAGAAAAATATTTAGAGAATAGACAGTTTACTGGATTGGTGGCTGTTTTGGAATGGTGTCAGATAGTAGTGTGTCTGTTTGTTGTTGGGAATTTTATCGTGTTTTACGATAGATGTTTCGTATGAAGTTCTACTAAGAACGATCTGTGCAATGTTCCGGTAAGAGTTATGAGCGGCAAGGCAGAGGGAAATTAATTTGATGCTCTGGAAAATTGTTTAGATTGTTCTATTTTAAATCACATCCGTTGAATCGTTTGTCGGCTTTTTTAGGTTGCATTGAAGATAACAAACACCATCAATTTAATGTGGTATATGTTTTGTTGTCAGTTGGTTGGATCATTTAATGATATTTTGGGCTTCATTTAATGCAGCGAAATTGGACATTTTTACCTACTTAAAAGTCGCTGAAATTGGAACTACATCCTATTTAAGATACTATTGAATTTATTGAAACAAATACATGTCACTTTTTTCGACTATTTTCATTTTATTTATCTTTCCGTTGTCAAGTCTAAGGGATCAAATACGTTCGGAACTTTCCGAGAGTCATTCGTTTTTTTTTGTTTTTTACTGATTATGAACTTTTGAAAAAAAAATCACTAAAACATAATACGTGGTGTTAAAGTCTCATCGATTTAACCTGACCACGTGTTGGAGACTCTCAAAGTTTCAAACGCATTTTTCTCGAAACAACTTAACGACAATTACGACAGCATCATATCCCCGAAATTTTCCAGTATTATTGCTGGTTTTTGTAATTAAATCGGTATGATCCCTTTCAGATAGTATGTCCAGCCTTTTGTAATAGTTTGCTCATTTCAACTTTTATAAATAATTAAATTCATTTTATCACACCAAAAATGGCCGTTTTGCTTATTTACGAAGAAATTACGCCAGAAATAAACTTCATCGCTAAACATGATTTGACGGTAAAAATGCGATTCAACTTCCTACTCATTTTCAAGTTATTGACCGAAAGTACGACGCAAACGATAGTCCAATGGCTTCAATTGTTGCGCTAGTTGAATCTTATAGGGCTTCATTCCAAGTCTAAGATCTGTCCTCAAAATTTTCCATGTAGTGTACGGGCAGAAGCCAGAACGGTGTTGAATTGATAAATTTGGATCCTTAGTCACACTTCCCTTTACAGCAGCGACAACTGCATCGGTACGCACTGTACGAGCTCGTGTTGGATGAAAATTGTCCAATAGAGCATACATGGACATAAATTGTTCCATCGTTTCGCGTAGAGCTGTTGCGATGGGCGATTATGAGCACCAATAATTGTGTATGAAAAAACAACAAAATTTGACTAGAACGACTTTATTTGTTACTTTAGAGTGCAACAATCCTTTGGGATTTTTTTATCTATTCAGTGTTAATGATGTTATGATGCAGACCAAGAAGTGGCATTTTATTTTGAAGCTGAAAATAGCTACAAATTTGAAAACTTTTTGATGATAACCAGATTTTTTAAAAATGTTTCTCAGTTTTACGTTGGCGTACACTTTTCATTTTTTTTTAAATAATGCTTGATTTTTTGATTGTTTGTTCTCGTTATTTTTTCGCACTCAGAATGTCCATCATCGAGATTATCTCATAGTATTTTTTTCTTCTTTAACCAACAGCAGCTATGATCGTTGCTTTGCATGAAGCGTGGCTTTGTGTGCAAATCGCCAAAAATTTGATGGCTATATTTCAATAGAAATGTGCTTCATTTTCAAGTTTTCATTGCTGTTTCAAGTGGATTATATTCGCGTACATTAGGAAATTTCAAAAAGTACCATTGGTTTTCCATTTTTCTTTTTAATGGCACACGATCTTGATCGTTTATAATTCATCAAAAAATTAGCAGCTAATGTTATTGGAACCCTAGTATTCTTGGCCGTAAGTAATGTATTGTTTTATACTTGAAAAATATCAAAAAACAATGAAAATTTATGTATAAAGTGAGCACTGTATTGCGAATTTTCGGTTGAAATGATGGCTTGTCATCGCTAAGCTGCAGTTCAACGCCATTAAACCGTTTTTTACAAGAAATTGTTAAGGACCATTGCCACTCCAATGATTAACAACACATTTACACATTTTAAGCAAACATCTAAACAGCTTTTCCTGAAATAGGGCCAAAAACAATCAACAATTTATTACAAAATGGAGTTAAGACGATATGCTACCAGCAAGCAATCTGTATTAGCCATTTCACTGATTTTTTTATAATTAACACTTAATTAATTGAAAGCTGTACTCTGTTGAATAAAGCGAGAATCATTAAAAATCATTTAGCCGTGAATTTGCTTATTGCTTATAGTAGCAAAAAAAATTTCAATTTGCATACTCATCACAAGCGCCGGATTCTTAGAATAATCATCACATAAAAAAGGCAAATTCACTAAAAATCAAGGAAGTATATGAATGAACATTTTATAATGTTGATTGATTATGATTTTCTGTTGTCAAATTGTATAATTGGTAACATCAAGTATCTTGTTAGACATGCTTCTTTGAATTTATCTTTCAGTAAACTTAATTGAAACACAAAAAAGGTGGAGAACCATTCATTTCTTTATGTCATATCGGTTTTGTAATCTTTTGTCTCCCTAAATTATGAGTGGTTTAAGATAAAATGCTGATTGTGCTGTGTTTATGATGATTTATCTGCTTACATTTTGAATTTTCGGATGATACAATACGAAAATTACCATAAAAAGGGTTCATACGGAAGAAATGCATCAGTGTCGTGCGTTAGCCTCCTTATTGATTCAATCCTGGTATTGTCTTGTCACCGTTGGTGGCTTGAAATTATCATAGATGGGTCCTAAAGTATTTGTGATTCGTTTGAGACCACGCAAGATCCAACTTGATCCGGGATAACCGCCCCATAGTAGAAGTTCACCTGCTCAAAGTCATGTTTCTTCAATTTTCTGGCAGAGACTGAACCGTAACTATCTTTTCAGGGTTCATAAACCATGACCGCGAATCGTCACGAGAACAACTTCAAAGTGTAAAACACAATTTTCAAAGAATTTAAGCCTCGATTAAGCCTCACTCGCCATGAGATTCGTTGTTGGCTTTTATTTAATAATAATTTAGTCAAGGTCCTCCGAATACTTTCGGCAATGCTGTCTTTTTCGGTTTGATTTGTTTTTCTCTCCACCAATCTTTTCGTGGTTTTCTGCATCTGATATGCGTCTATTGTATGTTTTCCGCACCTTCCCTTGTCCCTCATTCAGACTGAGTTTTGTAACCGTGTCGTGTACATAATTAATGGGATATTAAGATTTGTGAGACCTAAGAATTTCGGCTGGGGCTGGTAAAGGTTTGTGTTGTTGATGATTGAAATGAAAATTTTCTTAGTAGACTTGCGTAAAGCTAATGTGGACAGAGTGTTTTTTAATGCTCTTGATACCTGCTATGATGATGATGATGATCACCTTGGACTGTCTGATTGTATTTGATATGTATTCATTTATGTTTCACTTCATGCTCTACATGTTTTGGAAATAAGAAAGGTAATGTAGATATTGTGGCAAAGTGTAAATGCGTGAAAGTCCAACAAATTGAATATGTTGTACTTGAGAGATGATATCGTTCGCCCTGGAGTAGCATGCTAGTATGTCTAGCATTGAGGCTAGATGTTTCAGTGTAGGTCTATGGCTTGGTGTGCCTTTATAGTGCCTTAGAATTGATGTTGATATACAGACATTTTAAATGTAATTTGTTTGTTTATATTGGCGCCCTTGTGGTTGAAATTCTGTCTATTTATGCCACAATCGACTTAGCGGTCAGCCAAATCCTTCGACTTAAGGTCAAGCCTAAACTTTTTTGGAACCCTGAATACCTATATCGTTGAAAAGCTTCTCCACGCTAAACAAGTACGAGTTCTCCGGGTGAAACTTTAAAACTGTTATTAGGACTACAGATACTATTAGGATCTTAGATACTTATTGAACTACTCATAAAAATGCAAGGAACTCGTTCGTTTTTGATAATTACTAAAGTCAGTTCGGGTTTCTTATGTTGTTTTGATTAGCCTCTAAATCGATGATAGTGTAGCGTAGTGTCCATCACAGCCTTATTTAAAAAAAGGTCAACTTCCTTATATTGATTTCTGAGTAAGGAGGTCGCAAAAATTAATCCGCGTCCGATAAGATCATCTAGAGATATTAGGATTTTTTCCGACCTATTTTATGCAGTGACTATTATCTCTGAAAAACAAATATACTTGAAAATTTGAGCAAAAACAAAGCGAGTCTTCATCTATCTATATAAATAAAAATGAATCGCCAAATGTGTTGCTAATC
This sequence comes from Oxycera nigricornis, assembly GCA_963942545.1. Classification (NCBI taxonomy): domain Eukaryota; kingdom Metazoa; phylum Arthropoda; class Insecta; order Diptera; family Stratiomyidae; genus Oxycera; species Oxycera nigricornis. Next base: position 11,932,976 of record OZ012663.1, on the reverse strand, counting down.
GCAAAACTCGAGAACGCCTCGACCGATTCAGCTATTTTTTTAAACATATTTTCCTTAAGGCACAAGGATGGTTCTTACGGAGAGAAAAAATTTAAAAAAATTAAAAAAATTAATTTCAATTTTTAATTAATAAAATTAATTTTTTCTATTGGACTGCGGCAGACCAATAACTTTTGACAGAACGAAGTCTGTCCGGGCAGCTAGTATTGTAATAATAATTTGGTTGATGTTTTACTTTCACCATTTATATCTCATGAAAAGCATATTTCTAGACGTTATGAAGTGGAACTGCCTATATATAGTATATTCGTCAAAAAAATTACTGAAGTACTATGTTCTGTTTTTGTCTTTCTGTGTTTTAGGACTTAAGCATTTCAAAAATATTACTTAGTAACGTCATGCCTAAATGTTCATAGGTAAATGTGTACATTTATCAAGAAAATAAAACGCAGTCCGTGTTGGAGTCACTCCATTGATCCAGCAAACTCTCCGAAAAAATTCGACAAGGCATTACAATAAAATGATTTTCTCGGATAAAAAATTAAACAAAAAATTTAATATTAATAATATTATAATTATTTATTACAAAATTCCATCCAATTTTATTCTACACCATTTTGCTGCTGTGTGAATTGCAATATAAAATACCTTAGGTGAAAAACAACAAAGCAGTTCTGGGCATTTCTATTCAGTGGAAAATTTCGTGAAATCTTTCGTGAAATCGAATTTTTCTAAAGTAAATGTTTGCTAAACTCATGAAAATATTTTGTTAACCTTATCTCTGCGAAAGAAAATTGTTGAGCAAGTTCTTGATTTTCTTAAAAATACGAGGGTCATTCAATAAGTAACGAGACAAATTGTTGTAATTTAAAAGCCGTTTATTCAACCACTACAAAATTTTGGCTACTTTTCAACAAAATTTACACCCCCCCCCCCTCATACACTTGTCCAATCGTTCCTCTATCTTTCTTATGCCACTGGCACGAAATTCTTTTGGTAGCTGTTGGAGCCAAGTTTGCACGTGAATCTTGCCTTCCTTGTTAGAGCCAAATTTTTGGCCACGTAGCGCCTCCTTAAGAGGACCAAACATAGAGAAATATGATGGAGCAAGATCTGGGTTATAAGGAGGGCGTTGAAGAATCTCCCAGCCCAGTTTTTGAATGCATTCTTAAGTTATCTGTGCCGTATGCGGCTGTGCATAAACGTGCCAGTTTTCTTGTATAGCAGCTTATTGACAGTTTTTCTGCTATCAGTTCAACAGTGATACGTCTGTTCTCTTGAATTATCACGTCAATGCGAGATTCAAAGGAACAAGTTGCAACTTCGACCGGTTATCCAGTTCGCTACCCATCTCCAACACTTTCGCGGCCACTTTTAAACTGTTCCATCCACTTGTAAATGTTCCAACGGTTTAAATAATTGTTCTCATACGATTTTAACATCCTTGCATAGATTTCACTACCTTTAACACCTTCTGCTACTAAAAATCTAATCATAGCACGTTGTTCTTCCGTAGTGCAATTTTCAATCGGACTTGACATTTTGAACTAACTGAATTATACGTTATGTTTACAAAATCTTCCCAAACAGCTAATCAGAAATAATAACAATGATGCCAACTTGAAATCCTAAAAGTTTCGTATTGAATTATAAAACAATTTTTGACCTATGTACAACAACAACAATTTGTCTCGTTACTTAGTGAATGACCCTCGTATATATTTTTCCATTAGTTAAAACTATTTATGTACATATATTGTTCAACATTTAAAAACTCTACACGAGTTTATTGCTTAAAATAATATTCCGATATGCAAACATTCAACCAATTTGTTTTTTAGAATTAGAAAATAAAAAGGAGAAAATTCACGAAATAATGAGAAAAATTAAACTGCAGTATGAAATTCCTAATTTTGAATTTCGTCCTAGCGGTGTCCAGTTCGGAAAAAATTTCCTGCGCAGACTGTAGCCGATAAAATGAGAATTTGTTTCGAAAATCTTCACAAAAAGCCTCCATTACTCGTTTTTATGATAAAAATAATTGAATTATGTTATGTTAAAATAAATGAAAAAATTATCAAAAAAGTTTTTACGAAACATTTTTACTAAAAAACAAACCCATAAAAAATTTATAAAATATCAACAAAAAATACCGAAAAAAATCTAAAAATAGCACAATAAATGAAAAAAAATCTAGTTTTTTATGAACTATCTTTTAATTTTTTTTGGCAGTCAAGTGGAATAGCCACTGTGATGGGTCAAATCAAAGTTAAATCAAAGTTTATATGTTCAAAAATATGTGTACAAAATTGCAAGTCAAAATTTCAAAAATTGACTAAGTTACAATGATTGTAGTGAAAGCAGGTAGGCCGATCAGCTGCTCAGAATCGCATCGAAAAAGTTAATAAAAAAATTAAGAAAGTCAACAAGACCCTTGGAGATGAAGAGGAAGAACCGTCATATGGTCCAGGTCTCGATAGTTTAATATAGGTATGAAAATTTTAAAATTTTTTTATACATGATTTCATTACGAGAGAAATGGACTAAAATCTTTAAACGCATTTTTCTCGTAACGACTTTTTTTGAGCGGGTCGCATCAATAACTCGAACAATTATTAACCGATGTCTAATTTTTTGTTTTTGTTTTGTTCGTCTTAGTAGTGGTTGAGGTTAAGCGTAGCCGATTTCAAAATTTTTGTTATTTACTATTTTTTGAACTATTTGAAAACCCCAAAAAAACAGTCGAAAAAATTAAAATATTGTCAATCGGTCACCATTTTGTGAAAAATCAAAATAAAAAATAACGCTACGTACAATGATAACTACATTTGTACAGATTACAAAAAAAAATTTGTTGTTTTTTTAGAGTACCGGCTTTTAAAAAATCGATGCGACCATGGAGGGGGAATTTTTTTTCAGGCGCTACGGCATCGTTTATATTGTTAAAACTATTAAATATTTTTTCATACAAATTTATGGAAAAATTATTAGATGTGTACTTAACAAAATAAAAAAAAACCCGATCCAAAAGTTCCTCTACTTACTCGGTGAAAAAAAAATTTAAAAATCACTAATTTTTCGGCCATCACAGTGGCTATCCCCCTTAATACCTTTCATAATAAGCATTGAATTTAATGAGAAATGTGTCAAAAAGTTTTGAAATAAAAGATTGACGATAAATTGATTTCATTGATACATTTCACAAAAAGAAAACCATCCATAGAAATGTAGTTGAATTTGATAAATTAAGTCGTCAAATATAGATGAATTTTTTTTATTCAAACACTTTTCGGATACAACCGAAAAATATTCAGACACAGGTATGTAAGATACTACTTCCAAAAATTTTCGAAACAATGTTTATACCAAAAAAAATCGGTAAAAATTAGATTGTACATATTTACCCAATTCAATTCCCATTAACGACCGCGCAAATTGCCACAAATACCACTAACAATTCCTTCAAGGTCCAACCTTAAATATTCAAGCCCCGAATACCTTAAATCCCATTCATTTGCCTAGACATTATCTAGTCCCGACTGTATATCATTCCACCAATGACTGGCACCCAATAAAGATACTCCAGATACAAGATACAAATAACCAACTTGAGTGGATCGCATGGTGAACCGCAATATTGACGGAAGTCCACGAAATAGACAATCCTAGATCTAGACATGTTTGCCGAGGTATTCGAATAATGCGAAGGCTACAATCGGCACAACAATCCACTTCTCGACTTGCCTTGCCTGAATGTTTGTAGAATTAGCATACACAGTTGTTCCAACAAAATAGAATTGTGGTATGGTTTAAGATAACTACTCGTATGTATCTGCTATCTTTGAAGTACGCATTTCTCGTCAATTGGTATTAGGAATTTAATCTTGTAGGTGAGACAGTGTATGCCGTTGTGGTTCAGACATTTAACGTATCTTTTTATCGTTTGTATCAGCTCATAAGTCTCTCTCTTCGGTAAGTCATTGGTTAATAGTTGCGATATAATCAAAATTCAGTCAAATATATTTTATCCAAATTAAAGCGTGACATATTCAAAGTGACTTAAAGTAACGTAATTTAAATATCAGATCGAAAGACTCTCAAAATTGTATGATTGATGCCAACTAATTAATATGGTAATCCCTATTGTTATTTGAGAGGCTTAAAAGGCAGATGAGCCATCAACTAATTGATACTATCAGATGAAACCAAAATAAATGCTGAGCAAGTCTGGGTTGTTGATCTTTTATTTTGGTTGTCATTTATCTATCCTATTAACGTGTCAAAAATTCAAAGAGAAAAAAAGATTTGATGTCGTATACAAAATTTCTTGGAAAAAAGAGTTCCGTCAGCTTGTTATGAGGATGAGCATCAAATGAATAAGATTAATTGAGGAGATGACAATTTTCGTAAGAAATGATGTGTTCTGAAGAACAATTTAAATGTATAAATTACGAATATCTGTTGTTTTTAATTTTTTCTTCAATTTAATCCAAAAAAAAGAAGACAGAAATGTTTTGCCTTTTGCCCGAGTGAATTGCAAAATTTAAATATTTATTACTCTGCGTGCGAAATGTATCGATGATATGTCATTTAATTTCATTGTTATATTCTTTAGCATTTTTTTCAAGTATGCAATAGGTCTTGACTAACATAAGTTTGACCTAAGCCGACCAATACACCGTTTTAATGAGGATGCATTAACGAGCGAGTGCTGAGGTCAATAGCTTTACAAGTAATTATAGATGCTGTCTTGGTCCTTTAGTATTCTAACTTATTTCACTCGATTTACAGTAAAATCCAATGATTCTACAAAATCGCAAGCGAATGTAGTAAGGTTGAAACCATAAGGTTGGCATCCAGTTCATACCTAAAATTAGTATCTAGTCGTGCCATAAATATTGATACAACTGTAAATGCGGCCCTTGCGGATGATAGCTTGCAGGTAGCTAATTGCTATGTTGGTAGTCCTGATTGTTGACATATGCTTTAAAAACGCGCCAAATCTTGTCAGTGTAGCTTGAGTCGTTACGGTGGGGTGGTCTAGCAAAGAGAACCGCATCCCTGTGATTGCTTTACACAAATGTGGAATGGAGAAAGGCCGAATTTTCGAAACACTTAAGCCATTAAAAATCACGCATGTTTTCGTGTATCGAACTAGAGCGTTATTCATTGATACTGTAGATGTAATGGACCGTAAAAGATCCGGCAGACCTCGCTCGGCTCATAATCCACATGCCATCAAGGCTGTAAGGTCCCGAATCGCAAGAAATCCTGAATCCAGAAAATCATGTCTCGTGAAATGAATATTGCGCCGAGAACCATGAGTCGTATCATCAAATAAGACTTGGGACATGCAGCTTGCAGAAGACAAACAGGACACAGACTCAATGCTGCTTTAAAACGAAATAGGGTGGAAAAGTCAAAACAGCTGTTATCAAGATACGGTAAAGAGCAGTACAAAAGAATGATTTTTACCGACGAGAAAATCTTTACCATGGAGGGATCTTTCAACAAACAAAATGATAGAATATATGCACGGTCTTCTAAGGAGGCGACAGAAAAGATCCCGAGGGTTCTTAAGGACATCATCCAGCATCAGTGATGGTTTGGTAGCGAGTGTCCTACGAAAGTGTCACTTCTATCCATTTCTGTGAAAAGGGCGTCAAAACAGCTGCAAGAACTATCAGTCGGATATCTTAATGAAGGTGGTGGAGCCCCTAAGCCGAACCATGTTGGAAAATAAGGAATGGGTTTTCCAACAAGACTCTGCGCCTGCCCACAAGGCGAAAACCGCACAAGAGTGGCTGCGGAACCATGTGCCAGAGTTTATCAGCGTTAATTTGTGGCCATCAGCCAGTCCAGACCTTATTCCCCTCGACTACAAATTGTGCTCAGTATTAGAGGGTATGGTCTGTAAAAAACGCCACCACAACCTGGTGTCGTTAAAACAGGCGTTGAAAAAAGCTGTGGACAATTTCCCGATGGAAGTCGTGCGAGAATCAATAGACCAGTCGCCTGACAGACTTTAGCGCTGTGTTCAAGCAAAAGGCGGTCATTTTCAATAATTTCTATTATGTAGTGTGTTAGTTTTACAATAAATGGTAAAAAAAAATTAAAATCGAACTAGTAGTTTTATAATTATAGTTAAATCATCTTATATCAATATTGATGGCACGACTAGGTACTATCTTTAGCTTCCACCAAAATTTAAATAATGTAGAATTTATCCAAAAATGTATGCAGAAAAACAGCACCACTCAATAAATCTGCTAGTTTTTAGGTAAAACCAAAAGAACTAAGATTTTTGGTTGTCTCGGGCATGAAGAATACCTGATTCTATAGTTTAGTTTAATCTTTTTATAGAATTTTCATTTATACATAACACTTATCCGCTGATTTCTGGAAATCGAAACTCTTATGTATAACGAAACTGTTTTCCACTACATTTACCAAGTAACTCGTCAATTTTTACTTCCAAATTCATCCAAATATGCACTTTCTAGATTGCAACAGATGAATATATCAATTAAATATTGGCTTCAGTACTGACCTAGTCAAATATACTTACGCCCAGCCTTAGCCTACATTAGACTTTCTTCAGAAGGATGTACTGGCGCCTTCATGTCTCGTTGTGTGTACTGACATATGATGCCGAGTGTCGCTTGAAATGCAGTCGTCATGATCATATTAAATTGTATACTAAGTGGATATTTTGCAATGTGTTTCATTAGGTAGCGCAAATACACTACACGTTTCTCCGGTAATATTCTGTATGAACTCTATTTATGAAAAAAAAATATTTGCTTCCTTGGTGACTCCTGATTTCACAAGATTTGCCTGTAATGCGTTTATTTGAATCAAATTTTGAATAAAAACAGAATTACAGTTCCTTACAACACGTTTTTCGCAAAACAACGTTTTTCAACACGGCACAGAGATAATCTCCGAATCTATTGAACCGATTTTCAAAAACTTTGATGCGTTTTATTTGTTGGAGAATTTTACACCGTAATCCACCAGAATATGACAAAATAAAAATTAAAAAAAAAATTTTGGCATTAAAAAACTACGAAAAAGGCATTTTTGACATTTTTTCCACAAGTTCGCAAATTTTTTTGACTGTTTTTTTTTGAAAAGGCGGTGGATTATGGTGTGAGAGAGCTTGCTTTTTAAAGCGCCGTTAAAATTGTTTGGTTCAGATTTTCCAATCCAAAGATTATCTCGCAGCCGTGGAGTAACGATTTCTTCAGAGCTTAATTTCAGCGCCCTTTATAAAAGAGAATAATAAACAAAAAATTAAAAATTTTTTTTTTTGTATTTTTCAAATATGATATAATACTATAAAAAAGATTCATGTCAATATATAATAAAGTATCTGAGAAACAAATTCTTGAAAAATGGTATTTTTTCGCCTTCTAAAGTGGACTGTTACAAAATCTGTAAATTTGTGATCCTGAACAGTAACCTATTACAACTACTTTCGGAATCTTTGAATATGATAGGTTCAGCAGCAATTAAAAATTTAATTTCGCACCGTTAACATATTATTTAAAACAACTACCAGTTTCCAATCACATCAAGGTAAATCTAGCATACAATCTTGCCACAAACGACCTACAATAAATCCCGAATAGTTGAGATGACGACACCAAACAATCTCTCACGTAACCGGCGTTAAACTCTACAAATTCCCAGCAAGTGCATCTAAATATTACACATAAATTAGCTCTCACAATAGCAGATTTATGTTAATGAGCTCTTCCATTTCGCAAGAAAAGCTTCCGTTCATTCATTGAAATTGAATTCATTCTTTCGGCTACTACATTCGAGTCGATTTAAACTATTCATTCAAAAAAATATATACTCACTAGTATCTCAGCATTCCTTTGAATTTTTCTTCGAAAAAGATACATTCGTATGTGGCTCAGATACAAAGGAAGTATCAGCTTTAAATAAATGGCAGGAGATGATCATACACGAAATAGTGAATTTATACCATCGAAATGTAGTACAGAAAATAAAGTCTAAATTCCATTTTCATAGATTGAAATGGAGATAAAGATTAAAGATATTTTCGTTTGATTTTTATGATCGGATAAACCGACGAATTTGGGTCAGTATGACGCTGGAAGTTTGCATTGAATTTTATATTAGATATATTGAAATAGGTGTTATGAAGTTGTTTGGCTTTGTTTGAATGAAATCGGGATGGAAGGTAAAAGTGAATTAAAATACAATATGAATGGGATTAGTATTTTATATGTATTTTTTTTTATATAGACCGCAGTGTATAAGATTTGTCTACATGAAATCGAAATTGCAAGCTACTTATTCTGTGGACTGTTGAGTTTTTAATCCGATCAAAAGATTTTTTTCATATTGTTATTTTACATTTACTCATAGAAGGCTTCTTCTTTAGTCTGTTCCTAAAAATAACTTTCTCTGCTTTTCATTTACTATTGATTTGGTTGGGAAAAGTTCAAATAAGACGAAAAATAAACTTATTTACATGTTTACAAATTCGTATGAAATGTGAAAATTATTCAAAAATTTTAAAGCTTACTTCGATTCGTTTAAACGGAATGCGTTTAGTATTAGTATTTTCCCTTATTTGTGGAAGTTAGATAAAAATTTTCTTGTACTCAAATCTGGTTCCTCTTCCAATACTTCTAATTATCGTTACATTTCGTTACTTTCTTGTCTTCCCAAACTTCTTGAACGCATTGTCAACAATAAAATATACCAAGCTCTTCATTGTAGGCTGTCCCCGTTCCAACATGGATTCTTTCCAAACTGGCCAACCAACACAAATCTCCTTGAACTTACCCAAACTGTCGCAAAGGCTCTCGACAATTGTTTCCAAGTTGATGCAGTGTACACTGACTTCAGTAAGGCATTTGACACTTAATGTTCATTCTTAATGTTCTACTTCAGAAGTTAGCTCACCTTGGCCTGATTGGACCATTAAACTCTTTGCTTGAGTCCTACATCAGTTCTTGTTCATGCCGTGGTAGTCTATGTAGAGCACATCCTTTTCTCTTCCATTCTACCTCCGGCTTTCCTTAGGGGTCTATCCTAGGGCGTCTTCTTTACTTATTGTACATAAATGACCTTCCCTCCCTCGTAGCGTCTCAGTGTCATCTGTATGCTGAAGACTTAAAAATTTACAGAATTATTCGCTCGGAATAGGATTGTATTGATTTCCAAAGGGATTTGGGCGCGATCGATTCTTGGAGTCAAATTAATTTTCTCTCCCTTTATGTCCAGAAATGTCACAAAATGTCCTTTTCATTGGAGCACAGTCCAATTATCATATCACCACTTGCGGCTGTTTTTCAAATAAAAGTTTTGGAAGTGATTTCCGATTTGAAACTAAAATTTGGGCCTCACATTGTGACAAAAACCGCAAGTGCCTCTCGTGTCTCCGGGTTCATATTAAGGGGTAACAAAGGTCTTGCATTTTCAAAAAATCGATCGAAATTTTTTTTATTCCATATAAAAGTTTGGTACTTCAAAAGTATTCACACCAAATTTGAAGTAAATTCGCGTAATATTACCTGAGTTGTCGAGATTTGAATACTGCACGGTCGGTACGTGCGCTCAGCCTTAACTAGCGTATTTCACACCTGCAGCGCGGCTTTACCGCGTAAAATCAGCTCCTTTCTTTTTCATCACATCACAACATCAAAGAGATGCTCTGAACATCGCGAATGAGGCGAACGAATTACTGTATGGACCTGAAACGGACGCCTCAATGTAAGTCGCTAAACAAACTTTAATTCATTAAATCGCGGTAAAAAAAACTTTAAACGCGTTTTTCTCGAAACTTTGTTTTTCCGTGCGAGCACGATTTCTCGAGAACGAATCGACCGATTTTGCTGAAACTTTGCACAGTTCCTCTTTATAGTATTGTCGGGTTTTCATTCGGTTGACTCGTTCTTGGTTTATGCTCAAAAAATATTTTTAAAACGATGAAAATCTGGAAAATGCTAAAAAAATATGAGACGACAAAAAATCATTCAAACTCGTTTAAAAACTTTAAATTTCTTTTTTTCAATTTCTTCGTTCAATTACGAGTCAAGGGCATAAACTATAAGAAATTTTTTGAATTTTTGATATGAGATGAATCTGCATCGAAATATTCTGCCTACCGCAAAAAAGGTTGGACGAGGAAAACATCGGGAAAATTGACAGTTTTCAATATTTTTAACTGAAATTTTTACAACTTCTTGAAATGCTTTTATGTGTGTGAATTTTAAATAAAATAGATTTTTGATTTATAAAATACAATTTTTTGAAAAAGTTATTTTTTTCCCCTTCAAGACCTATGTAACCCCTTAAGACACTCTTATATGTTTCTTGACATTTCTTTCTCCGTCAACCTGTACACTAGCCTCGTTAGACCCATCCTAGAATATTGCTAGCTAGTATGGTCACCACATTATCAATATTTAGACTCTTTGATTTAATTCGTATTGCAGAAATTCACTCGTTTCCTTGTATTTAAATTTAAAATTACATATGTACATTCCATATCCTCCTTGCTTCAACTTCCTACTTTCAGATCCCGCAGACTACTCTTAGATGAGTGTTATTTGTTACGGCTACACCACCGTCAATTAAATTTTAACCTCCATGACTGATTAGATTAACGTATTTCAGTACACCCTAGCAGATCTGATAACATATGTATATACCGTTCCATCTGCTAGAATTGAGCCTTAGTACCATTCGCCGATGTTGCGGCTCCTCCGAAATCACAATATTCTGCAACTTGGTCCGTTTCTTCACTCACTCTACGTTTCTAAATAGAGTATAAAGCGTATTTTATTTAATTAATCTAAATATGCTCCCTACTATTTCATATCTTACTTGTAAGAAGTGTACCCATCATTAAAAAAAAGACAGAACAATAAAATTCATGTAAATATGCTTCGATTCGCATTGAACTTGACGGTATTTTGCATAAATAATAGGCGTAAATGTTTTTGGTCTATTATAGTACAAAGTATTGAAGAGAAAACAACTTTTTTGAAAAGGCTACTCAATCCATTTGAATCTATTTGAATTTTTTAAAAAAATAGACCCCTTGTAGCAAAATAATCTCATTATTGTAGAGCATCCTAATATAGATTCGTTAGTCTTTTTGATCCTCTCATTTCCAATAAATTGTACTCGACACGATACGATCCAACAAGTGGATGACTACGCAATAAAAAATCGTATAAAAAGAACAGGAAATCTCTTATGCCCTCATGAAGAGCCTTTTACGAATGATAAATGGACGACAAGCAATCAATCATTTTTAACGTGCCTTATACGACTGAAGGGAATTATTTTCTTTATTGTATCCTCACCAGACACCAATTTAACGATTGTTAGACTCCCATTCGTCTATTTCATTTTGTTTATTTCTAGTGATATGAAAGTTTTTACGAGGATTTTTATGTGAAATGAAAATAATGTTAAGGATCGATGCTTTGTCTTTTAGGTGTCAATTTGAATCTCGAGTGTAAAGATATTTTTGAATGTACAGAATCATTTTTTTGTTGATATAAAACAAATGGGAAGAACATGAATTTTTCTATATCAAAAATATCGATATTCTAATATAATAAAATTGTTCTTATATTTTAGACGATTTGCGTGATGTGCTTAGATCCGATTCGTTTAATTTTTTGCTGGATTTTAAATCGCTCTAATGTTTATATGGCTTCACCAGTCTCACATGCAAGTAAAACCTTCCACCCCAATTATGAATCTAAAAACATTTTTCATGGGAATGAAACATCTGATTAGTGTTAACCGGAAAATGCATCGAAAATCTATAGTTTCTGTTTTTGTCTATCAGCAAATCCCACATCCATAATTGGCATCCTTCTCGGCATGGCGGGAACCTAAATTAGGATACCTGTAATCAAGCTGAAACGATCCACGAAATTGGTCCCATTAAACTAATTTGTCTTGACTCTTGTGCATTGTGAGATGCGATCGATCATTTCTATTCATCACATTTTTTTTCTTATGTGTGCACCTTTTCATATATTTAAATTGAAGAAAGGCTCCTTTCTTTCCACCTCAGATTCCGATTGGAATTCAGATTCGTGTAGGTAGAATTATCTAATACGCAAAAGTGGTGACTATTGCCCAAGAAAGGGAAACAAGACGAAATGTTACCACATAATGGATTTAATGTGACAATTGTCGGTCGATTAGGTAAGTAAGTGCAGTAAGTGATGCGGCCACGGTTAGGAAATTGACTAAGCGACTTATTATTCAATATGATTTCGGAACAATCATATACACACGTGAATCCAATGTTAAATGAATATGTATTTTTTGATCGAGTGAATGCTAACTTAATTTCATGTGGAATTATAATCGGATAATCTTTATATCGACTTTTGTAGAGACGTTGGGACTGAATATTAGGTGCTGCCTTATACAATGGCTCTATTGTGTTTGGATTAGTCGGAGAAATGTAATTTTCTGGTTTGATTGTAGTGTAATTATTGCTATTACAATGATTTTCTGTTTATTTTCATGGGCTTGTACGGATTCGATTAGCTTGAAGCTGCAATGCGTTGATTGCTTGTTTAGGTGATGATTATTTAAGAAATGAAAGAAGTATGTATTTCGGTGCAGCGTATGACGAAAATTTAATTGAAAGTTTATTTTATGCATGAGCATAAATTTATACTTTCTTCTATTTTTGTTTGTTTATACCTGAATAAGTATAAACTTCTCACTATTCTGCTTTAGCTCATTGAACCAGAAAATGGTCCGAAATGAACATCATTCCCATAAGCTGTTAACAAAGTCCACTCAAATGGTAGTTTAACCGTGCATTTTGGGCTGACAGGCAGATTTTAATTGTGATGTGAGGCCAATTTTATAATAAGCTTAAGAGGGCAGTCTGAGTTAAGGGGGTTGTACCGGTTATAATTTGGAAAAATCTAGTTTTCATTTTTCAATTCATTATACCTTTAGAAATCACAACTCAATTTTTTTTCAAGATATTCCCAAAAATGAAGAAGTTACGGCAGTTTGAGCACGCACGCCTTTTTCGCTTTGTAAGCGATATTTTCGGTAATCGAAACTTTAAACGCGTTTTTCTCGAAATGACGTTTTTCCAACTGCGGACACTTATTTTACGGATTGGCCGAACCGATTTAAGTCAAATTTGGATGCTATTTTATTCAAGTATCTTGTGTGGTACTCTACCACAATATAGGCCAAAAATCAATTCCAAAAAATTTGGCAAGCGAAGCAAAGTGAAAAAAGTGATTTTTCGAAGAAAAAATTTCAAACAACCGTTATTTTTTGATAATTTTTTCAAAATATTGTGGTCGATTATCACGTAAAAATCAATCCTTTTTGAAATGCAATTTGGACTTTTTATTTCAAATTCTTCATTCCTAAGATTATCTGTCCGCAGTGGGCCGAGGCATTTTTTCGAGACATTAATTTTGGCGCCCTCCAAAAATTAGTAGAAGAATGGAAAAAAACAAAAAAATTGTTGTTTTTTTGTAATCTTCAAAATGTGTGTTTTACCCATGCAATTTTTAAAATTTATGTACAATAAAGGAGCTGAGAAAAAAATATTGAAAATTAAAGAAAAAGAAACCGACAATCCAAAAACATCATTCCTCGGTACTAAATATATGTAGAATTAGTATACAATTTCTCATTTCGGTTGGCGAAGCCCAGAAATATATATATGTATATAGCGATACAATAGTGCGTGTGTGAGCGCTCTCTCCAGGTGTTTCAGATTTAATATCGTTCTTCTCCAAACAACAAATTTGTTTAACCTGGTTGACACGATTTTTAAAAAATTTGAAAGATTATTCGGTACATATGCAGTTTCAGTCTGAACTGAAATCAGACTTTGTAATAAATTTTTAACCATGTTTTTAAAAAAAAATTTAGTCGCAAAAACAGGGTGAAAAATCCGCCCTTTTTTTACCAAAAATGTTTAATTTTGATTCCACCCACTTATATTTCATACCATTGGATTTTTTTGTTTCAGACTTACTTGACTCGAGATATCATGTCCACTAGTTTTGAATAGTACTCCATTGTGGTCGCCATTTTGTCGCCATAATCGAAAAAACTTAAAAACTTTTTTTTTGTAAACCTTAGGGTCCACATTTTATTATATAAAAATTTCAAAAAATTCTAAGAAATATGTCGATAAATTTTTTTTGAAATTTAATCCAATAAACCCAGATTGCCCCCTTAAGTTAAAGTTACTGGGGTCACAGCTTCAATCTTTTGGGCGCTATCTTGACAAGAAAAAAAGAAGGGACATTTCCATTCCATATTGATTTTTCAGCCACTTGTGCATACATCACGTTCACGTGGTGTCAATAATAAAAGAGTTTCACATGAGAAACGAAGCCTTAAAAGAGGGAATCATCTTTACAGCTCCAAAACTACTTTAATTGCACTATTATATATATTTAAAAGCTGCCTGCTTACCAAAATGCTCCGCGAGTTTTGCAATGGGGAGGTTGCAATCGGGAGCCGATTATTTGGTCTAGAGTGCGTTTTTAACCGAACTTTGCCCCCTTTGGCATGTAATAAGTCCTGCCAATGTACAGTGAATAAAACAAACAATACCGCAAACGACTTGTGATAAAATCGCTTTAAAATAGATTCCAAATATGTTTCTCGGTAAAAGTGAGAACAAAGAAGTTATGGCGCTCGAAATATGATCCCCACTTTTCGGGTGTCGTTTTTGGCGTACAGTTTTTTGAATATTGACACCATATAAAAGTAATGTATGCACAAGTTGCTGAAAATACAATTCTGTATAAGTTTGCTATATACAACTTTTTTATGAGAGCTTTGTTTTCCGGGATATGGGGGTGTCCTACTTTTCTTCTTCTTCTTTTTAACATGATCCCCCAAGAATTGGAGCTACGATTCCAGAAACTTGAATTTGAACTAATTATTAAATTGGCCACAGAATGCACGGTTGACGTCAAAATCCGGACCATTTTACTGGACTAACATTGAAGATCATTGACGGCTACTACAATATCACTTCCCAACAGCTCTGCACCCCATAACAAGGTCAATCTGTACGATTCAACATTCACAATCTCCGCACAGCATTTTCCGGTTTAATATTCCACGCACAACAAAATCTCATCACGCATGAAAATCCATCCGTAAATGTTCGTGATTCGATTTATGTAGTATAGAATTGTGTGAAATCCCTGTCACATTAATTATACCTACTCGCCTCGAAAATAGTGTTTCCGGTAATGCGTCTCAGTAATTTTTCTCAAAAGAATCGTTGCGGCATCTTTTGTACTCCTCACCTGACGGACTACCTCACATCATACGTACTCGTATATGAAAAATGTCATAGAAAATTGCGTTAAAGTGAATGCTAAAAGTCTTTGATCTCTGCAGCTGTCGTTCCAAATCGGAATTGAAATTTGTATCTATTCTCTTGGGAAAAGTTTGGCCTTAGAATTGGATCGGGTGTGTGTATGGAAAGTAGTTCGCTGAGTGATCAGAAGATTTTGTTCGTTTATCCACAGAATTTTACGAAATTAAAAATGGACAGTTCTGTGGAAGTTGTGATCGCATTTGAAACATTTCGGTGTGAAATACCAAAACAATTAGATTCATCATAATGTCACTTTGTGATATCAGGATATTGCATCTGATCATCATCAATTTTTTGGGCCATAAATATGCTTTAAAAATGCTCTTATCTGTGAAGATACCTAGACACCTTCTAGATACCTTCTTAAGTTTTCCAAACATACAACATTAAGAATGCTTTCAGGAGTAAAAATGTTGTATCTGACGTCAATTCGTTGCTTGTTATTCCAAAAATATGTTCTTATCTGAGAAGATTCCTAGTTGATATTTATGCTTCCCGAATACGTAAAATATAAACAATTTTAATGGCTTTTTGTAATTCAGGACAATTTTTCTTCCAATCAACATACAACATGATGTCATTAGTAAAAGTGGAACGAATCGTGATTATCCCTTTCAACACAAAATTTCACACATTCATTCAGGACTAAAGAAAGCACTTATTGAACTCCTCTTTAGATACTTTTGCAACATTGCAATTCACCATTTGCATTACAATTGCCGACACAAAATGTATTATTAATCAAATAGATACGACAACATGCGACGAGTGTCGACATTGTCAATTGCTCTATAATTTCCATAGTTAATGAAAATGGTAATCTTCAAGATGAATATCTTATGTTACAGACAAAGACGCCTGAATATTGTAATCGTAACATTGAGAGTTGCACTTGATGTGTAGGTTTTGAAGGTGTCTCACACAATGTTTGTGTCACGACAGAATTAAATTGGATTTCGCAAAATACTCATTCATGTTAATTTTAATCCGCTTAGCTTTTCGGGGGTGTTTTGATGTTTGGCGCGGAATGTTTTCTGAGAAACTAGAATAGATATGCTGCAGATACTTCGGAGACATCATGAATAAATAATGGGTGTTAGTCAGGCAGATGTGAATGAATCATATGAGAAATGTGTCGGCAACATTTGTCGTATTAACTAAGTCGAGGAGAAAAGTAAAAGTTCAATTGAAAAGTGAAAATTTTATAATTTTCTGTTACTAATTCATATTTTCTTTGATTAGAATAAAATTCTGTAAACATTTTGATAAGCTACAAGTGGAAAAGATGTCAAAATTTCCCTAATATAAACTCAGATCAATTTATTGCCCATTTTTAGCCCCGAAGGTAGATATTGATTAGGCTCAGCAAAGATATTAAATAATATTTTTAATAAAAACTAGACAGCTCGTTTAATCAAATATTGACGTTACAAATTGTTCACGTAACTCTTATTAACTACATATATAAATTTATCGAAATGATCAAAAAATTTAATATATATTTTTTTCTTTAAATTTCAGGTAAGCACTGGTTATGTTAATAGTCATTCTGTTGAATTTATTTCAATGCATCGGATGGTAATATAATGTTGTTTTCGTGGCTGAAATTGAATGGATTTGTGAAAAATAATTCTATTTCCTACTTAGCTTCTGGTATCGTAGCAAAGTGTTATAAATTGGTATCGTAACAAAGAATATTAAGAAAAAGTTAGTATCGTCACACTTTGCTATGATAGAAACTTTTTTCTAATATTCATAGACCACTTTTATATTTTCAAACCTTAGTAGCTTAATTTTATTAATCAAATAGATTATCTCAATTCAAAAAATGTCAAACTGTTCAAAATGTTTTTAAAAAAATCTAAAAGGTTTAGTCTATCTTGTGGGTTCTAGTTTGTAACTCTTGTTTTTTCTGAAAGCACTTTTTTAATTAATGTATTATATAATATATAAAATATTTTTAACTTATATTAAAAAGTCAGAGTGTCTTTGAAAACAAGGTTTTTAGCGTTTTTCTCCATCTAGTTTATGGTGTCTTGCTACCAAAACCATATTTATTGCGAGAATTAATTTTAAAAAACACCATTTGCCTAGAAAATTACCAATATTTTCAGTAAATTTGGGAAAATTGCGAAACAAAATTCAGAAAATCTGGCTTCCTAATTTTCTCAGCTAAGTTTTAATATTGTTGTTTTGTTTTCCAGTATATATTTTTTATGGTTCTTCAAAAAATTGTAATATGTGATGTTTCCATGAAGAAAATATGCCGCATTTATTTTTTCATAGAAATCTTATGTTGGGAAATATTTTCAAATTTTTGAAGAAGATGCCATGATTTTCAAATAAACATTCCAAACATTTGGTTAAAACAAAATTCATTCCATAGATATTTTTCCTGCACAGTTTTTCGATGTTCTCTGAATTTTTTTCGCAACATAAGGAAATACAAGTGTTTCGCTAAATTTTCTAACTGATATTATGATGAATTATGATTATGATAACGTTTTGATCAAAACATTTTCCAAACAACGAGAATTTTATAAAAGCTTAGTTGCAATTTTTTCTCTGGATAAATTTATATTACTTCTGCCTGGAAAGTTCTAAAAATTGCAGACCTTATTTTTGCTCGTGAATTTTTCCAATAAGTTTAGAAAGGCAATTTTCATCCACAATTTTCCTTGTTCTTATTTTCCCGAGTATTGCTAAACTTTTTTATGCTGTTGAACATAAATGTATGATTTGTTTACAAAATTTACTTTATGAATTTTATGATGATTCCACTGAAAAAACAATATTCTTTAAAAAAATATTTACACAAAAACCAGCACAAATTTCCGTTAGGGTTTTTCGTGAAATCTCCACAAATTTAGTGGGATGACTTCGTAGGATATTTATTAGAAATTTTTTCCCTCGCAAAGTTGTATCCGGAATTTTCTTATAATTTTTTCAGTTGATGTTTTTCATTTCGAATAATTGGAAAAATAAGTTTATAGTGAATGTTTTTTTGGTAAAACTTATAATTTCGATAAATGTCTAGTTATTTAATGGAGACAATTTTCAGTGGAGTTTTTTTGTTACAAATGTTTTGCTGGTTGAATCTGAAAAATTGTTAAGAATTTAGAATTCGATAAATATCAAAATACGTTCAAAAGAAAGATTTCTGTATTGCTTTGTCCTTTCGGAAAGTTTGAAAAATTTCGATTGAACAAATGTTTAGAGGTATTTTTTTCAAAGGTTTATATTTGTATTTATTTTGTCATCAATTTTCACGAAACTTTTTCACTTTTCAATACTTACACTGTTCAGTTTTGGCCAAACACTTCTCATAAAAATTAAGATTAAATAAATTGCACGAAAATTTCCATTGAGAAATTTTAAGATCTTTATTTTGCTATAGAAAATAGCCTTACTTTTCCAGCATTTGTCCTTAGACATAGATATTTTTATCATGATATTATTTTCGAAAATATTAATAAATTTTTATTGTGAAAAATCAATTGCCGAAACTTTCGAAAAAGCATTTTGGGAAACATCAAACATTTTCCAGAATTTTCTTTTTGATGGATTTGGGTAGAAATTGTCTCCTTATATTTTTTTTCACAAACCATTGTCTGCGCACTAAACTTGTTTTGTTGGATTCACGTAGACCGTTGTCTTTCGATTTTAACGTTGAATTTAATATATCAATGCACGGCCAATTTTCCGTGTTCCTCAATTACCTCCCAAAAATTAACGCCTTCGATTGCTCCCCAAAAATTAACAAAACGAAACGATTATCCAAAAACCAAACATAACTTCAATTATTTGTGTTAAATATTTTCCTGAAATTCCGGTTGACAATTTTTTTACGAAAGTTTTCTATTACCATCATCCTTTTTTGCGTTAGTTTTTAAAGCAAGTTTTTCAATTGATATTTTGATGATGTTTAGTTTTGTAGTTTTTCGCAACCTTATAAATTATTGTAAAAAGAAGTATGACTTCTTGTTTAAATTGTTTTACGAACTTGTTTAATTGTTGTATTCATTTTTAGTCCTCTTATTGGCTGCAGACTCATCAATTATTCTGCAAAGCTTGTTGGAAATAATATTTTGGTGATCGGCGAATGTTGTTAACTGAAGGATTTAAAATTTAGCGTGTAGCCTTTAGTGTGCATGTTCAAATTTTCCTTTGGATAAATTATGATATTTATCAGGATTTTGCTGGTGTTTTGAATAGCGGGAAGTATAATCTCGCCCAAAAATTTAGACCAACATAATTTCTAATAAAGTAACTAAGATATCAGTACTTCCTGGCGATTTATATGGCTATATTTTTTTTAAATTAAACAATATATAAATTATTAACAATTGGCGTACATTGACATTGTGTTTGACCTTATGGCGTATGACATTGACTTGAATGTCCTACAAAAAGATACAATTGTATATGTTCAGTTTATAAACAAAACCACCTTTGTGCATTGTTTGCACTCTCGCGAACTCAAAACTAACAAACACAACATGTATCTCGAGTCCATTTAAATGCATAAAAAACAATGCAACAAACATTTCAATGGCAGTCTTTAATTTGAAAATAAAGTTCACGCCAACTTTTCAATCATCCTCGCAAAATTTTCTGGGTCGAAAAAAAATAAACATTTGATTGGCAAAATCCATTGATGATCGATTCAGACTTTTGTTGAATTCATAATTATGTATATGTTTTTTTTGTTTGTTTACATTTTGATGGTCGCCGATTTAATCAATTCGTATTGAAGCTTCCAATCGTATCCCAAAAAACAGACAATCCAACTAACAATCTTTAGAGAAGTGTATTTTCAAGGTGAAAATTTCCAATCGAAATAGGTTTGCTTTTGTTGCATCACCTGATAACAAGGTGCAACATCAACGGTGTATCAAATCGGGATTGGTTGGTGGTCGAAAAGCGACTCAAATCATTTCACTGCTTCGAGCCAACATTACAACAGGTGTAAAGATTGTAATTATGGGCATCAGTGCAATTATAATTGGATGACATGATGCCAATTAACACTTGAAATATGTTTATGTCGAAACCCGTCGCATGCGTTGCACAACACTTGATTCGATATGTCGAGAAAATGATGGTTTAATTGTAAGAAAATAAATTGGACCTGCTTTCGAGTGGGACCATCTAACCCAGTTTCTTTTTTGTGTGTCGGGTCCAAGTATCTTATCTGTTACATAACGCAAAAGCCACTATGGTTAGTCGGTCACATTTGAAGATCTTGTTAAAGCTGTAACGTGTGCTTAGTAAGTAGCGAATTGGACCTTACCTGCTTGCCGATCACATAATGTGGGTATAAGAGGCCTAAATCACCTGCAAAGTGTCTTGCGGCGTGATCAAAAGTTTAATCGAATTAAGTTTTTGGATTTATTTTCACGGTGTGCAATGCACAGTTGATCTTACATTTGACATTTTTAAAATAAATTTTGCAGACACTAAGCAGCCTTTAAAGTGCGTACTCTCCAAGTGATCGGTCAAAACTATTATAAAAAAATTAACATCAATTTTTAGACTACTTTCACCAGGCGTTTCAAAGCAAAACTGTTCCAGTTATTGACAATATTTCAAAATCAATCTTTTGGGAGAATCCCCTTAACATCCATCCATCCTGCATGACAAAACCCATACTCATATGTTGATCAATCTTATAATTAAATCTACTTTTTTCTTACATCGTAATGTAATGACGATATCAAACTCCACGATCTTCACTGTCCTTGATTGTGTCGTCCTCTTCGCTTTCCTGCCGGACAATTTTTCCTTCATTGACGCACATGAGTACACTATTAGAGTTTACCTTCGTGGTGATTTTTTTAAAACTTTTAACTTCTTGAGTGTTCAATTAACAGTTGAACTTTAAAACCTTAAATCTGTGTAGATTTATGTCATGAACGCGATCAGCCTCAGTTTCATGCAATTTTGTTGGCTTTTGGATCTGGAACTGAAGAGAGACACGACTTTACCGGCCGAAATCAAGGGAAACGCCACATGAAATTACCATAAAAAGTTTACTATCCATGCAGCGAGCAATAAATTGAATGTCTTATCCAAGGTGAAAGTGATAATGCTGGAAAATCTTGTGAATGAACCGTGATTATAGATGTTTTGGATCGGACCTGCCTACTAGATGGTGCAAATCGAATGAATTTTATGATGGGTTTAGGAAATTGCGTAATGTGACTTCAGGTTATCCCGGAAAAAGTTTTACACATTATATTTTTTATGAACCAATCAAACTTGTTTGGAAAATTCAAAAACAGAAATAATCAAAATTTAGCTCAATTGTTTGAAAACAAAAAAAAATCGTCGAAAAATTTATTCGGACGATTTTTCACTAGAAAAGCTACTATCAATGAAATGCCGTGATAGTTTTCATTCTATCACATATACGAACACAAGCTTTTCCAAATATATTTTTGCAGAATTTGGTGAGAGAATTGTAGACAAAATATCCAAAAAAATCTGGTAAATATTTAAAAAATATAAAATTTATAGAAATTTGAGTCTGAAAATGTGTTGAGAAATAATTTTGTGAATTTTTTTATATTTTCATCCAAAAAAATATAATTCCGAAATATCTTCTTGAAAATATAGGTATCTTTCAAAAGAGTCAGAAGACCAACAATTTTGTCAAAATTCAAAATTTTCCGAAGAGAAACAGTTATAAAAACCATTTGATCTTTCTAGTTTATCTGCAAAAAATAAAAATAAAAATTTGTGAAATTCGACTGAACTTCTAACAAAAACTTTACACGCAAAAAGGAAAATTAAAAATCTATTCCAAAAAAGTTATTTCAAATTATTCGAATATATCGAAAATTCCTTCATCAAAAAAGTTCTGCTTAATTTCTGCATTTTTGTGCAGAGAAATGTTGCGAAAATATTCGTAAAAAACTGGGAACAATAAAACTACAAAAGTAGTAACTTAACATTAATGAGAACGAATTTTCACCAAAACGTACTTGTAAAGTTTTCAAAAATTCTAGATTCACCTATCAAAAAAAGTATATTAAATAAAATTTTGAGAAAGTTACATTTACTTTTACTTTGTTTTCGACAAAGTGTCGTTTGAAGTAAATTTTTGCGAATTCTTTTGAAAATAATATTTCATTATGATTCAACATTTTTTAATCATAATTCAGGAAAAAATATAATTTTGGTAAATTTTACTCAAAAATACTGTTGTAAAAAATGTAAAGTTTCTTTTCTTTCTTTATAACAAATGTAAATGAAAAGGATGCCGTCCGTCACCCCGAAACCACACTTTCCCATTTAATAATATGGTACCGGCCATAATACTGGAAACAAGAACCTCCATTAATGTGTAATAATAGTGTTAGCAGAGTTGCGAACCAATAGAAAAAGCACACTAGTGGACAGGAGTTTGTCGACTAGAAGCGGAGGTTCGAACACCCAAATATGTAAATGTAAATCACTTTAATCCACGTTGGAAAAGTTTTCGTCTAGAAAAAAAATATTGTAAACGTAAAATTCATAGCCAAAGTTTTCTTTAATAAATTCGTGATAAAAATACGAATAAAAAATAAAATATCAAATAGTGATTTGATAGTAAAAACTCTACCAAATTATTTTTTTCCGATAAATTACCAATTAAAAAATTTCATAGAAAAAAAAACAAAAAAGTTTTCAATCAACTTCGTAAAGAAAAAAAAAATATTTCAAATGAAATCTTCGTCATAAATATTAATTCAATGAAAAATTATTCTACTAAAATAAATTGTCAGAATAAAAATTAAAAATATGACAAAAACTAAATCTTTCAAAGCCAAAAAAGAGCTGATTAACTTTACAAGATTTGCAATAAAAATGTAATCAGTATCCACGAAAATAATTTTAATGATTAAAATTTAATCAAAAATTCAATGATTAACATTTGATCACAAATATATCCAATAAAATTTGATGAAGACTATGAAATTTCCACCTTAAAATAGTCAAGTATAGAAAATGGAAATTTTCATTATCAATATTAATAAAATTCAGTGAAAATTTATTCTACTAACAAAATTTTTCTGAATAACTTGGCGAATAAAATAAAACAATTAAACATTCAACAAAGCAAAACAAGGAGTTTAAAAATGTTACATGATTTGTAATGAAAATGTAATCAGAATTAGTGAAAATATCTTTAATTATTAAAATTTAATCAGAAATATATTTAATGGAATTTGGTAAAAACTACGAAATTTACGAAATTGCCACCTAAAAATTATCAAGCATGAAAAATGAGCAAAATAAGTGAAATGAAAGAGTTTTCTACGGAATAATTGATCCAAATTTTTTTTTAACTAAATTCAATTAAAATAAATTAATACTAATTGAAGGGCTCCCTCTGAAAAGCGTCTCTCGTTTCATGAGTTTGTAGCTGTTAAGGAAAATAATCATCAATTTGGAAAAAAACACTGATTGATTTTTCTCTTCTTAAAAATTTTCGCAGGGTTTAATAAAATTCTCCAAAACTGATTTCCATTTTGTTTTAGTAAAAACATTTTTTAGCATTAAATCAATTTTTTTGAGAACCCATAAATCGCGCTCCAGCATGTGAATCCTGCTGTAAATTTGTTTAGTACGTGCTCGGTGTTCGCTTATCGCCTGCATTCATCGCAGAACAGGTTGTTGCAATGGAAAATGAAAAGTCGCGTTGCATGAGTCCAAATCGAAAGTGAAAAGCGTAATTGCAAACATATGTAGGGCCGCTAGCCTTCGAGCTGAACCTGCCCACTTAACATCGCGCATTACCCGCAAGATCAGCTCTTGGCGGAGTCAAGCAGCCTCTCGAATCGAATTAATGAAATTCAAAAATGCTGCAATGAAGCATTAACGTGCCACTATAACCGTCGTGCGAGCGATGGAAGTATCTTTATCTCGTGCTGATGCAAGATACACCAGCCAGTGGACCCGGCAGATAGTAGTACGGCAGGCGACCAGGAGTCTGCAACATTGGCGGTTGGCCCATTGCCTTGTTGACGACTGACTGACGAATCGTAGTAAGAGATGATCAACAAGTGCGGCTCGGATAAAGTTATAACCGGTGTAAGCGCACATTAACCAATCTAAAGTGAAAGTTGAATCGGGTTTTAGATGCGCGCCGACCCGACCATTCACCAAAAGCACGGTATCGTGCAGACAAATCACCGGACTATTTAATGCTGCCACTAATCGATCCTCTCTCGTTGACCTAGCATTGTCGGCGGTATCAGGCGATATCTTCTCGAAATGGATTTTATTGGAAATAACGAGCAGGTGACAGGGGACATAAATCTACAAATTGATCGTTGCTCTTACAGCCATTGCGGTTGTCAAGCTGGCGAACTGCAGCTGAAGATTTATGATGAACTTGTTTCGTTGACTTTGTAATTGGGGTTAATTTATTCATTGCGCCCTTTGTATTGTGCCTCACTAAATTACGCTTTTGTAAAGCTGCTCTATAATAAATAATGATCAGATTCATCAATAAAACTTGTTAACTTGCTCAATCGAATCTGAACCAATGTAGGGCTTTTCAATTTGAAAAAAAACGACCATCCAACCTGATGCATCTTTTATCCGGAAAATATGAACGAATCCAAACTCATTGATAGAAACCCACCCATCATCACTAATGGATTTTTCATCAAAATCAACGCTTTACTGCCCTAATTTCGTGGATAATTTAAGCTTCTTATTTCGAAAGTTGCTGTAACACAATGTATCTAATCGCGCTTACACGAGCATATCTCAGGTCTAAGGTCTGGCAAGCCATCATTTAACATTCTTGCAGGTTTCCCCTAATAAATTAGAATGTGAAATATGCCAAATGAAAAAAATCTAAACACGCGAAATTTTCGAATTTCAGACATTTATTTAAAAATATACACATTCCACAGCATGGAGTAGACTAGCGTGCGCTGAGTGGATTTAGAAAATCAGTTTTGTATAAGAGCTGTTGTGGACTGAGTCCAATCGACATGATTCTATGTTTTCGAAATGTTATCAACTTTTTTTGGTTGCTTCTGGAAATGTCATCAATAAAAAGTTAGTTGTGCAAATCCTTTGTGTCTTTGTGCTCGCGAATGCTTGATTGACTCTACACAAAGTCGGTTTTGGTAATGCAATAATTTTGCATTCCATGTTGATAGATGGAATCATTGATAGTAGTTTTAGGATTATTGATATAAATTTTGTTTAGTGTTGCTACGAGAAACTAGACACTTGAATCCAGATAGTCTGCTGTTAGAAAGACAGTTCTTGCAACAATCAATTTACTGTTTTCAATATCTGTGTTAGAGATAGATTGTTCTCAATGTATGTATGTGTTTTTAAAGAATTTCACATAAATACCCAGTGCGTCTATACACTAGAATGTCCTTCCTGTCTTGGCTCATTTTACTTGCGATGCAAGAAATTTGTGTAGTTCCGCAAAGACGATGTTGTCTTTGTATTTTAAATTCGGGTTATGCATTGAAGATGAAACCAAATTCCTGCAAATGCAGACTTGTGCTTTAATATTTTGTAAAGTACTTGAGGTAAGAATCAAGCGTAGGCTCAAAAAAGAGAAAGAGTGCATAAAAATAGCACTTAGAAAATCGTTGACTAATGTTCGGCATGCCAGCCATTTCTGTTTTTGACTCTTGCCAAGAAAAATGCATTGACTTTCTAGAACGGATCATGCTACGATTTAAGCTTCATCAAGAACTGATCCTGATTTATTTATCATCGTTGGAAGATGGAAATCTTCAAAAGATGCCGATTCGCTCCTGTTTCTCGGCATGTCGTATAAATTAACTCTGAATTTATTAGCAATCCAAACTGGACCTTCATTTAGTCAAAAAGATATATTGAGAGCGAATAATTTTCTTTTCACTTTGCTTGTTGACTGTCGTTTTCATTTCGTTTGTCTGTCGACTAAATATGAATATGCACTCTCTTAATAAAATTTACATATCATAAATCGCCAAAAATAGTGTGAAATTTTTTGGAATATTGTACCAACGTTCTCATTAAAAAGTTTTTTTTTTTTAAAGCTGGTATTAAGTCATACCTAATATCTTGTATGATATCCTTTGTGCTTAATCACTTTATCCAATCGGCGGGGCATAGACTATACAAGTTTTTTTTACAAAACAATTTGGAATCGTCCTCCATTCTCCTCCTATAGATCTTTTTAAATCCGGAACACTCTTTGGATTTCCTGTTTTCCGTAAATATTTTTCTAAGAAATCCCAAAGAAGCTTAATAGGGTTGAGATCCGAGGATCCGTGGACAGTTATATAGCAGCAAGTTGCGAATAATCCCCGCTTTATGTTTGGGATCGTTACTTTTGGAAGTTCTCCGCTGTTTGTCTTATATATTTTTTAAATTAATTTTCAATGTTCTTTACTTATAGTTACGTTCACAATTTTTTTAAACTACCAACCCGATTGTAGTTCATAGTTTCCCTCATCACTACACGTTTACCACCGTGCCTTACTGGACGGCTAAAAAATTAACCTAGTTCCTTGTTTACTTTTCTCTGTACTTATAACTACTTCGTGTCACTGTTCAATAAATTTAAATTGCTTTCGTCGACAATAACTTTTTTTCAAAATTTTATGTCCTCGTTTTTGTACTCTTCCGCGCAATTCAGTCTTTTTTGTTTTGTTAATTTCATTTAAAAACGGTTTTCTACGAGCGATAATTTTTTCTCTAATCGTTGACGAATGCACTTTTTCTTCTCTAAATTCTTTGAATTTCAATGTTCACAATTGAATTTATTGTGAAATTTTGTGTAATTTCCCGAATTATAAATTTTTCATCACTTATTTTTTTGGGTTGTCCAGAATGTTGTTTATCCTCGATAACACCTTCTTCAAAATATTTTTTTAAAGACAGTACACCCTGTGGTCACATTCAAATTTAAGATATCGACGATTTCTTCTAAGGGCTTGCCTTTTTCGTGAAGATAAATCACTAAGGACCGGGTATTAATATCCGTATTTCGTTCACTTTCAACCACATTTATAAAAAGTTTGTTTGCAAACATATTTGATGGACTTTTTTCAGAATGAAGCGCGTCAACAAAACCAATCAATGAAATCAAAAACATTTTATATTTTTTATTTATTTTTTTATTTATGAATAAAAACACAAAAAAAAAGTATTTTTGGTTAAATGTATTTACATTGTCAAGATTTTGTGATCAAAATATTCAAATATCTGAGGGGGTTGCGACGAATTTGTTGCATAATAAAAGGGGAAGTCTTTGGAAATATTTCTGTTACAGGGGGAGTTAAAATACTCTAAAAATTGCGTTATGTAATATATGAATGGTCACCAAGTGCTCTCAATTACATAAAATTGTTACAAAACTTTTTCCTTTCCTTTTTCTTATAATAAAGAAATTATTTTAGTTAATAATCAAAATCAATGCTGTAAAGAAAAATGTTTTATTTTAATTGTTTAGAAGCAAATCATCAATGTTCCAAAACTTTTTCTCACCAGTGTACATTACAGCTCATCTGATATATGCTGTCGTCGTAATATCTACTTTCATTTTCCACCATCGTTCACACGAGAAAATCTATTGTTATCCAATTTATGCCACACTAAACTGAATAAATGCAGATCAAGGCTGGCTATAACAAATTATCCTCCCATTATATCATCATATTAGTGTCGGAATGTTAACTTATCTTCACATTAAATCTCCTCCAGTTACCTCAATTATTTCATTAATTCTGTAAACATTTACATTATAAATATATTCTCTCAACTGATATAAGCACTGTATCCATATAATCTATGCTAATTTTAAATTAGTAATGTAAATAATATTTTCTTTCGCACAGGAAAAGGTGTATTCTCTTACAGAAAATGAACGTTTTGGTGGTTGGGTGCTAACTGGGTAGCACGGATACTTTTGAATTTGGTCGCGATCGGTTACTGGTTATTTGTTTGATGTTGATAATGAAAAATGAGTCTTGGAAGTTAAAGTAAACCATTGGGCTCATGGTCGGTTTGATTCATACCTTGTCTCAACGTCTTCTTATTCCAAGTATATTTATCTATTTTCAGAAATATCTCTCACAAGCACTATAAAAACCAAACAAAATGACCTTTTCACTTCACATTTGATTTCCGCTGTCGTGAAATTGCTTTCCCGCAACTCTCTCTCTTTCTTTCTTTCTTTCTATCTTTTTTCACATTAGCGATGAAAATTTTCATAATTAATGACCAACGCTTTAGCGTTATCTGTTATTTCGTTCAGCGGACATAGAAATCGCACCGACAAACGCAACATCAATATTCTCAATTTGTTTAATGAGCAAGAAACATACAAACATTGCTGTTTTGTCGCGTATGTATAGTACATTACGAATGGAATTATGAGACTCTCGAATCGTCTGAATCGCTTAGATCCGACCTCGTCTTCAGTTCATAAGTTTATTCTCGGACAAGGTAAAGCAATTAGTAAGATAGTTTGTTTTGTATACAAAAGATAATCGGGCTTAATCAAAAACTCACTGTAAAACTGTTGCAGACTCGTCCATTTCAACACTCTTCGGGACTAAGTCATGTGTGTAGTGAATAAATGGTTTTATTATGTGTTACACGTTGCCATATGTAAATTTATTTGCCGTGGATTTCTATGTGAATTCTAGAGTTCTAGTCGCCCGATTTTAGTACGTGACTAGACGGACTACTAGTGCGTTTGATTTTCAGCTAGGAAATATTAAGCATTCTAGATGAGTAGACAATTATTTAGCATATCTAGTGTAAATTGTGGCATGTGAACGATATGAAGATCAGAGTTTCTGAAGTTTTCTTGAGATCCAATTTTATTGGTTTTGAATGCAGGATTTTTCCGGGAAGGGTTCTAAGAATAACGACAAACCATAATACAAAATGGCGTGATTTCGTCTAGCTTTTACTTAGAAAAAACCATCCAAATTCAAGCATCGATCAGATTACAAAAAAATTCCTTCTTCTCAACTTAATTTTTGATTTCTCCTTAGCACAAAATGAAATTTTTATTCGATAGAATCATCAAAGTCCTAGAATTTTAAAAAAAACCTAGCAAACATTGAAATCCTCGCAATCGCTATAGTTTGAATCATCAACGAATAGTTTTCAATAGGTTCGAGCATTTGCTAACTCACTTAGCGCATAGTTAACCACTCGCAGCTGACGGGGTTGACGCTAGCCGTCCATGAGGCTTAATCAACTTCCACAGAGTTAACTACTAGGACTCATAACTCGTGAAATTGTTCACGCGCCGTCCACTCCCTGTAAACTAGGCGTACAGCTTCCTTTTAATTTTCATTTCACATCAGCTTCTTGACATCCTGGATTGCAATTGTCAAATGCACTGCAAGCTTTGAACCTCACTTACTATCGGAAAAACGTTTTTGTACAGGAGTTTTTTTTCGTTCTTTATTTTTCTAAGCTCAACAAATGAGCCCTTAGCGAAACTAACTTTGAAGTACATGACAGGGTCTTAAAAAAGAGGTCATCCGACAATGATTGACGAATAAGGAAAGCAAAATGATTTAAGGGGTTAACCCCACTTGTAGCGCCAAAAAATATGTCATTTTCATGAATTTTTTTAAAGAAAACTACGAAACTGTTTTAAATGAACATTATATCATATTAAAGTACATACATTAAACACCTTTAAGTGTTTTTTTTTGAAAAATAGTACATGGTTGAGTTACAAATGGCCGTCAAAACAATTGTATTTTAATTTTTCCGTTTTGCGGTGACCAACATTCTGGCGAATTGAATCATCTGAAACAAAAAATGTTGACGGATTTAATTAAACAACAGTATAAACTAGTGCTCAATCGGAGGATTTAAATATATATACATTTCTCACAAAAAAGCGGATAGTCAAAGTTAATGGTTCGATTTTCACTCAAAATAACGGTCGTCTTTTGGCTATAAAACGGCCATTTTTTTATCGGAAAAAAATCGAACGATTAAGCACTGCATTTTTATGTATTAAACAAGTTTGTCAAGTTTCAAAAAGATCGGTACAGCAGTTTTTGAGTAATTTTGGTCACCGGCTTCAAAAATGTCATTTCGAGAAAATTTCAATTTCAGTCGTTTACGTAACGAATTCTTCTCTTTCAACGCTCATATCTCAATCAATTTCGTTCGGATCGACTTGAAATTTTAAGGACATATTCTCAGATAGTTATACTTTGAAAAAATGCAACAACAAAACTAAAAGTTACAAGTGGGGTTAACCACTTAAAGATTGACTAAGATGAAATTTGGCTCGATTTAGTCTTCACCGTAAAAGTATTTGTCAAAAAATTAAGTGACCTCTTCGTATCCTCGGTTAGCGTTTTCTGGTTTGAGAATCGATCGAACATTTTTTCATATAATTCTAATGCAAAGGAGGGCCACAATTTCGTAATTTTACCGAATATTGTACACCTTTGATATGAATAAATGATTAGGAGAATATAAGGGCTTACCTATCGATCAGAATTGAACTCCTGAAAGTTTCGAGGCTCGCTTAATTTATTTTAAAAAAAATCAATCTTATCTATTTGTGCATTTTCCACATCATTCTCAAAATAAATTACACATTCCACCAAACCTCCATTCGGATCTTGTCTCGTCGATTTTTGATCACTGTCCCGTCCCATACTTGAGCCAAGCAGGCCCAACAAAACCCAGGCGTTGTTGTATCTGTATCTTGGTTGTAGCCGAAGATCGCGTCACATTAGCGATACAGTACGCTCGTGAAAAGATCACTCATATAAGCCCAGCCAACGACGAACGCTTGGGAGCTGTGAAACCCAGAAATTTTCACTCAGTCGAATGTGTTGGAAAGTCGCGAAACGTTGCGCAAAACGTGCGTACAAAATTGATTTTTCTTGCCTGACGCATTTTAACCCTTGCGTGCCGTAATTGTAGCCGCCGGGTATTAAGACACATAACTCTATCGGATCTCATGAAGTGAGTGATAGTGCTGAAGTCTTTTGCTTAAAGTAGTATCAATCCCTTAGAAGACAATAAACTGTGTCAAAAGTTTAGTAGGTTTGGATTTATCTTGGATCTTATATAGTTTTCCGTATCTTTGGCCTGTAGGCAAAATAGGATCGATTTTTTTCTTTCTGTAGAGGTGCCGGAATCGCGATCGGTATCGATAGATGAGTAAACTTTTATACGTATTCGAGTATTACGCGAGCGGTTTGGGATTTGGACGTGCTTTCCTGTTTGGAAATACATAGTTTGGTGCCGTGCCAAAAAGTTAGATGCGGATTTAGTCAATGTTTTCTTTTGATTCTTGTATTTGAAATTCATTTCGTTTCTGCGATTTTTTCCACCTGAAGCCCCACCGAAAATATCGACAATCGCGTTCATATATTCTTGAAAAATTGCATTTGTGTCATATGTGCGTGTGCGTGTATGTGAGTATTTTTTGGAATAGAAAATCAGGAATAATACGGTGACAAGTTTTCTGAAAGGATTCAGTAGGACAGTTTATATTTCGAACTCGGGAGGAGTATGTGATTCATGGTTTTTTTGTGATTGATTAACGAGTGATTTTTTTTTAATGTGAACACGCGGAGTATTAAGTGTATCGAAGAATATCAATTGCAGAAAAAACGAATTCAACGAATTGTGATTAAAATTTGAATAAAATGTCAAAAGTTTATCAAAATTGGAAAGTAATTTTGATGGAAAAATGTGAAGAAATTGACTTCATGTGTGTAGTGTGACTTGCGTTGATAACTCAATTTTAGAGTTTTTGTGATAAGAAATAGAACATAAGTGATTATTGAAGATGAGTACGAATTCAGGGCGTCGAATTTCACGGAGCAATCAAGGGATCTTATTCTATGATGTAAGCTTTTTTGTATTTCGTGTGCAGTCCTTATGAGCAGATTGATTCCTTTTCCTTGTCTTTACTTGGAAGGCAGTCATTTCTCACTGGTTAAAAGTCAAAAAAATTTCATCACTTGATACAAATCATCATAGATACCAATTTTTTCTTCACCAGCTCCACTTCCACCAACAAAACAATCCGATTCATCCTAGATTTCTATAATTTTGTTGAACATTCAGCGATAGCCTATATGTGATCATGAACACGATCCACATATGACTGTGACTTGAAATTAAGATTCATACAAACGTCTCGACATGATCTTTGGAATCGATGTGCACCACCATTATGGCATTTCCTGCTTGCCTTGAAATTTCCGACAAAGCCACACCGAACAGTGTTCACCTTGCCCTAGAAAGTGCTATAAAATCTACATCGAAACATAATTTCATGCATAGTTGCACACATCTATCTGTGTATTACTTTCGCTCGTTGGCCAGTTCAAAGATATTCTGATATACAAATGTTGGTTTTTTCGGTACCGATTTATTTCAAAACGACTTGTTTAAAAGATCGTAACGAAAAAACACACCCAATGCTAATTTTATGGTTGCACGAAACATGTCTGAGGCTAGAAATTGCTTGAATATTTACAGAATTCGACTTGATTTGATGTTCTTTTTTAAATAAAAAAAATTTGCACGCTTTGAAGCAATGATTTTTAAAGTTTTGCCATAGATATTTCATATGTAGGTTGAAGTATACGTATTTTATGTTATTCTTAATGCAATAGAAAAATTGTTTATCTCACCTGCGCGCGTTTTTTCAAAGAACGAAATTCTCTCTAATCTTAAAATAAATTATCTTTTCATAAAAATTTAGTTTCGCGGAGTGAATTTACAAATATTCAAAATGAATACCATCCAACAAATTTAGTATACTCATATAATTTTGAGCATTTTTGTATACCTTGACTTTGCGGCTATTAAAAGTTGCCAATTGCCATTAGTACTATTCAGCATCAATCTAGAAATAAAATTACATATATGTTTGAAAATCAGCACGTCTATGTTAATTGGTTGGTAGTCCGATCTATTGGAATCCGAACTGGAGATAAAAAATCAATGTAAAGATATTTGCATCTTAATCTCGTCGGCAACATGTTTACAGATTATCGTGTTGCCGATAAAACGACAGTTTATGCATCATTTTGCGCTCGAGTAAATCAAAAGATTTTTATATTTTTTTCACTTTCTGATTCATCTTTTTGATTCATCTGAATATTTATACAAAATACATATATCAAACGTGACAGAAATTCGAATAAAAAATGCATTTTATATGTTTATTCTCGTAGATATTTATTGTTTGCCGGTCGTCAGATATTTCACATTCCGATCGCGGTAGAAAAGCAGATAGAATTGGTGGTGAAAATTCTGTGGATTATTTTCTGACTTTCGTCTTTAATGGGGAAGTACCTTTAGACACTTTTTAAAATCGATTTATTTTAAATTGTTTTAATCGATAGATATATCGCTTAAGAATGTCATGTCAAAGTTTCAAAAGCTAATTCTCAAAATTGTGGAAGCTATGCATCCCGGAAGTGCCTGGCGCCGAGTTCTTTTTCTCTTGACCACAAACTTTAAACGGCCTTTTCTCGAAACCATGTTTTTTAACATTGCGAAAGTGATAATAAAAAAACTAGTGAATTGATTTTCATCATCTAGCATTCATTTTAAAGAGCATAAAAATTTGTTCTATATAGACTAAAGATTTTAAAAAATAAATTATTTTGGGACTATTTTTGACTGGAAGCACAACGAAATGTTTCGTCAAAATCGTAATTTTTTTTTGGAGCCTGTTTTGAAGGGTTAATTTTCGAATTTCGCAAATATTTTAGTCTATCTACTAAAAAAAATCCTCTTGAGAAAGAAAATGTTTAGTTTGTTGATTTCAGATGAAAATTGCAGCCAGCATCGCTTACGCAATTTACGACGTCAGCGACGACATGGCTTTCAAGATCATTGAAAAATTTGTTAATTTTCAACTTTCACTTTTGTAGAATATATTTTTTTTTCAACCTCAAACATCGCTTAAAATAAATATTATACTGATTTTATAAGAACTGTCTTCATTTCCCCACAAATCAGTTGCAAAAAAGACCTTTTTTCGGCCTCTAAAAGTACTTCCACCCTTAAGTCTTGTAGAAAAAATTGCTAGCGTTAATTTAACTATAGGGAATACCCATATTTGTAACGATCGTCAGAAGGTTTAGCTTTATCCGCAATTTTCCTGATAAATATTTCTCACGTAATTTCTTCAAAAACTATTTACAAAAATATTGTCAAAATTGTTCGTCTTACCCATTTATTGTATTTTAATTGCTATTTTCCAAAAAAAAATCAAAAGATTCGCTTTTATGCAATATTTTTTTCATTGTACCACTTAAGGGGTTACATAGGTCTTGAAGGAAAACAAAAAACAAATTTTTCAAAAAATTGTATTTTAAAAACCAAAAATCTTTTTTTTTTTAAATTTACACACATAAAAGTTTAGCATTTTTAGAAGTTGTAGAAAAAATCAGCTCAAAACATTGAAAATTGTCAATTTTCCTGCAGTTTTCTTCGGCCAACCTTTTTTTTGCGGTAGGCAGAATGTTTCTGTGCAGGTTCATCTCAAATCAAAAATTCAACAATTTTCTTATAGCTTATCTCCTTGGCTCGTACCTGAACGAAGGAACGCAATTTAAAATTTTGAATGAATTTTCGTCTCATATTTTTTTTAGCATTTTCCCGATTCTCATCGTTTTTAAAATATTTTTTTTTCGCATAAAACGAAAACGAGTCGACCGAATGAAAATCCCTTCATTCAAGCACGAGTCAATAATATAAAGAGGAACTGTGCAAAGTCTCAGCAAAATCGGCCGATTCGTTCTCGAGAAATCGTGCCTACCGCACGGAAAAACAAAGTTTTGAGAAAAACGCGTTTAAAGTTTTTTTATTGCGATTTAATGAATTAAAGTTATTTTTTAGCGACCAACATCGAGTCGTCGATTCCATATGCAATAAAAAAAAATTTGATCGATTTTTTGAAAATACAAGACCTATGCAACCCCTTAAGCAAAGATGATAGTAAAAGTAAAGGTGCCCCGTGATTCCAAACGTTTGAGTTTTTGTAAGTAGATTTTTTTATGAAAGTTTTACTTCCTGAAAGTTGTTTTATTTCCAAGAAAATTCAGCTTCATCATTTTGAAAATTCCTTCTCAGCGTTTTTTCGAGTTGCAAATTTATTTTCTCAAATTTGAACTATTTTCGCACTGAAATTCAAAGTTTTTAAATGTAATCTTTTCAGAAAATCTTTTAACCAGATTTTTACGCAATTTTTACTCATGACTGTTTCCCAACTAAATTCTTAATTTTGATATCAAATATTTTCATATAAAAGAAAATAACAATTAAATTATCTTTCAAACTTTTTCCGAAGGTTTGTCGGAATTGTTTCTCGAAAAAATTCACTAGAAGAAATATTTACGTCCAAAATATTTTATAAGCTGTTCAGAAGCTTTTCGGATTTTTTTTATGGTATGATTTAAAACATTTTCTATAAATTTTTCGCCCAAAAATTTGTCCAAAAGTTGTCACTAATTTTTCACTTATTTTAAATTTATAACCGTTGAATAATTTTAAAGAATATCTCTAAATAAAAATATATTCCTTGAAAAAATGAACTTAAGTTTGTTCAGTTTTATATTTCTTTCGTATTTTCGTGAAATTGTATGTCAATAATGTGGTTTCTGTGAATTGACGAAATTTTTTTTGGAGGAAATAAAATTTTCCTCATAATTCAAGCGTTCATTTTTTATACCGACTTTAATTGTTATATTCCAAAATAAATGGTGACGATTTAAAAAATGATTTATTCAGAATAGTTTCGAATTTTTTTAGTTTTTTTAAACAATTTTTTAAGGTTTTTTAAAGAATTTCAGGTCGTAAAATTCACGAAAGTTTTTAACTTTTAATTTATGTCGCAGAATTTTCTTTCAAGTTTTTTTTTGTTTTATTTTTAAACTTTATTTGTTAAGTTGGTATTTTTATTTAAACTTCTGGTCACTATTTTTTGGCTACTGTAAAATTTTCGGAAAACTTTTATTCGAACAAATTTAGAAAATATTAAAAATTGAAATAAATTATGAATTATATCATTAACTCAAATAAAACAATAGATATTCAAACATTACTCCCAAAAAATAATGTAAGTATAATTTTTATCTTATATTATTCAAAGGGGTTAGTTTTTTTCGATTATTGAACCTTAAATGGTTCAGAATAAATGGGAACTAATTTTTCCTTGTGTTTTTCAACGATTTAAAGAATGATATGCGTTGTGGAACTTTGATTCAAATGCATTTCTGTTTGATATTTTGAAAGTGCTGAATTATCTGCAAAATTAACTTCATCATATATGGTCCCAATTTTTTTTCCAAAGAACTATCAGTTGTAGTACAACCTGGAAACATTTTCATAAATGGTGACAATTACTTTTGACTATTTCTCATTGAAACTTTATCTTAATTGAATTATGATGTACCTTTCCACTAAACGATGAACACAATAGCCAGTTCAATTCTATTTGTATATTTCCTTGTCGATATCTATCACATTCTTGTATGTTTGCATTCTCTGTAGTATAAACATGTTCTGAACAACGCAAAGGTCTATTGTTTAATACAAATTTGATTTAGCCAACGAAGCGAATCCAATTCCTTCGAATGGTTTAAGTATGTTTACATATGTTTTGACACTGATAAAAGTTTATTTGATGTTCTTATCGGAAATCCTAATATTTACAGTGTCTTCGTACAGTTAAAAACGACCTGAATATGACTTCAAAAGATTTGCTTTGAATATATGCACTAAAATATGTGAAAACTTTATAATTTCGCGTGCCAATAAAGTGTTTTATTTGCCCACCTTCTATACTAGTTAGACAATCTTGTGATTTATTTATATTTTTTATGCAGTTTTTAAACTCTTCTAATAAGTATTTTGTCTTTTCATTTTCAGACCGTTCAAACATCGTGGAGGCCACACTTGTCCGCTCCCAAAGAGATACCCGTGCAACTTATTCAAAATTCGTCGACGATGGACACGAAAACTGCGAAAAAAGATACACCAATCACGAAAAAGTGGTCATTTGGTCGGTTTTTCCGAAAGAAAAAAGAACTCGAAAGTGAATCTTCGTCGGAAGAGGATCGTAAAGCTGGCTTTGTGGCATCACAACAGAAAGCCCGCAAGAAGGAGAAAAGGAAGCGGGGTAGTAAACTAATTAGCGCCGGATTCGATCACATTGTGATTAATCCGAAAAGTGGTGAGACCAACGAACTATTCCTACCGTTTGAAGCCATCGAAACAACTGAATCGATACGATCGTCAGGATCAGCCGATCGTCGTGGTAGACGAGAGAAAAGGAATCGCTTGAGCAAACAGCAGATTTCACAGAACTCGTCGAGTGACGAGGACTTGAACTCGCACAACTCGTCGAGTTTGCTTCGCTATAGGAGTGACGAGAGTTTAGGGAGTGGTGGCGTAGCTGGAAGCCGGAGGAGTCGTGCCGCCAGAACGGAAAGATACTACAAAAGAATCAGCAGGGATGAGAATACTCCAGTGGTCACTCAACAAGTCGGGCGTTGGAAAACCCAACCAGTCCAGCATACCGAGCCCGACTACAATCGCCATAGCCAGGGGTACCAGCTGAAAGCTTCGACTAGCACGAGCAACGTGCCAAACGTCCAGCAATATATTTACGCGGTCCCCAACAAGAGCAACCGCGCCATCCCGGTCAGCCCTGATAAGCGGAGTATCAGCTACGACAACCACATCCATCTGCAAAATTTGTATGATAGAGGGGATGGGTCCGTGAAGAGCATGCCTCCACCACCGCCTCCTCGAGACCCGTTACGAAGGGTGCATGTTCCAGGGCTGAATGAGCTCCGTCCAATTTCGTATGCCTTCGACAAATCGGGTGCAACCGTGTATCCAATCAACAACCGATGTGTGTCAGACGACAAATTGTGGGGTCCGGAAGGAAGCATCTACCAGTCGAACTTCCATCGACCTTCCTCGGTGCAACCAGTAACCCAACCGAGAAGATTCATAACGAGAGCTGATCGTGACGCAAACCAACCTAAGGTCATGAATGGTCCAACTGGTGTGGTGGACTATAAATACATAGCTGACGCGATACCGCGGTCGCGTAAACCGATTCACATCCTGAAATCGGAAGAGGCCAAGCTGGAACTAGCACCTAGTCCTGAACTGAGTGCCCCACCCCCAGTGATACGGACAACAATGTCCGGATTGCCGTCTCCTATGCAAGCCGCTTCGAGCTTTTGGAAGCAAATGGATCAGCAGGAAAAGCAACGTCGAGAACGAGGTGAAGACGTGGGAAAAGGATCGACCAGCAGACAAGATAAGCAACGCTCCTTCTCGACCTCGCGAGCCAATACTGGGCCCGTTTTGTGGAACGGTTCGCAAGAAAGCTTCAAAACATACAATGGGAAAATCAATAGATCCCTCGACGAAATTGATAGCGTAGTGAACGGGAACTTGTACTTAAAGCCAATCAAAGATAAACAGAATAACGTAATGGAAGTCAGTACAAAGCCTTATGGAAGCAAATCAAATTCAATGCCAAATTACTATCAGCTTCAGCATAAACAACAGCAGAAGCTTGTCCAGCAAGAACCGGTGCAACTGCGGCGCAAAACTTCAACCCCGCCTATGAACAAATACGAAGAGTACATCGCTCGTAAAGCACCTCAAAGCGTAATCAAACCGGCGAAAGTGCCGCCTGCACCTCCGCAACGGAAATCGCTGAAAGTGAGTGCGGAAGATCTGTACAAGCCCACCACTAATCTAGAAGATGCCATCAATGAGCTGGAAGCGATTTACAAGAGCTTGAAGCTTGGCGACGAAGAACTGCTGGACCGAGCTGAGCGGCGGGACATACCCACCCCTACGAATTTCGAAAAGTACGCCGTTGTGAGCGATGAAGACGAGGAACTGGACAACGGCGAGCCAGATA
Organism: Oxycera nigricornis; assembly: GCA_963942545.1. Lineage (NCBI taxonomy): Eukaryota > Metazoa > Arthropoda > Insecta > Diptera > Stratiomyidae > Oxycera > Oxycera nigricornis. The sequence goes on along the minus strand of OZ012663.1, from coordinate 11,893,641 downwards.
TAGTCCTGGACGACGTGGCGTACCGCAATCTGAAACGAGCCAACGCAATGATTAAAACAATCGATCCTCAGCCGCCGTTTGGCATCCCGATCGGACCCATCCCACCACCTCCCAGCACGGACTACTTGCATGTAATGCCTGACAAGGAGCAAAAGAAGAACCGATGTGTTCCGCAAAATGTGCCGGATCTGGTTACTGATGATTTGGCCGTGCGAACGCTACGAAAGGATGTGCCTGGAATGGTGAAGCCAACTGTTGCTTACCCACCAAGCGCGCAAAAGAAAAAGCGAGCTGCTCGATCCATGTCGGCCAACATCTACAGCCTGATTCAGAGGGATGCCGCAAAACCTTCTGGAGGCAATCTTTGGGACTACACAGCCGTAGCTGCTGGTAGTTTGGAAAAATCAGGAAGTTTAACTGATGTTCGTCGCGAGGTTGACGATATCCCATCGACTCTACAACTTCTGAAGAATATCCGCAAGCAAGACAGTGACGGGAGCCGTAAGGCTTCTCCGGTATTCCGTCATCCAAGCCAAGGTGGAGCTGTATTTAATTTGCCATCAACTCTAAGCTCCTCACCACAGGACTCGCCGTGCATTATCCAGAAGCCGCCTATTCCATTACCTAGGAAAAGCCATAGTCCTGAACCGATGCAGGATACCAAAGTGATGGAAGAAGTGCTGAACAGGATTGCGAAAGAAGCCAAGGAGAGCAGTGAGAAATTAAGCAAGGAGCTGAAAGAGTTGCGGTGTGAAAAGCTCAGTAAGATTGAGCGGCCATTGGCAATGGAGCCATCCAGATTGGATAAAGAAGTCAATGCATTGTCCACCGAAGCCAGGATGTGTAAAGAAGTTGTTTTGAATATGGTTCCGCTGAAGGCATTAGAGAAACCTCCTGCGCCTAAGCCGCGGCGGCTTTCGCGCGAAGAAAATCTGTCGCAAAATTTCAATGGCAACTCAGAAGCATCCAAAATTTGCGAGAAGATTCTTCAGGATGCCGTTACCATAGAGCGTCCTGTTGTCGTTGAAACTGCTGGAGTAGTGTCACAGGTTGCCTCGGAGATTCAAGACTTTGTGAATAAAATGCATGCAGAAGGACGCAATTATTCAATGGAACGAAAGGTCGGAATGGAAGCTGCTAGTCAACCTCTTGAAGCCGACCTGATTGAATTCTCGGATGACGCAGAAACGCAAAAACAGCAATCCCTGGCTGTGTCGATGCTGCTAAAGAATTTGGAGCCACTAAAACCGGAAAAGATTGATAGTCTGGAGCGTCGAGTGATGCGGAAAGCTAGTGAAAACAGCCATCGGCATGCAGAAAAACCTACAGTCGCGCCGCAGGACACAGTGGATGTTGAAGGTGATTACGATAATCTAAATTCTGAGCCCGAGACGTCAACCACAACCCTAACTTGTAAACAAGATTGCGATGACATTCTTGACTCTGGTATTATTCATGGAGATCATATTGCTGTTGTTTCAGAAAGAAAAGATTTGTGTGACGCTAGGGCGCCCTTAGCTTCGCAAGACGACGACTCGGAAGAAATTGATAAGATAATGAAAGAGTGCGAGGAGCAAGTGATGAGCAAAACCCCGTACACATCGCTTTCATCGAGCGATTGTCCGAAATCGTCGAGCCCGGCGTCGAGCCACCACAAGTCGTCAAGTATTACATCCATCCATGCTATGTCTTCGAGTGATTATGTGAAGTCCTCGAGTAGTGAATTCCACACGCCCAGCACTGATCCCATCAAAACGTTCAGCACAACGTCGTATGACGTGAACTCGTCTAGCCCCACGCCGAATATCACCAACTCACCAATAAGCACGACACCATCGCCGCTTCTTGCACTGACCCCGGTTAGCCATAAGGTCGTTGGTGAAGCTGACGAGAGGCAAACTACGCCGCAATCCCTGTACAACTCGTCCGAGGAGTTAGCCATGATTTTCGGGATGACTCCGGCCACGGTAGCCTCCCCCCATGTGCCACCTGAAAACGCGTCAACAATCACGTCGGTAACGACAACAGCAACCACAGGTAAAAAGATGCTTGCGCTGAAATTGACCAACAACGCAAATGCCTGTGTTGCTATTGCCAATAACCACAAAACTGCTGTTACTACCAACTCTGCTACTAATAGCGTTGTTACTGCAATTGTTGTTGCCGCTTCCACTACTAGCTCTTCACCGACGACTGACGATGTTGAAGGGGGTCTTGCTGTTGGTACCATCAACACTAGCGAGCATTCACAACAACAGGATCAGTCCGACAGCGAGCATGAAAACTGTGCCGGCTTTGTAACAATTGCTAGCTTTAAAACACCGGAGTCCTGTAGACTAATCCGATTAGCCCCCTCTCCAGTTGCAATGTTTGCTAATGCCGCCTACCTTGACACCATACCCGAACTGCATGATGTGGATCAGGATGATGACGATTCTGATGCTGAAAGTGATGTTGATGAACGTTTTATTGTTGATAATACAAACACCTATGACACATTTAACAGATTCACCAACATTAATGGAAGCGGCATGATTAATATTTTCGAAAAGGATGTTGACATGGCATCCAGACTATCAATGAGCTCTAATCCTGATTCGGGTAATGTAAGTTTATCGGATTTTCCCATGCTGGAGTCGCCTACTTTACAATCGGTGCATGATTTTTCGCTGAACGCGAGCCTGGAGTTGTCGCTCCTGCACAACAGTCAACTGAACTGTTCTGAGTTGTATCCTTTCGTGAATCGAGTTGAGATTCAATCCGTTGATGAGACAGTTTCGATTTCAGATCGCTCCCTGGATGGGGATGATCTCCATCGGGGGAACGAAACTACTGTTGAGAATTTAGAAGATAGTAGAGATATCATTGGTGACAAACATCCTGTAGTCGATGAATTTGTAGAAAGTAGGCATTTCAATGAGGATGAGTCTAGCTTACCAAGCGTAACGGAAGATATTGATGCAGACCAAGTTTTGAGGAATAGACGGGAACCTTGTCAGGGCTCTTCTTCGGCGCTGGTCAAAGCACCTGCAAGTCATTTATCATGTGGAATAACCCAACGTCCCGTGGAGGATCTTCCTTCCACCAGCTTGAAGCAGTCAAACTACTTGTCGCATGCACATACACGGCAAGGATTCTGGCAGCATATAGTCATCGCCTGCGCATGTGGCGTGGCTAGTCACGATTTCTACACCCTGATTGCTATTGTGTTCGCTATAGTTCTTCTTATTGCTGTAGTTTTACTATAAAACTTGACATTCTTGTTTTAAAATTAATCGCTCAAGAGCCTATCTTTTTTGATAGTTATATAATTATCCTGATTTGTGCCATTGTCCGTTTTTGTTTGACTTGACTGTAAATTAATTTGATCGCTCTAAGCGACCAAGCACCGATTGTATATAATTTGTCTAACGACCGTATTTTATGATTTTTCCGAGTGTCCTGGTTCCGTCTTCCGCTATTGTAATTATTGCAATGTAATTTTACATACAGAAAACAGTTAATACCAATTCACTATCTTCATGCACCATTTTCGATATGTCTAACTGAATGATCCGTTGAATAGTATTTGGAATGCGTGCACGTAAAATAAAGACAATGCCCTCCACTATAAAAGATTTTCAAAATTTTATTTATAGGAACATTCGATAAAAAGCGAAAAGCCTTTCGTTGCACATTACTTTGATTTAATTTTTGTTGTTATTGAAAAGAAAACTAAATTTTTAAATCAGATCAGTTCTGATCCGATCAGGCCAACTCCAAAGAAACGTCCTTAAATAAATCAAATCGACCGATGAAATGATTGAATAAATATGTACGTACAACAGAATGGACCGCTAGCATATATCTTTGGGTTACCGAAATGTAAAGATAGATTTATGATTTTATTTTAAGCGAATCGACAAAGATCGAATTTAGATTGCATTTTTGTGTGTGTGTAAATGATTAAAATTAAATTATTATTTTTACTGTGAAAAGATGACGTGTAGTTTAAGTTGATTTAGTAGTTTTTCCTTACAAAGGCAATTAATAGTTTTCTTTTCCAATCATTTTTCCACAAATAATTTTGTAGAATGTAGATTGTAGAATTGTATCTCGTGCCAATGAATATCGTCCATAGTTGTCTTTAGTATTTTTTGCAGATGTAGCATCACGCTCGACAAATACATCACATCGTTGGAACATCACCTTCATTATACAGAACAATTTATAGAAATTTCATATTAGGACTAGACAAAATCAAACATAATTGTAATTTATTCGACACTAATATTGTCATCTTTTACATTTCAATCAAAATAAATTGTGTCCATGCTAAATGCATTCTAAATAAATATTTATCAAAATCGAATCATAATTTTGCTAATGCCTTACATCACATTGCTGGACATTTACAATAATTTTAATCATGTGTTATTGCTAAAAAGCTTGTACAACGAATAGAAAAAAAACAGCAAATCATGCATACTAAGGCAACGAATTTCTATAGAATTGTGTCCTATGTATTTAATTGAATAAATCCTATGTAATAAAATCGTTCACGATCCAAGCAAATTAGCTAAAACGTGCGAATTATAATAAAAACAATTTATAATCCTTAACTGTGTTTGTTTTTTACTGTGGTTCTATTTAACCTTTGTTTTATGTTGATTCTGTGTTATATTTATTAACAATTTTCAGTTGTTTCTTTTTGGTGTGTTCCCTGTTTTACAACGAAATTGAAGTTGCTTCCATCCAATTTGATTGAAAGTGTGAGGTGTGCTGGTTGGATTTTTTTTGAGAAAACTACATTTTCGTATCGTGTGTCAGCAATCATTAAGAGAAATCATGCTTTTTCAATGAATATCCTTGTAAATTTGACAATATGAAAATGACGCAAAGGATGGTAGTGAGTTTAGTTTTTTTTTGTTATTGCTTCAAACAGAAATTGAGTAAAAGATAGCTCTGAATCCTTTTCCATTCTTTCAATATAATACGAAGACAAAAACAGTAAATTCAGATGACGCAACAGTATTTATTTTACATGAAAAGCGGAAAATATTGACAAATTTTATTTGAACAAAAATGTTAGGTTTGAACTGTTGGAAAATTTCGCAGTTATTCATGAACTATTATAAAATGAATTTTTCAGAGTATTGTTATACCTTCAGGGGAAAGTGGTATACATCGGGGGGGGGGGGGGGGCGTGGATTTGTTGTAATAAAGTTCAAAATAGGTGTACTGATTTACATATTTTGTCCACATATGAAAGGTACTTTATCCAAAAATTACGTAAAAGTGTCTGTAAAAAATCCATTTTTGATTACAAAATGATTTTTTAAATTCAGCCATTTCAGAAAAATGTGTTAAGTTAATATTTAATGAGTCAGTGAGATCAATAACATACATATTTTAGTTTGTGTTGTTTGTATGAAAAGATAGTGAAAACACCGCATCGACAATGCATTCCTCTGAATCATGACAAAAAAAACTATTTTCTGGATACTCAGTAATACCAAGAATAGATTTAAGACAAAATGCTAGAAAAAACATTTAACATATTTTCTGTGCCTATTTAAAACAGCATAATCTTTTAAATATATTTTCTATCAAATGGTGGACATTTTCTTTCAAATGTGACATCCTCAAATGCAATAAGTTATACAGTTTTGTAGCAAAAACACACCAAAATATCTCCCTTATTCAAATTTATTTGGGTCCAAAAGGAAAACTTACACTTTTTATATCTTGAGGCCAAATAGACCCCAATATTGAATATATAAAAATTCTATGGTGTAGTAAAACGTGACAAGCTTTATCAAACTGAGTATCATTTTATTGGGAAGTGGAATACGTAATTTAAAAATATACCGCAAATTATAGACCAATTTTACATCAAATAACTAAGTCGGACTACCTTTCTTTTCTACGTCATGAACGGAATACACATTTTTGATTTTAGTTTTAATTGATAAAGCTTGTCGAAAACACCAAAACTCCACGATTTTTTTTGCGAAATTGTTTAAACTTTGTTTTTCAAAAAGTTTTAAAATTTTTGACTACCATTTTTTGTCATTTAACCGCTTCCGCTGCAAGAACAGGTTCAAATACAAAAACAATTACGCAGAAAATTCTCATAGGGAGGCAAAGCCAAATTTGTCCCATCATTTTTTTAATTGCGGGCAATTTTCAGACAAGCACTGGACTAGAGTGGTGCCAGAATAATTATACTACTGCCAAAAAATTCATAGAAAATAATCAAAAAAAATCACTATTGAAAATCATGCGGGTTTAAATGCAAGAAAACAAAACAAAATAAAGTAAGCGCAAAACATTAAAATTAAGCTTACATAAATTTTTGTTTAACAAAAAATGTTTGAAGAAAAATGCCAAATTCAAAACTTCATCTAAAATTGTCAGTCTGTTGAATAAATTCATCTGCTTACAAGGAAACGTGCCGCGAGAGTCCATGTTTCAGATTTTTTCAGTACATTTTAGTCGGCGCAGAAACAAAAAAACTACATTTAATAATCCATAAATCTCTCAATTTCGCAAAAAACATAGATATGAAAATATTCACGTACGTAAGAATAACTTTGCAATCTCTCTTTTTCTCATTTCGTCCGCTTAAGGGTTCAATTAGACCTCCTGGTTCAAATGCCTTAATTAATGGACGCTTCTGAGCAAATTTTTTAAAAAAAATCGCATTTTATTTGTGTTAATTTAAAAATAATACTTTTAACTTGCTCTAACTTATTTTTGAAGTTCGAACAAAATATACCGATAAATTCATCGGAAAATGTGTTCTGAAAAATATTAATGCAGTAATCCTTCGAGAAATTTTTCATAGAATGGATGATTTCAAGAAAAACATACGAAATTTGACCTGCACAAATTTTTGTATTGTTACTGGCCATTTGCAGTTTTATTTAAAAAAAAATCAGCGTCCGCTGAAATTCCTGTTATTAAAATATATTCAAAGGTAATATTGATAAGAAAATATAAGAAAAACTGAATTGTCTCGAAGTGGTTCGTATAGAATATAGAATCAAAAGAATTAATTGGTGTAACAAAGCTATCAGTCCAGAAGTCCCCGATTTTCTTAAGGTACGGTTTTTCAAGTACATAAAAAAACAAATAATTTTAATATTAATCGATAATTTTATTTTCCTTCATTACCTACAAACTCGTCCCACCTTTGTGGTAATTGTTGAGTTCCATCGAAATAAAATTTCTTATATTTTGAATTAAAAATTGTAGTTAGACTGATTTGGACATCATTTTTGTTTTGAAATACTTTTTCGCCTACAAACGACTGAAGGCTTCTAAAAAAAACGAAAAGCGCTTGTAACAATGTCTGGGGAATATACTGAATGTGGAATAGTTTCCCAGTCAAATTTCTTCAATTTTTCTAGGGTGACTTTTGCAGTATGCGGTCGAACGTTATCGTGATGAAAAAAAGCCTTCCTTTTGTTTTCTCTGCATTCATTCCATTGCGATAGTTTTATTAGGATCCAACAATTCAGAACAGACAATTCCTGGCATATCCCACCAAACAAATAGAGAATCTTTTGTAGGCGCAGTCCTGATTTGGCAGTTGGTTCTGGTGTCCACCCATTGTCTTTTCCAAAAGACGGTGTTATAGACCATTCAATTTTCGTTCCCTGTTACGATACGTTCGAGAAAAGCTTCCGTTGAATTGTGACGTAACAGACGGGAACAAATGTTCAGTCTTTGATAAATATTTTCCAAGCTTGGATACTTTTTGTATCTGCACCAATTGGCGATGAATGGTTCCATGTAAAGACTTTAACTTCTTTGCAATCATATCCATCGTTAAAGTTGGTTCAGCCTCTACCAGGTTTTTAACGCCGTGTCGTCAAATTTACTGAGACATCCTGAGTGAGGTGCATCTTCTGCTGTATTGCATCCATCCCGAAATTTTCTAAACCACTCCTGCGCAGTTCTTACACTTATAGTGTTTGCACCATGAACCGTGTTAATCCCTGCTGCAGCTGTAGCGGTATTTTTACCATTTTAAAAAAAGTATAAAATGCGCCTTTTGGACTCGTTAATATTTTCCAAATAAAGAATTTATGGACAGACCTGATACTTTTGCTCGATATGTACACTAAAACCAACGTTCCAATTTAGCTTCAAAATGTGGTCTCACCTTCAGTTTTGATATTTTGGATCTAAAAAATCTGGAAATAGCGTTATGATACGCCATTCCATTATTAACTAAAAATACTAGAAAAAGTTAGTATTTAGTGTCGTCTACTTTTTCATAAAAAGTCATTTCCTCCCTTCAAATTGTCGAAACGCCCTTAAATGGCATGAGAATCATAAATGTTTAAACACTAGTTAGAAGAAGTTTTATGCATTTCAACTATTACATATTAAATATGTTGATCTAGGTTCGAACATGCGTAAGGTCAAACCTTCAGGTTTGCATAATTGAATATTACAATTGAACCCAGATTAAAAATTTCAAACTAATGTTTGACTGCCCAGCCCCGGGAAAGGTCTGTTGCATTTTAATGGAATGTGACAAAAAAGTTAAAGTGGACAGTAAAAAAGAAATTACCACAACATTGTTGCAGATATTTTTGAATTGCTTTTATGCTTAATATATTATAAAGTTTTTAAAACAGAATTTTTGTAAAGTAATGACTCTGAAGATACAATGTTTCTATTGACGAAGAACGAGATAGTTTAAATCAACAACGGATGATGCTTAAAAAATTAAAAGTGTTTTATTGAAAACTTATACTTTGTAACTAACTCGTGTTTTACTCCTTAATGATATCCCTAACATGCCTCATTTCGTTCGCAATTTGCATTTGCAATGTACCTTTTGTGAGAAATAACGTAGCCCCGATACAGTGAACTTAACATGATATCCCCTTAAAGAGATTTTTGAAACAATTTCAGCAAATGTTTTTCAATTTCATTTTTTTCCTGTTACTACCAAATACAATATCTTGCAAAATATACACCGGTGAGATACACTTAAACGTTTTTAATGATATTTTAAAAAAAAGATACACTATTCAAAATTATATTCTTTTCAGCTAACGAAACTTTTGGTCTTTCTCGCATTATAGGTGTCTTGTAAATGCAGATCTCACCCCAATATCATCTCACCCTTATGTGTACTTTGTTTGATTGATACTTCATATTGCCCGCGCTCCATAATTCGTTCTACTCGTATGTGTAACCTCATCTGCCTTCAATGACCAAGGTAATATGTTTGAAATATATTTATTCTGAATTGTTTTTGATGTGTTCTAATATGGCTTTGTTTGTGTGTCTCGGTATTTTGTTTGGTCTGCAAAAATGTGAAGTTTGTTTAAAATAGTAAGAAAATCATTGGAAATGCTTGTCTCTTAAATTTAACGCTGAATTGTTTTTGCATGATGCTTTCCGAATTTTGAATTGAAATTGTTCAATGTTTTTTGTCAATATTAAGCAACAAATTTGGCGTATTTTCGTTACAATCGCTGAAACTGAGAGTCTATGACTTTGATTTTAAGGACTAAAGGTTATATTTTTTTTTTGGAAAAAAAAAAGATTTACGTAAATATTCCAATTGAATACTCTTATTCCTCTTTTCGGGATCGATGATAAAACATGCTCAAATTTCAAACCGTTTCAACTTTTTGTGAGCCCAAAAAATTCCAAGATTACTTCCAAAGAAAATACTCTCTAACATATCAAAATGTAGTTTATAAAAAACCTAAAAAAAACTCTGATTATCATATTAAATTTAATGCTCAATCGAACAACCGACAGAAAATTATGAACTAAAACTGATTTGAGTTCACACCGATTTCACAAATACAATATAGAAACAAAAATTATAACAGATGTTCTCTGAAAATACATTTTAACAGAATAATGATGAAAGCGACGTACTAAGCTTTCAAGAAATATCCATTTGGTTTCCTATAATTCTTCATTTTTTACAGAACTCGTCAATTCTCGCCTCTTCGATTGATCAGGAAAAAATAATCCAATCATTCAGATCCGAAAGAGTTCAATTTTCTCGCTGTAAACAGATTTTATATCTTTTATCGCCTTTTAAATTGAACACATTTTTCCATAATTTTAACGTATCTTTCACTTGTTGTGTTCTACTCATTTTTTTCAAAAAGAAGATATTATAAATAAGCATTTCGTCATAGCATTGACCATCATGCATGGTGCAATGTACCGGTAAGAGATTTTCCTTCACTTTACCGCGTAAAAATAGAAATTTTGAGTGTACTAGCCTAGCGGCGGAAAATTGGCTTTGGTTTACATACCTCGATTTTGATTTGTATTTTTTTGCAAACAAAAATAGGAAAATGTTGTTTTTTGAAATAAATACGGCTATTAACATGTGTTTTTGGATAATATTTTGAGAAACTTCATCGTCTTGAATTCTTCAGAGGTTCTTACACTCATTGCTGATGTGACCGCACAAAAGATGTGACATATTTTTTCGTCCTTTGAAATTATATTTTGAGAGTGTTTCCTCGTCCATTCCAATGACGATGTGAGTCACAAACTACACTGTTGGGAAGTTTTGGGCAGTCCCATAGAGACATAAAGTAAACCATGTGGTATTTAATTTATTTTCCTCCGTGCGAAGTCAACACGAGAATTTTCATTCTCCCTATCAATCGACAATCAAATATAAAGGTGTCCATTTAAAAGGTTTATGCAGGAGGTCTGTGAAAATTTTTATAAAGTTCTCGAAAATAATAATTTGAAAATAGTTTTTTTTTTAAATCAACTAAATAAAGTTGTTTGAAAGTTAACAAAAACATGCTTAATAAATGTTTAACTTTATCATTAAGAATATTTTCCGAGCAATGGGGAAAACGATTTTTTTTTGAAAAAAGTGCCTCAAAATAAAAACCCACGGTAAATATTCACAAGTGGGTATTCCACCAATTTTTGAATGGATCACGACGGTTATAATCGTTTTTTGCTGAATCTTTGTTGGCTTTTGTGGACTAAGAGACAATTTTTATTCGATTTAATTAATAATGTCCTGGAATCAGGATTTTCGTTTAAAATATTTAATTTTAGCGATTTTTTTTAAATTTGCTTCATTTTCGACTTTATTTTTTGTCACTTTCAATACAATTCTATTCTTATGTAATTCCTGATGAGCTTCGCCCCTTACTCGTTTCACTCGACATTCCCCCCATGACATTCGAGTCCGTGATTTGATTGTCAAAACTGATGAGTCTATGAGGTTGCTTCGCGTCCATTCAAGAAACACGACTTAAACGTTGTTGCCTTTGAGTTGTAGAGTTTTTGTGTGACAAAGCTTTGTTATACAATAGAGAGATGAGAAAGATGATAACATTAAAAAACTTGAAATATTTTGATTGTGTTTAAGATGCAAACTTCCTAAGTATTTAAGGAATATCCTTCCTTTTTGTGTGTGAAAATTTTTATATACAGGGAAAATTTTTAGCGAAGTAGCATAGTAAAAAAATGGTTTACTATAAATTTCGATTCAGTTCGGTGCTGGGCTTTTTAAGATGACCATTTTTTGCGCTCGATTGACTTCAACTATCACATCCTTTTTGTTGGTAGACGTTGCTAGAATTTTTCTGGTAAATAGAAATTTCCTTAAGTTTTTTAAGGGACCAAGTACGCCAATATATTCCAAAAAACATGTAAAAAATCCAATTTTGCGCTATATATTTGTTTTGAAGTCTGAGAAACAATTTCAAACAATACTTCTATTATTATCAAAAAGCTTTCAAAGCCGCGATTGTTTCCAACATTGGTACGAACCAGCTGCTTCCTGGTCTACATCAAAACATCACTAAAAATAAATGGATTTGAACATGTTTAAGGATTGTTAAATAAGAGTTATAGTCCCTTGAGCCAATTCTTTTTTTTAAAGAAAAAAATTAATTAAAAAAAATGCGATTTTCACAAAAAAAAAGTTATATAAAAATGAAAATAAAAAAAATATCAAAAAAGCTAGGACGGACTAAAGAGAAAGTGGTTATAAAGGTCTGAAATAAACAACAACAACAATTGTTGAAGACCTATGGAGCTGTCGTGCTGACCGCATCGAGAAAATTTGTTTTGAGAAAAATGCGTTTAATGTGCACTTAAAATCGCCGGCACATAGTCAGGTTACATTGCTATAACTTCGCCAAGAAGTTGAATTTTAGAATGATTTCCCCCCCAAAAGTTTCTGGCAGATACTCAAATTAATATTTTGTGCAACAAATGGAAAATTATATTCCGAAAGTTCGAGATGTATTTGACTTCTTAAAGCAATTATTTCTGAAAAAAATGATCCAAAAAATCTCATCCCAAAAAATTGCAATAAAATCGTCAACTGGAATTATGTCGAGAAACATTCCCTAAAGTTATAGTTACAACTCCCTTTAATGTCAAAAGTTGTGAGAATACAAAAATATCACAAAAAATGTTTTTCAGAAATGAAAAGACGAAACTTTATGCCTAGTAGGTTTCTTCAGAATTATTTTCAATTTTCATGTGTATTTCTGTTTGTTCTTTCAATAGAACATGGTATCTGTGAATATTTTAGAACATCAACTTTGCATATATTCCCCGTTAAACGAAAATCAAGTATGTATATATTAAAAAATAACAACGATTATTCAAATCAACAAACCGTTTAAAGAAACTACGGATCACACTTTTCATATTAAAGTTTTTTCACTAAATAACTGAAAACGACATGTTAATTATATTCTTAAAAAATGGAGCTATTAAAATTAAACGTTGCCAAAAATAAATGCATTGCTTACACAAATATAGGGAATTAAGTAAAAAGTGTAGGAGTCTGCTACAAACATAAACATTTGCAGGAAATGTAGAAACCTCGTCGTTTTTTCTTAGAAACAAAACCCAACTTTCTCAAAGCTTTCTTTTGGCATCGATTACTCGAGCTGCGGTGGCTACACTGATAGCATAAGCTTTCTTTGAAAGCTTTCTTGCGCTTTCAATTGGCTAGGAAAAGTCGGCCACCTAGCGTAGAGTAGTGTGAAAAGTGATGTGAAAGCCATCATCTTTGAAGAGCTTTCAATGTGTTGTGGGAGGTGCTGCCGTATGTGATTTTTAACATTTGACGGGAAAATAACAGTACATCCAGAATATATGACAAATTTCTCTTCCCATTAAACATATTTTAAGGATGTGGGTGCTTTGGTCCTCCCCATTAAAAGATAAGATGAAATATCTAGACGACCCCATGATAAGAAAATAGACAAATTTGTAAAAACGAGTAAGATTGAAGGAAAAATTGTCGGCAAAATTTCAATACCACCGGTCAATAACTTAAAATGGCAATAATAGACAGTGCCTGAAGTGCCGCTAGATAGGCACAATCCAGAAAGTCTTTAGAGTGCCGCGAAGGATAGGCACTATACGATACTCCTTCAAAAGATGTAATATGACCATGTTTTCTGTAAATTTCTATTCGCTATTTGTATTTATATAACATAATTAAAAAATGTTGAATGCAACAACTTATCACTGCTCATAAATTTCCCACATTATTTAAGCAACAAAAAAGGGCAATATCTACATTAATGCTAACCTTGATCGCTACATCGAGTGATGTCAAATTGTTGAACGTGTGTCGTGGTCAGATATGTGTGTTTCGATTACAAACCCTACATAGTGATTAGGTTACGATGTCGCGAGGAAAATTTACGAGATGATAAGCAATATTTGTCCATTCATGAAGCGATGTATTTATTTGGTAATGAATACTTCACTTAAATGTTTGAAAGATGGGTTTCTGGTTAGATGTTTGTTGGGGTACATCACAATATCACATTGATTTTGTGTGTGGATAAATCATTATAAACTAATGGCAAATTCTATGCGTGGTTGAAAAATTATTAATGCATATAAAACGAAACAAACAACATTTGAAAAAAACTATAAAATTTTCAAACTTTATTAACAAAAGACAGAAACTAATTAATAGACACAAAAAACTTCTTTGTACACTTTGTTGTTTTTTACGTTGATCTTGGCTGATTTTTATGGTGAATGATACCTTCATGTATATCCAAATGATGTTGTTTATTAAATGTTGGTTATGAATCGTACAAATTCCTCCTTTCTCTGTTTCCTCAACCCAAATTTCCTTGCGACAAAATCTTTGAATTTTCTAACCCTGTTCCTGATGATTTGTGTGATTATCTGTTTGTGTCCTGTTCTTGAATATGCATTTAAAGGTATTGTTCCACTTCAGCTAATAGTTGTTTATGTTCACACGCAATTGTCCATCACTGGTTTCAAAATTGTCGCCAAAGATTTACTAGTTTTACCAGTCGCTTCGATCAAGAAACTAAAATATGTGCTCATCTACAAATCCTTATTAGTTGGATGTTATATAATTGAATACTTGCCCATTTTCACGCTGGCCAAATGTTCTTTTATTTATTTATTTACGGCATACCTAGAAATGACACAACCTGACGAAAGGAGCAAAATTTAAAACGGCATATAATTCAAGCTGAAATACTGCTTTCAAAAAATTTATACTTTCAACAGATAAATTCAAAAATCCTGTTCTTCTTCCAATTTATCTGACAAAATTTCACCGTACAAAAATTAATTTAAAAAAATTGAGAAGGAAAAAGCTGACACGAAAAATATTAAAACAGCTTAAACTTTTATCGAGCAAATTGAGAAATGGAATAGAAAATGTAATTAGAAGGAAATAGTAATACAAAATGGAAAGGAGTAGTATAGTATTACATGGAACTCAATAAAAGTACAAATACTATTAGTATAGTTAGTTGTGTTGTTAAAACTGTTTTAACGAAAAATGGTAAAACAGGGCAAAAAGTAAGGATTTCGTGAGCAGAAATCGTTTCGCCGTTCAAATCTGTTCTTGGATGTTTTGGCCCTTTTGAGGGTCAGAATTGCATTTCATTACACCTAAAAACAACTTGATATAATTTATTGCTTATTCACTTTCAGTTTTTTTTGAATATAATCTCACCTGTAGATAATACCATTTTGCTAACATTTTCTTGGGTGATAGAAAAGTAGTTGATTAAATATCAACAACCAGGCTTATTCGTTGAATCCATCAAAACCTTCTTTTTTCAAAAGGATTCGGTGACTCGGTTGCTGAATTTAGAGCGCCAATTTCGTGACATTAGTTTGTTAGATATCCTCATGTATGTATCTATGCTTGAATTGAGTCTATATTCCAATAGCTGCTCCATTTTCGATTGAAGCGATGATGATAGAAGCTTCCAAACAAAATGCTTTTGAACACAGGAGCTGTTTGTGGAGTGACCAATGCTTTCATATCTATTAGAAAATGAATGGATCAAACTTAATCTCGCTGCGATTGTATCTGTTGGATTCGTTTCAGCGTGAATGCAACCAAATGCGAAATTACACTGAATCCCATTTGACTCACCAACACCAACTTTTGCTCTAGACAAATTCACTTTTTGATTGACCTTTGTTTTGCGATAGAAAACCTCGGAAAACATAATAAATCAAACCCACTTCTTGGGTAGCCTTAGAGGCACAATATACTATCTTAGCGCCAGTTTCGGACTTATATCGCGTCCTAATAAAATTGTATCTCTCAGAGTATGCCGTTCGGATTTTCTTCATCGACAACGACGTCAATCAAATGCCATTTACACATTCGCTTTTCAATAAATCTTTGCCTGCATGTCCGATCCAAGTGCCGACCTCTGACGTTCCAGATTGCTTGATCTAATTTCCAACAACTTTATGTGGGTGTCATCAAGAGCGACCAAAGACCATACCCCGACAATCGACATTTCAATGTCACGACGACCTCTTATTTCTTTTTATTCCGTACGAAAATGTCCACGCAAAGACGAAATCCATTCTAGAAAGGAAAACTTCCAACGGCTGAATCATGTGAAATTGAAATTGAAGTCTATCATAATTTCCATGCTAAGTGGACTGTGAGGCTCTCACCATGCAAATTAGGCAAACAAATGGAAATGTTGGATTGAGGTAGAATGTGTTTGCTTAATGGAATGCTTCGGAACAGTTTTTCAAAGAAAGTCCGTCAATTAATTAGCAGCAGTTAATTTGATATCGACGTATGCCGATTTTGTGGGTTTGGATGTGTTAAAATTGTGCAGAAGAAGAAATTTGGCGGTCGGATTTGGACCAATGGGTGACCTTTCTATTTCTTTTTCGGCGGTGTTAGCTCTCATAAAATAAAAGAACAGAAGCGCCGTTTGAGTAAAATTCTTCAAACAATACCTGTTGATATAAAAATGTCAAATCGTTTTTTGGTTGCCAAACGATTTTTTAGTTGCGATGATAAACGCAAATTTAGTCTTGATGTTTTACTTATTAGTAACTTTTATTATCATGAACTGAATTTTTTTTATACATGTTATTATATGTACATAGTTCATGTTTTTGTCAAAAAATAGAAATTTTCACGAAAATAATTTCAAATTATTCCAAAAAATGCATTAAATTGTTGGTGAAAAATTATTCTAATAATCTTGTAAAAATTTGTTTTACAAACAATAGATTAAAAAATCGTATTTGTACGTTTTTATTAAATTGTGTCAAATATCTAAGACAAAATGACAGCACCTGAAGAGGATGCCGTCCGTGACCCCGAAACCACGCTTCCCCATTTAAGACAAAATATTTTCTAAATTTTTGGTGTATTTGTTACAAGTAGTATTTATTTACAAAATCAGATTAAGGCGACCACAAGCTTGCCTTTTGCTCTATAATTTATACATCGCGATTCATAATAAAATGTCTGGAGCAATAATGGATGAGCCTTAATTTGGCAGAGTTTGGTCGAATCCAACTTCTTTTCAAAAATATGTATTGTTTTTGATATTTTTCGTTGTTGTTCATTGTGAACTCTGCCGTACTGCATAGCAATATAATAAAAAACGAAATAAAGTTCAGAATTTCTTTCAAAAAAATCCTCCAAAAATTGAGGCAATCCTTTCAATGTTGACAAGTCCAATGTTTGCTGAATTTCATTGGGTGAGGTTTTAAACTATTTTTGAATTATTTTCATCTGTGTTTTTCATGAAAATACCGAGCAATTTAGGAACGCGAGAAAGGAATGCAAAATTTAGAGAGAGAAATCAAGTGTGGCTCGAGAATTAAAGCTTCAATTAAAATATTGTTTCGACCAAGTTCACTCTTAATATGTTTTCACAAAAATTTGAAGGCAAAAATTTAGTTTTTTTTTTATAAAAAATATACTCATAAAAAATGTAATGTTAGGATAAAATGGTATGAAAATTCAAATAAAATCATGTTCTCTGTGAAGGCATTTCAGTATTTTGCATGCTCGCAACTTACATTAGTGCTGACTCCAGGTCCAACCACTTCTATAGAATATTATCCTTTTTAACACGCAGGATATTGTTTAAAATCTGAAATATATCACATCATTTCATCTAGAAATTTATGTACAAAACGAACAAACCTCTGATGAAAAATTGGATGTCTGATTTACCTTTAACGAATTACATCCACAATTATTAAAAAAAAAACAATACTCACCGGGGATCGAACACACGACCTCATGATCTCAGCTATCGCTGTTACCTACACTCAGGTCAGGTGTAAAAACTTACTAATCCATTAGCGACGCTAAAAACTTTAATGGCGTTTTTCTCAAAAAGGAGGTGGTGTGCTCTAATATTTTAAGGATCGAATATCTTTGACGTCTTCTACTTACGTGCCAAATTTCGTTCAAATCTGAGATATCATAAGCGTGGCCTCTCCTTGTTAGAACTAGGTCAGCTGCCATGTTTTCCAATAACAAAGCGTTCTCATGCAAAATCTCTCAGAATTGATCTTCTTGTTTGAGATTTTGATGTTAGTACATATATGTATATGTTTGAAAGTAGAAACACACTAAACTGATGGTATTTCTTTTAAATTAAGAGCCATTTTAAATAAAATCCATCCATATTTAAAGCCGCAGCTATTAAACATGTGTATCTGCTAAACAAAACCACTTTCCTGTTATGTTAACGTTCCAAGGTGTTTTCAAATGCGTGAATCATAAACACATGTTTTCGTCGCGATATGAATAGGCTTTTTGTGTGGATGATACATCAATATAATTTTCTTCTTTTAAATTTGGTCTTTTCGTAGGCAAACTCTTATCATGTGGTTTTCTGGATCTAAGGTTTAAGTTCAGAAGGTTTGTTGAATGCGATGTTGTGCGAAAATGCCGGACAAAGTTTCTTTCATTTATAACGCCTTATCGAAGAAATTATTTCTTTTTCCAATTATTATCAATCTTCGAACAGCAATTGTTATCAGCAAACGAATATTTTTGGTGTTGTTATCAAGAATGACCCAATCCTCGCTATCGCGGCTGCTGTTTAATCATTTAAGCTTGCTGTCAATAAATAAATATGAAAAGCTTGAGTTGTGCAAGAATTTATAAATTAAAAGCAAAAATTTGTTTAGGACTTCACATTTGCTGAGGTAAGCGCACGCCATGCCATGGAAATATTGATTCAATGGCTATGAGAATAAATTAAAGGTGTTATCAAATTCAGATAGCCTTGTATCAAAAACCTAGCTCGAAATTTCAAGCTTTTCAATCGGAATGTATCTGAGATATCTTTATGAACTATGTATTTAGGTAAACATTAGGTCCACACATTTAGTCGAATAGTCGAGTGTTAAATAGTTTGAATGGGAAATAGATTATTATCAGACCTATCAGATTATTGATCACTAGAAAGTTGTATAGTTTCTTAAAAGCTATCACGCTCGGTTGGAACGACGAACACAGATAATCCGATTGTTTACAATAAAATAAACCAAAATTAAGCTTATCAGTGGATGAATGATGTAGGCAATATTTTTATGGGCCTTCACTAAAAACAACAAACAATATCTTCCAAGAAATAGCATTTAAACATGTTTTCCTCGTCATGGTGCTGAAGCATGTCGAATACAAAAGTCACCGCCTTAATTCCAATCCAGAATACTCAAACTGGTCAATGGTCACTTGTGTATGATCAGTGGTGTTTTAAGCTCACGATAAAGGTTCAAGGCTCGCCTCTGCAAGACCGGACTTGGCAGACAACAACGGCCGTAAGCAACAAAGAATAATAACATTTTTCACGAACAAATAAATAAATGGATCGAGATATGAGTAAATGAGGCGTGCCTGTAAAAATAAGTGCTGACACACTCTGGCGAAAGCCTCCAAGGCCAAGAATTGTTGCTTCGCGTGGACAATGAAAAACAAGGGTTGGTTGGAGGTTTTCCTTTGGAGATGCCGAGCTTATCAGTAAGGAAATAGCAAATAGCGATCGGTGAAGGTGATACAGAGAATGGTGTGACATCAGCTATAAATATATTATCTATGATAGAGAGTTAATCCCAATGATACGATTGGTAATAAAAGAAATGAAACGGTACTATCAATTATCAATGATTAGCCAAAAGACTTCGGGTTTAAGAGTACTATGGCGACATGATAGTCTTCCTTCATGTTCTAACTGGAAAGGTAAAGACGTCTTTTAAACACATTTGACGGCTGATAATCGGTAAAGTAAATATTGACGGCAATTTCAAATTAGCACAAGCGTTTTGAGTGTAGTTTTTAGAGACCGAAGTCATTTGTAAGCCTAGTTTTGTGACTTTCCCATAAGCTTCACTCTGGCGTTAGTTGACCTGAATTCAATTACTAGTTTATATTTTATGCAAACTACTTTGTCAAAACATCATAACCGACAGACCTACGAATAATTTATCATCATAATCTGTATAGATACTACGCTTTGAATGAATTCTAAGAAAATTTTGCTATGAAAACAGAAAAACTAACACGTAATTCATATTTTCAATGCATCATAAGCCAAAGTCAAGTAAATCGATTTCCAGTATCCTACGTCGCCAGGCAACTTCTACGTTCGCATTATGCTCGTATTATATAATATCCTTAACACCCAAACACATTCTGAAGCAATATTGCATCGTCACAGCTGAATTATGTTATCATTTCGAAGAAAGTGTGGCGTAGAACTAAAGTTGTTGGCGTTCACCATAATTATTATGAAATGAAAAAATAAAACCTTGAAGAATACTTGTGAATCGTCCTTGATGCGAAATATCTACTTCACCCGGTTGGCACTCAATCTATCCTGAATATTATGAATATTACGAATATTACGTCGCTTTAAAACGTAATTCTGTCGAAAGTCGTTTAAAGGATATATCCTCCCAGCAAAATTTCTTTTGAATCCAAAAAAGAAAAGTGTAGTCCATCTAAAATATTCCGCGTATCACTACTAGGAATTCAAATCCATTTTGTAGATCGTAAAGTTGAGAGGTTTCGGGTGACGGTATCCATTTGGTTTATCATTTATGAAGGTCTCCGTACCGAGTTGACTTTCACAAGGACATTACTAAATGCCAGACTTTTGTATTGAATGGCAAAGGTGATGTTGTCTAGACCGTTTACAGTACTCGTAAACACTTGTTTTCAGTTTAAATGAGATAAAGTTTAGAATATTATAAAGGTGTAAATCTGTTTGATGTTTGTTTTGTTTTCGTTGTTTCCTAATACTATATACCTTACGTAACGTCAAGCGTAATTGGAAGGACATTTTTAGCAAGTACATGTGTTTGCTTTCTAGAATATTTTATAAAGTACAAGCTGATGATGTTTACTGTACATCTTTGAGATTTAAATTAGAAAATTTTTATTGAATGCTGAAATTATATTTGAAGTTAACGTTAAGCCTGATTTGTATAGATCTTGCAATTTAATTGCCTATCCTTTTCATCAAAATATGGTTGTCTATCAAAATTGAATGCCGATTCTTGACGTTCCTTAGGATTATAGGTAGAATTGTTTACAGATTTTTCTTATCTTAATCTAATGTTGTTACTCAAAAAGACAGTTGAACAATGCTGAATGCCTCAACAGTGTCCTGAATTTTTGCAATCGACCAAGCTTGCCTAATAATTGGCTTGCAATCTCAATCTTAGTTCTCCACTGTGTACATAAGAAGTTCGGTTGCTTTTGAAAAATATTGATTTTAATTTCTAAAAAGGAATCTATTTTCTAAAATGAATTAAATGTGATTTTTCTAATAAATTTTAGTAAATTGGATCGAAAGTTATGAAAGCCTTGTTTAAAGAGTTTTTTCAAAAGAAAACTATTTGCAGGTTAAAACATAAATGCATTTTAATCAGTTTAAGTACAAACTACCCTAGATTTTCTCTCTACAAATTTTAATTTTAATTCACATTTATCATGGCATCACATATCCTAATCTTCTAGGAAATTATTACTATTTGACTTGACGACATTCCTAAATGTGGTTTGTAGCCTTAGGTAGAATAGTTTCTTTGAATATCAACCTCTTCCTTCGGTTTTTAAAGCCAAATATGTAGAACATAGTAAGCAGTTAGTATCTATATTGACTTCCTTTCTTATTTAGGACTGAGTTTATGCTCTACTAAGCTCATTTTTATCATTGATGATACATTGTCACATCCACATCCAAATCTTTGAAATTATTGTTGTCATGAAACAAGGCAAAATTATATATTTTCAAAAGAAAAAAAAAGACTAAAGCCGATTCATGTAAAATTCTATGACTGCATAAAATTTCTTTTGATTTAAAAAAAATTCCACCAAAAAATATTCTGTTCATGCAGATAACAAAGTATTTTTTGATAATTGTTCTATTAAAAGTCCAAATTATTATTTTAGTTATATGGATAAAAAAATGTTATTAAAAAAATATTGCGAGGACTATATTTGAAAGAATTTTGATGAAACATTTTCATAAATATAATAAACTTAATTGGAAATAAAGTAAATTGAAAATATACATACATATATGTATTTGAATAAATTTCTTGCCTAAAATACACAGAAAACAAATAAATTTGCCTGTGCTGAAAATGAAACAATTTTTTTAAAAAAATGCTGTAAGAGTGTATTTATTACTTAAGGGTCATTTGTACATTTGTCGAGTTCTCTTTTTTCAGCCAAACTCCACCAATCTCACATAAAATTTAATATTTTTTACATATAGAAATAACGGCTGACTCCACAGTAAGAAAAAAAATATTAGTCTTAATAAGGGAGAATAAGGTAATAAAACAGAATTTATAGCGATTTCGGACGTAGCTTCTAAAAAGGCGCATAACCCCATAAACCTTGTTGCGTTATTTTCCCCCTAGGTTTCGAGAGAAAACCCTAAATTTTACGTAATAATCGCTGCTTTAGGTGCACTTCTTATCCCTTAAATATTTGAAAATAATAATTAAATTGTTTCGAAATTTTATCCAAAAATTTAGCATTAGATTTCAAATAAACCAAATTGAAAAAATATTTAAGAAAAAAATAATTGCAACTTCCAACTAAATTTTTACTGCAACATTTCCTTCAAAATTCGCATCAGGGACAAAAAATGGAAATGATCAGAAATTAAATAAATTTTATGGGGAATTCACTTTATTTAATTGTTTTAAAAAAACCTTTTAAATGGAAAAAAAATGGTATTAGAATTTCAAACAAATTTCACCGAAATTGTTTAACGATTTGTTTTCGTTAAACCTTTGCGTACACACTCCCTTGAACATGCTTCGAAGGAATTTTTCGCTCTACTTTTTCAAGATTGTTTTCAAATATCTCTTAAAAATATGTTTTCCCACGGAAACTTTTCACAGTGAAATTTCATTGACGTATATTTTTTAGTTATATATTTTTTGAAGAATTAAATTTTATTTAAATTTTTCGTTGCAATTTTCACGGTTTCCATGCCAGATAAATATTAGCATTTGCTAGCAAGAAATTTTTTACAGAAGTTTTCCGTTGCAATTCGATGCTAATAGTATTTCCGAAACAATTACTTTCTGATAAATTTGTGTTGATAATTTTCTTCCTTCAATATTTTCGTGGAAACTTTAGACTAGCAGATTTTTTTTGAATACATATGTTTTAAAATTGCGGCCAAGCTTTATTCTTTTTGAAAATTTATTGAACAGTTTCAGTGACAAAAAATATTCATAGTTTTTTTATGAATTAATTCCTAAATAAACCATGAGTCTGATTAGAGAGGAAGGAGTGTAGAAAAAAATGACGAAGGTAAGCTTGAAGGGGAGAAGTGTTCAAGCCGGAGTACCGGTGAATTGGTCGCCAACCCAACAATACAGAAAATCAATTCTAAAATATTTTCTTTTCTTTTGAGAACGATTTAAAAATACAATCCATTCATCGTTCTGGGGTCCATAAAGCAACTCAGCAAACTGCAACAATCATTTCTTGTATAAAATTCAGCATTCAAATTTCTGGTGAAAGCAATCAACTTTCCGAATCCTTTTTCAGAGAAACAGCCATAAACATGCATCTTTGCTGGATGTTTGACGGTACGTCGCAACAATCTCTTAAATTTTTTTGTTCAAGCTTTCTTCAAGCAATTGAAAATAACAAAATATGACTTATCGGTAAATATCAAGTTACTCCAATCGCGGTCCAAATTATCCTGTGCCAAATCTTTTTTTCCACATGTCTGTAAGTAGTGGTTCGGGGTTTGTGTTTCTGTTTTTGTTGCCAGATTTTTCAAGCCTTCGTCTTATTTTGTTTATGGACACTCGAACTTCGTTTCTAATTAGTTTTTCCTTGGCCTATTGCAGACTTAATGGGGGGGGGTTCCCTGAATAGCTCAGGGATCAATTTGTCACCCCTTTTTGATGTTCCTCTACCTAGCTCATTATCGACATCACCATGCTATTCATACCTCGGAACCCCTGAAGCATAGGTTTTGGTATATTTTGCCACCTCCCTCACACTTATTCTGGGTCGTTTAGGATGGGTAACCAAAACAAAATTCAAATCGTTTTTTTTTATAAAGAGCACTCATCCTTAACCTGCTGGCTTTACGGAAAATCAAACTGTAATGAGTAAATGAATGTAGCTCGAAGTCGACAGGGTTATGCCATATTCAATTTTCCATAACACATTAGTGTTCGACCAGGTGGGAAGGAATTACCACACTGTAACTAGTCAAATGTAAAAATCCAACTGATTACATCCTCAATCATTGGAACTTGCTCTATACTCTCATTACCTATGCATTTTGCATATATATGATCGCCTTAATCCATGTCCTTTATCTTCTCTTTTATTATTCCTTGAAAAAAATAATAGTTGTGATCTAATTGTGGGGTCAAGCCTAATGGCATCTACTAGAACAATGTACTAGACAATCTATGTTGCATTTTTAATTTCCAAAAAAATAATTGGTTTGTGCGCTAAGCTTTGCGTTCTTCATGTCAATCTGAACTGGGTGTGTCCTTTCACAAGTCCTCAAATATATCAGAGTACTTGAAAATATTTTTGTTCGCAATGTTAATGTGTCCTTCCGTCGGGGGTTATTTGAAGAAAAAAAATATTATGTTACTTGATATCATCCAAAAAAACCGGGATTTATGAGTGTTCATTGCAAGTACCATTCATAAATTGTCAAAGCGAAAATCCTTTTTTTACATAGCTAGTTCGACGAACTAGCTGATAGGCAAATGCATCTGGAGCATGTTGAAGCACTTGGCTCCCGGAAAGCTCCTTGTGATGGAATCTTAATATTAATTGAATTACTAACCAGCTCAGCGAAGGCAATCACCGTAAACTACGTGCTTACCCTCGCGAAAAGGGATGAGTCAGCAGCAAGCAGTTCCCTATGAAGGAGTGCTTCGTCCTCAATGGCATATGCCGGGATAGTGACAATAATGTGAACTCTGTTGGCACCGGTTAAGTTGTCCTTGCTTCCGACAGTGCTAGTCCATGCCCTCTCGCTGGAGGCCACAACTGGGGTAGGATTGGGGTAGGGAGGGATTGAGACTGTGACTGTGACTGGGTCGTTGCCTGGCGCTAGTTTGAAAATTGACTTTTCCATTTTCGCTATTATGCGAACGTGCCTTGCGACCACGCCAAGTCGGTTGCCCCAATTTCCATGGGGTCGGTGTCGTCATTCTTCGAGGCTCCATGCTTGCAGCACAGAAAAAGACGTGAGCGAAACGTTTTCAGGGGACGACGACGTGGACCTCAAACCGCGGAGGCTCGCGGTCGGCAACCTGTTAGTGCGCTAATGGGGCGGCGGCGTGGTCGATGCAGTAACTGGAATTGATGGCTTACCGGCAGCATCGCTGGTCGATTCGTTCTTTATTGACTGGGAAACTAAAAGACGGCCGAGACAGGTAAGACAGCCAGCAAGGTGAGCGGGTGGCCAACCGCGGCCTACAAGAGCCCCACATGCATGCGTGGTTGTCGCCGTACCCCCAATGCCGCCGGCCGAATGTGTGGAAGCTCGCGGGCTCCACGTCTGCACGTACGTACGCCGTCTCACCTGTCTGTGCCAGCAGCGGCAACGTCGAGCGCGGCTCTTACTGGCTTTCCAACGTCGTCGATCAACAGTTTCGTTTCGTGTCTCGCCAGGTGAGATTTGACCATTTCGAACGCGCGAAATTTTCCGCTGTTTCCGTGTCCTGTTCCTCGACGTGTTGCGCGTGTCGTTCGTTCAATTCAGATTAGGAGGCGAACGGCATCGGGAGCGTGCTCGGGTGTCGGAGCCTGGAAAACTGAAGGACTCACGTGTGTACTTAGTTGATTGAGTTTTCCGACGTAAGCTTTATCGGCCACAGGAAATGTGCTCGGAGTGTGGCATTGGTCGCCAGTCATGATACAAGAAACACTAGTGCGTGTCTTCTTTGATTCATGGTCGCCAGTCAGCCAGCACTTGTCTCGTGGAGTCTCGCTTGAGCAGGATGTCTTCAGCATCCCGCTGCTTCCGTGTTCCGACCGATGGAGTCCTGCGGCCGGCATCCCACATAGTGTGATTTCTTTTCGGAAAAAATTTCCCTGCCCGTTTTTAATTAGGTCTGCATCGACAGTCGAACTGACCGCTGTTATCGGCGCCCGCTCGCCACAGGCTGATAACACATTAACCGTACGGCCCCAATCGGCGGTGGGTGAGCGGTCGGGAAGGTCGTTGGATTTCACTATCGCTTCCACATTCCCGAATTTGTACCCCAAACCCGGCATTTGCGATCGCCATTGGCAATGGATCGCGAATTGCGCTCTGAACCGCGACTTGGACTCGCCCAACATTTCTGATAAAAGAAAATTAGCTCTTGTGCATTTCGTGTAATTGCGGTGGTGACGTGTGTTCTGTGGAATTTGATTTTATTTCTGTTAATCCCTAAGTAAATTTTTCTTGTTTTCAGCTAATCAACCGGCTCCGCGATTTACGGTGTTTTTCGAAATGAAAAGCATCCTTTCGTAGATCAAAAGTGTGTGGAACTTGTTGAAAGATTTTGTGTAGTTGTTTTGTGATAAAAGATAGTCTTGTGAAGTGTCCCTTTGTTGTTGAAACGACTATAAGTCCTTGATAAGAAATCCAAAATAACTCTACTACGGAATATAGTATCGAAATTGGCAGTTATTCTTGATTGTAAGTAGATTTATTAAAAAAAATGCAACGATGCTTTGTTTCGAATCAGTATTTGGTGCAACATAATCAGATTCACTGTTCTACATAATCAGAATCAATTAGAACAAGCGACTTGTTGATAATATGTTAGTAAATTTTGCACTAGTATGTTATCTCTTCACAATAAATAAAAAACACATACTAAACAACAGATAATCTGAAGGACAATATTGTATTTCTCTCTTATGGAAATGAGTTGAACACTCAAACAAACCCATCAAACTAATTATGCCAATATTAGCTCGTATCCTAATGCCAATAGATTTTACCACACCGTATCAGTCTAGAGCTAAGCAAGATAAATAGGTGCTTGGGTCAAATAATCATTCACTGGCGAGGTAAAGTCAATAGTCCAATTCTATCTACAAATCGTGTTTCGTAATTAATTTCCATTAAATAATTCTATTCCTGCGAACACTGATTAATTTACGCATTCTGTGAACTTTAAATCGTCGACATTCAAATCAGAAACTGTATTTGTTTACTGTCAACTAATTAAATTCGATTGATTTAAAATCGTAACTGATTTGGATACAAATAAATGCTTGATTCGATTCATTCGGTTCTGCAAATGCTGGGCATTCAAGTTTTCCGCTGGAAAATTGAAATGAAAAGACTAGTGAGTGAGCACACATTTTCATCATTAGTGTAAATAGTAAGTGCCACCTGAATTTCGCTTAAAAACTTGCCATTTTTCATAATTTAAAGTACTTTCTTATTGTGCAATTACTATTTAAGAAATGCTTATTCCCAAAACAGTTCCGTAGTTAGATTTAGATATGCATAGTAGCAAAGTCTTGCATTAGGTTTATTTGAAAATTAAAAGAAATTGAACACATGTTATGCAACAGAGCATATGTATGTTCTTATTATTTTTAAAACGAAAAAACGATTGACTTGAAAATATTTTCGATTTTGTTTGTATAGTCATGAAATAAGATCGACCATTTAAAATAGGATTTTATTGTTTTAATGTTTTTAATATTCAAATGGCAGCTCATTTGAAGACATGCATCAGTAAATTATTTATTTAACTAAAATTCGAATCCTTAAAAAACATTTGGAATCCTTAAAAATATGCTACAAAAATTAGTGTTAGAAAAGTATTTCGCGAAATTTTTTACAACAATAAAAGTGTTCAAAAAAGAACGTTTTTTTCGATAAACCTTGTGTTGACAAGGTTCCTCCTGCAAATTTGATCGTAAAAATATTTTGGAAATTTTTAAAGTTTCGAAACAACAAAGTTCTTTCAGTTGGATTTTATTTGTAAGAGCAAATTGCTAATTTACTTCAAAAAAACCATTTCTCTGAATTTTTTTAACATGGCGATAGTTTTTCAAATGATTGTTTTTAGACTTTAACATAAAAATTGGTGAAGTTTTTCACGTATTAATTATTCTTCTCATCTATAAAAATATGCTAAAGAAATGAGTGCTAGAAAAGTATTACGCGAAAATTTAATTTAATTTAATTTTAATAATTCAAATCCAGAACATTTTCGTAGATGTATTTTAAATTTTTTTCGTGAGAGATTCAAATCACAAAAATGTTTTTCTTCGTTTTTTTTATTTCATTGTAACGTAAAAAATCAATTAGTTCCGTCATTCGTTTTAGAGATTCTTTTCACAAAAAGTTTCGAAAAAATTTTGATAAATTTTCTGTTACATATATATTTTTCTAAAATAGTTTGCCAAATTTTGGATTCTAATTTTAGTCGATTTATTTTGTTTGTGTTTGTTTTTGATATTTCCATTGAAAAATCCACGTTAAAATTTTTGTTTTTGATAAACGACGCAATAATTCTCCTGAAAATTTGATGTTAAAAATATTTGCGGAAATTTTTAAAGTTTTGTAGTCGAAAATGGGATTAGGTTTGTAATTACTTCAAAATATTGTTAGAGTAATTTTTTCTTTGAATATTTCTGGAAAGTGACACAGGTTTGTTTTAGAATTATTTTATCGTAAAATCAAGAAAATAAATACATTCAATTTTTTGCACGATCAATTTCATCAAAAACTGCGGTTGTAATTTTGTTTTAAAGAAATTTCCTTGATAGAGTTTTTCTCCTTATTTTTGGAACTTTTGTTACAAAAATTAACTAAAGTTAAACTCTAAAACAGTGCTGGGCGGCTGCGGATTCTGTTGATGGGAGCATGCCTACTACGACTAAATCCGCAGCCGCCCGACACTGTTTTAGAGTTCATTACCAAGTTTAGCAAAAAATCCCGAGGCTGATCGGTGAAGAGTTGTTTTATATGTGAAAAAATAAGCTTCAAAATTTTTGATATTTTTTAAAACAAATATAAATTGTACAATTATAATGGGAAATCTACCGAAGCAATTTTGACGAAAATTTGTTTGCTAGTTTATGATGCTGTAAATAATTTTTAGACGAAATATGAAGGTCCTAAGTGCATTTAAGTGGTGAAAAAAAATTAAATAAAAACATAGTTTTTTCGCCGTTTTTTATATTTATCGCAATTTTGCGGCAAGGGTTAAATGTTTTAAGATTTTTAATCGATCCCATCTTATAGAAAATTTTATTACGCATTTTTCATCGCCATACGACTTTGACCTTAAATGAACCGTTTTAAAGTTAGGAAAGCGGAAAGTAGAGAAAAAAACGATTTTCTCTTTGCATCTGTTCTACAAAATTGAAAAGTGTGGCTTTTAATCATTTTTGAGATATTCGCTACTCGAAATATACTCCAGCAACAGCTTCTAAATTGGCTGGCTGAACAGTCGCTAAAATGTAGGATTAAGAAAACATAAAAACGTTTCCGAGAAAAGTTACAAAATTATACTAAAAAAGTGACTCAAATATGTTTAAAAAATTTCCTAAATCTTGCAAATCGTCAAAATATGAGTTTATTGTGCCCAAATTTTAACCTAGGAACTCTATCTTGTTAGTCTAGAAAATATATTGCACTACTGAACTGATTAAAAATTTAATCGTGTACATTTCAAAAGGTATAATTATTTACCCGTGATAATCAAGTTGATAATCTTATGAACAGCCACAAATTTTAATTCAATAGACATCAAAAGGGTGGATAGTTAGCATCCATGTCTTATTGGAAGCTTATGTAGCATGATTTAATTCCAACCGACTCTAGTGGTCAAAAATATCCATCGATTCACTTGAACTCTTCAGCTTCGAACTTGATTCATGCAAAGATAAAGCATCTTAAAAATACATGGAGACCTTCTAATGTGCTATGCTAAGACTACGAGCCCCATTTGTAAATTTCCGGCGATTTACAAGAAAACTGTACAAGGCGCAACGTCCCTTTCTGCCCGTAATATCTATTTGTTTGTTCAGCGTATGTAAATAATTTCTTGGTGACCTCATATCCGCGTCTAAGATAATTTGTATCTCAACACTCCAAATGTTTACTGCAAAATCTTCCGGTTTTAGATACCGAGTATTTGCAAATCGATTACTTCACCATACAGCCTGCTTTATTTTCGTATCGCGCAGTCCATGTGTTTGGACGGGTCGAGATTTTCGTATCTTCCCATAAATATTTCCTCAATGGATCTTTCGGCTACGCAAATAGATACAATGATACTGATCCCGATCTGCGCGGTCGACGCCGCACTAAGCCGCTGAAAGTGGCAAAAAGGTTGTTCAACCTGATCAAGTGTAACTGTCCGCGTATTTTTAGGTGGATTTTGCAAATACCGAGTGCTGGTTAAGTGCAAGAAGCAAAAGCCCGGCGATAAGAATTGGAAGATGATGGAAGAAGTGTTGCGCGGATCAAAGAAGTCCAGAAATGCTGCAGATCCGGTTCAAGAAGATACTGAATACCGAAGCAGTACAAGTTCTTGATCGGCGACCGGCCATTATCACGGTCATCAATCCGATATCGTCGTGGTGCGGATTCTTGCAGGAGGAACTGTCGATCGGGGAGGTGATACCCGCTGGGGTGTTTGGCGTGGCCTTGGTCGTGGCGTGAGGAGGCGGTGATTAATAGGCAGGCGACTGCTAAGTAGCCCGACTAGCCATGTTTCGAATGTTTGATTTATGGCTGGAGCGTGGTAGGAAGGCAATCGGACTGGTACAATGGAGCCTGGAGGTGCGATAGGTCAGTTTCATTACGCTGTCCAACTAAGTACGGAAACTTTTAATCGGTGTCGACTTAAATGCACTGGCACAGTTAAGATCGCGAGACGTGGGCTTGAAGATATTGAACTGGAAAGTTGAGTCGGACGTGTGACTCATGCAGTTGGCTAGGATTCAGAATGGATTTGATTTAAGTAGACAACCATAAAGAGCCAAAGATGCATGTCCAGCAGCCTTGACGACTATTCCGGGTACATGAAGTTACCGGGCCATATTAAGTGCGTTCGATGAATTGAAACTCGGAAGTGATTGACCTTAAAATTTTGGCCAGAGAGAACTGGAAACATTAAAAATATTTAATGCAAAACCAATGGATGAGCTTCTTTAGAAATCAACTTGAAAATTAATCCTATCATTTAAATAAATTTGACAGTCAGGGTGCCTATTCCATCTTCGTAAACGTTCTCTTTCTAAAAAAATGACCTAGATTGAATCATTGGAATTTATTATCAACAAAAGGCAATATTTTCATCTAAATATAATCATCCAAAACTGAGTAAAAATCTCAATTTTTACTTAAAGGTCACCGCAACCAAAAACGAGCACAATCAAAAACTGACTAGTCATAAAACTATTCAACACGTCATTTTATTAACACGAGCTTAAAATAGGTTTGAAAAGTGAATAAGTGAATATTTTAGGCTGGAAATAGGTTGACATTTAATTTGGGCAGTAATTAAAACATATTAGAATTAATTAATATGATAAAATAGAATCTCTTGAACAGTAGTAGTAACTACTGTAGAAGCGATTGTACAAAACAAGCTTTGAATATCATAGCGAAAGCTGTTCGACAATTCATACTGACTTTAATCCACTGAAGTTAATTTCTTAAAATTTATCTTCACTGGTAATAAAGTGTGCCAAAATTTAATTTTACTACCACAAAACTAACTTAGTTTTGAAGTTAATCAGCACAAAAATACCATGGTGTAGGAACATCTACTAATCAGCATTCAATTCAGTTTATTTTTTATCCTTGTAGTGAAATCAATTTTCTTCAAAAATTGTGCTGAAAAGTGTGCCAATGTTTTAATGAAAATTTTATTTTCATAAACAATAAGATATTACTAATCAACTGATTATCACCAGTTCATTTTCTTCACATATAAAATCACGATCGAAATCGACCGAAACTTGATGGAGTTTTTGAAATAAAACACCGAATTTCCTTCCAAAAACATGTGATATATTTTTTTCGGGAGTTCTTAATAATCAATTTTCATACAAAAACGATATGAAGCATAAGAAAATTGTTTACGAATGATCATTTACAGAAACTTATCTCAACAAATTCAATTGTCCAATTCAACGATGAGAAATTTTTTAATGAAAATTTACTGGACCTTTTAAATTTGCTGAAGAAGATCAAACAAAAACAAATTCACGCTCATATAGAATACACAACAATAAGAAAGGTTCTAACTATTTTTGAGTGTTGATATGTTCATTTTTTTAGTCGTAATAGAAAATCACTGGCAAATCAGTATCAGCAATGCCGAAAATGCGAGAAAAATGTTAGGCAAATAATATTTTGAAAGCCTAATTAATATTCAGTAAAATTTCGTTACATCTTGAATCAAATAATCGCTTGCTGAAAAAGTTTCCAAATAATTAAAATCATGAAGATTATTGCTGCTTTATTTCTACCAACAACAAAAATTAATTAAACTCCAAAAAATTAAATCATTTAAAATTCGTAGGACAAAAAGTGTAAAAAAAAAAAAGAAAAAAAAAGAAGAAAAAAATTAAAAATTTCGAAAACAAAATTAAAATGAAATTAAAAAATTAAGAAGAAAACAACCTTTGAAAAATTAAAAGTGTAGTATCACGAGGTTATTTCAAAAATGCCACGACAATGTGTATTTATTCACTGGAAAATGTACGTAAAACATTTTCAAAAACGTTGTTCCTATTTTTTAATTATTCTGGACAAATCAAATAACTCAAATCAACTGCATTCCTTAAAGCATTGTTGCGATTTTTTTAATAAAAAATATTTACGTGTTTGCAGTTTCCTCATAACATTATTAAATATGAAAAAAATATTTAAGGAATTTCGTATTGTTTTTTTCCAACTTTGTTGGTCTAGTGAGTGTGTCGTGAAACCTGAAAAATTCAACATATTACGCTGACAAGAATGCTGCTTAAGCCTTTAAAATTATTTATCTTTTGATACAAAATTTTCATTCGAAATATTAAATATCGTGTGTCTCCCTGCATTGTTCGTAATAAAACAGATATTTTGCGAAAAATTCAAAAAACATTTGAAAATTTTAATTTGTACTTTTATGTGCTCAAACAATCTACATTGAATATGTGCACGAGTATCTTACAAACCTGTTCAAATATTGTTTTTTTAACAAACCGTAATGGGTTCATAACTCAAATGGTTTAAGTAAGAAAAATGAAACCAAACCGTTGAATAAATACTTTTTAAAAATAATTTTTCTTCATCAAATTACGAGTACATATGTCTGGTTCAGTCAGCAAGTCAATATGAAATGTTGGAATTAATTAAAAAACCATTGCGTTTCATGTCGGTTGATCTGCAGATGATTAACGAAAGATGGCTATAGTCTAAGAGAATATTTAATTTTTAAGAAATTATGATCATTGCAACATCAAATGAAAGAAATTACATTACATTTTCATTTGTATTCGTTTAAAATTAAATATACCCAAGGAAAATGCTGACATACGTATGAAAAGACGGTCTAAGCTTTCCATTTCCTCATGATCCACAAAAACCATAATTTTTATGATCGATTGCACCACACCTGGCGTTGTTACGTATGCTCGTAATTTCCTACACATGTAAATGTTTTATCTGAAAACTTTATTAACATTTTCCCAGATTGATGTTTAAGCTAGGGAAGTGTGCATCTAGTCGATAAAGATAGTGAAAATTGTTTTGGGGCCAAAACTCTCTGTGCATTGAGTCAATACGCTTGAGTGGATCTGAAATGTATCATGATGTTACAATTTGATCTTGAATCATTCGTTTTCTAGAAATCTGTTATGTACTATGTTTGTGAAAAAAGAATACTCTTAATACCCTTTAAACGGTCGTCATAAAAACGAGCGAATACAGTCGGATATCTGCTATATAATAGAATCAAAATAAACATCACATGGTCTCGACTCGTACTGTTGAATGTAAAAATGACCTATTTGTAACGAACCAAATTTTTTCACTTGATTGAAATGGTAAAACAACGGCTGAAAAACCACCACCACAAATCTGATAGACTCTGCAACATGGCAGCAAAAGATCCATCGTGACCAATGATAATCATAATGTATGCACAATTTGTGAGGTTTGTTTGTTGTTTTGTCTGCTGAATGTTGTCTTTGACCTTCCGCATAACACTTGATGGTGCCTCAGGCTCCACTTCGGAAGTATGTACAATTGATTGTTTAAATTAAAATCCGGGACACTTTAAAACGTTCTAAGAGTTCACCATTTAGGGGTATACAAGGTCTAGAATGTTGGTTGACCTAACGATGTAACATGCTAATGAGTACCTGACACAACTTAAGGATGTACTTTGTTTGAACATTGTCATTTCGAAAGTCAAATATTGCTACTTTCTTGAAACAAAGACTTGTCAGTATTTGCACGAAAATTAAAACAGTTGAAAGAATGTTTCAAGGACCTCGTTACCAAACTTTCTCTTACATTATTCAGCAAGAACTTTAAGCTATGATTGAGCCCTCTAACAATAATATTATTTGATTCTCTTTAATTATTACCTGCAAAATAACACTAAAATATTCCAAAACAGTTACGAAATACAGACAGAAAAGATGTTTCTTTTTTTCGGGCCGCGTTAACGATCTCAGTTTGTCTACATAGTTCCTTTTGGCTGTGAGATACATCTCTAGGACGAATTTTGAACGACTCAAGTCAATCGCGTAAGGAAAATGGTATATGTTTAGATTTTAGTAAGTTTTCGCTGTATTACAATGGTTAGAAGCACCATCCCCCAGTCCACTATAATCTGTACCAAACTTTTAAGAAAAACATCCTGTTTTCAAAGAGAAACAGAGAGATAGTTTCTTTGCAAAAAATAAGAAAATGTACAACAACTTACGGAATTTCGCGCATACTTCAAACAGATGGAAAGGAATCAAGTTTGGAGCTTTTTCCAACAATTTTTTTGGTGAAAAATACTAGACTAAATTTCGCTGCGAACGCTTTGTTAAATTTTAAGAAAATATGATCTCTCAAAAAATATTCTACGAAAAAACATGCTAGGAAAAAAATTCCTACTGCAGATAATTCAGTATCTCATGAATCTATAAAAATTTTGCTCTAGTAATACTCATGTTCCTTATTCGGTACAAAGCATGAAGAGCTCATCCTAAATAACCATCGTGACCTTCATCAAACTTTACGTTCATTGCAAAATTCAATAAAGACTTTTCGAACTCTTCGAAATTCATCATTGTTCGCCAGAAGCTAAAGGGGTGGATCTATTGATTACGACAGCATTTACCTTGAACATAAGGCATGGATAAAATATTTAGGTGGTCTAAGTCCTTGAATGTTCAGCCGAGAGCTTAAGGGGTCTACCCTCTTTTAGCAGCGTAAAAACGGGTTGTTTTCAATAATTTTTTAGGTAGGTTAAAATTATAAATATTGATGGAAAAAGGGTTATACTCAATAAATGCATTCCCGAAATACAAAAAAAATATTTTTTATTCATTTATGTGAGTTTTTATCAATGAAAATGCTGGTTGAAAAAATGTCGAAAAAACGAGAGGGGTGTGCGTTGTTGATGAAATTTTCGCGATGGTTGGTCTGCAACAAAAAAATCAAATAGTTTTAGGTTCAGTATGTTAATAGCTATAGCGCGAATAGGGCGATTTTTGATTTTTGCAAAATTGACAAAATGGCGGACATTTTCCGAAAAAATACGTTAAATCAAAATTTTGAAAAACCCCTATTCGCGCTATAGCTGTTGTCATTAAAAATGACTGGTAAAAATGTGGTGAGAATCGGTTCAGTACTTCCCGAGATTTCATCAACGCGGCGTCGAAAAACGTTGTTTCGGGAAAAACGCGGTTAAAGTTTTTCTTAATGAAGAATTGCGCTCGGGTGACAAAGTGAAAGTTGCCCAAAAATACAGTTAGACTACTCCGACCTATATATACTTTCCAAAACGCCAAAAAAATCGATTTTTTGATATGATAAAGATAATGATAAAGAGGGTAGACCCCTTAACATGTCTACGAATTCTGTTGCCTGAATAATTTTAACGCTTGATTTGAAAGAAAACATAAATTTAAATCGTTAGAAAGTCCTACACTTTATCGCTAGTCTATTTACCTCTCAGTTGGGACTATTTATTTATCATTCATCTACAATTCATCCAACGTGCATTCGTCTAAAGATTCATCAGAAACTCAATATTTTCTGCCCGTACGTGTTCCTTATTCTAAACAATGTTACTTATTGTTGGTTTGCCATGTCTAAAACAAAATCAAAATATATCTAACCCAAGCACATACGCTAGAATTTTACGATTCTGCATATCTAACTGCAGTTGTCTGTTATCTACTTAATTGTCTGAGACTCTTTATCAGCAAATGAGGCAAGTCTTAAAGTCACCATAAATACGTTATTTGCATTCGACATCGCTTGAAATGTAATAAGAACTGTTTGTCCTGATAAAATGCAACGATAGTGAAATGTTCATGCGATATTTGAATCTTTAAAATGCGTTCTATTAAGAAACCTTCAGTTTACATCCTACAAAAAATAACATGTCCGCCTTATCTGAGTAATTGCGAATTGGTTGATTTTCAAGCAACTAAATTTAATCGTGCGATAGAGACTTGAGCCGAAATTTAAAAGGTTAATTAGATTTCTATTTCTAAATAGCTTTTGAAAATGCTGTCTTACTTTTTTTTTTCTAGTTCGGACTGTTTTAAATGATGCAATTTAATCTGCACAAAGATAAAGCCAGTTGTTTAGAGAGATGTAAAAAATTATTAAAAAATGTAAAAAAAAACGTAGGAAAATGTTTCACCATGAAAATATGAATAGCAGTTGGATTTTAGGCTAGTAAAATAGTATTTTTAGTCTTGGAAGATATATCATAGATTAAGGTATAAATAACCGTCTAGTTTTTTATTTTTTTTATTTTAATAGTTTAGTCTAATATTATATTTTTCATTTTAATTTTGTTTATATTTTTATTTTTCGTTTATGATAGTCGGAAAAGATTTTCGATCGTAATCGTTCGGCCTTCCTCAGCGATGTTCTGCCAATTTTATTATCGATACTAACGAAATGACGGCCGATCAGCCTTTCCGAGAATAAGTCCGTTTCAACCTATCGACAATCAACTCTTTTTTCATTATTAAAAAATTACTATAGTCTGTCCCGTGTATATTAATGATTTGCATTGTTTTCTAGATTCTTTTAAACGGAAAGATTGATAAAACTGTTCTTATTCTAAGAAATACACAGCCTTTTAATTTAAACGCACTTTCCTTTTCTTTTTCAATTGCCTCTTTGAATTTGGTTGAAGATAAATTTCCTGCAAATTTATCGTTCATAAGCGAACAGTTAATCGTTAAGGCTTATTAAAAATTGCTTAAAACAAATGATATTCCTATTTAGGATTGCTATTTAAACATAATGACAAATGAGGTACGTATTCGATTCCTGCTATTTAGAATAATTTTTTTAGAGATTAGTAATAGCCAGTTTTGAAGAGGTCAGCGCTTTCAGAGAAAACATAGTCAACTTGTGTTGACATTATTATTGCATCAAAACTAATTCACACCAACAATCTAATGGGATGAGACATTTTTCCGTAGTTTCCAGGTTTATGATAAATTTACATCTAAAATGTGTTAGATTCTGAATTTAAAAAACCTGAAAATAAGTCAATCGCTAGCTTAAAAAGTTGAGGAGTATAGCAGGCGGACTTGAATGCCAAGATTCTCTTAATAGACCATGACGAATCTGTAAAAAAAACGACTACATTTGGCCGTTTTGGGAGGGGGCACACTGATTTTTGCGGGAACAGTTGTGGAATAACTCGTTTAACAATAATTGACTTATCCTCCCTTTAAAAAAATTCCAGAACATTGAAAAAAATCGAAATGTTTTTTTTAAAAAAAAAATGTTTTATCCTACTATTCTTCCTCCTAATTTTAAAATGGTTCATTTTAAAACAAAGTTGTGTGGAATAAAAGCCGCAAAACAGCAATAAATATAAAAAGGGGAAAAATCTTTCTTTTATTTAATTGTTTTTACCACTTAGAATGCATTTAGGTCCTTCATATTTTGCCTAGAAAATGTTTATAGTATAATTAAACAGCACATCATCAAAATCGATTCAGTAGTTTGCGCATATTAATTGTGCAATCTAAATATATTTTTAAAAAATCAAAATTTTTGAAAGCAAGAGCAAGTCAAAAACTTAAGCTTATGGAAGTTTGAAATTTTTTCACATATAAAACAGCACTTCACCTATCAAATACATTTTACAAAATTAAAATCGGATTATTAGGGCAGCTGCAGGAATTTTTGCTAAACTAAATTCAGAATTTTCGTCTCCTTCCGAGCAGTTTTACACGATTTTAAGCAGCAGACTGATTTTTTTTTGGGATGCTTGAATGGTTCTTTGCATGTCTTTGCAACAAAAATATGCGATTAAGTTAGATTTTCTGCGCCCTGTTTCAATATATTTCATTCAAAAAGTTATAACTGAGCATTCAAATATTTTCATAGTAACGCCTCAAAGTCAATAGTTTTTATTATTGTCCAGTGATTTCGTTCGGCCATCCTCAGCGATTTTCTGCCAATTTTATTATCGGTACTAACGAAATGACTGATGATCAGCCTTTCCAAGAATAAGTCCGATTCAACTTATTGACAATCAACTTCTTTACCACTATTTAAAAATTACTACTGCTGGTTTGGATACCAAGAAAATTGTTTGAGCCAATAACTTTTCAATCAAATAATTCCTTTTGAGCTTCAGAAATTATCAGAGGTCATTTCAGTGGCTTTAAAAAGGATACCAATTGGATTTTGTTTTCTCCATAAATACATTAAGGAATGCATTAATGACCGTCTCAAGTGTGTAAAACGAAAAAAAGCACCATCATAAACTCAAAACTAGGAAAATCCTTGACCGTTAAAAATACAGCAAAAGATTTTATAGCAGGCAGCATAACGGGCTTTTTCAATATCGAAGACAATCTCCAGGATATCAAAGACAATAATGATAAAATTTGACGTGTATTTTTCACAAGAAAATATCAGAGCATATCCTTTCTGGATACAATGCAGCAGGTGAAAGTGTAAATATGCTAGACAATAACATTTAAGCTCCGAAAGGTACCTTTAAATTTAAAGGCTGCAGCCATTTTGTTCAGTTCAAAATTGTATCGAGACTTGTTGATAAAAGTTACTGAAATGTGATGTTGTTTTTTATAGTATGAACTAGTCAACTTCCTATTCTTATTTTGCATAGGTTTTATTCGAGGACGCAAAAAGGCTTTAGCGCCAGAAAAAAACCATCCCTAATGGTAGCCATATCCCCTTTAATTGTGTTTGAAAAAAATTGCAAGTGCGATCGTTGTACGATTGTATAATTGAAAACGATTATTGACTTACTATGTGGCTTTTTTCTCAGCTAATAAAAATACCATAGATATTTCCTACTGTCGAAACTATAATTGCTTTTGCTTCAGACAGCTTTCAGGCTTAATATTGCTGCTGCCATTCTTTTTGAAAATTTGTGGCACTTATAGGTCCAATCCTAAAAAAAGAATTGTACGCTATATGTTTTTGAAACCTGGAAATTTTGTCAGGCAATAGACATTGAATCATATTCTGGAAAAAGTTAACAGTGTTAAACTTTTTTTGTGGATTAAACACTAACAGCGTTAACGTTGCATATTTTGAAAATAAAATATAGCTTGAAAATTGTACTTATCAGTTTGAGTATGAAAATAAATCCTGAATAAAATACTTAGGTTTCAACACCATTCCAAAGTTCATTCATCGCCAACTTTATCACCAAAAAACCGCAAAGTTTCTGATCAGATTTATCACTTTCAGGTGATCTGACTGCTAATTCGGTAACTTGGACCCAAAAAATCGCAACACTAGTCAATATTCCGTGGTTAACTTTCATTTGGACCGCTACTCTTCATTATTTACGAAAAATAAATGTGCCAGCATTCGTCACAACTATTCTTCTAGGTACAAGCTAACTTTTTCTATTAATTTTATCATCTCAAAAACTTATGCTTTTTCACGAAATTCACCACAATTTTTGAATAAAATGCGGTTATAACATTGATTTCGTATGTGTTGTCGCAAGAAGAAACTGTTTTTATAATTGGAAAGTTGCATTTATTATCTCGGATTATGTTTTGAAATCTATTTTAGAATTTCACTTGATATTCATTATTTGGGCAACGTACAAAGTGTTGTTCAAAAAAATGATGATGAAAAAAGATATTTGCGTATTTTTTGAAGTATGAGGCAATGATTTTTGCGTTTTCGAGCTTAAAGTGTATTTAAACTTAATTTATGTATGTACATTTGAGATTAAGAATTTTCCATCAAAATTGTTTTCAAAACAAGTCAAATTAAATTTTGAACGCATGTCCAATATTTTTTCGTCAAACGTTTGAAATTGAAATAAAACGTTTCTGTTGTCTGAATTTTTTCGAAATGCTTTCAAGCAATCTTTCATTATCATAACAGTATTAAAGCCCTAATAAAGCTTTCGAAAAAATGTTAAGTTTGTATTTAATACTTATTTTTCGTTTTTCCCTCATTTTCGGATAGTACCCCATATTTGACACAATTTGACAATGTCTGATTTATTTCTATTGATATGCAAATAGTTAAGCGTTTATTCATTTTTAAATGACTTTCAGTGTGTCAATTGATTTATTTCATATTAACTTCTTATGCTTTCACATTCATTTTCAACTTCTTCTAATGTGCAATCTAACTGAATCCGCTCCATTTCCCATAAGTTTTGCACATAAAAAATATATTTCGCAATAAAATAAACATGCCAATAAATTACCTAATGTTTTGAGTCAACAACTCAATTCTTAATGGACTTTTGTTAACCAATTACAAAATCTCACTTTCATGAAAAGCCTGAAAAAATCTGCTTGAGAGTCATCTCGTATCTTTTTAGTAAACAATTAAATTGTTTCTTATTGTTTGCTGAGCCATTTATCAGCATTCATTAAAAAAAATTCTCATGCTTTTGCGTAAATCGGTGCTGAATTAATTAATTCGGCTTAGTATTGTTGAAAATAATTCAATATCAAAGAAATTAGTTGAGCCATTGCAAGCTTTTGATTATTTGATTTTAAATTGGAAATTTATCAATGATTAATCGTATTAATAGTTTTTCTCTTTTCTCTCTTTTCCAGGTAACTTGATGCTAAAGGTGAAGTACATTAATTGTAGATAATGTGAAAGATTAAATTTCATGAACAGAATTCGTGAATTTTGCAGGACCAATTTAAAATAATTATTGAAATTTGAGTAATTTACTCAGAATTTTTTTGTTTGCAAAGTTGATGCTTGAACGTTTTTTTTACATTTTTTAACAAACAAACAGGAATTCAGTCAAATTAATTTTGGCATCTTCACGATAAAATGTCAAAAGTATTATTTTCAAACGAAACGATAAATTTTAATTCATCTTCAAGTATTCTTCGTAACTCAAGTAACATGTGATCATGGACAATATTGGATTAAGAATTGTGTAAGGACATTATCGAGTCCACCTATTCCATAAAAAAAATCGTCTTATGTGCTTTTGACCTTTTTGTGTCCTTGTAAGTCATTTTGGTGGTGCCCTTGATTTGAAATAAATTCTGCCCGTGAGATATAAATTCATCTTAATGAAAACACCTACACGAATTTTCCTTGAAATTATTTTCCCTGTATTGATGGATAATTTACGTTTCGTTGTCGAGAAACGATCTTTATAACTTGGTAGTATGTTTCGGAATGGAATTGCAATTTATTTGAAATTTATTATCGAATATCCTTGATGGCCTGCGTTATTAGTCGTGAATTTATGGACGAAAACATGATTAGTATAATAAGAAGAAGTGATTTTTTGGGGTGATACGCAGCATCTACTTAATATTGATTGTAATGGTATTGTTACGAGTCCTTTGTAATGAAAAATATGATTTCTGCAACGGAAAACCAATTATTGCCTCTCGTAATACAAGGAATAATTAACAAACCCATAAAATGTGAATAAAATTTAGAATTCACAAAATCTACTACAGGAACTATTATGCTGAGTTGATTTTTCAACAAGTTTTTTTCTTTGCTTTAATCCAGTTTGCCTGTCTTTAATTTTGAAAGCCCAATCGGAAGAAGGTCTGATATCGTGAATCAACAAACACAAAACATCGTCTTAAATTTACATCCACCCTTTCAGATCCTGGGCATCGTAATTTAATTGATTTCTAAAACCTTTATTCTTCTATCTTAAAAGATCACGAAAAGCATTAAAACACCTTAATGTGACGAAACCATCTTTATTGACCTAAAATTTGGCGCTAGAAAATAATCTCAATTGGAAGATGACAAAACTAAATTTTTTGGATGAAACAGCAAAAAATAAATTCCCTGCAAAATTTTTGCTACCATTGGTCAAATTTTTTGGTGGGAAACGTTTGATCATCATAAAAAGATGAAATTGTCTCGCCTGGAATAATTTTTTCATGTAATTCTTTACATCCTTGATTGAGATCATTTTAAGCACATCATAAATTGTAATCACTCTCCAATAAATCATTTTGAGGTTAAATTTTTTATATATTTTTAATGGAACATTTCCAATTTCTCAAAAGCTGTTCATATAAACGATAAATTATTCACCTCACCTATAAAAGACAATTAATTCACCTCACATTGTTAAAATGATATAAAATTTGTGACATAATAAGCATTGAAATTGTTCAAATTGTGTTTTAAAATTTTCTCATTCAGAAAACATTCAAATTTAAAGAAATGTTGGTTTCGATTTGAATTCCATAGCATTCGCTTCTGTTTCAAATGTTTTACATAGCTTTGTTATTTTTTAAATTTATTTTCAAAATAGTTTAAGTTTTTAGTTTCGTCATTAAAATCTCCTTAGTTGATCAACTGATAAATCGATAGACTTGTCAGACAGTTCTATTGCGTACATCAGAAAAAATGGCACCAAGGGTCGCATCAAAATATTCTTTCGATAAATTTTATTTTACAATAAATGAAAACAAAAAAAGACATAATCTTACGCTTCTTATATTCATCATGTTTATTCCAAATTTTTGGGAGGGTTCAGGAGAAGCGAAATGTAGCTAAATTGTTATTCTCTTGAAGATGACGCCCATTTTCGAAAATTCATCCCCAAGAATTTAGTGCTTCTCATTTCTGTACCCACTTGACGTTGGAAAAAATTCTGGCTTCTACAGGACTATGTTTCTAATCATAAAGTGTTCAAATATCTGGAATCTTATTCATTTTGTTCTAAATCGGAAGTATATTTTTGCTTACTCTCCTGAAAAGCGACTACGAAGTCTAGCTTCCATTTATTGTCGATTAACTACAGATTCCTTTATTGGTTCCACTTCTTTTAGGTCCATTTAACTCCTATTGCAGTGAGGTTTTTATTCCATGTTCTGAAATTGATAATTTGCCGATTTTCAACCAGGATGGCAATTCCGAAACGTATGTTGCTGTTTTTTCTTCAATAAAATCATGCATATTATGTCATTATGTTATTATGCCAATTTTCGACAATGATAGTCTTAATTTTTGTGATATTCGTCGCTTATGTCTGGTGCCTTTAAAGCAATAACAAACAGCGCCTTAAATTGAGTTCGGTTATGAAATTGCTAAACATATGCGGTTTCCGCTTCACTTAGACCTATAGTATATAGTCCATTGTACCCTGTAGACGCGAAAACGTTCGGATTTATTCAATGAACTATCCTGATTTGGTAAGGAAATCCAGAAGCTGGTCCATTTTAATGTAACTTAGCTCACTGAGCTCCTAGAAAAAGAATGCCCCTAAGTGCTCGTGCCTCCTTGCAGCTAGGGCCGGACATTTCCACAAAAAAGAGCTCTCCTCTTCGTCGTCTAAGCTCCGACATTGCTTGCTAGCTGGGATTGTCCTTGCGTGTTTACCAAAAGTCACATGGTTCCTCAGTAAACCCACAAGATTCCTCGTTGAAGCTCTGTCCAGAGCTAACAGACTAAGAGTACGTTTCGAGCTGTATTCGGGCCACATAAGTCTAGCGGTGCCACAAATTTCTCCATCGCCTTCATGCTGGTTCGTAGGCTGATTCGTTTATATCCTGCCTTAGAACCTGCATCGAGACTGCACCGCCTTGTGCGTGTGTATGCCACGGGCTCCCCTCCCTATAATAACCCGTTACTGATTAGATTTTTCAAAGTATCCTGTATCAATTTATTTCAAATGTAAAATTTACTACAATTTTTTTTAAACATGTGTGACAAAGTACTTTCAGAATAAACAGCTTTTAAAACTTAATAAATAGAGTGCGTTTCAAAATCGTATTAAAAAAAAGAAACCACCAAAAAAACAATTGATGGGCCTCTATATTTTTCAAGCATACATCCTTCAACATTAGAAATTCGTACATTTCATAGAAGCGCCGAAAATATACTTGATGTTATTTTGCATACACGCAAAAAAATCAAAGCATTATACAAAAAGTTGTCTCTGAAAGCCCACCTTTGCTCAGCAATAACCAAATTGAAAAATATGTAGGTTAACAGATAATGGTGAACAATAAGTGTAGGCGAAGGTGAAAAAATTAGTAATTGATATCACCGAAAATAATTGATATTTTTTTACAATAAAACATAACACATCATTCAAAATCAATGATGACAAACTCCCTCAAACTCTACCCTTATGCAAACCACACCAGTAATCAAAAAGAGAAAGTGTAATATACAACAGGACTACTGAAAT
The DNA here is from genome assembly GCA_963942545.1 of Oxycera nigricornis. Taxonomy (NCBI): domain Eukaryota; kingdom Metazoa; phylum Arthropoda; class Insecta; order Diptera; family Stratiomyidae; genus Oxycera; species Oxycera nigricornis. The sequence continues at coordinate 11,848,992 of OZ012663.1, read as the reverse complement.
ATTCAAAGAAACTTTTCATTTAATTAATAAATCCTCCTTGCTTCCATCAACATGTCCCACCTGAAGCATCACCAATATCTCAACGCATGTGAAATGAAACGAAATCCCTTTTTGAGTTATTTAAAATCGAAAATATGTAAATTTTCCTTGCAACATTGTCGGAAAATGTCCACCACATTGCATAATGTTTTCCAACTTTTTGCAGCAAGCCCACAAGAAATACTTGCATTTCAAGCTTTTTTTTCTCGCAAGCATATAATTAAATTTAAAACGACCATAAATTGTTCAGGCCAAATTACAAGTTGGTGCTAAAGAAAAACTTCTCAGACAATTTGGTAATAATTCACTTGACCCCGTTGCTTGTATCTCTTGTATCTGCGATTCAACACCGAAAAATAACGAAAGAAAGATGCATTTTACTTTTTGGCAATATGCCCAACATGGAAGTGAATTGTTGCTGTTGTGGTTGGTGTCTCTTTAAGCATTCGAGTGCGCTGAAATGGTTTGGTTACCTCGAGGCGATCCACCATTTAAATGGATGGAACTTTTTAAGGTAATTGAAATCTTTACTAGAGTGTTTGTTGGAAAAAATTTCGGGCTTTACTGATTTTTTAAGTGGGTTTCACGTAATTCTCTGATTTGGATTGAGGTTTTTTTCTATATTGTAAACCCGAGAGAAGGTATTTGTATTGCAAAATATTTCATTTTTTTGGGTCGATCTGAATATCTCGGTGACGTTCATAAGTTGTCGTTCAGTTGAGACTGTGCTACATTCAAAACAGCAAACTGTTTCAACCAACCAATTCATCTTATCTGAAGTTTTTCAATTTTATTTGAATAAAAATTGACTCCTTGAAAAACAACAGGTTCCTGCGAACACTATTACCATCATCAGCTCGTTTTTTCACTTATCTTCCAAGAAAGCAACGAGTGAGAGCGAATGGTTTCGGAAGCTGAATGTAATGAAAAACCCACACTGCCAGGTCAATTCCTTTTCACCTTTAACGCAAGCTACAAGTGTTCTGATGTAGTTACAAGTATTGCGAAGAATTTTCCATAATCCTGGCTACCAATCGTTCACCTAAAAACTTGAAGAATATAGAACCAAAGCCTGAAAGCAAATAACCTCTTGACAAATTAGCAGTACGACGTATTTTACTTGGTTGGAATCTAGGAGCAAGGAACAGGCGTAGGTAAAACACATGGAATCAATAGATTCGTGGGAGGGTATCCATTATGGGGACGGAGATTATCGACAAGGAAGAAGCAGTCACGGATTCGAAGCCACTTTGAGTTCAGTCACATTGTAAGAAGCGGGTGATTGAATGAAAGCTGAAGAAAGGAAAGATGTTTTGAGGGTTTGTTCTTTGTTATCCTGAAATGAAATTATCGATAAATAATGGGTTCATTGCCTTAAATATTCTGATTGTGGTGTGAGATTTATGAACACCGAATTGTGGTGGTGTTGTTCTAGTTTCTCGTAGACATTTATTTAATATTGTTTTTGATAGTTGTGAATATTTCTATCAACACTTTAAAGCGACGACGACACGAAGCCTACTTTAATAATTTAAAATATTACTGAGTTAAATTCAATAAGATACAAAAAGTGGAATCAACTTTTCTTCATCATTTGTATAAACTTTTACACGGGTCCAATGAAAGCAGCTATCAAGCTCAGCACAGGGATCTATGAAGCCCCCATTTGAGATTGCTACTTAGCTATCGAATATTTTGAAGAATTTTCGGCTTATCTTCCATCATCACTTTTAGATAAGATTCGGTTCAGCTTCCAAAAAAATTTCCCTCGAAGGTTTAAGTTTTTGAGAGGAAAATCGATTGTGCTACTTATTCGTCTTTTTCCATCGAAAATCTCTTGCTTTTTGATTCCTTTTTATTGTGTTTTAAAATTTAACAACTTTTAAGTGTCATCGAAAAAACAAGAATAATTTTCTTTGACGAAAATATACTTTTGCCTTCTACTTAATGCCAGTTCCACGTAGGCTTCAAATCATTTATGTTTCGAGATGCTTGGATTTTCCATTCGATTTGATGGCCCAACAAAACGAAATATTCATTGTAACAAATAATTCTCTGAAGCTTTGCTATATCCTTTATCGCTGAATTTTACAGTGATCTAAACTAAAATGGATGAAGGACGAAATAACTACATGATTTTATGTATTATGAGCCAAAAAATATGATGGGGTTTTAGATGAGACAAAATGCAAAATATTGCGACAAAGTCATTGCTACGAATGATATGTAGTACTCCTTATATATATTTTCTTGATATTCTCGGTCAACTATTTGATTTTCGAATAAGTGCTTTATTCGCCTTTGGATTTAAAAGAATTAAAACTAGTTTCTATATCTTTTAACTGTTTTATTCGATATTTTTGTATGTCTTGACGAATCTGCACTGTTGCAGTCTGGTTGCAAATTTCTGAGTCGTATTAACTTTTTGTTATTCACCAGAGAAAACATTAACAAACATGTTTCACTTAATATAAAATTTATACGTAAACTCTGACATGCTAAGTTGTTTAAGTTTCCAGCAATTGTCTCTCGATTTTCAATGTTAGTTTGTTTTTCCAGACTCCTGATTCACTATGATTTAATCAGCAGTAACTTTTTATTTTCAATTTATCTCCTACATTTCATGCAAATCGAATCATATTTAATTTCGTGACTATGGGCTAGTCTTTGATGATAATTTGATACCTTCATAGTGCACAAGTTATCCCGAATATAGAAATAGAAAATATACTATCAATTTGCGATTCGGTAGTTGCTCTTTTATTTGAATTTATCCACCAGAAACAGTCAAACTCCTTCTTCAAATTAAGTTTTAACTACTTATGCAAAAAAGCCAAACAGCGTCCCATTGTTTGGTATTTGACTCCCAAAAATATATTGAAGATTTTTTTTTCTGTGATAAGAAAAATCTCATCCTTACATGCATCCAACAATTTTTAATTCAATTTCCTCTCTACAACTTTTCGTGCATAAAACAAAAAGCCAACTTCAGACATTAATCTTGTTATATTGCACTACTTACTTACTGACTTACATACTTCCTTATTCACCGCAAGGACGACTTCTGGGAGAGCTAAACGAAAATTCATAATCCCGTGTGTATTGCTGGTGCAAATGTATGCTCCTTTATTTGATATATTCAACACGAAATTTATAATTGAATTTGTGGAACTTTGCTTTGGATGTAATCCAAAGATGTCAGATTATTTGGCAGTACTAATCCTGTTTGGAAATTCAACGTAATCAAATAATACTTGTACGAAAGAGACTGATAAATGCAATTGTTGTCAAAAAATATCATATATTTGATGGTTTTATTTTTTAGAAATTTTATACCAAAATTAAAATAACGTGAGATTAATCTTTTTGAGACAATTGTTGAGAATTCATAACATTTGAAATTTTTTGAAGAATTGATCATTGAGAATATCTTGATACAATTTATAATCGGATAAAAACAAATGTGTTATAAATTTCACTCTATTTATTTGCACCAGTGCCTTACCATCAAAAAATCAACACTCTAAAGAGAAAATCCAGCAAAAATTTAGTGACGACTGAGCCTCATAAAGTTATTGAAATAATTATCGGCAATTTTTCAAATTGAAATTCAGACAAAATATTCCGAGCACATTTGCAACATTGCGGCATAGATACGAAAATAATTTCCGAAAAACGTCATCTTAAATTCATTTCAAACCTACAAAAAACACCAGATTTGATAAATTACCTAGACTACGAAAATCGAATAAACAATATTTTTGACTGTGTGTTGAAAATTGAATAATTTTATTTATTTGTCGTGAATTCATTCCTTAAATCACATGTAAAATTGAGTTTTTGGAAAAACAGCAATATTCAAACATCTTTTTTTTAAACGAAACGTGCACAAATTCTGCTCATGTGGGAGTATTTCAAATGCATAAAATCTTTAATGTGCTGTGATTAAAAGTGAAACGGATAGCGTCAAATCTGCATATTAGCTGCCAAATTCTAAATAAAAGCCAACACCAAATGTTTTCTGGGTAGTATCACATTGAATCATGCTATTTGGGAATTGGATACAGTCTGTAGTGAGATTATTTTATCGTTGGAAGATGCATGTGTGCATTATCATTTTATCCATCCATTTATTATGCTCGATTCAAATTGCCACCAGAAAATTGCAACGGGTGTACAAATAATTCATGCTGATGAATTCGAATGAGACATAGAAATAAAGAGTCTCTGATTTTGGAATAAAATCATTCGCTCTCCTCTAAAATTATGCTTAAATAAAAAGTGGTTAATTCAGATGAGTAAACCAAACCTGAAGATCTTTTACGACTCTTAACATAACAGACTGAAAAACATCTTGAGATCAGTGCAAAAAAAAACCTATAAAAAAGCGGTCAAATAAATTCAAAATGCAACAAAAAATTGTGAAGTGAATCATCATAGAAAACCTGCTAGAAAATGTTTAAATTGAAAAAAAAAACATTTGTAAAAACATTCCCAAAAAAATCAACAAAATATACACTATATAATAAATCAATATTCATTTCGTAAACTCAATAGCACATTTTTTGCAGTAAATCTATGAACTTTTGAAAAAATAAATATTACAAAACGAAATAAACAAAAATGTCCTTTAAAATATATTTTCATAAAAAACCCTCCCAACAACTTTCTTCCAAATAAAGTTCGGAAAATTTTTCCCGAAAAAAGCAATAGAAAAATGGATAAAATGCTCTGACAAAAAAAGCAAATATCTTGAATTAAAGCTTTTGACGAAGAAGTGAGCAAACAAACTATAAATAATGACTCGAAACTCTTCATAAGTTTATAGAGAGTTTCAAATCATTGTTCACAGCTAATTTTCTCACTTTTTCGTCAAAAGGCTTCTGTATTGACATTTTCTTTTTTGTCAGTGTATTTAAGCATTTTCCATTGCTTTTTTCAAGAAAATTTTCCTGAAGTCTATTTGGAATAAAGTTTTTTATTTATAATTGTGTCGGATGAAAAAATTATAAGATCATTCTTAATTTTGTTCCACTGAAATTTCCCGAAACAAATGGTTTCGAAATTAATGCTGCCTGAAAATTCACGTAATTAAATTTTGAAGTTTGAACACAAAAATTTAACCTCAAAAACGTGCAATCACAAAACACAAAACATAATGCAAGTTTTTTTTACGGTTTTCAACAAACATTCCCATAAATTATGCCCAGAAAATTTCAAATAAATTTTATAAATAATATATTTATGAAATTTGAACAAAGACACAATTTCATGTTATATTATGTTTTTAATTTTCGCACACTTTTCAAAATTTGTGTAAAATTTGAAAGGTTGAGCACTACTGAAATTGTGTATAAACATTTCAATAAACTCGAAAATGATATAAATTCTTAACAAAAAAATCATAGTTTTATTAAAATTTGCAATAAATTTACGAAAAATGTTTTGAAATTGAACAAAATCAATATTCATGTTGAAAAAATCACTACAAATGGTGTAAAATTTTGGTATCAAACAAATGAACTTGCTTTTAATCATTTGTGGACAGTTACTTGATTCTGTAACAATAATTTGAACCGAGAGAAATAGTCAAAGAATTTTCTTGAAAGAAATTTTCCCGCAAGTTTCGAGATTTTTTTTTCAATAAAATTACACTCCAATTTCCAAAAAAAATATATCAAAAATTGTGAATACTTTCGAAGCATTTGTTTCATTTTTTGAATTATAGAAAACTTGTTTAAAAAATTCCAAAAGAATGACTCAGTTTTTGCCTAAAATTGAATTTGATTGGTGCTTTTCACATTATTGAATTTTTCGTAAATTCATCTGCAAATTTTTGATATTTTGGAATATAACCTAGGAGGCAAGCTGAATTTCATAACTGATAAAAAGCGAAAATTCAAGACATTCAATCCATATATGTATGTTTCTTTCTTTACGCTTCATCGCATCGATTGATTATAAAGAACGTCAATATTTTCCACAGCTGCACAATATGTTTTTCAGTCAGTAGGTTTTTCTCCTAATTCACTAGGTGACTCAATATTTTCCAACGTCTAAGTATCATTGCACAAAACTGCACGAGACATAACTATTTTCAATCTGAATGCATTTCACATTCTTGAATAGTAGATGAAAAATAAATTCATGAATTTCTGTTCAAATTAACAAGAAAATTAGTTTCAGTGCCAACAACTCAACAAAAGCTTCGTTCAATTCAGGAAAATCGTGATGCGTAAATTTTCACACAGTACAGCTGCACTATAAAATGTAGAGTTTTAAGAGAAAATTTTTTCTTGTTTTTCCATTCCGAATTGGCAGAGATCGGTGTTATTTGGAATGTCGATAAAAGATTTATTGAAATCGCAAATGTGCGAATAATCTGAAGTTATTTTTGGAAATGATTTTGTTATTTCTTAGATTTTTTGTTTGTTTTCGAGGTTCGCGAAAAGTTGTGTGTTTACAATTGAGTATTTTTGGGAAAGACTCGAAGATATTGTGGTCTTATTCATAAAATTTTCACATCACATTTCCAGCCACAAAGTTTTTATGATAAAAATTAAAGTGTTCATTATTTCTTATTGATTGTGAATTTGTCTGGCCGATTTTCTGCAATGTTTTGAAATTAGATTATGATTTCGTGAAGTGAAACATTTAATGAATGTTTCCACGGGCGACAGTGGTTTATGCCAAAATTGACCTCACTTTAATAAAGCCAACGTTGAAACTTCTGTAACAATTTTCCATTCATGAAAATGGAATAAACTCCAGGAAATCCTGCCAAAAAATCACAACAACGTCACAAACCATTCCCAACACGGCCAACAACATTAATTTTCGTGAATCGCACATACGTAAGGCACATGAAACTGCGCTCATATGTTTGCCGACATGTTTTAGAACAATTTATCTCTTGTGTATTTGCGCTGGAAACATTTGATGAAAACAAACACAAACTGTGAAAAGCCGATGAACTATAGATTGCGTGTTAGAATCATTCGATTAGTAAATTAAAGTTCGTAGTTCTTCTCTTGATCAGGTGAATATTGTTGACCTTTCGTGTTGATTTGCGGTTTTCCAATAAAAAAACCGATGCTGGTTTTCTTTGGCACAACTGGGTTATTCGGGAAATTACTCGAACGAGATTAATGTTTGACTTTCTAATTGCATTTGTTTTTGGTTTGATATCAAAATGTTTTTGTGTCCTCAATTGGATTTTGGTAGATTCTATAAAGAATTTCTAATCGTTTTTTTTGTCATTTATAATTTCTTTGTGATTCGTTCCCATCTCGCAAGAACATTTAATTGTGTTTAGAAATGAAATTGGTGATGGGCCATAAAAACGGGAACAATGATATATTTTGATGATAGCATAAAATGCAACCCCTACCGTGCGAATTACAGATTTTCTCTTTTCAATAGTTTATCATCAACCGCAGAGTAAAATGTGTTTTCTTAGATGGAATTTGTAACAGTTTTTAATGTGGGTTACAAGTTTTGTGCTCCAGCGGTTGCTGATGAATGCTCGAAGTTTGTTTGAAGTACTATGAAAATGTGTGACAATATGTTACGTTGATCTCAACTTAACCCAATATTGTATTAGTTTGATCAAAAAAAAAAATTTGATGTTTGATTGTGTAACTATGCAGATTAGTCCATTTAAAGAGATACTCTGTAGATGGTCATAAAATTTAAATAAAAAAAGCCGTACCGTAATGTTCCTATGAAAATTACATCAGTAATATAGTAAGGATTAATCAAAAAAGTTCTGTTACACACAAGAATTCAAAAGTATTTTTTTCTTGATTCTGAATTTCATTTAAAATAAATTTGTATAGATAGTATTGACAAATAACAGCTCAAATGAAAGGAATCCGAAAACTCGTATATAATCTAGTAGCGTAGTGAATTTTCTTAATTTTTTCAAGGTCAGACGAATTTTTCACAATAATTCATAAAAGTCAATCTATATTCCTGCACAACTTCGTACTATTTCAACCATCTTTGCCGAACAATAAAATCATCTTTATTTTTCGGATGGATAGAACACATTGTAAAAAAATCAATCCATAAAGAATCAATCCATTTCAACTAAAAAAAGGTTCATAGTGCAAGCAATTAGCCTTGGTATTTTAAAGAGGAAACAAGGTATTAATATTTTTTTGCATTTTTTTATTCTTATTTTTAACTAAATGCATAACAGTTCAAAAATATTGTGTCAACATTTTAAGTCGATTGGAGCAAACTTGACGAGTGTGAGGTAAGCCGATAAAATTCGCTTATGAACGTTTTATACCATATTTTTTAGTGTTCAAAACTTTCAAGCGTTTTCCCCACAACTCACGTTTTCAAAGTCGGTGTCCCTCATAACTTCAAAACTACTACACCAATCCTTTTAAAATTTTGAACACTATTTTTGTACATAATTTACAAGGTAACGCTGGGGAGGTTTTTTCAAATTTGTTATTAATTTTTATTTTACAATAACAAATTAGCCGATGTTTTTCGCAAAAAATCGAGGTTTTCCCTTCAAAGTGTTCCAAAAAAGTGAAAAATTGAAATTTCAAAAAACCCTCCAAGCGTTACGTGGAGAAAACTATTATTTAACGAATATTGATATTGATATTTTGATCTCAGATGATCCAGCACCAAGTTATGAGGGGCACCGCAATTCTACTTTTTTCCGAAACACTTCCGAATAATTGCTGCCATTGCCGTATTTTTTAATATTTTTTCATGAAAATTTTATACAATATTCTTCGAATGCCGTACTTTAATGAAGCACATGTTTTAATAAAGAAATTTTAACTGTGTCGTCACAAAAATTCACAAAAAACATGCCATTTTTTGTACGAATCAACCTTATTCCCCCCTTAAGGATTTATAATGAGATCTCAAAGGCTTCGACTCGCGTAGACGTACCATTATGGATGTCCAATATCAATTATTGCTGATCAGCCATTAAGTTTGTTTGTTTCGTATTAGAATTTTTTATAAATTTAATTATAGACAAAAATTTGATAGGAATTTTGTGAATTTCGTGAATTTGCTGAACTTAGTTATCCAAAAGTGTAGCGTAAAATTTTTGTGACAAAAATTGCGAGAAATAATTCAAATTTCTTCTGCTTCGAAATTTACAAAAATAAATAATTGTCGATTGAGTTTATGCTTTCATTGACCTTTTATAGACGTATTTTATCAAAATATTCATCTTTTCAAAAATGTTGAATTTTTCGAAATTTATGTATCCTCGGAAATTTTTGTATTGATTGGTTTTGTCGACTTCTTTTCGATATCATACATATGAACATTTGGATAAATTATTGACAAGATTGTATTATTGTTCAGCGTTCAAATATTATCAGAATGAAAAATATATTCAGGGGGTAGTACCGGTTATAATTTTGAAAAATCTATTTTTTATTTTTCAATTTATTATACCTTCAAAAATCACGTCTCAAAATTTTATTAAGATATTTCCAAAAAATAAGGAAGTTTGAGCGCGCACGCTATATACGCTTTGTAAGCGATATTTTCGGTAATCGAAACTTTAAACGCGTTTTTCTCGAAATTACGTTTTTCCAACGGCGGACACTTATTCTCCGGATTGGCCGAACCGATTTAGTTCAAATTTGGTGAGCTACTTTACTCAAGTATCTTGAGTAGTAATCTACCACAATATAGGCCAAAAATCAATCCAAAAAAATTTGGCAAGCGAAAAAAGTGATATAATAGCGATTTTTCTAAAAAAAAATTCAAACAACCGCCAATTTTGTTTTGATCATTTTTTTGAAATATTGTGGTAGATTACCACGTAAGAAACATTCCTTTTGAAAATATGGTTTGGTTTTCTTGTTCCAGATTCCTAATTCCTGAGATTATCAATCCACAGTAGTACGAGGCATTTTTCGAGACATCAACTTTGGCGCCCTCTATAAATAAGTAGAAAAATGGAAAAAATAAAAAATGCATTTTTTGTAGCCTTCGTAATGTATATTTTACCCATGCAAATTTTAAAATTAATGTATAGTAAAGGAGCTGGGGAAAAATTTGGAAAATTAGGCTGTTTTTTAGCATTCTAACCGGTGCTACCCCCTTAAAGTATAGAGTATGCATTTGTGCAATTTTTTTCGAAATTATATTGAGTAGAGTACTTATATTTCCTCAATATAAAATGGTTTTTTATGTGAAACTTGCTGAAGCGTAATTGTTAACAATTTTAATGATGGTACTCTTTGCGCGTTATTATGTAGCGATTTGAAATTTTCTTAATTTAACTTTTAAATGTGAAGTAAAAGATTCGATTTGAATTTCTTCTACTGTGCACCTATTGAACCCTGCCCGAAGCTAAATTCCTAGTCTGGTTACTTAAAATCCTCATAGTTTATGTTGCTTTTTGTGATTTAGTCGAAATAAAAATATGATTTTATTAAAAATACAACGTACAAAAAGCCAATCACTTTACTCAGAACTCGACTGAATGTTTCTACGAAAAACCATTCCAAATGTTCTCACATTATTGCAGACCTGTAACCTTTTGCTGAAACTTTACAACCCATAAAAGTTTGATGAATCGCAGACACTACCACGATTGTACTTCGCCAGAGTAGTTAGTGTTGTTTTTATCTAAACAAAAAAGCTATTATTCCTTAGAGCACTTTGTAACTACACATGTGTTCTGTCGCGGAAACATAGTAACTCTATTATGTTTTCTTTGATAAGCTTCCGCAAACAATAATATTGTGTATCACTCGGTGAAAGAAATAAACCCATTATCTCGCGGGCACAAAAGCAATTCAAAAGCCCAGCACTTTTATAGATCCGAACATTTTCCGCACCGACTGTAGTACGTACTACTACGTATCTTTTTGCGGGGTCGCGAGCTGTTTATTTTTCCGCGAGCAGAAGCTTCACATTCGCGAAAATGTGTTTGCTGAAAAATCAGTTATCGCCGAAGAACAACATTAGTGAGACATCAACCGACGGCACAAGTTTAAATTTCGCGCTCGGCCAGTGGCGTAGTACGTACCAAAAACATGCAATAATCGTGCAAAAATTATGGTCAAGTGCATTTCACACCGGGCGGGACACTTGCCGCGTTCGGGACGGCACCAATAAATACTACAGATTATTATCTATTTATTGTGTAAATCGCGCGTGAGAACGTGGCACAGTGTCGGGTGATTTTGCAATGAAAACAGTCGTGGAAATTTCAACGGCCATTTACTGGCTAAATATCCGTTGAAAATGTACCTTGGCGTTGGCAGTGTCGTTTCAAAGCCGCGAAACATTCGCGCGATTGTTTATTGTTTGCGTGCGATTATTGTTGCTGAATAATCTGTGGCTAAACAAACAGTGACGAGCGTTGACGATACTTATGCCGGTTTTTGTTGCAAGTGAATCCAGTGAATTTGGCGTTACTTAATTTGTTTGTTTTTGCATTATTAGGATTTTGGACGAAACACTTTCGCTTGCAAATGTGTCGAGTTGTTGGTGTCTATTGAGAAATTCGGGCAACAATTGAATGTGAATTCATTAGTGAAGTGTGCAGTTAATTAGGGAAAATGTTCTCACTGGAGGAATTCATGCTGAAACTCGGATATTCACTAGACGAGCAAAGTAATGAAATTTGATTTGAAATTTAAAGAACTTTGCCAAAATATTCACATAGAATATCACACCAGCTTGGATGTTGAAAGATCACTGAAACATCGACATATCAAGTTTCAAACAAACCGAAACATACTCCTTGAATTTCCTAGAAATTGAATTGCTATAGAAAAATTGACGGCACTTTTCACATTTGCCGAAAAATATTTTCAAGACCTTTAAAAATGAGAAATGAATTGAATTTTCTGATTCGCAATTAAATTCTAAATAACTCTAACAAAAACGATTGTTTTAGTTCTTCCAGTTTCGTAGTCAAGATAACATCGCGCACGACTTCCATTATTTGAAGGTACTATCACTACCAATGGAAGTTGTAAAATGTGAACAGTGTTTCTAGGAAATTCATACATTTTTCCCCTTTTTTTAAATACATACATATGCATTTTATCTGGTATAATTGAAGATGGCTTCAACTCAATGTGAATATCATTAACTACGGAGAAGAGCAAATAAAATATTCATGACCAAAAATAGCCTCTTTTCTTAAAATATCAATGATAAATATATATAAATTATAAATCATTCTTCATCAATAACTAATTTAATTCAAATCTTCGGTTGCTATCGTGGAACTAGCAAAGATGCTCTAACGTAAATAAACTTCGTGAAAGTTTTATTCACCCAAAAATTCAGCTTTTATCAAAATTCAATCTATGCCCTTTGTTATTTTTCTTACTCAGAAACGTTCTGAGGCTGTAAGCTTTTTGTTTTACGAATTGTTCTTGAAATCATAAGTGTGTCCATTTGTGGGAAAAATCGCTGCTGCAGTTGAATTTTCTTGGGTTCTATCTTCCTTTAAACCATTGGAACTGATTGAAAAATCCTATATAAAGCCTTTGCCAGCAGTCAACAAATTTTTATGTACAAGACAATGTTTTTACCGCGTTATGGGAAAAAACATATCTTGAAAATTTCTTTTATATGAGATGAGTTTTGTTCCGAATAATTTAAGATTCTTCAAACATTATCCCGAGTATGAAGCATTGCCGTATGAACATTATTTTGAAAATCTAGAATTATTTTATTTTTATTCATAACATTTTATTTTTAAATGATCGAAATGACTCTAAATTAGGTGCGTGTGGACAATAGGGGTAATTTATAGCATTTCACCTTCAATTTAGATGTTTCCCAATCGAATCGATTATTTTCTGAATCAGATTGTTGATTTTCCAAATTTAATTGGTGGTTTTTCAATATCAATTATGTTAGAAGAGTTCTAATTTGATTTGGAAGAACACCAATTTGATTTGGACAATCACCAATTTTATTCAGAAAATAGCCAAGTTATTGTTATTGATCGGGAGACTATCAAAACAGTAGATGTCCTTCCTAAGTAGTGCTGCTAGATCGTCTCACTTCTCACCAAAAAAATATTCTTAACCAAACCGAGTTCACCACTCATTGCCGGATTTTAGCATGATCGAAAGTGCAATATATAATATACTGCAATCATTTGTACCTTGTGAATAAATTTATTTTTTTGTTGATATTAGGCTGCGCAGTTGAGATGATTTGTGAAGATATCAACAGTTGTATTCAGGGGACGGTTTGTAAGAAGCGAATTTTTAAAAATTTTGTCTGGGAAACCCATTTGTTCTTCATATTCGAAACTTCTTATACATACGTATTTCCACATTTTTAAACTTTCTCAATAGATTTTTTTTTGAATTCTTAAAAATGTGGGTAACCTAGCGTCGGCTGCTTTAATGTGAAATATCACACGAATAGTTAAGGACGATATTTTATACATTTATAAACCTTTAAAAATACACTCCTAGTCGTAAATGTATTTTCCTGCTTACATCAGTTTGGTTTCATTTAGGTGATATGATGTGCAGATTTTATTTTTGCTTGTGTCTCTAGAAAGCAGTGCAGCTGTAATTAAAATTGTAGAAACCACTTCCTTAAAACCCAGTTCCTTTTATTTTCTCCATAGTTGGGTGAAACTCTCTAATCTGGCATCACCATTAAAAATTTTAAAAATACTTTTTCCCCAAGCGATTGCACATCGAAATTCATAGTTGCAATATCACTTCTACATCTGTAAATTTTTTACTTTCGATTTTCATGCTACAGGACTCATTTCGTATCGCACATCATTTCAGAAAAGTCAATAATATTTTTTTTTAAATCGTAACATATTCTTCAGCTAATTAAGCGTTAATTTCGATTATAGCATTTCTAAATTGAATAGGATAAATTCAAATAGGTGAGATTGCATGAAACTACAGCCTTAAACCTTCTTCTAGTGCCTTAAAATAAGGCTTTCGAAAAAAATTCCTATTCAAATTTTTATTTGAATTGGCCAAGACACTTGATCAAATAGGTTTTAAAATAACAGCAGAACTAAGAACAATTAACAGATTTTCTTTAAATCCACCCAAACGTTTTTCAACGTAAGAAGAATGCATGACAAGCTGGAAAGTAGTCGACATTTTTGGTACAACGAAAGATTTGCCTAGAAATTGTAACATTTTACAGAATTTTATTGGGAATTTAACTTCAATGTTTCTTAACGTTCATTCAAGGAGCCTCCTTTGTTTTAGTTTCAATTTTTTGGTACTATAGGTTTTAGCGCAAATTTTTCTAAGAATCGTACCATCCTTCAGTTCAAACAGTTTTCTAGAAAAGGATATTCAACAATATAAGTTTTATTAGTTGTGCCTCTAATTAATGTTACTGAAATTGAGTCTTGGAAGCTGTCAGAACAGATTCCTTAAGTAAGGATGTTATTCAGTTTCACTGCTTTCCAGATCGAAGTGGCTTTCACCCATTTGACCTCTTTTTATTTATACATGGAATCAATAAGCACTTTCTCTATTCTTTCGCGATTTTATTCGTCCATAAGAATTCACGATTCTTATATTTATTACACTTCCTGGAAGAGTCCATAAAGAAAGGCGCAATTATAGCCCATAAATTGATGTCTTGGCTTCGACTTATGCCGTCTTACCGTGAATCACGTGCCTCGTTTAATGAAATTAAGCTGAGAACCCCTTGTACGGCTTCATATAATTTTCCACTATTAGTATGAAACGAGCTTAACGCAACAAAGTGGATTTCCATAAAGTAAGCGTCTCGGAGGCTAATAAAGAATCATTTTTGTCGTATCAAAGCTTCAAGATTCCATGACTCAACGTCACATCTTTCGTTTTCGCCTGAGATCTTTCACTACGGGACCTGATCTATTTTCGTTACAACAATTACAACAAACTTACTAGATTTCTGGCTACAATTCTCTGCACCCGTTCAGCGTATATTTTTGTGGTTTGCTCTTGCATCTTGCACCCGTTTGACTTATTTTTGGCGAACGTTCTACATTCCCGTGAACAGAATAAGCAGATTTCGTGCAGCGAAATTCGAGATATCGAAGATAAAATGCATTTTGTTTGAAGGTCTGGGATGCCAATCAATTCTAGAATGGCTGACGAAGTAATCCGAGAAGATTCTTCTCGTATGTAAATATTTGTAAATCTTTTAATCGCAAGGATTACATCTTTCTGTGCACGTTTTTTGTAAAGCAAACATGACTGACTGATAAGCATTTGCATCTCATTTGAAACTGCTTGGCTGCGAGGAAAAAATCGATATTTGCAAAGTAATCTTTCTTTGTCGAAAGAAATTAGACAAAAAATAGAAGTTCACCTTGTGAAGCAATTATTGCTCGGTAGACTCACTCCTTTTGAATGAAGCCCATTACATTGCATTTCCACGTAAAATGCTCTTCAACGATAAAACCATGCATTAATATCTGTAATGGAACATTTTGAAATTAATGCTTTTATATGATATTCTTTTGCGCAATAGAAGCTGATTAGTCAATAATTTGTCAGTTTGTAAGCAAATTGCTTTGCTTTATGAGCGGCGGTCGTGATTGGCTTTTCGTGATGAAATACTAACAAATGTTGTTAAAATGACCCTCATCAAAATGTTTACATATATACAAGAAGTTTCCAGCAAAACAAGTTCAATTTATATAAGTATTATTACTCATGATTGAATGAATTTCATAAAAAAATCATACTTTTCAAAAAGGTGCAATAATTGTAGCCTTAATCGTTGAATGTGTCACATGGAATCCTCTAAATTGAGCAATTTTCAATCTTTGGCTATGTTTTAATTTAGGTTTGAATTTCAATCCATTTTTAATAGGTTGTAAGTTGTTTTAAGGTATCAAAACGTAGAAATGATCTTTTATTTTAGTCTTCATTTAGACAAAAATGCAACAAAGAAATAAATTCCTTTCAAACGTTTTTGAATGATAATTAACAATCCTTGAACAATGTACAATTTTCACTTGAAACAAAATGATCTTTTCATCAAAATTTCAAAGAAATCTGTCATTAGATTCGAGATAATAAATTGTACATAAATAAGAATATTTGAAATCAACTGTTCTGAATTTTTCAAAAATAAAAATACGTTACAAACTACATAGAAAGGGTATCCTGGGTTAATATAGTCGAAATCCCCTTGTTCCCAAAAATGTTTTTTCACTTAATTACTAGTTTTGCGGTCTCAAAAAATAACCTACGTCATGGTATTATACTCGTTCTTCCCCTCCCCGCCCCGCGATCCGCCAAAAACAAGTGTTTTAACATTTTATTTTTTTAAAAATCATTTGAGTTAATCGAAAAATCTGAAACAATTCAGAGAGGTGTATCTTTGGATCACAAATACACATGAATTTTTTCAGATTTTTTGGGACATTCTACATAACCTAAAAAAATCATTAAAAAATTGTATTATTTTTCCGACTATCGAAATAAGCCGGTGCAGGTTCAATTTCAGCAGAGAATTATGTATTTTATTGCAAAGTGTCTATGAAATTTTGCACGAAATTTTTTGAAAAACCAAAGAATAATTTTGCGTCGAAATTTTACTAAGAAATTCAAAAAACTTTTATCAAAAATAAATCAAAATTAATTCCAAAACAATATTTAAAACATAAATCCGTAAAAATCATCGGATATTTTCAAAAATTTATTTTCTTAACAAAATTCCTAAATGACAAAAGTATTTAATGCTAAAAATCTCTAAAAAATTTCCGAAATTCTTCAAACAATTTCGTACAGAAAAATTCTATAAACACTGTCTAGAATCTAACTTTTCAACAAGAAAATACTGGTTAGTATTTTTTCCTAAAAGAAACTTGTTTTACCGTTCATTTTGATTAAGGTTTAGGAAAAATTACTAGAATTTTTTTTCTAAGTGAATTGAAAAATAGTTAAAAACCCATTTTTCAACCTCAATATTTTCGATTCCTAGTTAAATTTTCAACTTTTGAATAATAAATGGAAAGGGAGGGATATATTTTAAAGTCTGCACTAGTGCCAACGACAGTTTAGTTTAGTTTCAAGCAAATCGATGCACGTTTGTTGAAGTTAGGTACCATCTATTAAATCTTGAACAAAATTCTATAACTTTCTGCGGTGAATCCTCATGAAACCAAAACGTTATTGAACTATCAGCAATCTTGCAAATTTGTTTGAAAGTTATGTCATCTGTCTTCTCCCCTTCATCGTTCCATGAACGATTTCGAACAATTTAATTGTATATAAACTTTACAAAGCTACTATATTAAATGTGCATACATTATACTGTGAAGATTTAATCAAATCCTGACAATATTCTAGTCTTCATAGTATCTAATTTTAATCCATTAAACTGTAACTTTCTTTGCCCATAAATAATGTGTTGCATTAGAAACAGGAATTATGAAATAAGCTGCAAATGGAAAAGTGAATTTCCCAAAAGGATCCGATGATGCTTTTATGAAAATTAGCTAAACTGGAACCACATTTCAACTCAAAGTGAACCTTCTGGCTTAGTAGTAAAGTTCAGTCTTCGTTATATAGTGGGAGAAAGTTTTTGGACAATGCGGTCACTTCAAGTTATCTTTCTAATAATCCCGGCGTTGATTGTTAGCAGTCAAGGCTCTCTAAACCAAATAATGTTGGATACTCTAGAAAGTTGTAAATCATTGGCTGTATTTATTCATGATGACTTGGACGCGAAGCATTTGGCTGCGAAACTAATTGATGGGATCAATGAAAAGATTACGATCCCAGCCATTGTTATATCGAAGAAAGTCATTCCCATCGTTGAACATGTCTATAGACCTCTTTTGATCCTGGTTGTAGTTAACGCAAGCAAATCATACGTCTCGTTTCTACGTAGCTTTAAAAAATCAACAATGAATTTGAAAAGTTCGAAAATAATAATTCTGTTGACTCATGATGAAAATCGCCGCATGGAAAATATCACATCAATCCTGCATTGGTGCTGGAATGGAGCAATGTTCAATGTCCTAGTCGTATCTGTTCAGGACGACACAACGTATGGGCCATTCTCTTACAACCCGTTTCCCAATTTCGAACTTCTAAATTTATCGGACGTTGACAATCTTAATGAATTGTTTCCCATCAAAGACAAAAATCTGCAAGGATATCCAATCAAGGTTGCACTTATGGGCGATTTTCCTAGGACATTCAAATTTATTAGTTCTTCGGGGAAAATGATGTATGGAGGCTATAGCTCGAAGGTGGTATCGTCTTATATAGAAAATGTCAACGGAACTCTAGTTGAAGTCGATGTAGGCGAATACCTTAACAAATACGTTCTGAAAAGATGTCTTCTGCTCAAAACAATTGATATCAGCCCGAATATGATTGGCTCCTATTTTGCCGAGGATTTGGCGCAAAGTTTGTCGCTCATCAATTATCGTCTGTGTCTGCTGGTACCACATTTGCCGCCCGTTCCACCAGCCAGGGGTATTTTCATGCCATTCGAAGGTCCTGTGTGGATGGCAATAGCAATTAGTGTTTTAGGACTCGCCGCAATTGAGACAGTTTGCAAAAAACTCAGTGGTACAAAGACTGAATTTAGCGTGTCTTGCTATGATATCCTTCTTAGACTATGTCAGCAGCCCATAGTGGAGTCCTATCGTGACTCTCATCAGCCTCGCCGCCTGCAAATCCAATACATTCTGCTGGGTTTTATATTGGCGAATATTTTCGATGCCCATCTGGCCAGTTTCCTCACCGCGACAGTTTTTGTGGATCACCTCAATACCTACGAAAAAATATCCGCGAGTGGAATCGATATCCTTGCCGACAACCACTCCATCGCGCATTTGGAAGCACTGAACGAGGTTGCCAGCGAATGGTTGCATATCTTCAAAGGTGTTGATCTCAGCCTCTATTTCGGAATGTTTTCGAGTTTGAACACATCCGTTGGATTTTTGGCTGGCGAAGATAGAATAGGCGCGCTTCAGGCTATGCAGGACTATTGGAACGTGAAGCTGTTCTTCAAAACGGATCTGTGCTATGTGAGCAGCATGAACGGATACGGATTGCATCACGACTCACCGTTTCTACAGTCCTTCAATCGATACATCTCGCAAATTCGTTGGAGCGGCCTTGTTAATAAATTCCAACAGGATGTGTATTTTGAAATGATTGATGGCAAATATTTTACGTATCATCAGGCTCTGATAGAGGGTCCTATTCCTCTCGAATTCAAGCATATCCAGTTGATATTATTAATTTGGTCCATTGGTATTTTAAGTGGGGCAATATGTTTTGCTTTTGAGTGTTGGTATAAAAAAAATAAAAATACAAATTATATTTGCTCATAATACACGAGTAAAACGATTTACTTGAAAATCGATTTTGATGGTGACGCTTATTTGCTTCAAAAAAAGGACCACTAATTTTTTAACTCTATTTTAAAGTACACTTCACTGGATTGAGATTAACGAATATGATGAAAAGTTAGTGTCCCACATATTTTAATCGAAATAAATTGTTTGTCTATGTCATTTGCAAGTTTTTTAAATTCAACCCACGACAAGTGCATGCACCCAACCACAAAAAGTTGCATTTTGACTTGTATCACAAATGTTTATTGCAAATAAAGGCGTAAATTAAAAATACTGTTAAATTTACTGATGATGTGATTTTTTTCTTGTGACACGAAAAATGGAGGCAAATATTGTTTGTTTTGGAAAAATTTCAAAAGTTCACAACCTATATTTTTAAAACATCCTCTTTACTCAAAACTTTTCCCGAAAAAATATAAAAAAATTCATAGAAAATAAAATTAAATACCTCATAAAAATAAAGCAAGTTGGCTGGTTCCTGGGAAATGTGACTAAATACAAAGAACTGTTTACCCCATAAAAATAATGCAAGTTGGTAGACAACATTAAGAAGACTTTCAACAATTTCTTACATCATTCATACATTGAATGTTCCTGGGAAATGTGAATAAATATAAAGAGAAACACGTTTCATGAAATATTCACAAAAACGTAGAGATTTCATAATATTTGCAGAGTTCAGCAAAAAAAGGATGAGACACAACTTGGGTAAATTTTACCGCAAAAAAAATAAAGTTTCCAGTTTCCTCAACACTTAAATAACAACGATAACACCTTCAGTTTTATTTAATATTATGATAGTTGATCTAACCACTTTGTGGTGTAAAAATAAATTTATTTATTTATTCGCCATCTGTTGGTGATATGCAATGGTAGGTAATATTGACAAATAAACAGCCTTATCGGTTTTCTTGCAAATAAATTTTTACAAAAAATTTTTCGAATTTTTTATGTTTTTGAAATTTTTTGTAATAGTTTCTAAGGAACCTGGTGTCTGAGTTATTTATTTCGTCACCAGAAATTCGGAAAACAATATAAAAAACCATCAATAATTTCGATGGAAACAAATAACAAGTTTGGTGAAAATTTCCGTCAAAAATATCTACAAAAAAGTAGTCGAAAGTTATTTTTAAAATTTTACATTTCAATTTACTTACAGTTCCTTCAAATATGTAAAATGTTTCGTATCAATCGTTTGGTTTTTTTTTTAAATAATTACAACGAAATAGCGCCATTTAAATGCATTTAAAAACTTGCTCAAAAAGTTTGACAAACAGCTTTGCGGAAACAAGTGATTTCGGCATTTGCACAATAAAATTCACTGCAAAGAATTTGAAGAAAAAAAAGCTGAAAAGTTGATGACAGAATCCTTGGAATATGCTGATCTATGTTAAAAGATTATTTTGAGGGAAACTTTGTCTTTGTTACAAGATTATGTTTGGGAAAATGATTTTTTTTCATAATGGAATGTACTTAATCGTTCTATTTATGAAAATCCTGTCTTTAAATAGGTTCACATCTACTTTTACCTAGGAAATTAATGATATATTTCTTATTATGTTTGCAGCGATCGTGGAATCATTCTTAACATATGTTCTTCAAATCAGTCCCATTAAGTAATAATATTGAACAACTTAATGAGCGTCTATTGAAAATCGCATAGCGTAACAAACTGTCTGTTGGCCTGCCTCTTCTTAAAATAAAGTTTATACACACTTTTTGTGTCATTTAAATATTTGCATCCAAATTAATTTGCAAACTTAAGTAAGTAAAAGCAATAAAATCCCATTCAAATCTAATTTTCTTAAAAAAAAAGTCCCGAACTTCAGATGAAAAATATTTGAACCAATCTCCCGCTGATTATTCGTGAAATTAAAACATTTTTCAATTTAGCTACATATATTTTAAATTCATCCTATCAATAATTCCCTTCTTCCAAGTGTCGGAATTAATGATTAAAATCTCCATCGTTTCCATTCAAATATAACACTAATAGACATTTATGCAATTTTTCCAACCGTTTCAAGGCAAATTGTTGTCGTGACATCATCCGTATAGCAAAAGATACCTATCTATTTCAGAAAAAAACTATTTAAAACCATTTTCTGCAACATATGCGTTTTATTTGAAGAGCATACATTCATTTGTGTTAATGCATGCATGCTTCGAATGACCTTAATGCGAAATTGATAATATACACTATGCAAATTGATTTTAGTGTTGCATTTTGAATAAATATTATGAATAATGGATCGATACTGTCACAGTTAATGTTGCGAAAAGTTTATTTGATATTATCACAAAAAAGAGTGTTAGGTCTGTTGGATTTTAAGTGTCATTGTCAAGTTCATTGTTGTGTTAAGTTTAGGTGTATTTCAAAAAATTAGAGCGTTATCCTGAAAATGTTTGATCTCAAAATTACATCAACTAAGCTCAACAAACCATGTTGATACCAAATCCTTATACTAACTTTCATTTTCACATAATCCCGCTTGATTTCGAACCAGTAAGAATTTTTAGAGTACCTGGTTGTTCAATAAGTTTTGTTGTTCGATAAGGAGCGATTCCATGTCATATGGGGGGAAGTTCGGAACTTGACCCCTTTCGATTTGGCTGAAATTTTTCCCACTTGTTCTGTGGCCTTACACATCAAGATTCCCCAAGTTTCAGCTGAAAATATGTAAAACTGCGCCCAGGGCGAATTTCTTAAGTTTTGACTGTTTTTTTTTTGATTTTCAAAGTATCTTTTGCATTTTTTTTGAAAAGGTCTGATTTGCTCAAAAAATATATCCAAAATATGATTTCCGACGTAAAATGACTCGCTGAACACGAACAGTGGTCGGAAGAATTCCAAAAAAAATGATGGAAAGCTGGAAAAGCCATTATATGGGTAAAATTTTGATAAATTCATAGTAAAAATTACATCGGGGCAAAAATACTTTAACACCCGTCAAAAGTTGCAGAACACACTCTACTTTAAGATGCCGAAATTTGTTGTTGGTTATTTTAACATCCGCGCCTTCTATAGCGCAAAAAGTACGAAAAATCGTTTAAAAAAAGTCGATTTTCCGGAAAAATCATTAATTTTCCGACTCCATTTCCACTGAAAACTGAATTCTAAGCACTGATTTGGATTTCTTGCACAATTTTTTATAAGAAATGACATTTTCACCAAAAATTTCATTTAATAGAGTTTTTTTTCAACTCACGCATTTTGTTTTGGTAAATTTTCAGCCAAAACGAAAGGGGTCAAGTTCCGAACTTATCCTACTTGACATGGAATCGTTCTAAGAAAAACTCGATTTTATGGTTTGAAGTATATTTTACCATTCAATATAATCTCCCTGAACTTCAATGCACGTGTTCCAGTGATCTTCTAATTTATGAATTTCATTCCTGTAGTGAAAATTCAAAAGACTGTCGAAATAAGCTTCCATGGCTTCTATAACCTCTTCGTTCGTTGAAAATCATTTTCCACGCATGATTTTTCTGCAATATGAGAACAGCCAGAAGTCAAAGAGAGCCAAGTGTGGTGCAAAGGATGAATTTCTCAACAGTTTACTGAATTTTGCGGTGGTTTTTTGAGCTGTATGAGAGGGTGCGTTATGTTGATGAAAAATAATTTTCTTCTTTTATGAATCAGATTTTTCTTACGAATTTTCTTATCCAGCTGGTACAAAAGGTTACAATAATAATCTGCATATATTGTTTTACCAGTTTTGACGGTAGTCACAATCAAAATTCCTTTTGCATCCCAACAAACTGACGTTAACGCCTTCTTGGCCAATTTATCGACCCTAACTCACTTTGAAGCCGAATTACCGGAATCATACCCATTTTTAGCCTCTTGTTTTGATTAAGGATCATATTGGTAGATCCATGTTACATCTACAGTGATAAAACGGCGCTCAGAATCCTTTTTATTCTTCAGATTTCAAAATTTAATTTACACGATTTCGGGACTATGCCGGTTTGATATTGTGATTAAAAACGGCTACAAACGAATGCAAAAACAGAATTAAAGATTTTTCCAATGCCATTCCCAAACAAAAATGTCGAAATTGTCAGAACTACTCAAAATTAAAGCTGAACACCAAAATAGCCGAGAAAATTAACAGCTTCTGGCATTTTTTCGTAGAGGATTTATCAGTTATAGTAAATTCTGAAAGGTGATGACTATTCCAATGAATAAATTGTGCATTTCTTACAAATCGTCGCTATTTTTTAAACGAATTAAAAACAATTTTCTCACACAAAATTGTATATAACACTGATGATCTTTGATACCAAACTTATGAATATTTTAAGAATTCATGGATCGATTTCCTTCAAAATTGGCAAATTTGTAGTCACTTCTAAATTTGTGTGACTTCGATTAGACGTGCATAGGAGTACTTTCGACAAAACAATTGAAGCATTCGGGCAATAATTTATAACAAAGCTTTCAAAATAATCATAAAACCAACATGACTAGCATCAAAATCATACATTCGTATCATAGTATATTAACAAAGTATATTAACAAAAAAGAAATTAAAAAATTGAGCATATTGTCTATCGTTATTATCAGAAAAAATTAGCCAGAAATTTTCGGGAGTGTAAAATTAATCAACTTAGAGGATCTAGGCTGATTAGTTTTACCCAATATAAAAGTTTTTATTGAGTGTAGATTCACGTTTAAAAGTTTTCAAGTGGTTCATTTTCTAATATTTAATTATATTAAAAATAGTTTCAAATTATTTTCAACTAACAATTCTCATCTTTAGTCTGTTCATCATATTTGAAAATTAAAGTAATATTTGCCATATTTGTTAAATTGCTAAGTCAACAAGATAATTACTTAGTGCTCAATCGACACCAAGTCATGTGAGTCGCGAATAAATTAAATAGATGACTACGAATGGAAAAAAAATTGTTATTCACAGATACAATCACATTAATAGACAGATTATGCAGACGTTTTCCAACAAAAAGTTGTTTGAACTGTTGTTTACTGATTTCTCGTTAGTAGTTACATAAATGCTCTTACTATTCCCATTAAGTAGCCAATCTTAGTCGTAATCTCCGAGACAATTCCGTACCTATGAACAGTTAAAAGTATCTGAAGAATTTAGTAATTGCCTTGTTGCGATAGCAATCGAGCTCTTCAAATCAGAACTATTCAAGTGCTGATCGTTAAAAGATAAACGTATTACATATTTAGACAAAACTGTTTGCAAGAAATGGTAAAAGCTTGTCGAGGTCATCAAGAATATTGTTAGTAAATCTATCGGAATGTCTGTTTAATTTGTTCATACAACGATAAAAATATACAAGATATGTAATGTAAGCTGAAGATATATTCATGACTTGCAGTGAAATCCAAATAAGTTGTTGGACTGGTAGTTTCGATTGTTGATAGACAAGTTGTCGACATAAATGACGATGAAATTGTGTTGTTACGAGATATAACGTATGATTTTAGATTCAATTGGAAATAGTTATGTATTTTATTGCTTTCATTTGCATTGATCAGATTTTTATTGCAAGTGAAATTTCTAAGGCGACACTCAAGAAAACCTTTCGTAATTTTTAATAAAGTGTTTTGGTTGGCTAAGTTACTTTCTTAATTTAAGGGAATATAAGTTGTTTATTTGATATTGAATGATTCGGGTTGTGGTGTGCTTGCTTAAAGATTTTCGATTCTATTTAAATGCATATCAAAAAAACCTACTGTCTTCGTCATGGATTCCATTTTTTGAGTATTAGTTCAAGTTATTTGAGTTCGACTTTTAAGAATGAAATTTCTGGAAAAAAAACTTTCCACAGAATTGAAAAATTTGAAAAAAAATCTTATATACATATGTCATATTGATGTCGAATAATTTTTCCCTTACTTACTACATACCAAAAAAATTCCTATATTTTGCGCGTTTCTACAAATCTTTAGCATCCAAATTTCAATCAAAATTTTCGTATCGGTGAAAAATTTCTTCAGATTTTTTTAACTTTCCAGTATATGGGAAGTGGTTGTAATCGCCTCGAAAATCGAAATTGAAATTTTCAACATATCTTTACGTTTTGAGGTCTTTAGAGTATATTTAAAGTGTTTTTAGAAAGAAGTATGTGTGTGTGTACGTACGTACGTGCGTTCGTGGCCAGTTTTTCTACGAGCATAACTCACGTAAACAACGTTGTATCGACTTTGTGGAGGTATCAATTGAAGCGCCTTTGCAATCTTAAGAGCTGACACTTCGGTCGGGGGAGTTTGTTGTTTTGACCTTTTGAAGGTCATTTCTGTCATGCAGTATATCTCGCGAACCAAACATAGGATTTGCATCGTTAGGGTGTCTCTCGACGGGTATTCACATTTGTGTGATTATATTAATTTTTTTAAAAAATTGTTAAAGCCGTTTTTTAAATTATTAAAAAGGTGCAAAAAATTAAGGTTTGTTTTCACAAACAATAAATTTTTAACCTGATTTGCAAAAGACAGTAATCAATATTTCTAAAATTTGTATACTCTGAACATTTTTTATAAAAAAACAAGCATGATTACAAAAAAAAATTAAATCAAAAATAAAAAATCATTAAAAGTCATCATGATCTTCAAGGTCATTTAAGTAATTCACTATATCTTGCGAACCAAATATAATATTTGCATCATTAAGGTGTCAATTGACGCGTATTTTTATGTTTGTGATGTTTTTGAATTTATAAAAAAGTCGTTTAAGTCGTTTTTTTAATTTAATAAAAAAGATGTGAAAAATTACGGTTTTTTCAAATAAATTTTTAACCTGATTTGCACATCGGAATAATAAATGTTTATAAAGTTTATAAACTTTCATTGATTTTTGTAGAGAAGCAAGCAACACTTTTTTAAATGATTACAAAAAAAATTAAATAAAAAATAAAAAATCATTCAAAGTCACCATGTAAAAAGGGTTCATACGAATGGTTATACCTTATATCTCTTATTCTTGAGACATTGTTGTAAAGTCAATCGAAGTTTATTAATATTTGCATAATTTGAGCAGATTTGCAATAGTCTTCACAGCACCGTGTTTTAACTTTAATGAAAAAACTGTTTAAATTTCGAAAACCAATAAAAATCAAATCAAATTTGCATTTGTGGTAATCAACGCTTTGAATGGCAAAATGTTTTGTAGTCAACACTATCCAAAAACAAATGCTATAAAAAGCTTTCATCAAATAATTTTTTTTTAGTTTTTAGTAGTTTTGTTCTTTAGGGTTCGTAAAATTTCAATTACTTCCTTCATCATTTGTAATACATTTTACTTTTTGCATCCATTCGAACCTATTTTTGACTGCATATTCAATGTTTCTCAAGACCAACTGAAAATAAGAAATAATTATCAGTCTCATTGATTGTGAAAATCGTGAAAAAATACAAATTCAGTGATTATTATGAAGTTCAAAATTGAAGTATTCAAAATGGCCATAATGCGACAAAATCTCTTCAGTGGGCATAATAACGAAAAATGCATTCATTTTTGCTAGCGCCCTTTTGTCCTTCAAGCATCGAGATGAAAATAACAAATGACGTAGAAAAGGCTTTGTAACCTGTCCCCCCTCCGATTGATGCGCGATTCGATTTCATTACAATATTAATCCCAAAAATCTAACTTTTTTTAATAATAAAACTCCATAAGATACAAAATCAAACTAAAATCAACCAAAAAGGTAGTTAGCATTTTCAATTATTTATATGCTAAAGTTTCGTTAGAATTCAATTGGCTAATGGTCACGCAAATATTTTCTCTGTTAGTCGTCACATAAAAGGACATTCAATGGTGGAAAAACGTGGTTGAAGTATTCTTTTATAGCTGGAATAAAACATCAGACAATTAGCTATAAAAGACAGACCAGTCAGCATTAGTAGTCCTTTAGTAATGAGTAAATTGACTCTCCGAGTCGAACTATTTTCGAAAGGAATCGTTAGTAAACTATAAAAAATATATTCTCAGCAATTATGTTAATTAAACAATAAAACTGTTATTTCATCTACACATAAGGATAGTTAATCAAATTTAAATATGGCTGCACGCAATTTGGAGGGTTTTTAATAAGGATTTTCAATGTAAATTCCAGCGAAATTGTAACTACTGATGTCTGAACAAGCATGTATAGTAGCATGATGAAAGGCAATAAATGCGATACAGTTTTGTAAGAAGGCACCATAGCCATTAAAGGGTCATAAAACAATTCAAGTTCAAGAGTGTTAAGGCTTTTGAATAAGAGAAAATTGAAATGGCTTTGTGTTAACAGAAATTTATAATTCCATGACGATAGTTCGCTTCTTATGCAACTCCAAAAACATATGGTTTTTGGAACCAAGTCCCTTTCAGCACGACTGATTCTCAAAAATGTTTCGAAGTAGAAATCAATCTTGAGCAAACTGCATGAAAAGACATTTTCAACCAATAATTAAGTAAATGACTCTCGTTAAAGTTTCTACTTTTACCACTCTGAATTGAACCTGGGCGTACTAATTTGTGCCTAATTTGGGCACCTTCTTCTTTAACTGCCCACACTACCAACAGTTGAATGCTCCAATCTCATTAGAATAGGTAAGTACCCGTTTGATTTATCTGCAACATATATGAGTTCGGGTGTTCGTATCTCAATTGTCTATCCATCAAGAGTGGGCTGATTCATTAGGTTGATTTGAATGTCTCGCCTAAAATGGACTAAATAAGTGACCATCATCATCAATGACTAGCAACGCTTGAAAAGCTGGAAAAACCAATGAAGGGGTGGGGTGATATGAAACGTTGAAGTTGCGTGGCATATTCGTCAATTTGTTGACAGGTTGTTATGTTGGATAGGATCATTAATCCAAAACGAAGTGTCGATAAACTGTCCTATCATTGTTAGCTCTTTTTTGGTAGTATATCGTGGAAAATTGGAACGTTAGTAATCGATAGTCGATAATCAGGTTGATTTGTTCGGGTTTAATGTTTATTGGTTGATAGTTTTAGTGTATGCTGGGATTTGCTAGGTGCTGATAAGATTAATCTGATTTCTCTGAAAACAGCTTAACAGGATTCGTTTGTACTAAGTAAACTAGATTAATTGGTGTTTAAAAGCTGAAAGTGTTTTAATCGGCGATGTTTATAAGCGGAAATTAAAAATCGAAAGTTAAATGGAAAATAACACAAATTTGAAATTTTTTTATTGAAAAAAAACCGCCAATTTACTTAAAAATGTTGAGCAAATTATGACTTCTTATATTCTTACGTTTCCTTTAGAAGCACCAAAGACTTAAGTTATTAAGTGCAGGCTTTCGAGGGTGCCGTGTTCGCAGAGTTTGACGAAATCCTACTATTGTGGTAACTCTGCCTGTCTATGTGTCCCAAGCTTGTTAGTTATAGATATGTCTTTTTCAATATGTATACACTCATGACATTGTTCTGGGACCTAGTGGTGAATATCAGTTAAAAATTTTGTTCATCATCATCATCTATTAACTCTTCACTTTGTAAGTCAAACTTTTCCGGTAATTTAAAATCAGATTTTATATCCAAGCACGTTGGGTACATTTTCGGCTCATCTGGATGCAATTTGTTCGACTATTTTATCTTCTTTCAATTTCGTATCAAGATTTGCCCATATATTTTTGAATGCCACATCCAACAGAATTTCCAAAATGTTGGTCAAACTTTCGATGTTTACACCAAAAGTGTCGTATTTTCATTAATAAACTCGAAAGACTATTTTCTTATATTTAAATCTAAGCCCAATAGCAAAAAATAAAACCCTTATATGCTTCTTGCATACAAAGAATATACGACCAGATTTCTATTAACATCACAGTGAACAGAAGAATTGACTTTCAACCCTTTCCAACGTTCATATTTTCAAGACAATCAGTTAATAATCAACCTTTGAGGCTCAAAGGTTTAGGCATACAAGCGAATACATAAACATGTATGGATTCTTCACTTCGTCGAAACGCTAATTTAATATGTGAAACGTTCTCAAGCACATACACACACGTATGGATGTGAATTATGTCAGAAAGCTTAGTGGGATATTGTCTTTAAAAACTAGCATACCTCAGAAATTAATTTTAATCCGAAGAAAATATGTTCTAAATATGAAATTGTGCCTGCCGAAATCATGTCAAAAATATTTTTCACGTAAAGTTCTTCCGACAAAAATTATCCGTTTACTTGGTTGTGTCCCCAATGTTATTTCACCAAATTGGATTACAAAACTACTCTTTTTGCCATAACATTGAAAAAATGTTGAATGTGCAGATAAGATTGCAAGTCAAAATTTCACGACTACTAATAGCCTTACATAAATACAGTTTTGCTAAGACTCTGGCCTGACTCCAATTTCTGTTAGTTTTTATGTAGAAATTCTAGTTGTAAAGAGATACCTAGCGGATTATAAATTAGGAATAAAAGCATGGGTTACAAGTCCCAAATTTATGCAAGTTGAAGATGCAAGAAAGACTTTTATAAACATAACCTTATATTATTGTTATATTGTTATTTACTTGAAAATTTGAAGTTTTGTATTCAAACCAACTAATTTCATTTATTTTAATTACAGAAACGATTGCTCCGAAGCCTTATCAGTCTGCATTGAGAGACGTAAAGAAATACACATCAGCCGCTCCATTAACGCCACTCTATCAATCGCAATCATCATCAACCACTGCCAATCAAAGCTGCCAGCCGACATCAAATCAACAGTCAAAATTAGCTGATACCAAACCATCAACAAATCTATTCGTAACCCCACTAAATGATAGTTACAAAAGCGTCTATAATACACCCTCCCAGCTGATAACGAATGATAGTAGAAGATTTTTCCCCATCGACGCCAAAACTGACTTCCATAGCCAGCAGCATCAGCATAAGGATAGCAAACCTACCCTTGCAGCCACGAATTTTCATTATCCCGCTAGTTCAACCACAAGCTTAGCTCCTGCAACTAAACCAGGATCAGAAGAAAACCCGATTTTATTTACGTGCGTAAATTTCAAGCCAACCAAATCGAATTTGACTGGTGATATTGTTGGTGGTGACAACGTCCGGAATGCTTCCCGCCCTCGGAACGCCCTCTACGATATAATATGCAAAGAGAAGCAAAGTGAGTTGGCTATGAGTAGTGTGGATGGTGCGCCATCAAAAGAGAAGGAAGACAAAACTAGTTCCGCGAAGGGCGCCAGATTTGATGGAGCCCACACTTCAGATGCATCCTTGCCATATCAGCCATCTGCAAGCCTATTCAATACCGCAAACCTCACGAATTCAAAAAACGATAGTGCTGACCATCATTCTCTTCCAATCGACGAAAGTGGTGGTCAAATCCAACGACTCGATCATATGATGAGTGTCCTGGAGAACATGTCGAAGCCATCTAAGCAATCGCCATTGCAGGCGCCAAAACAACCCCCAAACAGGACATCGTCGCTGTCGAGGGTATTGACCAACGAGGGGAATCCTCCTAAAGGACAACAGCTATCGCCGCCTAGAATGCCAATGCCAAAGGGAAACTTGAACTTAGCTAGCGAATTGAATCATAATAGCATTAACATTTATAACAATAACGACGACAGTAACATTGTTAGTAATAGTAGAAATAATGGATCGACAGCATCAGTTAGAAGTAATGGACATCATGCCAAAGTAGTTAGCAATAGCCCATTGGTGTTGAACCGCGATCGGGACGGAGGACGAAGCGAACGGATTGCCAAGTATAAGGAAGAGCGAAGGAAACAATTGGGTGCAGCTGGTGCCGCGGCAGTAGCAGCCACCACTTCTTCAGCCTTAGCCAGTGATAATAGCGATAAATGTGATCAGCAAAATAATAGTGTCCTTGGGGGTAGCCGCAGTGGTGAGGTGGATCGAAATGCAACGAGCAGTCGACCTGATAGTCTCACCGGGGTGGGCAAAAGGTAAGTGTTATATTTTTTCTACAGTGGTTCCCATTTATATTTTGAAAATTATCATATGAGTAAGTTCGTCCCTTTTATTGTTTGCCCTCGTTAAGCAATCGTAATTGATCGAAATTTCCTTGCTCATAAAAATTGCTATATGTCACAAAAAATATGGATTCTCTTTTTTAATTTTTGGGACATGATCATATACTCTTCACTAGTTGTTTGTATCGTATAGCACGAATCTACATAGCACGAACCTGCATAGCACGAATTGGCATAGCACGATAATTTCAAATTTTACTTGTTAACTATTCATTACAATTGAAAGGGTAGACATTAGGCTCATTTTACTTAATTGCATTTAATTACATCTGTGTAATTTTGTTTCTGCGTGTTTGAAATGATAAATTTCTTCGTGATAATTGCAGAACCAATTTTTCGTGTTGAGCTGAAAAGGCCTTTCTTTGTTACTTTTTTTGTGTTTGCTTTGATACATTCCCTTTGGTCTATTTTCTTTTTATTGATTATTTTTTCATGAGGTAGTCGAAATATTTAAATTATCCCGAGTTACATATGTAGCTCAATTAAGGCTTTACATCTGGATATTCTATATTTACCGTGCCTAAATAATGCTGAAATGTTTTGAGGGCTTGACGAACCTCTAACGATTCGAGAGTGTATGCCTCAAAAAACTCTCGGAAATATTTGAAAATATGATGTAATACTTTTTCTTTACCTAGAATTTAGCGTTCAGAGTATTAAAAAGTAGATACTTTTGATTGTTTAGTAAGGTTTTAGTTAGGTTCGGGAATTAGCCTTTCCTTGAAGATTTTACTATACTGTGCCCATTAGATACAACCTGTTCAAAAAGTACTCATTTAAATTGCCCGCGTTATGTATTTTCAAGTATTTTGAGTTTGTGTATTTTGGTAGGTCCTTAATTATTATGCCAAAAATGAGCGCGATCTGTTCACCAGTTTGTTTACAACAGCTGGTTGAGTCGGTCAACCTCAGTAGTGCTCGGCGAGTTTCACAAAAACTGAACAAAGAGTTTGTCTCAAATTTTGTGTTTTGAAAATTTCGTGTGTTTCGTGAGAAATGCTGGAGAAGGCTTACGGTGCGTCTGTTTTATCGAAAACTCAAGCTTACGAGTGGTACAAAGCCTTTAAAGACGGTCGGGAGATCCTCTAAAACTTGCCTCGTTCCGGACGACCATCGACCTCTTCGACTGACGATAACGTCCAAAAAATTAAAGAAATCGTGCTCGAAAATCATCATACTAGTGTTAGAGAGATAGCACGTGATCTCAACATTGCTCGTGAATCAGCTCGTTTGATTTTGGTCCAATGATCCAATAAACATTGATGAAGATAAAGAATTTCGCGTTTTTTTTCAAACTTCCGGGTACTTCTTCTTCTCTATTCAAAACTCTATGAACTTATTTTCAACAAACTATAGAAACCCAGAATTTTAAGTGGCGTTTTCCATTTTATTCGGAATCCATACTTGTTGGATTCTTTAAAAAAAAATTAAAAGTCGAAAATATCACGTGAATAATGAGTCCAAAATTATTACTGAATGCAGCACTCTTAAAATTAAATTTGTGCCTTTTGCTACCTTTTAATCTCAATGATAATCTCGCTTCTAATTTTATATCCTGAATGAATAACATTTATGTAGTCTCCTTGAGAAAAGTCAAAAAGTCTTCGTTTTTCAAGTTGTCTATTTAATGCGTTTTTCATAAATCTTCACAATTAGTTTTTAAAGTTTTTTTTGTCGTTCAAGAACAATTTTTGGTCGCAATATAGATCCGTGCAGCATACTTATTTTTTCTTTTATTTCATGTTGAAATTTCGGTGTTGCTAGATAGTTGGTGCAACAGTAAAATAATTTAAATTATTGCGTCAGCTACATTTAGTCAATTTTTTTCACTTACAGATTTTGTTTTTTTCATCTCCCTGAAAAATATAAAAAAGGCTCTGACACTTCCAGTCATTTAAAATTGATACTAAAAGCAAGACAGTATTTTATTGAAATTCCAAATATTGTTTATGTAAAACTTGAAAGAAAACTTTATGGAAATGAGAGAGTAAATAATTTGAAATCCATCAAACAATTCTAAAAATGACACATGACGTTCATTAATTCAGATTATGACGGCTAAATTATCTAAAATCTATTTAAATTCGTCAAAGTGATAAAATATTCAATAATTAGATAAAAAACTAGAAATCCGATAAGTGAATACAATTAAACTAAAATGATGCCCATTTCTAATCAAACAATTGAAACCTTCGCGAGCAAATTACATTCAAGCAATGAAAATATGAATGGTAAAACTAATATCTGCTTTTCTTATTTTCACAAACAATTTTTTTTCGCTTTCGATGATGATAACTCAGAAACATACGGTCAATGCCAAATGGCTTGAATTGAAAATGAAAAGAAGAGAAAAACTATGGCTACATGAGATTAATGGTGTCAGTATGGCTAGCACAATCTTGAATGTGATTATTTTTAGATGCGATTAAAAATATCTTGAAATTGATTTTCGCCCAGCTTGTAGGTCGTCACGCTTGTTTTTACATTGATAAATACTGTATTCGCTTTTAAATGATTAAATTTAAAGTAGTATTGGCGGACTAACATTTTACTCTCTATTTTATGTTATAGATCAAGGGTAGAGCGGATTCTTTCCTAGAAGCGTGTCAATTTGGGCAAAACTCGTTCATGCTGTCCACTTTGCTTTCGTTTAGCTTTTGTGAGCCACATTTTGCTCCTTCTGGAAAGAATTGTCCCATAGTCATGATTAAAGCTTTTTGAGCGGACAAGCATGTAAATGTTATTTATTTCCAACAATTAGTTAACATCATTTTCATCAATATCACTCATAATTAATTTGATTGTATCAAATCCTTTTTGATTTTCATTTTCAGATACATAACACGGTCTAGTCGAACTCCAGTGAGTAGTGATTCGTCTTCCTCGCCTATTCACGCTTTGTTAAATAGTACGAGTCGCCTAAAGTCGCCGGTAAAATCACCTTCTAGGGCATTGCCGACCTCAAATTCCAGGAATAATTCGCCAATCCACCAAAAAGGTATTCGGTCAGCTACCTCGGCTTTGGCTACGAGTGCATTACGAACATCAGCGACGAATCAATCTCCTTCGCGAGCATCAGGTAAGGCTTTTTTGAAGAAAACATAACAAAATCAATAAAAATATAGCCACGAATGTCCTTGAAACTGAATATCATCACATTTTGATTTAATTGTGTACTGTTGTTTATTAGAATAATTTTGTTTTGGGAAGAAACAGACGAACCAAATTTGCTACCTTGAGAGGACGACTTCAAAAACCAATTTAAGATCTGCACTACCTCCACCAAATGCTGATAGGTCATTTTCCCAGTCACAAATTATGTTACTGAGCAATTTGAAATCGATGCTTTTAATTTTTCCCACATCTGTATTTTTCCTACTTTGATCGAAATAAAAAGAAGTTAATGCCTATTGTCTCTGCTGCGCATTTAACATTCTTTGTTGCCTCATTCATGATCTTTTTCGGTAATCTAAAATTTCGATAGCAAAGTCTCAGCCCGAAAAATTAGCTGCAGCCGGTCTAGGGTTGATAAATTGCCTTCCAATATAATTCCTCATTTGTCAAAGATCAGTGAAATGTAACATAATGCTATTTGTATATTTGCTTCTAGGAAATAATCTCCAAGGTTTGTCAGTGGAAGATAGATTTGCTAAGAATCGATTGAATAGCTTCTTCATTCATCACCATTGCGATTTCTTACTTAATTTGTAATCAAATAAAAAGGATTTGACTCTCTAGAGTTCTAGACTGGAGCATAAGCTGATCAAGACCGAATGTTCCTATAAATACGGCGAATATTTGCCCGAACATTCGTCCCAACATGGGCTCGAACAGTCGTGCGTATATTCGCGCTAACATTCAACGTAAATTTGCCAAACATTTGCCAAAAATCCGCTCGAACATTCGCCCAAACATTCAACAAACATTTGTCGGAATATTCTTCCGAACATGCGGCGTTCATTTGTCCGATCATCACTCCGAACATTCGCGAGCATTTGGGAAGAAATGTGAGTACACCACAAAATGCCTCAACAAAAATCAAAGCATGATCATACGCGAAGTCTGTAAGCTGTGTTGCAAATTGAAGTACGACTCTATATTTCAATTATTTATATTTATTTGGTAAAATCCTTGATAGCCTCTTGTCATCCCCTCCCTGATGCGACTAGGTCGATGAATATTTAACAATGTCAAGTCGTATTTCAACAATCACGCCCATACTTTTGAGTTGTAGGAATCTCACAATCGCCTGCTCAGTCGGGTCTCCAAGGGACTGAAAGACTTTCTCAAGGACGTTACCTAATAATTGTATGTGGCTAGGTACTGTGCAACGAATTTCTGTGACATTTTATTTTGTATTTATTGATTTATTTCGTTCGCAGTTCTACTATTTTAGCATTGAAAGCCTCGATTTCTTTCTACTATTACCGAATTGTCTGAGATTTGACTTGTATACTTGACCTGTTCGTTTACAATTTTCATCACGGTTCATCAACATTTTCTTGAACATTGACTTAACCGAATCAATGGATCACATAAACTCGTCTTTGGTACACTTGAAATATCTATAAATTTTAGCAAAAAGATCGTGAAACTACAACCTCATGTCAGTCAAGTCGCATTTCATATCCCTATTAGGGCAAAATATACACACATTAAATATTTATTTCCATCTTCACAGGAATCACCTTGACGGGACGACAAAGTGCCAGTAGTCCACCATATTCCGCCGTTGGAATTGGTGGTAGTTTGAGTGCTCCTCAGGGTCGACAGCAGTCAACAACTACCAGCGCCAGCCTTGGCGCTTCACAACCCATCAGAACCACGAAAACCTCTCGACTACGAGCTGCAGCACTAGTAGGTGAGTAAAAACTTGACAAGTTCTCGTTATCCTTGAGTGTTTGGACATACATGAGAAAAAGCCAACCACGTCTTGTCGCCACTGAAACCATAATGTATCATTTACGATGGGTCCGATGTCTGCTTGGCTCGCGATATTGCTAAGTGAAGAAGGTCATCTCCTTGGCCAAGTGCACTTTTTGTGTGTACATCCACGTACAACAATTTGTGTTTAGCACTTGAGTTTTCAAGAAGGATATCGATTTTTTACCTATTTGTCTTTTTTTTTGAAATGATCATAAATCGAGTGAGTCAAGAATTTGTTGTCACCTAGTCACAACTCTGGAACGTCTGTAGTTTGTACAGAATTTATGAATAGACAAATTGAAGCCCAAAAATTAGCTCCTTTTGATCGAGGAACTGGAACTTTACTAAATTATGAAGAGTTTGTTGACGATAGTACTCAAAAGCCGTTACATATAAATGTTTAAGGATGAATATAACAAATCGATTGGACAGTTTATGCAATTTTAAACATTAAGACTGTAAAATTGTGGATCATTTTTTCAATAGGAAAATCCAGTGAAATGTTGATAATTGTTCAAAATCGTTTCACAACGTGTTCCTTGATAAAATTATGCATTGAAAACAGTTTTAATCGAACTATTTAGTAGATTTTTCCGATAGTATGGTATATTTCTAAACAATTTAATAGTGAAGTATCGATTAGATTTTTTTTAAAATATACATATGTATATTTCCATTGAATTGGTATTTTATTGGAAAAATTCATTGAATATTTCTTTCTACAATAGTTTATTATTATCGGGCTCACAAAAATCATTTTTACGATATCCCAAAAAAATGAACCTATTTCTAAAAGCTTCGAAAAAATTCCAGCCATTGTAAAAGGATATTAATGTTCACCAAAAAAAATAAGCACGGATTTGTGTGAAATTATCGGATTCAATGCGTATCCAAATTTCTGTAGCTATGCCTGGGATGCGGCTAAAGTCTTCGAGGAAATTTTTCATTTTTGGAAAAATTCACCATCGACATTTACTTATTTCCAAAAATATTTGATTAAAATTGTTTTCAAGAATTTATTTACGAGCATCCTTGTTAAAAACTTATTTTAAGATATACCTATAAAATTCACTGCGAATTTATCATTTCAAAAATTTCATAATCGATATTTAGGCCAAAAAAATTAAAGAGGTTCTTCCCCATAGAAATTATCTGTTAACGATGAATCATTTTAGATTATTTTTCCACATTTTGCTGATGATAAATCAAGAATTAAGTAATCATAATCATCATAAAAAAATCGACTTTAAAATCAGTTGAAGTGAATATATATTTTTATTTCTGAATAAAAAAAACCTACATCAATTTTATTGAAACTACGCGGGTGCAGTGCATATCTACTATTAAGCTCAAATCTTTTTTGCCACGGATGTGAGTACAAAATCCAACTTTATATCGTTGCTATAACTTTTGAAAACGACTTGATTTTTTGTTTGTAAATATATTGAATGCTTCGATCAATTTCAACGACCAATATCAGTTAAATTGAATTCATTTTATCTTATCGTATAAACGACTAATCCATCTATTCATCAAACCATTCAATATGCAAGTAATCACGCCAATCAATCTCACCGAAAATCGACACACTCGTCCTACTCCCATGCGCGAAACAATTCACATTATAATTACATGCAATGACTCATCTCGGATCCGCGTATCTTTTCTTGCGCATTTAATTCTGCAAGTGATGAGCATAAACCGGCTTAAGGATGAACAATGACACACCGGTTCGAGTGCCTCGAGGACCATGCAGCTTCGTCTATTGCTTTCCAATGACTCTAATCACCATAAAATGGTTATTGACCTGCTTTCCTGCACGTAGCACCACGTCGGCAAGTCCATCTTCTTCGAAAGTAATAATAATCTGGTAATTGTACTATTACCGCAATAATACCGAGCTATGTGTGTTGGATGCGTACGTTTCTGGAAAACAGCTAAAAGATAGCCAACATACGGAGCTGAGCGGAACGTTACTTGTTGTCTTCTTGGTGAAATTTTTCTTGTTTGCACGATAACAGAAGACTGTGAATCACGGTTGCAAAGAAAGTCCTTCAGAAGTCGTCAGTCGGTAGCTGTACACCATAGCAATAAGAAGCAGAATCGCGAGTGGCTCTTGAGGTTCCATTCGGTTATGTGAATCTGTAAATATAATCCGCAGGTCTCATATAATGGCCAAGACCTGCGAAATGTATGAAGTGCACTTACATTTTAATCCTGTTTGCGCTTCAAAGCCGTGAACTCAATTACGTGCAGTGATTCTTTTTAGTGTAGGCCAGAAGTGTGTAACCGACTATGCCAAGTGTGGGCATTAGCTGCTAGTCAAAGAACTGTTTGCTTGCTAGTCGTCATTCAAACTGTGCACTGATTGCGCCTTACTCAGGAATTATCTTCCGCAGGGCTGCTTCTTTGAATATCCTTGTAACAAACCCGATTAAGTGACCTTGTGTTGTTCGTGCCTCGTCCACAGATAAAAAATCCAAAGACTCAAGCGATGAACTTGGTACGCGTTACTCACCAAGAGCTCTGCAAAGCTTAGTGGATGCGGACATCAAATACGGCTCGGACCCCCCAAAAGCGACTAGTGCTGCAGGGAGCCCGGCGTCTCCGTTGTCACCATTGCACCGAATCCGTATTGGAGTCTCCTCGTCTACACGAAAAGCGAACACAATCGCAGGACTTCCCAGTGGCTTCCCATTTCCAGCACTAGGAGATTCCTCGTCGTCATTGATGGCGCCTTCGTCGGCGACGAAAAAACTATTCCCATCGATATCGGTGTCCTTGAAGCAAACACTGAACGAGTTATCAGTTGATGGATCGCGGAGTTTGTCGAAATCTACCTCGCCGGCGCCGCCGGGTGCTGATAGTGTGGCCTTGAGAATTCGAAGTCCTGACACTGATTACACCCTGAAGTTACGGCAAGGTTCGTTGACTGGTGGCGACGCAAGCTCGTCGGGGTTAAGCCCAACAAGATCCTCGCGAATGGTAAGTTGAGAATGGAATTCCTAGATGGATATGTGGAACTAATTAAAGTGTGTGATTTGCATTGTTTCAGTCTAACTCGCCAAGCTCCAGTGACCGCGATAAATCGGCCAAACGAAAATCGAACTTGAATCGCGCCTTGAACGAAGAATCCACAAAAGAAGGTAAGTTAATTTTGGATTATATTAATACAAATCTGCAGTGTATTCTTAGGCTGGTTGTGTGAAGTGTTGCAAATATCCTTTGCAAATTTTTATAATCAACTCAAAAGTGTTGCACGCTGACAACAGAAACAGATAGAAGTAAAAATGTAATTTTAGGACTTGATATCAGCTTGAACAAGCCACGTTCTGAAAGTGGACTGAGAAAATTGACATTATTTCTATGATGTGTAAAATTTTACAAGTTTTATTGCGTCTTGGAATAGATGTTAAAAGTCCAAATTTCACAATAAGGTGGTTTTTTAAAAATAAAAGTGAAAAAATTGACACAAATTGGTTTGTAACTATTGTCGCGGTTGATGAAAGCATAGCGAGCTGATCCGCCATCAAAGAGAGCTGGGTTCAAATCCGATTGTTAGTTCGATCTTATGTTTCGTGCCCCAATAATGGTACTAAGTATCATGGGTCACACTGTTCTTGAGTTTTTAGATTACTTCCGAGTTTCGACAGTCTTTTTGTGTCAACATTTAAAATTCAATAAAATCATTCACCTTTCCTTCTAATTGAGAGTAGCCGGAATATCGTTATACATTTCAATTGTATTGTGCATATTTTGCACTGAACTCAACTAAGCTCATAAAAATAACGTACACTGTAAGAATCTCTTTGTGTTTCCTCTTCGCAATATATTGGGTGTCTTTGATAAATAGAACGGCTATGAACA
Organism: Oxycera nigricornis; assembly: GCA_963942545.1. Lineage (NCBI taxonomy): Eukaryota > Metazoa > Arthropoda > Insecta > Diptera > Stratiomyidae > Oxycera > Oxycera nigricornis. The sequence continues at coordinate 11,808,823 of OZ012663.1, read as the reverse complement.
ATTTTCTTTCCATAAAATCGTCTAAGCTACTCCAAATTCTTAATCTGCACAACTCCATTTTCACAACAGCTATGCTACCCATTTTTACACTGTATAAGCTTACAGCTAGCATATCTTTTTTCACACATGTACATAAGTGTACCGCAAACCTCTTACAGTTTTCAGTAATGAATTTGCATTCAATTCAAATATTATTTCGTACGAAATCGATACCAGCTTGCAACTTGCCATTGTCCACAGTAGTAGCTCGGATATTTGGCCCCTGTTAAAGTCTATAATTGTCGACTTCCACTCAAGTTCCTCCTGTACTTGGGGCGGCGGGTGACTAAAGAAAATTGTCTTGGAATTATTTGCTTTGCCATTCTTTCATTCTTTGCTTTGCTGTGGTTGGTTTCCTCGAGTGCGATTTGCCGGTGGGTAGTTTGAAGTAAGCACCGTCGCGGTACAAATCAATAGAAATATTGTGCTCTGTTTAATTGGACTTGAATCAAGATTTAAACAGATTTTTAAGTGAACTACGAATGGAGCTGAAAAATTTTTTCTAAATGGAGTGCAGTAACATGTAAGCATTTTACATTTATTTAGGCTAAGGTAAATCGAGCTGAAATACTGTTAAAGACTCGTGTGGAGACTGTTTTTATCGAAACTTTGGTTATTAATTAAATTTCCATTATACTGAAGAAGAAACATATTAAATTGTTTGAAGTAAAATGTTTCCTTGCGTTCACTGTTAACATACCTATTAAAAAACCGAATTTACAATTAAATAGTATAGATTAACGTTCCTCGAATCATTTTAATTTCAAGCCAAACACGCGAATCAATTAAGATTGTTTGTTTACGAAATCTCTTCAAAGTATTAGTTTAATTCCCGTTTATCACAAATTTTCTCAATAAGTAGCTATGAAAATATTCCTGGTTTCAACTCTGTTATCTGCTAAATAACAATCTAGTTGCTGCTAGAGTCATCATTTAGAATTAAATTTCATCGATTGATCTGCAAACACGGTGAATTTTGTTTTCTTTACGCTTCAAAACACTTTGAATGCTTTTAAAACTATTATTTTCAGTGATATCAATTTGTTTACACATTAAAAATAATGCTGTGTGATTTAAGATACTTTGAAAATCTAACTTTCTTACAAACTGTCCAAATCGAGGGTGAAATCTCAACTGAAATTCATTGATGTACTTCTCTTTTTGAATGGATACTGTTTTCAACCAAATGTCTTAAATTTTCTATTGCTCAAATCTTTATGTATTAACGCATTTTTATTTTAATGTTTAATTTTCATTTAAAACAATTTGATAGTAAGAAATTTTAAAAAAATTGTAAAATCTTTTACTAGATCTTATCCATCGAATCTTTCAGCAAATTTTTTTAAAAAATTTAGCAGGTTTGTAGATTTTTTTTAAAACCATAGACGATAAAGACTGGCGTATTATTTTTACGTCTATTAGTCCTGATAGATTTGTTTGATAGTTAATCTAACTGTAAGACTTGTTCTTCGTATCAAATTCATTTTTTACCATTTCATTTTGCGAGTTTTTTTTTAAATTTCGTTCATTCAAAATTGGCTCATAGACTTTTACCAAGAAAACTTCAACGTACTATTTTTTTCATTTGTTCAATTTTATCACAAAAAATAAATAATAAAAATAATAAAAAATTATAAACATTGCTGTTTAAAAAAATATTTATAATGTTTTAAAGTGAATTCATATTTTCGTTAAAATATTGTTGGAATTTTTTCAAATTCAAAGTATAATCGTAAAATTATTTTTGAAATAAATTGTTGCTGGTAGTAGTTTAACTTGTATTTTTTGAATTGTCTCTCGATATTATTCTAGCGGAAAATTTATGATAAATCAATTGTTATCTTACATTCGTCGTGACTTTTTGTTCGAAATGTTCGTGCGATGTTTATCAAATTATCAATTTTTTTGAAAATTTTGAGTGTAACTATTCATAGAAATTTCATGTAAAAGATATTTCGTTTATGTTTTTAATGTTAAGTTATTTATCCAAAAAACTATTCATATACGTTTTGTATTTTTTTTTAGAATTTTTCCTCATTATTTTAAGATAACATTTTTTCCCAAACATTTTAAGAAATTTTATCACAAAAATGGAGTAAAAAATTGTTTTTTAAAAATATTTATGCTGTACGAATTTCGGTTAAAAACTTTTGAAGGATTTTTTGCTAGAATAATCCGTAGAGAATAATTTGGGATTCTGATGTTCTACTGTCTGGGGCCATGAACATAATATTCATTTGTTCTTAGCTTTAAAATTAATACTACCGATCCTCAACTTATCTAGAAAGATGTACAGTAGACCTTGATTATCCAGGATAATCGAAAACCACGGATAATCGAATTTGTTTACATATTTACTTATGGTTTATGAGGATGCAAGAAAAATCATAATTTATGACAGGATTTATGACTAGGGGATATTTTTTCTGATTGTAGCGCTAGTGTTTTGGAGGGCAACAACTTCCAAAATAAACCGGTATTATCGGCACTATAAATTTGTTTTTCACACAAATTCAATTCACTTTTTAAAGCGGCAAAGTTTTCATTAAAAAATGTTGCAGCAACAATATCGCCGCTCAGACTCTCCCCTTGAATCTCAAGTTGCCTAATATCGTGGCGTTTTTTAAAATCATTAAGCCATCCTTGCGAAGCGAAAAAAGGGTCATCAATTTTTAACTCTTTATAAAACCATAAAGCTTTCTCGCTTACCATCGGTCCTTCTGACCGTTTTTGCTTGAACCACTGGTAAACGGCCCTATCGAATTCCACCATTCTTGATATCTTCAACGTTTCCCGAGAAGAGCAAGAATCAATTGCCTTCGTCGACCAAACGAATTGCTCTTTTCTATTATCTTATTAAATCCCGGACAGTTTATTCGCCAGTTCCATATTCTATGGCGATTTTTTTACACTTTCATTTTTATCACCAACGCGAATTATAATTTCAACTTTTTTTATCGTATAGTTCAAATTATTGAATAACACGGAAATAAGATGTTAAGATGTAAAACGTTAGACGAAGAGTTTCGCTGAATTTTCAATCGTAAACATTAGACAGAGGATTCTTTTTAAAAGTGTTAACACCAGAAGTTCATACTTTTCAGATATGGTTCATTTCTCTTATGTACGAGTATTTATTCCTTCATCGTTCAGGTAAATTTAAATTTTATTAGAACATTCAAACACAGCGCTGCAAAATTGAAGACAAAATGAATACATAGATGAAAAACGAAAATCCCCGGTTAATCAGGAAAATTAAAGAAAAAAACGAATAGAGAAACAAACCCCCGGTTAATCGAAGACCCGGATAATCGAATCCCGGATAATCAAGGTTCTACTGCATTTAGTTATTACATGTCCACATAGATTCCTTGTAGAACAAGACAAAATCACGCAACCATCTAACTTAGATAATTTGTTACCCATTACTGCTCCGTTCTACTTGAATGTGCATTCCGTATTGTCTTCAAAGCCAATACTTGACCTGGATCTCGTATTTCAAAGGTGCAAATCTCTTCAAAGACACATTATTGTAAATCGTATCAAGAACGACAAGTGTCGCCCGGCAGTCTGTTATCCATTCAAACATGTGCTTTGTCGTCCACATCTCTTCAGTACACTTTCCACGAGCCTATATTGCACTTTGTTAAAAGAATACTATGCAAATTCAATATTCCCTGATAACCAATGCATATTTCTGCACTGAACTACAGTCGCAAAATAAAAATTTTTGAGTGCGAGCTCGTCATGGTCCGGAAAAGCGTTTTTCTGGGTTTTTTTTCGTTTTGTTAGTATTTTCTATGCGCAAAATTATTCCTACATATTCATTGCTTGGCAATTAGACGAGTAAAGCCATGGAAAATTATTTCACGCGTCACTGATAATACAAAACGAATGTAAACTGAAGAAAAATGCTTGATATGTGTAACCTATTAAAAATTAGCTTACACTGCCGGATTGTTGTATGCGTTCACATGCTGCGAGAATGGAATTTGATCCAATATTAAATTCTTATCGAAAAACAAACTGTACAGACGATCAACACAGAAACAAGCGTAACTTCCAATCCTTTCTATAAAATATGTAAACAATGCAATTGAATATCAACAAATCATGAATTCTATCCCGAAAAATCTCATTGAAAAGAAGCGAATCTGAATTTCGGTCCCCTGTGTATGGGAGGTGGCTTACAAATTCCAAACTCGCTGGTATTTTTTTATAACAAAGAAAGAGAACAATTTACATAAGTCGATTGGACTGGCATTTATTTTCAATTTGCACTGATACACATATTATGCAAATATCAAGCTGCAATGAATAAGAGACGAGTGTGCACTTTTAGTGCCACTATGTCAACTCATAATTCGATTTGCTCGGCTTGAAGTTGTACTTCTTGCCGTCTTTTGCTGTACATTTTTTCAAGAAAGTATGGTAGCTAAAGTTTACATCTTCAAATTTTCGCTCTGCACATTGAAAATTGTTGTTCGTAAGTGATCTACGATAGTTAGTCTTTAATAAATGAATCTAATTTAAGGGTTGTGTTTTTAATTTCAGATGATGCTGCCTTACGTCGTCGTCGTAGACGCGAGCTGGGTATGGCTCGCCAACTAATCCCAACAGATGATACCTCGTTTGCGATTCGAGATGCTATCTCTCCTATTAAACACGCCTCTTCGCCGTCGGGAACGATACTATCCCCTCGCAATGATCTTGCCTTTCACATGGCGAACGCGCGGAAAGAAGTCCTTTCTGGATCAACAGATCGTTACCGCACTAACACGGCCAGTCCGAAAGTGACATCAAGTCCAAGTGCGGCTATCAAAGTGGACGTGAAGATAACCCGCAGATCGCCGGAGAAATATGAATCAGTGCCATTAACTCGTATTGTCAATAAGGAATCTGATGACCTAAGAAAAAACAATAAAAAACCAACTGATGCCAACCGTAAGACAGAAGCAACACGAGATGAAACGAAGAGCAACTGGGAAGAGACCCTTAAATTTTTAACGCAAAATACCGAGCTGAATGCAAAGGTCGAATCGAATGCTATTCCAGGTAAGCTTTAAATAAATAGTGATATCCTTCAAACCATAGATTCATTCTTAATTTTAGCTGCAAGTGACTGGCAAAGTGAGCTAATGCCTTCAACCAGCGGCGCCGATTTAATCAATTTGGATAGCGATCCAAACTTTTCTAGTAAGAAGTTTACGAAAAAGGATCGCATCAGCTTCGATGGAGTAGTTCCAGATGAAATCAATGCGCTACCCAACCCGCAGTCATCTCCCCGTAAAATGCTGAAAGCTCAGAGCCATGATAGCGAGGCGTGTGTAGATGCTCTAGGAATGTTTGGTGCACCAAAAGCATCACCGGTCTCTCATCGAAAGAGTTCCGAAGATCAAATCGCGCCAAGCCATATAGTGTCGATACTGAAGAAGAAGGATCACCCCGAATCGAGCTCGGCCTCGAGCAACGCGTCACCTGTAACATTTTCGTCTAGTGTTATGGACACGCCGACCCGGAGCGCGAAACGCCAAGGAATTCTAAAGAAACGCTCAAGCTTGGATGAGAGTCGTTACAGTCGTAGTCATTCGCCGGACGAGAAGAGTATTTTGGTGCGAACCCCGCGTCGAAACAGTCTTGAAGAAATCCATCATGGTATTCTGAAACAGCGCAGTTACGAGAGCAAAAGCGACGGATGTCCTTCGGCCGAACCGCAACACGGAATACTGAAGAAAAAAGACTCGATATCGACGCCGTCGGATAACCATCCCAAACACGTTTCGATATCACAAGCCGTCATTTTAGCGGCAGCTGAATTGTGCAAAGATATCATCACGGATAGCGACTATGATATCAAGCCAATTCTAAAGTCGGACATAATTGATTGCATGCCCAACATCCCTAAACCGATACTTAAGAAAAAACACTCGTCCGAAGCGGAGGAGATTCGGCCTATACTTAAAACCTCGCGCAAGAGTAGTCGCGAGGAATCATCCGATATTGATGAATTAGTTAGACCAATTTTAAGAATTGATTCGCCCGCCAAGCGTCGTAGTCTAGTCGATAATATCGATTCGAATGTAATTTTTCAACGTAGTCGAAGTCTAGAGCATGCTGAAGATCCTTGGGATAGTGCTGCTAATTCGGGAGTAGTTCCCGTGGAAAAACCTATTATTTCGGTGGCCGAAAGAGTTCGTAACATGGAACGATTCATAATAGATGGGAGTAGTGGTGCTGTTCCGAAATATGGACGAACGTCGAGCATGAAAAGGGATATGTATAAGAGTCGATTCCGTACACAACCCGTGACAGTCGATGAAATCAAGTGGTAAGTGATTCTAATTTTGTGGATGTGATTTGATTCAAGTAGCACCAACTTATGTTCTGTATACGAATAGTTTTTGGCAATTTGAAATTCAAACATGCACATAGTTACGCAATTTGAATGTTTATTAGAATATTTTCTCCATGCTCATGTCCAGAAAAATACAAAGTCAGTGTGTCTCTTTTGTGAATATATTGTGTTCATCGGTTTTCCGCTGTTATTCATAGGGCACTCAATTTTGTTGGGAAGTTTCCCTATTCTAAGTATTATCTGGTGCAGTGTCCCGTTCGTAGTGTAGTGTAGTAGTTATTAATGAGAGGTAGCCTCTTAGCGAGCTATTTCTCCATTAACATTACCCGTTGCAAACTTTATGTTCTAACTTTCTTATAAGAAGCTTATGTGGATTCCATTTTGTGACTGCTTTTGCCTTAATTTTCTAAAATTTGAAGAACCTTGCTACCGCACTAAACTACCTTTTTTTTTTAAATAAATAGACTATTCAAATTCAATGATAAAGTAGCGGTCAAAATTTGACTAAACGCATACTAACTGGGTTTAATTGGGTTTTAAAAAGAGTTCTTCTATTTTACCTTTTATAATGCTACACATCAGATGCTTTATGTTCCTTAGAGCCGCGTCGCTAGATGTGTTTAGAAAATCACTTACAATGCACTGTATAAATCTGATAGAGTGTAATCAGCTTAGGGATTTAAATCGGTTACCTAACATGCAACACTACAATGCAATACAAATAATATGTACATTGGCTGCACTAAACACGCCAAATAAGATATTTTTGTGGTCAAGAATGCATAATGTGTACAGAGTCGGGTCGATGTTCCTCCAACTTTGTCGCTTAGTGCCACTTTGATTCGCCTGGCGTCACCTGGTTTAGTAAAGTGAAATGCTGTGAGTTTTCAGAAACCTCGAAAGACGCGAGTTGATTCCGCTGTACAATTTTTCTCTCAGCGTGGATAATTATAGACAAGCCACTAGCTGTTCCAGACTTCTCCTGAAAAATTGAACTGACGGGAGCACCGTCTCCGATTCCCAATATCCAAGCTGAAAATTGGCTTGCGCTACAATATTTCCATTAGTTTTCCCAGTTGGCTCTCCACTCTCGTGACTAAGCCTCAAGGAGTGTAGCTGGCGGGGCACATCCAACCTGGTGAAATAAACGTATTAGACTTGTGAGGATTATCTTTGGACGATCGGGTCAAGATGTATCTTAATTAGAATATTCGCGCGGTCTCGCGTGTGTCGCCTAGAATGGGAGCGTAAGCTCACGTTGTGATTTTCGTGTAATTTAAATCACGTCTCGTTTCGTTCGGTTATTGAATTCGATACGAACATACTATTGGAAATGTATGATAGCTGTGGCTTCCGAACATAGTGTCGAAGTAAGTGTTGTGGTTTTCAATCTGCTCGCGGAAAATCTCGCGCGTTTCCACTTGTTCTCACGTAGACCGATTCACAAGTTGCATTTGGGTTCGTGCACGTTATTGATGTGCGCAGCGCGGTCATCCTAAATACGTTGAATATCTATTTTTAAGTAGATATTGTTTGCGATTCGTGATAAACTTAATAATTAGTTTTTTAAAGGAAAAGATGAGTTGTTTTCAGAAATTCCTAGTGGTTGATGCCATTTGTAGCTTATCCCTGAAGTGATTGTGAGTGCGGACAATCTGAATGTGCGTGTGATCTATCTTTAGATTTTAGCAGAGGACCGTCCATTTGGGACATGTTAGACTGTTTACTTTGTGTCGTCTGAACATTTACAACGTTTTCGTGGATAAAAGAATATATGGTACAAGGTTGGTAGACCATTTTATTTGTTTATTATTTTAGACAGAATAAACTTGTAATAAAAATATTCTGTCCGAATAAAAACTGTCACGTTGTGAACTTTTGAAGCAAATACTCATTCATTGAGTTGCCTATATCGGGGCGATTTTTCTCGAATTTTCTATTTTTCAAACCGGCATCAGTTTGAATTAATGAGGACATAAATCTGGTGATTTCTCAATGAATTAAACCTGAAATAAATCACGTACGTAAACACTGCATTTGTTTATTATTGAAACGAACATCAATGATATCAAGTGTGTGTTCGACATATGGAATCAACAAGTGTTGGACTTCGATCGGGTGCAAATGCTAAGTTGGATATTGATAAAACATATATAATCCAAGATTAAAAAATTATTTAACAACATGCTTGCGTTTAATAATCCCTTGAACCACGAGATTTTGCGAGCTGACTTATAAGCCTCGAAATTTTTCATACTTCCTTGAATACCCATCAGGTGCCAAATATAGGAAAGCTGGTTTGAAAATTCTCCAGCGGCCCAAAACGGACAAAAGTGTTTATATTTGTCGATATTTTTGCAAAAATGGCACCAACATCTAATGTTATAGCGACATCAGTCGCTTTCACATTCGACCATATCATAACACATTGGAAACTTCAGGCATGCACCACCAGTGATAGGTATGAATGTTTGATACTAAATAATTTCAAAGATTGAATATCAGATGGAAAATTGATCGACTGTGGTTATTAATTCAAAATTCATTGTTGTGAAAAATTACTATTGTTAAAAATCAAACGATTACTGTTGATTGGAACCGCATGACGTGAAGAGAAGTCCTATCCTCCAGATAGGAGTCCAAAAAGACAAAAAACAAATCGTTCATGACGAAAATCCGCGGAATCATAATTATTGCTGATATTGCCAAATACATTATAACTATCCTGAGAGTCGCAATGTCGCTACATTGTGAAGTGGTCCTTTGCTGGGTGCCGGGTCATAGTGATATGCCTGAATATTCCAAAGCTAATGCCATAGCGAGAGCTGGCACTGAACTTCAGGACTATACACTAACACCCCAAGTCGGCCTTCGTCTAGCTAAAATTCAAGCAGTATTATATAGAGGCTGCAAACAGGGCCTGGCTGCTGGAAGAAACCTGCAGGATGACCAGGCAAACTTGGCACGCACTGAGCTCAAAGCGCACCAAGCAGGAGCTCCTCAACACGAGCCGTGAAACATTAAGTTTCATCATATCCGTACTGACGGGCATTTCCTCATTGGCAGACATGCAGAAAGATTGGGTGCCCCTTTCCACGCTTGTTGCCGCAGCTGCAGATCAGAGGAGGAGGAGGAAACGATCCAACACTTTCTGTGTGAATACCCAGCACTATCTAGGAAACGCATGCAAACTTTAGGCTCACCTTTCCTGGACAGCCTCACTGAAGTAGCCAGTTTAAATAGTAGCTGCATAGTCAGCTTCATACGAGAATCTAAATGGTTCTCGTCATCCCACAGGATTAAGTGTGTTACCTTTTCTTATTACAATGGGCCTATCGTGGCATAAGTGAGCCAGCTTTTTGCCACTACAACCAACCAACCATCCTGAGAGTAAGACTTATTCTTTTAGACTTGAGATCCAAAATAAAATTCAGAAAAATGGACTGAAAATAGAATTGAGTTCACTGGTTTAACTTACAGCATCACCATTCTCGCAAGTGCCTCAATTAGGTTTACTATTTTTAGGAGGCACTTTACAATTTTGTAAAATGTTGACTGAATCTACGATTTTGTAAAATATTCAACATTGACTGAATTTCGATCAAATTTTAAATTCTAATTTTTTGGAAAAGATCAAAATGGGACATTGCTGACCCCAGCCACGTTTGGCTGTATCTATCTTCTAGCAATCTTATATTCAGGAATTCATTGGACTATCGCACTTGATGAGGTCTTTATTGAGCTCCTGAAAAATTCATCTTCGACAAAATTACAAGAATTTGACTAAGACCAAATAATCAAGCATTCCACTACAATTTTCATCCCCATTTCAGCTTACATTCAACCTCTGTCGACCTATTCAAGCCAGGATCTTTGGAATATCTGAGTTGCTCGTTGAAAACATCGCCACGCAGCACATCATCGTATTCGCCAACATCGACGTCGTCGCGTCCAATAACCGATCAATACTCCCCGAACTCGGTATCCGCAGAAATCAACTACTTATCGTTGAGCAGCGATAGCGGGCTGCAAACGGGCAAGGTGTCTGAAATGTCGGCGTCCGGCGACAATGTTTCGACGACGTCCGTCGCGAGTGTAACAACGCCCACCTCAACCGCGTTAGCGTCGGGATCCAGCTCGTCGACCACTTGCGGCATTGTTAAGGACGAAACTGTAGACGATGATTCTCTTACTAAATGCGATAGTTTAGAAGATAAAGAATTGGCCAAAGACAATAGTGGTGTAGGTGCTGGTAGTGATATGGATAAAGACAAGGACGGGCTAGTGTCGCCACCCTCGGGAGGAGCGACTGGTTTGACACGCAGCAGCAGTGTTCGCGCCAGAGCCAGTATGTTCCAGCAGTTGGAGGAGCGAATTAAGCAGGGCTCAAGTCCTGACGAGAAGCCGTTGCCACCAAAAGTGAGAAAAGGTATAAACAAGCTTAGTTTTCGATTAAGAATAATTGAGTTCAGTAGCTAAAATCAAGCTGACACGTTACCTGTTATCTATCTTTGCCTTTAAGTAATCTAATCTCTAATACTTGAGAATAAGCGTCTAATTTTAATCAATGCTTTCATGAGAAAAGAAAAACCACATATGTGCAGAAATTAGTATGAGACATAAGAACGTCTTATCGATTATTTTACAATTCTCGCTTGAAAAGAAACGTTGTTGATAAACAACTAAATTTATACAAAAGTAGACTGAACTACTAAGAATTCACTATCGATCTACTGTAGTAGTAAAGTTCACAAATATTGTTTAAAATGTGTAAGCACGAAATTATTTAAGCATAGTAAAGATAATTAGTCCTAGTTTACACCTCGTCAACGTGATTAGATGTGCCCTATAAGTGAAGACATTTATAACAACAAAAATATACCCCAATAGATTATTTCACCCAATTCTATACTATTCTTCATTCTTTTAGTGCCAACGGGCATTTCATCATCTTTCATTTCAACCGAGACGACACCAATGAACTCCACTGCTGTAAGCAAAACTGGCACTGATGGATCGGACAGTGAGTTTGGTAAGTAGCTAGTATTCGGCACAAGTCCATCAGGCTTGTAGTCTCTCAATAATAACATTATATTCATAAATCAAAAGGAACTTTTCCAAACGAAATATCACCATATATATATATATATATAATGTCTTATACAATCTACAAACTTTCAAGATTTTTCGTTTTTCTTAACGCATGTGATTTTCCTATTTTGCATAGCAAACAATTTGCCAAATATTGGCTTCTACTCTATGATTTTTACATATTATTTCCTTTAATTTATATTTTACTCTTTAACTTTCCGAGTGGTTTTTTGCTTTGCTACTGTTCTTATTTTTTTTTACGCGAAACAATTTTTGTGATGTTTTCATATTGACAGATTGTTCTTTGATGAATTTGAAATGATTTCTTGCACTAACTTGAATTTAATTTGATTTGATTTAATTTGATTTAATGCATTTTGGTTTGACAATGAAATTGACTGATTTTCATGTTGCTAGTTCTCTAATGTTTTTCAATGTTGTTTGAATTGAATTGACTTGTTCTGTTAAGGCATTGTATAAACGCAAGCTTTTTTACAAGAAATGTGAAATTTTTGTAATGTTGTAAGTTATGATTTTTAAATTTTCTATTAATCTAGATTTGTTTGTCCTCTAGTATGTGTGCATATTAACTTCGTTGTTACTGTAGTGAATATGAATAGAAATATAGATAGATAGAAGTAAGAGAGGCGATTCAAATGTAATAATGAACGGGTGTTTTCAATTCAAAACACCAGAGCTGTCTTCTTTCTACAATTTATATTTAGTTAAAAGGAATCATTCCAAAAAGGGATCGTGTTTGGGAGTTACATTGTCTTGAATACATCGTTTGGATTGATAACACAAAAATGAAGAAACGTTGATTAGTAGCTGCGTTCAAATATATTTGCTTGAAAAAGAAAACTACGAAATATTCAGCCATCAATGTTATGGAAAAACAGTCTACAATATTGCAAATTTTCACGCTGATGCAGGCAGTAAAGAGCTCCCATCGTATTTCCTCACAAGGAAAAGGGCCAGAAAAGTCCAAAAAGCTACCAGCAGCCATCCAGTTTAGGTGGCACTAATCAAAGGATTCTCCCTGCAAATCGAATCTGCAAATACGAAAAGATATCCGTCAAAACTCAAAGATGTGATTTTAATAGCCTGAAAAGTGGCCATCCGACATTTAGCTGAGGTCAAAAAGATCTCAAATAGAAACAGTCAAAAGCTTCTCAACTGTTGAATTAGATATGAAAAGAATCTGCATAATTTGAGGGTCCAGAAAGCAAAGGAATAGCACATCTAATCACATGATCGAAGTAATGATGGCCTGCTTTGGTGCAACAAGTGTCGAACTAATTGACTAAATGTAACCCCAGGAACTTTTTGATATATACCTCTTTGCTTGGCTGAAGAAAAAACGATTCGTAAATCCCAATTTTAAAGACGATCGAATGGTTATGATGATTGCGGAGATATTGTATCAGAATGAAGATGGCAAATTTAATTAAACGTGATTTTGGGCCTAGATTGTCTGCTTGTATTAATTGTATTGATGCGAGTGCGAGGTAGTGCAGAGAAATAAATAAATTTTTACCTAAAGAGGCTACTTAAATAACTCGATAATATAACTTTTGAATTAGCTGTCGATTAATTCTAACGAACCTGAAATTTTATATTGAAATGAAGAACTTTCGAAAAATAACTTCCAATTCTATCTATTAAACTCAAACGAAGATCAAGTAATTGTAAAACATAATGAATTAAAATAATTTGGCTATACTTGTCATAGTCACGGGAATTTCTATGCTGATACAAAATTTCATGCAACACCCAGCTCACTAGTAGCTTTAGAAATCTTTAGAAATTTAAGCGCTGTATATGATGTATAATCGCAGCTAAAACATTCATGAATTCAGTTATAAAAAGTTGTGTGTACTCTTGATGAGCCATAATGTAATAAAATCTTAACAAAATTAAACACTTGATTTTTTTGACTCAAAAATTTTTATTATTCCGACGTGTTTCGATCCTTAGATCACCTTCATGTTTAATTAAACCTGAAGACGATCGAAACGAAAAAAATTGTGAGGCAAAAAAATCAACTGTTTAATTTGTTTCATTGAATCTTATATCTAACTAGGCTACGAATAATACACAAATATTTTCACAAACCTGACTGTTCTTACTTGTTAATTGTATAATTCTATGCACTATGATTACATTGCGAAATTGTTTCTTGTTAATCTAATCAAAGTTAATTTTGTGGTCATCCAAATAAAATGTATAAATCAATCTTTTTCTATCGAAATCAATGACAAATTAAATTAAAACCGAATCTATGATATTTTCTACTGTATAAATGCAAACAAAAATGATTGTATTCTTAAAATTCTTTATAAATCTTTTATTATCCTTATGAAGCTTCAATTGCTTTACAGCTTTCGCTTGTATTGATTAGATTCTATTTAATATTGTTTAGTGTGTGTGTAGAAGAGTAGAAGAGTTTCACTGGTTCAAACATTCTAATTTGATATTAATAAAAGAGTTTGGCTATTTTGAATGCGGACCTTATATGCCATAACAGAATACAACACTTAAATACAAATGGCATTCAGTGTAGATTTATCAAACGAAACTTACCACTTATTGTAAAAAAAATCATGTAATATTCATCTAGAAAATTAAAAACAACCATTTAAATTTATCAATATTATTGTATTGTGTAGAAGTATCTTTTAGTTAGATGTCTATTGTTAAACCAAAATGCATTTTAAAATTTACTTTTACTCTTGTTTTTTTTTTTTTTGAAAAACCAAAATATATATTAGTATATCCCAAAAATTGTTGAGTATCAAATAATTTTCCAATGCTATGTAAATACTGAAATGAAAACCATGCAGGTGTAAATTTTTAAGGAAATATTTGTACGAAATAGTGTAAATGAGATTTTTTAAATAGAAAAAAGCAAAAAGTGACTGCAATCAAGAATCAAATCGTGATTGAGGATACTATTTTTTTAAGCATTCATGGAACAGTTTTGGAAAAGAATCAATTTAAAGGACTAGTTCATTCAAAAAAAATTAAATTATGGGAGACAATTTCTACAGTTTTTGCCAAAAAAAAATCAATGATAAGAAAAGAAAAGAAATAAAATTAGCAACAGCATATTTAGAGAAAAAATTGAAACACGAGGAAAATGCTTGAACGGACATACTTTCGTTAATTTTGGATCTATTAAATGAACGATTTTGATCGACAGAAAATGATATACTGGTGTTTAAGCCCCATTCGTCTTTAGAATCAGTTCTTATTAATTAACAAATATAGTTTAGTCGTTATCATCAGAAAAAGCTCGTCATTAAAATTGACTTAAATCCCTTCAAATTGAAGAAAAACCTATGAAAAAACTCCTTCCACTGAAATATCTATTATGTTCTATTGATCAAATTGGATGATTAAACATTTCACGCTATTTGACAAACTTGATTTTCTGACGTTTTTTTTAAAGCCTTTGTGGAAATTTTACTTTTTTTAGCATTTTACGGAAACTTATGCAGAAGAAATGTATTTAAGCAGTTTCCATTTTAAATGCGACACGGTCTAATGGCTTTTAATTTATTTATTTATTAGATCCGTAATATTTTAAAGGTGATATAGATTTTAACGTCCTTTATTTATTTAAATTTTTTTTAAAATAAGGTCATTTTTCATTTGGGTTTCAACTCTAAAAGAAGCCCCTAAGATTTATTTAATTTTCGAGTGGATTATAATTTATATGGAAAAGAAAACCATATGATCTGCATACGATGAATACATCGTAGACATCTGTTAGACATCGAAATACATTTGTTAGACATCGAAAACCCTTCCTAACTCAATTCCGTGGTATGCCTACTTCTTGAAATTGTTAAAACTGTGTTCTTCTCCAATTTCTCATCTATCTATGCTATCTGCACAAATATACCTATGGAATAGAATCTGCCTTAAAAACTTTGATGATAATATAAACTCGGATTTCGCCAAAAAAAATTAAATAGCGTCCCTTTACGTGACTGTTTTATTAATCGCCGTTCGTCTTAACCTGGGAATTGATTTCCTAGAGATTTCTATTTTAATTATGCACCAATTTTCTCAAATGGCTTAATCATTCTTTTAAGTTTGAAAGATAGTGCATGGTCTGAGTGCTTTCCATTTTGTGTGATGCCATGGAAATTCTAAAGAAAACGTATTGAAACTTCTGTAAGATTCCAAACTAGGACTCCTTTATTTATGAGCTTGTCCACCGAAAATTGAAGTGATTTTCCTTTTCAAACCAAACGCTCATAGGCTAATTTGAACTTCAATTTAATTGCCGAAATAAATTGCCTAGACTCCTAACATAGTCATTGCTGATCTTCAATTTTATTAGGTTGGCAAAATTTTTTTTACTAAAAATAGACAACAATCGAAGCAAAATTTAGGCTTCAAATATATGTAAGCACCGATTTAAGCTTGAATGCAATCACTTTTTAAAAAATTAATAATAAAAGTAGCTTAACAGCTCTCAAAACAATTGTGTGAGGCTAGAGATTTGAGTAGTAAGTGCAAAAAAATTTAAAAAATCCAAATTATTTCAAATATCTAATAATCGGAACTTTTGATCAACTCTTTATAAGAAAAATTATTCAAATTTAAAAAAAAATATAAATTTTGTATGAACTTAAAAAAAGAAGACAGTTTCAGTTTCTAGTATATGAAAAGCAAATTTGAAAAAAAACATCTACTCAAAATATTTTCTTCACGATGTGTTGATTGAGCAATTTATCAATTTTTCTATTTTCTACCCACACAATGCATAAAAGTAAATTTCTAAGTAAATTACACTACTTCAAGGTGAATGGCACTTTTGTAAAAAGGATATGGATCAAAAAGCCATCAATTCTTTGTTTAATTTATTTAGATTCCAAATATGTTTCTTAATATAAACTAAAACATTTCGATCCAATAAAAGTTTTCAAAATTAATTTAAGAAATTCGAAAAGTAGATGAAATAGAAACACATGCGCTTGGATAAGCAAAGAAAAATTATATTCAAAGATCAAGTCTAGCATAAAGTCTATGTTTGTATTTGAAATCAAAATTCTCGACTATATCCAAAAAAATCCAAATCAAACATTACAGAACCATCAACTCTACCACTTTCCGAGCGTTTGAAGATATTCTCGGGCGAACGATCGATCTCGCAAACCGAGACCGCTAAAACACCGCCGATTCGTCGTTCGAAAACGACCAGTAGCGTGGACAAGGACCTTAATTCTTCGGGACCTGACAAGCTACCAGCTCGACCTACACGCCAACTTTCCGATCCAATAGTGGCCACGCCCAAATCATCGGCACCGAAACGTCTCCGACTTCGAACGGTGGGCAAATTGGCGGTTCCGACTTTCTTTGATGCCAACAACAACGAAACGTCCTGCAGTTCAATTGAAAAGAACGAGGAATACTATCCTCGGAAGATTGGGAAGATTAAGTCGCCGTTCCTTGAGAACAATAGCTCTGGCGTGAATGCGATTTCGCTGCAAATCAGGACGCCGACACCCTCCAAAATCATAACAGAGTTGAACTTTGACTCGGGCAAAGAGAACTATGACTCAAATCAATCAAATGTTATCAGGAAGTTCCAACGGAGTCTTTCTAAAGACGAGAATGGCACGGGCAGTGCTGTAACGAAGATGGATGAGAAGATTGCGAAATACTTTGGCATGACTAAAAGCGGGAAGGATCCGGCTGAGCGTGGCATGCAGCAAAACAATGCGAAAGAAGTGCATCGTCCTGGCGAGATATATCGAAGCAATAGTGCTGTGATCCTGGAAGTAGTGAGACGTTCGGTTCCGCGTCAACTGTCTCTGCAGACCAGCATGCAGGTCGTGGAGTTTCCCGCGAACGGCGAATACCAAGTGGACTCTACGACGGAGAAGAGGCGTAGCTTCGGTTCGCGTAGAAATCGTGCCATGACCACAATTGTAAATAGCACCTCGGACAGCACTCCAAAAAGGATGTCGTTGCGACATCGTGCCCTGACAGTGACGAACGGGAGACCGCTGTCGCTGCTGAATCCCCAGAACATGATCACTCGCTACGAGGACCTGCACGTGACCAAAGAGGACCTGCTCACGGCCGCCAAGGAGTTCGAACAGATTTTCCTAGGTGCGGTATAAAGACAAACCATTTGCTATTTTAATCTTACATTGCATCCTGGGTGCTTCACATCAATCGACCGGCGAGCACATCATTTTTTTATGTTTCCTTCCATCGAACATGCATTATTGTAGTTACGAACATCCCAAGGAAATACATGCGGGCGCATTCGAGTCCATTTTCGAAATAGTCAAATCTTTTATTGAAATCAAATGCAATTAAATAAATTAAACAAATTTGTAGAAAACAAAACGATTTTAACTATAGATAAAAATTACGCTTACGCTTTTGTAGACACGCTTGTTATTTTACGTACATACACGAATCACTTGTCGCTTTTTAAGTTTGTTCATTTGTTTGTTTGTTTGTTTTCGCATTTCGTGCAACATTCATTGTAGTTTCCCGAGAATCGGGCATTTGTACCAGCGATCGCCAAACAAGATCGGCTGCCGCACAAATTCAATTAATTATAGACACTAATTATGTAAGCCAAATCAGACACACTTATGTAGATCAAATTTGTCGAAAATAAATATAAAAATAATAAAAATGCTGTACAACTTCCAAGCTTACAGTTGTTTTTGATCTGTTAATGTTACACAAAAGTTTTTTTTATACGTAACACATTCGTAAATTTACACAGTTTCGTAGTTCTTGTAAATAGTCAACAACATGCATTCAATTGTAACTAACCGGGAGGCACGAAGATATTACCAGGAAACATATATGTATACTCTGACTACCACCATCTTTGTACAAAACACTTGCATGCTTGCTTCTTGCACTTTTCTAACATTTGCTATGATCATGGCGTGGTTGCGCAATGTATTGCATGTTACTTTTAAAATTTTTTTTGCTGTGTGCAATTTTGATTGTTGTTTCTTTTTGTGGAAATGTATTAGCTAAGACTTTTCAGTTTTCCGAATGAAAGAGCCGCGATAGTGCCGGAATGCAGGTAAGGTGAAAGGCGCATTTCAGTTTGGAAGTGAATTTTGTTGCCTGGAATTCACGCTACAGAAATATTGATGTTTTACAGGTTTTTAATTATGTTGAAAAACGTTTATGATTGCATTAAGTTGAATAACAAGAGGAAACAGTATTAGGTGTTCTTTTAAAAATTTCCAATTTCGATGTACTTGATTCTAGAAAAGTCTATTTTCTCTATTAATTATTGGCTAATCTAAACAAAGTATCTCAGCGCTGTTCTAAAGGAGTTCCCATAGAAACAATTCGCTCTTTGCAAAAATCGTAGTGAATATTAAAAAATCAAGGATTACCTACTCGAAAAAATTTCGCCCCACGGTCTAGGAAACGAAAAATCTCTGTTCTATAGATAAGATTTATGTTGTAGAAATGTTGCAAACGTTTAGTTTGTGAGATTTTTAAGGGGAGAATCATTGATAACGAAGAAATAATACACAGAATTCATATGCGGCTGTGAAACCGTTCAGGCAAAGCTGTAAGCCGTAGACTAGCCTATCAAAAGACAAGAAAGGAAATAATATGAGCGATCCATGAGATATCAAAACTAGATGAGTTCAATATTTAAAATCCCTCGCCAGAAGCTACATCTTTGTCAAAAATCATTCCAGAAGATATTAATTTGGGAAATAAATCCTCGACAATATCATCCCCCAAAGTGGTAGAAACAGTCCTACTGCAACAAAACCAAATAAGGCTCTTGGAATTGGTGGTATATTCGGCGAGTTTCTTCAAACAAGAAGGCTATTACTGACAATCTCTTCTACCAACCATCCACAACGTTTGAACTGTGAAGACTTTATTCCAAGATTGACGCAAACATTTGTAAGAAAGGAAACAAGATTAGCAGTGATATTTATATATTGTCCTTGGCGTCTTACATAGTCCTGATGAAAATAATTTTAATAAAGGTTGTCATCGTTCATGAATAAAATAGTTGCCGTATGTTAAGGTGAACTTAGATTCGGTCGATTGACAATAGAACAGATATTTTCAGTGGTGCAGGTCCTGGAAACGTGCCGCAAATACAATATTCACGTTCACCAAGTCTTCGTAGATTATCAGCAAGCATATGATAGTATATATACATATATTGGAATATACGCCTCAAAAATACGTGATTATGGAATACTGAAACCACATTAGTTATCATGAATCATGAATAACGATAACCAACACAGAGTCCCAAGTCAAAGTTCAAGATGAAATATCTCGATGTTTCAAAACCGATTGAGGTCCAAAACAAGATAAAACCCTCTACTCCATGGTCTTCAAATTGGTCATTGAGTACCTTATCAACCTTATAGGCAACGCGGGAACACTACTGCTCAGGTCTTACCAAAAAATAGCGTATGCTAATGGTATCAATATCATGGTGCGATCGATTCCTCGCGTCGAAGAAGCACTTATGGACATATAGTGAAAAGCTTAGAAAGTCAAGATGAGTATCAATGAAAAGATGACCAAATTCAAGACCCAAGAAGAAGAAAGGATGCCAATTGGGGATTATTATTTTGAAAGTGTTGATTCAGTTGTATACTTTTGTGTTCCCCTCGCAACAGGTGCTACAGAAAAGGACAAGATCGAACGGCATATTAACAGGGCGAACAAAGTAGACTATTTAGTGTCCAATTCATGGGAGTCAAACAAGATACACCGTAAATGGATGATGGATGGCAGTGCTACCAGGCGCACCTTAACGTTCGAAGAATTTAGGTAGCAAATCACTATTAGCTTGAAAACTGAAGGACGCGGTTGTTGACCCGAATAACTGGGTATAATTTCGGCTGATACGCCACTGATGATGATGATGCAGTCGAAAATCGGCTGAACGGAATTAATGTATAAAAAACGGTCTTTGCGTCAAATTATTTAAAAAGAAATATTTTCTTCAAATGTATGGCTCGACAAACTCGGCAAAAACCGCAGTAAACTTCAAAATTTTTTTGGCGAAATTGCATGTGATTATTTAAAAAAATTAAATAAATATCTGGATGAAAATCCATAAGTGAAAGGAAAAAATAATTAAAGGTAACGAAAATGAAAAAGGTGCAAAGAAAAATCACGAACTTATTATGTTTCATTGGCTTTGTAATTCCTTGAAAATATGTTGAATTATAATCTTGAAATAATGAAATGCTCCAAAATTATTGAGCACAAATAAGAAGAAAAAAAATCTATACGTTTTGATACCATGTTTGACAAAATAAACATGACTAGCCAAATTTGTTGAATAATTTATAAAAAAGCAATAACGTAAAAATTGCTTTTATTAATGAAATAAATGAACTTTTTTAATTTCACAAAAAAAACGCTAATGTTTCATTATTTGTTTCCAAGAAAAATAACGCAATGAAACTAGTTCGGAAATAATTATTTTCGGTAAAAAATCTGCGAAAATAAAAATTATAAGCAATAGTATTCAAAAGTTTTTACCACGATGTATAAGAAAACGAATTCCAGTGTTACACTCTAAACATACTAATTTCCGAAACGTGGATAAATTGTTTCGAAAATTCATAGAAAAAAGAAAGAATTGAAAATCTAAATAGCACCTGAAAAATTTAAATCGGAACAAGATTAAATACATTTAAAAAAAATTAAATGTGAAAAATTATTTCAAAAAACAAGAATTTATGAGCCAATTTCTAGGATAAAACTAATAATAGACATAAAAATCAGAACATGTAATATTAGCACTTTAAAAAGGGTGCGGCAACATATCCCAGGCAATTTTCAGTAATTTCTGCCGAGTGAGAATATAAATTTATTGTCATGCTTTGTCGCAATACAATACAAAATTTCTTCGATTTACCAATTTCAGACGATTTTACTGCAAAGAATCGTGTAATTTCGATGGTTGATGACAGTAAACACTATTGTTAATTGTTTTGCTATTTGAAAGGAGCTTAAATTATACAATTCTATCGTAACTTTTTTTGATAGAAAGAATTTAGGTAAAACAATTTTGGCAAGTTCTATTTGTTATTGATTCTATGCCGTAAACTCAACATATCTTTTTATGTGATGCTGCGTCTTTTTAACCTTCCTGGAAATAAGTCTTAATTACAAATTAAAATTCGCCATTTTAAAAACTTTCAGTAAAAATAGAATGAAATTTTAAATTTTTGTACAAACTGAACAAAAGTATGCACTATAAGAAAATAATATCGTTGGGCATGTTGCAAGAATATTCTTGGTATATATAAAAGTAGAAGAAAATTAGTTCCATCTATGAAAAAGAACCGAACTAACTTTCCGAACAGCTCAACATTCCCCGGCAAATTATGAACATGCCGAGTGATATTAGTGAAAACTGTAGTAAATGGAATGATATTCTGAAGAAGATAGCAGTCCTATTATTGCCTGGTTCTTTTAAAAGGAATAATGCGAAGAAGAAACCGATGAAAAAGTGTGAAATTGAAAATTTTAAAATGGTTTTTATTTATGTTTATCTATTGAATATCCTGCCCTTCAAAATATGCTATTCACTTTTGAGAAATTATTGAAATTTTTAGAGTAGCAAAACCGTCCAAGTTGATTTAGATTTCCGGAATTTATGGAGAAATTTACATTTTGACTCATATTTTCTTCAAAAATTTTGACAAAAATCGTTTGTAACTTTAAATTATGTATGGATTTTTTTCTTTATTTTCTATAAACTATCTCCTTCAAAAAATTTCTGCAAAGTGGAAAGATAAAAATTATTTGAAGTAAATAAAACCAAATAACTATTTGCAACTAAAAATTTCTGAGAAAATTTTCACATGTTTTTATATGATAAAAAATTTATCAAAATATTTTTATTTGCTTATTTTTCTTCGAAAAAGGGTATTGAAGAAATAGTCTGTCCAAAAAAATTGCGTTGATTTGCAAATCGGCAATTTTAACGGGTGTGTTTGTTTTGAATTTTTCTTAACCCGTCCAATTCTCAGTGTCACTTATAGGTGACAGACTTTCCAAGTTTTTTCAACGAAAAGGCTATTATTATTTTTTGCGTTATATTTACAGACAGCTTCATACTTCATTTTTTCTAGGAAGGATACTTGTGCGCCATCTTCAAATTCATCGATTTGTTGCACGCGTCTTGATATTTTATTCAATTTTAAAAATTAAATTCTTCTTGTTGAATTTCAGTCTAGATATGAGTTCAAGTCTACAGGTAGCATTGATAATCACATAAGAACCCTACAAGTGGTTCAGCCTAGTTAAATGACACTCTTTCAAAAATTATAGTAAAGATATGATTTTTGAAACCTTTTTTTTGACCTACTTTAGGTATAATACTACAAGTATTTAGCTAAAAATCAAGATATATTTCTGATTATTTTAGCTATGAGAATTGACGGGTTGAAAAACTGGGTGGTTTTAGTTTTTTACCTTGTATAAAGATTACAAATTTTTTAGGGATAATTTTTAACTTCCCAGTATATGGGAAGTTCTTGTAATCGCCTCGAAAATCGAAATTGAAATTTTCAACTTTTCTTTACGTTTTGAGGTCTATAGAGTATATATAAAGTGTTTTTAGAAAGGGAGATGTATGTGTGTGTGTGTGTGTGTGTGTACGTACGTACGTACGTACGTATGTACGTTCGGGACACTTTTTTCTACGAGCATAACTCACGTAAACAAAGTCATATCGAGTTCGTTGAGGTGTCAATCGAAGCGTCTTTGCAATCTTAAGAGCTGATTAGTTTTTGGGATACTTCGGTCGGGGGGGTTTGCTGTTTTCACCCCTTGAAGGTCAACCATGTTATGCGCTATATCTCACGAACCAAACATGCGATTTTCACTATTAAGGTGTCAATCGACGCGTTTTAACATTGATATGATTCTATCAAATTTTTAAAAAAATTCTTGGAGCCGTTTTTTAATTTTTTTAAAAAAAGTGCAAAAAATTAGGTTTTTTTTCAAAAACATCAAATTTTTAACCTAATTTTCAAACCTAAGTAATCAATGTTTATATAATTTATATACTCCAAATAGTTTTTGTGAAAAAACCAGCAAAAGTTTTTTTCATGATTATGAAAAAAATTAAATAAAAAATAAAAAATCATTAAACGTTCAAGGTCATTTACGTCATTCATTATATCTCGAGAACTAAATATAATATTTCCATCATTAAGGTGTCAATCGACGCGTTTTATCATTTTAATGATGTTTTTATATGTTAAAAAAATCTTTAAAGTGGTTTTTTAAATTCATTGAAAAAAATTGGAAAAGTAGTGTTTTTTTCATAGAAAAATTCATTTTTCACCTGATTTGCACATCGTAATAATAAATGTTTGTAGAATTTATAAAATTTTATCAATTTTTGTAGAGAAACCAGCAATAACTTTTCTCATGATTACAAAAAAAAATTAATTAAACATAAAAAATCATTCAAAGTCACCATGTAAAAAGGGTTCATTCGAATTATAATACCTTAAATCTCTTATTCTAAAGACATTGTTGTAAAGTCAATCAAAGTTTATTAATATTTGCAAAATTTAAGCAGATTTTCAATAGTCTTCACATCACCATGTTTTAACTTTAATGAAAAAACTGCTTTGTAACCTGTCCCCACTCCGATGAATACTCAATCAATGGACGCTCCCGTAGATGAAACGATTAATATTAAGTCATTCCAATAACTTTTACGAGAAGTACATTTTTATTATTTGAAGTAGTATTATTTCCATAATTATTATTGTGTTTAATATTTTCAATATCTTTTAGATATTACTGGGAAGTTGACCGTGTGGACCTCATGGGTCGCACCTCACGGCTTGTTTAAAAATATTTTGAACATTTTATTGTAGGTGTCTTATCATTTCAAAATAAATATCGCTGTTGGTGTTATCAATATTCTCATATCTGTTTAACAAATTTTGAACTGAGAAGGTTCATCGTCATTTTTGATTTCAGATGCTCTTGTGGAGAAAATTCATCGTCAAAATAATTTGGAAAAATTGCATATGTATACTTTTATTGATCTGATTTATAGGTTGTAGTTCCCTTTTTCAATTTCAACTTCGAAAAGGTTCAATTCAATTTCAGAAAGAAGAAAAATGAAAAAATCTATATTATTCTCTGGTCGTCGGAAAACATCAAAAGTCAAAAGTCGAGCAAATCTGAATAACTGCGCTAATCGTTTTAATACAATTCAATTTACTAGTCAGAGAATCAATATTTGTGAAAAATAGTACAATTTATGCTCTTGAAAATATTGTAAACGTCCAACACATTCTTCTCCCATTTTGGAACAAAACATCCTATCTCTTTCTATAACGAAAAATATAACAATCTCTGAAATTATGCGCAAATTTGAAAAAAATATTCAAATATTATGAAACATAATAGTTAAACGTTTATTCTAAAAATATACATCATTTGAGTAGAGAAAAAATCACAATGTGGCTGAAATATTCAATATTTCTCCATTTCAAACTTGTCAACAAATTACCCCCTGTAAAAGCTTGAAAATAGAAACAATTATAATACGTGTTGTTTTATTATAAAAGAAAAACTTCCTTTTAATTTTGTGTATCTTTATTTGGATTCGTAACCGATTTTCGACCGTAATCGTTCGGTCAATTACTAATAATTATAATACGAAAATCTACTATTTGTGATCTTCAAGTCGAAAAGCAGTTCATCATTCCGAATTAGAAAGTAAGAACCAAAACAGCCGTAAAAAATTAATGGACAGTTTATAATAGCTTCCAAAATATTGCAGGAATTATAATCACTTCAACTTGATCCAATTTGTAAATGAAATATTTTGATGATCACATGTGTTGGTAAAGTTATTTTTAGGTAAAATATTTACGTGTTTGGTTTGAACAGATCTATTTTATTATTTTAAGATACCGGAAAAGTATCGTTCATTCATTAAAGACTGTCAACCTGTTGTCTTTAATTTAATCGGAAAAAACCTTAATAATGAAGTAAAAGAGAGCTTTTGGTGCTGTGTTTGCATTAAGAAAATAAAATCGAGAAATTGATTTTTTGGTTTGCAACTTTGAGAGGTTAAATTCCAATAATTGAATATTGCAATGTAAGCTGAACTGGCAAGGATAACATGAAAATTTGATCGCAGTCTTGAACGTGCAATTGATAAAAATGAAATCATTTCTATTGGTTTTGCACTTCATAAATTTTTATGTATATATATAAAAAAAAGGTCGACAGTTAAGAAAAGTGTTTGAAAACTTATTTGTGTCCATTTTCTGTTTGTTTTACAGATTTAACAAAACCGCCAACGGCCACCAACATGCCTCCCCAATCGAATCTTCTATCGGCACAGGGTGGTGGATTCGAGCCACGCAAAAGCATTTTGAAATCAAAGTCTGGTTGCGTGGGAATGTTCCCAACCAACCTTAGTTCCGAACTGAAAAGTCGCCTGAAAAAATCAACTCACGCCACGGTTTCGAATTTGAAAAAGTCCGCAACTTCAGATCAACCGATACCACGACTATCGGCTGAAGGCGCTTCCGCAAAACCTCCAGCAAAAGCGAATGAAAGTGCATCGGAATCCGAAAGTGATGAAGGTGTGGATCCGCAAAAGAATCTGGCCAAGATCTTGCGTAGTGTTTCCAAGGAGAACATGAACAGGACATCCCGATCGCATCCACCTGCAGCACCGCAATCGCAACTAATGACGCAAAAGACTGCATCCACTAGTAGTGCAACTCCAGCAATGGAGATACGGCCGCCCGATGTGATAAATCTAGTCCGAAATCTAGCCAGTCTAGATAAGAAGAATCGTGGCCAGTCTGAACTGAAGGATAGTGGAAACGCCCAGCCCAGTCCTGCTGCATCCACGTCGGAGGGTGAAAGTTCCGGTGGTCGAGAGATCTCGTCGATTATCAAGAACGGCGCGATCGCGCGACGCCGCAAGCTGAACGAAGGGTGAGTGAATTGATTCCTCTGTAGTACACTAAGGACATACAAGAAGCTCTTCAAGCAGAATATACCGAAATGAGTCGAAAAGAATGGCGAACAGTTGAAACTATCGAAACTACAGGACACTTGTACGAATTTAATTTAAGCTTATCAATTACGTAGGACGTAAGGATGCGAATTCGGCGACAGTTGGTAGTAGTTAACCCCTGCGAAAAAAGGGCGAGGAAAGAACTCAATTCGAAATTGTTTCTTGCCTTGGATATTAATTGCTGCTATCGCGACTAGCACTCTCCTCATTTCGAATTGCTGATAACATATATAGGAAACTAAATATACTTACCATTTTCTACAATTACTACTAATAATCTAATGTAGACATCATCCCTGAAAGACTGCTGCTTGCCACACTAACATCGTTGGCTTAAGAATTTTCAATTTTCTTAGTGACTTTAACAGAAAAAATATAGTAAAAATATTCGCTAAGCTCTAGTTATTCAAAATTCACAAAAAATAAAAAAAGTGTGTACAGAGAAAAACATTTAATGCGCCTTTCTAACGAAGCTTTTTTTATTTTGTAAATGTATAAATAAAATTAAAATTTGCGATTAAGTTGCACGCGATCACTAATAATCACAAATTTGTCGTTAAGCTTATTTTATTTGCCAAAAATCAAAAGAAAAAAAAGAATGGAACATGATGAAAAAAATTCGTTTTCAACGGGGCCAGATATTGGTGAATTAAATGTCGAGAAATATATGTTAAAAAAACTAGCAATAGCCTATTTTGCTTTTAATCACAAACTGTAAAAATTTCGATCATGTACTGCTTTGTGAATATTCGTTCCTGTGTAACATGTCTTAGATTTTACTTAAAGCGCTTTTCTGAATTGTTTTTAAGGTTTTGTGACGATAGTGTGTGAATGATCCTTTTTTAATATTGAAATCGTTTGTTGCTTTATGATTAACGACGAAAGTTATTGTGTTACAACACATAATCATCTTTGCGGTTTCGTTTTGAATCAACTGAAATAGTATGGAAAACCTCCTCTTTGTAAAAATTCGAAACATTTTGTCAAGACGTATTAATTTTTGCAGAATTTGTGTCGTATTTATTTACAAAACACAATTCGAAATTTTCGTGGTTTTTCGCAGTTTTTTAGTTAATTGAAAAAAAATTCCAAATTATTTAAAAACTTTTTCAGAAATTAATAAAATTCTTGTTCAATTTCATCGGTTTTTCTAAAAAAAAAATTGAAATATTATCGGTGATAATTTGTTTCGAAATTGATTTAAAAATAAATCTCAATCAACTGAGACCTTTTTGGAAAATAAAGGAACTTATTCGCAATTGATTTTGATATGGTTTAAAATTTGCTAAAAATTTGATTGATTTGAAACTTTCTGGAGGCTTTGCACATTTAATATATTTTTTATCGAAATCGATTCAAAACTTTTATTAAACTAAAATATGGTTTTTCGAAATTGATTTTTGAATAAATTAAAAATAACCAAAACTTTGTCAAAATTATTTATTCGTATTATAAAAATTCTTGTACATCTTTTTGAAAATAAGTTAATTTTTTCGAAGTTGCATGAACACTTTTCGCAAATGAATGAACACATTTTCATTATTGAATGTGATTCATATTTATGGAGGTAAATATTTTAAATAGCTCAAAATTCGTAATTTTTTTTTTCAAAATTGATTGCTTTATTTTCGACATTTACGTAAACCTTTTTCAAAATGAAAAGAAATTTTTCGAAATTAATTTGAAACCTGTTTCGCTAGGAAGTTATTTTTTTGGCATAAGAGTTAAACAGTTAAAATCATAATTTCATCAAATTGTTTACTTAAAATTGATGGAAGATTTTTTTCTTTCTTAATAAAAATACCGGAATACTATGGAAATTTATAAAAAATTGATATCAGATTAATACGTTTTCGAAATGAAATGTTATTTAAATTTTCGAGATAATTAAAGAATATTTTGAAACTGGAACTCATTTGAAAATTTTTGGAGTTGAAAAAATTGTCCATGATTTATTTTTGGGGAAAAAATTTGCAGTCAAAATTGATTATTCAAAAAAAAATTGAATTACTTGACATCTATTTGGATATTGAATAAAATATTTTTTTTTAATTAATTGAGTACTTGCAGTCGGGCTTTGAAGTTATTTTTTCTTGAAGGATTGGGAACTTTTTCGAAACTGATTAAGCATTTAATAAAATGAGGGGAAAAATCGAAATTGGTTTGAATTAATCTTTGTTCATTGAATGTTATAAAATTATTCTGCATTTATCGTAAACTTCAAAACGAAATCGCATAAAAAACTGTTGCTTCAAAAATCAAATGCTTGGCCAATTCTGTAATTTACAAATGTTAAAAAAAATATTTATCTATGCATAAGTTGGTGTTTTATGGGATCAATAACGAATTGGTTTGTTAGACCAACGTTAAGAAAATTTTGTTCGAATTGTTGAACGCGTCAAATAAGTAATTTATTAGTTCTTGTCAAATTGAAAATTGGTTTGTAAATTTTAATCCAATTTTCACAAAAAAAAAAACTGAATAAAAATTACAAATTTAACTAATTCTAACGCTTGTGAAATTTGTCTTGTGTTTGATAATGTGTTTAAAATATTCCAAGAACTACTAGAACTTAATTCAAGTTGATGAAATGTCGTGACTTCCAATAACTCAAAAAAAAATTCAAATAGCCACGAAATATTAGATGAACCTTTCGAACGTGAAGTTGTTTTTTTTTTCAAGCGCATTTCAGTTTACTATTTAACACTCAATGAAAAAAATACATCTCCTTAATAAAACTCAAAAAATTCACTTTGCACAAAACATTCAAACATTGCTTTCTCATTAAAAAAATGTTTACAAATCGCTTGCTGACCAATTCAAAATTCAAATTGTATCGAACAATGTAATCACATACCGAGAAACATTTGCGAATGCATTAATTTACTAAATATTATATTTGTTTGACGAACAATTTTGCTAACAACATAAATTACATATGACTAACATTTAATTGTTGTTGTTGATTGAAAAAAATAATAATACTGAAATGTTAACAATGCTTGTTATTATAATTTGTTTGTTTGTTTGTTTTTTTCAGTAAAGAAAAATTAAAGAAAAAAATCGAATAAATACGAAAAAGTACTTAATTTTTTATGATGATATGAAGAAAAAAGAACAGAAAAAAAAACAGTTTTGGTGTTTCATTCGAATGTTTGCTTCTTATTGCGACTAACAATATTTTGGATGGATGCATAATTTGTGGGCCCTTTATAATGCTTGGTTGGTGCCTAAATAATACTTGCATACTTACTTAGCTGCGCTGCTCCACTTCTTATGGTGAATCAACGAAAAAATGTGTCCAAGCTTTTTGTGTCCTAAATGATTAGGTGATGGGATAATATCCAAAGTCAAAACTTCATTGATTTTTTCAACTTGTTCGCGTTATTTTTGTAATTAGGATGTTATTTTTTTTAGGACTAAATTGTATCACTTTGAAGAGTCCAACCTAGGGTTAAACTGCTTAAAATTTGTCCTTCGATCACAAAATAATAAAGCAAAATAAATAATATTATTTCCGATTCTGCAGAAGGTTATATTGAAAGATGAAAATATTTTTGCAATCGAATACCTTATAAATTATTTCAAATATGACTCATTCCTAGCGACTATCGATTAAGTTATATTTTGACCAGAGTTCATTATAAGAAATGAAAAATTATAAATTTAAAATTGAAGTCAAACGATTACAGTACGCAATTTCATAATCGAAAATCTATAGGTAATATTACAGAAACTGACAACATCGACTCTAATAAATTTTATTTGCTGTTTGATAATGCTCACAAATTTTTCATATTGTTGCTTCAAATTGCACAAAAATTCGTACAACCCGCAAATAGTCTAAAACAATTTTTTTCCTGATCATTACATTACATTAAATTGTAAAACGTCAATTTAATTTTTCAACATCATCAGGCCAGCATCCGGTCCAAATAGAACCTTCTAAGGACATCACCTTATATTGTCTCGGTCCTAGGAAATTTTCCTCCCACTGAGTTTTTCATGGTTTATCACATCGGCGTCTGTGAGATTTTCAGATCAACATGGTAAGAAGATTATGCCAATTTATAAATTTAGTGCAGATTTAGAATCCACACAAAACATGAGTCCAAGACATATAATTTTAGACACACATAAAGCCAAACATAAAAAAAATGCACGGAAAGCTGGAATTTTCACTATTTGGCTCAGATGAAAATGTGAAAAGTCCCCGTCAATCCGCGTACCACTGAAAATGATACGTATGGTCGAAGCCGCAAAATCCTTTGGCTTTTGCAAAAAAAAGTGAAATATTAATTTTATAGCTTAATAGATTTTTCCTAAAAAAGATTCGATGACTTTTTTTCAAAAAAATAATCGTTTTGGTGAAACTTCAATCAACAGCTTTTTAACCTGCTGTTCTGATGAAACGCGTACTACCTTTTCACAAAAGCTTCGAGGTAAAGTTAGAGGAGGCTTTTTACGAGGCAACCTCATTTGGCCTTGTCCTCTATTTTGTTGTTGAAAAATTCAAAATTTTACATAGAATAACATGAATTTGTTAATGAAGTGGGAAAGTGTGGTTT
The DNA here is from genome assembly GCA_963942545.1 of Oxycera nigricornis. NCBI lineage: Eukaryota > Metazoa > Arthropoda > Insecta > Diptera > Stratiomyidae > Oxycera > Oxycera nigricornis. Next base: position 11,777,694 of record OZ012663.1, on the reverse strand, counting down.
CGGCGTGACGGATGGCATCCTCTTCAGGTGCTGCCATTAGCCATCCGTTACGAGACAGCACGACCACGATTGGCTTATTGATGGACTGACTGACTTTCCCACTTCATTAAATTATGGAACCAGCCTGTTATATGGAAATAAATGAACCTCCATCAATGTGCAAGCATAGTGTTAGTAAGTTGCTAACCAAAAAGCACACTAGCAGGCAAAAGCTGTCGACTAGACTCGAACGTTCAAATCTAGAGTAATATATGAATTTGTTACTTAACACACATAACTTCTTGGCGTCCGGAAAATAAATTTTAAAATAATCTCATGGTAATGCAGCTCTTAAGTCCGTAAAAATGTTATTTTACACAAATTCATTGCAATTTAATGAACAACTAAAAAACACGAGAAGTTATGAGAATCCTTTTTTAAAAATCTTTGCCGATGGTCGCATTTTTCGCTGCCAAGCATCGCCCGAAATTGTTTTTTTTCTTTATTTAAAAAGGTAATATCTAAGATGAATCATAGGCCAATTTTTTTTAATTTTTTTTTGTGGAAGTAACAGATGTTTGAAAAGAACCAAAAAATGTAAAGTGAACTTGACATCCAATCAAAAAATCCTAGGTGACGTTTAAGCTATATATTAGAAAAACAGTTTTTCATTTTTTGAATGACTGTGAAAAAATTTCATCGTTGACAAGGATTGAGTCTTTTTTGAAGATAACATATCCGCCATTTTTTGAATTTTTTACAGCTTTTTTTTAAATTGCTAATTTGAATACAACGTATTTGTATAATATCAAAATTATTGCATATGTTACAGGGTTTTGAAATTTTGTTTTATGTTTATACCCAGTTTTCCGAGCGCAAAGGTGGTGTAATCCTTGAATTGATATTATAGTTAAAGTAAAGGAATAATCGTATGAATAAAGTAGGGGGTGTAGGGTCACAAGATCATAAAAGGAAAACGCAAAGGTTCCAGTGCGAGTTTCTCAGCTCTGAGTGGAGATATATGGATATTTTCTGTATATGATAAACATATATATTCCAATAGATTTTGATTAAAGTTTTTTCCAACTCACGCTCTATATAATTTACAATACTTTTTCTCGTAAACCGCAATTTTTTAAAATACTGTTTGGTTTATTGAAACTGTAAAAGCTCACGTCTGAAACAAAAATGTGCAAATTGAATGATTTAATAATAGTTTATTACGTTTTTCAATGTTAAAAAACAATTCATGTGTTAGTTGTATGTTTTCTGAGAAAAATATACCGAAAGAAAAAGACAATTTTCCAGGATAGCTCGCGAAAGATTGTGATGCCTCAATATCGTCGTTTTATTATTTCTCCAGATTTTACTGCATTAATATTGTAGGTTAGAACGAAAGAAAACGAGATCCTTAAAGAATAGCAATAAAAAATTGAATTGCAAATCATAAAATGGTTAAAATGGTTGTGATCCTCCTTGTAAACTTTTTTTCAAAGTTGGAATGTGGAAACCTTCAAAAAGATACTGATCGACTCCTGCCTCTCGGCATGCCGGATTTCTACCGACGATTAAAATCACCTACATCCCCTTCAAATCACTCTTTCCATCAATTTTCATTAATTGTCCACATTCAGATTTCAGTACGTAGTACTTCCCAGACGATATGAATCGGTTTAAGGGGTTGTGCCTCAATTGTTTACATATTCTGAATTAAGCTAAGATTGCATCCTCATCAATTTTTCTAAAATATTTATGATATTTATTCAAATTTAGCTTGGATATTCCTGTTTTCTTAATTAAGTGAGAAAATCTGAATTCCATTCATCATCACAATATTTTTTAGTTGGTTAACATGAAATTGGGGAGCTACACTAATCTTTCCTAATAAAATTAGAAAAGTCTGTTTTTCATCAGGCGATACTTTCCTTGCCTACTTTATTTCGTGATGTTGTGACGACCACCCCTAACTTGTCATTGATAGCTTCTCAAATTAGTTGCTGGTCGCTTATATTTTTGAAAATTGTATTTTATTTGTTGTGTTTTAAGTGTGCCCTTCATATATCGTTTCAAGTTGAGTGTGAGTCCAACTGAAAATGATGAAGCTAAGAGCAAGGTGAGTTATTGAATCCCATTGTGGCGTCTGCAACCCCTTTAGTATTCAAATTTAATGAGGCAGCAACTACGGCTCTTGGTTTATAAAGAAATCCAAGACGGAATGAAGAGCGTGGTTCTAGGAGGATACGTGACATATCGGCGCTAGTTAACTCACATTCAAGACATAATAGAGTTTCTTCCCGACTCCGAGTGTGAAACTTGAAGCGCCCACGTTGGGCGCGCATCCGAGCCACGAATCATTGAACATCCTTCAATTGTCTCTTGCGCGTCGCTGGCGTGCCACATCAAATACCATTCATTGGAGCTCCACGGCTAGAGCCCCCAGCTTCCAACGTCCAAGAATCTTCGCCCAGAAGACCTCCATCCACCACTCAATGGCCACGGAATTTTCATATTTCCTTGATTTTCTTCCGTGAATGAAAGTGAGATTTTTTTTGCAATGCAACTCAATTGAGTGGAGGCTAAAGATACAGTGTGGGGGATGGATGTTGATTAGTATCTTCAGATACATTTTCTTGAATGTCATTCGAGAGCCGTGCTTATCTGATGGAAAGTAAAATGAGGGAAAACGAAAGGAAAACAAGTCACGTGCGTCGTATCCAATCCACGACTGCAATGCGTTTGAGGTTTGAGCTTAAATGTAATTTAATAAGTTTTCCAGCGTCTTCCGGCGCAATGATAGTGAAGCAGCAAAATATGAATGGGACATGATATCTTGTCGACGGTAACTGAATACCAAATCTGCAGTCACGCATGTATAACGGCAGGAATGTTTAGATGGCATTTTGAAGTTTTTATTGGCGACACTTTATTGCTTTTGTAGACTGAATTAAGAAATTGGATGAATGCGATGAGGCTGAGAATTTCATTTATTTTTGAAATATTTCATAGACTCAAGGGTTTTTTGAAGATGGTGGAAACTGAATCAAATAATACAAAACGATTTTTACAAAGCAATTATTTTAGCTTGATATTTACAAAATGTGGAAGAAGTTGTTTGGTTGGTTGGTTGTAGTGGCAGCCCCTTTTATCCAAAGGTGGCGCACTTAGGCCACGATAGGCCCATTGTGGTACCACCGAAGATAAGGGCGGGACTAGAACCTGCGGGATGACGAGAACCATCTAGATTCTCGTATGAAGCCGGCTATGCATCCAATGTCTAAATCAGTTACTTTCGTGAGGTTGTCCAGGAAGGCCGAGCCCAAGGTTTGCATGCGCTTCCTGGACAATGCTGGTCATTCACACAGATAGTGTTGTTTCGGACAGATAGTGTTTCTGATCTGCAACTTCGGCAGAAATCATTGAAAGGGACATCCAATCTTCTTGCATGTCTGCCGATCAGACAGTGTCCCGTCAGTACGGAAACGACGGAACTCAGGATTACACGGCTTGTTTTGAGGAGCTACTTGATGCGTTTGGAGCACTGCGTGCCAAGTTTGCCTGATTGTCCTGCTGGTTTCTTCCAGCAGCCAGGCTCTATTCGCAGCCTCCACGTAGTACTGCTTGAATCCTAGCTTTATGGAAGCTAGAGGTTGGCCGACTTCGGGGGTAAGTGTATACTCCTAAAGCTCGGTGCCAGCTCTCGCTAGGGTATCTGGTTCGCAGTTTCCAAGTATATCACTATGCCCCGGTACCCAGCAAAGAATCACTTCACAGTGAAGCGAAGCGACATCACGTTCAGTTGTGAGCGGCATTCCATAGCAATTTTGGATGATGAGGTATGCACGCTGGATAGTGATTGGATAGCAGCTCGACTATCAGAAAAGATGTTTAAATTTCTTATGGAAATTTTCTAATCTCTCAGTAAGTCTACTGCCTTGTAAACCATAATGACCTCTGCCTGAAAGACGCTGCAGTGGTCTGGTAATCGGAAGGATAGTTTCAGGCCTAGCTGTCCTGAGAACACGCCACAGCCAAGAAGAAGTTGAAGAATCTTGTGCATTTGTTTTTCAAGTCTCTTGTCGATTGATTATTTCATGCTAGAATTTTAGATGGAGCTCATGACCACTATTACAATAAATGAAAAGGTATGATACCGAATCTATTTCCTGCTCATCGTAAAAAACTTCTGCTATAAATGGTAAAAGAACTATTTTGAGTATGCTTGCAGTCTAATGACCCTTTCATTTCAACTTCTTCTTTTAAATTATTGAAAAATAAAAAATTTCATTCAAAATTCGTAGTTTACCAGATAAGATAATTTCTAATATAATTATAATATAGTAATTAAACCACACGGACAGGCACAAGCCTTATAAACTATTTTTCCTATGTGTCACTTATTTGAAACTGCATTCCTGTAGGAATGCCTTATTAGAAGCCTGCCTTGATGCTGAACACCCAAAAAGGATCCAACTTGTCTGTTTCGATGTGCATATTTGCATTTTCTGGAATATAATCGATGCATTTTGCTCTTGTCTTCCGCGCTAGATCAAACGTTAAGAATCAATAAAGAAAAGTTACTTAACATCCTTTTTAACAGGATAAAATGATTTTGCAGAAGAGTTGAAACTTTAAACACTGGCTTATGATGCATCATACAATCAAATGAAAAGTCATTCATAAAATCTCGTTCGACATTTTTCTTGGTCTTATTAAAAAGGAAATGAAAATCAAACAGTTTTTTAAGATACGAAGGAACATAAAGTGCTATGCAATTTTTCGGTAAAAAGGAAGCACTAACAACGGCAATGTATTTGAAGTATTGCAGAGAGACAAAAACTAGCTAAGTCAAGTTTTGATTACATTTTTTTCATAAACAAAGAAAGATCAAGAATGAATTATTCCTATGTAGAGCACGCGTGAAAGTATTTTGTGTTTATTTTAGCAGCATAGATAATTGGCAGAGATAGTAGTCTAAAAAGTATAAGAAAACAACAAACTCAAAATAAAAACTTGCTGTAAAGTTTTTGAATATTTCTTTCTAAACAAATTCATAAATCAAAAAAATTCTTTAAATTTTTTTTGTCAAAGAAATTAATCAAGAATTTTTCGTAAGATTTGAGTTTGAAAATAATTCACAGAAATATTTTTGTATATACATATTTTCATATATATTTATTCCAAATCATAAAATGATGTGCATACCGAATTTCAAAATCAATCGATCAACACCATTCTGAGGGGCACTAAGAATCAAACTGCATTATATGAACCTAGTCCCGAAAAACGAACGATTAATTCTACTAAAAATTATCAATACGTGAGCAGGAAACCCTTCGGTATCCGTACATCTTCCAGAATGAAGTAGATCAGTGGATCTTACTAGGTATACATATATGGAGCTACCTAGGTGCGTTCCACCAAGGCCTATTATACGCAATTCCGCATCATTTGCGTGGATAAGCGCACCACGTTACAAACTTTTCAGGGACATATAAATCTTACAGAAATTTTCGCAGAAACATTGATATTAATTTGTTTCACCGAAAATATTAAAAGACAAATAACTAATTTTTTGGATGAAAACATTTATTGAGTAATCCATACGATTTTTACGATTTATTATTATAAGCACTTTTTGTTTAAAATTGCGTTTTCTTTTACAAAACGACAAACCATAAAATTTTTACCGAAAAGCTTTTTTGAGGAGTTCTTTTCAATGATGTGTAAATACAAGTTTCGACTTTAAGGGGGGGGGTAAGGTTTGACAACTTTTTTTTTCTTCCATTTTTTTCCTGAAAGTACATCTGAAGAATATTGTTTTAAATTTGTAGGTCAATCGGAGTAAAACCAACGAAGTTACAGTAGGTTGAATAACCGTACCTCTTAGGTTTGCGCGCCTTTTAGCTACCTGCGCTGAGCGGCGGCGAGCGGTAACTGTTTCGGTCTCTATTGTATTACTTTTATCGACAGGAGCAAAAAGATGCCTTAGATAACGTGAATGATAGTGATGTACGGTATGGACCCGGCATCGATGATGTCATGTACGTATTTTATAAGAAAATCCAGTTTTTCTCAAGATGTCTTCATTTTTCAGTGTACAAAACTTTAAATCGATTTTCCCAAACATGTAATTTTTAAAGTCGGTGACCAGCCTACAGAAAAAACTACTGAACCGATCGTTTTGAAATTTTGTACACATATTTTACATATATATATCTCTCTGGTGACGTTGAGTTTTTTTTTTTAAATAAATGCCTATCAATTTTACAATAACAAATAGGTCGATTTTTTTCGTCAAAAATCGTTATTTTGGCTTAAAAATGGTGCCAAAAATTAAAAAATTGAATAATTAAAAAAAACTCGACGTCACTGGAGAGATAAAGTAATAAACTGGGGAAAGCATTTTGATTTTTGGATTTCAGATGATCCAGTGTTGCTGTAGGCTGGTCATCGCACAAAAACTTTTTTTCTTGGCGCCTGCGGAGATCTACAATAAATCCGTTATTTCTTTCTATTTTTGGACAAATTTGTTTTTAAATATTCTTCACATGTTGTACTTTTAGATAATACTATGTAAAATAAACCTACAGTAATAATTTTTTCCAAGAAAATTCATGAAATAAAGCTATTTTTTAGATGAAACAAACCTTACCCCCCCTTAAAGTAGTACACAGGTTTTCGTTTGGAAAATATATATATATAAATATATATACAGTAGAATCTCGAAAAAGTTAACTCGCGTAAAAGTTAATCGCTCGGTTAAGTTAACCGAATTTCAGCTTCCACGTGCCGCTCTGAAAAGTTAACTTTTCAGTTAACTTTTCTGAGCGTATGAATTTTTCAAACCAACCGCTTTTTTCGGTCACTAAAGGGGCAATTTGGCTTCTATCAATACGATAGTGAAGACGACATTCCGTTGTCTAAATTGATTAAATCAAATAGTGCTTACGAGGATACACTTCGAGAAGTTCAATTGTTGATGTCGAAGGTGGGTGATAATGTTGACATCAGCATTGATGTCATTGAAAATTGGAACAAGGATCCAATTGCGGAAGATGACGATGATTTCGAAGTTTCCGATAATGATAACGACAGGTCAATTATCGAGGAAGATATTCAACAACCAAAAGTGAGCTTCTCGAAAGCAGTTGAAAGCATCGATATCTTGATAAAATTGTTTGCAAACAAAAACGATGCAAATCAGGTGGCAGACCTTGTCCATATGCGTACGAAAATGATCAAGAGCTATTACACAAAAGAAAAGAAACAAACAAGTCTCGACTGCTTCTTCAAACGACTCCACAAAAATTAATTAATATATCGCACGAAAATGATCAAGAGTGACTGAGAACCATACACCAGCCGGTAAAATTTTTTTTGTAATGATGAAAACTAAGTCATTGAAATAAATTTAGCGTGTTATTTACGAAAAATCTATGTTTATTATTGTATTTGTTTCAATTTTGAAAACCATTTAGAAAAGTTAATAGTTCGAAAAAGTTAATTACCCTTGGGACATTTCGGTTAACTTTTTCGAGATTCTACTGTATAAATATATATATAATATATATATATATATATATATATATATATATATATATATATATATATATATATATATAATATAATATAATATAATATAATATAATATAATATAATATACAAAGAATTATTTATTGGAAAAATCATTACTTTAGAACCACAATTTTTAGATATTGTATCTAAAAATAAAATAAGATAGATAAAATAAGATTCAATCACACAAAAATTTGGAGAAAAACTAGCAAACACATGTTGAAGTAATTTTTGCGAGTAACGTATTTCCGTAACAACAAAAGTATAATTTTTCTGACCTACGACTCGTTAAATTCCACTTTCAATGAAATTGGCCAAAGTTGAATATACATTGAGTATTAATTTAATTTTTAAAATCAAAAAATTTCCTGTTGAAAACGATGGGCAAATTAGTATAAAAATCTACACAATATGGTTCCTAACAAATTCTTTGAAACGATATAAACTTTTTCGGTAAAACTTTGGAATAGCTTGCAAAATTTGTTCATATGCTTTTAATGTAAACAATTTTAAAAAACTTAAACAGGATTAATTCTGGATCTGAAATTCGTTGAAGCAAAGAACTTGAATTTTTTTCTTTGAAATAGTACAGTAAAAATCAAAGCAGTAAAAACATTGTTCGATCAATAATGTTGGTTAATTTTGGACCGTTGAATTTTTGTGGATAAAAATTATAAAGAAATATTTCTTCAACTGTTCTAATTAGTTAGCCCCAATTTTATGTTTAATTATGATTGCGTTTATGACTTGTGGTTCTATTTTATGCTCCTCGATAGATGAAGCAAAAAAACCCACTATATCTAAGGCTCGTAAATTATTGATTAATAAAATCCTAGTCCTAACCTAGCCACCAAGTTCATGAATTAATCTTGAAATGTCGGGTCCCAATGTTTGCTTCATGAATCACATTTCCAACAAAAAAATCACATTCCAATTTACTTAATGTCTTCAGGTTGCGGTTTCCAATTTAATCCGTCGAAGATATGCAAATTGACCTCCAACCTGGATGTGTTAATATATAAACCGCCACCATTTATTTTCGTTAACACTTTATCAAAGTCATTTCGGCACATGGCAACGCCGTCTATTACTTGTTTCGCGGTGTCTGGCCGTCAGCTGAACTGTGACGTCACTGGGGACTCCGCACACACACCACTCAATCCAACTCCATTGTAAATACTGCGTGACGTCACAAGGCTGAACGATGGAATTCGCCAAAAACGTAAACAACAATGAGCTTGTGTGCGAGAGAGGTGCGCGCCGTCATGCCCCGTTTCATTCTTGCTTTTAGCTAGAAAGCCCGGCTGTGCTGCCATGCTTGTTTTATTGGTCCCACATTCGCATAGTGGGGCTGAATGCTGGCATTAGCATATGTAAACATATCTATATTTGTTGTGCTTACACTGTGTGTGTGCCGGCTATTGTGCATTTTCATCTGCAGACGCACTGACATTTGTGTCGGAGCGTCTGGCGAGGTTGGATGTGCTTCGGTGGCGGCGGTTCTCAAAGAAGCTGTCAAACGTGAGACGTGGTGTGGAAAATACTAAATATTCGGATTATCTGAATTGAACTGTAATTCAAATCGATTGCACTCGGATGCAAACAGTGTACTGATTCGGATTTGTGGGTTTTAATTGCTATTGCTTAAGTGGAATGTTATGAAAACTGCGTGTTTTGCAAAGTGCATTGAGTGGTGTTGATAACTGTTTTTGAATACACTTTCGGTGGTCGTGACGGTGCATTGTATTGCACCAAACAATCAAGAGCCTCTGCGACAAAGCCGCTGCCCCAATAAAGCACCAACGTTCATTTTCCAAAGGTAATTTCAGGCAACAATTTTTTGTTTACATCTTGGGGTCTCAGAACGTTTTTGACAATTTTTTTGTTTGAATACAATTCAACCCTCAGCTCCCAGGGTAAAAATAGAAAAGAACACCAACCGTGTCGGCAACAGTTGATGGAAAATTCGACGTGACGCTTTAATGGAACATCAATTGCCGCCGAAAAGAGATCAATTCACCCAAATTTTCGTCACGCAATGGTTAACAGATAAATATCTAAGCTTGATGAAAAATTTGCCCCTGAAAAGTTGAACCCTTAAGTTCCGTCTTCTTCCGTCGGTCCAGATTTTTGAGTCCTCCAAAAGTCGAAAAAATTTGTAGATGCGAAACTCAAATGTATCAAGAAAATATCTTTCCAAATATATACAAGGGAAAATAGTATCCTTTGATCGATAATCTCCCAACCTTAGTTTATTCGACAATTTTATAGATCTTCAGTTGATAAGGCTCAGGATTTCAAGCCATCGAGACACTCATCGTCCAACGGAAGGAAGCTAAACAAATCGCATTACCTTCGATTTAGTTTCGTTCATGGAAAGCATCTATGTATGTATTGATTTCGATCTGAAAACAACCTAAAAAAATCTCCAAATAAAGCAGGACCTCCTACAGAACCTCCATATTTTCTGGGTTACAATGAACCCATAAAGAACACATGCAAAAGTGCTCACTACTGAAATTTACTCGGAATTCTTTCAGTTTGCGTTTCGCTCCGGCGACATTTAGCACCTGTAGCACCTGTTTCAGTTCTGTCCCCCTGGAACTTCCCGCGTACCACCTTCAATACTGGCGATTATCCGATCAGAGCCGGACGTGAGGTCGATTGCGCAAATTGCGCATTTGTTGCTCCAGGTAAAGCGATCGCGATTGATAGTCCGCCTGCTCGGAAGTAACACAAAAGCCAGAAGTTCGAAAGAATGCGGTGGTGGGTCCAAGAGCTCTGCGAAGCAGGCGTTCCTTGGAACTTCTTTATCTGGATCACAGTATGCTCCACTTTGATTACATACTACGAGTTGCTTCTTTTTTAACGTGATCCCGGCCGAAACTACCAAATGAGCGTGCGACAGCATGAGTCATTGGCCTTTTGGTGGAGCTCCATCTCGGTCTTCTCGGCCTCCTCCGGCATGAATCAAGATGTTGGCCGTCACATATTCCAGTTTTTACGACACCATGCCCCATGTCGTTCAGCCAAGCCTTTATTATGTTAATCGCATGATGAGGCCGCAAGATTTTGGAGGGCTAGCCATGAATGGCCCACGATTATGAGCTGTGCAGACTGTTTGGTGATTCTGGTTGTGTCGCGTTGGGAGCATGCTTGTCAACAGTTCGAAGCTGACTTTGATAACTACGCAGCGACGCAGAGCCCACCTTCTTTTTTGTGACTCCCCGATTATTCTGTCTGCTGCCTAAATGCGTTGTTGATGCCTTCTGATAAAGCACGCTCGAGCATTATCAATAAGTCAACATAGTCGCCCCACAAAGATGCAGACTGTGCTCATGCCACCCAGAAGTCCGCGAAAGCTAAGAACTCTTGCCTTCCTGATGATAATATACTAGCACATGTAACAACAAACATTTATGACGACAATTAGAGCTAATTGAGGCTTCTCAGAAAGTGTAGTTGGACACTGAATCGTGTAAAACGATTGCATCTTCCCGTGATGTGATTGCCACCTGATAACGTGACTGGCTATCGAATTCCAGTTGGAAAATATTAAAAAAAAGTTGTCCTATAAAACCGCACAGTCGAGATTCGTTGGAGCAGTTCACATGACTTCCCCGAGAATATTTTCTTTAAAATTTTTGCTTCTAACCGAAAACATTTGGAAATTTGAGCCGTAAAACTTGGTGTCCGTAGAATCCCACGCGAAACATTGTCGTTTGTGGTGTGAGACAGACCTTTACACCTCAGATCACGCATTCATGGATTGATTTAGTGTAGTTTTGTTTGGTAATCAACTACAGAATTATTTGACATTGAGTGTACTTTGACTGTTGCGGCTAATGTGGTTAAACTAAACATCAACGCAACACTGTTTGTAAATATTTGCTCCTGAATCAGGGGTGTATCAAACAGAGTAGCAGCTTAGAAAAGTTATGATTTTTCAAGATTTTCAGAGGAAATTACGTACCCAATTTGGATTTTTAGATTGCTATACTGAAATATTTTTTTTTTCAAGTGATAGGCAGTGAAAGTAGTTAGAAAATCATGAACTGTATTTTTAACGCAGTGGATTTAAGGTATAAAAGACCTTAAAAATATTAAAAATAACTCTAACTATCAAAAATTTAACCATTTAGTGGGGGAACCCCCATAATTTCTCATGAGGCCGTAACCGTTTCATCAATGTGAAAAATAAAAGAATTTTTTTTGGCGAATAATAGAGAAAATTTTTTAAAAAATATAAAAACATTGATCAATATTATTTTTACCGTAAATGTAATATAAGAAAGGGTAACGCAATTGGAGACACGTTTTGCACCCCCTCACCCACCCGCACACACTTTTTAATATTTTGCCCAATTTTTTTTTTAATTTTTTTTAATTTTTTCGGCTTCCAAACATGTCTAAAAATTACTTCTTAGGTCAATTTTACGGTTTCATATAATCTCTAAAAATCGGCAAAATAACCATTTTTTAATTGAGGAACCCCCATAACTTCTCATGGGGCCGTGACCGCCGCGAACTCTTTATACCTTAGTATTAGCGGAACCCCACTCTTTCGACCCCACTCCCTTCGAGGGTAGAGGCCATAATCTTAACATTTACCAAAAATAAAATTTGGGCTATCATAGAAAAAAAATTCTAAATCAAAATATGTATAATCTTTAAAAATTGTCTACACTAGTCAACTAAAAATATTACATTGTCGTGTTTGTATGTTTTTATACTGAAAAAATCCCAGAGGTTGAGACGAGTAGGCGCCTTAAAGTTGAGCACTGATTTATGTCAATAGTAGGTAACTAAAAAGCTTTGGTCGTGTGAAACTTAACACTTTGTAAAAAAACAGCGATTTCTGCAAAAAAATACCAGAAAATTTTAAATTTCAAAATAATGATTAAATTGAAGTTTCGGTTAATAACATCTGAGAAAATTAAGAATCTTTCAACTAACAGATCACTAAAAATTTGGAACGACAACATAGACTGGAAAATATTCTGAAAATTTACAGCTGCGCTTCCTTAAAAAGTATTGTTAGAAATATTTTTCAGTTATTATCTATTAACTAGAATCATTATTTTAGGTAGCAACGATATCAACATTTTTGCAATTATTTAAAAATTATCAAAACTATAATTTTATAATATTCTCGAAAAGACAAAAAACACTGGAAGTGTTTCTGAAATCAGAATAACAATTTCATTGATATTATTTTCTAAAAACGCAATTTTTCTTCTGCATACAAAATTTCAATATTAAATGACAAAGTATATACAAAAATTACGTATATATGTATATCCAAAATTAGAAACATGAATTATGAAAAACTTTCTGAATTAACTTATCTGCTAAATGGTCTTCAAACCAATAAAAATTAAACAACCCATTTGCACTGAACCGAAAATCATCGTAAATGCTACGAAAACGGACGTCAGCACATCGAGAATTGTCATTAAAATGTCTCCAGCAAAGCGTTTCATCGCCACAACCAAACTCTATTCAAACATTTTTTCATCACGAAAATATTCATGGTTACAAATTTTCGGTTTGCCAATTTTCTGGCGCTGCTCAAAGTTTTCTTTATCAAATGAGGGTGATATATATTCACGCTGGCAGATTTTCAGTTGATTTTTATTTGTGTCAAGTCTACTTCATTCTTAATATTTCTACAATGTCACTTCTGATTTCCATAATGGAGATTTGAACCACTATTTCGATGGTTAGAAGTCTGCCACTCTACCTTTTCATTCATGGTGATTTCATGCCTACTTAGGTCTTCCAGGTATTACAGCTAAAAATACCTTAAACTGACTTTTATGTAGTATTTATATCAAAACAAATACCTTAAACTGGCAAATAATAACGTTAATTGTCCAAACATTTCCGGGAAACTATGATCAGTTTATTAATGTTGAGCGTTGAGTTTGATGAAAAATTGCGTCAATTTATAAACAGCGGTAGTAAAACAATTGTTAATTGCCAATCAATGACAATTATTTCGTTATTTCAATTTAAAATTTCGTAACATTCACGACTATATTGGAGAGTTTGATTTCATGAAACCAACGTTATCACGAATACTCTCTTCATTCTTGACTATTTTCAATGTTTTCACACGTTGTATCAATTAAAAGCAGACGCCGAATGCATTCCATAAATATTACAAAGAAGAGTTTTTTCAGTGCAAAAAGAGTAACAAAGGAAGGTACAGAAGGTTGGGCTTTTATTTTGAAAACAGCGGTAGTAAAACATTTGTTAATTGCCAATTAATGACTATTATTTCGTTACATTAATTTAAAATTTCTTAATATTAACGACTATATTGAAGAATTTGATGTCATGGAAACAGCATAATCACGAATACCTTCCTCACCCTTCATTATTTTCAATGCTTTAATGGAAAAACACGTTGTATCAATAAAAAGCAGATGTCGATTACATTCCGTAAATATTTTAGAGAAAATTTAGCAACTGCGAGAAGAGAACCTGAGTAAATCTTACGAAAATTACACTAGATTGGACTTGTATTTAAAAGTTAAATAAAATTTTAAATAATATTTAATTGTGTAGTAAATTACAATAAAAAGATTTGCTCTTTGAAAAAAAAACGTATCAAACGAATTAAAATAATATTTGTCTTCCAAATTTCGGTTTTTCAACTCGAAAATAAAACATCAAAAATTTGACTTTTTGATTTCACAGAAAAATAAATCGGAAGTACGCAAGGGACACTTTAATTTTTTTTCACATTGTTTTTAATTTCTAAGTCCATAGATGGTAAGATTTAATACATGTTTATAATAATATAAGAAATCAAGACATGAGCTTAAAAATTAAAATCATCGTAAATAAAGTCATCAATCTTTTCTCCTATAAAAAATTGAAAATGGACCTTAGTATTATGTATTTCCACACCTTGAAAATAAACAATAATGGATTATTGTAAAATTTTGAATTATGTTTGAAAAATAACGAAAGAGATTTTTCATAAGATTTCCATTTATACGAAACGTTTTTAAAAACTATTTTTCAACAATATTTTCAAACGAAACAAATATGCTTTTCATAATTTTCAAGAAAAAAATTTTGCTCTTTAAACAAATATTTTGTCGGTTGTTAAAATAATGTAGAGTTTAAAGAATGAGAAAAATGTTTCATAGCATACTTTTTAGGAAATAATTATTAATAAAAAGTATTATTACCTGATGTTTTTTTGAAAAATAAAATAGCAGCAACTTAAAAAAAGAAGTTTTAACTTATTTGGAAAATATTGTTATAATGGTTTTCCATAAGAATTGGGGGTTCTAATAAAACTCGAAATTTTTGGAACTCCAATGTTGAACTTTGAATTGATCCATTTCTACTTATATTTTCACAAAAAAGAAACGATTTTGGTTCAAGATCCTAAAGAAACTTGATAAAATATATTTGCTTGTCATTTCAGTAATATAATTGATGTTCACGACGTTAAAAATAAATTTTGAATAAACCTTCTACTATAATTAAAATGAAAGCGACGAGTCCCCTATTATTTTCAAGTTAGTCCATTGTACTGAAAAAAGCGACCAACCCTCGACCATATGGTGATGTCTTCTACATAAAAAACATGCAGTAATTAAACATTTTCCAGTTGATATTGGAATTGAATTATTAATCAACATTTTATTGATTTCGTGGAAATTTGTTTTGTCGACTTATATTGCTCCTGAAAGAAGTCTTTTTTCCATGTCCATGAACAATTTTTTTTCCTTGGTTACGTCAAAATTTAAGAGATGTAAGATCTACTTATAGCTTTTGCACTGTGATTGTTCGAATATATTAATTATTCAAATATTTTGTTATGCAATCTACACTCTGCAGAAATGTGAAAAATTAGGTTCTCTTTTGATACCTTCCCAATTTTAAAAGACGTTTGAATTGAATTTTTATGGAGTTTGGCTGGAATACTATTGCTACAAACTTCTCCATCGAACTCTTGGATTAGAAACGAAAAGGGGCCAAACAACATCCCAGAAGCCCAGACAATAGGAACCAAAAGGCTTCTATTTTGCCTCACTCTAATCCAACCAAATCTCTGCCGACCCCAAACTCCACAATCAAATCTCCCATTCTAAACTAAGCTGCGCCGCTGAATAGGGATTGCGCTCAAGATGTTTCAATATTATTAAAATGCAAATAATAAATTGATTCGTATCCTCCACACATTGACGAAGGGCGATAGTCACGAGCGAGCAGCTTGAAGCACTTCTTTTGCAACAGTAATTTGTTGAGTCATTGTTGCCGAATCGAAATTATATATAAATAATCTTCTTTGCAGGCAGATTGGCATTTCATTGAAGGAACCCGACATCAATGAGCGATTGCCAAGAAGAATTATTCTTTGCAGGTGAATGCGTACCAGCGTTCCCATTGAGAACGGACAATAGCATGCAATTAGTGAAGTAGACTTTGGTTTTAAGAGGCCATCCCCGGTGAAATTTGAATGGCGGCCACGTTTGTAGAAGTGGATGGATCCGAAGCTCTCGCAAACCTGGCATGCATTAGAAGGCCATTGGCGGCTTGTAATCTACCTTTCGGTACTTCTTGCCAAGCACTTGCTTCGATCGTCTTGGTCCTGAGTCATGGTCGCGGATGGACAGCCTCGTCTATCGGCAGAAGCAAGATCCAGGTGTACTCCTTCTTGCAATTGATTGAAATGCGATTCGACAGAACCGATTAGTCGTCTTCAGACATTAAATATTGATTACGTGAGGTTTGTCCTAATGACACAACCACACCACGTAGAGAAACCGACTCCGGGGAATCCCAGTCTTGTTTCTGCGCCTGGCACTGCTTCGGGATAATAAAGTCCCGGCATGTGTCGTCCCGGCCGCTAACAAATTAGAAGAACCCGTTCACGTGGCACTCAGTGATGAATGGGAGGCAATGACAGGAAATTTTCCGGAATCCTGGGCTGGGTGGTGGTGGGTGTGTGCCGCTGACATAATGGTGAATGGAGGGTTTTTATGCAAAGTACGCAGCCTAGGCGAAGCATGTGGTGTTTTGCAGAAGGGGGAACTGATGTCGAGATTAAAATTCAGAAACATGCACTCTCTTCACCAACATAAAAAATGTGCTTGTTTTGAAACAGCAGTGGCAGAGAGTAGCCTAGTCAAGAAGATGGGCTGAAACCAGGCGGTAGTGGTAATAAACAGAAGAGTTTTTGTTGGGTAGAAAAGGAGTTTCAAGCATTCGCAAAAATTAATCAGAAGAAAACATGCGAGCAAATATTCGACGCAAACAAAATTGCCTATCGTCTTTTCAAATATATTCAAGTGACTTTTGAATTGGATTCCATTGAGAATAAATTTAAGATACCAATCATACTCGGAGCCAATCAAAATTCTAAAAGGTAGCAGAAATTTCCGCATTAGTTAAACTGTAACTGCGTTATCTAAAAAAAACTACCACGGAAATATACTTATGTTATGGACCAAAAAAAGCGGACGATTAATCGGTAAACAAGATCTTAGAATGCATCATTGTAAATGAAATCATCAACCAAAATAGTCTGCATAATCTCACTGAGATATCCTTGATTATTAGTGAACATGGTAATTTTGGTAGAGAGTATTTTAATTTAATCATTTTTTTAGAAATTTGCAGTTGTTTGGATCCAAATCTCTTGATGTTACAGTGTTCGGCATAAGTACCTTAAATATTTTGCTTCACTTCCTGCTGTTATAGATTAACAGACTTGCAGAATTTCAAATGGGGACAGTTTTACACGTCCACGTTTGGACTGAACATCTTATCATTTTTATATATCAGCGGCTACATTTCTGACATATTAACGACTATCTTACCTGTCTTTTGAGAAAGAAATATGCATAAAAATTAAGATTTTCAATATAGAATCTGAGACCGCTGATGGACTCTTCCACATTTAAAAACTCACGATCATAACAAAGTGATAGCACAACATTTTTGAAAGAACTCTAAGAAACCGACGAAATCGTTACTATGAATGATTTTCTTTAATTTTTTATGGAAAAATAAATGAAGTTGATGTCATCTTTTAAAACAAATCCATGATCCAACAAATGGAATACATTGCAACGTAAACATTGTGTTGATGAGACAATTTAGTGAATAAACTAGATTCTAAAACATCATGTATTATGCTGCAGAACTGATCTGACTCAAGATTGAAATTGCAGAAAACCAACGTCAAGAAATAAATGCAATTGCGATAATCTGTTTTATGGTAAGGTGTTCAACAATTTACATGAGATTTCTGAAGCTAGCAGCTTTTTTTCATAAATTAGCGAAAGGAAAAATTCAACCGATTATTCTGTAAAATAACTTTGATAGCGGCTGGTCAAAAAGTAACTCTTCTTTCACTGTCTTTGGGCATTGATTTAAATAACGAAATAAATCAATGTGATTCCTAGCACTTTAGTATCAGAAAACAGAAATGATTCATTGTTGTCAAAAAGTTTTCTACGGTTTATTGTTTTTTTGCAAATAAAATTCGACCATAAACCAACATCTTCTTAGTCTTACTCAACCAAATGTATCGTCTCTGAGTATCCTTCAATATCGCAACCAAAAAAAACCCTTCCTTGTAAATTTTCTTTTCCAGTCTTCCGAAAAATATGCTCGTAAAAGTAAAAATGCAATTGCAAATCAACGTCGGTTGCAGAGTTAAATCCTAGACTCGACATGTCACAATGTCCTCGAGGCGACGGCGGCTAAAATCAAGAAAATTAGAAACAGTCAACAATCCTTAGAGCTCAGTGTCAGGATCATGAAGTATATATTCTACAGTGGATCGTGTCACTTGTCCCGTCTGCTAGCAAAATATGGAATTTATGGATTGCTGACACTGTACCGAAGAAACTACGGAATAACCCAAGAATCATCATTACACTCACCGGTTTCCCAACCCTCACCCTGCAGTAAGGACGTTCGCCTTTGTTCACAAATAAAATACACAGTCTAGAGTCCCGAACGAAACTCATAACATCATCCCTACGATTCCGGTTGCAGCACCTCGACTGCGACGGGTCGATAATCAGAGGTTGTATATTTTTTCGGTGTTCTTGCTAACCATTCCCGGTTACAGTGCATGACTAAAGCAGGGACGAAAGGATGTCTGATGTGAGAATGGAAATTCGGGCGAAGAAGGTTCAATGGCATCGATTCCTTTGTGGGGGTGCATTTGAGACAGCAGGAATTACCCATAAACAGTCCAAGTTTTATTCCTTGCATAGGCAAATCTGTGCTGGGCGAAGATAGATTAACTGTGGGGCTACTGCCCTCGTCAAGCATCTTTTGGTGACAGAAAGTTATGGGGAAGCTTCCTCCCAGACTTCTAATTTTGCTTGCCACACTTCACGAAAATGTGCAGGATAGGATGTTGATGTTTCCAAGAAAGTAAGAAAAGGGTGAGCAAAGAAACTGGAAGGGAGCGTAGAAAACCAAGTGGGGAGCATTTAGAATGTAACAAACTGTTACAAAGAATTACGACTGTCTAGATCCCAAACACATTATGGTGTCTACAGTTTTTTTTTCAGATGGCGAAGGAATGAAATATTTAGGGAGGTTGTGCTTCTGGAAGAGCGTTTTGAGAATAGTAGTGAATGACTTGGCGAAGGTATGATTTGATGAAGGGTGTCTTTTATAGAGCATATTTATTACTGTCCTTTTTTCTTTGAATTCAGTTGCCATTCGAAAGACTTGATTTTCTTATGATAAAACTGACTGACACATAAAACACGAAAAACAGGGAGTTTGAGTGAAACATTGAATCAGAAGTTTCTTTGAAAACGCTATTTCCTCAAAATGAATTGCATAGTTAATAGGAAATATGAGCCCTTGCATATACATATATATATATATAAAAAATATTTTGAAGCTTGCAAATTGGTGCGTTATTATTTTGGATGTAGAAGTTTACTAGAAATTGGTTCTACTAGTATTAAAAAAATAAATTTCTTCAAACCATAGTTGGAAAAATTAATGGAATTTATTTTTAATATGATATACTAAGCTCAATAAATCATAGACCTTCTAAATACTCTTCCGATAATTTTCTTGCATTTTAATATGCATGTTTCAATTAAACACACCTCCATTCAAAACAAACTCTTGCAACATTCACATACTCGGAAGTTAAATTCCTTGAAGCATTCAGTCGTTTTAAGCCGCAAAGGTGATAAGAACGGTTTATATATGAATAGTGACTTCAGAATATAACATTTCCGCGAAGGACAAACAAGTGGCATTCATATTTGAAAAAAAAGATAAACATTTCAGGAAGACTAAATCTGAGGTACCTGTTATTCTCATTTTTTTCTCTGCTAGGCAGCATTGACATCAAGTCCTTGACGCCATCCTTATCTTTACCTGTCTCTAGATACAGTTTAGATTGGTTGAGAATGGTGTCGGCTTGGTCAGTCTGGTAAAAATATTTAAATAGGCACTTAAAAAAATTTCGGATGGTAGATGAGAATGGGTTATTTTCGATGATCGGCAGAGAAAATTTTATGGAGTTTTTCAGCAAAAAATCTGAACACTGATTTTAGTTTGCATTTTTAGGATAATGCCTGCAAAACATGGACAGTGAAATCGTCCTTACTGGACACTTTCCACAAGCAAACTACGCTATTAAACAGACAGTTTTTCGAATCCCGTATACAAAATACCCTGTAATTTCCTCTCTAATAACCAGAAACCTTCTTTAATCGGACATAATTCTTTGAACTCACAGAAGCCAATTTGAAGAAGACTTCAGTGTTTTCTTTTTGATCTTCTGTTAGAGAGTTAAAAATGAGATATCTCCTTCCAGGAACTTTCCTCAATTGATATTATGCCGGTCAGACACCTTAAGATCTACTTTTGTTTAAGATCAATTCAACATGATCTTTTTTAAGTGGTGAATACAATATTATTAACATGAAATTAAGATATTTTGAATAACTTTATAAACGAAACTAATTTTTCTTCTTCCATTTTTTTTCAGGTAAGTTCAATTCTCTTATGTTATTGAAGAAGAATTGGTAAGCATTTGCTATTCAAATTAATTGCTAATGAGATCATTATAAACAAATATAAAATACTTTAAATCGTAAACATACATTAATCAAAGTATCCAACACTACATGATTCGACAAAATACCAACTTATTTTCTATTTTTTGAATATGTCTTAACAAATCGTTCTTATGTTTTCCCCAAAAATGTATGTATAGTTGGGATACTGACATTAAAAAAAGTGGTAAAATTTAGTGGAAGATTATGCATATCCACGACGAAAAAATTAATTTGAATAAATACGGGAACATTGTGAATGTTGTTGTTGCATTAATTAAATTAAATTAATTCATATGATTTATAAAATCGATTCTCCCAACGATTACATTATTTAGCAACATAAAATAATCGAATAGCTCAATTTGCTGACTGTTACAGTTTTCAGTCAAATATAAAAAGAATGAAAACCGCATTGCTCAGAGTTGCTACCTTTTTGAAATATTTTGGAAAATACCTTCCAGAAAACTGATTGGTGCAGTGTAAAATACTCTTATTGTTTGCAGTCCAATTTTTTTTAGAAACAATAATAAGAAGTTGTAAGAAAATAACTGCACAAGAATCGGAAATTTTTAGTAAATAAATAATAATTTTGGGATATTTGTTGACACAAGGCAATTTTGAACATAAAAATGCTTAAAACCATTTTATTGAAAAACAGTATACAAACATAGCCATGTAATTGAAATTTTGATTTTTTTTATATTTAACTTGGTGTTTGTTTCGAAATTTTAATTTTTTCATTCAATTTTTGACACTTTGTTTTTGGTTTACAAATTATTTTCCATAAATTTCACACGAATTATGTTCTTGTAGAAAATTTCACAGTGTATGTTTTTCGTATATTTAAACATTAAAATGAAATTCATTGGGAAATTTTTCTAAAATATGTATTCAATTTATTATTAATTTTTATTAAATTTTTATTATTATTATTTATTATTAATTTTTATTTTTGTTGAAATTATCTAGCATATTGAGATTGCATTCAATTCCTTCAATGTTGACTCTGGAAAATTTTCAGCGATCGTAAATTTTTGAAATATTTCGTATGAATTTTCTTTATAAACGTCTCTTATCGTCCTTTTGCCTTAAACAGTTTACTTAAAATCGCCATACTGTTCAAGTTTCTGCTCTTTAGGATTTGATTGATTTTGTTAATTAGGTCAATGCTATGGCATTTTTCTTGCCAGGTCTTCACAATAACCGTTCTATTTCATAGGATTTATTTGGTGGTCAAGTCATTCGACATTTTGAAATAAGTTGCAGACAATAAAGACAAGAGATAAATGGTCAATTTTTTCCGGAATTATCAATGATTTGATGGCAAAACGAACTTCTTTGATTGATTTCTCATATCTTTAACATTATGATTGTTCTTTTTGGCATGTTATTGAAAGTCTAGTGATTCCATGATTTTTACTGAAACAAAGATTTCTCTAGACTACATCAGTGCCTACATTCCTGATAAATACTCAATGGAAATGTTGGAATCCTTTATTATATCCCTGATTAAAAAAGCAGGTCTGCTGGTAACATCTCCAGCTCGAGCATATTCTCCAAATCCTAGGTATAAGTAAGTGGATTTCAAGGTGTATGGATAAAGGTTTCACCGAAAAGAAGAGTTACTGAAAGTGAGTGATGATATAAATGCAGAATTAGTTTTTCGTTTACTTTTGGTTCAATTATCCGCAGTTATCAACAACGGTTCATACTGTTTACTGCATTAATCCATGTTATCTGCAGGGAAACAACACAAAAGCTCTGTAAATCTGTATTTTATTTATGCCTTTCCTGTAATGGCTTGCGAAAATAACAAGTGTTTATTTACTCGTAGATTATCTCATATCCCGTAGAATTTTTTCTGCTTGTTTTCTTAGAAGGCACTCGCCTCTAGCTTCAAGATAACATTTACTTTTCCAATTATTTAATCCCATAATGACTCAATGACTCATCTCATGCTGATTCTACCTCTATCAGCTACAGTATAAAAACTTCGCCAACCTAGCATTGAGAAATCGTTCGTTCCGTATTTGGATAAGACATACAGCCCGTTGTTCACCTTTTCCGCGAGATAAATAATTACGCTCTTAGTTAAGTTATGAAAAAATAACAAAATGTAATCAAGATGATCTCCAACCTTGGATACTCAAGCCTGCTGCCTCTGGCAATTGGCTGACTATCGGAGTATCTACCGTCACTAAGTAAACTAGATAGATACGGAAACAGAATTCGCCTTGTTGGGCATGATGGTTTGCATGGCAATCATGATGCCGTGAACCACAACTGCACCAGGTTAATTAAGTTGAAAATGATTTGAGAACGAATTAATGGCTAGAATTTACCGTAAAGTCAACATACGAACGACATGGAAGTATCTAATCTTGCACGAAATATCTGAAGAATGTTCGTGGCGGCACTCATGTCCAGACTTGGGTTAGGAGTCCAGCCAAATTGAATATGTTCTTCTAAAATTAGAGGCGGGACACATCACGACTGTGAGATTTTTTGTAAAATTTGTAATTTTGTTAACCCATGTTTTGACGATAATTGATCTGGCCTATATTTTCTCAGCCTCAATTGAAGGCATGTCATTTAGTCAGTATATTCAAAGGCACAGTTTCCGTCGCTGTAGGTTCTACATTGTTCTATGTTTGTTTCGTACAAACAAAATTGTTCTAGTCAACACAAAGAAGTACTGCACGTAATTAGTCTTGTTCGCAATTGTTTGCTATCATCCCAGTTTCATTAGGAATCATCCGTGACTAGTTGGTCTCGGAAAACTTCCGCCTCCTGAAGTTCTCTAGCACCACCTCTTCACCAGATAGTTGGGAAGTTATCTCTTGTGAAGTCCTTTTCTTGTTGACGTTGTGACAAAATCACATCTAAAAGTTTTGTAAACACTTCTCGGAGAATTTCAAATAACAGTTTGTAGTAATCCTGCCTCCTTTAAGTAATTAACTTCCTTGCGCGGGAAAATCTACAAACGTGAACCTTACTTGTTAATTTTCTCGTTAAATCATTGTTTCAGTAAACTGAATGGTTTCAAAGGCACTGTAGGGATATATTCAGGGAGTAACTTTGTGAAGTCTTTTAGTAAAGAAGCAACGTTGAATTGGAAGAAACTAGATGATAGTGAGCACTGAGGTAAATAATTGGATTGATTTCAGGGTAGTTCATGTAAACTTATTAACTTACTTTACGAAAGATTTCACTATGGGAGATTTTAAAATTGTTTGCTGTAGAAATTAGGTGTCAAGTTTGAATTTATGTAATTCTGTACTCTGGATTTGTTTTGTTATAATTGATATTCAACTTGTGGAAGGTGTAGTGTAGTTTGAAATTACGGGAATGGAGTTCTGGTGCAACAGTAGAAGAAAACACTCTGATGATTTTAAGTCCTATTTTATTCAATGAGTTGTTAAACACTAAAAATTTCAAAGAAATTTGGGTTATCAATGGCAGCGTAAGAGGCCTAAACATACCAACATTTTCGTAAGAAATTTTTTGAAAGGAAAATGGAAGTTAATCAATAAAAAAATTGGACCTATGGAGCCCTCATCAAGAATTAAGGTACTCAAAACTGCAAATTATATCCTGGTCGTTTCTAGTAGTTTTTTATTAAATTCAGGATCCTAATAGCTTGTAGCTAGAAAATAATACCTAAGTTGATTCCCGAAATTAAAAAAAACGTTACCGAGTGTAACTATTTCTTTAAAATTCGTTTAAGCTTATGAAAATCAAGAATTATTATTTCAACAAGTGGCTATGATACGAGGCTGGGTCAATAAGTCCTTAGAAAGAGTTGAAAAAAAAACAATTTTTTTGTTAATTTATTTATTTCTTAATATAATCTCCTTTTAAAACAATACACTTTTCTAGGTGCCTCTCCAATTTTTGTAAGCTATCAGAAATACATGATTTTGAAAGTCCTTCAATATAGTCATTTTTTGTTTAAATGAGGCCGTTTTTCCTTTAATTTTTCACTCAAGCGGCTCAATAACGACACATAATAATCTCCGGTGATTGTTTTTCCCTTTTGCAAATAGTCTTTAAAAACGGTGGCCATAACTTTGCCGGTCGATTTCAACGTCTTCGCCTTTTTGAAGCAAACGCGGTACCCCTCTTACCAATTTTTTTCGCATCTAATTTTTCATGTAAAATTTAAATGATGGTGTTTTTTGACACTCTCATGGCCTTAACAATTTCGCGCAATTTTTTTATCACTCAACACAATGTCATGGATTTTGTCGATCATTTCAGGTGCAGTCTCTTCTATAGGACGTCCTGAACGATATTCGTCTTTTGTTGATGTACGGCCACGTTCAAATTCATTTATTCAGTTGTAAATAGTTGCAAACACAGGGAAAGATTCACCATAAACTGTATCCAACTCAGCTGTGATTTCTTTCGGTGTAAGACCTTTTAAATAGAAATGTTTCATCACCGCTCGGAGCTCACTTTTCTCCACTCTTATAAATAAATAAGAGTTGTTCATTTTGTTCAACGATAAAAACGAAACTACTTGATGGATCTGCCTTAAACTTTGATAACACTCTAGTTAGAAGTGATGCTTACTGTGGAAAAAATATTTTGTGATGCTTTGCATGCCATCTGAGATTTTCGAAGGACTTATTGACCCACCCTCCTAAGGTAAGATGGCATGTCAACATTGTCGAGCATTTCTTTTTCAGTTCAAAATGCTGGGCTTTGACAAAAGTTTTGTTACAAAAACCTCTATTTTAGTTAGATTAGATATCAGCTCCTTTTCACCACAATTTTATTGTGCGTCATGAATAATTCAATTTAGTTTTCTATCATGTAAAACTAATGTATAGTCGTAATTTCAATAGTATATTTTACAGCTGTTATCAACACTAGAAGCCTGATTCTGCTAATAAAAGGGGAAAATTAGACAAAATCCTGAAACCAAAAACTGTGCTTTGAGCATTCTTAGTTGAACAGGTTGACGATATTTTTTCCCGATCAATAATTTTTCAAGGTGAATTTTAAATTTGAATGAAAACTCAATTTATTGACAATTTTCTGAATACTAGTTAAAATAGAATGTTGAATCATTCGAATCATCTTGATCTTACTCTCTCAAACAAAGCTCACCAATAATGCTTCTGGTGGCAAAGACCACCTACTTCTATTCCACAATTTTAATGATGATGCTTTAATTTTAAATGAGTCCATCAATCGCCCGAAGACAGCAATGCTAAATCGTGTAAAATACATCTGACCCGACTGCCGTCCTCTCCAATTAATCCATTCGCTAAACATTCTAGATTCTAAGCACATGCAGACATCCAGCGATTATTGCGAGACGAACATAGCAATTTGTTTTTTCATCTCGGAATAATTCACCAAAAAATAACAAAAATTTCACCAGTCATTGCCAGTAAATACCGCACTAATAAAATATTTATGTACCATGATTTGTGCTTGGAAGGGATCCTCTTGAAAATTGATGAACCTTATGATGGTATCCAGTGTGGAACTATTAATTTGCCATGAGCCAATGGCATCTTTCGAATTGATGACGGGAATCCGTGTTCCTTCAGTTGCAACGGCCCTGCCTTGGACTATCTACTTTAATTGAGAATCGAACGCTTCCAAGATATTAAATAGTGGTAATCGATCAAATTTGGAACGGTCCGGAGCGCGCTTATGGTCAGAATTACAAGAATGCTTTCGTAAGATCATTGACATCATTAAGAAAGTTCAATTCAACGGCGAGTGAGAAATTGCATGGAATAGCCAGTCGGGAATAACCTTCCGTTTTACGGTTGGAAGATGGTTCCTGCAGTCATCTTGATATTTGTATTTGTGTACTTTTTGTGGGGCACAAGATTGATGGCATTGAAAGAACAATGCCATATGTAGGCCTTGTGGGATACAAATTAGTTTTATTTGGATCAGTAGAGCCATAAATGTTTCCGGGATCAAGATACTCAGATACTCTCGATCATTTAAAAAGATTTGATAGTCAAAGTGATAGCATGCAATGCTATATTACCTAAACTTTCAGTGATACTTCTCCAGCAAAGCCTCCATAATCTCCACTCTCTACCAGTTTTATACTAAATTGAAATCTTTAATTGCCCAAAAAGGTGCTCTTCTGTGCTACCATGCGACTAAATCGGATTAGGGTGCTCGAATGCAGCTCAGCAAAGCGATTGCATTGATACCTACGTAGTTCTATTTGTGTGGGCTAGAATGCAGTTTAGCTCCATCCTGGCGTCTCGCTATGCTTGTGTTCAGTCTAGAATCTGTAATTCCGTGCTCCGAGGAACATTAGAAGCGCCGTAATTTATTGGAATAGATTTCGGCACTCGAGATAAATTCGAGCACGTTCTGGCGTTTCAATGCTTCGGAAACAAATGATGGCCCCCACATGTGAATTTCCATTAAGAGTTTGTCGTGTTTTCATTTTCTACCATGTGTCCTGGCTGTGAACGTTGTTACCTTAAAGGGAAGCTGATTTGTGGCCACTATCTCACATTCATGTCTTACTATTCCGTAGCTTCTCGTAAGATTATAAATAAGTGTCTGGAATTATTAGGATTTTGTCGGCAGGCAGAATTTCTTATGGCTAGCATTAATGTGCAGATAACTTAAAGGTAGCAATATGTGCACGTCTCTCTGCATTCTTGCTCCTATTTATGTAATTTTAAATAGGCACTTGATGTTTCCGACCCAGAGGATTTAAGTGGAGATTCTTCATCTCATTACGCCACATGCCCAAAAAGTTTTGCAGCTATTTAAGCCCTAGGGTATCCAGCGATGAAGAAGAACTGAATTGCCATGGTGGATTTAAGAGGCTATTGAAAAGGCGGCCCATGGTTTTTAAATTAACTGTAGTATTTTCTGGATAAGTACTTTGGACCAAATGAAGAAAAAAGTGCATTTTACTTATATTGCTGTTGAAAAAACGACCGAAATAAATCAGCCAAATTCACCATGAAAATACTATAAAAAAATATTTGAATCCGAATTTGTAAGACGTCAGCAACGAATTCGGATATATTTAATTATCAGCTCATTTAGTTTTCATGAAAATTAAAAAATGATATGTCCATATTTTTCGATCAAAATTCATCACTTGGAAAATTATCTATTAAATTAGAGCAGCTGCTGTGTAAATAGTTCTCTGATAAAATATCGAATTCATATTGATAACAAATATTGGTAGTTATTGCTAAATGGTCTGACATGTTTTGTCGAATGTGGATAATATTTTATTTATTTATAGTAGATTTGTTAGCAGAGCCATCTTTTTCGCATGTTCATTGAACATCGGTGTCACGAAATATTTTCAAAAGGTTATGAAGACCCAAAATGTAATCAGATCGATGTATCCTAATCACCTTTAAAAATAAAGTGAAAAAAATGATTGTTTCTGCGCAATATTGCTACTTAGTGGTCGCCAAATAAACAGAAAGAAATACGGAAGTGTTATCCGCTTGTACGATGCGTATTTTAAAAATATTTACAATGAAAATGAATACTGTCTAAAATAGTTTTCGACATTTATTTTTCATTTATATTATTATATTTACTAATGAAGTACACTTCTTATTTTAAATATGTGTCTTAAATAGGCTCGAATGTATAAATTTTTCACATTGCTTTAATACGAGCTAAAATTTTATCGCTACTTGTCTAGTAACCGATTTTTTTAAAGCAATAATCTGTTCAAAAAATTAAACAATTTATTTTTATTTCGTGTGTATGAAAAAGTTTTATACCTATTACCAAAATTCTTATACCTTACACCTATTGGTAACCGACAAATATTTTCTAAAAAAATAGTGTAAATAATCGACCAGTAACAAAGACGATTGTCATAAAATTAGTAGTAGCCTAAGATTAATATATACCAACAGTATTCATTCCTATTCAGTCTAAAATCCAAATATAAAAATAAAATAAGCTCATAAATGAGATTTGTTGATGTTTGCATTAGGAATTGAAAATTTCTTGGACGAATCGAATTGGAAATGTTGCTGGATCTTATTTTTGAACTGCAACTAGAGAATTTTCAAAGAAGTTTCTGAGAAAATAATTCTGCTTATCCTTCGTGAGATGTATTCAAGCCGCCTTTTCAGAAATTGAAATCATTAGAAAAAGAGGCTCTTAAGGGGTGTATCTACTTTGCAATAAAAAATAAATTTTTTTACGGATTACTAAAGAAAAGTACATACTTCAGTAATGCTCAGCTAAACTTTTGAAATTTTTACAGCTTTTTTCTAATATGTATAGGTATTGTGTGAATATCAAACATCTTAATAATTTTTTTATATATTTTATGCCACAAATTTACAAAAAAAATGTTTTTTTTTGAACCGACGCCAGTTTGTTTTCTTTGCCCAAAAATTTTTTTTTATTGGTTCACACGATAGCCAATAACATAAAAAACCATAATATTTTATATTTTTGATTTTTGTGTTTCAGGCAAGCCTTCCAATTGGAATCAATGGCACCGTTTTGTAATCATTTTTTTGTGTTTTGATGACGTCAGTATTGTGGTGATATGTATATACATATTTAAAGAAAAATATATACCACAGGGGCTTCACAATAAATTCGTAAACTTGACCTTTTTTGGCCTTGTAAAGTAGTATACCCCTTAAACTTATTTTTAGTTTGACAAAAGATGATTGGTTATTCTTGCTAACGCATTTTCAAACAGAAATATAAAAGCCTTCATAATGCGTAAAATATCCCATCAGAATTCTCGTTTTGCCACTTTGATAGCATTTAAAATATTAACGGTTGCCAATTAACATGACAATCAAAGATTTTAACACATTTATTCATTAGTTGCTTCCGTTTCTTGCACCTTTCTTTGAGATTTTGTTGTTGAAGTGAAATCAAGTTATCCGGCTTTAGAATATCTTTTAATGGGTTTTATATACAACACAGATTAAAAAAAGGTGAAGGACAAATAAATAATTTCGCCCACTACTTCTACTGTTTGTGATGCGACACTTTGGTTATGATTGCTAGATGGTTGGGCATTTAACAGCATGGTTCAATGCTGTAAATGAGTTGAAATGTATACAAGCTTTCTCCTTATAAAGTTCCATTTTTAGCAGATTATAACCATTCAAATTGGAATTTCCCTTAAAATGAGTCAATCTACGAATCCATTTCGAAATGCATACTACAAATGTGAATAGCATTCAAAAGTATTAAAAACGTATATTCATCTGTTGTTGCTGTCTGTGCAGAAAACATTCTTCGGTGAAGGCAAAACTTCAATACGAGTCAAGCGTGCCATTTTGCAAAAGTTCTTTTGATGCCTCCACTAAAGATGCTCCGCCACCATTCAAGTGCCCGTCTTGAGGGCGAATCTTTTCTATTGAATTCACACACAAAAGGTTACCCGAACAATTCGTAGAGTCATCGAATCTTTTGAATGGCTCAATGGATTCCGTTCAAGTTAACATTAGCAGTTGGCAATCGCAAGGTTATAAATGCCAGTTGCATTGACGCATTGTGGTGATCGTGTTATTGCTATTTATCTTGATGCTTTGCCACGACAAAATGGATAGTTTATGTTGTATATTTTTTTCTTGATAGTGGTTTTAAACGTATTATGAAACTATCTGTACATTTTTTTCACTTAGAGTCATATATTATATTAGTCTTTAGGAAACTCAACATATTCATCGATCGGAATTTCTGTATCGAGGGTGAATTTCTTTACACATTTGTAAATACTCTTCGAAAAAACTACCATTCGTTTGTCTTATCTATAGTCACCACAAATACATGCACCTATGTTGCGTAAAAAAACACATTTGCAGCTCAGCATTTTTTCAGCTAACGCAAATCTCGTCCATAAAGTTTCCAGGTATTATTACTGAAATTTATGATATTCATATCCGTTCCAGAGTGCTCCACCAAAAACGAATGCTACTCCATTCATGGTAGCTTTTTCCATAGATTAGCAATGCCATAAATGTGAAGTGACCATTTGCATTCATAGCATTTTAAATGGTCATATCTCAGGCTCAGGTGGACGGACCACCGCCGTCTGCTAAGTGCAGTGCAGATGACTTCTCGGCGGATCCATAAAATAAAGCTACTTGCCTCTATCTACCTATATAGCGACGATGTATCCCTGGTGCTTTCAAGCAAGTATTCGAAATGAATACCTACTATCTACTTCGGTAAAACAATAGCATTGTTTGCTTCGTCCTTCATCCTTGGCGGCATCCACTTGAAGAGCTCATTTTCCTAATACTTTAAGACAATATTTGAGTTTCGAAGCTATGACAAAAGAACCCCCAAAATTCGCTTCGTATGCGTCGCTTTTGTTTCATCCCCGAAGCTGCTAATATATTGGCCGTCATTTGATATGTTGAGAAGAGTAGGATAAGGGTTGGTGACTGCAGCCCTCCACTTGTCGCAATGACAAAAGGGTGTGTGCATGAACCATGTTTGTTGGGTAATTCATGCCTTCCGGCGATAATATATTTGTTTGTTTGCAATTTATTTGTGTTGTGCATGTCGTTTGAGGATTTCGCTGTGCACAGTTAATTATTTGAGGATTGGATGAGTGGTCTTAAAAAACTTTTAAAAAAAATCTAACTGAGGGTGACACTCGTAGGTTTTTACGTCAAATCACATTTGTAGCAACATTAACGACTCTCGATGTTCTCTATGTTAGATGTCCTTAGAATGATTTGCGGTTAAACTAAGAAACAGTCTAGTTGGAAGATAAACCTTCACGAACTATCATTCCAAAAATGACATATTTCTGAGGAAGTATATCCTCCAGTCAATTCGTAAAATAAAACTGGTTTATGTCCTGTCTCGATACTGTATAATAAAATAGGATTAAATAGCAGCTCTGGGCGGTCAGTGTTTGTCATGTCGCTTAGCCTTGTTAATAACCCTTCCTCGGGGAATCGTTCAAGCTGGAGCGGACTGGACCCATAGGAATCGGTGACTATAGTAATTTAAGCTGGTCTGCATGTGGGGCGTTGCTATAAATTACGAACAACAACACGCAGATCAACCCCAGGATATTTGCTAGCAACCGCTGATAATTGCTTTATCATGATAACTGCTCTCTCAGTTTCACCCTTCGACGTGGGGTTGAAATTCATTTAATGTTTCTGCAATGGATGCTAATATGCATTTCGTTTGCAGGCTTGTTTTTGATATATGAAAGCCTAATTAGATCCATTGAAAAAGTGGGAGGTGTGTGCTTTGAATTCAACACGCATAGAAATTTAGAGTCAGACTTTATGTTTCGGACAATCTGAAACTGACGGTGATTTATGGCACGCAGCACAGCCTTTTTCGACGAGAGAAGTGCATTAATTCCGATTCGCATGAAGTACAAATTAAAGAAAATTTATAGGCAGTTTTAGAAGAACAATAAGGCCTATTTTGTTGAAAAATTATTTTCGTTCCTTCCTATCTACAGAGAAATTTAATGCGGAGAATATGGTGAAACAACAAACCATTTTTATCGAATCTCATATCTTGGAAATACAATCTTGCTAGCATTTCTTACCAAACATTTAAACTGCTTTTTCATTTCACAAACAATTCTAACGGAAGCATTTCGGTCATTAAACTCTCGCAATGAATTAAGAACTTTTTGAATGATAATAATAATCATATCAAACTGTTGCGTATTAATTAAAATTACACAGCACTTGATTAGTTGGTTATAGGTTCATGAAGATGATGAAGATTGTTTATAACAAATTAAACCAATGTCTATTAAGCAAAAATGTTTATTAATGTACACACATTAATGTCTTTATTTATACAAGAATGAAAACTGAAAACAAATATAACATTGCACCTTTTTATGTTAACCAAGTGAGATGAAAATAATACTAATAAAGTATACTCAAGAGGATTCTTAAAGCAAGATATTCGTTCTGTTAAAATGTGTTCGCGTCGGAGGATCGAGCAAAACTGGTTTCAAAATTTTGAGGAGTTTGTCAGGAAGAAAATTTGGAAGAGACCAAAGGCGGGAATTGGTGAGGTGAACTCGAAGTTTTTAGCGAATAGGAAAGGACAGTATTATTTTGCCTGCTTTACGTGGGACTGTGATAAATGAAGGGACGCGAGGTCAAAGGGACTGTCATAAAACTATGAGGAAGTTTCCAGTCATTTGGAATTTTCGGAATTTGGGTTTTACGTCTGAAAAGTAATAAACCTTCATAAACATTTAAAGACATTTTTGGACTATTGAATATGAAGATTACTGGGTTTTTTCGTAACATCAATTATTGTGAACCAAATGATATATCTTGAAGAGTGAAAACAAGTTTTACGAATTTAGTGAACGGTAAATGATTCCAGACTTGTTGAATCTTTATATGTTGCGGAATGGAACAGGACGTAACACAAACAATACAAATGCAAAACATACATTTAGCATATGCGAAAAATTCGACTGTAGCGAAAACACAATATTTTTATCATTGTTTGCACGAAGTGATATGAAAAAAGCGTGTTTCAATGGTGAATAATTTACTCTTTAAGAGAGAGACATAGAATTTTAGCTGAAGGTTCTGCTTGGCAAGAATACGATTGATTATCTTTTTGGAAATAGTATTATAATATTAAGAATACAAGAAGAAGAAGCTCTTATTTGAAATTTTTGGTAGGCTAAAATAGTTATTTGGCCCCGTACGTCTTTCAACTTTTTTTGATTTTTAATTGATAAATGTTTCGAAATTGATTTTAATCAAATTACTCAGACATCTACTTAATCGGAAAATAAAAACATGCATGAACATGACATGAATTACTTAAATGTTGATACTCATCACGCATGAACACTTACTCATAGTCTCTATTTTTACGAATTATTTTGAGTCGTTTTAAGCGTCTAGAATTTATCAAACGCAGAGATGATTCCATTTAACAAATTTTTCCTTTAAGCCTAGTTCGCATTAGGCTAGTAGTCAAATGGAAAGGCGAGTAATTTAGTCACTAAACGTGTTGGAACAAGGAAAATTTAGTCGAGTGATTAAGGGGGTAGTACCGGTTAGAATGCTAAAAAACAGCCTAATTTTTTAAAAAAAAATTTGCTCCTTTATTGTATACAAATTGTAAAATTTGCATGGGTGCACATTTTGTAGATTACAAAAAAATTAACTTTTCAAGTTTTTTCATTTTCTACTTATTTATAGAGGGCGTTAAAGTTGTTGTGTCGAAAATACCTCTTCCCACGGCGGACAGATAATCTCAGGAATTAGGAATCTGAAACAAAAAACCACACCGCATTTCAGAGAGGAATGTTTCTTATGTGGTAATCCACCACAGTATTTAACAAAAAATATCAAGAAAAAAAAAGGCTGTTTGAAATTTTTTTTTAAAAAAATCGATATTTTTCACTTTGTTTCATTTGCCAAATTTTTTTTGGGATTGATTTTTGGTCTATATTGTGGAGATTTACACAAGATAATTGAATGAAGTAGCACACCAAATTTGACTTAAATCGGTTTGGCCTATCCGGAGAATAAGTTTCCGCCGTTGGCTGTAATATTTATTTTCGCAGGAATTGCACTTCGTTAATGAAAGTGTATCCTTGCGCTGAATTCTTAACGAATAATTTCTTGGCGAATTTCTTCTTCCAAAATAGTAATTGCATGGAGCTTGCTTGGTCTATTAACTTTTTTGCCTTACAACGCCTTCATTGTGCAAAACACCGCTTACGAATTTACTGTATTCGACTGTAATGTGAACACTTTTTGGTCATTTTTTTTAGATATTTAGTTACTACTTAGTTGCCATTAAGCTAAACTACTGGTGCAAGTCTAGTACAAACTAGGCTTTAGTGATTATTTTATGTTTGAAGTTTAAAGCATATTTTATGAAAATTCGAAATTTTGTATCCTATTAACCCAAATGGGTCGATACGAAATTTAAAATTTTTGTAGCCTAAACGCAATTGACGGGATAATAAGGACTTGTTTGAACACTTATATTAGAGTTAGCCTATTAAATAAATTTTTTATTGTAACCTTTAACAAACGCCATTTTTGTGTAAAAAAATTGGATAGTAGTTTTCAATTTATCGAATATACTCTTTTAGTTAAATTTTTTTTAACCCCAAATAAGTCGTAAAACCCTATTATTTTAGAACCGAATTGGTGGCTTTCTCCATATCAACCATATTTTCTACCCATCTTATTCAATGACTCCTTTCGATTCCATACGATTTTGTTGGCTCAAAATTAGCAATAGCTTCAAATATTTGGGAATAAAAAAAATTCAATTCCGACTAAATAAACTGTTCCAACTTGAAGTTTGAAGTTCTCAAAAATAATAGACTATGTCCAAGGAGGTTTCCGTATCCTCAATTATTTTTGGTTTTATCAAATTTTCAGTCTAACTGATTTGGTATTATTTGTTTTTAGCTAAATAATAGTTATCTTAAATGTTTTTCATGTCCTTTTTATTTGTTTTAATAATCCACCACTTAAATTATTCACTTTTCGACTTACTCGACAAGTAAGTAGATCTGAAGAAAGTTCTGATCCCATTTGCAGAGCCTGCTTAAAATTCGGACACATTCAGATCATACGATAATCGGTATATTTACGACCAGCGTGAATTCATGTCCAGAATATCTAAACCCAAAACCAATGTCCAATGCCATCAAAAGGTGATTCCGCTCGCATTAACCACAGAAGACTCTAATCAGGTGGGCAGCATAAATTTCACCTAAATTGAAATTAACTTCCATCAGCATTCAGAAAACGCACTGGCAATTTTGTGGTCACTTTTGTCTGCACGCGTTCACACATGGGAAATGACGCTTCACAACAAGGATACAATAGTTGGCTTTCGCGGTAAATGTCTTGCATCTGATGTGAACCTACATGAGATGAATCTTTTATCAGATCGTTGAAGCTTTGGGCACACTGTAAAAGTAAGTCGAGTGAAAGTAAATTGCATGAAAATTGCTACTTTGGGTCAGTTCTGATTTAATCTGGTTGACTTGATGTCCGGCTGAGGTGTTGTTGTTTGGAATTGGTGCGAAAGTTGGGCAATGTTAATCATTTATTGCGAAAATGTGCCATTTTCCAAATTCATCGATGCAGTAACCCTTCAGTGAGAAAGAATGTAAGCCGTTCTGTCTATAACGTTCTAAAAACTTTCACATGTCTACACATAATGGGGTTCAATTTGGTGGTAAAGTTGATGCCAACATGTTCATGTCTTTTGAAATGCAATAAATGTGTTTGAGAGAAAACTGTATTACGTGATTATAATTTTGAAATCAATTTCTGTTTTTAAAACCAATTGAATTATTTCTTTTGAAATTGATTTTGAATGTCCGTCACATTCCTTGGTAATTTTTTCATGAAAAGGAGCCTAACAAAACTTTAGTTGCGATTTTGTATCATTCGGACTTCGGTGTTTATGGTTTCACATCGTTAAAATTCAATTGAAATCTTTAATAAACCATGCACATGAGCAATTAATTCTCATTGCTTCTTCCATGTAATTACTGGCCACTTCTGATGCGTAATTGGAATTTTCTACAAAGCCGTTTTATTTCAAAATGATAAAAAAAATTACATTTAACTTCATTCCCAAAAATTTCAATCGTATTGCAAAGTTCCCGCCATCTAGAAACGAGCGCACTAAATGGGTTCAATTATTTCCAGAACACCCAATTTTGGCTTATTGAATTATCGTCCATGCGTGTTTTGTGTGTGCTCATGCGTGAACTGCAGATGTTTGTTCAGATTGCGATAACGATGGCAATTGATAACCTCCCGTACTGACCCCAGGCCCATGATCTAATCTACCATTTATCGACACTTATCCGAAATCACTACTGCTTCCTATCTGCTTCAGAGCCAATAAAATTCAGTTTTAATTGTAATTTAC
Organism: Oxycera nigricornis; assembly: GCA_963942545.1. Classification (NCBI taxonomy): domain Eukaryota; kingdom Metazoa; phylum Arthropoda; class Insecta; order Diptera; family Stratiomyidae; genus Oxycera; species Oxycera nigricornis. The sequence goes on along the minus strand of OZ012663.1, from coordinate 11,741,173 downwards.
GAGCACATCAGTGGCTGATTTCGACAGAGTCCCGGATTGAGTTCAGATGACTCCATAAATGGATATAATATGATACATGGCCCGCAAGATACAATTAAAGTGGGTATGGAATTCGTGGTGATTGGTTCGACGTTCAGAAATCAATAGATGACAAACATCTGTGCTATTGTACCGCATAGGGTTAGTTGACCCGAATTGTTATTTTAGTACTTGGAATGCATTCATTGTCACCAGAGAAAAAAGAATCAAGTTCAATCTTCTCGAATGAAAAAAATATCTAAAGCATTCACCTTGTAAGTGCTGGGATTAAAATAGTCCCACTCTGTATGCCGAAGATTAAAGCTATTAAACAACAACAACACTAAAATTTAATATAAAACACGAAACTCTTTCACTGGAGTGATTTTCTTCCTGCGAGAGTATCCATATATAGAAAATGCACAAAAACTTAGATGTAGATATTTACTTCAAAAAAAAAAATTTAAAAAAGGATTTGCTCACATTTTTGTCTTCTATGAAATATTTTGAAATGAATAAAAAAAACGCAATGCAGTTTGCCAAAAAAATATCTACACAAAGTATCATGAATTTCAATGCAAAATATTCCTTTAAGAAACTACACCACAGTAGAGAGTGAGAACTTAACGTTGTTTAGCGATTTTTTCCAAATGGAAGGAAAATTAAAGGGACAATTCTTTTTAAGGATCTTATTAAGCATGTTTTGAAGTTTTGAAAAACATGTGTTTGTCAAAAAATATTACAAAATGGCTCGCCAACAGCCATTTCTGCGGAACGGTTATTTTGGAAGGGCTCCGCGGCACGAAGCAGAACTGTACCAAAATTTACTAAGGAACAAAATATTTTTATTTTAAACTACATTAGTATAGCTATAGAAATACATAGGGGATTTTAAAAATATTCATTTTTGTTAAATTGACAAGCATTTGCAAAAAAACTTTAATTTTAATACTAAAAAACGTGCACTTATTTGTACTTAAAAAATCGAAATTAATATATAAAATATAAAAATAATTTAATTAATTAATTAATTTAATTTTAATATATAAAATATAATAAATGAATATTTTTTATAGATATTTTCGATAAATTAATACTTAACGAAAATCGGCTACGTGTTTCTATGCGGAATGTTGTTTTTACGATGTGATATAAATTTTAAGTGAAAAAATAGAAACTTGTTTGAGTTGTGCTGCGTGCCGATTTGAAAATACGTGTTTCGAGAAAAACGCGTTTTAAATTTTGACTTTACCGCACTTTACGTCTTCTCTCAACATCAAAGGTCGCTGTACTAACGTACTTTGCGTTCAACATCCTTGAAAAGTTTCTAACATCATCTATTAGTGTATTATAGAAATAAGAAATCGTATGATAATAAATAATGCTGTAACCGACGAGCAGGTGTCGTATTTACCGCAGGTAGTCGTTTCGGAACAGTCAGGAGGGACCAAGAAAAAGTTCGAAATTTCAATGAAAACGATTTTTGGCAGATATAAAACCGTTTGTCACTTATTCTAGAGGACATAAAGGATTTTTCAAACCAATAAAAATAAAATCGATTTTTGGAAATATCTACTGTGGTGGCCTTAAAAAACTTTAAGCAATTCAATTGTGTGTCATTATGACCGCCATAATTTCTTCGCCATGTTAAATTTGCAATGTTGTAGTATTTCAAAATTTGTTAGAAAATTACCAGCTTTAAAAAATTCTATGGAAATGGTTTTTTTAGAAAAAATAATTAGAGAATCGATTTAATCGTAAATGTAAATGATTCGGAAATATTGAAGAAAAATGTTTCGCATTTTAAAAAAAAAAGTTAATGGTAAAATCCTCGACTGAAATTCCAATGTGAATTTACTAATAAAAAATATTTGCGGTAAAATATTAAGTGAACACTAAAAAAAATCCTATCCAAATGGCTTAAGAATTCTGTGCAAAGAGCAAAGTTCGCCTCCTTACGAAATTTTTAAGAAAATCTATATGAAAAACTATCAATGAATTTGCAAGTATATACGTACATAAGAATTATTTATTATTGAATCAAGAAAAATAGTTTTGTTACTAAAAAATTTAAAAAAAATAGTTTCGTTACTAAAAATTAAATCGAAGATAAACTTTAAAAAGCATTTTATTATTAACAAAAATTTACTAAAACGGGATATAATCTTGACTTCAAAATTGTGCATTAAAATTGTTGAAAAAGTTCCACACTAGAAGTGAATTTGTAAAAAAATTGTACAATATCTCCAAATGTTCTGGCAAACTAAAATTCATTATGATTTAAACTCAAAATACGTCCATAAAGCTTAGCAAAATGCTGAACAAATCTCATGGAAAAAATTGAAAATTTAGATAAAAAAACACCCACTTTGAAGATATTTGGTAAATGTAATGTGATTAAATTATATGAGTAGTAGGAAGTGCATTTATCTGTTCAGAAACAATTTTGTTTTTAAATTTTAAAATATTATTAAAACTGACTGCAAAAGAATAGAAATCTCAAAGAAATCTCCTACTTAATTATTTTCAAAAATAGCACTAAATGGAAAGTCAAACAGCTTTAGTATCTGTTTACAAGATGTGTAAGTCTTTTATTCAAAAATCCATTTAGTCTTTGCCTATTTTATTGCAAACGAAAGGATATCACCTAATATTTTTATGAAAATGGGTAGTTTGACTAAGCGAAACTGACTTTGTCAAATGTTACAAAAATTCAATCAATTTCTTTTAGTTTTCTATCTTACAAGTTCTAAACCAAGTTTCAGTTATCAACACTCCACGGTTATGTGAAAAGCTACAGAATATTTTGTTTCTTTATTTATTCATGTTGAATTTGATGAATGCTTTTTGAATACCATAGGCTTTGATTGTGTATAAAAATTTGATCTTCAAAGAATTTTGTTGAACCATATGCAATATTTTTTAAAGGTTTGTAAATTTAAAAAAAAATCGACAAAGAAATTGCTGTTAAATTTAACGTTTACATCGTAATATCCAAACATAAAAGCATGACGGGAACAGTTTTTTGGAAATTTAATTGTCGAGTATTTGCAAGCAAAATATCGTCTATCTATTTTATGATGTTTTTTTGTATTTCCATGCTTCAAAAGAACTTATAAAGGTGAAAACCTTGTGCAGTCAGTAATTTCTGTAATAATGACTTTCTCAAATGATGACACTTACCGCTAGCGATTGCTACCAAATATCTTACATAAAACATTTACAAAATAAACACAACGTTGAACCAAAACCTATTTTTGATTTATTTCGATTGCTGTAACTAACCAAAATAAATTTTTATTGGTAACCATGAAATTAACCACGATTTAATGATATTTTCAAAATATCTATTGTAACTAACACCAACCGATTAGCAATCAACATCTCTGTTTGGCTTAAAATCTTCTCTTGCGCAACACGATATCGTGTAATCCAAACGATTCCCAAAAGTACAACTGATGAACAATTTAAATTGTTTTTTTTCTTCTTTTTTCCACTGATTCAGCCGTAAAGATTCCAACTTGCATAACTTGAAATTCTTTAGGATCGCCAACCAGAAAAGCGTGACGCTTTTTCTTAAGATGTTTGCCGTGACTACAAAAGAAGTCTAAAAATCAGATCTGATCTGGTCTGCTTTGTTTATTTCAGTTTTTCATTATGTAAGTCTGCAAAGCAAGTAGGTTTGAAGTTGCTTCCTCCTTTCTCACAGTCCGTTTAGTCTTAATTGAGCGATGAACTATGCTATCAAATGATTAGGTTTTGATTGATGGCAACGATCAGGGAACTAATGAAGAGGTGGAGATGTACACTTAATAAAATGTTGCTAAATTTGATTGATCTTTGAGCTTGTTAATTAAGAGATGATCTTTTTAAAAGCATTTACAGCCAACAATTGTTACAAGGAGTTTCGTGTTGTTGATTAAAAGCGATGCTTTTAATAGCACGAAAACCAAATTACATTAGGACGCAATTGTAGACATAATGAATCTGATAGTATTTAAATTAGCCGAAACGAAATTTTCCCTAATTGGCTCCATCTTTTATGTATCGTCGTATGTGTATTTGCGTCAGTGTTAATCGTAGTTGTCATGGAAAATGATTAGTAAAATTATTCAATCTTTGGAGCCGAATTCTCTAATATTCGGATGTAACCATAGATATTTTGCCTTCTTATGAAAGGTTCACTGATTGAAGCTTTACATACAATTGTTGTGGCGCGGATCAAAACCAAAGAACTAGGGAATAGTATCACCACAGCTCCTTCCAAAGAAAGGAACTATATTTCTATCAATCTCGCAGTTTGTACTGTTTCTCTTCGCTGTTGTAATACTTATCTACGTTTCCACTTGGGTTGTTTTCACTTACATTACATGAACACGTATTTCTTTACTATCGTTTTCATTATCTTGTGTTCCATCGTAGTATGTAATGTTAGGTCTGATGTCTAGATGCAAAGATTGTATTCTTTTTTCCTGAAAATTGTGTTTTTATATGTTAAAAATACCACATCAGAGCATCGAAGTGTGCCTCACGGAATATTATTTGTACGAAATTAATTGCTTTATGGACGAAACTATAATAAATTAATACGGAAAAGCTCAATCTCTCACTTTAATTGTCTTTGACTTATCCACATAAGTGTGTTTGCATAATGATGACGTGTGATAGCAAGCACAAAAACTGCTCATGCAATTACATTAAATCGGCTTTATTGCCGCAGTTGCCATCACTTCACCCTAATCCGCCACCGCAAATTGGATTATTCGCTAAGTGTGAAAAAGTGGCTATTACACGAATTAAGTTTTCCATTTAATGCTTGACACGCACGACCTTTTATCACTTTTATCCACGCTAAGTCAGTTGTGTGTAAAAGCGATTTTCACTGAAAGTTAGTTAAAAATTACATGCAGTGTCGATTTTTTACGACTTAAGCATAATTCAAATTAATATAATGTCAATTTTAAATGTAGAGCTCAAGGGTCATAGTCTATTTCTTATTTAGCTTCCACGATTGATGGAGAACATCTTTAAGAAAATCTTGTAACAAAAACCCTGTAATATAAATTATAAAAAAAAAAAATCCTTTAAGTAGTTATAGATGGCGACCATCATTTTCACTCCAAAAAAAAATCCGTCGAAATTGTGGAAAGTGTATGAAAACTTTGAAATGGAAAATTATTGTGAAGTTAAGAATAACTAAGATGAATTTAAATTTATATTTTTAGATATATAATCTTTAGTGTAGGTAAGAAATGCTAGCATTGGTATTATGGTATGAAAAGGAAAGTTAGAAATGATCTTTAGTACTAATTGTGTCTTCAACTTCATTCACGTGAACTTTAGGTTATGCATAGTTCATTTAAAAACACTATTTCATCTCCTAAGCTCCGGGTAAGGTTAATATCTTCCTAAAACACATATAAAACTATATCAAAACTATCAACAGACATTCATTCAATCGTTTTTCATAACTTTAAAAACGCACTGCACTTCCATCATTGCTCATCTGCTTACATATCCCGGCTACTCAAGTTTAAAAAATTTCACTGCATGCCATTCGATAAAAGATGTCGCCACTAGTACCTTTCTTACATTGTTTTCAATTTTTCGCGCAAAATTATGGATTGTTTTGATTTTTGCAAGACTGCTTTCATTTTCTGAGATAAAAACATCCCAAATGTTAACTCAAGATAAAATTGATTACTATGTCAAGTTTTATCGAAATCCATCTAGTGGTTTTTGTGTGATACATGCACAGATATAAATCAGATTCAGTAAAAAAATTCACAGATTTTGGCTGTCGTTATATTTGTTAGTTTTCTATAAACTACCCTTCACCTCGATATTAATCTTAATTGTGTCTTCAACTTCATTCACGTGAACTTTAGGTTATGAACAGCTCATTTATAAACACTATTCATCTCCTAAGCTCCGGGTAAGGTTAATATCTTCCTAAAACACATATAAAACTATATCAAAACTATCAACAGACATTCATTCAATCGTTTCTCATAACTTTAAAAACGCACTGCACTTCCATCGTTGCTCATCTGCTTACATATCCCGGCTACTCAAGTTTAAAAAATTTCACTGCATGCCATTCGATAAAAGATGTCGCCACTAGTACCTTTCTTACATTGTTTTCAATTTTTCGCGCAAAATTATGGATTGTTTTGATTTTTGCAAGACTGCTTTCATTTTCTGAGATAAAAACATCCCAAATGTTAACTCAAGATAAAATTGATTACTATGTCAAGTTTTATCGAAATCCATCTAGTGGTTTTTGTGTGATACATGCACAGATATAAATCAGATTCAGTAAAAAAATTCACAGATTTTGGCTGTCGTTATATTTGTTAGTTTTCTATAAACTACCCTTCACCTCGATATTAATCTTAATTGTGTCTTCAACTTCATTCACGTGAACTTTAGGTTATGAACAGCTCATTTATAAACACTATTCATCTCCTAAGCTCCGGGTAAGGTTAATATCTTCCTAAAACACATATAAAACTATATCAAAACTATCAACAGACATTCATTCAATCGTTTCTCATAACTTTAAAAACGCACTGCACTTCCATCGTTGCTCATCTGCTTACATATCCCGGCTACTCAAGTTTAAAAAATTTCACTGCATGCCATTCGATAAAAGATGTCGCCACTAGTACCTTTCTTACATTGTTTTCAATTTTTCGCGCAAAATTATGGATTGTTTTGATTTTTGCAAGACTGCTTTCATTTTCTGAGATAAAAACATCCCAAATGTTAACTCAAGATACAATTGATTACTATGTCAAGTTTTATCGAAATCCATCTAGTGGTTTTTGTGTGATACATGCACAGATATAAATCAGATTCAGTAAAAAAATTCACAGATTTTGGCTGTCGTTATATTTGTTAGTTTTCTATAAACTACCCTTCACCTCGATATTAATCTTAATTGTGTCTTCAACTTCATTCACGTGAACTTTAGGTTATGAACAGCTCATTTATAAACACTATTCATCTCCTAAGCTCCGGGTAAGGTTAATATCTTCCTAAAACACATATAAAACTATATCAAAACTATCAACAGACATTCATTCAATCGTTTCTCATAACTTTAAAAACGCACTGCACTTCCATCGTTGCTCATCTGCTTACATATCCCGGCTACTCAAGTTTAAAAAATTTCACTGCATGCCATTCGATAAAAGATGTCGCCACTAGTACCTTTCTTACATTGTTTTCAATTTTTCGCGCAAAATTATGGATTGTTTTGATTTTTGCAAGACTGCTTTCATTTTCTGAGATAAAAACATCCCAAATGTTAACTCAAGATACAATTGATTACTATGTCAAGTTTTATCGAAATCCATCTAGTGGTTTTTGTGTGATACATGCACAGATATAAATCAGATTCAGTAAAAAAATTCACAGATTTTGGCTGTCGTTATATTTGTTAGTTTTCTATAAACTACCCTTCACCTCGATATTAATCTTAATTGTGTCTTCAACTTCATTCACGTGAACTTTAGGTTATGAACAGCTCATTTATAAACACTATTCATCTCCTAAGCTCCGGGTAAGGTTAATATCTTCCTAAAACACATATAAAACTATATCAAAACTATCAACAGACATTCATTCAATCGTTTCTCATAACTTTAAAAACGCACTGCACTTCCATCGTTGCTCATCTGCTTACATATCCCGGCTACTCAAGTTTAAAAAAATTCACTGCATGCCATTCGATAAAAGATGTCGCCACTAGTACCTTTCTTACATTGTTTTCAATTTTTCGCGCAAAATTATGGATTGTTTTGATTTTTGCAAGACTGCTTTCATTTTCTGAGATAAAAACATCCCAAATGTTAACTCAAGATACAATTGATTACTATGTCAAGTTTTATTGAAATCCATCTAGTGGTTTTTGTGTGATACATGCACAGATATAAATCAGATTCAGTAAAAAAATTCACAGATTTTGGCTGTCGTTATATTTGTTAGTTTTCTATAAACTACCCTTCACCTCGATATTAATCTTAATTGTGTCTTCAACTTCATTCACGTGAACTTTAGGTTATGAACAGCTCATTTATAAACACTATTCATCTCCTAAGCTCCGGGTAAGGTTAATATCTTCCTAAAACACATATAAAACTATATCAAAACTATCAACAGACATTCATTCAATCGTTTCTCATAACTTTAAAAACGCACTGCACTTCCATCGTTGCTCATCTGCTTACATATCCCGGCTACTCAAGTTTAAAAAATTTCACTGCATGCCATTCGATAATAGATGTCGCCACTAGTACCTTTCTTACATTGTTTTCAATTTTTCGCGCAAAATTATGGATTGTTTTGATTTTTGCAAGACTGCTTTCATTTTCTGAGATAAAAACATCCCAAATGTTAACTCAAGATACAATTGATTACTATGTCAAGTTTTATCGAAATCCATCTAGTGGTTTTTGTGTGATACATGCACAGATATAAATCAGATTCAGTAAAAAAATTCACAGATTTTGGCTGTCGTTATATTTGTTAGTTTTCTATAAACTACCCTTCACCTCGATATTAATCTTAATTGTGTCTTCAACTTTATTCACGTGAACTTTAGGTTATGAACAGCTCATTTATAAACACTATTTCATCTCCTAAGCTCCGGTAAAGGTTAATATCTTCCTAAAAGGCATACAAAACTTTATCAAAACTATCAGTTGTAAAATAGAAATACCTTCGATGATCACAGATAATTTCATAAAATTTCATTAACTCCATTTGGTACCTATTCTGGACGCACAGGCTTACACAACTATTTTTTTTACATGTATAAACTGAAAACTGACTGACCGATTGACTGGAGAATGAGAATGTCCTGCAACTCGGCAATGAAATTCAAAAATGTTAACTTATTCTTAAAATAGTATAATGTATCGTGCAACTACATTTTGAGAAGTTGTTCTTTTATATCATATTCTCAAGTTTTAAGTAAAAAAGTATCAAAATGATACAGATGTGATCAAAAATGGGGACGCTGATTGCGGCAATTCAATTTTTATATATTCTATTTTCTTGAACTATAGTCTCAAAAAATATGTGTTCAAAGTTTCATGTTCATATAAGTTACGGGGTTTGTAATACCGTTAAACCAATAAAAAGGTTTGAAATAATTACAGAACAAATTATAAACTATGTTTCATAGAAATTTCCAAGGATTTTTCTTTGTCGAATTCTTTTACTAGAATTTTTTATTTCCATAAAACTAATGATGTAGACTCTAGTTCCAAAAGTTTACTCCTTAACGTTTTCAAAGCTATGAACTGGGTTTTTTTGTTGGACAAATTGTATGAAAGGATGCTTTCGCTTTGTTTTCCAAGAATATTTTCACTTCGGAAATTGCATTTGTACAAAATGTTCGGCGACAAAAAGTGGCAGTATTAAGTTGAATAGTTTTTGAAAAAAAAAGATAAAACTTGTGGCAAAAAAGTTTTAGATATGCTGCTGATGGGAACTTATCTACCATAAAATTTAAATTTTGAAAAACTGATGCTGGATTCTCTTGTGATCAACTGCCAAACATGATCCGTTCAAACAGTTACAGATAAAGTGAAAGAATCAAATTCTGTTGCAATTAGCAGTCCTTCTGCTTCGGTGGACATTTTTTATGAAAGCAGAAACACTACTATCAGATCATAATAATATTAGAAATTTTTTCATCGGAAATAACTAGATAGCCTTTATTTACAGTTTGTCTTAGTGCGACAAATTAGTATGACTTGTGACTACAATAATTTAAACAATAAGTTGGCTGGGCACGAAAGAGATTTCTATGAATGAAAACAAAGAAAGGTTGATCGCAGCACTTCCCTGTGGAAAAAGAGTGAATAAATTTGAAACTAAGTTTGACGATTGATGCCATGCCAACCAAAATACATCCTTATTTCAAGATTAGGATATTCCATTGTTGGCTAAGATGACTGATGGTAGCTTCTAATGTTCGCGACTTTGTTCTCTACCATGAAAATGATATAAATGATGATCCCCTTTGCTCCAATATTTTCCAATCCAAAGCTTATGACATTTTCTCGATGAGTTTTCCAGCTCCGTTGATGCAATAGTCCCACGGAAAATTTTGCATCTGTGCAAATTGAAGTGTCATTTCGAGTGTAGGATGATGGCATATCGGAGACGGCTTCTCACAGCACGAAGACATGCCATTACCGAGTCATTTTATTTGCACATTAGTCCGCGTTCTCAGCTAGCAATGTTCATGTCGTTCGCCATAGCATTGCAACAATTTTCCCACATGCTAGGACGTATCCTCTGGCTGGAAGATTTCATTATGGACAGGTTTCGTAACATCATATTTCCTGGTTTTGCAAAACGCGATAGCAAGCATAGTCTTGGTGTTCTTAACTAGTTTCTCCAGCAAACTTATGTCTGCTCATGGAAACGTTGAGATTGATGGCGATGGGATTAAGCTTGGACATTATGACACGCTATTTAGTAATAAGATTTATGACTAAATGCTTTGCAAGTCGTAAATCCAACCCGATTTCAGTCGCATTCATTACTTTCAATCGAAACGCGGACTGCAGCTAGAATCTTTCGGTCCTGAATGAAAATGCTGATTCGACTATTAAATGAAGCGTTACCCCCGTTAATATGTGTGGTTGGGATGAAAGTCCGAAACCGTTCAATAACACACTCTTCTTCATTAGCAACTGAACATAATTCACCACCCTGGCCTCCATCATCATTTAAATTGCCGTGCTCTGCACAAATGCATTAAAACTGGATTCTTCCTTTGGCTCGGTAATTCGATACTTCGGCTTGATTTAATGAACCGTGTGGTCAATAAACTTTTAATCTTTATTTGTCAGATAATCGTCCGTTAAATTGCTTCGACTTCGTAAGCTTGCTGGTGCTCAACCAGTACTTTCGAGCATATTTTCCAATTTAATTGGATAATTGCTGGTTTGCAAGCTTTCGAGTACGAACTGTAACAAGCGGAAGGAAATAAGAAAAAGAAACCAATATCGAAGTATTTGTTGCATAACGAAATTGCGTGGAAAGTAGCGTGAAAATTGTGTTGTGTTTCTGATTTATTTTCCCGGATAGAACGAAGCTATGTCGTGGTTATAACCTATATTGAAATATTAATAGAAGTAGACTCTGCAAGACAGTTTTTTTGATGATAATAGACAGAAAATCGATTCTTTTTCACACCCGACCGTAAAAGGTTAGAACAAATATTGTCCTAATGTTTTCCAGTCGATAAAATATCAAAATTTCTGAAGTTCATATATAATTAACTAATCGAAGTTTGTTCAACCAAAACAATCGATTGTTACTTCATGTAAGAATCATATTTGGTTTGAAAATAAATTGTAGGGGTCGATAAACAAATTATTCAAATTAAATGCATATCTCGAACCATTTTTGACTAAACATATAAGCCTTGATATGCCAAAAACAGTAAAAAAATGATTTTAAAAACAACAAAAACTTCCGAAAACTTTTTTTAATTCATACATCGGGCAACGTTAAAGTAAATTTCATTATTTCAAAGCGAAATTTTTTTAATTGTATCATATTTTCTTTCATTTTTGAAATGTTTTTATAGATAAAAAGTTAAACTAAGACTCTCACAACCATATTTATTGATTCGGTAACAACTCTTAATTTCAAAAAATTTAAAATTAAAAAATGGGGAAACTTCCCTTTTAACCAGTTTTCTATACTTTCGTCAAAAACGCAGTGCAGACGTTTTTTCTCTATGTTTTTTGAAAATTACTAATTCAAAACTTAACACGAAAACTTAAACTTGAACACCAATTAAATTTTATTAAGTGGTTTAAATTATTTTCGTTTGTTCTTACGATAAAAATTAGTTCAACGACTTCCATTCTTTTTACGTGGACTTTTTGTCGGATTGTTCTGTTTTCTGTCGGATTGTTTTATTACTCTAAACAACATTTTGTTTCTTCTCTTTTTGTGTAGAATGTTTTCAAACAAATTCAGATTAGTTATGACATTGAAACTCAATGGTATTTTCTGAAATATATTTTCGGAAAAATTTAAATTAAATTTTCGTCGAATTTTTGCTACGATTTTATTTTTAATTTTCTTTAAAGAGCAAAGCATTTTCATTTTTTATTTTTTATTATTTAAAAGAAATGTTTTTAACGATTTTAAATACATAAACTAGTATTTCCATGGTTATTCTACGTCAATTTGAATATTTTTTTAAGAAATGACTTTTTTTTGTAATAAATTTGTAATTATTTTCAACGAGGTTCAATTAACATAGAATTGAAATTTGAATGAAAAAATTGTAATAATGTTTTTCAACCGTTTGAGATTTTTCGCATAAATTTTTTAAGGCATTTATGTTTTCATATATTTCAGTAAATTTGTCCCATTTAGAAGTTTTGTTTTTTAGGGAAACATTTTTTAAAATATTTTGTTTTTACGGTGTATGGGACACTTGCCTCAATTAGTTTGTATATTTTTGGTATATTGCAAAGTGTGGATCGTCATTAAAAGCTATGTATGAATCAATTTTTGCCTATCAAAATGAAGATCATAGTTTCCGTTACTTTAAGGGATTATTCTAGATTTTTTTTGTGATAATAGGAGGGGAAATAATTGCAATTTCCTTTAGTGATAGCTACTTTGAAAGACTGTGAAACATGCTAGTAAACGTTCAAATCATTGGAACACTCGGCAAAAACCCAGTTATTCTGACAAACTCAGTGTCCCAAATAAAATCTTTCTATCGAACACGCTCTTTTTAAGCTTATAATTTTTTAAAATAAGTATGAATTCCTTTTAATAATAACTGCTGCGTTTGGCCTGAAAATATTTGCATATTCCTATGGTAAAACATTCACAAAATACGAATTAACTGTTCAGAGGTGGGCTTACACAACTATTTAATATCCCTGAGAAAAGTTCATGGCTACCTTCATTATTAAATTGTATTTTTCAAAATAAAAGGGTCGTATGAAAACTTACATCAAACAATTTATATAATTGATTTAAAAATGAAGCTACAATTATTCAGTTTCTTTAACAATATTTTTTCTCGCGCGAATGAGTTTTTTCATGCAAATCGGTCCAAATTTATTCAACAATTTTTCAAACAAATGTTCGTTTAAACCATTAACTGAAAAATAATTGAATACGAAGCTGTCCATTCCATTTGCTGTCTTGCTTTTTATCCAACTATGCAGCCGACTGTTGTGCTGAGCTATTATTATTAATTATTTTATGACTTGTTTTCAGAATATCCATGATAAAAACTTGTAGCCGGTCCAATCTTTTACCTAGTTTGTGCTTGTGCACAAAAACAATTGTTGTTTGCGCGAAAACAATAAAGTTTTAGCCATCCATTATTCATTTTCGATTCGTTGCGCTCACTGCTGATTTACTATAGACGTCTCGTTGTACAGTACCTCACATTGGGACTAATAAACCTGGCATTTTCATTGCCGCCAGCAACTTCTGTAAAAAGTTATCCACCGTAGGCGAACTTCTAGTCAGTATGTAAAAAAGGATGCAATGAAAAGACAACAGATGAGAAAAACACTATTTGTTTTACAACTTGGAATGATATGCTGGCAGCGGCATCGTCTTAATTGCATGCAAGTCGGTGAGGGTTGAAGATAACTTCCGACGCGAAAATCTACAAGAGAGGATATTGCTACCTATCTAGGTGCATTTATGATGATGAAAATTGATTAGAGTCAGTTACTTTATGAAAATGAATGCGTGCACTCAAACAAGTGGTAAGGTTGAGAGTTTTTAGTCGCCGATAAAGTAAAAACCTTTTTTCAAAAACATTTTATATTCAAATCTGTTTTAATATTGTAAAATAGAGCGTATCTAAAGTAGTAATAGACCATAAATTAAATGAAAAACTTATAAAAAGTCGCAACTATATGAAAAAAAATATATCTTGGTTTTGAATCTGTAAGTCGGCTCAGTCTCATTCCTATATGAACAGTACTTTTTACTATATTCATGCTGATATTATCTTCCAGATCCATCAAACAGCTATCCAGAACGTAACCCAATAAAATTAAGCAGGAAGCTGACCCTTCACTTTAAGACCTTTTCTCACAAAATGCTTATTCTTCACTTTATTCATCTTTCAGTATTATTTTGAGAACCGTTAAATCCACTAAGCGCATTATTTCGAGTGCTGGATATGTGGCTGTGAACAGTTCCACTCACGGCATAGATGTTACTTTCCAATCAATTGATAATTTACACTTTTCTTTCCGTTGTTGCATCGAAACCAAAGAAGAGCCATGAACCATAAACGTGCAGATATCAATTCAACTTTTTCCATGAAATTTTCATCGTCTGCTGATCCCTTTTTCATGGCAAAAGAAAACTCATAAGCTTTTAATAGTCACTATACCGTAATTTTTTAATAATGGCAAAGTTTTCATGATGAATCGAAAAATCAAAGTCATTGTACAATTTATGCTTTTCCATTGGAAGATGTTGGTTTGTTTGTGTTTATAATCACTATTGAAATGTTTGTTTGGTACGTACCCATTTACCTTTGCGTTAATAACCGCGAAAATATTGTGTGGCTGTCTTTAATTAACTTTCTCGAAAATTTCATCAATTCAGATCGCATGGGATGGATGGCGGTGGTGTAGGTATGAAAAATATCACTTAAATAATGTAAGGCAGTTAAATTTCTTTTTATGGATAATTATATAAAAACGTCGTCGCTTTATTGCTTTGTGTTTTTGAAAAACCATCCTCGGTTTGATGATGTTTTGGTGCTGAAACTAATTACAAGCATAATATGAAGTTTGTACATGAACATTTTTAATCAATGGGCAAAAGTAATTCGAAATTGCACTCAGACCATATATTTGGTGAAAATAAGAGATAACCTTAGCCAATTTTTGAATAAACTAGACGTTGCTATGGCAACGTCTAGGCTCTAGGCTTCGATTAGACTAAGACATAGCCATTTTGAAGGTTCCCTTTAGCGTTATTAATGTAGATTTTATGATGCTATTTCCTGTGAATTTTGCAAGAAAATGAGCATTGAAAAGGTTTTGCTTAAAATTTAGCCAAAGATATAATGTGTTTAGGCATTGTGCAACTATGGAATGGGATGAAAACATATTTGATGTAATTTTAAATATTTCCTTGCAATAAATTCAAACAATAGCAAAATTTACTTGATTTCTTCGTATAGTTTTGCATAAGCATCTCGTTTTACATTTACGAAATGAAGGTTGACTTGAATAAAATTTATGAAAATTTTAGGAGGGTGGCCTTTAGTTACCCCAGCATCTTTGCTTCTTTAATCGTAAATAGTATCAGTCACTTCTGCTAACATGATATTTTCCTACAGAAAAATCAGAACCATTATTTAAATATTTGGTAACGTCTCGCATAGTATATGGTTTGAATAAATATATATTTGAGCTAGATTAATTTTGTGCAGCTAACGGCGAAAATGTGTCCAACGATGAAATAAAAAAATATTTTTTTGGTGACAAAAAAAACTAGAAATTGAATCAATTTTAATTTTCCTTGTTTGATGCGTATAAAAACAATGCTCCAAATATGTGGTTGAAACTCGTAAAAGCACAATCGAATTTTTGTTCGATGCAAATTTCCAACCAAAATTAAACCAATTACAGTAAAATTAGGACAGGCAATGCCTGTTGATATTCAGCCCTAGAAATGGCATACACACGTTGTCAAACAACAGATTATTGAAGAAAATCGCAGTTTACATCATGAAATTTATCTTCAAAACGAGGAGATTAGAAGAAAATTAAGAATTTCTGAAACATTCTCCAGGGACATTGGTGATTGTTTTTTCAAACTCAATTTTTGATTTTAGATTTTTTTTGCAAGTTTTTAATTGAAATTCCACCATAGTAACATCAACGATTAATGCTGTTATATTATGTGGAAGATAGTATTTTTACGAGTTTTTACCAAATTTTTCTAAAAAAATAAACAAATTCTGCGATTTTCTTAACATTTGTTTTGTCAAAATTAACGTACAATCTGTCCAAAAAATAAAGATGCACTTGAACATAAAATCTGTTTGGGCTCTTAACATTATTTCTATTTAAACGTTTTGTTTCAATATTTCTGATATAAATTGTAAATTAAATAGTTTTGTTTGTATTAATTCGTGATTTTACGTTGAACACAGCTGCTTTAAATTTAATTAAAATATCAATTTATCCGCAAAATTGATTTTTGAACTTTTAATAAAATTGGCTTTATAGTTTTTTACACACAAATTAATTCTTCGAAGGTTCTGCAAAATATTCAACCAGAAATTTTGGAGAGATTTTTTATGGGACACTTTTTTTCCAAGTTATCTTCAATGAAATTCAGAATACCATAAAAATCTTGCATGGCTTTTAATCCTTTGCCGAGGAAGTGCATGGAATTGTGAATCTTCTGTTCATTTGGTATGGCGATAAGATAAGATCAATGGATATGAATTTATTCTTTTAATATCTTTAATACACTTTGTATATTTAGTTTGGTTCCAAGTCCATCAACGTTTACTTTCATTGAAAAATTCAACGTCACAACCACAGTTTCGGCAAACAAGACACTCAGCGATACCTTAAAAAATTGCAGCAAAATGAATAATGCAATAAGAAAAAAATTGATTACAGGAAACATTCACTCATTGTCCACGTAAATTTTTCACAGATGCACTTGTAAAATTAGTTTAAGATTCCGTAGCTTCAGCTGGGAGAATACCTTTTTTATTCTTTGGACGAATAACACGTTAATTCCTTGATTTTTTGCGATCGACGCAACGACAGTTAAACATTTTTAAAATTTGTAAAGAAATACACGAACTGTATCTTCGTAAAACGACAGTCCACTATCATTAAAAATAAAAAGCTATAAAAAATCGATTATTTGAAAATTTCAGGGGTATTTGACCCCTTTAAATATTTGTCTGTGTAAAGTTTTTAAAAGGTCTCATAAATTTATATTTATAGAATTTTTTAAGAAAAGCAAATGTTTCATTTATTTGCAGAAGTTCTTAGCAAATATTTTTTCACAGAAAATACATACCTACTCTATTTAATGATCACGGAAAAAATAAGATGGTCCAAATTTCCGATACAGCTAAATGGCTTAGTAATGTAATATGTTTTATGAGCTTATCTATTTTTCATATTGACGAACAATAGTCTAAATAGTGACTAGTATATTTCACGTTCAACAAAGCGGCCTTTACTTATGGTTAAATTACTGCTTCTTTATTTCGATATTTTTAGCTTTAGTTTTAAGCTATCGTAGTAATTTTCGTATATTTCTGCTTTCATTATTCTTCCTATTGGAAATGCCTATTTTTAATGCAAATTTTTGGCACAAGCCTTTGTTAGCGATATAATAACAATACAAACAACACGTTACTATTTTGTTATCTTCCAAACCCGTATTCATAATATTTGAACTTTCACAACAATCATAATCAAACTGCTTTTATTTTTCGTTACAGGTAAGCAATTTGCAAATATCAGTAAGTAAGAAAAGCTTTTTACATTAAGTCAAAAGGCAATATTGCAAATACAAACATTGACTGTATCCAAAATTTACCCAACAATTCCGACAATCACACTTTAGGTTTCTCATGTACATACATTAGTTAGCATAAGCAAACAGCAATCGCCAAATTAACGAACTGTACCTTAAAAAAGGCGTTTCTATCGTGAGATGCTTTCTGCACGAAATTCCTCTTCAAAATGTGAATGATATTTTTATGTTTCGTAATGATGACGTTCGGACTGCTAAAATTTTTATTTAACCGAGCATCAAACTAATGTATACTGAAAAAAGCTAAACTAAAAACCATTTGGCGTGGAGAGTGTGGATTTTGTAAAAGATTCATGCAAACAAGTAAAGTATCTTCTTCGTCATAAACAAAATTATGATACGTGAACCGTTTGGAAGACGTGCTGGTCTTTATCGTGTTTATTGTGGTATAATAAGTTGTTTTGAAAAATAAATATTATTGTGCTGCATTGCATATGCTTATCAGCACGGTATAAATAAGTTCAATAAACCGCTTTAAATGTTAATGTTAAAATATATGTGCTATACAATTTAGAACTTCTAAGCACTTAAATGATTTTCTTATTGCAATGAATTGTTTTAACTAACGACTAGATACTTTTCAAAATTACAGAGCCTATGATTCGTTTAGGTAAAACTTTCCGAGCATTTGCGAGACGGCAATATATGAAAAATAAATTTTCCAAAGTAATTTTTTGACTATCATCATTATTTAATGCATTAATGAATGAGATATGCATACAACTTCGAATGATTAATTTCTTCACACTTTTGTACTTAATATCATTTTCACATTAGTTAAATTGAATTTCGGACTGAAACGGCTGCATCAGAAAAATGTTTTAATTAGCTTTTCCTTCGATTAACAAATGAAAATGCTATTCAATTGCACGACGTCGATCATAGTCCAAGGTGTTACTGTTCGCGCGTTGCGTATCTCGTAAATATGCCAATTTGAATTTCTCTGATAGTTAGATACTTTCCTGAAAAGCGCTTTTTATTACCAACTTCGAGCCATCATGGCATTGCTAGGTTAATTTCTGCAGATTTGGAGCAATCGATTTAAACGGCGATTTGGCTCACGCAGTGCAGAACGCCTGGACCAAGCAGGTATGTACGAACTTGAATGCGTTTCGCAGGTGCGAATGCATTACACGCATGATGCGATAAGTGCGACCAAAGTAGGCCAGCAGGTTTTCTCTCTCACCGCGCATTGCTGAGTGAAATGACAAACATGCCGCTTAATTGATTTGGTTTTATCTGGAGAAGTGAGTGATAGTAAAATGACCTGTTATTCGGTGTGCATAACTGGACAGTAATGATTAGGTGCTTCATAACGTGGCTATTATCGCGTTACCACCGTACTATGTTAAGTGCATGATAGCCGCAACCTATTCCAATCGATTTCGAAAACGCCTCCTTATGAAGCATTCTTGGTGAAGTCCACCACTGCAGGCCATAGGTTGGTTGGTTAGTTGGTTGTAGTGGCAGCCCTCTTTATCAAGAGATGGCTCTTTTAGGCCACGACAGGCCCATTGTGATACGACAAAAGATTGGTACGGCACTAAATCCTAGCTGCGTGATGATGAGAACCATTTAAATTCTCGTATCAAGCTGGATGTACAGCTAATATTTAAATTAGCTACTTCTGTGGGGTAATCCAGGAAGAGTTAAACAGGGGGTTAGCCTGCGTTGTCTGGATAGTCCTGGGCATTTGCACAGAAAATATTGGATCGTTTCTTTTTCTTCCGATCTGCAGCTTCGGCAGAAATCTTTGAAGGGAACGTCCAATTTTCCTGCATGTCTACAGATTTCTTCCAGTATGCAGGCTTTATTTGCTGCTTGTAAATTATGCTGCTTGAATCCTTGCTTTATGAAGATGGGACTTTGGGTGCTGGTCTATAATCCTGGATCTCAATGGCAGCTCTCGCTAGGGCATCTGCTTCGCAATTTTCCAGTATATGTATCACTATGCCTCGGTACCCAGTATAGGATCACTTCACAGTAAATCGACATCACGTTCAGTTGTGTAAGACATCCCATTACAATTTTGGAAGAGGTGTACACGTTGGATATTGATTGGAAAGTAGCTTGAGAAAATGTTTAGATTTTCTCTTAACTAGTCTACTGCCTTGTATATTGCAATGACCTCTGCCTGAAAAAGGCTGCAGTGGTCTGCAAGCCGATAGTTTTATACTTAGCTATTCTGAGAAAACATCACATCTAACTTTTCTACCCGCTTCTGGTTCGTTAGTGTAGATGTCGACCGATTCCTGTTTCTTACTCCTTTCTATGGCTGAGTCATCCCCAGCAGCGATGATCACTGCTGGGGACGACTGACTTGAAACCATGATGGAAGTCGGGAATCGAACAAGCAAGGTCTACTTTCTCTGGTTGTTGGTCCATCCCTCCGTAGTAAGGTGGATTGACTGATATTTCCCTTATGCCATAAATGTAGAGCTTTCAATAGTATCGTAGAGCACTTGATGTGCTCAGGCGGGAGCCATAGGTGGTCCTATTAAAACACATCGCTCTTGTTGTGTCATTTGCCTATTGATGATCTTATACATTAACTTCAAACCGAATCAGACAAATTTTTAAAAATTAAAACGAGAAGCAAAATTCAAAAGCTGTATGAAAAAATTGATTATTTGTTACAATAATTTGTAGATATTCAAACTTTTTATTTTTCTTCAAATGAAAATTTCTGTGCGACTTCTTCGTTTGTTTTCGTGAAAGATTTATCTAGTTTATTATTAAATTTATCCCTAGTCTGTGCAGATTATGCAATAAAGCTTTTATCGATTATCTGAAATACGAAATTTGTTTTCTCAAACCATCATTTTTGGATATTACAAGATTTTTCACACAGATTTCTTAGCGATGATTATGGCAAACATTCCAAATTAACTATGACAGACATCCAAAATTGTTTATTTTCTGAAGAGAAAATTGCATGCAACCGTCGGATGTTAATTTTTTTATAACACTGTTTATGATCAAAATTAATTTGTTTAATTTTTATGTATTTTCTCTCTCGACAGTTTTGATATGATTGGGAAATTTAATTTCCAAAATATTTTACTAAGTGATGTAAAGATTATTTTGGGTATTAGCACTACAAAATTATCCAACTAAAGTTGGTATAGTTTTTGCTTGTTACAAATTCTTTCGAAAATTGCATAAACTCAATAAAAGTTTTTTAAGAAATTGTATGTTTTTCTAGTCAATTTATTATATGAACATTTTAAGCTGAAAAAATCATACAATTATGCTGAACTCGTAGTTTACTGTATTCTGGTACAAAATTTGCAATTAATTTGATCGATTGATTTATCATAATTTTTTACAAATCCTTTTGATAGAAGTGGGCTCAACAGTAAGGAAAAAGAATGCAATTATGCAAAGATACGATTTAAAGATTTAAAAATAGCAGTGAAAACTCGTGGGTAAACCTTCAATAAATGCCTGAGCTCCATGACAACACTGCAATCGATAGCCACTTTTCTGGTTACAGTTCATGGCATGTGAAGGTTCTTTTCCCATTTTCTCCGCAAACAGTATATTATTCATGTACATATGTCTACGTTACAGGAAAACTTTCCTCGAATGGCGGAAAATTGTCAAGTGCACGAAGCCTATCGCCGCAACCACAAGACGCTTTTCCGCGACTGGAAAATCGTCGTCAATATGAAATACAGACTCGCTTCGCTGCTCAATGAAACTCGAAAATGTCGTCGTGTCGTCTAATGGAGCACGACAACTGCTTTTCCCGGTTTATTGATTGACTTTCCACTTGAACTCACTGCCTTTCCGCGTACCGTATTGTATCCGTGGTGAAAGACTGATGGTCTTGACTATAGGAGTCGCAATCAAGCACATATGCTGTTGCATGCATTTGTACAGACCATGCTGATACCAATGTGGGTCAAAGTGGAAAAGGTCGCATTGATGCTGCATTCCTTTCAATGGTTTATTTTTCAAAGTAAAACAGAAATATATCGAAAACTAATTTTATCTGCAAATGTTTTTCGGTACAAAGTCAGCTTACTAACATTGATTCCAATAATCGTTTGATGAGTCAATTCCTCAAGATATTAAACAATTTCCGTGCAGAAAATGGAAGGTTTTAATGGAGCACCCACTTTTCAGACAACGATCTCCAAAGACTTGGTCTAATCGAACTCAGTAAGACGCATGAGACTTATAGCCTGCATCTGAAATTCCACTTATTCGTTCGTCCCAACATTTTCTGAAGGCTCCCGCATTTAGTGGCTCGCGTGTCACTACTTCCTGCAGCCTATGTGGCTCCGTCTGAAATCATCGACCGATTACATTTGAAAATTGCGCTCTGAAAGTGTTCATTCCGCATAGCAAGGCATTAGCAAGAAAATATGACTCGGCTAGAATAACTGGTCACATCAAGCAGAACTAGATTCACCTGAAGCGCACCTGTTTGTCTTTCTCTCCATTCCGTTCCGTTGCCTCTTCCGCGTATTGTTGCAAGTGCGGTGCCTCGCAGGCCCAGGAACCTTCCTCGTCGAATAATTGGCCGTAAGTAATAGCCAGTTAGACCTCATTGAAGGCTGACTTTCTTACGCTAGAACCGGTGGAAGAAAGCACGAAAGATGCATACGTTCACCTGGGAGATGGCCTTCCATGTCCATATGCGGCTGCATCGTGTGCATCGCTGAGCTGGAGTCACGTTTTGCCTTTTTGGAGTTCGTGCGAACCCTTGCCTTGCTGCACCCATCCACGGCTATTGCAACTTACTTTGCTCATTGTTTTACGGCTTTTACGGCCGAGAAACTCAATTTTCATGCAATGCATGGCCCGCAAAGGAAGAATGTTCCGACCCATCCATTTTTGTGTAAGAAAGCTGTCGGAACAGGTAAATGCTGTCCATGGTAAACTATATGTGGATGCAATGAGGTAATAGTTGGTGGTATCGTTCTTCTCTGTAGCAACAATATTCTATCGATGTTTTATGTATCGTTGGACGAGTACCAGGTGGCGGTGGGTGGTATCTTTTGTTGGGCCATAACACCTTTTCAGGTTTTGCATAACAAATGCAACGAGCAATAAACTGCAATTGTTTTGTCATGAGCGCTTGAAAGGTGCAGCTACTACAGGGGGAATTGGATAGCTTCACCTTGGATGCGGTATTCGAAAGTAAGTTATTCTACCTGTGGTATTTCCAGTGCTTACCCAGCTGTACCACAGTCAACCTAATGTTAATGGTGTGCTACCTTGTAAAGAATGTATCTTACGTGCATCCTGGAATGCGAAGTGATAAAGCGAGCGTTTGATCGACACCTTAATCTATTTTTCTATATGGATGAAAATATTCTCTAAACAAGTTTTTTGACACCGTTTTGAAACCGCAAAAATGTGATTAAGACAATTTGAAACCAAAAAAATCCCATTAAGACAGTTTTAAGGCAAATCTAAAAAGCACTAGCACTGTTAACGATTCATGAGAATTTTTATTTAAGAACCCTTCAAAAAATTACGAAATTATATTCACAAAAATTGCACGCTACATTTCCTATACAGTGAATTTTTCAAATTATTTACGTAGAAATAAAGTCAATAAAAATTTTGAGAAATGCTACGAATATTAAATAATAATTAATGTTCTAAAAAAGTTTACGTCAAACATTTAGTTTAAAATATCTGAGAAAAGCACTTTGAAGCAATCATTGAAAATAATTTTTGACACATTCATAAAATCCTGTAATTGTAAAATTGCAAAATTTATAGTAAAAGCCAAGCTGATCAATCATTAATAATTAAATATTATCATTCGTATCACGCTTATTAGTTCCAGACACCATTTACGATAAATGACGGTGACTGAAACTCAGCTGCTGCATATTAAAGGGGTAGTACCGGTTAGAATGCTAAAAAAACATCCTAATTTTCAATATTTTTTTTCTCAGCTTCTTTATTGTTTATAAATTTTAAAATTTGCACTGGTAAAATACACATTTTGGAAATTACAAAAAATAAATATTTGTTTTTTTTTTCTTCATTTTTCTACTTATTTAAAGAGAACGCCAAAGTTGATGTCTCAAAAAATACCTCGTCCCATTGCGGACAGATAATCTCAGGAATGAAGAATTTCAAGCAAAAAAAAACAAAACCACATTTTAAAGAGGAATGTTTCTTACGTGGTAATCTACCACAATATTTTGAACAAATGATCAAAAACATAGCGGTTTGAATTTTTTTTTCGAAAAATCGCTTTTTTTCATTTTGTTTCGCTTGCCAAATTTTTTGGGATTGATTTTTGGCCTATATTTTGGTAGATTACCACACAAGATACACACCAAATTTGACTTAAATCGGCTCGGCCAATCCGAAAAATAAGTGTCCGCCGTTGGAAAAACGTCATTTCGAGAAACAAGCGTTTAAAGTTTCGATTACCAAAAATATCGGTTACCAAGCGAGCAAGGCATGCGCGCTCAAACTGCCGTAACTTCTTTATGTTCGGGAATATCTTAATAAAAATTTGAGACTTAATTTCCGAAAGTATAATAAATTGAAAAATGAAAAATTGATTTTTCAAAATTATAACCGGTACTACTCCCTTAATGTAATCTGTGATGGTTACACCGAAGAAATTGTCAGCAAAGATGATTTTCAGAGAAAATTCGAAGTCTTCTCATGCAATTTATAATTTTTCTCTCTTCGTAATGATATTATGTTTTAATTTGAAGTAAAATTTAACCCGCAAAAAATGTTCAGAAATAATTAAATAAATATTTTAAGCTTAATTTTTTTCAAATCACCCTTAAGATGTTTATGAATTAAAAGCTGTTTTGTACTAAAGGACTTTGAATGGAAATTCAACAATATAATATAAATATGTCAAATTCATTGTCCAAAAAATAAAATAATAAAAATAGTAATAATAAATAGAGTACTTTCATATATTGTTGCATTATGAATATATTAGAGAAACGAATCTTTTAGCTGCGAAATAAACAAACATGTTTATGGATAAAGCTACAAGATGAAGCTCATATAAAAATTCTGTGTTTCGTACAAACATTTTTCTTGGATCATCAAAAAACATTACTTAATTCTTATACCGATTTCTTGCATTTCTTCGAAAAAATTACTTAATTTTTATAACGGTCTCCTACTTAAGAAAACACCTTACGAAACCACACTTGATTGTATTCACAAACAATCGATGTATCTTTGTGCCAATAACAACAATAGTTTCTTCATTGATCGTCTCGGAAATTTCGATCTGATAATTAGTTTCGCATCAAAATTCCACTTTAATTTTATAATAATTTCAATTAAAGGTTACATGGATGTTGTTTCCATATCACGTACGTAATTACGTATTGCACGCGGGAAATACTTTACATACCTTGTTACTATGTAATACGCACGCTTTCATGAAACGTTTCCACTACATATTACATGCGTTACGTTTCATATGTTTAATAAAATTACAATTACAGAAACATGCTGCCTACGATTTACGATTAAGTATTTATGCTTTGTTAGCCGCTACGAAAGATACGTAATAATATGGATATATTGTTGAGCACCGTGTAACTATTTCGCATAACTCAATTCAAATTACAATTGGATTTTCACAAAGACGGTTACATTACCTATTTGAGTTCAAAAGAAAGTGAAAAATGTATGCGTACAATGTGGAACTGTATTGAATTATTGGGTTTCCAAGAAATTATTTCGCATAACATTATGCGTGCTATGTATGTATGTAAATAACGCAGATACTGAATGACCAAGAAGCTAGTGAAAAAGTTATTACTGATGTTATTGTTGAAATGCATGCGTATCGACTGTCAGCAACATAATTTTATCAAAAGAACAACCTCGTTTAGCATTTGCAGAAGAATGGTGAATTAAGCTTTGCATTCATACAATTTTGTTGAGTTAATTTGCTCAAATTTTAACATTTTCCATCACAACATTCGCAATGTTATCCTTTTTAAATCCCAATGAAATAGTTTAAATATACTTTCAACTCCAATTTAGTTACTTTAGAAAACATGGTCCTTACTACTGTGGTCAACAAACATCAACTGACCGAAAATTAGTACCATAAACCGCGAATCGCACATATTTATGTGTGGGTTTTCTAATGTCAATACTAATACTTTTATAATTTCCAAAGCGTTCTTTTTGAAATTTCATAGATTTTAGATTTACATTCTTGCGACAATTTTGCTTTATTTGAAATAGCCGCTGCATGAAAAAAATCAATTTCAGAAGAAGAAAAATTGTTTAAAAAAACCAATGCAAAAGAAATTCTGACAATAATTTCAATGAAAGTTTGATTCAAGGTAGATGTTAAAAAAAATTCTTTAAATTATAGATCTACGAAAACATCCAAATGCAAAAACAATCCAACCAAAAATTTCTAACATTCGTACAAAACAATGAGTACAAAATTTTTTACTAAAAATTTCAATAAAAAAATAACAAATTTTTTTATAAACTTTCTTTCAAAAATAATTATATGTTTTCTAAAAAGTTGTCTCAAAACCAAACAAAATTCTCCTTAATATATTGATATATTAATTATTATACCAAAAAACTTCTTTATATTTATTTCGTGAAAATTCTTCAAAAAACCCATATAATTTTTATACTAAATCTTTCTGGAAATTAACTCGCAAAGATTAAAAAATTTATTTGGCAGAAAACTTCCAGCAAAAACACTTAATGGAAAACATTTCACCAAAAAGATTTACGTCACAGTTAATTACACATTAAGGACAAAGTATGTAAACACTGAATTGAAACATTCTTGCGACAATTTTTTGCAACTTATAATTCGGGAAAATTTCGACTGTCATGGAAAGTTATACCAATCCAAATAATTTTGCAATAAAATAATGCAGATAAAATTCTAAAAACCAAAATTTATTGGAACTATGTTCGTTAATTTTTTTACTTGAAATATGAGCGCAAAAATCTACGATTTAAACATAGAACTTTTATATTCCTAAGCATAAAAACTTTGTAAGATTTTTTTAAATAAATTTTATTTCAAAATTTTTTGCCCAATGTTCGAAAATATTTCAAAAATCAATAATATTAAATCAATAATGTTTAAAAAAGTATTATCGAATATTTTTATGTGTTTTGCAAAAACCGCTTCATAATTCACAAAAAGGAGAAAAAAACGCTAAAAAGTTAAACTCTAAAAATTTATTTAACATCCTTTGCCGCCAAAAACTATTCCATCCGCATGAGCATGAGTAAGTGTTTTGCGGCCAAATGTTTTCAAGTTTAGTCTCATTTATAACCTACAATGAACTCCCTTGAGTTACAAATTAAGTTTTCTCAACGCAAAACGACTGTTTAGCTTTGTAAAACCGATATACTCGTTACTTTCAAATCAAAATAATATCGGTGAAGAAAGTGATCTCTCCAAAGATACATTACACTACGTTAATGTTCGGTTGAAACTAATCATCATTCAATATTTTTTCCGTGAAATTGGTTTTACCCTATCAGACGATAATGAGTAGAATGAAATAGGAGACAAAAAAATACACGGTTTTGAAACAAGTAGTTAACCAACAACAAACATCGTCAGTCTATCTACGCAAAATTACTGAGTTATATACAAAAGCTGTTCGTAATTTTATCGGGTCAACTATATTATTAACTTTCATTCGATATGCACCATCAAAGTAATGGTTTTGGGATTGCAAATTGACCAAAAAAACATCAACTTTATCTCATGTTTTAAATAATCATTTTATGGACCAACAATAATTGAGTCTGTTTTTGCTGGCAATAATAATTGAATGTGGAAAAAAGGTAGAATAGTAAATAATTTCTGTAATCAGAAAAATATACTGTTTGAACATCGTAGTCCTGATAGATTTTGTTGTCTATCTCAGAGGCAAGTAAAATTTAATTAATTTTATTACACTCTGCTTATGAACTATGTTTTTTTCTGTATTCATAAAACAGTCAACAATTTTACGGAAAAACTTCAATATAAAGTAAATATGTGAATTTTTTTGATTGAATTGAGAGGCACTGTTTGGTTTTGCTAATTAGTCCATATCCTGATTCAATGTTAGATCTACAATTAGTTTTTTCGACAATTAGAGCGTTAAATTGGTTTCAATTCCTAGTAAAAATTAAAATTAATGAATCGTATCGTATTGAATGCCATTGGCACTAGGAAGTAACAAATAGGATCCAATCACTACAATTAAGCACTAACACTGATTAAGGCCATCCATATTCGTAAAATGAAAAGAAACAATCATCAACCATTCAAAAATGTGTGTACTTGGTTACCAAAGCACCACGAAGATATGTTTGTAAACAAAGAAAAAAACATATAGTGTGTGTATCTCAAAAACCAGTTCGTCTCGATTTTTTGCTCGTTTGCAGGTAAGTTCATCCGCGAAGCGACGTATGCGAATAATCCGATTATTAAGTAGATGCTAGCCAAAAAAGTGCCAAACATAAGCATTACCAAAGATTTGGCTTTGACCGTGAATTTTTTATTTCTGTGCGATTTAAGTCGCGTTACTTACCAAGATACAAAATGTTTCCTCGTAGTCCAGTTGGCTTTTTGGTGGTAGAGGCAGTGAAGGCGTAACTTACGTAGAGGTTACGGGCGTGAACGCACGCCAATGGCACAGCTAACGATAATGTTCCATTATCAATTCTATTGTCTTTTTGTCTTTCACGGAACCAACATCTCGGGCGTTTAACTACGCAAGATTGGATTTAATATTGTGAAGGTTTAATTATAAACTGAATGGTAAAGGAACACTCAATTTAAGCTGTGGATAGCAAGAGCAGTAATAAGTGATTCGTAATAATATGAAAAAGATTTAATGTACGAATGTCGGCCGTTTTTGAGTGCTCTGGACATTTTCCTTGCAAAGTATTCTTTCAAGTGCTCTTCTGCATGGTAGTGGTATGGCCTTTATTCGAGTAAATCGCACTCATAGTTGAAGCTTTCTTCAAATTGGTCAACAACACTCTTACAACAGTTTGTTGGCCTCGGTACTGGATTTTGAATGCCTTGAAAAGATACCTCTTGTTAAGCATTTATGATCCTTTGAATTGAAATTGAGGCTCGAGTTGGTTTGCCTTCAATTGCTTTTGAAATGATTACTGTTAGTTAACTTATCGTTTCCAAAAGCATCTTAAATGTTCAACTATAAAATTAATTTGTTTTGTTAGTCAAATAAGAGTTCTTTCCTGTGCAAGGTTGTTATTGGTACAGCCGAATATTTTGAAGACAGAATTCAGTAAATGACTGAATGCATATTCTGTTCATTTTTACTGGAAGGGTAAGGTTGAATCCTAAACAGAAAGCAAAAGCACTCATCGCGATTTTTTCGTAATCTAAGCTAAAACAACTCTCCAAAAAAAATTCGCATTTGAATTTCTTTTCAACTTTCCAGAATGTGAGAAATTCTTGTAATCGCCCCGAAAATCGAAATTTAAATGTTAAAGATATCTCTACGTTTTGAGCTCTTTAGAATATATTCAAAAGGTTTTTTGGGAAGAATTCTGTATGTGTCTGTGTGTGTTTGTATGTACGTACGTACGTTTGGAGACAGTTTTTTCTACGAGTATAGCTCACGTAAAAAAGTCGTATCGACTTTGTTGAGGTGTCAACCGAAGTGTATATGCAATCTCCCGAGCTGATTTGATTTGGACAAACTTCGGACGTATGTTTTTTTTTGTTTTGATCCCTCCAAGATTATTTCTGTCATACACCATATTTCGCGAACTAAACATTGAATTTGCGTCGTTACGATGTTAATCGAGAGTGTTAGCATATATGTATATGATTCTAGAAAAATTTTCAAATATTTGGTGGAGCCGTTTTTTAATTTGAAAAAGTGCACAAAATAACAGGCTTTTTTCTAGAAAAAATACATTTTCTATCTTAATTGATTTACCAGCAATCAATGATACAAAAAGTTTTTGTCGAAAAATCAGTTAAAGTTTGTTTTCATGATTCCAAAAAAAAATCAATTAAAAATAAAAAAATATTAATAGTCGCTACCAATAAAGTGTTGATACTAAAAATATAACATTCTAATGGCATTCTTTCCAATTATGTTCAATTGTAATTGTTAGTGTTTGTATACTTGCATAATTTGATCAGATTTCAAATAATTTTCATTCTGCCGTTTTACAACAAAAATAAATTTATTTCTCGATCAAGTCCCTTAAGGGGGAGCACCACTGTAGAGGTGAAAAAGTCATTTTTTGGAAATTCGTTTATCAAAAACCAAACAACATATCGAAATTTCGTAAAAAGATCTATATTGTACAAGTATTTGACATCCTCTTTGAATTTTTTCAGAACTTTAAAAAACAAAATGGCGGCTCCCTAGCATTTTTCCAGAAACGCCTTATTTTTTCATGGCTTTGCGGCCGGACCGTTTTCTCCTGAAATGTAAAGGTTATGGTTATCAAACAAATAATTGCCGATAAAGCATAATAACAGCCAGAGAAGTACGTAGGATTTTTGTAAATTGATTTTTGACAAAATGGCGTCATTTTTGAAAATTCTTAATAACAATTGAAATATGCAACATAGAAAAAATTCTACGTACTTCTATGCGGATCCTAGTTTTAGACATATTGTAAAAATTTCAAATAAATTGAACAAAAAATTGTTTGAGAAAAGAGTCTGGCCAGTTTGAAAAACGTTGTTCCGAGATAAACGCGTTTAAAGTTTAAGTTATTGAAAAATCATTAAAAAAATTTGATATACCTCTAGTCTGCAAAATTCCTACTTCATCGTTCTCTGCTAACGTTCAACTAACAGAGCACATGTACAGTTTTGAGAAATTTATATTTAAAATTGTTCTAAATTTCAAAACCAACAGCGCGCGGGGATACGCGCGGATTGCGCTCCGAAAGAGCAGTGAGAGGCACCGCGCTGATTTAAAATTTCGAACACTTACAGATTTTTCTTCTATATGAAACTTTGCTACATGGTTGATAATAAGGTATACTTTAGAGCAACAAAAAAAATTGATTTCTTGAAAATCCTACAGTGGCTTTTCCCCTTAAATGCAAATTATCGTCTTTGAAAAATGTCATCTATCGATTAAAAACCATCGGCAACTCATACTTTCGAAAGTAATGATTTATTATTTAACTAATCCAAGTCACTTCATGCATATATAATTTTCGCGCAACTAAATGATTTATGTTCATCAGTCAACTGTTACAATTTAGTCATCAAAAAACTATCTAATCTATTTTCAATTCCTCATAAATCGATTCTATTTTAGCAACATAATGTTGAGATAATCTCTATCTGCTAAGTAAATCGATCCATAGAATTTGTTTTAATATTTACCCACCTCCCAAGTGTGTAATTGTTCACGGGTATTATCTTTCAATCAATCGAAAATATCTATTTTAGACTCTAGAATGATTCTTCAATATTTGCTTATTTAGTTTCGTATTCAAATAGAAAAGTTTCTGTTTCAGCGAAAACAAAAGAAACCTAAGGATAATGTAAAATCAATCATCTCTCACTGCCGACACAAAGCAAAATACAAACATTGGAATTTTTTCATTCATTTTTCTCTTACTTTTTAGACTGCCAAAATTATGATAGATCGCATCTTTCCTTTTAGGCTAAGCTTCAGAGTATTCACCATTACCAATATGCTTTTCTGACCATTAAATTATATGCTTCTTTTCTAGCATAGCAAGAAATTTGTAAGTTGATTTAATTCACAAAGTCTCAGAAATTTTTTCATTAAAATACACAGCGAGAAGTTGGATTTTAAGCAACATACATACATGTATGTTTATCTTGATTTATGCTAGCATTATCATCATTCTATCTTTCTGTATTGTAAAACCACGTCAGAAACCTGACTCGATCTCTGTACATTATTTTTCAATTATCGTAGACTCGCGAAAAAATTCAGGTTTTCCAGATAGAGAATTTAACTTATATTATTTTTACGTTTAAGGTACCAGTCCACTTTAGAAGGCGAAAAAAGACCAATTTCCAAGAATTTGTTTCTCAGATACTTTATTATATATTGACATGAATCTTTTTTTAAAGTATTATTTCATATTTAAATAATACAAAAAAGTGTACAATTTTTATTTTTTATTTATTATTCTCTTTTTCTGAAATCAAGCTCTGAAAAAAACGTTACCCCACGGCAGGGAGATAATCTATGGATTGATAGATCTGAAATAAAAAATGTTAACGGCACTTTTAAAAGCAAGATTTCTTACACCGTAATCCACCATCTTTTTAAAAAAAATTATTCAAAAATAAAAAAATGGCGGACTTTTGAAAAAAAATGTCAAAAATCGACCCTTTTTTCGTAGTTTTTTAACGCTAATTTTTTCTTCTTCAATTTTTGATCATATTCTGGTGGATTTGGATGTAATATTCTCTAAACAATAAAACGCATCGAAGGTTTTGGAAATCGGTTCGGTAGATCCGGAGATTATCTCTATGCCATGTCAAAAACGTTGTTTCGGGAAAAACGCGTTTAAAGTTTCTGTTCCATTTTGCTGATAAATATTTCTTGAAAAATGAAAAATGAAAAATTAGACATTTTTTCAAAACCACGCAATTTATATGTAGAAATCTAAATAAGCACTAAGCACAAGTAAAAGAGCGCAAATATAATGTATAAAGGAGAAACCGGTATTTTAGAGAAGGGAAATGAAAGAGCCGCTACGTGACCGACAGCTAATCGAACATCTAAAAAGAGCCCAAAACGTGCACACTCTCAAAGTCTTATAATATATTAAACTTTCAAATTTCGAAAAGATATTTCTGGAGGTCATTTTCGAAGTTCTAAGGAGTCGAAAAATGCAAAAAAAATCCATTTTTTGAAATTTATAAAGTGGACTAGTATCTTAATCGCTTAGCCCACGGAATTTTTTATTATGCAACCAACTAATATTTTAAAATAAAATATTTTAAAAGTATCTACGAATCCATAGTTTAATTGCAAATTGAAACTAGGTCTGCACGAAGGCGTGCAAATTGGAAGTGTGACTTTTAGCAACTATGCAAAGCACAACAGGTGGCCTTCGTCGTGCTATTGCAACATTAGCAACTAGGTACAACCTTAAAAATAAAATGTAGGCAGCAAGATACAAAATTAAGATACGTATCTTTTTGCATGCAAGTGCGTTTGCCTGTGGGCTGCTAATATTGCTGCTTATTGCGAAAAGTGTGCCACAAGACAAATAAAACGATAAAGATATGATGTGTAATGGCGTGGTTAGCTTATAGTGGAGTCTAATACCTGAGAATTTATACACACATACTATAGGATACTTTTTGATTAGCAGCATTTTAAAAATTTCTGTTGATGTTCAACCAGTGCCTAAGGGTCACGAATTTAATGTTGCTTCGGTGCGACCAATATGATGTTTACTTTTGCCATAATTGGACAAACTGTGATACATCGCGAACTCGCATCCGATTTAATCTCGCATCCGATTTAATCTCAAACTGTTGAATTTGGAACACCTGGAGCGGTCCTTTTATGTTAACAAATCTTCACAATATATCATTCATTACACCTCGTGGGCTTGCGAAAATGAACAGGTTGTATCTTTTGCATTCTCTCCCATAAGCAATGGAGCTCAAAGCTTGAATCGCCACATATTCTTAGTATGGAAAACATGAGCCAACTGAGCCCCATGCGTTGGCGACTTTGTCCGAAAAAGTCATACATACATGTAGTTTCCACTTTGCGTAGATATGTAGATACAAATGAAATCATATATTATTTCGTAATGCCTGATTAATATGGTCAGCATGTGATTTATATCATGCATAACTTTCCTAGCGTCGCAGATATATACCTGGCAAAAACCGAAAATGTATTTGCAGATTGAAATTCCGGCTCCTTAAACCAGTTTAGCCAATGAATTATTAGATTCAGTGTCTAATACGTCTAGTGCGTCTAATACGCTTAGCGTAGTATGATGTGTGGCTCGCCTTGACTGACCATTTCTTTTTGTTGGTCACACAGTTGGTGATAATGTTAATTAATCTTAAATGTTGTTATACGTTTGATTGAATTACTGTCTGCTAAAATTAATAATGACCCAAGGTATTCCTCACATATGACCTAAGAATGGGATCGACGATTTTCTCTGTTGATTTTAGTTGAAGATTGTTTTTTTTACCATTTCTTAATGTTATACATTCTTGAACAGTTTAGGTAGCGCTGTATTGAATTGAAGCTTGCAACAAAATGTGAAAGGCGAATTTGTTTGATGAATGTATTTTATTGTTTGTTTGTAAATGCTTTGGAACAAGAAAAAAATACAATATACACTGTCTAGCATTCAGTGCAGTTTAAAAAGAGGTGTCTGATGTAAGACGTCGCATTATTTCTTAATATGGTAAATCTTAGTAGGTTTTATAAATATAAACAATAATGACAGTTGAACCATACTTCCAGTGGGTTTTTGCAGCTTAAATTTGTGGTGCTCAATTTCCAAAAAATATTTGGGAATAGACCGATTGCTTGTGACTTATAAATAATAACACATTGAATGCTACTATAGAATATTTTTTTGTATTAAAGGGGTCGAATTTTTTAATTACGCAGTTTTTTCAAGAGTATCCAGTTAAAATGTGACATTGATCGGAGGAAACTGATGGAGATACAGCCATTTTAAATACATGCTCTCTAACCAATTTTGCTATTATTATCAATTTTTAAACGCAATTTTCTCAGATTTAGTTTTTTCAAAGTCGGTGATCATTGTATTTTAATAACTATTTATCCGATCCTTCGCAAATTTTGCTCACTTACTTTATAGATAAATGACAAGTTAAAAACATCGAAATTTTTCATTTTTTTGTTATAATTTACTTTAAAACAACAAATTCGCAGATTTTTATCAGTAAATTTTCATAAATTCTAAAAGCTCGTCTCTTTTGCCTTCTAAAAATTGAAAAATCATGATGTTATCTCGAAAAACTATTGAACTGACGAAATCTTTCTGGTTTTAAGTCACAAGGTGATACAGTAATGAGTTATGATGATCACCACAAAGCAACTTTTTTGGTGTATACGAAGACAAAAATTTAACAGAAGACTCTTGAAATGTTGCACTATTAAATCCTTTACTTATAAATAAATTTATGTTTACCATATTTTCAAAAACAACCCTTATAAATGCAATTAATCCTACCCCTTAATGAAGTATCTTAAGGTTGTCATGATGAAGTAAAAATCTATTATTCTTTTGGAACTCAGTAAGAAACAATATGCAAGAAAATTTTGCTGTCGTTAGGAGGTATTTTTTGCGTAGTTACAAAAATCTCATTCACTTTTTAAAGTTTAAATGCTCTTTATTGTCTGTTTTACGTTCAAATCCGATATTGTGACACCATGGTCGTAACAAACAAAATTCAAGTTAAAAAATTCATAGAAACCACCTTAACTGATCTTATCTGTCTGACAATGAATTGTTGGAATTTATCGCAGCAATTGCTGGAATGAGAATCGTAACAAATAGATGAAAAACTAAGAATGAAAAGCTGTTTAAACTGTTTAAATGTTATAAAAATCAAGTAACAATATAAAAGCAAGCTCGCTCTGCTTGCAATGCATCAGATTCATAGCATTAAAATTTTTAAAAATTGCGACCTGCGTAACACTTGTAGCATCGGCGATAACTAAATGAAGCAAAAATTTATATAATATTTTTTCCATATTTATTGAATTTCATTGTTCATTTCTGGGATTACAGTACCGAAAATTTTAATTCAAAAAATCTAAATTTCACTTACAAATGTTTGGTCTGAAAATGTAATTACTGATTCTTAAGGGGGATAGCCACTGCGACGGCCGAAAAATTAGTGATTTTTAAAAAAAATTTGACGGAGTAAGTAGAGGAATTTTGGGATCGGGGTTTTTTTTATTTTATTAAGTACACATCTAATAATTTTTCCACAAATTTGTATTAAAAATTATTAAATAGTTTTAACAATATAAACGACGCCGTAGCACCTGAAAAATTCCCCCTCCATGGTCGCATCGATTTTTTAAAAGCCGGTACTCTAAAAAAACAGAACAAAAATTTTGTAATCTGTATGAATGTAGTTATTTTTTATATTGATTTTTCACAAAATGGTGACCGATTGACAATATTTTAATTTTTTCGACTGTTTTTTTTTTGTTTTCAAAAAAAATAGTAAAAAACAAAAAATTTCAAATCGGCTACGCTTAACCTCAACCACTACTAAGACGAACAAAACAAAAACAAAAAATTAGACATCGGTTAATAATTGTTCGAGTTATTGATGCGACCAGTTCAAAAAAAGTCGTTACGAGAAAAATGCGTTTAAAGATTTTAGTCCATTTCTCTCGTAATGAAATCATGTATAAAAAATTTTAAAATTTTCATACCTATATTAAACTATCGAGACCATATGACGGTTCTTCCTCTTCATATCCAGGGGTCTTGTTGACTTTCTTATATTTTTTATTAACTTTTTCGATGCGATACTGAGCAACTGATCGGAAGGTCAAGCGAAAAACGGTCGGCCTACCTGCTCTCACTACAATCATTGTAACATAGTCAATTTTTGAAATTTTGACTTGCAATTTTGTACACATATTTTTGAACATATAAACTTTGATTTGAAACAAAAATTTATTTTTATTTTTTTGGACCCATCACAGACCTCTGCTCTGCTCTGACCTAAGAAACCTCACAGTTTTTGCTGCAAGTGGTGTCAAATAGCGAATCGTGCCATAGTATTATTTGAAACTCGCAAGGAAATCAAAGAATTAATTTGTGTCTGGATGAAGGTTCAATGTTTTATTTTTTTTCAATGCTTAAGTCATAGTTTCTCATTCTTATATTCTCTCAAAAACTGTTCGACTTAATTTAAAGCTGCAGTAGCCTTTCATCTTTCTGGTATTCTTTTTATCTACGCATGCAAATATTGGTATACTGAATTTTTCAAAATTAAAGCTGGAAAAATGAAAATAAGTTTCTAATAATTCACATAGCTCACAAATTCACCTGAATAATAAAATAAGGGAAAGAATAGTGCGATATGATTCAAACATAAAGCAAAAGTGAATTGGAAGCTCTTACGGATAAATTGATTTTTTTTGAAAAGCATGTAACTTATTAGACCTTGGAAAAAATTGTGAAAACATGACTAGCCGCACAACAGTTCGAAA
Source organism: Oxycera nigricornis (assembly GCA_963942545.1). Lineage (NCBI taxonomy): Eukaryota > Metazoa > Arthropoda > Insecta > Diptera > Stratiomyidae > Oxycera > Oxycera nigricornis. The sequence continues at coordinate 11,704,349 of OZ012663.1, read as the reverse complement.
GTGAATTGTTACACTCCGGCAACAAGTTTACAAAGTTTCAATTACCTCTACAGAATAGATTCATGCAACAACCTTCATCCATAGATACTACAGTAGCTAGATTATGTAATTTAGTTTTTTTTCTCGCCTTCTTCTTCAGAGCTGATTAATTACATAATTTTATTTCCGTTGCGTACAATTTGTAGCAACGATGATATTTGTTTACGTTTGTATTTCCAGTAGTTTTCTGCTTACCCAAATTGGACAATGGCACTAAAACACTTCAAAACGATACCCCAGAAATTGTTTCAATGACTCAGCCGGTAATAAGGAGCTACTGCAAGTGTAGACAGCGTGTTAATGAATTAAGTAAAAAAAAAAGTAAGAAAGAAGTAAGAAAAGGCGAAACAAAGAGTTGCGCAGAATGAAACCTACTCGTACTCGTTACATTATGCAACATTAGCGGAAAAACTACGTGGTGATAATGTTTCCTAACAGCACAACAAACGAAAATGAACACGATAATTGACTGTAAGAAGTAATGTGTAACATTACATATGCGACTACTTCTGGGTTGTGAGCAAGTCGACTTGATAATTAATGCAAAAACGATGCTGCACTGCTCTTGTGAATTATAGCAGCTATTCATTAAGATTTGCACAAGTCTTCCAAGTGAGAGCCATAAACTGAATATTTTATGTTCTGAAGATGGTTTGGAGAGAATGCATTGAAAACTATCTAAATGGGAAGAATGGCGAGAAGTGCAGCTTCCAAATTTAGTATATACAACACATTCCATCTAATTAAAAAGTGGCATGCGTCTTTGTTAGATTGTTTTCGTAATGCAGATTTATTTTCTTAAATGGATGATAAGAAGTTAGAGCTATCACCATTCATAATACAGTATAAGTATACATTATAGCCGCGAAAATTTATTTCATATAAAAACTGTGTTTTAAGTCATGTTTCTAAAAAGCTGTTTTAGAACTCTTCTTGGTACTGAAAGTTGAAGATATTTTAATGATGAATAAAGTAAAAAATAATCTTATGAGCTGCATATTTCTCAAATCGAAATTGATGTCTTATTATCCATGAAAAATTCATTTATTCTCCTTTCTTCTTGTCAAGCATTGAGTAAATTAAAAGGCACTTTTTGTCGTAGAAATTTTGAAGATACACAGCTGTGAATGTTTAATTAGAAACATTTGTAGCTTCCTCAGGACAATCCAATTTTTCAATGAAAAAACGATATAACTCATACCCCTTAAGTTATTTTTTTATCTGATTCAATGGTAATTGAAAGAGGTAAAACGATAGCCGATGCTACCTCTAAAAAGACGGCAGGACAATAAAGTCTTGGAAAAACCAAGATTTCGAGCGGACACGTAAATAGAAACAAAGAAAAAAATATTTTAAAATTCATTTATTAAATATTTTACTAAATAAAAACTATAAATTACAAAAACATATCAGCAACGTGTCGTACTTCACAACCTTTTGTAGGAGATTCATCATTGTCATTATAAATCTCCTGTATCATCTCCACGTGTATGGATGCCCATGTTTATTTCATTGCTTCGAACAATTAGTCCATGTTTGTGAAATTTCTTACTGCTATGGCTTGTTTTATGTCTACCCAAAAATGCTATATTTGATTTAAGTCCGGACTCCTTGATGGCCAGTCTAAAATGGCGACGTTCTTGTATTCCAGAAATTTTCATTTGTGTCGTGCCGTATGTTTGGGGTCGTTATCGTGCTAAAATTTTCACATAATAGGAACTTTCTACTCAGCCCATGGCAACATGATGTTTTCTAAGATGTCGACGTACTTTTCCTTGATAAATATTCCTTCTATGCGAGTGTACTGATCACCATTTGAGGATAATAGCAAGAGAAACATCGCCAAACATCCTCCATGCTTAACAACAGTTGAAGTGTAGTGAGGGTAAAACTTCTTACTTCTTGGTCGTCTTACATATCTCCTGCCATTAGAGTCAATGCGAATTATTTTTGATTAGTTTCTCCAAAGAAGGTCCACTTATTTTTACAGGGTAAATGTTCAAATGTTCTCGTGCCAAGTCCATTCTTTTCTTTCGAGTATTTGCCGTTACCAATGGCTTCTTCTTGGCTATCCTGCCATGTACATAGTGCGGCTTCCGACTTCTGACTGTTCTCACCGAAATATCGCTACTTTTTCCAAAAAGTCCGCGATGAATTTCGACAGTTGATGTTTTTAGGTTCCGTTTTCAAGTGTGAACAATTTTTCTATCCATACTACGAGTTGTTTTTCGGGCTCTTTCAGGCCGGGGAATAGCTTAGACAGTCTTTAGGGTTTCCACGTGTTTCAGTGCTCCGTAAACCATTTTTATGGAATATTCTAGGCGGCTGGCAAAGCATCGATATGTTACACCTAACTCTCTCAAGTTTACAATCTTGTGTCCAATTAGAAGAGTGCAGCTCTTAACCTTTCCCATCGTCATTGAAATTAAAAAAACACTCTTTAAAACTTTGAAAATCACGTTCAAACCGCCACGAATGCAACTGGCTTTTTCAAACTGATCATATCGAATTTGCATGCCATCCTTTTTATAGTAAAATACAGTGTTTCTAGTTACGTGTCTCGCTCCAAGTCTGGGTTTTCCAGGGCTTCGTTGTCTTTTTGTTCTTATAGAGGTAGCATCGGCCAACTTTTTACTCTCCTCAATTGTCATTGAATCAGGTTAAAAAACACCCCTTAGAAAAATGAGTTATATCGAAAACTTCATTGTAAAATTGAAATTTTCTTAGTAAGCTTCAGATAAAGGTTTTTCATAGACATATTGAGGTAATTATTGTTGAAGTAGGTAAGTCAAAAAATCGATGCAATATTTTTAGGCAATCTCAAAAATTGTTTTTTTCTTCTTTTTAATGTTGAAAGTGCTGGCACAAATTTCCTTGAATGCCTGGCACCGTTCAGCACGACAGTCAATTCAACTTCTGTTTCCACTTTCAACAGAATCTTCTAACAGCCGTAAGTAGTCACGCAACATTGCTAGCAATTAAAACACAACAACAGTCTCAAAACTAACTTCTTCCCCTTGGAGCCACATGAGGGCTCCGTTTTCATAACACAACCCCAACAGGGAATCATCTCCTTATCGAAAGTAGCAAGTCGTGCCGATCGAATTCAAATGATAAACTTTTCCAATCCAATTCCAGCCACCGACTTATGCGAAAATGTATCTTAAATGGATGCAATCCATTCTTGCGACGTTCGCTCGACTGTTGTAATGCAAACTTATCGCCAATCGCAATCATTTTCATAAGCAAGCAAATGACCATCCCGCCTGCCGCCGCACTGCATATCTGCCACTTGTTTTCCCATTTTCTTTGTTGCAATTGTGATTGGCCGGGGGTTATGTAATTAAAGATATTCTGTGTAAATACTTGTGGCATCGCAGTTTCGTTTGAAGATGTTTTGCTTGGGGCGATTTGTGCTAGTGGTGTTAAAGGCGCGGTTTTCGCCAGATCATATCAGGAAGCTGGTTGCGAAACCAAGGATGATGTAACGAAGGTGGTAGAATAGTTTCTGTCCCGTCGAATGTATCTACATTCGTGATTATGACTGTGTACACGACATTTTGTCGACGATGCAAATGGAGCCGGTGTTCAGTTCCGCGAACTGCATTGGTGGAATAGTGAAATGGCCACTTACCTAAGTGCTTGTCGCCTGGGGCGAAATTTTTGCGGAGCCAGAAATCAAAATAACTTCGAGCACCACCTCAAGGCCGTGTTATTCTTAAAGAGATATGTAAACTTACATGAAAATAATTGAAATTTGAAAGAGCTGATAGCTTGTGGCTGAAGAACAGGTTTACTAAGACTTGTACTAAAGCCTGGGAGCTAGAAGAAATAAAGTGATCACTATTTGTTTTTTGATGTGGTAAATGAAATTGTCGTTGGCATAGAAAGGTGAAACGGCCGACAGCTTTGAAACTATGATAAAATAGCTCCAGGCGTAAATAGTAGATTCCTTTAGGAGTCTATGATTGAAACATGCCACAGCAGCCCCAACAATTTTCCATCCTCCCTTATCTGCAAGAAAAATAAATTACATAGCCACCAAATATTATTTTCAATTTAGCCTTGTAGAAACGTTTACTTGCATATTTGTATCGATGAGAATCAGCTATCCTGATTTGTCTAACAACTCTGTTAGGCTGTCTGCGATTCTAGTGCATGCCATAAATTGAGCATATAAATTTTAGGCAGACGTTTAAAAAATTTCATTTCATAATTACCAAACCATTGACCACCAGAATATGTACTATTCTTCATGTTCAAACCAAAAGAAATTTTCCTTTCCTTACACTTTAATCATTTAATGGAAATTTAAGTTTTCCATTTTCCACGATTTCAACGTTCAGGAAGTTCCGACCCAAATAATTGCCAAGTAGCCAAGCTACAAATATACACTATTAATGGAAGCACCAGCAGGACGACACAACTATGACGATAATAACAATTTGACATACATTTTTGCTCACTATGAAAATAAAGGTGTGTCGTCGTCTTGCATGGCTTCCAAAGGAAGAAAATTGGCTGACATTTTAGTAGGTCATAGTGCAAGCAGACCTCGTTTTCATCTATATTTAAAGATAGCAGGATACTTTTGCGAATTGAAATCATAAATAGAATGGTTTAGCGATAGAGGTGGGTTTGGGTAGAAAAATATAAAAAGATAGTTTAGAAACTTTTTAAAGAAATAAAATTAGAAAATAAGTTTAGGCTATAAAATTAAGGAAAAAATTGAAGACTATGAAAGAAAACAAGAATAAAAACAACTTTTTATCATTGCATCGCTTCAAGCGATCTTTTGAGCCAAGGAAGTGACCTTTGCAAAGCTGCCTATTAAATAAAGAATAAACTTATAAATATGAAAGAAATTTTGGAAAACTCCTCTGTTAATTATTAATAGCAGCAAGAAATCCACACCAAGAAGTATTTTTTTGAAAAGTTAGGATGCTTTTTAAAAAATTTCTAAATTTTTTATTTACAGTACTTGTTGACTTTTGCATTTTTGAAGATATTGCTTTCCGAATATATCGGTATAAAAAGGTTTATTCCAAAAAAAAACAGATAAAATCTGGGGAATTGTTCTGACAGTACATGAACGATTCGAAAACTTTCAAACGGTATTAGCTATTTTTGGGAAAAAAATTTACAACATAAACGGTTAAAAAATATTTAACAAATCTACTCAAAAAAGGATGGTGATTTGTTTTATAAAAATAATTTGTCATAGAACGTCACGCCAGTAGATCATAAATTTTTGGATTCTCACTATTTGGGGCTGTAAATATTCAACTATTAGATACAATAGGTTCGAATTACCTACTGGTGAACTACATTGGATTATAAAAGGGGGTGTTCTATTATTAACTCAAATTTGAAAAAATTCTGCAAGATATCGTATTTCCTTCCTATTTGATAGTTAAAACAATTGAAATCCGATAAAATAGAATGAAATTTTGTTAAGCTGAATTCTAAAATTAATTTAGTATATGTAATGCTCCACTGAGTTCCGTGCTTGGTCTTTCGTTTTTCGATCGCAACCGTAGATTTTCCTGCATTTTTTAAGTAAATGGCGTTATAAAACTGGCACAAATGTCTTCAAAATTTCGAATAGCTACTAATAAAAAACCATAAGGATAATCCCTATAAAATCATGGCACACTGAAGCTCATCGGTGGCAAGAACAGAGCGTCTTTTTGATTTTGAATCTATTTACTGAGTATCGAATATTCAGTTGCTTCGTCATCCAGTTGCCTTTAAATGGTGTCTTTCTGAAAATTTGTACTGTTTAGTTTTACCAATTTACGATGAAACTACTTTTGTTCATATTTCAATAAGTCTTTTCTCCGGTTCCAATAAGTATATTAGATTCTGTTCACATTTCAGTATGAAGTAGGGGAAAGCGGGGTAATGGCATACACTTAAGCCAGTTTGTTTATTTCTCCCTTAAAATGGCGATAAGAATAATATTTTTACTACTGATACTTAATTTAGTTATTTTTCTACAACTTTCTTTACAAATACTTAATTTTTTTACTTCAGATTTTTTTAAATAAATTTTTAAGAAAAAACTACATTTTACGAGATTACATCGAGTGTCGGGGCAACTCCTTACAACAGATGGGGTAATACCGTACAGCCACACATATTGTAAAAGCAGGGAATTATTACAAGAAATAAACCATCAGGCTATACAGAAAAGTCACTTTATTATTTTGAGAAAGAACATCATTTACAGAAGTAATTATTCATAACTATTTGTACAAAAATCCCAGATAAAGTTTTCTGCAGACTCAGCGGCACTGCACGCCTTGTGCATCCATCCAGAGCACGAACAACACCAAAACCGACCATCTGAAATAAAGAATCACTGTCGTCTAGTCTTTACGAAAGCAAAGTAATTCAGAAGTAAAATGTCATAAAAAACCATTTGGAGCAATGCCGTACACTTTTGTACGACGTTGCCCCAACCTGAGCTCGTAGTAAATCTATAACATAACCTTCCAACTTTGTTGTCAACAGGTTTTCGTTGTAATATCAAACTTATCTTGAGAAATGTCGATTTTTATAGTTTAAAAGCCACCAATGTATACGTAAAAGCTTTCCAGTTACCTTTAAATTAGTGAAGATCAAAAATAGTAACTAAAACCAACAAAACAAGACTTTCTATAACTGAACGCGTACCGTACATAGAAAATGAACTAACTCAGTCTGATGAGTTTACAGTAACTTCTGCACGGCGTCAGCACCGACTAAACTTATATATTTACAAAACGTAGCGGTAAAATGAGGTGTACGGCATTGCCTCGATGTACGGCGTAGCCCCGCTTTCACCTACTGTTTTTGACTTGCGTTAAAAAATGCTGTTGGCCACCTAGATATTTTCTAATAACAATTTTATAGTCTTTCACTTGGTCCATAATCCTTTTATTTGTGAAAATTTGGAAAAATTTGTTCCAAACACGAATGGTATATTTATCAATTATTAAGGAATTTTATCAATATTTGATATTTTCAACAATATTTGTGCATAAAATAGTTACTTAGTTTCAAGCTTCTGAGCAACAAGAGGCAACAATCAGAATTTTTTTCGAAAACCTATAGTTTCTTTCAAAACTTGAGTTTGATTTCATAGACTATTGTACCGGTATTGTCCGGTCAAAAAAAGCCTATCCGAAAAAATGTTGAAGTACAAAATGAATAGGTGTCGTTTTCCTAAGCTGTAAACTGTCTCCTAGAAAAACTCATCAAAAATTCATTCAACTTCTGAGAAGATCTCACACGTACCTTATCCAGAAACCATCCAGTATTTATGTTCGAACGCATCCGCCATGAAGCCGCAATTTATAGTAATTTTAGACTTTGTCGTTTCGATTTTAATTTTCTAGTGTTCATTACTATTTTTTTGCTCATTTTGAAACCAATTTCTTCAAGTATTCCCAGGCTTTGTTGCGGATGCCGTACGCATTTTCCACATAATTACAGTTGGTGTTGCTTACCATTAAATCCCTGACTATGTTTTCCATATTATATAACTGTTTCTTCACAGAAAAAAATATGTTTCGACCAAACATAATCTGTGTCTCCCGGCATGTCATAGCTAAGAAAACGATAATTATGAGTAGACATTGTAACTGAAACATAACAACACACACATCATGTCTTAAGAAAAGCAGTGGCGAACCGTGAGTGCCTTCTGCTTCGCGAAGTTCTTCAAGGTTTTCTTGCAGAACTAACTTGGTAGCTGCACGTGGAGGCCAAGTAAAAGTGGTTGTGGTGAAGTCAGTGTGGCTTATGAATAGGTTTTACTGTTGGCATATCGCTTAAATGCTCTAGAAAGCATGAAACTACAATAGCAATAGTTACGGTGCAGTGCAGATAGTTAACCCTTGAATAATGGGAGAGAAAAGCGGCTTTTAAATGAGACAAAATAAGGTAATAAAAAAGAAATCGACATCAACCAACTCACACAATTTAAGTGTAAAGGATTCCGGGCTAACAGATAGCAAAGCTAGCCAATTTGTATTTTAAATGCAATTCCTGGTTTCTATAAAAGATATTCAAGAAACATTTGCACCTTGCAGCCTGTCTATCGTTTGCAATCTTTTTGACTCATCCCAAAGATGCAAAATGCCGCGCTTTATGGACTCTTCGGGGTTTAACGCAGCATTCAAAATGATTCAACATCAACAATCATGCAATGTGTAAAAATTTACTGCTTGGTGGTAAACAAAACTAAGACAGAAACTAATTAAAACCTTCATTAAAGAAACATCAAACATCGTTGTGATAATGTCTGTCGTAAAGTTGAATCGGGCGATTAAGATTGGGTGAGGGTCATTAGCCATGCTACGCTTAGTGTGGAAATATAACATTTCAATGGTAAATGTACCACCATTGGCTCCGGTGAAATAGGTTACAGCTCAAGAAGGTATATAGTCGTAAAGAGGTTCCAATGCTATTACCGAGCTATTGTCCTTGAATATTGCCGAATTGTTTGCTCAATTCTACGCAATAATCGGCTAGGTAAATTATATGGCCAACCCTCTTTTGATGGGCCTGATGGTAATTTCAAGGCATCTGCATTAAAGACTCCAGCAATCTTTAACGAGTATTTTTTTGGCGAGAACATAGATTTTTTTTTGCATATTTCTAAGTATCGAGATCAAAATATCTGTTCTGGAGCAAATTTATGAAATAGATTTTCTGATTCTCAAATAGTTTCTTCATAGTCAAATATTGGCTGGTATTGTTCTCTGCAATTCTTTCATTTTATATTTGAAAAGAATCTTTCCCGCGTAGGAATTGGAATCTTGTAGCATCATTTCTGAACTTCGAAAAAGTTGAAGAACATTGTGGGTTAACAGTCACCCGCATCAGATACTCCTATTTCATAGCTTTCTCTCAACTTAGCGAGTCCATCACGATCCATCGAATGCTATTGCAAAAGAAAATATTAAATTACAAATTTACCTCACATCGTGACAATCAGTTTTTATTTTCAATTTCATTTTTACTTCACTAACACCTACCGTTTTGCTTTTCTTTTTAGACAAGCCAACAGTTTGATAGCGAAAAGCAAAAGTCATACATCACTTCCCCCATCACCCCCGGATTTTGCGGCCGATTTCAAAGCAATCCAGGATGCACTAAAAGTATCTACTGATGATGTTCCCCGGCTCCAATCCACGGAAGCTGCTCGAGGACATTTCGACGAAACGAAACGCGATTCTGAAAATAATCTTACAGACATTTTGAGGGGTGGTTTGCGCAAGAGTTTGACACAGGTTAGTATGGATTGTGATGCATGTTGATGGACAAACAAGTCATATGTGTTTCTTGTTGATAATTGTAGGTCATGAGACCCGATCAGAATACCATCGCCAAAACTGGCTCCATTGCAGAACGGTTGGCGGCATTGCAAAAGAGTGGTGAAGATGAGTGGCGCAAACGTATTTCCAAACGTGACGAAGTGGACGAAGTTAAACGCGAAAATTTGGTCAATGTAAGTTTTAATGGATAAGAATTAGAAAAACTGAACGATTTTCGTAGTTAAAGAGGCAATTTTTAATGCAAGACTGCCGTCAATCGATAAACAATTTTCCATAAAAAAGAAATTTTATTTTCGACTGATTTTGATGGCAATTTAAGTGAATTTGTTAATTTAAATATTATAATCATTTTGAAGCTGCGATGCAATCAAACGTAAGATTCCTCTTTATGAATGGAAAAAAATATCCACCCTTTTTCCTTTGCAAGCTATTGAACAAAGATGTTTGTGCTAGGTATCATCCTTTCTAACTATTGAAAATCCCATACTCTTACCTTGAAAAATATTCTATTAATTGTTAAAAATGATTTGAAAAATGTGACCTCATTTTAATGAACCTTACTAATTCTCTTCAATATAGAAAACAACAATCATTAGATAGAAGCCCGTGACTTTCTGCGAAATATTTACTCTCGACCTTAAGAAAAAATAATGCGCTTTGTTCGTGTTTCACACCTATTTTTTGTTAATTCTGCTCTCATTTAGATAATATTGTCTTTGGAATAAAATTTTCGGCAGGTACACGTGCCTATTTCACACCATTTTTCAGGTGTGAAATTTTACTTTGCTATTTTGGTATCAGAAGAGTAGATTTATCATTTTAAAATGATATATGTGTCTCCAATTTAGAAGTGATTTGTAACCATAGATTTTAATTAAGAGCTATTCGAGCAAACCATTAACCAATCCTCCTCCATTGTGAAACACTATTGTTGGTCTCTGTTATACTACTCGGATTATTTTCTATTCATACTCTCAGGAAATGTAGTAGTACTATTTGCTCAAATTTCACCGCAAACTATATCATTAACGCTGATTTGTAGTCAAAGCACAGTGGCCAATTTCCATGCAAATCACTAATTATTAGTAGTATTAGTATGTGAAACGCCGAGCTGCAGAATAATTGTGGCAGTCATGAATTAATTAGCTTACATTTTATTTGTTGTTGCTGCTGCTCACGAGACAAATGGGGCTCTCCAGTTAATTTTCCTCGGGAAACAAGGCTAATTGGATTGTTGAATCGTAAAAAAACATTCTAAACAATTTAATATATGTTGGGTGCAGTTGTGATGATAAATTCACTACTGGTGATGTTTTAACTTTATAGAATACTTTCAAAATATACTCATATTTTACCAAAGCGAATTTTTTTAAAAATAAAGCTCATTACCTTTATCGTTTTGCATGACTTGTTTTTGTGAAAATTTATGGGTATATATTGTTTCTTGCTTTTGAATTGCGACCAGCCCGTTTTTCAGATTCGATATAATATATATTTTATTTGTTTTATGCTTTAAAACAAATATGATACAAGTAAGCTATTCCGAAAGATGTAAGCAGCTTATCAATTCATAAAAAAAGTAAACTTTCTATAAACCATTCATGCAAAGTATCTAACTGATGAACCTAACGATAGACCCTGCTTCTATAAAGTTAATAAATTAACACCGAAACATACCTCTATTTAAATTAAAATCGTTTTTAATATATTGATAAAAAATTTAAGGTTCAAAGTTGTATTTAGATGTCTCTCTATCTATTACAAAATAGCCATTTGAATTTTGAAAATGTTAGATACATCTTTACACTATTAGACTTTCCGAAGACAGCAAATTTAAAGTTTATAGTTTCTATAATTTTAATCATCAATATAGCTAGTCAATCGCATTTACATTTATTGGGTATTTAACAATAATAATACGCTCTCTCGCTTAACTCAAATTTGCTGTTGTCAATTTGGGGTCTAGGATAAGTTGCAAAATATTCTTAAACGACGAGGAAATATTATTTTTTAAATATATTTCGAAATTCACAAAAAATTCAGGACAATTATTTGAACATCAATATTCTCAATCAATATCTCTACCAAAAATGTTGAAATAATTATAACTTTTGCCAGAAATAAATGCATCAAAAATTTAAAATGTCGAATCGGAATTAATCGTAAAAATTTTATTAAATCTTTCTCTTGAAACAATATTCGAGTTAAATGTCTAATCAAAAGAAATCCTAGAAAAGTTTAATGAAGTATGTTTTATTGGGAATTTTCGAAACATAACGCATCGAATTGCTTCAAAAATAAGTTGAACGAAAAGTAATTTCTTGTAAAAAATGTACAGAACTAAACTTAAAACGAAACGCAAATTAAACATACTGAAAAGTTTCTATCCAAGAATCCAGGAACAAAAAAATACTATATAACTCCAGCCTTTAAAAATATTTTTAAACATAATTTTGGATTGAAAAGCCAATCACATTTTAACGACACATTCGCAAATAGTTTTGAACACATTTGCGAACAGTTTTGCAGTTTTGAACACATTCGCGAAAAGTTTTGAATATCGTTTGCATGACGAAAATCCTTATCCAAATAAAACCGATTTAGATATTGCGCAAATGGAAGTAGTATATCTATCGTCAGGAAATTGTTCCAGACAATACTACGTGAAGAAGTTTATGTCCAGCAACTTTTAAAATCAAATTTCAGCAAAAATTAATTCTGTAAAAACTGAGGAAATTTTTGCAGAAATTTTTTAAAATAATTTTCAACTTTTTGGGTTGAAACCGAAAACAATAAAACGAATTAAAACTTATACTACGAAACTTTATGTAAAAAGCGATTTAATGATGAGATGATTAATGGGAAGGATTATGCAAAAATCATTTTGCAAATGAAATAAAGAGAGTCGGCAAAATTAGGAAAATCCGTTTGAGATACATTTCCGATAGAACAAAGCTTTATAAAAATACCGAAGGAGATTTGCAATAATTTTCATCTTTATTGCATTTTGATCGATTCATTTGAATATTCTTCAATGCAAATCAAGCAAAATACTATTCAAAAAATATTTTTTAGTGGTATAAAATTTTGTAATAAAACCGCCTGCAAATGTATTAAGAAAAAAATTTGCACCTAACATCATTGGCACAATTTATAATCAGGAAGAATCGGGAAAAGACAGGTTTTCTAAGTAAAATTCAATAAGATAATGTCCAAACTCAAAGATACGCTCTAAAAAATATTTTTTCTTGAAATAAGTGCGAACAAAACTACAAGCGAAGGATATAATGGCTATCCAATATTATCAATAATTTTATACAGTCATTTTGGTGATAATTAGCATTGCTGTTGAAAATACATCATTTTCGAATGCATATGAGCAGGTAGTGTTTCACTTCAAAAAAATATCTTTTTCAACCAATTTAAATCAATCACAGGCTTCCCGGCATCCAAAAAGCAAAATAAATCACCAATAAAACGGCAAGAAAAATGCTAAGAATGGAAAGGAGATTAAGTTTCTAGTTAAAAGCTATGAAATTATTCGAGATTTTGTTTTGCTAGATAACCTCAAATAATACCACTTCAAGGATGCATCTAAACCTGTTGCGCCATATAATCAAGTAATCATAAATTTTTCTAGATGACTGCAAATTCATTAATTTATTCCTCGCTCGAAGATTTCATGGTCAAACTATTCGATTGAGTCTAAAGTGCAAGTGTTTGTTCTTTCCTCTTCATCAATCTGGAAGTTAATTTTATTTAAAACCTTGACAATTATTTTAAGAAGCAGCAACAAAAGAGATACAGTTGCATCAATTTGCAACATTCAAAAATAAAACAAGAAAACAAAATAACGGTTTGCTGCGAAACATCCAATAAAATGCAAATTATATTATCCAATTTCGCATGACGCTCAATACAATACTCGCCATAACACCAAGCAAAGCACCATCCCATCTTTCGCAGCTTTTTCTTCTCTCAATGAAAATCGCATTTTTCACAATCTGCATAATTTGTTGGTTTGTTGGTTTCCGCTGTTGCCCACAAACAAAAAGGAGATACCATTCAGCAAGAAGTTCTTTGGTCATCCAAGAGTATGATTTAATTAAGCATATCCGCACGATGGCAAGTGAAATTGAAAAATGCAATAATGCTTCTGGGTTTCCTTCTCCATTCATTCTCCATTTTATTTTATTTATATTATGTCCAGAAGAACAGCAGCTAGGGTCGCTTCCATGCTTCAACTCGGTCCTCGCTATCCGCATCGCGTTCAATTATCCTCGTTACATTCCTGGATTTCAACCAATTAGTTAAGCGATCACACTATCAGATACATTGCACAATAGAACCAGCAAAAGAATGAATGCCGCGAGGAGCGTCCGCGAGACAATCGAGAGGAAAAGTACTACACATTTCCATTTTCATTTTCATCTGGCGCGGTCCAGATATGAAACGCAGCGTGGAGTATGCAAATGGAATGGATGTAATTTATTCGTCGCGGTTTTGCATCTTTTTGTGCTGGCAATCATTCAAGATAAATAACATCTTCAAGACAGCTTGTCGGTGGCCGTCACAATTGTTAATTTGGAATCGGTTACGTCCTAAGATTTACAATGCTGTTGCATGCATAAATTCATATTTTGTAATAAGCTTAGACCGAACGAGGGCACTGATCATAATCGCGAGCTAATAGGTCTTTAATTTTTCATTGGATTTGATCCAGGAAGAGATGCCGAGTTCAAATGGATTTGAAGAGGATAGTGATTACTGTTTGAATGTAAAATCGAGGGAATACAAAGAAGATTAGATATTTCTACAGTTGCAATAGATTGTTATGAAAATGAATGTTGCATTAAATGATTGTAGCCAATTCCGCTGAAAATATTGGACTTAATGTGAATCAATCACGTTCACTGAGTTCGTCTGAATATTCCTGAGCTACTCTACTGTATTTCCAATTTTTCATAAAAATAAGCATTTCATTTTTTATGCTTTAAAACTTACTTAGATGGTTTAAACGCTTTACTAAAAATTATGATTATGATGGATATGAATATTGTAACAGCCATTTTTACATAGAAAAGAGATGAACTTGCTGTGATTTTTATTATTGTTTTCGTTGAATTCTTACTCCAAGACTAGTTTCAAATCGTTTTCTTAATCAATATTGTATCAGGAATGACATTTAAGGTGATCCTATTTTTATACAAAGTTCAAAATTTGTTTTCCTGATTTCGTTTTGTAACAAAAATTTGTTTTGAAAATTTCGAGATGAAAGTTTTTTTTATGGAACTAGCTTTATCAAACAATGCCGAAATTTCAAATGCCAATCATTTACTTTTCATAGTCGATTGGAAAGTTTTACTTATATTAATGTCGTTTTAATTCTATCTTTAAAAAAATTCTGTACGAAATTTGTTGACTCACCCCAAACTATGGTACATAATAATAAACAGCTCCCGAAACACTGAAAATCGATAATAAATCAAAGACAATTTGAATCAATAATCAGGTGTAAGTATCATGAGCAACTAAAATACATTTAAATCGCGTGTTCCCCACAAACATCTAAAATATTTTCGCAGAATTGTAGACACCATTACGACCTGTAAAACTTAATATTGCAATTTAAGCACCTACCGAAAATGAAAATGTATTGTGCAGAGAAGGATGTTATTTAATCGGTCGCAGCAATTTTTGTAGTACAATTCGAGAATAAAGTACTGATGATGATTAACCCAAGAATAGCTAGTGTTCAGATTGTTCTTGAGCAATTTCTTTTATATACTTACGAAAATTTGCGAAAAAGTTATACGGTCATCAACTGAAAAGCTGATGGTCGTCCCAGTTTCACATTGTATATTCTTTTTTTCACATGATTTTATTTGCTGCAGGAAGTCATGTCATCGCATTTTCCGTGAAAAGTATCGTAATTGAAACCAAAAATAATAAAATTATGATAAAAATTAAAACATTCTCGAAATGTACTCAACTTATCTTAATTTTCCAAGGATCCGGACGGTATTCAAAATAACCAACAGATTTTTCTGCAAATCAATAAGCAATTGATTAAATATAATTGTTCAGATATTAATGCTCTGCTGATTTCAATCTCCTTAATTGATTGTTGTTTACCACAGCAAGGTCTTCATTTATATTTACAAAAAAGTATATTTTCTTCAGTTAGTACAAAATATTATTCATAGAACTGCGGCAAATTTCTTTAGACTAAATATTTACTCTTTGCTTTCTGCTTACGGCTCATTTGTGATGATGTCTAACTATCTTATACAGCTTAGTACTCATTTAGCTAATCTTTAAATATATTTCCTGAATATGAGTCAAGTTCAGAATATCATTGAATCAACAATTGAATGAGATTGAATTTGCTGCATTGAAGCAACTAGATCGTTACAATCTAGTCTATTATTAATGAGCAATCATGCTAGAGCATGCAATATCTTCTGTAACTATTTTCGTTACACAGGTTACACTATCAACCTATCACATGCTTAGTTATACTGCTTAGTCAACTGAAGAATTTCTCTGATGCTTTGACTCTTAATGCGTTAGTAATTCCTGCGAGTTTCATGCAAATTGGACCATGTTTGCGAAAAAATTTAAGTTTCAAATGAGAATGTAGTATTCGACAAATATTTTCTATAAATTAAAAAAAGCTAAGTCAATCAGTGATATGCTTCATACGTCCAATTACATAATCGAATTGAATTCATTTCGATGAATAAATTGTCCCATGAAGAAGCCTCAAAATCACATATCGTCGGCGTCAATGCAGGACCTTGTAAATGCAAAAAAAAATTTGCAGGAGGCAATAAATACCTTCTCAAAAGCAATGCAATTGACAAAAGAACGTTTTCACCAAAAATTGTAGTTACAAGGTCCTGCATTGACGACGACGATATGTATTTAGAAGACGCTATCCCGGAGAATCTAGGGAACGTGGAAATAATTTCAGTGTTAATACTGAAACACCTTTCTCGTTAGTGGTATCATTACTTACACAATCAATTTGTGATTAATTTATTTATTCAACGATTACGACATGAATGTTAAAATAGGATAGTCCAGTGCCTAAAATCCAGCTGCAACAGCGGTATACGTAACTTATATTAGTAATGTTAGTTTGGACCAAATTAGGTCAGTATGAAATTACTTATTTGGTATCTCATATAGACGTTTCACAAAAATCTGTGGTTTCTCATGTATTCGAAAGCCTAGAAATCAAATAGAAAATAATTGAAGTAAAACTTTCGTTACTTCTCAATATTACGATATATATAAATTATTTGGAAGTAGCATTTATGTTGCCACGTTCTCCAACTAACAATTCGTAGCACAAAAAAAAAACTGTGCTATTAAATTTTTTTCAGAATTGCCTTGTTTTTCAGATTTATTTAAAAAACACAGTTCATATTTTTTCGGAAAAAATGAATGAAATAAATTTATTAGTTTCAACATCGATAATAGTAGTAATACTTTCTTTACTTTCATGGCAAAGCCGCACATTTTCATGACAAAATTCTGGCTTCTAGGTCAGCCTTACATCTTGGCTGCCTTTGCTTCCCTAAATTAATCTATGAAATACTTGACGTAATGCCTTGTCTTATTGAACACTCAGAAACGCTTTGCCCCTTTATGTGTTGTAATAATTCCTGTAAGTTTTGTGCGAATCGAACCACCTTTGAGAATTGCTTTAAATTTTCTATTGAAAAACTCTGTCCAAAGTTTAAATTTTGATTCATTCTAATATGAATATTCCCGAAAGTTGTTTCTTAAAATGTTTTAACGATACGTAAATACAACAAATACATAATATCGATGAATCGTAAAAAAAATGGATGCAATTTTTGTCCGAAACAATAAATAGATATGATGTGCTGACTAGAAAATAAAAAAAAATCATTTGAAAAGAAGTACGAATAGTTCAGTTGAAGATAAAAATCGGTTCAATAACTTTTCGTGAATAATTCATGAAAAATGTGTGAAAAATGACGAATGGAAAAATCATCTTTTTATGTATACTACACACGGATTACGTCATTTACAATCATGATCGAATCTGCCATGAAATCATCTCTGATTTCTCACACCTTCGCATTCGTGTAAAAATATCAGGTGTGGAAATTTGCGTGAATAATAATATTTAAATTGAATATTACCACAAATCGAAATGATTCATTCATGATTGACCACCAATAGAGCAATATTCGCGACCTACCATCACTGGGCCGTATAAAATCTGCCAATTAGCGTCGCCGGCGATTATCCCAAAAATAATTAATGAATACCGCGAAATTTAAACAATGCTAATCCGATCACCTGCTCGATGATGTCTGGCGTGCGACGTATCTGTTGCAGAAAAAAGATGCTTAACATGTTATATATGCATGTAAATATGTTGGAACCGGTTCGCCGAGAAAAGCAAACGAAAAACACATCTCATTTTGCGTATAATTAAGTATGCGCGTTCCGGCTTATTTCACGAACAACAATAGCAACAACTACAGTACAGTACAATCTATCGCATGGAGTCATCAGAAAAGCACTCGTACGAGCCCATTTGCATTTGTTTATAGGTGAAACAACAATCAGAAGGTCGTACAGACACGATTCTGCACACAACTGCCACAAAACATTCGTTGTCATCGTCGTCATCATCATCAGCGGCGTCACGGCTGATGCTGAGTAAGTGCCCCGGCCGATTATATAGGCTTGCATGCCCCGTACAGGAACGGTGAGCCACTCCATCAACATCAACGTCAACATAGTCACTTGAATTTTCGTGTTGTGAAACATCTTGAGGACGTGGTCTGTGCTAGTTGTTTTTCAGCTTCTGTTTGATTTTGGCAGACATTCTTTATGTTGGATGGAAAGCCACAATAATAACGGTAATTATTATTACATTTTCTTTGAGATTCGTAACAAAGATTGTCCAAGACGAATTCAAATGTTTGCCCGATTTTTTTCTCTCTGGCCTGTAAATACAGAAACGTATTTTTGCAAAGGTGAGATCGAGCAATTTAAAATCAGATCAAAAAACCTGAACTTCTATCGAAAATTTGATCTTGAAGTATGCAAAATTTCACATTCCGAATGTTCTGTTGGTTTTCTGTAACTAAATTGATATGCAATCTGCAATAGAACATACTACACCAGAACTCAAAAGTATTTACATAAAAAAATTCATAAATCTGCCGTGACGAAAATTCATGATAAGATTGTTGTCGCTAATAGTCCTGAGTAGGATAATTATTATTTCGCTGGAATTATTTATTTTTCTAAGCAAAACTCATAATGTTGCCTAAAAGGCATCCAGGTTTTATGAAGTGAAGAAGATACGTGCAATTTTTTATTGCCATCTTTTTCGAAGATAACAAGTCTATTTTTCACGGCTTTTCAAGGTAGAAAATGCTTGAATTTAATCATAAAATTGTGGGTCCGCAAATTGAAGGCTAAAAAGCCTCGAAAAGCAATGTTTAAATATGCAGTCGTTTTTATCATAATAGTGGTCGATAAAAAAAAATCTTTAAAAAAATTAGAATTTTGAAAAAGCGTCAAGTTCGGCAGATATTTTTATTTATGTTAAAGTTCTGACAAAAACAATTTTCCCAGACTTAAACGGTCGCCTTATAGTGGAAACATAATTTTTTATTTATTTTTTTATTGTACTACTTCTACATAAATGATGCTAACATATTAATTTTTGGGCTATATTTTCTTTAAAAAACGCATCAACAGTCATTTGGTTACGTTCAGCACTAAATCCAAATTGTTTTAACTTCGAAGAAAAGATAATTTACCGTCCTTTTTTCAATTTTTTTACAAATCTTTACTTGTGGATCTCAATAACCAAATTATATTGCACAATAGTGGAAGCTACTCGCTATTACTTTAATTTATTCATTTTAATGGTAAATCAAACTACGAAATAGTGCGAACTTCGAAAGGCTTACCCAGCTAGAAGTAGGTACCGTCAGCTGAACCTTCCTAGAAGAATATAGGATACATTAAATTTCCGAATGTTTCTGGCGACAAAAATTTGAAGACTCATTTAGAAAAGTTATTCCGTAATTCAGTTTACACATACTTTAAAATACAAAATGAATTAACAGATTTACGTAGCGAAGTTATTAGGAAGAATTTAATAAGTGATGTTCCATAGATTAAAAAGAACAGCTATCAATCTTATTGTGGTTCAACAAAAAAATTATATGGGAAAATACTAAAGATTTCTGGTTTTGTTGTATTTGAAGCATAATTTGCGTCATCAGTCGCTGAATCAATTGAAAAATTGCGACTAATTTTGGGTATATTTTCGATTTGCTTACATCATCGATAATATTCGATTTTCTCAACAACAAAACCCTGAAACTAGTATCACTGGCAAACACAAAAATCCAGATTTAAAAAAAAACAAGTTAGATAATGTCTTCGGAATACTGGGCCCTTGTATAAATTGTGGATGAAAAACATCTACTAAGAACTAGTTAACGGACATACAATTTGTTGATTCGATTGGTTGATTCCCCATAAGAAAATTATTTTTAATTTTAAGCACTATTCCATGCGCTACGTTGATCGTTAAACAATCCTTCAGATCTCTTCCAAGATTTATACCCTGGCGCAGAAGCACTATGGACGGAAAAAGCGTGACAGGATCCGATGAGTGCATTGGTACTTGAAAAAGACAGAAGAAAGCAGTAAGACAGTAGATGATAGAAAATAAATTGTGGAAAAATTTACGACAAGTATGGAATTACAAGTTAAATAAAAAGAGGTATTACGTACCTATCACAAAGTGGTGGCATTGGTGCACTTGTCGCAATTAACAGATACAATTTTTCAATAGTTTCTTGCTTTATTTTGTTAAATATTGATTTTAATTACTCCCGCCTTTTTCACTGCAACTAAAATTAGCTGCCCCTTTCTAGTTCAAGTTCTGGGTACGCCCTTGTGAACTTCAGCCCAGTAAATTCGTTGTGAAGCTTTGTAATTTATCGTTAAATATTCCAGATTTTTATTCTTGCCTGAAAATGGGATCTCCATAATGAGCTAACATTTTTAGAGCCCTTAATTTCCTGATAATCCTGGAAAAATGTATATATGCATATTTCTGTATGAAAACATATACAATTAGATGTCTTTCACTGTAGAGAGTATTAGTTGTTTGTGATTATCCTATTCCTCATTACAGAAATGTATTAGAATGTTCACTTTTGGCACTAATCAAATTTGTTATCAAATGAAGCCAGTGTGATTTTCAACCGACTTTCCTGTCCCATTCGCATGTCTTAATTTAAAATCTAAATGTTCGGAATATTGAGAAGGTTTCATGCGAAGATATGTTATTGAAATCGAAGTGCATTTACCCCTAAACAATTAGCACAAGAACCGGCAAACCATCATACGAGAAGAACTTGATCTTATCTCCAAACTGTTTGATCGAAAATCAGGAACCATCAAATTGAGAAACACACACCGACTGGTAAACGATCTTCAATTATATTGAAATTACTTTTGGATACGGAATGTGGATAGATACTATCTGGTGCAAAGACCCAAGAACACGAAAGGAAGATACTGGAGGCAAGTGCTATATGTACCTGCAAACGATCATCATAGTTCAGCTCACAGCACTTTCATGCAGATGAAATGTGCGGCAAGTGTATCATTACTTTTCGCCACAACTGTGTCATTAACCAGTAATCAATCTGTATAAGTCGTTTTCCCGAAGAAAGGTTACCTCTGGTTATTACTTACCGATTAGGTTATTTGTGGGAGGACTTACTTGTTATTGCGAAGATCGCTAATGACGGAATGCTGACCAGAGCGGGTCTAGCCCGCGAAGACGAGGTGTATGCCCCGTATTTGGCGCTAATTGTCAGCGTAGGCTGTACGGAATCATATACATACATGTGTACATCTAGCCAGCATCGAAGACGTCTTTTGAATAAAGAGTATCATCTTTAATGGGAAAAAATTCGATGAGTCAAGTATCAGATTTTTTCACCGGCGTCGCTAGCCTCCTCGCCCAGCGGCTGACTCTTTTATTTTCGCGAGTGGCTGAAAGGTGAACTCGCTGCTTTTTATCTGGAAAGTTTTGTGCAAATACTGGGGCCGCGTATCCATCGATCGGCAGTCGCATTTATACAAGCAATGACTGCTCAGATTCTTCAAATATTTTGCCATTTTCGAGCAAATTGATTAAGTGCTCGGCAGTATCAAGCGAGCCAGTCTAGCAAGACCAGTCGAACGTTGTTGTTGATTCAGTGAATACTCGGAACAGCCACCACTTACTTACTCGCCATTGCCGCTAACAGTCCCAGTCGTCATCTGTGATAAGATAAATAGTGCTGGAAGCAGCAGGACGGCCTAGCCGAAGCTAGCTTGAGTTATAGGTGCACAGCGACTTCAGCTGACGAGCGCGAGTGTACTATGGAACCGGCCCCAAGATAGTGCATTCTCCATTGTAGTAGGAACCGCGTTTGCTTGGAAGAAACTGGAGCCAGCCACAATATCGCGAAACATTCCGCAGTATGACTGTATAGAACGTTGACGCGATTAGCAAACCGTGCAAGTGCAAGAAGCGTGACTAAACGCCACCCCACCGAGGCTTTAGCCGCCCTGAAACAGTTCTAATTGTGCAAACAGTGTTCCAGTGAAACTAGCCCAATCGCAGATTCAATAACGAACGTCTCGCATCTAGCATAGTCCGTGTCGGTTGTCTAACGCTGCGTCATGTGGAACCCGGGTTCCGTCATGGACCTCAACGTCGTAGTACCTGAGCCTTACGATGCTTGGCTGCAGTATCTGAAATACGCTTGCTATGCCTATTCGATCCTCACTCTGATCCCCCAAAGTTGGCGCAGGATTAGAGAGCACGCGAGGCGAGAAATCGAAACTGAAAGGTACAGGAGGAAATTCCTGCAGGGAAAGGTTATATCAGAGGCCACAAAAGTGAGAAGGCGATTCGACACCAATGCTGCAGCAAGACGAAAAACGATAGACACCATAAACGGGAGCATACGAGAGGTGATTGCACCATCAACCCCAACAAGGAGTTCACTAGTCAGCAACGGATACGGTCATCCTGTTGAGCACGATAATCGTGTACCAGCAAACGAGGACTTAAAGTGGACGTATTCGGTGGCGAAAATCGCAAATGAATATGAGCGGAGGGCGCAAAAACAAAAAGTACATGTGGCTTCATCGGACAAGCTACAGAAACGCCACACAATGAGTTTTTTCGAAGGATTCAAAATACCAAATGTGAAAGTAGACACTGCGCCACCGACGACTTCCTTCCAATTAAATGGCAGCCCCAACCCTGCCGTTGACCTTCCACTTAGTAATGAAACGGAGGCGAAGACACATCAAGTCGTATCGGATTCCGTATCGCACCTGCCAACGGGGAAGATATCCGAAGACGATAACATTTCAAATGGACAATTATCGACCAATAGCAACGGAATTCACCAAGAATTCGATGATAGCCCGAAATCCACGACGCCGACTTTCCAGTTCGACGTGATAAGACGCGGAAACAGGGCGGCCCACGTAGAAACGGTCGAGGACATCCTTGTACAGCAACGGTTTTCTCGCAGCCTTTCGTCCTATTCCATCAGCGACTTGCTGAAGGATCAGCCGACTGAGCCAAACATCGACCAGATTCTAAACGAAATCCACTAGCGCCGCAATATCGTAATATCTTCGTTTTCGCCGGAGTTAAAGATACAAATTTATGAATCGTTCCTTACTTTAATTCGCTTGGGTGAAATCGCGAAGTGTATGAGTCAGATTCGTATCTTCTATGTACAATAAATACCTATCTAATCTCGAATATATCTAAATAAATCGGGTGTTGTGTGTGATATCGCGACGACGTTGCGCTGATAAGGTTTTTGCATTCATGCAATTTGTGTAAAGTGTAATATCAACAAAATTTAGATATTTTTTTCATACCTGGGCTTAGTCATCATTAATTTAAGAAAAGCTTAATAGCGGTAATAATCAGTGCTACATAATATATTTTATTTGCCCGTGTGTAAAAAAACAAGAACGCTGTGATAGTAATAATATAAATATAATTATAAGAAAATAGAAAAAAAAGTCTTCTTCCGGTTTGCATGGTCAAAATTAAATTGTATCTTAAATTTACGTTGCGTGATATCATTGAAAATATAATGGCGTTAAAGTGGTCTCCCACCCTTGATTTGAAGAGTGATAGTTTGTGATTGTCCGTTGAGAATAAGTACAGTACCGAACATATTTAATATTTCATTTATCGCCTGAATTGTTCTAGAGCTGTGCAACTGAATATGGATAAAATGAAGAAATTGCTGGTAAATAAAGATTCATATTGTATTGCAATAAAAATTTTATTAATTTACGTTGAATGGAGGTTGTTTTTTTCCAGTCACATCATTCAATTTGAAAAGCAACTTTCTAGTGAATTTGCACCATTTATGGGACGCACAAATACTTGCTGTAATTTATTAGCTTCGCCTTGAGCAAAATAAAAATTGTTGAAAATGTAAATGTAAAATTAGCACATAAAACAATCTATCATTGGATATGTTTGTGAACGATGAAAATGTAATGGTTCACTTTGAAACATTCGTGTCAATTTTCTGAATTGGAAAAGATCAAATGGTGACTAATTCATCAATCGAAGACATTGATATTCGTTGGTCATATATTTTTCCAACTTGATTTAATTTATTGAATATCCATAAACGGTTTATATAATATGTTAATAAATAGTACATTCCGAGAATAGTTGGCAGATCATCATTTTATTGAAAATAATGTGATTATTCTTAAACTAGAAAACTTAAATATTTACTGGAAAATGCCACCTGTAATATTGCTTGAAATGTACTGAAAATGCAGGGCCAATACGCGACAATTAATTTATTTCTGACTGGTTCACTTCAAAGAAATACCAACTATTTGCATGATTAACCAATCATTATCTTATGTAGGATAAAGCGGGTGTTGTAATTAGGAATATTTGTTGGAAGAAAGTTAACAATTTTTTTCCGCAATTTACTCGGTGCGTCCTTTGTTCGCCGTGAATATCAAACCGAATTGTTTTTATTGACTGCTATTTCCTATTTTGACAGAAACGACAAGTTAAAGCATCCTTCAACTCATATTGTAGATATCATACAACTTGAAATATCGTTTGTTTCTTGAATACAATATCCTCTGAATCAAGAGAGAGTTATTCAATTTAGTCCGAAAGTATATATAAGCAATAGTTCTTTCGCTGAGAACTGTTTTTAATTGATTAATTCTACAATCATTTTTTGTCGTCTGATAATAGTTAACAAGTTATTCCTTCTTTCTCAAGCAACTCGTCTTATTTTCAATATATTTCAGTAATTTTTTTGAAAACTAGCCGAAAAAGTAACCAAATTTGCGCTGTTGCGCAATCGATTGATACGCTTGATACTCTTTTCTATTAAAATAATGTACTTTTCGTAATTGTTAGACTCTTCTTTGAGAAAAAAATGATTCAATGTAATAATCTAGTAGATGCTTTCAATTACTTATAAACTTAATAGAGGGTTTGAAAATTCACCCTGTACTCTTTTCTATCAACTATTTGCTTTCGAAATGCCTTGATAATTCTTTCGATACTGGTTTTGATATTAAGACAACTCAAGCATTTAAATTATCGTAAATTTTCAACTGAAATAGGAACAAATCTCTGTCTCATGCTAAAAACATACGTTTTTTGTTTTAATTTTTTGCTGTTTAATTCATAAACATCGGAGATATTTAATGAGAATGTAAAAAAAACATGATAAGATCCAAATTATAGCATTTCCGTCTCAAGTTCACTCATTTCCGAATCAAATGAATACATGTTTATTTGTAATTTTAAATCTAATTTGCTGATAGTCAATCAATAACTTACTTCGGCTATATTCTAAGAATATTAATTATTATTGAAAAAAAAACCTAATTTATTTTACATTTGATTGCGTCAAAATGTATCAACAATTTATTCGACTCTTCTTAGGAAAGCCACACGGAATTTTATCTAAAACTGAATGTGTATCTGCGCAACAATTTACCAAACAAATATTTTTCTCTACTTTGTCACTTCAGTGACTTGTACAACATGTCACAAGTTGTTTATGTTCTTTTATCTTTCTACCCTGACCCTATTAATCATAGAAAGAACATAATTGTTTATTGTAATGCTAGTGCTTAATTTGTATATACACTTAATGGCTGTTAAAATAATGTTTTTAGATAAAAATCATGACTTTTGAGGAATATTTTGTCTTCATTTTGGAGTAATTAAGATTAGAAAACTCATTATTGGCTTTTAGTTAAATAATAAATAACATATATACATCTGTTATCAAGATTTTGTCTACACTATTTTTTGGGTCAAACTATTGAATGTGATTAGTCTCACGTGTCTAAAATATGAGACGAAATTTAAAGAATCTGGCAAAATGTTCAAAGCTGCTATCCGAAAATATCACGAGCGAAAGAATTTCTAAAAAATAGTAGTTTACAGAATAGTGAAAGGTTTTAAAATTGTTATAATTAGCGCCCAACGTGGGTTTGATCTGCTTGATAAAATTCGTAAAACTTGAGGTAATTCACATTGTTCGCCTATAAAAATTATATCTTTAGAAAGTATAAAAAGGACATTAATTTACAGTTCATTTCTGCTAATAAACTGAGAATTAATCAGTTTGGATTGAACCGTAGGCACACGAAACTCTATTAACTCAAAATGTTTTTTTCGCTAAACACAGCCGTCTGAGTATAATTTCTTTCTGTGAAATTATTGTGCGTTGTATTGTGAAGGTAATGAAATACCACATTTCAAATCAATCAACCTGAATAATCTTAATAAAGGATTAGTATTACTGTACAGACCATGCGTTAAATATCTAACGTATAAAACTAATTTTCTTTGACATCGCTATTCAAAAGATGCTCATAAAAGTTGATAGTTGGAAAAAATGGATTCTCGATAATATCAGTATTCCATTTTCCAATTTTCTCTGTTTGAAAATACTCTAAATTATTGAACTTCTTTTCCATCAATTACTTTGAATTTCGAGCTGAATAACTTTGTACCATGATAGGGCTGCAATTAAATTATACCTTGGCTGTTGCGCGCAATCTATGTTAAGCGTTCTATTTTAAGTATAACATCTAAAGATATCTTCACTAAATTTCTTATGTGTTAATTGTCTCGAAATTCATGAATTCCGTTTTATTTAGAATAGATATTAAACCTGAGATATCAAAATCGTTTAGGAACAATTGTTTAACGAAGACCTGATATTTCTAGAGCATGTTGCCATTTTTGAGCGAATGGATTACGATTTTGCATAAAATCTTTTTAGTGGATTTATTATAAAATTCCAATGTTACATATAAGTCTATCTTTAAAGATTTAAAGATATTTTTCGACCCAAATTCAACCAACGTTGCTTGATTCGAAGCTCTTAGAAAAACAAATTTTCATTGACAAACGATTACAATGAATGAAATAAAAGTTCGCAAAAAAAACTGCAAAACTTGCCTAGAATAATAAAATTGAAAAATAAATGCGTATTTCTTGATTCCAGATAAATGCAGTATTAATTGTAATTTTTAGTTTTAATGGCTGAACATTGGTGAATACGAGAATAATTAAAAAGAAACTACATTTATTTATCCTTATGTTTTGCTTTAGAATTCGCGAATTCTTTCGAATGTTTCTGTGGAAATTCCCAATCATGTAGTAGTTTCAATGCTTTCTATGCTATTTTTTGCATCCTTCACATCTTTGAGGACGATTTTCCTCACTACTTTGGCAACAAATTGAAATAAGAACTGATACTCCAAATTGAGTTGAATTTACAAAAAATTGATTTTTTAATCTTCTGTTATTTAGTTGGTTCGGTTTTTTGTAAATGAATTTTATTTTTACATCCAAGCAACAAATACAAAAAGAGAAATGCACATCCAAGCAACAAATACAAAAAGAAAAACAGAAACAGAAAGAGAAAAGCTTGCTAGGATATTAATAAAGCTACATATCTCTACACTGATTTTATTGTTGATTTTCCCATGATAACATGATAAAATGTTCAAGGAATATAATCGAAACAATCGTATTATTATTCTTGGATATGAAAATCTGAGTCGTTAGCATGAGATGGTTCCTCGATTCACATGATATCGTTTGCACACTAAAGATAAACTATTTTTATTTTTATTAACTTCTATACCAAAAGATCCTTTCAAATCATGTCTTCCTTTTTGCGGGATTCAAGCTTTAAATTTTTTTCTAAAAGTTGTATTCCAAATTTCCATGATAAGATAAATGTTCAAAGTTTTTCCTCGTTTGTTTGGTTTTTAAAATAATGAATTTATTCTTGACAATACACGTAAGAGAACATGTGAACTGGCACCAAATGTATACTGTGGAGTCAAAAAAAATCATGTAGGAACTGCTAATTTTAAATTCAGTTGACCTTACTATCAGTGGTGCTTGTCCAATGATTGTTTTCCAATAAAAGTTATATATTTAATTCATGATCAACCACAGTCTAATCGCATTTCAATGATTTCACAGCCACCCCCTTCAACTTCCGTTGAGGTAAATGTATTACATTATTTTACCATTAATCTTTTGTGTGATAACTGATGTCGCAAACGATATGATGACCATTAACTAATGATTATCCCTTATCGTTATCAATAATGTGCACTTGCAGGCAATATCGAAAGAGAGCCGCTATTGATTAGAGATGCTTGCATTACCTGGAAAGATGTGAATCAATCTGCTATTAGTGACTACAAAAATGTAGAGCAAAGATAAAATCAAGAGTATTTGATCATACTGTGAAAAAGTGAGGATCTTTTGAAGCGTTTTGAATTAGGAATTCTGAAGATATTTTAAAGAGCGGTGTTTCAGTTCATGTGTCATGGAAGACACCTTTGCTGGATATTTCATTGGAATCGGAGTTGATTCCTGCTTTGAAAAAATGCAACTACTAATTCCCCTGATGAATCGATATTTTTTAAATGAAATGTAAAACCGGGAAGTGTGAATAACAATTGATATCAATGGTAATCTTCGCTCTTTGTCTGGAAAATTGATGGAATAGTGATAAATAATTCTAACTATAGTTTTAATAAGTATAACTGAATAATTGAAATTTCTTAACAGGTCTTTGTTTCTAGTTTGATATATTTGTGTTAGCTGCCATCCTCTTAAAATAAAAAAAAAACTTGAAAACCTTATTGTTTTTCATAAGAAACTTGTAAAATTAGTATATAAGTAGAGTCATCTTTAACCCAAATAAATTAATCGCTAAGGAAGACTGAACGATTACTCCCGAAAATCGATTCTAAATCTAATAAAAATAGACACAAAATATAGAGTAAGTTTCTTATAAACAACAATTAGTTTTGTAGATAGTTACAATGATTTTAATCAACATTAAGAAATTATATTGAAAATGTCGTAAGACAGCATTTAATTTTTTTTTCTGTTGCCATACTTGAGTTGTAATTAAAATTACATTCATATGAATCATTCGAGTTTTGCATTAAATGTATCATACTGAATAGTATTTTCCATTTAGCTTTTACTGAGATATTTTCTTTGGAAACTCTTTTAAGAGAATATTGTTTGCAGTATTTATATTCTTTATACGTGCAAAATGAGGTCTATTTCAAAAATTATTTAGTTAAATTAATTCCGACCCCTTATTCTTCAACTCATATAGTGTATATATATTTTTTCACTTAAACCATTTTTCACGTTACTATCATGAATCATTTTCCATGTTTTCCTCAATATCAAATCCAAACCACATTGCTATTTTTACCTAATGCAAACAAAATGAAAGTCAAATATCCAAAACCGCAGTTTTTAATCAAATATCGAAAATTTATTTTGGCATATCGATAAATTCGAAATATAATCAAATTGCAGTGACCTCAACTGTAATGCCTTTTTTAGAACATGTGTGGTGGGCGATAATTATATAAGGTTTATGGATTCTCGATGACATTTCCACAACATTTAGCTGTTCCCAATTTCGTGTTGATTAATCAGACATGTGAAATGTTTCGCTCCAAATATCGATCCAATAAAATGAATGTTTCTATACGAAATGTATGAAGCAGAGGTGCATATAGGTGGGTTAAAGTGGTTTTAATTTCCTGATGGAGCGAATTGAATGTTGATTTTACTTAATTAAGAGTTAATCACGGTTGATGGCATTGGATCGGTGGTATCAGTTGATATTTGATACGAATTTTTTCGTCATATTATGACCTTTTCCATTTAAGGAGGCGAGTGTCAATTCCACTTTTCCATTTTTGTGAGAAAATGAGAAAAACTTTTTTCGGTTTGATCCTGTACTCTTCAAAAGATCATATATTGTAAATTTTGTAAAATACAGTCAGTAATGTATACCTAGTGCAAAGAAAAGGACTCTTGTTCGTGAAGTGATTTTGGTTTATTGGGATGATTTGAAAAAATTTCAAAATATTGACATGTTTTTTCGGTTTGATCCTGTACTCTTCAAAAGATCATATATTGTAAATTTTGTAAAATACAGTCAGTAATGTATACCTAGTGCAAAGAAAAGGACTCTTGTTCGTGAAGTGATTTTGGTTTATTGGGATGATTTGAAAAAATTTCAAAATATTGACATGTTTTGATCAAAAGGAATAAAAATTAATGAGCAATTAACAAATTCGACAATATTAACTTTTTTTCGCGCAAAAATAAAAGAAATAGAAAGATTCAAAATAACCTTTTTACTTGATTAGTATACTTACACTTTTGCAGATTACACATTTGTGTAATGAATTTTACACAGTTTAATAAAATAATAGCGTTTCATTCTAAAAATTAGAGCATATTTACATTTTGAACCAGATTTGAGATTTGAGTTTTCGCTTTTTGCGGCCTACATATCTTTTCGTTATAAAAAAAACTATTTCAAAGAAGTTAATTCAATAAAATCAACAAGGAAATGCCAATAATAGGAAAGCATATGTGTTAAATTGCATGCTGAATTCAACACATATTCTTTCTTACCTCTTCATTTATAATATAAAGTCCTTTTCATTTTCTACTGTCAATATCCTTGGTGGAAATAACGTTTCTTTGTAAGGAAGGATGCCATACAGGCATGTAACAAATCGAAATTATGACCAAATAGAATCTTTAAAACGATTGAACTTCAAACTAAAAAATATTTGTATAAATGTTTTTTTTTATTTATGTACTGTGCTTTAATAGCTGGTAATATCTGCGAAAAAAAATTTAATCAACATAATATTAACACCTTAAAATATTCTACCGTAAAATTAGAATGCTTCACAAAACTGCTCTGAACAAAGTTTACAATTTTTAAGTGTCCAAAAAACATATTGAATAAGTTTCCAATAATTAAGTCAAGAGTTTGAAATAGAGTTTGCCTAAAAAAATGTATCAAAATTATTTTTAAGCGAACTATGGCAAGTGATGACTACTTCTGATGAGAAATTTGTACTGGTTGTCCTCATTCCTTAAAACTTCTTCCGAATTCAAGGTCTTTTTCTTTCCAAAAGAAACCTTATTGCTCTTAAATCTCATTCAGTAAAGTAGTCAATCTTCGATCGAAACTGTAGTCAAAATTTGCAACAAAAACCTCTTAAGCTAAGATTTTCCGCAAAAAAACAGCAACAAAATATTCTTGCGCCATGTTTTCAAGCACATTTATTTACGAAAAAAATTAAACAACCTATAACCTGTAATTTATAGTGATATATTTTTTAAAAGTTATTATTAAATTCTAAACATTTATTAAACAGAAATTTTTATATCATTTTTTTGATGGAACTTTTATATTTAAAATTTTTATTAAAACAATTTTACAGGGAAGTTTCATTGTCAGTAGGTTTTTAGTAAATTTGATTCGATAAAGAATTTTATTCTTATTTTTTTCATAAGAATTATGAAAATATTTCGCTGAAAAAGTTATTTACCAGATATTGTTAAAAAAAATTCAAGCAATTTTTAGCTGCTTTTTGAAAGTTGGGATATTTGGTTTCGATAGAAATATTGCTTGAATTATTTTTCAATCATATTCAATTCTTTGAATTGGGTTAAGTGTGTTTTTATTAAAATATGAATGGAATTTGTTCGGAACAAATTATTGAATCGTCATTAATTTTTAAAAATTGTCATTTCTACACATTTTGCAATATATTTTTTATCCTGGAATATTTTTGTTACTTAGAAAATGAATTTTTTCTACGTCATTGCTGGTGTTATCTTCGATTTCACGATTTGCACGGAATTTGCGCATTTTAATCTTCACTCAAAATTATTGATGATTTTTGTATTTGTTGTTTCTGTAACGGATTTGTTTGGTAAAATTATAAAAATAATTTTTTTAGCAAATAGCCTAGAATTTTGTCTCAAAAATGTAGCACCAGGAAAGATTTCGGGAATTTTTAAAATATTAGTAGAATTAATACATAACAAAAAAATGTTTTCGCATAAATATGAATGTCAAGTATGCTAATTCTACACTAGGAAACTTACTTCAGCTAAGTTTGTCGGTATTATCGACATATGCTGCTTCAGCAACATTTCTTGCTTAATTAAAGTCATATTTAAAAGTAGAAACCTGTAGTGTTAGTTTTATTGGAATTTTGCTTTTATTATTCATTCAATTTCTGAGCTTCTACTCCAAGATAATTTTAATTCAACTTTTCATTAAGTTAGCTAGTCAAATGAAAACAACTAGCCATCAGCTTAACATACAGCAAGTGTTGCTGGACAACATCTTTCTTTCTATCTATGAATCAATCGATTCCGCGTTGATTGCCCAACTCTTTTGTCATTCATGTTTCGATTTCCATTGCGCCCACTTTACTGATTAAATTCTACGCAAAGATACTCTTGAACTTGAAACTGATCGCACGTCGATAGTAGCCAATTTTTCAAAGAATCATCCTATATTCCCCTCGAAATAAATACCGCCCATTGAATGAATCAGAATAGTCGCTAGGCTCTATTTACAATCTTGTCAATGATTACAGAACAATTTGTAATAAATTATAATTGAGGACATTACTGAGCTATTTTCTAGCCCCTGGAGGTATGAATGCAATCGAGAATTAATGCATCGTTAAATTGTTGTTTCGATAGATAAATAAGGATTGTGCATTGTTCAGAATGAACTGACGACTCGTAGCTGTGATGGCTTTCAACGCTGACTGACTCGCAATTGAGAACAATAAAATTGTTTAAATATTGACCGGCAAATAATAAAGACAATCAATGTGGATGCGCTACACATTGTCTTGAATACATGAGCATGCTGGTGGTAGTTGATTAAAGAGTTGAAGATATAGATAGGTTTCACTTATTGTAGAATATTGCTACTCAACATATACATATATAGTAAAATGGATTTTTGATTGACACAAACAATCATAAATAATGATGTGACTAATCAATTGAAACACTCTTTTTAAATGTGATTTTAAAAAAATGTGAGTCTACGTCATGATTTTATGTACGTACCGCTAATTGATATTCGAAGTGCATGGGACGATCGAATTTAAAACGACTAATGGAATTTGTTCCATAATTGTGTGTTGAATGAGAGATTGGAACCATTATCAGTTGAAATGCCTTCATGGAACCTTGAATATCTTTTCTACGAAGAATTCAATACCAGCTCCAAAACTACATTCACTGGTGCTGTATCTGCTCCTGAATGTCGATGGTTCACAAAGCTCGGTAGTAGAACCTTTGCTTTTTTCGTAGTGCATGAATTTCCTGCAAAGAATGCTGAACGGCCGATTTCAGTTTTAAAGTGAGAATCTAAAAAAAATCAGATTTGTCTTTCATGCCATGATTGTTAGCAGTTTCAAACTTTCATGCACTCTGTGGCCAAATGGTGTCTGAAAAGTTAACTCACAATAAGAATTAAAAAATATCAATCTAGATTATCCATCAAAATTTTTAGTTTTCCTCCTCTCTATGAACAATATGATCAAAATGCTCTCAAAATTGGTGGATTTCTTGTTTGTCTCTCTTCTATCCAAACTGTATTGCTGCTATGTAAATCCTTAGTGCTAGTATTTAATGTTGTTTATTTCCTGGCTTTCGTCTAAATCAAATTGAATCTGTTTAATCCACAACAAACACGAAGATCATGATTATAAAATTCAATGCTCTCTTCCTTTGGTACATTGATGAATTTCTCCTTGAAGATTCTTTAGTGTTGATATCTTTCAATGGTTAAATATTTTTTGCCTTTCAAAAGAGCCATTCTTTGAGCATGTAAGAAATTGCGACAAGGACAGGACAAGGACAAACTATGAGTCTCCACAATTTATCCCTTACTAGATTTATGCATCTCGATTGAAACTATAAATATAAATGCTCACTACTTCAGCTTTTCAATTTTAAGAACGCTTAAGGACGAACCGTACTCTTCTTGAATACGAAAAGTAGTTCAGCAAAAAAAAATTTTATTTCTGAACCGGATGGATGCTGGACTTTCTTCAAATCCATCTTAAGAGGTTACATAGGTCTTGGAGGAAAAACAACTTTTTCAAAAAATTGTATTTTAAAAAACAAAAATCTATTTTATTTAAAATTTACACACAATTCTCACTTTAGAATTTCAAGAAGTTGTAAAAAAATTCAACTAAAAACATTGAAAATTGTCAATTTTCCTGCAGTTTTCCTCGTCCAAGCTTTTTTTGCGGTATGCAGAATATTTCGGTGCAGTTTCATCTCAAATCAAAAATTCAAAAACAAATTATAGTTTATGCCCTTGGCTCGTGCTTGAACGAACGAATTGAGAAAAATGAGATTTAAAGTTTTGAAATAGATTTGAATGAATTTTCGTCTCATATTTTTTTATCATTTTTCCGATTCTCATCGTTTTTAAAATATATTTTTTTTCGCATAAAACAAGAACGAGTCGACCGAATAAAAATCCCTTCGTTCAAGCACGGTACTATAAGGAGAAACTGTGCAAAATCGGTCGATTCGTTTTCGAGAAATCGTGCCTGCCGCACGGAAAAACCGAAGTTTCGAGAAAAACGCGTTTAAAGTTTTTTTATCGTAATTTAATGAATTAAAGCTATTTTTTCTTCGTCGATTCCAGGTCCATACAGTAATTCGTTCGCCTCATTCGCAATTTTCAGAGCATCCTTTTGATGTTGTGATGTTTGATGAACAAAAAAGGAGCGGTAGAACCGCGCCGCATGCGTATAATACGCTAGGTAAGGCAGAGCGCACGTACCGACCACGCGGTATTCAAATCGCTATAACTCCGGTAATATTGCTCGAATTCACTTCAAATTTGGTGTGAATACTCTTGAAGTACTATATTTTCATATGGAATAAAAAAAATCGATCGATTTTTTGAAAATACAATACCTATGTAACCCCTTAAGTCTTTTAGCTGAATCCTTCCTGGGTCACATAAAAAATAATAAATTGTAGACCGATGTGTAATCTTTAAATTCGGATCCAGTTTACACAATAGATCATCTCAACAGGAGTCAAATGAATTAATGGAGAATAGAAGTTGAAAATGCAGTCCTCCTAGGGGGAGGAGACTGCATAAAAGATTTGCCTATTATTTTTTCTAGTTTGGAAGATAACTAAGTTCTACAAACATTGCTTTATGCCTATGGTAAAGTCTTAAACAAGAAACATTTCCTTCGCTTTTTAGGTATATTTCGAAATATCTCATTGCTCAATCCGGTCTACCATCCTCTATAAAATTGAGTTAACCTTTTCTGTTAAATTATTTCGTTTTCTGGCTTCGAATTGTTAGATAATTTATCATGTTTTTCTCTATTTGAATGTTTCAGTCTGGAAAATTTCCCTCCACTAAATAAGGTCAAACTTATTCTTATACTCTATTGTTTTTTATATTTGCAGGATACAATAACCCAAAATTTATCAGACAAACCGCCGCCGTATTCAACCGCAGTGATATCTGCAGGCATCGAAGGTGGCAACGTCCAGGATCGTCTGGGAAAATTAAAATCATCATCTGAAAGTTGGAAACATCGAATAGGTAAGTTCAATATATATTGCACCCTTACCGCGCAAGGGATGCATATTTTTTAGCAATCTTGGACACATTTTGAACGGATAACTTTTGAAAAGATCCATTATTCGGGGCTTCCTACTCAACGAATGTTTGCATCTCTCCCATCCAACCTCCGGTGTTTTTCTGGGGTCTAGCCCTGTTCTTTTTTTCATTCTACATAAATGACCTTCCCTCTGTCGTAGCGTCTCAGTGTCTTCTGTATGAAGCTAGCTAGATTTCTTTAAAAAGAAGTAGAAGCGACGTAGCGGACCAGCGGAAGACAGCCAGTTTTTCCTTAGATCACGTATGTGTGGAGTCCATGTTAGTTTCTCGTCTATTAGAAGTCCTAGATATTTTATTTGTTCTACTCTCTGGCGGCTTGTGTCATTGATTTTTACGTGTGGTTGTATGTTAGTCTTGTTTTTTTATTTTAAAATAATATATTTTGTTTTCCCCGCGTTTATTGCCAATCTACTTTGTAGAAGCCAATTATAATACTTGTCCAGGTCAGTATTTACTTTTTGTACAATTTCGAGATTAGTTTTACCTGAGCATACGAGCACAGTGTCATCTGCGAACATAACCACTTTCACAACAAGGTCTGCTTTTTTTAGGAGTTAATATAAAGTAGAAAAAGCGTTGGTCCTAGGATCGAGCCCTGCGGAACACCTATGCTAAATTCAGCATTTTGCTTTTGACATATCCTATTAGTGTATTTTGAAATCTATCCGTCAAGTAACTGCGGACTAATTTATTTGCTTTTCCAAAAATTCCATATTCACCGAGCCTGGTGATTAAAGTTTCAAGTGTGACTGTGTCGAAGGCTTTCTTTAGATCCACGAAAACTGCTGCAACGTAGTGACCCTTATCCACGTACTCATTTACTAATCTTAGCGCGTTATTCGCACAGAAGAGGAGTTTATTGCTCTCCAAAGGGATCTGAACGAGATCGTTTCTTGGAGTGGAACTAATTTTCTCTCCCTTAATGTCCAGGAATGTCACAGAATGTCCTTCTCCTAAGGCCCAGTCCAATTGATCATATCTTTATGTTACACGATATTTCCATTGAAGCTGTTTTTCAAATAAAAAATCTGGGAGTGATTTTCGATCCGAAACTTAAATTTGAGCCTCACATTATGGCAATAGCTGCAGATGCCTCTCGTGTCTCCGAGTTCGTATTAAAGCACTCTCATGTTTACTGACATTTCTTCCTCCGTTAACCTATATCTAGCCTTGTTAGATCCATCCTTGAAAATTGCTCGCAAGTATGGTCACCACAATATCAATATTTGGATTCTACGATTGAATCAGTACAGCACAAATTCACTCGTTTCCTTATCTTTAAATTAAATATTACGTATATGCCGTATGAAGAGCGACTTTCCTTGCTACAACTTCCTACTTTGCAATTCTGCAGATGCTTCCTAGATGAGTGTTTTTTGTTTCGGTTTCACCACCATCAATTAAACTCTAACCTCTCTTATTGGTTAGAGTATCATATTTCAGAGCACCCTACCAGATCTGATATCATATTTACAGTTCCATATGCTAGGATTGAGACTTTCGTCCCTTCTCCGATATTGCGGCTCCCACGAAATCACAATATTCTGTAGCTTGGTCCGTTTCCTTACTCACTCTACATTTATAGGCAGAATATAAAGTGTACATTATCTAATTTTATTATCTCTTTTTTTCTTGTCTTATAATTGGACTATGTTAGTCTGTGAGATGAATTTTTAATAAATAAATAAGTAAACTTGAAATTGTTTACAATTTGATTTTTCGTCCTTTCAGAGCCATCCGATGCCTCAAAGTTTTCCGTTGCTGGTCGACTACAGGCCAAATCGCCAGCCAGACTTCAGTTTGAGCGAAGCAACGCTAAGCAATCGCCCCGGATGAAGGTGCTTCGCAGCGCCAATCCCACACCATTGGGTCTGGCAAAGAGTCCTTCGATGATGGTAACATCAATGACCGGAACATCCTTGAATCCGGGTGAGCAACAAAGCAATGGAACTGGTAGCAACAATGCTGGCGGCGCTCCTGTCGGTGGTCTTGCCAGTCTTCTGAAGCGAAGTCACAGTGTGAATTGTGGCGATGGAGCCGAATCCAATGATCCGAACAGCGGAAGCCAAAAAGAAAACCGCATCCGACGACAGAATGGTGAATGTTTCACCGGAACAAAGGTGGCCGTACCAAAGTTAGACGACGAGGAAACGTTTTCCAAGTTCTTTTCACCAGTCCGGAAAGCGGTTGTTGATGATAGCGTTCAAATTGGCGATTTTGATGATATTAAATCGACTGAGAGGTAAGTTCTTATCCTTACTTCTTGGCAGTAAAATTTTATTTTTCCTGTTATATCTCCTAGAAACACATTTAAAAAAAATTGTATCCAATTTTCAGATTATCCAACAAAAAAGCAGTCCAAGGTCCCAAAGGACGACGACCAGCTGCTCGGAACCCTCTGAAAGCGCTGGCCGCTCGCAATGACATCCAAAGCGAATACACAGAGATCAAAAGTGGAGTAGCCGAAAAGGAGCTAAAACGCATCAAACTGGAGTCGAGTAAGTCCTGATTGAATGAAGTGCAGGATCATTTTATCAGCATTTTTTTCTTCTTCAGTCGCCAAAAACAGTAATCTTGCCGTGGAAGCGTTGGCCGGACTAGCCAGCGTCGAGGACTTCAAATCAGTCAGCCTGAAATCTAGTTCGCTACCATTGAACCAATCCTTTTCACCGTACAAGCCCACCATGCTACTCCATGTCAAGGGTCGAAACCACGTACAAACAAGGCTCGTGGAGCCAATCTACACCTCCATCAACCGGGGCGATTGCTTCATCCTGATCACGGGCGACAAGCTGTATCGCTACGTTGGATCCTTAGCCAACGTCATTGAAATCTCGCGCAGCAAGAAAATATGTGCACATATCGTCGAGAATAAGGACTTGGGTTGTGCAGCAAACTACGAGGTCGTCCTTAATGACGGCAGCGGCAGGAATGATCGTCATTGGCGGGCGTTCTGGTCGATTCTCCAGAAGCCGGATGGCTATGAAGTACCCGAATGCGGGCATGCCGACGAAGACGACTTGTTCGAAACGAGTTTGATTGAAACGAACATGATCTACGAGTTTGGGGACGACGCGTTGGTCCCGCTGGAGAAGTACTGGGGAGCTATACCAAAAATTGAGATGCTTGATCCAAAGAAAGTGCTGGTATTCGATTTCGGAAGCGAGGTGTACGTGTGGAACGGAAAGACCGCTTCGCTCGACCATAAGAGAGCAGCTATGCGCTTGGCCCAGGAGCAGTACACAACGCAACACGTCGACTATGAGGCTTGCTATCTGAATCCGCTGAATTTCTCCCAAGTCGCAGGATACAGGACATGTAAGGCTTCGAAGCAGGGCGAACGACTCGATTGGTGTCTTCTGGCTAAGGTGACCCAACACATGGAGACAATCTTGTTCAGGGAAAAGTTCGCGGACTGGCCCGAGTGCGAACGGGAGGACCTAGAAAAGGACTATTTATTGAACGGCGTTTCTGCAGTGAGGAGTTTGGACGGTGCGGAACTGTACAAAGGAGAGCCCTATGAGGAACCGAATCTGGTCCTCGAAGGGAGCGATCTAGGACGTGGCAATTTTTATTTCGATGAAAACACCAGGCGACACTACGAGATCAATACAAAGTCAGTGCACAAGTGGAAAATAAACGAGTATTCGTTCGAGGACGAGAACGAGGCTTCGTATGGACATTTCTATTCGTCCGAGAGCTACATCATCCGCTGGATGTACCAAATCTCAGCCACTGTCCGTGAGCTGAGCGGCAAGGTATCGTCACGTAGTACTGCGGTGGGGCGTGACCGATGCGTCTACTTCTGCTGGCAGGGAATGGATGCAAGTGCCAACGAAAAAGGAGCTGCAGCACTGCTAACAGTCGAGCTCGACAAAGAAAAGGGTTCGCAAATGCGTATAGCGCAAGGGGACGAGTTTCCAGCCTTCATACGTCTGTTCAAAGTACTATTCTTGCACAAAGGGCGCCGGGACGAATGCCTGACTAAGCGGTCCAGCTGGCGCATGTATATTATAATCGGGAACGACGAGTCTGAGGTCGTTCTCAAAGAAGTTAACTGTGATGCTAAACAATTAAGGTCTCGGGCGTCGATATTACTAATAAATGGTGAATTAGGGAAGATATTTGTTTGGCATGGCTGCAAGAGTCTTATGCACACAAAGGATGTGGCTAAGGATGCCGCTGAAGCAATTAAAGCCAAAAAAGTCAGTGATATGTTCATTGAAGATGCCAGCACAGTTCACCTGGAAGAGGTTTACGAGGGTCGCGAAACGGCAGCATTTAGAAATGCAGTTTCGAAACGTTTTGAGGAAAATTCGTTTTTCTCGCTTAAATCTTCAGGCAAAGATTTCAACTATACGCCGCGTTTGTTTCACTTATCAAGCACACATGGAGTGTTCAAGGCTACAGAGATTTTATTCAGTCAAAGGACGAAAGATTTAGTCAGTCCATTTCCCTTTACCCAATCTGTTCTGTACAGTGCAAATCAACCAACGATTTTCATGATCGATGACGGCGACAAATTGTGGATATGGCTTGGATGGTGGCCGTTGGACGACGTTAAAAGTGAGTTTTTAAATTTATCTTGACAAGCACAATCTTGCTAAAATGCTAGATTGAAAAGAATTGAAATGATTTTCATTTAACTTGCTTGTAAGCGCGAACGAAAAAGGACAAACGAAATAGATTTCTGCTGCATCTAAAATGTAAATGCCTTTAATTGATGAATTCGTTTAGAAACACTCTATTTTTTCAGAGTTGTGATAGACTGCTCTTATTTCTGTATAAAATGCTTGTTTGAAATTTGTGCAACGTAATCAATTGTGCCACATTTTTCTCTTGACTTAGTAAACGTTGAAGACTCTGAAAATCCTACTGTGGAGAATCGCTCGGGCGTCAACCGATGGATATTGGAAAGACGAGCAGCCTTGGAGACAGCCGTATCTTATTGGAGGGCGAAATTTGGCGACAAGCGTCGAACACTGTCATCAGGCAGCGAAGCGTCGTGCAGCTCGTCGTCCAGTGATGAGGACGAAGCAACCAAGGCGGACCCAACATACGGCGGAGTAAATGGCGATGTGGTTTGGGCTGGACTTGAACCACTCGAATTTACATCGCTCTTTCCCTATTGGGAGGATCGAGACGATATTAAAGAGATAGTTTTGCAGGTGAGCACTTTGGTACAAAATATAAACCAGTTCACCTTTCAATTACTTTACTTAAACCAGTTGAAACATCGATGATCAAATTGATTTATTTTCATTGCAGGATGGACGCGATCGTGCTCCCTCGCCAATAGCCGATTGTCTCACCCAGCTTACTCAAAAGGAATATCCTTTGTCAGTTCTGAAGCAGCGGCCGCTTCCTGAAGGGGTAGAACCAACGCGGCTTGAACTGTACTTAAACGACTCTGAATTTATGCCGGCTTTAGGAATCACCCGGCAGGAGTTCGATCAGCTTCCGCTTTGGAAGCAGACAAACTTGAAGAAGGAGCATGGACTTTTCTAATTGCTGTGTTGTTGTTTTTTACTCTTTTTACAATTAGATTTACACACGCAAGTGGCGTGATTTTTTATATTTTGCTAACAGAAAGATAACAGGAAAAACAAAAAACAAAAAATGGAATAAAACAAAGAAATTTATAACCACATATGTACATTTTGTAATGTTCGTTTTCCATTTTTTCTAAACCTTACAAACAAAGTATAAAATTCGATTTTAGTCATTTACAAATCCTTTTAATGAGTTCTGTCTCCCTACGTGACTTTGACTAATCGCAAAGCATTTATTTATTACTGAGATTATCATCGTAATCGGTTGCGTTTCACTATCTTTTATCCTTACATCTATAGTTTTTAATATTGTTGTTATTTCTATTTAGAAAAACCCCGCGACCCCAAAAACAATATCACGCTGTACTGTTTTTGTATTTTGTAATTATTAAAATATAAATATATGAACAAAAAACTAGTGTTTGAGTATTTTTTTGGTTTCTTTTGCGTCACAAGGCACCGAACATAAATCATCACAATGGGCCCAGGTATGGAAGCGTTATTGGTTCTAGATTGCAAAATTTGCTAGGATCTGTTAGGATCAAGTCACTTTTCACTTTGATTTTGTGCCTGCTGTCCTGTTCGTAAGGCAGATCGTTGCGATCCAGCTGGAGGATTTCTATGCTGCTCTCGTCATCGAACTGCCGCTGTAAATTGACTCGACTGTCCTCGGCGAGCTGGCAATAATCACCTTCAAAATCGATCGTCATGCTGTTGGAAAGAGCCATGGCAGTTTGGTAGCTGGAATCGTCAATACCATTTGCCAGAGAAGCGTCCACAGTATCACAGTTTGAAGTGTATGGTTCAGGAACGGTCATGCTCTTGTGTTTTGCAACGTGAACTTCATAATTACGCCGGTTGATAGTGGTGAAGGAGCAATGGAAGCATTTCAGCACTATTTCGTGCGCATGCTCGGGATGTTTCTGCTGTATGTGTTTCTGCAATATGAAACGATCGAAAGGAGGAGTTGTGTCTTCACTATCACTATCGCTATCGCTAAATTATAAGCAGAATCGTCTCACGATCAAACGACTCACCTGATACATGGTGCTTTGAATGCAAGCGTATTCGCAGAATTGACATTGATATTTTTTCGCATTGTCGTGGGTCATCTTGTGTCTTCGCAAGGCATTGTGGTCGCCGGTTGTGTAGAGACATTTATCACATTGAAATCTATGCGGGTTCACGTCCACAGAGTTCCTGCCGGCTGGATCATCTGCATTTCTACCTGAGGAGCCATTTTCAGATTCGCCGTGCTTCCTTTTCATATGTTCCTTCAAGGATTTCGGATGGCCGAACGTAGAATTGCACAGTTGGCAGTAATAAGCTTCATCGCGCTGTTGGTTTGCTGTTCGATGTATTCTGCGATGATCCTTCAACTGTTTCGAGTTTTTGAAAGCTTTATTGCATTCGTCGCACTTAAAATTGCGATCGTTGGAATGGATTTTCACGTGAGTGTTCATCAGACGCGAATAAATTGGTGTTTTAAATGAGCAGAGCTCACAACTGTACAGCTCCATATCGACTTTGTGCTGACGCCACAAATGAGTGTGCAAAGTGTTCCACGAACAAAAGTCATTTTGATTACACTCGGGACATTGCATTTTCAGATGAGAACTGAAATTAGAAATTGTTCATTCCCCATTATTTTGAGGTTGTTGTTGCACAGTTTAGATTAGTGTGAATTTTTCAAAGTT
Source organism: Oxycera nigricornis (assembly GCA_963942545.1). Lineage (NCBI taxonomy): Eukaryota > Metazoa > Arthropoda > Insecta > Diptera > Stratiomyidae > Oxycera > Oxycera nigricornis. The sequence goes on along the minus strand of OZ012663.1, from coordinate 11,661,546 downwards.
AAATGATATTGAAACAAGACGCGAGGTGCGACCCTTTAGGTCCACACGGTCAACTTCCCAGTAATATTTACATAGATATTAAAAATATTAATCACAAAAATAATAATGAAAGTAATGCTATTTTCAATAAGAATAATGAGAGCTTTTCATCGCAATAATTGAGATGAAACTATTCAAAATCTACTTAAATTATGCAAATATTAATAAACTTTGATTGACTTAACAACAATGTATTTAGAATAAGAGATATACTATAAGGTAATATCATTTGTATGAACCCTATTTACATGATGATTTTGAATGTTTTTTTTATTTCTAATTAAATTTTTTTCTCATCATTGAAAAAAGTTTTGCTAGTTTCTCTACAAAAACTGATGAGTTCACACATTTTATAAACATTCATTACTGTGCTGTGCAAATCAGGTTAAAAATTTATTGTTTATGAAAAAAATTCTATATTTGCACTTTTTTTATTACATTAAAAAACGGCGCCAACGATTTTTTTTTTTAAAATTGATAGAATCACACAAATGTCAATACGCGTCCATTGACACCTTAACGATGAAAATCCTATGTTTGGTTCGCGAGATATAGCGCATGACAGAAATAACCTTCAATTGATCAAAACAGCGACCCCCGACCGAAGTGTTCCAAAAACTAATCAGCTCTTCAGATTGCAAAGACGCTTCGGTTGACACCTCAACGAAGTCGATACGGCTTTGTTTACGTGAGTTATGCTCGTAGATAAAACTGTCCGCGAACGCATGGACGTACACACACATACATACTTCTTTCTAAAAACACTTAAAATATACTCTAAAGACCTCAAAACGGATGTTAATGTTAATTGCCGGCTGAATAGATTTTTCCACATTTTAGGGGCTCATCGATCCGGTGTTAGGATGAAGCACGTCGATGCATTGAGTCGCAGTCCAACAGTGTGATATGGATTTGTGGGTACCATAACAACGAAAATTAAAAAGTCGCAAAACGAAGACGAGGGAATAGTTGCTACAGGACCGGCTCAAGCTTTTGTGGCGTCCTGTGCTAAAGTGCAACTTTGCGCCCCCAAGCCAAATAATAGTCGTTTCCACGTAACCCATGAGGTAGAATTTTTTACGCGCTTTTTTTAGTTAGGTATCCCCGGTAGACCTATTCCTTTAGATTAAATTTGCAAAATCACAGAAAGTTCATATAAAAATCTTTAAATTAAAAATAGCTCAAAAAGAAACTAAGAACTAAACAAATTGCACTTTTCTGGCCTTTTGCTTCGCAAACTCTGCAGTCAAATGGTCATATTCTAATCTTTCTACCAACTCTTTTTCTATTGACTAAATAGCTAAACCTACCAGGCGATCTTGAGTCATTGTATTCCTAAAATAATTTTTAATTAATTTTATTTTCGAAAAGCTAAGTTCGCCTGACGCGACTGTAATTGGTCACGTGTTAAGCACTTTCAAGGCAATAACTGAATTTGGAAATGCTTGATCTAAATGTGCTTGATAAATGTAATTCAATACATTCAAGGGTGAACTACCAGGTTTAACGAACGTAGACAACATCATTAATTCTTGTTACAACTCCTCGCCATTTGAATCTTTTGAGTCAATAAATGTTAAAGCATTTTCTAGATTCTTACATAGGATATTCAAATTATCTAATAAAGCCGCTTCATGGATATCATACAAGAAACAAATAATACTATTATGATTTCGGAGCTGCTAAAATCTTTCACTAGTTAACTTTATATTGCATTTCAGGATCTAATAAAACTTCAACAATTTCGTTTGAATAAAAAGATTTATGGCGGCGAGAGTGCAGAGAAGAAGACTGTGGAAAATTTGGTGATATATCTAATTCCAAAGCAATCAATTTAGCTTTAAGAAGAACAAATTGCTTTGAAAAAAACGCTCTCGCTTTCCGCTGAATCAGCAAGAAAACTGTCGTTTTTGGGTCTAGGAAAATCAAAAGGAAAAATCGTTATATACTTCCTACATAGATAACCAAGATGTACATAACATCCATTTTATGCTTCCTAAAAACACTTGCTTCCAAAAACATTGGAATACATTTGCTTTTAATTAGCTTTATGTGAAAATTATGAACATCGTGCAGCTGATAAAGTAAACCAAATGAAGTAAGTTAACATGCAATAGAATTTCAGATGCAAAATAAGTCTTGTTTATGAATAAATTATATAAATTTCCAACAATGCATGAGGAGGTAAATTATGTTAAAAATCCAAATATTTTACTCATTATGTAAATATTTTACGCTTTCAATGATGAAATGGTGCATCTTAATTTATTCTCACAAATAATTCAATTATTTTCACATACGTACTTTACAACTCATATCCCATAATTCCTATTTCTGCCCTACACGGTGCAAGTTTTCATTTCTGCACTGTTTGCGCCCATCTACACCAATAGAAACGAAAATCAATCGTTCTTTTTCCATGCAAACTATATAGGCAGCCTGTGCAAGATATGAATTCTGCACACCAGCCAGTGCTAGCAGTGCCTGATCAATGCGTTGAATATGTGTGTGTCTACATTAGTCCATACATACATATGTGTATAGCTGGAGCCATTGATGTCCGAATGTATGAACTGTGTGCGAGATTTGTGATTGCTCGATCGTGGCAGAATGAATTTAACACCGTATGGTGAGTGATAGAATTTGGCGCAACACTCTGAATAAAACCCCATAGTTGCGCAACCGCAACAAATATGTTAATTGCACTAAATAATATTTTAATAGGATGTTTGTAAGCTACTTTCATCTTATTCATGCAATATGCAACTAAAATTATCAGTAAGTGTAGATAATAGGTATTCCATTTTATCAGTTAAGGGGTTTTAGCGCCCTTCTTAAATGGCGCCCTGTGCAATTGCACATCTTGCACATATGAAAGGACCGGCCCTGAGTTGCTATTAAACAGTTGCTCAATGACGGACCTTATGAAGATTTTTTGCTGAGGCTGAATTTTTTTCAAATTTAAAGATGGACAAGAGACTCTGGTAGTTCTACGAACTATGCAGAATGGAATAATCAGGCAATTAACAACGCACCTTTCACAACTAAAGTACAGTTTATTAATTCTAATGTGGTATTTAATACAAAATACAAAAGACTATGTTAGGTTTCGTCTTGAAATACGTCCGTCATTGCGCGCTCGTCGTTTCGCACTGTTCTCTCTGCCCTATGTGGCCGATCTCCCGTTGATGATACCTTGGCCGATTTCCTTTGTCTGAATCCCACATTCGGCCATCCTACGCATCTTCCACCTCGGATGGTGAATATTCAGTAGGCCATTTCTGCATAAATTCAGCGCATGTTGTCGTTGCTTTAGGTCCCTCGTTGTCTCCTTCCTTTTGTACGTCATAAGTGGCATTCCCCTTCACAGTAATAACACGATATGGACCCAGATTTTTAGTTTTGAATTTAAGACCCGAACCGAACTGGGTGCGCTTGATAGCTACCAGATCTCCGATCTCGTAATTTGTAGCTTCTTTTCGATTTCGATTAAAGTTTTCCGATTCTCCTGTTGAATTTTAATGATCTGCAGTTTGGCATCTTCGCTCGTCTCGTCCCGTTGTTTTTCGAACATCTTTGTTTGTTCCTCGTTAAGCAGCTCACAGATACGCAGATCCATTTTATTTCGCATCGTAACTCCTGACAGTAACATATATGGTGTTCTGCCAATATTTCGCTGAAATATTGAGTTTATCGCTCTTTGGACTGCTGGCACCACACTGTACCATTTCGCTAGGTCATCAATAGATAATTTTGCAATGATGGACGCTATTGTTGAGTTGATTCTATCGACTTGTTCATGCCGTAGGTAGTCCTGTTGTGATCAAGATGTGCCTTATCTTCTCTGATTCTCTCTAGCGGTCCGATATGGCCTATGTGATACGTGTGCAACGGTTCGCTCTCTTTGAAGAGTGGATGAAGTAAACTTTCTTTCTTTCCTGGTTTTCTGTTTACCATCAAACAACGTACACAGTTCTTAACAACTCGTTTTACTTTTTCTGAAACATTTGGTATATGGTACTCTTGTTTCACTTCCTCTTGTCCTTTTGGATGCATAGTGACCTTTCTCATGTGCTGTTCTGATTATTCCATTCTGCATAGTTCGTGGAACTACCAGAGTCTCTTGTCCATCTTTAAATTTGAAAAAAATTCAGCCTCTCAGCAAAAAATCTAATGATTGGAGATCGGCTTTTTGGAATAACTAACTTGGGGATTCTTTAATGGTGGATTTTCAATGAAAAAGTTTATTTTTCTCTGTTAATTACTAAGAAAATTCATGAATTTATTTCAGAAGATCATGGTACAATTCTAAAAGCCAAAAATATGTTTCCTTTTTAACCCAAACTATTGAAATATGATTTTTAGACGGAAAAGGAAGACATATCTTCCAAAACAATAGAGCAGGCGATTAAAATCATGAAGCATACTGTAGTGGAACCACATGTTCAACTACACTCATTTGTATAATGCCACGCATGCCCAAAATGTACCCACGACCAACATAAACACATAAATTACAGAGTCAATTAGTATGAATTACATACAGCTATGCCAACCCAAATATGATTGAAAAGTGTCAAATGGCCATGGTGCTCTTTTGACGACCACTTGCAAGGCGTTTGAATCCATGAGATGTGTTATGGGTCAACGTGTGAGGTACGGGAAATTATTGCAACCACATGTGTTAGCATTAAAGAATGAAGATAAAATATAAATTTAGTGCAACGATATGCATCGGTACCGTGAGAAAATAGTTGTAAGTAATTGATTTGTAAATGCGAATTAGGCTGAGAACTTGGACTGCCTACATCGGCATCCTTTCCTTTTAATGTTTGTTCATTGTGGCGCTTGCCCTCTATTAGAGATACAGGCAGCCTCTGCTTGCCATTATCTTTGGCGCTTGCGTCGATACTTAGGTAAATTTTAAGACTTAATAAAATGCAAAGGCTAACCTATTTCATCGCGATCTTGCCAATAAATCTATTTCGAAACGAACAATTGGGAGGTATACCCAAATACGTTAAATAAATTACTATAAGTGTTACGAATACATGCAAGCAACTTTCGGATGGATTGGAGTTTGTTTAGATGAGGCAAGCGGATTTTTCAAAGCTAGCATTTAATGATAGTTTCATCGTTTTAATTTCAGAACATTTTTTAAGACTTCCTATTGGTATGAGTTTGCACACGAAACAGTTCTTCAAAATTTCGTGGCACTGGATGCGGTAAAAACAATGGCAGTCTGACTAAATGTCTTCATGTACATTTTTCTTACCTCATATGACATCTCTTGTGATATTCCAGTTTAGCAAAATCGCGAAACCTATAGGAACAGTCGAGATCACACTTGTGATATCCGAAATCTTCTGCCGTCGAGCTGTTAAAAGTCTTCTTCAGTTTCGTGATTCCTGTTTGCCTCGATCCGAATGGTCTACCTCGTCCTCGCTTGGCGCTATTGTCATCGGTTACAGTCTTGTCACTACGATCCTCCATCAGGTTGTCCGCAACGTAGATCCGCCCCTTCTCCGGAATGGGAGCAGCTTTTGTCACAACCTGAATTTCATTTGTTCGTCCTTCTCGGAATGCTTCCAAATTGAATTGGTTCTGCTGTTCAAAATCGTCGTCTATCTCCACGACATCGCTGAGTTCAATGTGAGGCCTTTCTAGGATTGTCAGATCATGACCGAATGGCACCGACGAGAGCTCGTTGGCGGGCTTCTCCGAAGATTCAAGGGCTTGGCTGTCGTCAATCAACTCCTGGGCGCACACAAACAAGATGTCTTCGTCATTTTCCGTGAATGCAACCTGCTGAGGCGTGTTCAACTCGAAGTGGGTGGCGGGCTGAGGCTTTGAAGGCGTCGTGGTCGCTTCGAGTTCGTCAAAGTTGTAGCAATAGCTCCAGTTGCCAGGCATCAGTTCCGACTCGGACAGATGGAAGCTGTCCTGATTGTAGGGTAAGTCAGGAATGCTGTACGGCGTGCTGCTGTTCAGGAGAAGAACCTCGTCCGAGCTTTTCGAGTTTTCCGACGATTGCATCGTGGACGTCTGATTGTTAGTGGTCGCAGGGTGCTCCGGCAGTGGCGCTAACAAGTTCTGCACCTCGTTCATGTTCATCAAATTTAGCTCGTCGACGGTGCGCAGATGGAGGGAGTTTGGCAATTTCTTTGGCGTTGTCTCCATCGGCAGCTGACTAGGACTAGGGAATTCAAAGGTCCGTATTGAGTTCGCGTTTGAATTGAAATCGAAGATTTCCAGCGTCGTTGGATACTCGTAAGTTTGTGGCAGAAGCTCCAGGTTCAGGTTGTCGTTCATATTCAGTATATTCGACGGAAAGGACGATATGGGCGGCACGAAAATAGGTTCCTTCAGAATATCGACGTTTTTTATATAAATTTTTGCTTTGCCTGGAGGCTTGGGCGGATTCAAAGGTTGCAAATCATGGTAAACGGGGTCATCATTCGTTCCACTGTATTGTAATTCGGAGCAATCTTCCAGCTGCGAGTCGTCCTGTGTGAACGGAATCATTTTCGGCGGATTATCGGTGTTGATCAGATCGATGAAAATTGTGCTGTTGTTGTCAGGATTGTTTTCAAATTCCGGGAAAGTGTCTACAAGTGATTGCGTGCTCCCAGTAGTGGACAGAGATTTTTCCGGTTGGCGCAAAACATCCACACTTTTGATGAAAATACGATTCGCTCGCGGTTTTTCGCTGGGCGATTGCGGCGGCGCCGCTTCGCTGCGATCATCGACCAAGCTTTGTATCTCGCTGCAAGGCATTTCGTGATCCAGCTCCAGATGAATCTCGAGTGACCTCCGAGCGAGAAACTCGTTGTCGCAGGCTGGACATTTGCGCGACTTCCTGGCAAGCTGGCTGCTGCTGTTGATCCCGGTTTCATCTGCCTCGCTTCCCGCATGGACGGAGTCCAAGTGCTGGTTGAGGCGCTCCTCGAAGACGCTCGCAAACAGGCACTGATGGCACCTGAAGCATTTCACCGCATTTTTGGGTCGCGCGGTGATGAGGTTGGGATCGGTGTCGTTGGACGCATCTTTTCGAGGGAATGTTGTGAGAACGCTGGGCTCGGACGTCTGTCCGTCCGACAATTCAAACTTTATTGGCTCTGACTTTATCTCGCCAAGGTTTTGCGTGTCCTTCTTATGCAGTGGGATCTGTACGGCGCTCTGGGCGGCCAAAGAGTGATTGGGAATGCGGACAAATATCCTGGCCGTTGGCAAGATGTTTGCGGCGCCTTCTGACGCGATTGCTTCCTGTTTGTGATCGGATGCAGCCTGAAATGAGCCGATGTCGTGCGGTGAAATCTTGATTAAAGAATGGTCAATGCAAGACGGTTTGCTATTACCTGTGTGGTATTGATGTAGTGTACATTGTCTTCCATTTGAATCCGACTGAGCGGCAGCGGCCTTCACCCATTGGCTTTCCGTTTTTCATGAGTTATCTCGGCTGTTGTTTTTTTGTTGTTGTTGACAGCCCACCAGATGATTTTCGCGAGTTAGATGACAGCCGATGACAGTTTCATTTCCAATCTGTTTCGATTGCGTGCTACCACACGAAAGTATATAGTTCTGGCGCCAGAATTCAAAACGAATTTGGCCTTTCAACACGTTGGTTTCACTGGCGCAAATTAAATATAAAATATATATTTTTTAAGTAGGAGAAATTTGGCTAAGAAGCCAGGATTGCCACTGCAAGAACAGTGTTTTTATTAAATGAAAAAAATGGTTATACTGCAGTTATTATTAATGAATAGTGACTATTAATTGTTCATGGTTAAATGTACCAGTCCACTTTGTAAGGCGAAAAAGTCCATTTTTCAAGCATTTGTTTCTCAGAAACTTTATTATATACTGGCATGAATCTTTTTTATAGAATTATTTCATATTTGGGTAATACAAAAACATTTATAACTTTTTTTTTTATTCTGTTTTATAGAGACGCCCTGAAATTAAGCTCTGAAAAAATCCTTACTACACGACAGGATTGGATTGATAGATCTGAAACAAAAAAAAATAACGGCACTTTAAAAAGAAAGGTTTCTTACACCCAAGAGCGGATCCAGCATTTGACTCAGGGGGGTCACTGCCTCGAAAATCACTCAGGGGGAGGGGTCATGACCCCATGACCTCCCCTGTATCCGCCCTTGCTTACACCGTAATCCACGACAGGTTTCAAAAATATCAATTCAAAAATATTGGCGGACTTCTGAAAAAAAGCCTAAAATCGACCATCTTTCGTAGTTTTTTTCACGCGGAATCTCTCTCGATTTTTCGCTCATATTCTGGATTACGCTGTTATATTCTCTAACAAATAAAATACATCGAAGGTTTTGGGAATCGGTTCGGTAGATCCGGAGATTATCTCTATGCCATGTTAAAAAATGTTGTTTTGCGAAAAACGCCTTTAAATGGGAAGTGTGGTTTCGTGATGACGGATGGCGTCCTCTTCAGGTGCTGTCATTTACCATCCGTCACCGGACAGCACGACCACGGTTAGGCTTATTAATGGGTTAAGCTCGTTATATTTCAACTATTACAATATTTGTATCTGCGAAGTATAACGACTGTCAATTGGTTCGTATATATGCCTATGTCGCTATTCTATATTCAGTTTGTTTTTTATTTTTTTTATCATGGGTTAGAACCTCCTAGTCTAGTCAACAACTTCGTCTTCTAGTGTGCTTTTTGTTTAGCTATTTGCTAACAGTCTTATTGCCTTTAAAGTTTTTCCATTTTGCTGAATTTTTTTTTTAAAATGAAAAATTAGACATTCTTCAAAAACACGCAATTGATATGTAGTAGTCTAAATAAACACTGAACACATGTAAAAAAGTCGCAAATATAATGTATATAGGAGAAACCGGTATTTTAGAAAAGGGGAATGAAAGAGAGGCTACGCGGCCGACAGCTGATCAAACATCTGGAAAGAGTCGAAAACGCGTCCACACTCAAAGTCGCCATTTATACATTAAAGTTTCGAAACGATTTTTCTGGAGGTCATTTTTAAAGTTCTAAGGAGTCGAAAAATGCAAAAAAAATCCATTTTTTGAAATTTATAAAGTGGACTAGTACCTTAATACGAATTTTTTGCAATTATAAAAATGCTGTGATTTTTTATCATTTGATTTTTAACGCATTGATTATCATAAATCAAATCAAATGGTATAAAGAATAATTTTCTTGAAAAAAAAATTAATTGTATTGTTTTTAAAAAATTTTATAATTAAAGAAAAAATTAAGCAGTTTTGTTATTAATGTTGTGGTCGGTGTTTCTCATTTATATCATTTGATTGGTATACCATATAAGTGTTGCATCCATATCGAAATATATTTAATAATAAATCAATGAAGTTCAACTGACCATAGTAGAGTGTCTTAGTTTTGATTTTAAGGACCATAAGTATATGTTAGTCTGGCAACCGAGCCAGAAGCCTTAGAGCTTAGGATGAGGCTCTTCCTTACTGTTAGTGGTAGCGGGAATGGTGAACCATATCGTGAGGTTTAAGTCCTTTTCATCCCGGTTAGCATATTGTGCGCTCTCCCCTGATTTCAGCTCACTTGTAGCTTCTGGGTCGTAAAGGTGGCTCTTTTGACGATGACTTGGTTCCTAAGTAAAACTTAAATAGCGAAGGATAAATGATGGTGTTCATAAATTTGAAGAGTACCGGATGGATGAATGTCGTGGCCGTATTCATTGTAGTTCAACCAAAGTAGTTTCTTTATTCGCAGTGGTCAACCATCATATTTACGCATTTTAAATTTATTTATAAGCTCGGCGACCGAACGCACACTCCATTATTTTTTTTTAGATAAATTAATATTCGAATAATAATTTTTAAAACGTGCTGATGTACACACAAACGCATATTGCTTTTCAAAAATATTTTACAAATACTCCAGAGACCTTGAAACGTGAAGACATGCTGAAAATTTGCATTTCGATTTTCGGAACAGTTACAGTAACTCTCCTATATACTGCGAAGTAAATCTATTATCATTTACTGCGAAAACTTTAAACATACGTTTTCTATGAACGCACTGAATTTTTTTTAAGAATTGTCTTGGACATTTTATTCGTCCGCACATTTGTTCCCGCAGAAAATGGAAGACATATTCTTATACTTCTGCAAGAATATGCACATGAACCTATTTTTTCGTTACTTATCATCAATAGGATTGTTACACAGATTAATCCCGAAATTGGAAGATGGCCCACAATGCTCTCAACGCCTCATAAAACTCTTCAATAAGCAGAGAAATGGCTTAAATTTCTGAGGCTTCCATTGGTCGGGATTCATCAGTCAAGCAAATCAATATAGCAGCATTTAAAGAATTTATGAAAGCGCCACACACTATTTGAGCTACATCTACTTTTATCAGACAGAACATTTTTTGGGTAAATAAATCTATTAAAAATATTATGAAAAAAAGATCTCTAATTGGAAGTACAACAAAACTTTTTTTTTGTAAAAATACGAGGAAGGATAAACAAATAAAACCCAATTCCTATGAAATCTTGTATACATTTATTATAAATATGTCAATAGCATTTTAGCTGAAAACATTTTCTTTTCTTTTCAAATATATTAATATATTTATTCCTACTGTTTTTTTTCGCATTTACGATTCGTAAAATACACGTTAGAATGATGATTTTTATTTGTAAATGTAAAATTCATTCATCGAAATATAAAGCGGACGAAGATAATTCCTGTATCGATTGTTATCGGCTTGAATAGTACATGAATACGTGTCGTGTGTCAATAAGTTTATTGTATATATTACTATTATTATTTATTATCTCACGTTTTATCATAATCGTTACAGATAGTTGTAGAAAAAAACACAACCATCGTACGATGTAAGTATAACTACACATGGAAAATGGCTTTGGAAACATATCAGTTAAGATTGAGAAGGTTGAATTAATTGCAGATTATGGGCAATCACACCAGTGTGCGATTTGTAAGTCTTTTGATAGACGATATTAAAATGATTGAATGAATAAATATACTGATTACTAGTTTAAGTGAAAATCTAATCTGTATAAGGTTGAACTGGAATGCTATACTATGCTTCTGACTATTGTTCTTTCCAATAAAGTGTTGTAATTGGAAAACCAATGGCAATTCCATTTTGATATTACTACGAATTGAATTTGAATAAAACCTACTATAAACTAGTGTTCTAGCTGTTTAAACTAACATTTCCAAGACTGTTCTACGAAATGATTCAGAGCGATGCTCTATTTATTTAAATTGATGTAATAGCCTACAAAAATTAGATGCGATGCTTGCCACAATGAGAAGGGAATAAATAAATACCACATGGTAACATCATTTATACAATTCGAGTTCTTAATACAAATCGGTACTTAAGTTAGATTGGATTAGATAATTCGACGAAATTAGATACAAGAAGAGGTTGAATTCACGTCAGTCACGCAGCATCACTATATTTCCGCTGATGCACTTTTCGACATTTTAAAATAAGCTGCACAAATACATTCGCACACGAATCGATATTGACTCTGAAATGAAAAAAATAGCAGGACATCTTGAGATAAGAGGTAACATGAATGTATTTTGCTTGACACATTCTATTTAAAAAAAAATATTACAGGACGATCATGACCATATGAACTAGATGCTTCATCTCCAAGATACATGGAAATAACGTACCTTTCCACATACTCTCTTCTTAAGGGGGATAGCCACTGTGATGGGTCAAAAAAATTTTTTTTTTAAATCAAAGTTTATATGTTCAAAAATATGTGTACAAAATTGCAAGTCAAAATTTCAAAAATTGACTAAGTTACAATGATTGTAGTGAAAGCAGGTAGGCCGATCAGTTGCTCAGTATCTCATCGAAAAAGTTATTAAAAAAATTAAGAAAGTCAACAAGACCCCTGGAGATGAAGAGGAAGAACCGTCATATGGTCCAGGTCTCGATAGTTTAATATAGGCATGAAAATTTAAAAAAAAAAATTATAAATGATTTCATTACGAGAGAAATGGACTAAAATCTTTAAACGCATTTTTCTCGTAACGACTTTTTTTGAACTGGTCGCATCAATAACTCGAACAATTATTAACCGATGTCTAATTTTTTGTTTTTGTTTTGTTCGCCTTAGTAGTGGTTAAGGTTAAGCGTAGCCGATTTGAATTTGTTTTTTTACTATTTTTTAAACTATTTGAAAACCAAAAACAACAGTCGAAAAAATTAAAATATTGTCAATCGGTCACCATTTTGTGAAAAATCAAAATAAAAAATAACGGCTACGTACAACGATAACTACATTCATACAGATTACAAAATTTGTTTTTGTTTTTTTTTTTAGAGTAACGGCTTTTAAAAAATCGATGCGACCATGGAGGGAGAATTGTTTTCAGGCGCTACGGCATCGTTTCTATTGTTAAAACTATTTAATATTTTTTAATACAAATTTGTGGAAAAATTATTACATGTGTACTTAATAAAATAAAAAAAACCGATCCAAAAATTCCTTTACTTACTCGGTCAAAAAAAAAATTTAAAAATCACTCATTTTTTGGGCGTCACAGTGGCTATCCCTCTTAATTGTAGCAGTGCAACTCGTTTTTTATAAAAGCCTTACAAAAGCATTGCAAAATTGAAATATATGAACGAATCCTTGAAGTAGTATTTAATGAAACAGGATTGCGTGTTCAATGCAACCATACAATCAGTTACATAAGAGCGTGGTCACTGTTAAATTATAACAATAGATTTTTTTTAAAAATTCGCACATTTATTGTTTAATTGGTCGTCAATACTCAATGCAAATACCTTAGTAGCAAGTCCAATCTCCTCCAGCATTATTTATGGCCGGACACCGTCGGAGCATGCTTTCCACGAGGTTTTTGGCATATTATTTTGGAAAAGACCTCTAAATTTTCGGAACTTACCGAGAAAGTTGATCTAAATTACATGGCTTGCGTTTGCAAAGTTGCATTTTTGTTAGAGCTCACACATTTTCTATTGGATTTGCATCCCGTGACTGAGCTGGCCAATCTAAAGTGACAACCCCATTTTGCCCTCGCTTCACGCTCGACTCCGATGTTTTGAGTCGTTGTCCTCTTGAAGGTTCCAGCTCTCATTTTTCCTGATGAACCATAACTTGGCGGATGGTAATAAAGCTTTTTGATAGACTTTGTTCATTTTTTCGACATTCAAATTGTCTGTAAATAAGAACAAAGTTCCGAAACCCTTTTTTGAAAAGCACTCCCAAACACGGACCTTGACGGGGTGTTCAACAGTCCGTTGGAGCAGTCTATTAGTGGAGGTTGTCCAAGCGTGTTTGATGCTCGGAAATACCCAAAAGGAAGATTCATCAGAAAAGATCACGTTGCTCCAATCGCGGTCCAAGTTTTTCTTCGCCTATGACACACGTTTTTCAACGTTTTTTTCACCTAACATTGGCTTTTCCAAAGAACTCCGATATTTCACTTTATTTGCAAGCAAGTGCCTACGAATCGTTCCGTATGATATGTCGACACTTTTTGCTTTCAATTTTACAGCACCTTCACGTAGAGTCAAAGTTGGATCTTTCGAAAGCATTGCAAGAATCTTTTTTCGTCACTTTGCTTGCACTCCCGCGATTAGGAAGATCATCGACATTACTAACCTTTTTATAGCAATTTACTTGCTTACGAACTGCTTCGACTTCCCCATGTATTTCGAAGCAGCTGCTTGTGTTAATTTAGGTTCTTTTTCATGCGAACATAAAAAAATTGTCTCGAAGCGCGAGGCGTAAGTAGCACTAATTTCGAAAAACCATTTAAAGAACGAATGAATTCGACTAACACCTGATTCCTTCCATAAAGCATGGAGGACTGAGGTGCCCTTTATGTCATAGAAAAAGAAATAGATCGCTACGTTATTTTTTTACATGTAACAGTGACCACGCTCTTACGTAACAGTCTGTAAGTTGTATAGCCTGTAAGTCAGCCTATTCATATCCACACTTTTCAAACTACACACTTGTCGTGCCAATCGCAAGGACGACGGAATCCAATTACCCAGCACTGCAAAGCTCAGAATATTCGGGCGCCACTAAAACCGATGAAAATATTTGTTGGTATTGAGAATAAGGCGCTACTGCGAGACGGACAGTCGTTTCGTTGAGAAATTTGGAAAAACTCGAGGTTGCTTCGGTGTTGATAAAAATGTAGACGTTGAGAGTAAAATTAAACGAAGCGTGATTTTTCTTTTGGAAACTATGCAACTTCAGAAAAAGGTATACTTACAACATTTTGAACCATGCACGGGCGTTGATCACGCATTGTTTGAACTATATACAAGGGATAAACCGGCTCCCGGGCTTCCATTAATGCCAAAGCTGTATCCATAAGTATCAGGACACCAGTTCGTCCAATGCCTGCTGAGCAATGGACTATCACGGGCGGGTTAGCTGCACTTATACACCTGTAAAGATTCATATTTACTATCGAATGCGATCAATAGAACCCTTCACGCATGCACGTACTGATGAACACTTGTCGGAATTTCGTCTTCGGGACTCTCTCCATTGCTTACAACGCACTTCCTTTCGCCTAAGCCAAGTTCATCGACTCCATCCGCGTCTGCATCTAGCAATCGAACCTGTTTCAAACTCTCCTCAATCTCTTGGAGCAACGTTTTGTTGCGCGCAGTACGAACACGTTCAGTGAATTGTAAAAATAACTTTGGATCGGACGGCACACAATGATCGGGCCATGCCAAATATTGCATGTGCTGGATGGTGCGCTGCTCCCCAGTCTTCCTATCGCTTAGAATGAACTCGCGAAAAACGAAACTGCCAGTTTCGTCTGCTTGCTCGCTCAAGCACTTCACTGAGAATCCTTCGGCTAGTTTCAACTCTTCGCCAGTTACAGGCCAGTACTGATGACACTTTTGTCGGCCGGCTTCCATAACTGTTGTCAACATCACAATTAGGTGACTACTTTCCTGCTGTACCATTCGCCAAAAGTCAGCGGTGGTATTCGAGAGAGGTCCTTGCGTGGCGATATAACGATTCACAATGCCACCAGGTATTTCCATGTTTACGTAGTTGGCATTGACGTAGTCTCCTGATTGGGAATTAACGAGAACCACACGAGTGCAGTCATCTGCAGAAAAATTGAGAGATTAGCATTTTAATGTTGCTTAAATAGCGGATGAGTTAAGGACTCATTGCTGATAACATATATAAATATTGTGAAATCAACTTACAAGGAGATATGTCTCTATATCGATTTTTCTGAATGTTTTCTGGTTTCTTCGCTTCCGTTATAGCCAAATCTGGATTTTTTCTATACAGTTGCTCATATTGCGCCAACAGCGAACCGGATGCAAGGCCATCGCTTAATAGTAAAAGTGATTGAGTAAAAAGTGCGTCGCCATCCAATAGCTGTTGCCCGATGTCATCCACATTTTCAGGCACATATTGGTAGAAGGGCTCCTCTTCGGCCAGCAAGATTGACGGGTTTGGCTTAACGACCAACACCAGCTCGCCGGAACGAAATTCCCGTGAGGTTCGTATCAAATTCACGACTTGTTCGTGTCGCAATCCGTTCACATCGCGGCCGTTTATCATAACGACATGATCGCCTTGGCATATCTTTGGTGTACTTCGATCGGCGGGCGTGTTCGGAACCACTCGCGACACTTGAACGGGAAGACTCAAATCGATGCCACCTTTAACATTGAAACCGAATCGTCCTTGCTCGTCAGCCAATAGACGAATTGTCACCAGGTTTTCATCGGACGGAATTGGACTGTGCGTTTCGGAGCTGTAGACGGGCGGTGCGGGCGATTCGTAATTTCTAGCGCATCTTTCTATGAATCCTTCTTCTCTGTAATTATGAAACATTTATTTGCTGATTTGGAAATAGTGGAAGAAACTATTAAAACGTTATACATAGTTAATAGCTCTAAGTAGACCTGGGAGGATAGCTCCCAAACTTGTTGAGTTAATCAAAGAGAGACTTTTAGCCAACGCACGGCAAACAAGTTTTAGAATATTTCTTAAAGTTGCATTAGAATTGCTCACGCAAATTGTTTGATTCATTTTTGAAAGAAGAAAAAAACACTTTTACTCTTTGGATTTTCGTGAATTTTTTTCGGAATCCAGAAGCCAACATTTTGTAACAGTTGCCGATGATTCTCTCAAAAGTACTTACATTAAAAATAATATTATATTAAAATGCTTGTTATTCGCCTGCCTTTCTCATAAAATAAATGACTTGGATGGTTTTACTCGTAAGAATTTCCTCTTTCTCAACTCATTTTATTATTAGAATTTGCTTAAACTGAACTGAACTAAATAAATTTGCAGTTACGAAAAAAACCATAGAAACTTACTCATCACTTTGTAGTTCCCAAGCTTTGCGCGGTATCGATTCAGCTTCCTTTGAAGTGACTTTGTTGGCGTGCGGCGGACACGCCTTGGCAATGGTCAATAGTTGATTTTTTCCATTCAACGATGTCCCATTGCTTTCCGTGGTGGTGCCATTGATTGGTGAGGCTAAAACGCGTTTACTAGGCGATCGTGCGAAAACCTTACCAATTTTACCGCGCTGCTTGCTCTCCTGCACCGCTTGAAGCTCTGTTCGACCCGAATAATAGAATCTAACAGAAAACTAATGAGAATGTTGTTCTTGGAATCATTTAATCGATCCTTACTTTGAGCCCAGTGATAGATTCAAGAATCGTGGCAGTCGATGCGGTCGCTTTAAGCGAAAGAATGAATGATGTTCTACACACGATTTCCACAAGGCTTTCGCATTTTTATGTGAGCCCATGCAAAATCCGAGGAGAGTATCATAGTCCTCGCACTGAAAACAAATTTATTTAGTGTGCTTAGATGTTAAGCCGAAACATTCGGTTTAATTCAACCTACCGGTTCACGTCTTAATTGTATGAAAAAGTCTTTTCGTTTGAATGACACCTTGACCATCTTGGACCAGGAAAATGTGTTGATACGAATACTGTATTGGAATACTAGCAACCCAGTCGACGCCACGCCCAGCTGCAGTTCTTTGCCGGTTGAATCCTACGAACATATTCAATATGAGTTGATGTAAGCCAATCGAAACAGGTATTCTTCAAACCACTTACTGTTGCTTTATGTAAATCTATACCGTAGAGCTCTAAACGTTTAGCATGTTCTAAGTAATTATATTCTGCGTCGGCAGGAAGTTGACCACGATGAAGCTTATGAAGTTCGGATATGCGACGTTCAGTCTCGTCATTTTGGTCGGACAGTAATTGCATTGAACTAAGATATCCTGGTTGATGTTCGATCGGATTAAAATCGCCCAGTTCAGCTGAAATATGGAAGAAGAATACAATGAATGGGTTTAGCGTTGACACGGCTAGCGTTACTCTTAACCACATTTCAAAACACTAAACATACAAATTGTGTAAACTTTAACTAAATGTAAGCCCCAAACAGGCCTCCCGTAGAATTTCATTGGCAACAGTTCCCCAAATAGGTTCAACACTCATCATAATTTCCCACCGCGCAATTAGCGATTAATGGCTTTGGGAAACAAGAAACAAGTCAATTAATCAGATGCATTTTGCCATGACTCAGCGCTGCATTGTTTAAATTATTGTTCATATTTACTAAAAGATCAGTCCATTTGTCGGTGGTCTGATGCCAAGTACACCGAGTACGCCAAGTTCAATAGTCGCACAGGAACACATTGTAATTATTCATAATTTTTACTGCGTACAATCTGGAGTGGGCATCAATAAAGCCAATTAGCCATTTAACATTTTTGCACTTGTGGGGCTATTTTCAGAGATTTATTAAATCGTATTGTGCGGACTTTCAAGTTGGCCTCACTCTGACAACAGGGGCTTACGAATGCGACAAGAGGGTCTTCCCAGCGATCCAGATCATACTTACATTGCACAGTGTAGCTGGCCAGGAGACATTGTGTGTTCAGCGAACACGGCAGCTTTCCGTAGAATATATCACGTTTTATTTGCAGGTAGAATTGATATCTGGTGTACTCCTCTTGGAGTCTGCTCGGGTCGCTCACAAAGAACTGAAAATAGATAAATGGATGATGTAGCCATTAAAACAAATTGACGGTCGACAGCTTAGGCAAGACAATGGTGTCGCAGTCAGAGATATAAAATTTTAAGAGCAGCGAAATTCGGTCAAGTCACCTTTACTCACCTTAACTTTAAACTCAAGCAACGGCGCTGTATCCGCCGCACGAAAATTACTCCATTGTTTCTTGAATGATTTGTTCGAGTCAACCCACCGCTGCACGAAGATGTTTTCAGGTGAAGCAGACCAAGGAAGGCCGGATCGGAACCGACAAGAAAACGATGAAAAAGAAAGAACGTTATGTTAGCACATTAACTTGACTGGTTAAAAGTCCGTAATGGATGGATTATGTGTTTTCCTAACGACACTCATCATAATTCATAATTCTAGGAAAGTTCTGAGCAAGAACAAGAGTTGATTGCTCGTGGATGGAATAGAGGAACAATCATCGTCAGGGATTGATTGAATGGTTTTCGATGGTAAACTTACCACGACATCGCCTGGCTTTTGTGGAAACAGCAGCCCGAAGTAGTCCCTCTCGGTGAGCTCGAGATATTGGAACACCTGGTCGAGTAGTTCAGCACCCTTGGCACGCTTCTGGAAAAGTGAAAAGTCATAAAAATTTCAACAAATCTGTCGGAAAATGGGAAAATTTATAGCCAAAATATCTTTTGTAACTGATGAAATCCGTTGAAATTTGTCCACAAGAATTTTTCTCGAAATTCAAGAAAAGTTGTTCAACTTTTTCTAACTGCTAAATTTTTCTATTATTCTCAAACACTTTTGAAAAAAATTAGTACATTTTTTTAATAAAAACACAATAAGAAATGAATTTTTCTAAATTTTGATAATATATTTAAAACATGTTTTTGATGAAAATATTATTGGAACATTTATCGTTTGGTGGTCTTTCTGCACAGAATTGCACGTTAATTTATTTTAATTTTTTTTCAATTTATCCGATTCCTTTTTATTTCAAAATTTTAATATTAAAATTGACGAATCACGACCAGCTATTTTAGTTAAACAAAATTGGCTAAGAATTTTTTGCAACTCGACGACATAAGCTCGTTTTCAGGTTGAATATTCAAAATAAAATTATTTACTTTATTTACAAAATCTAAAGGCAACGTAGATGTTTAAAAAATAATTTCAGCGAATATCAACCAAAATCTTTATTCATGAAATTTCTACGTATAAATAAAATTAAAATGGTCAACTATGAAAATTGTTTAGATGTTTCGAAAAATTTCAAGTTTCACCTGGCTTCAACTTTTTCGAAAACATCTCACAAAAAAAAATTTGAACTAATTTCTGATATTATTTGTTTATCAGGTTTTAAAATAATTTTAGCGCAAAATTTTGTATTCTATGAATATTCGAAGAATATATTTCCTGGACTGGACTGATGTTAATATTTTCAAAATTATTTTGGACTGAATTTGCGGGGGGTTATGCTATTTTATGTCTTTCAAAATTGCTACATCTGAAAATAAAATGTTTTAAATGAAAACCAGTAAAGTTGTTACAAAATCTAACCAATAAATTTTATTTATGCACTAAGAAGCATACAATTTTTTTTCTTTCAAAATGACGAATGCGGTTTTCCAACGCGGCACGAACTTTTTTCTGGATATAATCGGCGGCAAGCCGTAAAGGCAATATCCAAATGAATTCAGCGCAAAAAATATGCATTTGATTTTTAAAGAACATTTTATTTTTTTAAATTGCAGGCATTTGAAAAGATGAGTTGTGACTTTTTAGTCACAAACTATTTTTTTCGAAATCGCGTATAAATTACTGAATAAATCAAGAATTTCAATGGGGAATCGTAAAATTCAAATGTACTACGATAAATAATTTACTTTTCAAGATACTGTCAAAATTTCAAATGAATCGGACAAAATTTATTTGAGTTTTGCTGTTAGCCGGTTTTAGAAATGAAGTTCCGACAAAAACACACCGTACGGTAAAGCATCACCAAAAAGGTTCTTATCGGGCAATACTACATGCATACTGTTGAAGGAGTCCTAAAGTACATTTTAAGCCAATTTTTTTTTGCAAAATAAACACCTTAATTTAAATTTGTTTCTTTTTTCTATTATTAGTACAACCTTTCCCTTTTTCTATTATTATACAGCTTCGGTAACATTTTAAACACTTTTCCCAAAACGAACAATATTTCAAGTATCAAAAAAATATTTCATGGCTTTTTACGGAAATAAATTTAGAGTCGATTTTTCAAAGATTTTAAATTGAGAAAGAAGTTGCTATCGTACAATTTTCCTAAATTCTAAAAGAAAGAATTTTTATTCTATGGATTTTAGTTCGATGTGTTTTAAATTAATTTAGGAAATAGGAAATTTGTGAAAAAATAATTTTGTTATTTTGAACTCTTAAAAATTTGTAATGAAACACTTTTTTTATTATGAATTTCTCCCTTATAAATTTAGTTACTTTACGAAGGAATTGTATTCAATGTAATACATTCCTGTGTATTGATTTAATTGTTTTTCAGCAAACTTTCTTGTTTGCTATTTAACCCAAAAAAATTGAATGGTTACCAGTAATTTACTAAAACTTTCTTTGCTTAGAGAAAAAATGGATCTTAGCCTTAATTTCTCTGCAGCACTAAATTAACGAACAAGCTGCTTCAAGCAATAGCTACTAACTTATCAGTAATAGCAAATATTTTAGCTGTATTTTTAATAAGTCAGCTATATTTTACGATAAAATTCAACAAAAAATTGTACAGTGTTTGATGGCAGATTAGGTACTTGTTATTTTATATTTTCATGCATTTGAATGAAAAATCGACTTTCAATTTAAGAAGATATTTTTGTCGAGCGAATGAACTGAATTCTTTCATTATTGTTTGAGAATCTAAAGTGTTCATACAATTTTTAGAATATAATGGAACAGGTTCGTCTGTGTTGTGGTTGGCAATTGAGTGATCATGTAATTATTAATAAAATTGAGAACAAAATTCCTTCAAATTCAATTCGAGGTTGCATACAGTACACTATGCTTTTACATATGTAAGATCTGATAATAATAAACATTGTCTTATGATTAAAGGTACTTCTGAAATGATTGCATCCAACAAAAAGGTATTATTTATTGAGAAGTTCTAACATCGATCATTTCTTAGCTATCATCAATATTTTGGAAGTTGTCCAAAAAGAGGATGAATTCTACCCAAGTTATCTTACTTTTGAGAATAAATATTCAAGATACCACTGCTTCCAAATGCATTTAATTGAAACGCGACACTAATCGATTGTGATGATTGCACCTTGTGCTCCTCCAAAGAACCACTTCAATTTCATTTGCTTTGCCAGTTGCTTTCGTTCTTAAGCTTGCACCTACGAGTATGTAGAATACGTACTCACCTCTATGTGAAATGTGTATGTACTGTCATCGAGAAACAATACAGTGACACTAATTGTTCGTGGTTTCTTGTCACGCGCCAGTTCTGCACTACGGTTTTGATATCCACCACTTAATCCACCGAGACGCAAGCGTTCAAGCATCGCATTCCATGCTTTTTAAGTGTAATTGCTCTGCAAATACAGAAAAAGAAAAGGAAAATACAATGAATAAATTATTAATGGACTGAATCGGAATCCGAGGGAAGGCATTGAGTTGTTCATTGAAGCCCCTTAAGTACTAATTCGGTTGGGTTGTGCCTGCGATAGTCGCGGTAAGGAAATCCAAATCGACTTCGAATTTCTTTCAATGAAGGTGAACATTGTGCTGCGGCCTTGACGACTCATTCTTGATGGTTGTTGAAAGGAAATGAAATGTAAAAGCTAGGATTAACCGGGTATCAATTAGAATCCAATGAAGCGACACCACAGGGGATCAAATACATGGGAAAAGAAAATTTGATTGATTGAGCATATAAAATGAACAGAAGACTATTTTGTAGTTGAGAATAGGGTTCCGATTTTTATTTCCACCAACGATAGATGTTCCTTAAAATAGTTCTTATTTTTATTTTTTATGAACTGCTCCAAGACAAAAATGATTTCTTAGTGAATTTCAGACAGTGTCTTTTATAAATGGTTATTAAATCTAATCCTTGTGTTTAAGGTCGGGTGAGCAAGATGCACAAGGCAGAACTTTGCAGCCTAGCTTTCTCTCTAATATCACACAAAGTGGTATGTAAGACATGCGTCTTTATATAATCAAAAATGGATAGGACATCGTCATGTCTGTTATCATTGCTGCTTCTTTTCGACAAAATTTTTCATATGATATGCCAATTATACAACAATTACTTTTAACTGTAATCATTTCAATAGTCAAGAGGACCAAATAACTTGCCACTTCTACAGAAGTCTGCCACATTGCCAACAGCATCTTTTTTCGATGCAGCCAGGTCTCTTGCTGTAGGGGCTCATATTGTAAAATTTGAATCCATTGCTGCTGCTAGATTCGAGTTGAATATCTTGAATTCATTTTTTCGAAAATTAAAAAAAAAAACAGAAGAAGAAATTGCTCCACTGAATTTTATAAAGCAGATGCAAATACCTCTTTCATAAAAAATACCCAAACTAATGCTTCTAACAAACCAGTGTTATTATTTTGACGACGAAACATTTTCAAACGTCCGTCCATAAGGTTTAGAACTTTGTAAAGATACGATACAT
The DNA here is from genome assembly GCA_963942545.1 of Oxycera nigricornis. Classification (NCBI taxonomy): domain Eukaryota; kingdom Metazoa; phylum Arthropoda; class Insecta; order Diptera; family Stratiomyidae; genus Oxycera; species Oxycera nigricornis. The sequence continues at coordinate 11,638,776 of OZ012663.1, read as the reverse complement.
CTTCTCAATACGCTATGCTTTTTGAGAAACAAGAAAGTCTACGATGGACCCCTCAATTCGTATAATAGGAGGATTTTTGCCAAAGTACAGCAAACTGAAAAAAAAACTTTATTCCAAAAGATCGTAAATTGTCTATTGTTGACTTTCAACTTCCGAGATTAATAATATAATTTAAAAAGGACCCGCTAAGGTCGCTATTGTTGCATACGAATTTTCTCACGAATTTAATTTAATTTCTGAATTCTAGATTGAATTTGATCGGATAATTCAGAAGCAGAAAAATTTGTTTTAATTTTTTAACTATTTGATATTGTCCAAAATGAATACATCGACAAAAATTAGGCTGAAATTTTACAAAATGTTCCTTCATTTTTTGAAGATTCAGACACATTTTCAAAAGCAATAAAAAAATATGAAAATGCAAGCGGTTTTTTAGATTTCGAGGGACTAAGCAAACGATAATTTCATCTTGTAAATATAAAAAGTATGTGCTTAAACGAAAATACATAGCTTTGAAAATCATTAGGGTTTTTTTCTTTTTTTTTCAAAATCAAATTCTTTTTATGTTCGCTAACGGAAACAAGGAACGACTAGTAGAAAATATTTCAGCGAAAGTATTTTATAGAGCCATGCAAGATGATAAAGTAAATTTTCTGATTTTTTTCTGGTTTGTAATATAAAAATTTACGCAAGAAAATTTACTTGAGCATATATTGTCATAAAATATTTGGATGAAATGCGCGTACATTATTGATTTTAATATATTTTTAAAATTAAAAAGGCCTTGCAAATTTTTCATCAAATTCCTAATTGAGATATGAATCATTCAGAATTTTTATTTTATTTTCGGACATTTTTTTCAAATATCAAATATATCGTGAATTGTTATATTTAATTTTTAAAATATTGTATACTGAAAATTCCACAAACTTCTAACCACGTTTTTTAAAATTTAAAGTATACAACAGAGTTTTGTTATTTTTTTGGGAGAAATCTTATATAATCGATGGCGCAAAAGCTATAATTGGACCAACGCCTTGGCGTAATATTAGATTTACCTCATTTGCTGAAACAAAGGAACACTAGGAGGTGAGTGATTGGTAAAACGCTTGTCTGTGAGTATTACCCTGACTTAACTCAGCACTAGGAGGTGAGATGGTCAGCAACCCATTTTTATTACCCATAAAGCTGGGTGCACTGATAGCCCTTAAATCTCATTTCAGAAAACCTGGTACTTGGTGTATAGGTGCTTAAACCAGTAAGCCAATCATACTATTTTTTTGACAGTGCATATATTGTATTTTTTTCTTTGAAAAATGAGCTCATCGATATTTCAAAATATCAAAATATTCATCAATTTTTTATCAATTTAATCATTAAAATTCCTAATGCTCTGTTTTCATCGATTTTTTCTACAAATGCGATTGTTATGTTTTATGGAGCATTTTTGGGCATGTTCGTATTTTTGGCAAAAAAATTTGTTTTTCGACGACTAACACATCAAGCGGCGTATTTCAAAAATGGATGTACGCAACCAAATGAACTTTAATGAGTTACTTTATGTCTCCACAAACTTATGAATCTGAATTTCTCATAGTTTGTGAGTTGTGTAAACTACAGCGGCTTTGAATATTACCGAATATTACATCATTTGAAATTTTCAAAAAAAACCTTAAACTTCTATCCTGAACAAGTCGAAAATCTAAGAAACGAATTCGTGGATTTTATTTCGGGCAATTGTTAATTTTTATTTGACTGTAATTTTTCTATATTTCGCACAATTTTTACGTTGCATCAATTGTTTTCATCCCATTTATGAATTTTTCTAAAGAATGTTTTAAGAATTTAATCGTGTAAAAAAGTAATTGTATTTCAGGCCATGATTGATTTAATAACATTTAATTTGTTGATTATTGGAATTTTGTTTGAAGTGGTAAAAAACGTTACATTATATTTTTTTTTTGAAAATTTGGTTTTTAATAATTATACTTATTTCATAGATTTTTTTCAACAGTATTTTCATGAAAATTGTTTTCTTTTTGAATACCAAAAAAATATCTAAAATAAATTTCAGTTTAGCCAATACTTTCTCCTGAGCAACTTATAAAAACTATTATCAATAATTAATGATAATTGTTATGAATTGTTCCAATCAGTGAAAATTAAAATTTCATGATTTTGATAAATTTCTTAAAGTGCTGATTTTTTTCAGTTTGAAATGCAATTATCATGGTAGAACCTGAAGTCAGTTCGTGCACTTGAATGCTCGCTGCCGTTTTTCTTCGACACTTCAGACAAAAATTACTCCTTTTGAAAACTGCAATTATGGACCCTTTCGAAGCTATTATCTTCTTGCGGAAGAAAATTGCTTTTCCTTTGCCCATAAACTCGTTCCGTATGGAAACCGATGAGTTCATATTGGAAGTGCATGTACATATGTCTGCACAAAAGTAGGTTCATGAGTTGCAACGACAATCACGAATTACCTTTTGTCTTTTGTGGACCATACGGCGAGCATGCAGCAGTGGAGTGCCTTGAAGATGCTGGTCTGCAAGCAGGTGGGTTCTCAGAAAAAATACATAATTTGACGCCGACTTGCACTTTAGTTTCTGGTTGTTTGCCATTTTCCAGAACAACAACAAGAGATCATTAGCGTTATTTTAAAGGTCGACTCCCGAGAACCGCTTTTCTTTGGCGATTGTTCCTCAGTTTCTTTTTATACCAATGCGCCAGAGTATCTTAAACGTAAAGTTCAATCGATTAGTATTCAATGCAGGGAATGATTTTTATCAAAATATATTTCATCATATCCGGCGCGGAGTGGAATCGAGTCTGGTGATTGTGGATTTCGCGCGATATCCCACGTTCAGGCCTATTCCGTTTGGGAAATAGTTTTGTCACACTGTGGCGACTTTGGAGAGTATTTACCTTGCATACTAACGGAATTATCGGGAATTGTGCCATTACTAATGAATGCATGAATGATGGGCCGATGACCATGAATGAATAGCTCCTGTTGCCAGCCACACAAAAAGATAAAACAGCGTTTTACGATGCGACAAAGAGATGGAAACAGATAAATTATTATTGGTGTCGTCTATTAGCACTTGCCTAATGCGGGCATTAATCGCTTTTGGAATGAGATAAGTACTTGGTCGTGTGTTGAATTGGAAGGGCATTAATTCGTTAGTCGATTATGAATAAATGCTTATCATTGGTTTTAGTATTTGTAGCGTGGCTTAGAGGCCACTGAAGTTTGAGCATTGGGATTGTAATTGTTGTACCGGTCCCCGCTAGTATGATTTTTGTGATCATTCGAAATGGTCAATTTAAAAAAAATCTTTACTGTCGATAAAATTTATCGGGAGGTAAGTAGTTTGAAGCGACGTGAGTTATTTCAAATATCACAGAAAAATTAACTTTTCGAATTTTCACGAGGACGCTCATAACTTTCAAACAATGCTACATAAATGTATGATTTTATAGTTTTCTGTAGGACAGGCGATTCCCTACAAAAACTACCAAATATTTTTCTTGCATTTACCAGGGGTGGCTAAAAAAATTTGAGACTTGCAGTCATTTCAGTTGCTAATCCTGTAAGTTACTGATTGAGGGGCATCTAATTAGTTAGTTAGTGTATTTGAATCGTTATCTCTGAATTTATTAAAATTAGAACACAGGATTGATTGAGGAATTGAAACAGAAAAAAGGAAAAGAAAACTTTCAAAGAAATGTCCAATCTTTTGAGAATCTGAACCTTTACTTGCCAGAGTAAAACGTTGTGCTCAACTATTCCAATGCGAAATGCGTTTTTCATAAAATTAAAAAGTAATAATATCCTGCGACGTGAGAAACTAATAAAGTAAATTAAATATTTTTGCCAAACATTTGCGACAAAAAATTTGGAAAAATTCCTACAAATAAACATACGAGGGTAAATAGAAATCGACTGATAAAAACATATATTTTTCTCATCAATATGAACATTGGCAATCATTCAAGCATATCGGAAGATATTCCGATAGATTGGTATTTAAATAAACTACAAATATTGCATGTTTACACGAGATTTTCTTATCTAATATATGTATGTTCAACCATCAAGCAAATTTTGTGTTAATAATCCTTTAGTATTCGTTCACAGGACAATATGCCGACAGTTATCTTATCAGTCGGGAAGATTATGATAACGCGTATCTTTTCAGGTTGATTGTGTAAGATTTTATGGTATTAGAACACATTATAACTATCACGAGTCACTCCCGGTAGAGGAACGTCTGTTTGTCTGGATATAGTGCGTTATATAATATTTAGGTATTTTTAACATTTTTATATGTGTGGTTTCTATGAGATTTTTTTGAGTTATTTTAGTAGAAAAAAATCTAAAATTTTATTGTTTTGAAGAAATAGTTTTCAATATATCATAGACCCAGTTTTTTGGGAAAATATTAGAGGTAGTAAGCGAACAGAAAATCTTTACATAGTTTCCTCAAACAGCACCAACTGTGAAACTATGAAGGAGCTGTGTTATGGTTTATAGTCTAAGATCCGGAGGCAAAATTCTGCATACATGAAAATTCATGACAACTGTAGCAGCCAAGAGTTTGCGGACTACTTTGAGACGCTTACTTATTATTTAAGCAACCGTAGATTCTTTACTTTAATTTCAAAACATTTTTGCATGGATTGGAGTTTGCATTTAAAATTCATTAATGATTTTATTTTCATCGAATTGTATCTTACAACTCTGGGAGGTAAGAAGCAACTATGCATTTGATACTTTAATTTAAAAGCAATCACCCAAGCATAAGACATTCATGCATGTCTTCGATGAGTTTGTTTCATTAAAATGCCATATAACCGTTGCATTCAAAGGAGTTGATGGCAATTGGAAGGAAACACTCTATATTTATAAGTACATAACTGTAAATATTTTTATTTCATTTGACAGCAATTATTGATTATTGTCGTTGGCGTCAATGCAGGACCTTGGAAATGCAGAATTTTTTTTTAAAGGAGGTAATAAAAACCTTCTCAAAAGTAATGCAAACATTAAAATTGACCAAAAAACATTTTTACCAAAAATTTTAGTTACAAGGTCCTGCATTCACAACGACGATGTTTGTCATAAAATTTTATGAATGTATTCGATGCATTCGTTTTCCATGACCTATTCTACCTTAAAACCGTGGCAACCAAAAGGTTGCGGTCAACTGCAGCAAGGTGCCTCATTTTTTAAGCAACTATATATCTGATATTTTAATTTGAAAACAATCGTTCATTCACAAAATCCATCAGTTGTCCGAAAAACATTCCTGTAGGTCCTCGATGCATTCTTTTCACATGAAAATACCTGAATGCATGAATATATTCGACGAATGCATGTTTCTCCAAAAAAAAATCTCCTTACAAATCAGCTAATGAAAGGTTCTTGCTTCCAAATTCCGTTAGGCAACCCGGGTGCAATGTTTTATACTGTCAATCGTCTTTCAATTGAAATCATAAAAAAAAACAGATATATGCAGAATAATGCCTCCGGACCCCGTACTATTAGCGGAGCATATCATCAACAGAAGGAAACAACTGGCAGGCTCTATCTATCAATAAATATCACTGTAATCAGATTTCAAAGGATCATCTATACTACAACGTCGGAAAGCTTGGCTTACTAACGGATTACAATTTCAAGCAAAATAATCCTAAGCACATATCATACATTGGAGGGTCATTTTCTACGGTTTCGAACTCCACATATTCTTCATGCTCCCTACATACCCATGTAAAATCTCAACATCAATCCAGTACAATACGTTTAGATTGCAACGAGGTTGTGAACGAAATACAAGTATGTATCACATTTAAATCAAACAGCAATTGATTAGTATTGTTTGGATCGGGGGATGATGTCTATTTGTTCAACCAGCTTGGGGTTAAGAGTGGTAATCAAATCGAAAGGATTTGCTACTAGATTAATTTTCATCTTTAATCTCGTATTATTTACACTTTAAATTACATTCGCTCCATGGCAGTTATGCAGCTATTCTTGTTATTTAATTTGCTCTCATGATGTTTTGATTGAAAACCGTTCGTATATAAGTACGTTTATATGTAAAGTATGTTTGGTAAGAGCGCGACACACCGCATAGCTCTCCTCTATTTCGAGATGAAGGAGTGACGTTAGTTTAATTTTAGGTTTTAAAAGGAAAACATCTTTAAAAAATGAGTAAAGTTTTTTAAATTCGGTTTGAGGCTGAAGTTATAGTTTGCCACTCCTTTGGACCAAAAATGATTCAAAAAGCTGTCTCAAAGCACCTTAAAAATTCAGTGACATTCGTTAAGAAAAGGACGAAGCGGTATAGGGAAACCGGAAACGTGGATGACTTGCTCGGCAGAGGAGAAATAAAGAGGACGGTAGTCGAAATATTTAAGAGAAATCCGAGTACTTCGTTGAGAAAAACACGAGAAATGTTATGCAAATAGAATATTAACGTGTCACTATATAAGGTTCACCACTAGTTTAACGAAGCGAAGATCGCAAGCAGGGCTGCAATATCTAAACCAATGTTTACACCCAGACATATCGAAAGGAGATTGTAGTGGGCTCAATGGAATAAGTATCGTGACTGGACGAAAGGGATCATTACAGACGAATCCTCAATCAGAGAAAAAAACACAAATCCTAGGTCGAGCGAACTGTCCAACATCCTGGAAAGGTCCATTTTGATGGTAGCATTTGGCAAACTATTAGTTTTCACTGGGATCTTGACGGCTCGAAAAGTGATGGAACTATATTAAAAAGGATTGCTGCCGTCCGCCAAAATTTTATACGTTAACGGTAATAAGACCACTGCCAAATATCGAAGTTGACTTTGCATAGTTTTTAAAGAGGAAAATGGTATCAAGGGATCACAATCGCCTAATGCCAATCCAAAAGAAAACGTCTGGGTCTGGGTAATAGTATTGCGAACTTTAACTATCTCATTATTTGACGTCTTTATAAACCGAAACGGCAAGCTCCTGAAAATATATATTAACAGCAGTAATAACTTCCTCGTTTCTCTCAAATCTTTGTCCACCATGCCAATTTTTGAGGTTAGAGAACAGAACGCCATCTCTATGTCAGGCCCGGGACTTATTAGCCCACCGAAGGAAAACATCAATTTTGTCCCGTAGTACCGCTGGTTGCACTTGATATTGTGCTTTTATATAGCCGATTGACTACCGTGTCTTACATATACGACGTGTCTAAAAAGTTCGCGGAATTCCCTCCCCACGGTTTGTTGTGGAGCAGTGGGGGCAAGCCAGTGACCTCGCCCCACTCATTGCACTCTAACTGAACCTCAGTCCAAGTTTCATCGGCTTCTGAGTCTGTTGTGCGGTTGTGTGAATTTTTTCCTTAACCCTTTCTAAGTATCGCGTCGCCATCATGGAAATTTCTTCTAATGAGGAACAGCGAATCATCATTAAATTTCTCACAAAACTTGGTAAAACTCTTACTCAAACTTTCAAGGACTTGAATACGAAAGACGTCCTTCCACTTCAAAAACTGAAGAAAGCATTGATCGCATAAGAGATGTAGTTTTGCAAGACAGACGAATATCTATCAGACTGTTGTCTGATCATCTTGGTTTAAATAAGGACACTGTGCACACAATTCTGAAGGAAAATTTGGGAATGAAAAAATTGTGCGCCAAAATTGTTCCAAAAATTCTGACAGAAGATCAAAAAAATCGAAGAATTCAATGCTGTGAAGATTGGCTTTCTGCTGAACAGGACATGTATTTTCAAAATGCTACTTCGTGGACGCCATTTTGGGGACGTTGAGAACAATAAAAAGGAGACAACGAGGCTACTGAAGGACCTGACTGACGATCAACTGAAAACGTGTTTTCAGCAGTGGAAACATCGTTGGAGCAAGTGCATTGCATTAATGGGGAGTATTTTGAAGGGGACATTGTACCATTACAAAATTAATTGTAAAATAAAACGTTTATAAAAAAATTCCGCGAACTTTTTACACACACCTCGTACTCTGCTTCACACTCATCAGACCTGGCTCCCACTGACTGCCATTTCCTCCGAAACCTGGGCAGCATTTTGATAGGATAACAATTTAATTCCGACAATGCTCTCGTCCACCAGGATTTTGTACCACTGGCCTGAACAACCTACCGCTTAAATGGCAAACGTGTACAGATAATATGGGTGCATACTTTGAAGAATAAAATATTTTTTTTATATTTGTAAATCATCTACAAACTTTGCCTTTTTTTCCACAATTTTCATCTTTGACGACATACTAGATTTATAATTCTAACTTTCTGTAAAAAATTAATTATATTCAGTAGCAGAATATCAGTTTGGAACTATGTTTCATGTCAAATTGTGTTTTTATTTCGAAACTGTGAACATTTATGATGCACTTTTTTAATTTCCTGTTTAAAGGGCTTTTTGGATTTGTTGAATTTCCAAATGATTTTTTTTTCACAGCTCTGGCAGGAACTGTATTCCATTCTTTGTTGTCTTACGAAACAATCATCCGATAATGACTCCAAAAAAGTGGTGTTTTCACCTGAAAACAACAAGGTCACCGCTTTACATTTCCTCCGACTGCTACTCCCATCGTTAAGCGACTGCAGATAATCTGTTTGTAATCACCACAGCACGGTAGTTGGGCTCTTATCGTCCGGCAACGGCACCAACATTATCGACATTCCGACAAGACAGCGATTAGTGCGACGGCACAAGAAGTGGTAATTCATTTGATTTCCACAACGCGCGATGTGTGGTTCATTGACACCACCACACATTTGATTGCTCAATGATTCGCTGTTTACACGATTTTCTGGCGATTGTATGGATTGATGGACCATTTTCGGAGCCAACGACGAAAATCGATTCCAGTAACGCAAATCTTTATCTGATGATAGGACCCGGTCTCATCTCAGATACAAATCAGAACTGCTTGCTAATTGATTGGCTGATTGGAAATATTCAACATCGAAATTAGTTTATGAGCTTTCGAAGCAATGTGGTGGCCAGAGCTGCTCTTTGGGTGCTTGGAATGTTATCAACAATGATTGGCTCCGAATCCATGTGTGGAAACAAGAACGAGCCTATTTATAGTGCGATAATGCAATCAATAGACAATGATTATTGTGGACAAACTTACTATCTAGTACAATATTATAATTTATGATAGTACTCGTCAATGATTGATGATGGTGTCTTCCGCAATCGGATTAAGAAGAAGTGAAAACAAGGAAACCAATGAATAAGTAACTCTATTTTCCCAAAACTTTTAAGATTTGCTACCAATTATGCGTCTGGACCTCTGTTTAAGTAAGTAAAAAAAGTATGGCTCAAAGATTATTATTTTTGGCTGATCCGAAGGTAATTAATTTTTTAACGGGTTCCAACTAAACGCCAAGCTATTGTTAGAAACATTTCCAGAAGTTTTTTTTCTAGCCAAAAATTTCTCTATGACGTCTGTATCTCTTTTAAGCTTTTGAGTTATTTGGCGTCGAGTTAAGTTTTTTTCTTTTCACATAATTATGTTAAATTTGACTTGAATAGCAGTTTTTGCGATAGACAGACCACAAAAAGTATCCATGAAATGATTCAAAAAAATTCACATTTCAGAAATCTATAATCTTCTTGAATTTACCAAATGGATTGGTATATTGTATATATTAGCAGCATTTTCAAATAAGATTTGTCGAAACAAGCACCTACATGAATTTTCTATAATTCTCGCTAAACAATCTCTATAAGAGCATAACCCATTTAAGTGTGAAGAAGAACTTCTGTAACCGAGATTGATTAGAATCGCATGAAAAGTTCATTGGAAATAGTATTTGAATAGATGAGATTATCAGATTCTTGGTATGTGCACACCTACATAGTTTCACTACTATTAATTTTTTTATTTATCTAAAAACGTTTTGGCCTTTTTTTGGTAGTTCGTTTAATGGATGAATCGATCGATCTTGAAGCTACTTTTATGGGATTAATGTTGGAATTATGCTTTTTGTTCGAGTCATGGAAGGGAAATATTTGTATGTTGTTGAAAATATGCCTTTTATATCGTGCTAAGAACGTTTACGTTATTGATGCTTTCGAATAGTTTGATTTTTAATTGCGTGCAAAAGTTTAATTTATTTTACGCTTATCTGTTATTCGAGGGGGCTAAGACCACTTTAACTCGACTTATTAACTTTGAAATTATTTAAATGACACAAGAGCTTTCGTAAAATTAAAATTAGTGTTATTTTCTCACAAGAGTTTAATCTGCTGTTAAATATACAATAGATTTTACAGTACCTGGCCAATGAATTACACTCAAAGTATTTTTCTTCGAAATGAAACAATAATGACCACAGGTACAAGTCCCGTGTGGGTATTTCAATATTTTAAGAGCAGTAAATATCCTGGCTGTTTTTCTATGCATTTATTACCTTGTTTTTATTATCTTAATTCATATTATTCTAGAGAAATTTGGACATTTTAAAATTTCCGTTCTGTATATAAGCGAGTGTTAAAAGGTCCTTTTAACATTTAAATGGTTCTTGTGAGTGAAGACAGTGTAAGAATAGGATTTTAACGGAAATGTTGGTTAAAACTTAAAAGTAATATTTTTTTAACAGTGCTTAGTGTGTAGTAATAAAAATTCGGTCATAATGGGAAAAAAAGGACATTTCTAGTGACACAAAAGGAATCGTGGCAAATTTATTAAAGAAAAAGACTTTTTCGCAACGGAAAATTGCTGAAATGTGCAATATTTCACAATGGTCAGTAAAAAATATAAAAAAAAATGGTAGATAATGGAGTAGATATTCGATTGGACAAGAGGGAGCATTGCAAAAGTGTACGAAAAACAACACCACGAACTGACAGGAAGGTTGTTTCAATTGTTGAAAGGAACAGAAAGAGTCCAATAAAAGTGGTCCATAAAATGGTTTCGGAACAGGGCGTTGAAATTTCAGAGCGCACTCTAAGACGTCGGATGAAAGAAGCGTATTTGGACTGCAGGAGGATAACCAAAAAACCGAAGTTAACTCCTGCAATGATAAAGAAAAGACTGGCTTGGGCAAAGACGCATAAACACTTCTCAACATCTGACTGGGAAAATGTAAGCATATTTTTTTTAACTAAAGGATATTAAATATTTGTAATTGAAACATCTCACAGATTTGCTTCTCTGATGAATGCCGAATCGAAGTGACTGAAGAGCAAGCAATTTATGTAAGAAGGAGACCAGGTGAAAGACTGTTGCCTCAATGTGTTGAGCAAAGGGTAAAGCACCCAATAGCAGTCATGATATGGGGTGTGATTTCTGGGAAAGGACTCGGAGCCTTATATTTTGTCGAAGGTATGATGAACTCCGACCAGTATCTGAGAGTTCTAAAGGATGTTTTTCTTCCTCAAGTGGCAAATTGGTTCGAAGAAAAGGACCAATATATATTTATGCAGGACGGCGCACCCTGCCACACTGCTAAGTGCGTGAAAAAATTCCAAAGTGAAAATAATATTAAGGTTTTACATTGGCCAGGGAATTCACCGGACATGAATCCCATCGAGAATGTATGGGCAGTTTTAAAAAAAAAAAAACAAGTTTCAAAAAAAAGTAATCGCAATAAAGCAGAATTAATTAATTCTATTAAAAAAGTATGGTTTCATGATGATCTAATCAAAAAAAACTGCAGAAAATAACATAAAAAGTATGGAAACTCGTGTAAGGGATTTAGTAAAAAATCGAGGTAGTTGGACGAAATACTAATTTTTATTTATATTTGAATGTCCTTTTCTTTAAATACTACATTAAATGAATTGAAGAATATTCAATAAAAACTAAAAAAAACATGCTGTATATTATTGTCAACTGAAAAATTTTAAGGCTAATATGCTAATGATTGGTTTGAGTATAATTTATTGGCCAAGTACTGTATATGGCTCTGATATAATTTCTTAAACAAATGGCATATTTGTTTATTTTATTTTATCTTATCGCATTCCCAATTGGAAAATGCAATCGCTGGATCAAGTATCGCGTTGCATATTTCGATAATGAAAAATGCAATTCTATAGACTTAAAGTTGTGAGGTGGTTGATTGGATTTATTCACTTGTCTTAAACGAGAACGGCAAAGACTACAGATTAACTCTACCAACCCAACGAAATAGCTTCATGTGATTGGTTAGAAATAATAAAAATAGGAATAGCAGGTATATTTAAGGTTGTAACAACAAGGTCTTTATTTCGGGTCTAAGGTTCATAATATGATAATAGATCTTTATGCCAAAAATTGAAGGTTTTAATGATTCTATTTTTTTCAATTTTCATACAAAGTTGGAATACATTTCAAATTATCTGCTACTCGCCTTAAATTCCAAACAAATCGATGTACATATATTAGCTAAGATTATTGTGGCAATAATTTTCAAACAAGTGGGCGACGTGTCCTCAAAATTTATAACTTGAAATAAAATGAAAAATTTTAGTTGTTGATAAATATTTTAAAGTTTACAATTATATATATATATTATATTACAATTAAATTTATATATATATATTATATTACAATTAAATTTGGTTCGGTGCACGCGACAAACATTTCCAAATTCGTTTCTAGCATCCTGGCAAACTTTTACTTTCATTTGAAAATGTATGGCGCGTCCACTGGTTGGTGAAATTTGTCGCGCTTGAAATCGGACACTATTAATCTTATAAGAAACAACGCCATTTAGTTTGAATGATAACTAAAGATTTTAAAAAGATTAATATTAAATGAAAATGTAAGGCAATTTAGTTTTAAGGTACTATTTCCGTCAAGAAGACCCAAAAGAGCAAATTTTCAAGAATTTTTTTCTCAGCGCTTTTATTGAATATTCTCACATAACTTTTTTTAAAACATTATTTTATTGTGAAGGGAATGCAAAACAATTTTTGTTATTGATTTTGATTCTATTTTTGTAATTTATAGAAGGTGCCAAAATAACGGCGTTGAAAACACACTGCCCCATTACGGACAGTTAATCTCGAGATTAGTAATTGTGGAACAAAAAATTCAAACAGTTTCTTAAAAAGGAAGGTGTTGTACAGGGTAATTTTTCACAATTAGTCAAAAATCGATAAAAAAAATTAATGGTGAATGTTTGAAAAAAGTTAAAAACAGCATTTTTTTGCGTGCCAAAAAATTTTGTTTATTTTTGGCCAAATTATAGCAAATTACCCTGAAAGATATATCAGTAAACAAATCGCTACTAAGATTTATTAAAATCGGTGCAGCCAATCTAGAGATTAACTGTCCGTAGTTTTAAAAAATGCCGTTTTAAGAAAAACGCGTTTTAAGTTTTTTAACGGTTTTATCAGAATTTCATAATAGCCGGAAATTTATGCATCTTACTATTTAATTAATCGTGGTACATGAATATCTGAAAATATAGATACTATGCACTATGTTTGCTTTCTAATTTTCACGCGGAAAATAATGCAAATCATAAGATGCGCCTTCGGCTTCGGCCTGTTTCGAGCCACACGCGAGTTTTAATTAATTTTTCTATTTTCTAGAAAAAAATATAAAATGTTATCCCAAACTCGGAACTTTTTAATAAAACACTTTTAAACCACTTTAATATTCACAATTTTCTTTATTGCTTAACCAACTTAGGATTCTCTTAAAACTGAACTTGGACTACAATTCAATATCTTATTTATAGCTTGCTATTGTTTATACAGAAGCGATCTTATTCGCAATTAGTCTGCGGATAAGTTTCGTACATTAAAAGGGAATTCATGTCTGTGTCAATTTATTGTCCACAGCTCATTCACATTTGACATTGTTTATAATAATATGATTGAGGTACTTCGATTTGCGAAATCAATTAGTTCTTCTATCATTAATAAATATAATGAATTCAATTAGTCAAACGATTCTGTCATCACTATGCTTAATGAATTTGATTGTTTATATTAAAGGGAATTGGAATATAGGTGAGTCATATCAACATAGATAATTACGTGACTCATGTTCTTTGTGAAGGGGATGATAATTGAGATGTACGTGGTTTAGGGATAGGAATAAATGATGTTGTTATCTCAGAATCGGTTACAGGTGTAATATTTGAGATTACAGATGTAACTCGCGCGCACTCACTTAAACTTATACATACCCCGTTATAATTTTCGAATTTCATCGAAATATTCTGGGAAATTCTTTTTAAATGTCTAAGGCGTTGAAAAATGCAAAAACCAAATATTTCGATTTTTTTTTTTTAAATTTGACGGTAATAGTACCTTAAACAAAAACAGCCAACTAAAGGAAAATGCAAGGCACTATTGGTAAGCAATGCTAAATGCATACAGTACTTACTTTTTCTAAATCGATCAGACAACTTGTCCAATCCATGATTTCTATTTTTTTTTGTTATAAGAGATTTCAATTTTGATTTTAGTCTATAAGAGCTATTGCGTGGAATAAACAAAATATTTATTTACCAGGAACTGTGAAAAGTTCAGGAATGAAGGATATTACGGTGTACGTATTTAATTCTTTTCTAAATATTTGATAACGTTTGCTAAACTTTTTAAGTTCAATTAAGAAATTTTTGTTTTGATTTTGTTTATTTCCTTTTGTTTAAACATACATATTTAATAAAAAGCCTTTTTGGAAGTGTGTGAATGATTTGATAGACGGTTGGAGCATATGAAACATTTTTAACAAAAATTATTTGACAAAACTTAACGAAATCTGAGTCACCGCCAAAATAAAATTGCTTCAATTAATTACTGCGATTATCACAACATCACTTCACAGTATTCGCAGAAAAAGCGACTTTAAAATAGCATTTATTTTTGTTATTTTTAGAAATCCCCAAAAATCTTGCAAATGTTCAACGACACGCAGTTGTTGGACAATTAGCGTTAGCCTAATTTCAATAATAAAATGGCATTGAACGGTTCAAGCGAGAAATCTTTAGATATTTCTTGGCAAACTGTGGGCGAACAGACGAATGTTACACATTTATTTTTAGTTGTGATCTGAACAAGTGTTCTATGTTTGGATTGGTGAAAGTCCGTCAATTCGATTTTGGACGTTCTTCAAATAAAACAAATTAGCTATCGTTCAACATCTTTTTTCAGATATGGGTAATATTAATTTTATTGAATGATAGATTGCACAAGTGACAATTTTATGATAATAATATTTATAATTTTCTTGAAGAAATGCGGGCGTTTCAACCAGTTTAAGTTGATATTGTTGAACATTTGTTGGGAATATGAATGAGCCTCAGTCAACGTTAAAATTGAGTTGGAAACGAGAAATATTTTTGGTCGCAATATATTTTCATAAAAAAATTCACGCATACTAGACCAGGGCGAATGTTTTCAGTTGACCGTTGAAGGGGGCTCATTGATTTTTGCAGGAAAAGTTGTGAAATAATGCGTATAACAATGATTAACTTATCCTGTTTCTCAAAAAAGTCGGGAACATTAAAAAAAATCAAAATGTTTAGAAATTTTTAAAAAAATCGTTTTTATACTACTTTTCTCACTCTTAATTTTAAAATAGTTCATTTTAAAACAAAGTTAGGTGGGAATAGAAGTTGCGTAATAAAATTTTCTACTTCTTCTTGCCGGAAAATAGCAATAAATATAGAAGAGGGGGTAGCCTTTTTTATTTAATTTTTACACCACTCAGTATGCATTTAGGACCTTCATAGTTCACTTAGAAAATATTTTCAGTGTAACTAAACAGCACACTAATTTTCATCAAAATTCATTCAGTAGATTGCGCATAGTAATTGTGCAATATAAATTTATTTAAAAAATTTCAAAAAATTTAAAAGCTTGCAAGTCAGAAACTTAAGCTCATAAAAGTTTGAATTTTTTTCACAAATAAAACAGCACTGCATCTATCAAATGTACAAACAAACAAACAAAATTAAAATCCGATTATTAGGGCAGCCTCAGGAATAAGCACTTTTCGCGACTTTTTGAGAGAGGATAAGTCAATTATTGTTATACGAGTTATTCCACAACTTTTCCTGACCCCCCCCCCCCCCACCCCAACAACGGCCAAATGTAGTCGTTTTTTACTCCACTCTTAGGAGTGGTTAGATATTATTAGTATGTTTTCTTCGAAATTGAATGATTAGATTTTTTTAGGAGGACGTCTTTCATGTCGTCAAAAATTGAGATTTTCCTTATGATTTGACTCTATAATTATATGATTTCTGTTTCATATATAGTTCAGCATTATATTATTGAATGGAACACTAGTTTCGGTACTAACTAGGCTTATGTGAAACACAACTTTCGGCATACGACTGTTGCACTTCGAGTGACGATACGACTCTCTTTCGAATGTTTTTGGTAGTAGTTGGTAGTGTTTTCGAATTTTTTAGTAAAAAGCAAAACAATGAGTAGAAAAAACATATTGATTAATACTAAATCAGACTTAGATCTCGACATTTGACGTACGATATAGTAGGGATAGTTTTAAATTCGCTTTAGACAAATTAAAAAGCAGTCATTTTCCATCTCATTGGACTGCAATTTTACTGTTTTGAGAATACTTATTGATTGCGAAAAATCCAAATTAAAAAATTATTGATTACTTATAGAGCAAACTGAAATTTATATCGGTTTACTAAGATCTAGGACTGTTAACTTGTTCACTAAAAGTAGATAAATTGTCTACGTATTTCAATATTTTTAAGCACAGTTTTTGATAGCTTACACAGCTATGGAATTTTGAATTTTATGAGAGCATAAATACATTAAATACTCTGCATAAATGCATTGAAAAATTGCCTGAAATGAACGCGTTCAATGTGAAGCTGTAATTAACGCTACTCTTGCTGAAATAAACAGCCGACGGCGATAAAAGACCCGCCGTATTGTTCCAATATTTTCTGGGGAAAAAATGTTTCAACAGACATTAAAAACGATTCTTTACAAATTTCACCTTCATTTCAATATCTTTTCAAAAGATTAAACAAAATGCTGGAAAGAGTTGCGAGCATAGTCACATTTCCACTGAAGAATTAACCTTGAGGCAGTAAGTCTGAACAATTTAATTAGCTGCGAATATGAAGAATGATTGGAGAGAAAAATGGGAGAATACGGGCGACTATTATGTTAGAACGGAAATAAAATTTAGCGAGTTTTGATAGGCTTGAACAATCTTTTCTAAGCGGATTTTACGACGATTTTTCACAATAACGTGAAAAAATTATATTTGCATTTCTTTCAACTGTAGAATGTTTTTGATGAAAGAACGATTCAATAATCAGTTGTCGTTACGTTAAAATTATCACGTTACACTCTGTTGGCCATATATTGGATTTTTTAATAAGCTAACACCGTTAACCATTTAACAAATTGCGTTTTTCTAGGTCCTACATGACGACCACACAAAAAAGCACAGTTAACCGTCGTTATTCAGCAGGTAAAATCAATTTTCCAAAAAAAATCAACAGATTAATTATTTCCAGTTCAAGATAATAATCCATCTGAGCTGCTTGTTCTGAATGAGCACTCTAGATATCTTTGTAGCTGCAGATAGTTTTCACATGATCAAAGCTTTCAATGATAAATATAATTATGAGCAATTATTGCCTACGCTGGAACATGTGTACCGTCAAAGGGTCTAGACAACGTTCAGCTAACAGCTAATGCAAAGTTATACTTGTATAATTAATATTCACTATTGAAAAGCTATGCAACGTTATGTGTGACATATGTGAGGGTCGAGTTGTGATATGAACGGAAATAGCTGATTAGTCATAGGTGCTATTGATTTTTCACACTCAATGTATGACATCTGAGGGAAATAGCCGGATATGTTTCGAATTAAATGAAAACGACTGACTTAGAGTTCATTCTTTATGAATGGAAATAATTTGAAAAGAAATATGTTCAGCAAAATTTCAGCTATATTAACTTGACTTTTAAATGATTTTTTTTCAATTCTACAAAACTACTAAATTTTTTATTCAAAATGATAAATCCACTTCGATTTAGGCACACTTTACCACTACCATCTTTATCGGTATTCTTTCACATAAGATGCTTCTCAAACACTTTTTTTGCATGTGCTTACATGCTTGTCATTGAGCCTTCGAAAAACTTTATTTTTGTTATCCTTTTTCGGTGAGAGGATCTCTATGTGTTTAGTGGTCAGACATTCTTTTATTTATTTATACGAGGGTTGTCTGGAAAATTTCTGGCCTAACAAATAAACAAGGCATTTTTACTTAAAATTTAGTTTTATTTCTCAACAAAGTCTCCTTTTCAGTCAATACATTTTTTGCAGCGATGCTCTAACCTTTTTAACCTTTCCAAGTAATAGTTTTCGTCTTTCTCTGCAAAATAAGCGTTTAAGTATGCTATCACTTTCTCGTTCAATGTCCTCCAAGCCAAATTTTTAGGTTAGGAAATAAGAGAAAGTCACTGGGAGCCAGATCTGGAGAATACCGTGCATGGTCAACGGATTCAAAGTGAAATTCGTGAATTTTAGCCATGCCGATAGGTGAAGTGTGAGCAGGCGCGTTGTCCTGATGGAAAAGCGCTTTTTTTACAAATGCGGTCGTATTTTTGCAATTTCTGTCTCCCGTTATTGTTTAAACTTATTTGAAGATAACCGATGAGCAAAATTCTGCGGCTATCATTCGCCATCACCTTCCCGGCCGACGGAACTGTCTTCGTCTTTTTTGGAGCAGGTTTGCAACTCACTGCTTTGACTGTTCTTTCGTTTGAGTAGTGCAGTGGTGGATCCAAGTTTCATCTACAGTTATAAATCGACGCAAAAATCGGACTCGTTCCGCTTAAACCGCTCCAAAAAAAACTTTGCAAATGTTCATTCGAATGCATTTTGGATCCAGAGTGAGCAAACACGGCACCCAACGCACGGATAGCTTACGCATGCCTAGTTCTTTCGTCAATTTATGAAAAACGCGTTCTTTAGATATGTTGATAGCCTCAGCTATTTCGCTTACTTTAATTCCACGGTCATCCAGAACCATTTGATGAGCTTCTTCTACGTTATCGCTTGTTGTCGCAGTGTTTCGACTTCCTGAACGCTCATCAACGGTCAAGCTGGCACGACCACGTTTAAATTCAGCTACTTAAATTTTCACGGTTGCAAGTGATGGTACAGTGTCTCTATATACAGCGTCCAACTCATCTTCAGTTTGCGTGGTGGTGATGCCTTCGAAAAGCAAATATTTAATGACAGCTTGGTACTCAATTATTTCCATTTTTTGAAAATTCTCACAGCGGCTTAATCAAGTGATTGTCAAACAACAACTGATCATGCAAAATGGCTGACATTTCAATGAGTATTTTCTGACACATACGTCAACACATTCCTCAATTTTGATTGAAAAGTTCTGTCATCTTAATGTTCAGGCCGCAAACTTTTCAGACAACCCTTGTAGCTTAGTTCACGTTCAAACGATTTAAAACAAACCAAAGTTTTTTCTTAATGTAATACTTATCTTAATTAAATAGGATTGACCATTTTTGGCGATTATATTATATTAGAAATGCTGCAAAAATTCTTTTAAATTTATTTAATGGAATTTTAGATCAGGATGAATGCTATTGTATATGCGGGATTCTAGATTGTAATAAATTGAAGCGAATTTATGTCGATTCGGCACGCGACGACAATATATGGGTGTCCTATATGGGAATTCCAAGGAAGAAAAAATGAGAGGCGTTATATATACTGAATAAGGTTAATACTGGCGCCCCTCGCAGAACGCACCCCCATATATACACAGTTTCGTATTTATGCGCTTTACCTTTTGCGAGCGGGCTTTCAATTTAAGGGGGCAGTCTGGAAGTCGAAAAATTTAATAAAAAAATAAGATTTTTCTTGGGCAAAAAAAACTAAAAGAAAATTATAAAAAAATTGATGAATGTCATTTTCCCCGTAAATGTAATATAAATAGGGGTAACTGTTTGGAGACACGTTTTATACACCCTCTCACCCACCCGCGCGGGTGGTAATCTTAACCTTTACCCAAACGCCGACCACAGAGATCTCAGACAGTGAGATTCGCAAGGACATTGACCGCTTTAGCCAGAAAATCCCCGAATTTGTGAAAGCTGCAGCTGTTTTCCGAAAATTGGCAAGAAAGCTTCTACTACTTCTCAGCGAAATTCTACTCTGGTCTATTTTTAGAAAAGGAAAGGCGGGTAGTCGAAAGCGTGCAAATTTACAGAATTGGGGTCACTGGCGCCGAAACCCCTTCCGTTTAGGGGTGCGGCGCTTGTGTTGTTACGTGCCGACTCATCTCTCGTGTTCAACGTGCATGTCCTTTCGCCCACAGAAGAGGAGCATCGGCATACTATTTTTATCACCTGCAGGGCTGCTTACCTTCGCAAATAAATCTGTTTACTTCCACTTGGTAAGGGCGAAATATATATCCCAGATGCACTTGAGTGTTCTCGAGGGCCGGTCCGCACTTCAGGCAAACAACACTACTCGGTTGGGTGGAGCAAGGGGGGTTGGGATCAATATTATTCCTCTGAAAAAATCACATGCACATCGAAATTACGGGTCAATTTGATACAACCACTTCTTCCCTTTCAGCACAAGGAGCTGATTTTCCGGCGACACGGCGGCACAACCCCGTAAATTATCAAAATGACACGAAGAGAGCGACTAACAGCGTTTGTGGGTAACTATACAGTACAGAGGAGCGAGAAATTCTAACAGGAGTAAACAAAACTCATATGGAAAGGAATAAAACCGGAAAATTCGATTCACCGACACGCGACCACGACCCGTCTAAACAACACACGCCATCGCTGACTTTTGATGGGCGACAAATCTTCGAAAGCCTTCGAAATCGAAACCACTGCTGACCAAAGCGACCGAATCGAACTGCAGCTGTCAAAATAGAACAGACGCAACTACAATTGCGAAGGCCCAAAGACAACGACAATCGCAAGTTGTAGTTCAATTCGATCTATTCCTAAATTGAAAGCTGTCGTTTGCTCCGATTCCACTTCGTTCCATTGAACACAAGGTATATAAACTACAGGAGGTAAACCCATGCGCAGCTTTTCTACTATCTCGCTCGCACAGCTGGCATTACGTACGTCATTTTTGCCAAAAAATTTGGGCTGCCAAATGAACAAAACATAGGGTGCACATCTGGCAAGGCGAAAGAAAACGAGGCGCCACAATTCAAAATGTATAAATGGCGGAAACCGGTGGCGGATAGTCGGTGTATTGCGAAACGTGTAAACGAAAGACAAGTGAAGTGACGATGGTGACTTGTTCGGTGCGTGGGTGCAATAGCAGCAACAATAAAGCTTATTTCCAACATCACCTGCCATTTTCCCTTTCCTACTGGGCGGAACATGTTTTCCAAAAGGTGTTGATGCTATTCCTACTGGGTACTTTTCGGCGAATTCTGGCATCAGTGACGTACATGCGCAGTAGTGAACGCATTTGGGAATCGGGAAGATGTTACCATGTCTAGTTTATATACCTTGCTTTGAACATATGTCAAATATTCAAATCATATGTATGATTTCGTAGCGATTTTCGGTTTACGTTGCATTGAATTTCGGAGTAGAATGTCGTAATAAATGCGCATATACACCCAGGACTATCTGCCATTCATTTTCAATTGTATTTCCATAACGTGAATGACAGAGGTCGACAATTTTCTTGGGTTATTTAAAACTCAGTGAAGTTTAATGCGATAGCCCTGTATTCAGTTTGTTCCGTCTCTATTTCTTTACTGTTCCATGACCGGAGTCTTTGCAAATCAAAACATCTTGCTGTCAACCTGTCAGTTTGTGCAACGTATGGCAGTTTTCTCGAAATTGACCATATCAACCGAAAAAAGGGTTTGGTTTGAGTCCCCGGAATTTGAAAAACCATAAAATTTGAAAACACTACCGCTACGATTCCTTGTCACCCAGGAGGGAAACCGTTCTGTTTCATACGAATGATACTATCCGATATCTTTTATTCTAAAGACATTGTTATTAAGTCAACCAACAACTTCAAAACACAACCCACACAACACAACACAATATCACTATGGAAACTGGCGCCTGTTCAAGTGGGCGGTTTGAGGATAGGCTAAATGAATTTTTGGTTGTGAAAATGAGTGAAAAATGATAGAGCCACTTTCAGTTTCGGCAAAATTGTAAATTTTTGAAATTTTTTTTTTTTTTTAATTGGCTACCAAAAACGGAAGAACAAATACACAATAATGGTCTCGCCAAAATACGTTTTCTCGATTCCACTTATGCCCCACTTATGTCGGCAATATTCAGCGACTGATGACCCGATTAAATTTTAAGTACTTTGCATTAAGGCAAATGAATTTTCAGACAATTCTTCTTTAGAGGCCATCCATATATTACGTAACGCAATTTTTAGAGTCTTTGAATTCCTCCCTGCCCATGTAACACTAAGTAATATTTTGCTTTACATAAAACACTCATCGTACACTCCCAAGATTTTTAAATATTTTAATCATATACTATTAACAATGTATTTAAATTTTGTTTATCGTGCCTAGCGTCTGCTGATACCTCGTGGCGCGCAAATAATTTAAAATTTGACTTTATGATTTAGTGTTATAATATCAATTATTTTAACTAATTTTAATTTTTTACATAACAATTTGCTAGACCGCCGCTCCTCATGTAACACATAGTAACATTTTTAAATACCCCCCCTCCCCCTCCCCCTTGTAGTGTATTGTAATATATGAATGACTCCATAGCGAAAAATGTATGCGACGTTCTAAACACTTAATTCGTTATTCATTGCTAGCGAACATATTCATGTTGTTGCACCACAATCGAACTCAAATAATGGATAACGAAACTACTAAAAGATTTATTTTAAATTTAATTTAAACTCCAATCGTGTTACATAATGTATTTGTTTCAGTGGCGATTTCAGACATAAATTTAAAGCTAACGCCTGATACAAATTTTCCTATTATTGAATTTGGGGCAAGTGTGATGAAGAATCTATTGACGCGGATTAATTTTAATGACCAAATTTAAATGATTTCAGCAGACGTTCTCGATGATCTAATTTTCAAATAATTCACTGTGTCCGCGACCTTAACGTCAACGAATACTCGAATAGCTTTCCTCAGTTGAAGCTCAATTCTCACTCGACGTGAAGATTTCAAATATTCACGATCTCAATAGGAGCTCTCACAACGCCTAGAACACTGTATGCAGATGGGTATTTTCGAATCTTCCAGGTAGGACGAAAAAAACTTGTGAAGTTTCAAAGTGTTTCTAAACCTGGAAGGATGTTGTAATTGGCTGGTCGCGTTCAAACCTTTTGAGGACGATCTTATGAGAATATTGTCTTACTTTTTTCTTACTTACTTTTTTTTGTTAGTATATACCTAAAGTTCGGAAATTACTATTTATGAATATAAAAATGCAACACTAAATTAAATTTTATTAATGATTTGAAATGTTCGTGGATTTATGTATGTTATTTATTTATTTTTAATTTTCGTTTGTTATCTCAATTTGTTATCTTCAAAATGAAGATGCCATGGCCCAAAAAACGGCAATATGAAATGATGATTTTGCAAGAGCTATATGTGATAGCTTATTTTTGGCAATCAGCACCCAAAATTTTCGAGTAGTTCTGACTTGAGACTTTTTTTTCGAATAAAATGCATGTAAAAATTCAACACTTAAGTTTTGTATGTAGAGTTAGTGAAAAAGTGTACGATGGGTTTAAATTCAAAAGTTGATCTTGTAGAAGTTCAGTTTTAGCCGCCATTCTCGGAATAATTTCCCCCCCTATTATCTCAGTATCCTTTGATCTTACAAAAAACGATGTACGATATTTAAGTTTCACACTAAATTTTCATTCTCTTTTGATTGATTAGTTTTCTTTGTAAAATCTGTAGTTTTTAAGCTATGAGGCTTTAATTTTTTACCTAGATTTTTCGAATTCATAATGTGTGTTCATTATTGTTGCGCTTATAAAGATTGGTGATAGGATATGTTCGGTATTTGGTCTAGCAAATACATATATCAAATGAGGCACAGTTTTACAAAAGGGTACTGTTCCAAAAAACTGAATTTTCGGGAATCAAAAAAAAAACAATTATACTCTGGGCATTTTCATTTTTGAAAAATTGGATTGTTGCTAAATTATCTAGAATGTAGCGAGATTGTATTTATCTATCAACATGATTCAATTACCTGTTCCATCAGATGGAAAGTTAACTATGAAATTGGGGAGGTTTTGCAAAACGGTATACATCCGATTTTTAAACCGTTTTGCAAAACCGTTTCCACCCTAGCCCAAGAGATGGGTTTTCTATTGATGCTATTTGATTTAATTTAATTTCACTGTTATGTGATGTTGTTGACACATTTGAATCAATTTTATTTATAGGAAAAGGATATAAAATATGAAACATTTTGAAAAATATATAGAACTAGTACCGTTTTGAAAAAACTTCATGCTTTTAAGGCGGGATTCGTCCCGTTTCGACAAACTGGAGCGTGACCATTCGATTCCTCGTGAAATTTTACATGAAAATCGATATCAAACTCGATTTTTTTTTCGATTTTGGCGCTTATACCCTTTTGCAAAACTGCGCCTTAAATATAAGAAGACCATAGAAAATGTTCTAGGAATGAAAAAAAAATTCTCATTGTATCGACGAACCAGAGGAGTAAGGTCAATTGTCATTTCTATTGATGTCTAGCGAAATCCTTTGCACGTCCATTTTCGTCAGTTCTAAGGGTGGAAGCTGAAAAACGAGCCGAGTCATAAAGCAGACGTTTTGAATCATTTTACAATCTTAAAAAGAGTAAGGTACTAAAACATGATGAGGATAAGGCATTTTACTAAAATCCAATAAGTGGTTTTTACTCTTACATAAGATTGTACTATCGAAGCGTGTTATTCCAAATCCATGAATCTACTCAAACTTGTTGTCTAATCATAAGCAGTCAATTTATAATAATATATTTATATAAGGAACATACAAAACAATTTATTCATTAAAATCCGTGAGTGCAGGAGCAGTGCATTGAGGCTACCAAACCGACATATTTTCAAACAGATCGATTTTTATATGAAAACTAATATCAAACCTCCAGCACCAATTTAAGTTACTTCGCATAGACTTGACGCAATACTGCAATAAATGAATATGAACGACTCAAAATCTGAAACGAATAGAAATAGTTTGAAGTAGTAATTTTTGCGTACCACCAAAAAACTCACCCCTGCAAAAGCATTCAAGGAAAGATTGAAAAATCCTCCGACAGTGAAAGTCAGCGGTTTTTGAGCGTTTATCATGAATATTAAAAGCATTTTCGTATTTTTCGGACCGAAATATAACCATGATGTGCTGTAGCAACCGAAAACTAATAGTTTGTACTGAAAAATATAAATATGAATAAGAATATTTTTGTAGAGTCATTTTATCTGAATTGAATTTTCCTTAAAGAAAAGATTTTTTCGCAAACCGAAACTTAGCTATTATATACTAAGAGAGTTATTGTTAACTGGAGTCTAGATCATAAATTTCGAACGTTAATCTCTACTTTTATGTTTTAATGTACTAGTTGCCCGCTAATCTATACATAACCACTGAGTTCCAGATAGTGAGTAAGATTATACCTTTTTTTGAACACTTTAAAGTCTTATGTCATGAAGTCGAAGATTATGCGATTAATTCGAATAAGAAATATAGCAAATTAATATTAATAATAAGAAAAATTGGAAACAAAAACAAATGCTTGGGATCAACGGTTGTTGATTATTTTGTAAATGTTATTTTATCATAAAAACAAATCTCTGAATTTCAATCATCTATAATTTGCATTTCAAGGAAACCCACCATTAAAATTTCAACTATCTAAGAAAAATTGTATTCTTTTAATGATTTAGGAACATAAATTACAGGCACGAAATTTACAAAAAATAACCGCCACTTAAGGGGAGAAATCACATATGGAGGACTATTGATTTTTTCCTGATTTTTTTAAGGAGAAGAAATCCTTAGTACTTATTGAAATTATTAAGCTATTTTATTCATACTTTGAACTACATCTCATAATATTTTCAAGTGATTAGCATCAAAATTGGCAAAGTTAGAAACTGTTCTTCATGGAGGTCCTTCGTCCGAGTCTCTCATTGCCGTGCATGCTGAAGTCCACAATTTTAATGTGAAAGCAATACAAACAAATTTTTCATATTACTCATATCTATATGTGTGATTTCTCGATGAACCAGGTTTTGAGTGAAAATTTTAACGATTGAAACGGGTTTAAACAAAAATAGAAAATTTTCTCGTGCTTTTGTCGCAAAAAACTCTAAATTGAATTTTTTTATCCTTATTTCAGGTTCAGTTATACGCAAATTTAATAAGAATTCAAAAAAACCTTGGTTTTTGAAGATCGGAAGAAAATTCGCTGAGGTACAATGCCGAAAGAACGCGTTTCGAGAAAAAAACAAATAAAAAAAAAACTGAGTATTGACGTCACTTGTGTATTACTCATATATACACAGGGATACCAGGAAAAATACATCTTTTTGTTTGTACCTGCTCAAATCCAAACAACGTAAGATTCGTAGATTCATAGAAAGACAGCTGCGTGGTCCCGCCCGCTTGTCTGCGATCACTCCATTCAATAGTAGATCAGGGCGGTTCTGTTTTCAGTTGACCGTTGATGGGGACACACCGATTTTTGCAGGAGTGGTTGTGGAATAACTCGTATGATTGACTTATGTTCTCTCTCAAAAAAGTCGGGAACATTGAAAAAAACGAAATGTTTAAAAAAATCGAAAAAAATCGTTTTTTCCCTACTTTTCTCATTCCTAGCTTTAAACCGGTTCATTTTAGTAGTAATAATAGAAATAAAAGTAATAAAATTTTCTATATGATAGGATTGGTTAAATTTCTTAAAACATTTACCCCTTGCCGAAAAATTGCAATAAATATAAAAAAACCTGGAGAAAAAAGCCTTTTTTTATTTAATTTTTTTACCACATTATGGAAAAATTTAAACAAAATACTATTGAAGAAATATTGAAGATTCTAAATATTGGCGAAATTACAAAGTAAAAACATTTCATAAAAAAATTGAATCGAAAACTAATGGAAAAAAATCCAGATTAACGTTTTTTTAAAAATTTGGTGAAATGGAAATGTAGAAAAGTTTTTTCTGGAGAAAACCAACTGTAAAATTCTTTATCAAGTAAACAATAATTTATCATTTCAAATCCAAATATCCATTGGAAAATTAAAGGAATGAAAGTATTCTTTTAATTGATTTGATGAAATACATACCGTTAAAAAAAATTTGAAAGCATTTTGGCCCGGACAACTGTACCTTAATCATAATGTATCATAAAGTTTTTTGATAAAATTTTACGACCGAATATTTAAACGAGTTTCCAAAAACTTTTGTCACCTTTCAATAAAAAATTAATGAGAAAAATGATCACCAAAAAATTAATAATATATATATTTTGAAAGAAATAGTTTGAAAAAAGTTGTTCAGAAAATCGTACGGGAAAATCTACGAAAGCTTCTCGAATATACTTTTCAATATCTTTCTTCGATGAGAAGTGCAAAGCAAAATTGAATGGAACATTGCATTGTAGAAAAAAATTGTGATAATAAATATAATGAGATTTGGCAACCACCTTATGTTATAGTGTTTTGCTCTAAAACTTACAATACAATATTGTGTTAAATTGTTTTCATTAAAACATTGACTCTACATTTTAAAATCAGCTAATGCATTGGAATTTCACGTTATGAATATGATGGTTCTTGGAAAAGTCATGATAGTAATTTATAAAACTTATCATAAATTTGAAAATTAATAAAAAACTTGAGGAATATTCCCTGAAACTTTTAGGGCAATATTTTTCAAATAAATCCATTTGGGACATAGTTAAAATTTTGTTTTAATAGTTTCTTATGAAGAAAGATTTCGAGTAAAGCATAGATCAAACAAATTTGAATGCATTTATCCTCCTTCACGAAACACTTTTTTGGAAACTCATATGACCTTTGCAGAGGTTTTAATTAGCGTAAATTGAACCTAAAGTTTAGTTATTATTTTGAAATATAAAATATTCTGTGTTTTTGGCAAAACCTTCACATTCAGATGCAATTACTACAAAGAACTAGTAAACATACAACTACAGATTGAACAACGAAGCCATGATGTAGTTTGGGCAAAGATTTTACGGTCCTTTATTGATAATTTAATGTGGCAGGCAAATCTCTACATCAGCTACTCGCAATGGAAACAAATCTAATGGTTTTTAAATTGACTTATTCAATTTATAATGGGCTGAATGATTCACTCTAATGAGAGTTTCAGCTAAATTACGTTCCCATTATGTTGTGAGCACTATCTTAATTGGTAAGTAAATAAATAGTCTCTATGTATAAGGGAGTTAGCAATTCAATTACCTCTTCTACAACCTGATTGTTAAACCAGCAATACGCGAACAACTGGCAAAGGATGCAAGTGCAATAGCAATAAATAATAATCGCTCCATCGGACCTAGACGATGTCGTCACGTGAAATCCTGTCATAACAAAAATGAATAGTGACACCACAAACTGTACCAAGGTTGGATATTTAAATATTTCATCGATATCATTTCTCAACCTGAAAGATTCGACCATGAACGGAATAAAAGGAGTATCAGCAAAACTATGAATTTACCTCAAAATATACTGGTGATGGTTGACGCAGTTCCGAAGTGAGTCCTGAAAATCAATTCCGGGGGTGCTGGCAGTTAGCCCGGCTAAGTCGATATTCAGCAGCTTCAAGTGGAAACGGATTTGATTCATCAGGTTCAAGTTTAGACTATCGATCGCTACAATTTGAATGGCAAGAATTGAAATTCCTAGCCACCAATATATTATACGCGAGTTTTCCGTGAGAAAACGCGGTAAGAGTGCTCTGAATGGAAAATTGTTACCACCGACGCTTGGATCTGAAAAATAATAGCAGTGTAACAATCAGAGGTATTTCATAAATATTGTGCTCCACTTATAAATAAAATTTGTCAAATTAGGACAAATAAAAATATAGTAGTAAAACTTTTTTTGGAATTGATATCGAACCAAAACAGTATCCTTTTCTATCAGAATAAAAGCATTCAGATTATTTAGAAAATCCATTAAAACCACAAGTAAAAATTTTAAACTGGGAAATTTCCAGTAGCTTATTTATTCCTTAATTCTGAAAAAAATTAGGTATTTTAAAAACCTTCTACCCATTATTCCATCTATACCGATTGTTTGCAACCATTTTCAACTAATGAAAACAACAACGACAAAAATATTATTCAATCTATTTCCCTGGCAAGACTTCATCGAAACTATTGTTTTTTTAAAACAATTTCGAAAAGATGTTTTATGCAAAACTTTCCGCGAAAAAAGCAACAAAAACAATTAGTCAATATTCTTTAAGGGGTAATACCTATGCGACTTAATTTTTTTTCCAATTTTTTTTATTGGCTAAAAGTATGCTAACACATCCCTAGAATTGAAATCAAAAAGGTCCAAATACTAATATACTTCAGAAAATTTTTGAGAATCAATTTTCTGAAGCAACTCCAATGCTCGAAACACGTAAAATTTGCTCGCTTTATACTATATAGTAATTAATATACACTGTATAGGGCACGTTCCTTCGTAAACGACGCTAGGAGAGCTTCTGTTTACTCGATCAACTACACGCTGCATTTGAGGTTAAAGTACTATGTTTTGATTGATATTTTTACTGTTGTTTTGTATAAAAAAGTGTTAGAAATGAGCATTAAACTGTACAGTGGCCGTAAAGGTAGTAAAGCAAGTAGTTCATCGCAGAAGCGCAGCAAGATCAGCAACAGGCGTCAGACTCATTAGGATTGACTGCAGGACCTAATTTTTACAATTTCTGCTTAGAAACAGACGTCGAGCGAATAAAGGCTGCTGAGCGCGGCCTTTTAGCATCAAGAAAGGACGAGGAGGAGAAATCGACGGTCTTGGAAGGCCAACTGTATGGTGCTGGGATAGCAGAGTAAAGGTTAAAAAAATTGTATATAGTAAAATTTTGAAAATTCACAACTTTATAAGGTTTTGAAACTTCAAACGCGTTTATCTCGAAAGTGTATTTTTGAAATTTGCCGGAAACGAAACTCTTTTAGTTTTCATCCGAATATCTTGCCGTTATAACTGTAGCTTCTTGATATGATTATCTAGTGAAGTACACACGGTTTTAACGATTGGTTTTGTTTAAAAAAAGTTATAAACAATTGAAGTCATTTTTTTGGGTCGAAAATGCAATTTTTTTGTTAAATGGTCGCCATTTTGCGACAAATCGATATTAAACTATTATCGTGTGTACTTCACTAGCAAAACTCATGGAGTTTATGAAAAAAAATATTTATTGTTCCAGATGCAGATGGGGCTGAGAAACTTGTCCGGCCGCGGAACGTCTTTTGTAAATACTAGTGACTTTGACGTGCACTACAAGCGCCATTTTGTATTAAATTTAAAATAAAAAATTTTTTTTGCACTCCCGAAAAGTTGCCCTTTCAATTGATATATTATTTATAAAAGCTTTTTTTTCAAAATCCTTGAAAAAAAAAATCTTGAAAAAAGGCTTGTTTTTTTAGCCTTCACATAGGTATAACCCCTTAAGTAAAAACTATTCTTAAAAAATTCTGCAGAGAAATTTCTTAATTTTTTTTTGGCAAAATCGAAAATTTTAGTAAGTAATACTACAAAAATTTGGACGCAAAAATTTCATGAAATAGTTTAGAAGTTTTCTATGCTAAAAAATTTCAAAACTTATTTCCGGCGAAATTGAAATAAATATTTCGACTGCGAAATAGCAATAAAATGTAAGATGAATCTTTCTTACAAAGAATGTGGAAAAATTTAAAATAGCTGAACACATCTCTTCCCAATTTTTCGAGTAACTTCAATGCTGTTTTCACAATATCTACCAAAATCGAACTTTGCTAAAAGAATTGTTAATAAAATAAACTGAAGAAATATCACTTTAAATTCAATGGAAAAGCACATGGGATTTTTTTTATTCAACAATGCAGGTCCAAAAATTTTGACTACAAAAGCTCTGTTGTTGTGAAAATTTCCGGCATGTTTTTCAAATATTTTTTGGGTGGTCAGTTTTTTTCGCAGATAATCGCATTCTACTTCTTATCAACTTCATTTTGATTCAAACTAAAATGTATGATGTCTCTGTCTCCTTGCGAGGTTCATCGAGCCACCACCCGGAAAAAGCATTTTAACATTCTTTCAAGATTGCCTGGTAAATGATGAATGGTCATTGGAGAAACATAACAAAAGTATGAATTACTGACTGGTATCAATATATCTTTTACTGACCTCAAACCAGATAAATTGTCAGTCAGAGTTCTGAAGCTTGAACTGCTGTTTGAAGAGTGTATCTCCGTTTTTCAATGTTTTAACGTATTTGATCAAATTCTGCCTATTTTAAAAAACATACAAACAAACAAAACAATAATTTTTGGAAAATTCCTCTCATTTTAAACAAATATAATATTGCTTCGATATGTTATCAATATATCCAAAGAACAGAATCTATGAAAAGTCAAAAAAGCCGAAATGTAATGAATAAATGTGGACCCTCCAAAGTATTACCGAAGAATTCGCAATGAATGAAAGAATGGCTTACCCCTGAGTAAAACTCCAAGTCCTAAAAATCCAGTTGCTGCAACCACCGAAAAGTAGACTACCAAAATTAATTTATTCTCAAATTCACTGCTTTTTAGTGACTTTTGCTGAAAAATCAATATAAGCATCTATTCCTTGAGAAAGTCAACATATAACCTTACATGTTCGTCACTACTGACAAATTGAGATTGAAGGCTTTGCATTTCCTCAACAAGCACTCTCACTTCGCGTATTTTAAGAAGTATATTCAAAAACTGAAAAAGATAGCTAGCATAAACTGTAAGTCCAGCAGATTAATTAGAAAAAATCTGGTGCTGGTAACCTTCACATTTCCACCAATGTGGGTAACAGTGAGACAAGCGTTTTGGGCAATCTTTCCGAAATCATTCCCATTCTCAATCAAATCACGGATTTCGCACATTATATAGCCCACATTGAATAGTGTCGAGCAAAGCAAACAGTTCAGGATTATTAGCCATTTGCAGGACGTTGGAGTTTTGTGAAGGAACAAGGGAACTCCAAAGAGTTGCGCGATAGTTAAATTCAATTTAAAAGATCCGATGGAATCCATTTTCGTATCGATATACCAAAAGACCTTATTTGACTTCTTGAAACAATGTTGAGGACTTGTTTCCCTGGCCACTTTCTTCAGATATTTTTTACACTTAACTGAACTTAGTTGTACGATCCCTTCTGGAATATATAAAAAAGGATGGAAGCAAGCACGTAATAATATGGGCAGGCCATGATTGAAGCCTTGAATTCGTTTGTATATTTGATGAGGCACTTATCGAAACCATTGATTTACAACCGTGTGAAAAGAACAGCCAATTAGATTATCCTCCTGATGATTAGTTAAATTGCAGTGGGATTCTTTCAATAGTTGATTTATAGTTTGGCATAAAAAATGGGATGGAATTGATTCTAATGAAAGGTGTCTGTTCGCAAAGCTTCATCCAGCAACGGATAAAATCCGCAATTATGTCAGATATTAAAAAAATTCCTTGTTAGTTAAGTAGATTATTTGCTTCATACTCGTAATTTCTATTCATTTGAGGAATTGATTCAAGTGTAGCTAATAATGAAATTAGGTGCACACTATGTGTGTAGGTGTTTTGATATTGGAAGTTTTTAAGGTCCCAGAATATGGGAAGTTCTTGCAATCGCCTCGAAAGTCGAAATTGAAATTTTCGACTTTTGATCGCTTTATACCATCATGATAGGCTCTGTTTTTCATCAACTGAACAAATCGAAGTCCTTCAGATCATTTTACACAATTTTCGTCCTTCATCCAGGTCATGAGCATATTCTGAACATCCTGGTTTGCCCTTTCAACGCTACCCTGGCTTTGACTATGGCGTGGCTTCCCATATATTATTTTTAAACCTGTCCACATGGACGTTAAGTTTTCAACCACTTTGTTGGTAAACTCCCTCCCAGTATCGGACTGCAAAATGAATGGGGCTCCGAATATGCAAAAAAATGTCCAACAATACTTCAGCAACGTCTTCAGCAGTTTTACTATTCAATGGTCTAAGCTGCACAAACTTCGTCAGATGATCTTGGTACACAAGAATGAATTTGTAGTTGTTATCAGGATTAGTCTGCATATCAATTAAATCAACTTGGCAACGAATATTCATTTCATTTGATAAAATTGGTTTGACACCAATGCCCGTTTTGACCGATTTTAATTTCATTTGGCACGATTTGCATAATCGAAGATATATTATTATAGCTTCCTGAGTGATATTTTTGTATTTTTTTGGGCTTCGTTCACCATTCTGTTCCTACCACCATGTCCAACGGACACATGTATTTCATGCAGAATATCAAACATTTCCTCATTTTTTACGTAATATTTTATTACAGGGTCGACTGCAGAAACAGGAGCTATTAATTTGTCAATGCCACCGATATTACATATGTCAAAGCGTTTCAAACGACGATAATGCAAAGTTGTTCTTTTAGCAGTCTGCTTAGCTTCTTTGACATCTTCAATGAACTGATTATATTGTTCACTATTCATGTAAGAAGTATCATTGCCTTCATTGGTGGACAAAATGTTTTGGAACTGTTCGTAAAAACTTGATCTAAACACATTTTTGATCTCCATTTTTGGATTAATTATTCAACACATTACAAAAAACAAACGGGCGCAGGCATGGAATGATGAAAACTAATTCGTCAGAACTCAAACTTTTGTGTTTTCTTCGCGCTTTAACCGACTAGGATTGGTTAGACCTGGTTTTACCCGGTTAAAGGTGGAAGTACTGAAACGTCTTCGGGCTTTAGCCGCCAAGCCTTGGTATTCCCCGGTTTAACCGGTTAAACCTAGGTTTATCTTTCATTCTTGCTTTATCCGTAACATATATATATATATATATATATATATATATATATATATATATATATATATATATATATATATATATATATACACATATATAAATTTATATATGCGTCACCAAAATCAAACTGAATTTCCCGCTTCATTGTGTTTGTGCAAGAAGTTGCCGTTGGCGTACGAGTAGTCAGCCGACATAAGTAAAAGGTGTTCACTTTAAAATTGTCAGTCTGTTAAAAATGAGTCAGGAGTATAACCGAAGAGCCGCGATAATCGAAAGTCTTCGCGCTGGACGGTCAGCACGGAAGATTATTCAATTTTTACGATATCCAAAATCAACTGTGTATGAGGTTGTTACTAAGTACAAAGCTCAAGAACAGTTAGGTGAAGGTTCAAGTACACCGGCAAGAAAGTGGCACTCAAAAAAGCACACCGTGAGAACCCCTGAAGTCACCAAAAGGACTGAAGAGCTGATTCTGGAAGACCCGGTGTTATCGTTACGAAAACTGGCGTCGATTGGAAATGTGAGTGAGCTTACCATGCGGAGAATCGTTAAGGAGGACCTTCGATATTATTCTGACACGATCGAGGTTCCAGCAGGACGGGGCTCCAGCTCACACGAGCCATTTGGTCCAAAACTGGCTCTCGGACAATTTTGAAATGTTCTGGTTTTAAGGAATTTCGGCCTCCGAATAGTCCAAGTTTAAATCCCTTGGACTATTACGTATAGAGTGTGATTGAAAGGGTTACCAACAAGTCTCGACATGCAAATGTGGCATCATTAATGACCGCCATTGAGGCAGCGTTCGCCAATATTGACAGCGCAGAATTGCAGAGAGCGTGCGAGCGCTTCAGACCACGAATGGAGGCCGTGATTGAAGCTGATGGAGGCTACATTGAATAGTTACAATGTCAATAGATGCACAAAATGCCATGTAAGACATTTTTGTACTTAAACTTCATTTT
The DNA here is from genome assembly GCA_963942545.1 of Oxycera nigricornis. Classification (NCBI taxonomy): domain Eukaryota; kingdom Metazoa; phylum Arthropoda; class Insecta; order Diptera; family Stratiomyidae; genus Oxycera; species Oxycera nigricornis. The sequence goes on along the minus strand of OZ012663.1, from coordinate 11,603,742 downwards.
TCAATAAAAAACACGATTTGAAGGATGTTCATTGATTTGTCCGGATTTTGGTGACGCACCCTGTATATATATATATATATAATATATAATATAAATTGCAGAAAAAAGGTACTGTTAGATATAAAATCCGCCACAAAAACCTAGAAGAACCAATGAACTTAAAGCAAGAAGAAGAAGAAACACAATAAAAAAATTAAACTCTGTGATTATGAAATCTTTCTTCGTCCCTAAGAGAATTATGTCAAAATCAACTTGATGTGAAATAACATTCTCCAGATTCTACTGAACGAGTATAAAAAAATCAAAACTCCTTCGTCTATAAAATCTCTACAATTCTTTAATGGAGCTAATGCGAGATTTAATGCGAAACAATCTTTTACTCAGGGTGAATTCAGCTATTCCATCCTACCCATGCCAATAGTCGGTAGAATCACCCTGTATAGTCTGTACTAGGGTTTTCATTGGAAAAAGTTGAACTATATTAGGAAAAGGATTTTTTTTTATTTAGGAAAAAGATTTGTTTTATTTGGATAAAAGATTTTCTCATTTTAGAGAAAGGTTTGTTCATTTCGTATAGATTTTAATTTAATCAGAAAATGTTGTCAATAGAAAATTGATAGAATAGAGGTAAAATGTGGCTTACATTTTAAAATAATGTTTAAATATTTTGCTTCAAATTTGTAAACCTTCGTAAACATTCTACACCTAGTGTCAGATACTAAACAACTTTTATCAAAGCCTTTAAAAGTGACAATCCATTACGCACAATTAATTTTGCTTCGATTATGTATGAATTTGAACTATATTTTCGTGGGCACTGATTTGTATTTAAGGATAGTTCATAAGTACTTGATGGCATCAAATAAAGTACTTCCTCTACTAAGAAAATCAAACTACTTAAGCTGTTACCAAACAACGAAAAATATTTTTTCAATGGTTTTTCAAGTTAAATTCACATGGAACCGTAGTTTTGAACTTCATTTACAATTCAAGCTTAGCTTCAAATGATTGTTCTGTAGTTTTCCATGAATAATTCAAAAAAGCGACGAAAATGAAGAAATGTCATGATTACATGCTATATAATTCCTCTGAATAATTGATTGCTTTACATTGCTCGCTTCGGAGTAAGTTAAAAAAGTTCTCAATTTTCATTTGACACTTAAGGTAAATTCGGACAAATAATCAAAATATTTTTAACTGGAAAACCACCGTGTGACATGATATTATTTAAAAAAAACTGTACGTGATAAAAATTTTCGCAAATTTTTGGGTATAATCATTTAAAAATTTAGCGGGTAAACAAATCTGATTTGAGGCGATTTTTACACAAACCTCTGTTTTTCATGTGTTTGGCTCGTAAAAGGTTTGGTGATAAGACAAGTCAGCATTTTAGTTTAGCATGCATGGTAAACAGATGACGAAAATGGGAAATGGTCTGGAAATTAATGAATAGGAATTGTACTGGCCAATAAGGGGAGTAAGGCCAGTTAACATTCCTTTTGATGTCTCGCAAAATTCTATGGACATCATTAGCTGTTAAGTTTTAAAGTTAAAAAGAGTCCACAGCACCGCGGTATGAACCTGCGTATTGAAAAAGGAAAAGCTTGAACAGTGGAACCTTGGTAAGTGAAACCTGAAAAAGTGGGAAACCTCTTTTGATGGCATTTGGCACATGATATATTTTTTCTACCCTTAAACCTCTTTTGCACTCTTTTTAAGCGGATCAATTTTACAGATGCATTCATCTCTATTACTGGAAAGTTTCATTGGTCTTAATTCTACAAGTGGAATGTTGATAACCCCTTCAAATATGTTGAAGATGCATTGGACTGTAAGAAAACAACCAATTTGCTATAGTGTTCAGTAAAATTCGTCGTTTCCATGAAAGCTAATTTTATTTATTTTTTAGCCAAATCATCAAAACAGAAAACAACAACAATTCAATCTATTTTTTAATTAAAGAAGTATTTTTAAGTAATAATCAAGGATTTCATTACATAAATGCGCACATATTATACATACATAAATGGATTATGTATGAGCAAAAACCGATCCGAATTTTGCATGAAAAATCAAATCTTTGTTTGAAGAATACTTCTGCAAGTGCACATGCCAAGGATCAGGCATTCAATGGAAATTCAACATTTGATTTTTTTTCATTTCAAAAATTGTACTATCGTAGCTAATCATAAAGAATTAATGTACAAACGTTTACAATTTCATCAATTTACATTAATATGTTTAAATAATGCAATTATCAAATTTACTCGTTGAAATCAGTGCAATTGATGTGCTTTTTAAAATAAATTACTATTAATTACTAAGTATCGAGAAAACCAACATCAAATCTCCGGCACCAATTCAAGTTACTTCGCATAGACTTGACGCAATACTGCAATAAACGAATATGAACGACTTAAAATCTGAAACGAATAGAAATAGTTTGAAGTAGTAGTTTTTGCATAACACCAAAAAACTCACCGCTGCAAAAGCATTCAAGGAAAGATCGAAAAATCCTCCGACAGTGAAGGTCAACGGTTTTTGAGCGTTTATCATGAATATTAAAAGGACTTTGGAATTTTTCGGACCAAAATAAAACCATGATGTGCTGTAGCAACCGAAAACTAATAGTTTATACTGAAAGAAATATATGAATATGAATACATTTTTGTGGGCAAATACTCATTTTTTCTCGTGAATAATTGGTTGGCTTTTAATTAGAAGCAAATTCACTTTGAATTTCCCTCAAAGAAGAGCTTTTTTCATCAAATGATTGAACTTAGCTATTAAACTGTCTAGAGTCTAGCCATGGATTCTAAACACTAGTCTCTACTTTTATACATTTGTGTAATAGTCTCACACTAATCTATATTTAATCCCTGATCCATATTTTCGATTTGACCGATGATTGAACAATGCACGTCATACATGATGTAATCGTAGATCATTTGATTTGTAAGAATAGGAAATAAAACAGTCAAAAAGCAATAATGTGATAAATCAGAAATATTGACGACCACTGTTCCCAACAAAAAAAATACTTGGAATTAATGACTGTTGATTATTTTGTAAATTTTTTTTTAATCGTTTGGACTATGCAATAAATTTTTAACTGATGTAATAAGCATTTCAAGGAAATCTTGCATAAAAATTTTAAAATATTCAAAAAGCCGTAAACATTCACGATTCAGAGCGAAATTATTAAAAATTGAATTAGCCGGGAAAACCCTCCGAAATAAATCTCAAAATATCAAAATAAAATCATTATTTTTCTGAAACAAAATCCATTAAATTATTTTCCATAATATTTATTATTGAGATGAAATTCAAACGGAACGATATATAAAAATATGACATAAAACTCAATTAATATGAGTGATTAAATTTTTTTATCGAATAAAATATGCATTTTTTTATTCTCTGCTAGAAAATCTTTAAAAAAACTTATTCAAAAAATTCCAAATATTTCCAGCATTATATTATACAATACGAAAAACTTTTTCATTAAAATTTAGCAATAATGGTTTTTGTATAACACTAATTTAAATATTAATTTTTTTCTCCACAATTTAAACTTTATCGCAAAAAATATATATATCTTTAATCTCTGCAAAAAAATCTATAAAAAACTTACTCAAAACATTCGAAAACTATTCCAGCATTGTATTATCATTATGAAAAACATTTTCATTAAAATTTCGCAATAGGGTTTTTTGTGTTAAAATAATTGGAAAACAGTTGAAATTTGCTTAAAATAATTCAATCCGGAGATATTGCTTCCAACAAGGTGTGGAACAAACAAATTTAAATGAGGAAAATTACAAATTTTTTCCTAAAATATTGGTTCGGAATTTCGATTAGCATTCACAGGATATTCATTACATGAAAATTGGACCTAGGGTATATTAGACATCTAAAACGCAACATAGTTTATGTTCCAGGCAAGATCCTTATATCCAGATGCAATTACTACAATGAAATAGCTAGAACAGGCAAAAGGTTGTCTATTGGCGAAAAATTTAAATTTAGATTCCACAGATTGAACCGCGAGGTTTTGCACTTTGGATGTAATTTGCAAGGAAATTTTACGATGCTTTGTTAATATTTGAGGTAATTCCCTTTATTTTGGAATTTTCGGTGGAATTAAATCATGTGACGTGTTGGCTATCTACAAATCAAAGCGTTTAATATTATATTTAAGGGAAGCGATCTTCATCATAAACAATAATTACTATCGATTCAAAGTATATGCCTATGTAAAAGACAATTCTGAGGATTTCTGATTACGTACATTAGACCATACAAATTTTATATTTTGTCTGATCCCTCATTATTTTCATCCACATACTTATTGTTCGTGGAATCTTTCTGTAGCAGCTTCAATACAGTTAAAATAAATCAACAACTGCTGGATGTCCCTGTAAACCTAAATAATTTATGCTTCAATATTCTCAAAAAAAAGTTAATTCCCTTCATACCTAATGGAGATAAGCAATGCCTGGAATCATATACATATAATTTAATTAAAAAGTTAATTTCAACTAAATATGTATAAAGTTTTATTGATTTGTGTGTTTTCTTAGCGGCAGATTAACTAACTTATTCATTTTTTAATAGACTTAAGAATTTGCCCTTTCAAGATTTGCAGTCAAATTGCACGCGGTACATGGTGAGCAATATCTTAGTTGATAAGCAAATAAATAAAGCCACCTACTATTAAGGAAACCACCAATTAACAAACCTCCTCCACAACCTGATTGCCGAACCAACAATACGCGCACAACTGGCAAAGGATGCAACCGCAATAGCAATAAATTATGATCGCTCCATTGGACGTAGTCAATACCGTCGCCTGAAATCCTGACATAACTAAAATGAATAGTGACACCACAAACTGCATCAGGATTGGATATTTAAATATTTTATCGATATCATTTCTTAACCTGAAAGAATCGACTATGAACGGAATAAAAGGAGTAGGTATCAGCAAAACTCTGGATTTACCTCAAAATATACTGGTGATGGTTGACGCAGTTGCGAAGTGAGTCCTGAAAATCAATTTCGGGGGTGCTGGCTGTTAGCTCGGATAAGTTGATATTCAGCAGCTTCAAGTGGAAACGGATTTGATTCATCAGGTTTACGTTGAGGCAATCAATCGATACAATTTGAATGGCGAGAATTGAGATTCCTAGCCACCAATAGGCGATACGCGACTTTTCCGTGAGAAAATAAGGTAAGAGTGCTCTGAATGGAAAATTGTTGCCACCAACGTTTGGGTCTGAAAAATTAACAACGGTGAAAGATTTAAGGGATATGTCATTAATATTTTGCTCAATTAAAAAATATCGTGTTTTTTAAAAAGGGTGCATGAAAATAGTGCAGTATATATTTTTTCTAAAAGGGATTTCACATTGCCCAATTCCAGAAAAACAACCTTCAAAATAATTTCTACGAAACAAAAATTCCAAAAAATATTTCGTTATTGTGTTTTAGCAAATTACAATATTAATTTACTAATTATCGTAATTTGAGCAGCAGCCAATGTGTTTTAAGATTTATTTTCAACAAAATATTTCTTAGAATGATTTTTTCACTGGAAATTTCTTTACTGCGCGAACATTTTTGGTAGAATTTTCGGAGAGAAAAGCTATATATATCGCAGAAGTTTATTACCCAAAATTTAAGTTAATTAGAAAAGTTCAGTGATTTTCGATATTTATTTGTAGATGTGTATATTACAACAGCAATAATTTTTCCGGCTATTTCTTGTAGGAAATTGTTCCGAGTAGAATTGTCCCGAACTATTTTAGGTCTACTTTCACCAAAACAATTTCACAAAATCTAACGTTTTTTCTCTTGGTAATTCTTTCAACATTTTCTGTCGTAATTTATGCAGGAAAATTACAAAAGTTTATTTATTGTGAAAGTATATTCTCACAGGGGCATAATTTTCAATTCTGAAGATGCAATATAGGATCTGTCTCACAGATGATTAATTTTCATTAAACAAACACAACGAAAATTTGAACTGCTGACTGAAATCAAGATAAACTTTGTTGATCTGGAATAAATTTAACGTGCGACAAGTTTTTTGTAGGCACAATTGAATTTTTTTAAAGTGTCTTTGTTTCTTTTGCTGTTCTCCACATCAAATTCAACTTTTTATTCTAAAGTACCATTAAAATAATCTGAAAACTTTTCATAGCATGCACAACTATGGTATTTGCATCGATATATCTATAACCAATATTTCCAACGCAAATCTAGAATAAGGCAAACAAAACAAAGAATTCATGATTAAATTTTGATCCTACAAACCCATATAAAAGAATTCATAATTTAAACATCTTACCCTTCAGTAAAATTCCAAGCCCTAAAAATGCAGTTGTTCCAACCACCGAAGAGTAAACTATCAAAATCAATTTATTCTCAATTTCACTGCCCTTAAGTATTTTTTGCTGAAAAATTCTTGTAAATATCATTTTTCATGGAAATTCGACTTTAAATCTTACATGTTCGTCACTGTTGACAAATTGCGATTGAAGGTTTTGCATTTCCTCAACAAGCATTCTCACTTCGCGTATTTTAAGAAGAATATTCAATAACTACAAAAGATAGCTAGCATAAACTGTAAGTCCAGCAGATTAATTAGAAAAAATCATGTGCTAGTAACCTTTAGATTTCCACCGATGTGGGTAACAGTGAGACAAGCGTTTTGGGCAATCTTTCCGAAATCATTCCCATTCTCAATCAAATCACGGATTTCGCACAATATATAGCCCACATTGAATAGTGCCGAGCAAAGCAAACAGTTCAGGATTATTAGCCATTTGCAGGACGTTGGAGTTTTGTGAAGGAACAAGGGAACTCCAAAGAGTTGCGCGATAGTTAAATTCAATTTTAAAGATCCGATGGAATCCATTTTCGTATCGATATACCAAAAGACCTAATTTGACTTCGTGTTGAGGAGTTTTTTCCTGACCACTTTCTTCAGATATTTTTTATACTTAACTGAATTTGGTTGTTCGATCCCTTCTGGAATATATAAAAAAGGATGGAAGCAAGCACGTAATAATATGGGCGGGCCATGATTGAAGCCTTGAATTCGTTTGTATATTTGATGAGCCACTTATCGAAACCATTGGTTTCCAACCGTGTGAAAAGAGCAGCCAATTAGATTATCCTCCTGAACATTAGTTAATTGCTGAATGATTCCATTAATAGTTGATTTATAGTTTGTTATTCAAATAGGGATGATATTGGGGTTGATTTTAATATGAGCTGCTTGCGTTGGTCAAAAGACTTTTTTGTTCTGGTATTCAGCAAGGGATATAACCTGTGATTATGTCAAATATCAAAAAAAATTCTCATACTAATTTCACGTTACATTCATTCTATAATTTCTTTTAATTTGAGGATTCAATGAAAGTGGACAATCAAAAGAGGCCAAAAACATGTGTGCATGTTTTTTTTGCATTTGCTTTGTTTTGATTCAAATGATAAATCTAGATATGCTTGTAATAGAATAAGATCTTGAATATAGAACGGTTGAAATATCTTCAGAAAAACTTATCTTTGAAACGTTTTTCTTGGATTCTTCCAGTTTACATTTAAAAATGCTGTATTTCACCATTTAAAAATGATGTTTGTAAATCGTTTAGTTAATTTATTTCATTGATAATTACAACAATATGTGCACACAAGGACCAACGTGATATATTTACTTCCAATCTTTCCCAAAAGCTAATTAACGCTTCAGTGGAAAATTAATTTCGATGCGGTTTATTTTAAATTCGCTCTTCGTTTTTTTTCTGTTGTTCTGTTGTTTCCATTGAATAGTCAAACTAAAGGTTTTCCCCGTAAAAATGTTAATGTGTATATATAGAAAAGAACCTGCGAAAAATTAACCTGGAATTTTTGAAAGGGAAAAATACAGAGAGAAAAACAAAAATATTAAACATATCTTCAGAAGAGAGCTTCAAAACTCTACCTAAATCGAAAGAATTACTTTCGGAAAAGGGAGAAAATCAATTATAATTTTCTCACAATGGTCGTGGTATTTTTTGATAACAACTTTTTGGAAAAATATCTAGGGTATGTACATAATAGTCTCGCAGTTATGAACAAATTAAAATTAGGAAATTGCATCAGTAAATTGACAGAATAAAGTAAGAAAATTATAAGCATTTTGATGAATTTCCTATTATATTTTTCGTGTAAGCGAATTCAAAAGCCAAAATGTGGTATCTTGTTAACTAAAAATTATCTTTCTTCTGAATATTTTATTTTATAATAAGCAGATATCAACTAACTATTAAAAATGTTGATTCGAAAATTGTCGCCTGGAATTTTATATTTCAAAACGTTTGTAATAATAAGCTACACAATCGAAAAACCTCAAATGTGCATAATTGAATGCTTAACAACTCTGCCTACCTCTGGCCTTGGAAAAATCTACCCAATTTTTTGATTTCATTTAAAATTTAAATGACCATGGGAGCAAACAACAAGCCGTATTAATTCACAGCTGAATTATGAATGTAAGGGATGTTTCCAGTGAACGCTGTAAATACTATGAAAAGGTTCAAACAGTTCTTCTTATCCAAGTATTTTCAATTCTTACACAACTGCTTTGCATTTAAGTTATCCTTCAACTTTTTGCCGACAATTATGCAAAACTTTCGATGAACTCTCAGTAAGGTAAAGTTTGAAACAATGCAAATTTGTTTGGTTTCCATCATTTATTATTAACAATCTATTTAGTGTTACAAATTGGCTTTCAAACTAGTCTTGCATTTCGGAAAAGGTTTCTTAGTTTCATTCGAATAATCGAAGTCAAAAAGGATGAACTCAATTTCGAAGGTGGTATTCGGATATTTCCCTCCTGTAGGGATGAATGGCGAAATTGGATCGATTTCTTTGAATTTATTTTTTGGAAGAGTTCTTGGAATACCATTTCCAGTGCCGCGCACAAGTCGTACGACTCTTTATGCATTTCTTCTTTATTCTTTTGCAATGCTGTCTGGAATTACTTTGCTGTACACGTATTACGAATTTTTGGATATGTTTGATGCGTACACGGATTTGGATGCCTTAACACAAAATGTTTCTTTGACTTTTTGTCATGTTGGCGGAGTTCTGAAGGTAGGCTTTTCAATTATTATAAACCGTGTGGATGTAGAGAATTTGTTTGAAATTACAGGCCATAAATGTCCTTTATCATATCAAAGATATCATGAAGATCATTGAAATTCTTCAAAAGTCATTCAAGAAGTATACGAAAACTATGAAACAGGTTGAATTTCACTTTGATGTTAATAATAAATAGCCTGAATTCATATTATTTTTCAGAAGGAAGTTCTTACCGCCTCTGAAAAGTTTAACACAGCTGTGTTCCTCGCATATGTTTGGATTGTTTTCTTTACAGCCGTGGCTGGGGCATTTTTTGTTGGGTTGAGTAAGTATTGGAATTGATCGACTATCGGATCCTCAAAGCCGATTGATACCATCATTATCAGCTTCATATACTAGCCTGATGGTGCACGTACAGGAAGTTTATTGCATCATCATTTTAGGGATGTGTTGTTTTATTGTAGACAATAATATCCAAATTCTCCCCTGAAAAAATCCATGTTTAATTTTCAAATTTACTTTCGGTGGGTATCATATTTTGCACGGCAGGATCAATTTTGGTGTCCATTTGATCACCATTGACTTTGAAAAAGGAAACTTGGGACATCCCTCACAGTGCCTAGCCATTGGAGTCTCCACTAAATAAAAAATCAGCTCAATTTTAAAATGGCGACAAGAAAATTATACAAAAAAACAAAGTGCATTTAAAATCTCGGCGTTTTCTATCGGATAATCTTCACTTAAAATTTCGATGTTAAATTAATTATTGTTTTTGGAATTCAGGAAATGCACACTGTGATTTACAATTTAACCCTTAACCGGAATCGTGGGTCCATTTGTATGTATGTATTTAATTTGTATGTATGTATTTAAATTAAAGGGTCTATTTGGACCCACGATTCCAGTTATGTTGAATAATAGCGATTCCGGTTACGGGTTAAAGATGTCATTGGAAATGACTTCAGCCAAGAAAAAAAAACCGATGTTGTAGCTGAAGAAGAATAGATCGATAAGGATGATTTGAGATAGTCTTAAATTGACTTCAGGATTTATTTAAAAAACAACAACAATCTAAATTAGTAACGGGTTGAGAAGAAGTGTGTAATTTTCGGATGGTGTTGGTAGTATTTGGTTGCATGTTTGACGAGTTTTTTAGAATCATTCATGCAAAAATCCAGGATAATTTTCGCAAAACGGAGTGTAAATAATTTATTTAAATATTTGACAATAGTCAAAGAGGACACTTTCTCTTCAAAATTAAAATCTAAAGTTGAGCAAATGAAGTGTATACTAATTAGATCTTCTGTGTCATAGAATTTTCCATGTTTTTTTCACTCGGATGCTTTTCTTATTTAATTTCATCAACTTTTCATATATTTCAGATACAAATATTGCTGGAAACGCATTCCCTTACCGCTCAAAATTACCGAAAATTGTTCCTCTTTCATTGAGGGTATTCTACCATGCACTGAGCGCCTTGGTGATCGGACTACAAGTGGTTATTCTTGATTCTCTCAATATAAATTTCATCAATCAGATACGATGCCAGCTGAGGGTGTTAAATTATACCTTGGATGAATTGAAATGGGAAAATATACCAAATCCGGAATCCCATCTCCGCGAATGTATCAAACATCACGCCATTATTATGGAGTAAGTTCGAAGCATTCAACTTCTTCAATTAGTCAACGTCTTCATCTTTTATTGCAGCCTAAGGAATCGAATCGAAGAAATCTTCAAATATACAATCCTGATACAGTTTTTCGTGTCCTTGATGATATTCGCCTTGACGGGGTTTCAAGCTACCACAGCCGAGGTGTCAGGACGAATGACGATTCTGTACATGTACTCGGGATGTGTATTTTGTGAACTCTTCATTTATTGCTTTTTCGCTAATCAAGTCATGGATCAGGTGAAATGATTTAATTTTCGCTTCAATTTGGATGTTACTCAGTATTTTTCATTTTAGAACCAAGCATTGGCTCAAATTGGGTACCAATCCGCTTGGTTTGCTTTTGGCAAAAGATACTCGAAAGCACTTGGAATATTTCTGATCAACGCACAACGTCCTGTAACCTTCACCGTTGGAGGATTTTTCGATTTGTCTTTAAACACATTTATTGGGGTGATTTTGTTTATTCTTCACTTCTGTAGAGCTTATCAGGCTACTTCAATTCTTTTTACAGATTCTAAGCAAATCGTATTCGTTCATTGTTTTGTTGAGGCAAATTTACTCGGAATAATTCGTTCATACGCTCTTTTTGAAGCGAAATTAATAAGAAAGTACAAACAATCGCAAATGAAGCAAATAATTATATCCTGTATGTCAGTATATTTAGAAACAGAGGACATGTACACAAACTGTAGCTACGAACATGCGGCCGTTTAACATTCAATGGAAATGTTTCTGAGCATGGTTTAAATGTTTTTGAGCACAACACTCTTGTTTTATTTATGAAGTCAAATGCGTCTAGCGTCCCGAAAAACAAGCACATGGAACGAGTTTCTTCACGAGTATATTGTTAAAAACTATATAAAATATAAAATATATATTGTTTATTGGTGGAAATGAAGTGTCCTTTAAAAAAGTTTATTTTATCATCAAATTGTTCAAAAAATTTCGGTTATTTTCAGCGTTGAAATGAAAATATCGGCTCCTTGTCTGGTTCATAACATCATCAAAAATGAATGGATATAAAAAAAATCCAAAAGATTCTTGTACTTAAAAGTAAGAGTTTTGTTCCCTCTAGCGATATTTTACTTTTGTTTTTTTTTCAATCAGAAATAAATTGTTTTTTAAACAATAAGTAGTATACAAAATATCCGAAAATGGTTCGACAAATGATGGCGAATACAGTAAGGCGCGGAAAGGTGCAGTAAGGTGCGTAAAAGCGCAGTAAGGTGCGGAAAGGCGCAGTAAGGCCCAATAAAGCGCGGAAAGGAGCATTAAGGCACGGAAAGGCGCAGTAAGGCCCAGGAAGGCGCGGAAAGACGCAGAAAGACGCAGTATGGCGTGAAAGGGCGCAGTAAGGTGTGGAAAGACGCAGTAAGGCGCGGAAAGGTGCAGTAAGGCGCGGAAAGGCGCAGGTAGGCGCAGAAAGGCGCAAAAGGGCGCAGTAAAGGAAAGGCGTGGACAAAGTTTGATGCAAAAGTCCTGCTCACCGAGTTTGAATAGACTGGGCATAACGTGTAGTCGCGGCCCCGAAACAAGACCAACTTGCGAGGCTCAATAGTATTGGAATCAACAGAAGAACTTCTAGAGGATAATGCAGGGTTTCTACTTTCTATATTTTAGGTATCTATCACATGTCCGTTTCTTGACTCGACTTTTTCGTTTATTGTAGAACTCACTTTTTAAGGGGTCTAGCCTCTTTATCATTTTCCAAAAAATCGACTTTTTTTATTGCATTTTTGGAAAGTAAATACCTATATACAGAAATATTTTATCATTTTATTAAAATTTTATAAACATCGGAGCAGTCTAACTGTAATTTTGGGCAACTTTCACTTTGTCACCCGAATGCGATTCTTCATTAAAAAAACTTTAACCGCGTTTTTCTCGAAACAACGCTTTTCGACGCCGCCTTGATGAAATCTCGGGAACTACAGAACCGATTCTCACCAAATTTTTACCAGACATTCTTTATGACTACAGCTACAGCGCAATTTGGGGTTTTTCAAAATTTTGATTTAAAGTATTTTTTTGGCCAAAAACGTTGAAAAAAAGCATGTTTTTTTCGTAATTTTTCGAAAAATGACCGCCATTTTGTCAATTTTGCAAAAATCAAAAATCGCTCCATTCGCGCTATAGTTATTAACATACTGAAACTGAAACTATTTGATTTTTTTTTGTTTTAGACCAACCATCTCGAAAATATCATCAACAGCGCACACTCCTCTCTCGACATTTTTTCAGGCAGCATATTCATTGATAAAAACTCACATCAATGAATAAAAAATATTATTTTTATGTATTTCGGAAGTGTATATATTAAGTATGATTCTTATATCAATATTTATGATTTAAACCGATCTAAAAAATTATTGAAAATAACCCGCTTAATAACTGCTTAAAGAGGATAGACCCATTAAGTCATAGTGAATTTTCATACAAAACGCATCACAAGAATATGCAAATGCCGTAGCTTTTTCATTCATTCCAAATGTGTCCATTGAATTATCCTCGAATATTATCAATTTAATTTATGAAGTTGATAAAAAAATTATTTCTAATCTGGAAAACGTGCATCCTTGTTCTTTGTAAGAATCACAAATTTTCCCACACATTTTTGGAATCTTATATGGATCATAGATAATTTTAGGTTAAAACTAATCACGGGTTATGTGACTCACTAATTTTAGAAATTGTCCTTTTCATTTTGTTGTTAGTATGGACGGCAATAGTTAAATTGTGATATTCATATGAAATCAAAAATATTTCACATGCCTGATGTTGTTGTTTTGAATATTTGCTGCTTTTCGTTGAGTGATTGTTTTTCTCTTGGAATGTTGTTGAGATTGATAAGACTTTAGTAGTTTTTATCGGGTTTCGTGGCAGCATATGAATTCTGATGAATTTCATGTGCTTCATAGCTCAGTCTTTTGGTGTTGATTAAAGTTTACTGTGAGACATACAGTCAAAATGCTTGATAACAGTCGCAAATTCGATAAGTTATTTTCCGTCTTTTTATGACCACCATCGTTTCGGATTTGAACAATTGAACACAAAGTTTACTTAAAATATATTCAATTGGGCCATGAAGAGCTTTGCCAATATCCACCTTGGAGATGAATTATCACACAGGGAACAGTATTTGCTTACGATTTTCAATAGGAGAAGGAGAAACTTTGATATTAGATATAATACTATGTCCATTAATGACTGACATTCCATAGAATTTATTTGATTAGATTACAATTTAGTGATAATGCTTGCTGAGAATGTTCACCCATTATAAAGTAATGTTTAAATAAAAACGGGAATAGCTTATGCTTATGTGGCGAATTCATTCAACAAAATGAATTATGTGCAAAAATCTTTCCAATCGTTTCGTGAACAGCTGTATGAAATTTTCGTGGAAAAATTAAAGTCCTGTCCAGTTCATATCCACCAAAAAATTGAAAAAAAATCCAAACTAAATTTGTGGAAAAGAACACTGTGAAAACACTGTGTGAAAAATTATGCGCAAATAATAATAATGAACAAATGGAATAGCCGGAAGACCCTGTCTGCATTAAATAAAGTTCACTCATAAAATTGAAATTACCGTGAAAAAACAAAATTTATGACTTGATAATTTAGTTATTTTCTAAAAATGATTTACACTAAACAAAAAAACGTATTGGCACAGCCAATATTTTCAGGAAAAAACCCTTTAAACTTAGTAATTGAAAATATTTGAAGAACGTCGGGTTTATATTAGTAAACTTATTGTCTCGTTAGCACGAAAAAATTATCTGATATTGTTACGATTCGAAAAGAAAAAACGCAAATAAGTAAACAAGCACACTTTGTTCCCGAAAAAGGTATTGGCACACTTAATGTTTGCAGAAATACTAAGTGCTTACAATACAACTTACAATATTTAAGAAAACAACAATCCGTCTCATGTGTCTATTTATTGTCTAAGTAATAACAAATTTTTAAGCAGCTTCAAAATTAGGAATTAAAAAACACACGTCTTAAGCAAACAAAACTCCATTTTTTGTACAAAAAAGTATTGCCACAGTTCAATGTACGTTAAAAATACTTTGAAGGTTTTTGGAATAATTTAAAAATTATCAATGGGTTGGTATTCCTTTCCTTTGAATAACCTCTTTCGATCTCTTGGACATTGAGGATAACAATTTTTGAGTAACTTATGTCTCTATTTTCTTACATTCATCGGCAAGCACTGACTTGAGTTGAACTTTGTTGGTAATGTGATGTTTTCTGTTCGGTTTTTCGAGTTCATCCCACACATACTAGATCGGGTTTACATCAGGGATTGAGGGATAGTATTGAAGGGACGAAGGGTATTATATATAACCCATTCTCACACTAGATAGGGGCGGTGTGCTTCGGTGCGTTATTGTGTTGAAAGTAAAAATCACTTTGAAGATCCAATCTTATTTAAAGATTTTCTTTTAAAATGCCCATGTAAACAAACTTATCCATAATTACGTCCGTCGGGCATGAAACTCCATACCATGACCCCATACTCCAATGCTTGACTGTAGATAACAAATTTTCTTTATTTCGTTCAGCCCTTTATAATCAAAGTCAATAGACGCAAAAGAATCATCTTTGCAAGGCTTTATTTAAATAAAAATGTGCAATCCTAGAAGAGTGCTATAGACCAGAGCGGATCTGTAAAAAAACGACTACATTTGGCCGTTGAGCGAGGGCACACTGATTTTCGCGGGAAAAGTTGTGGAATAACGTATAATAATAATTGACTTATGCTCCTTCTCAGAAAAGTCGGGAACATTAAAAAAAATCGAAATGTTTAAAAAAGGTGAAGTGCTCTTTTATATGTGAAAAAAATTCAAACTTTTATAAGCGTAAGTTTCTGACTTGCTAGCTTTCAAAATTTTTGATTATTCATAAATAAATTTAAATTTTGCACAATTATTTTAGGCAATCTACCGAATGGATTTTGATGAAAATTTGTTTACTATTTTACGATATTGTGACAATTTTTTAGATCAAACATGAAATTTAGGAGAAAAATCTCCCTGTTTTTTGTATGCATTGCAATTTTGCGGCAAGGATTAAATGTTTTAAGATTTTTAACCAATCTTATCTTATAGAAAATTTTATTGCACAACTCTTATTGTCAATCAACTTTGACCTAAAATGAACCGTTTTAAAGTTAGGAGTGAGAAACGTAGGAAAAAACGATTTTTTTAAAAAAATTTTTAAACATTTCGATTTTTTTAATGTTACCGACTTTTATGAGAGAGAGCATAAGTCAATTATTGTTATACGAGTTATTCCACAACTTTTCCTGCAAAAATCAGTATGCCCCCTTTCGACGGCCAACTGAAAACAGATCCGCTCTATTTTCCAATGAAAGTAAATTTAATTTTCCGTTTTGATGACCGAATATCAGTGTGAGGAAAACCCAATACTGAATTAAATAAAGAAAATTTGTTACCTACACTCAAACATGCGGGTGTTGATAAATTCGAACGAAAATCATTGAAACAATTCGAAGCAATATTTTTATCAAACTAAACGCAAAAAATATCAGCTTTTTTAAGAAAAAAAATCTATATTAAATAAAGATCCATAAACAAATGTAGTAAAGACATGACATTTGAAAGATCAATAACAGGAGACATGCCTGCATTTTCTATATGTAGCTTTATATGCCAGAAAATCTTTCGAAAAAATCACAAAAAATGTTCACTGCAAGTGTTTAAAAAGTTATAAACCAATAACAAAAAAAATGAATAATATTAGTTGCAGTAAAATATTCAATGCGATTTCAAGTAATTCTATTTTCAGTTTTAGGAGTAGGAACCACTGTTTCTTCGAAGGATTCAAATATTTTTGCTTCACATAAAAATTCTTCAAATCATGCAAAGAAGCTCCCAGGAAAATAATAGGAAAGTTGAAAAAAATCACATTGAATTTGATATTTTAAATTTATAGAATGTTGGAAATGCTTTTACACATATGTAGGTACATATTCAGTCTCATATTGTTTGCAGGAGGCTCTTATTATTGTGGCAAAAGTGAATGCAGGGTCCTTTCTTCAAGTTTAGCGTGATTGGCTGTCTTAATATTTATGTCTCGAGTAACTAAGTACATATTTGTTTAAGATCCAGTAAGGCGAGTGAAAATCTTTTAAGACCTATAAAAGCGAGAAAAATGAATTGAAATTGAAAGCATGCGGTGAATTTGATGAATGAAATGTTTACCCTAGCAGAGGTAACGATAATGGGACGATGTATTATTTAGGTATGTTGTCAGATAGTGAGTATTTCTAGACCTTACACAAACAAAAGGTATGTCTGCCACTTAAAATGATCTGTTTAGAATAATAATAAAATCTGATTGAAGGTTTTGGACTATGTACAGATAAACGCATCCATTCATCTATACCCAATACAAATTTACAAATTTTAATTGAATTTGATTGAAATGAACAAGTCGAACCACAGGTATAACATTTCCACCATAGTAAATGTTATTTCTATTGAATTAAATACCTTAACAACTTCAATTGCCAGAAAGCGCATAACATTTTATGACCTCTGCCAATTCATAAGCTATCAAACAAAATATTATGTTTTTCGCTTTGATGTACTTAAGTACTTATCAGCACAGCCTTGAAAAATGTAGCGCATATCTTGCTGACTAATCGAATCAAAAGCCGACCACAATATCCAAGAACGCCCCATTTGCGGAGAAAACGACGTTGGGCCAAAAAGCTAAGCCCATTATTTTAGATATTGAACTTCACGCACCTTCTGCACTCAATGGAGGGAGATTGATAAATGTAATTCGGCTGATAAGCAACTCACGATTGCAACAATTCAGATAGGAGCGTCACCTTAAAAGACGATTTCCTTAGCTTTGAGTCTATTTTCAGGAAAATTGTGTGAGATTGGTGCAAGGAATGACTAACAAAAAGCAATCACTTCCAGGCTGATAAAACTTTGGCGAGAGTTTTGTATTTACTTTATTTTATAGATTCTCCAGTAAGTTTTGAGTCGCCGAGACGTTTAGCAGAGGACGGAACGCGTTTCAGATACGTCGGCTTTCCGCTAATGACTAATTATATGTTTATGGAAGTTGCAAAAACGATATAAAGTGGCCGTTTCAGTTAGTCATAAGCGACACGAGACAATAGATACATACGCGAGTGCACATCTATTGTTTGGAAAGTGTTTCAAATTTAAAGTGATTTTATGGAATTATGAATGTAGAGTTTTCACTCCCTACATTTTTTTGATGTGTTAATGTGAAGAAAAGTGTGTGTTTCCGGTTTTGTAATCGCGTGCTGGACTTTCAAGCAAATGGATTAAACTGAAATAGTACAAGTTATTGGATATGACGTCACGTCATATGCCGGTGAGCATTTCAAAGTGAAACAATCGGCTTCAATTCAAGATTATTACCCTGTTTAGTTTGTCTGTGCAGATTGTGCGATATTTGATTTTTGTGTCCCTGAAAACGTAAAGCTTTTTTTAAAGCTTGACAACATTTTGATAAGATATTTCCGATATTTCTAATCAGTATTGGCATGATTAATAAAAAATGAGGTAAATATCATATTCGGTTGACCAACGCTTATACGTGCTATAAGCGGTCAAATTATTTTCATGGAGGTTACAAATGATAATTGAGGCAAGGAATTAATGAACGATATCCACTGAAATAAGAATGGAAGGAAATAATAGAAAAAATCTCGGTTCGACGATATCATTTTGAGCATCGCATGAATTTATTATTCATTATTTATCTGATTCCACAAAATGTTGATGTGTTGAACATGCCAAACTACCAAATATTTTAGCAGTCTCTCCTAAGGAGGGGGGGAATTCGTTCAAAAAAGGCATGTTTTTGTGAATTTTTTGTGACGACACAGTTGAAATCTTTGTATCAAAACAAATGGTACATTAAAGTATGACATTCGAAAAATATTGTATAAAATTTTCACGAAGAAATATTAAAAAATACGGACGAGTCTCGGAAAAAAGTAGAATTGCGGTGCCCCTCATAACTTGGTGCTGAATCATTTGGAATCAAAAAATTAAAGTTCATTCGCTAGATAATAGTTTTTTCCAGGTAACGCTGAGTTTTTTTTTTGAAATTTCAATTTTTCACTTTTTTGAAGTTTTTGCGAAAAAATCGGCTAATTTGTTATTGTAAAATAAAATTTATTACAGCTTTACCTTGTAAATTATGTACAGATATAATGTTCAAAATTTCAAAAGAATCGGTGCAGTAGTTTCGAAGTTATGAGGGGCACCGGCTTCGAAAACTTGAGTTGTGGAGAAAACGCTTTAAAGTTTTGAATATTAAAAAATCTGGTATAAAACGTTCATAAGCGAATTTTATCATAACTCATATCTTCGTCAAATTTGCTCCAAACGACTTGAAACTTTGACACAATATTCTTGAGATATTATGCATTCAAAAAATACCTTTTTATACCCTCCCCCGCTTAAGAATCAGTCAAAAAATTACCATTGGAGAAACGCTACGGCTTTTTTCGAAAAGTTCATCAGTTCAAGTTCAGTTCATGATAATTAAGAATTCCTGTTTTTAGATGCACAGGTTGCTTTTAAACTCACTTCGGAAAGTTCACATAACTTCATCAGCCGTATCAACCTTTAATGACTGAAAAAGAAGTCGTTGAGATAATTTTATTGTATTTCTTAAATTTAAGAATTTGTTTGCCTACAAAATTTACGCTTCATTTGGAGGGAAGTTCTTATTTGATTGATTTCATCAACACCGGATTATTCCATCCAGACCTGGTACTTTTCGAATTATTTTTGTCAATCAACCTTTTCGATTGAAATATAGCTACAATTAAATTTTCATAGAAAAATATTTTGGTTCTTTGAAACAAATATTCTGTATTTTTTTAAAAAAAACTGAAGTGCCCGAAATTCATCTAAAAAATTAAAATAAGGGAATATCATGCATCCAATTTATTCAAATAGTTTGATTCAACTATGGAAAAATTTTTGGAATTCTCCTCACATATAATTTGATAAAATTATTAAACGATAAATGATGATAGTTTACCGCAGAAATAGTCGATTCAACACATTTTTACATTCACATATACATATCTCTTAATTTAAGTTTTGAAATTGGCCAGTCAAAAAAATATTCCTTTTTTGCATTTTACTGACAAAAAATATTGATGCATGCATTTTGTCGTTGGGATTCTATTTAAATTATGTTCAGTATTTTATTCTAAAAAAGTCAAGTAATCTTTATTGCTTTAGAAAAAATTTCATAAAGCAGAAATCATGATAGTGTATTCACACCAATAAATAATCACGCGTTTCATAAAACCAGAAAATGTTGTTCCACAATTTTCAAAGATCAAATATAGTTAAGTAGGATTTTTACTTTGTTGAATCCAAAAGAACATATCAAATTGTATTGACATCATTTTTTTTCAACATATTTTTATAGCTCATAAGGGACCATTCATATATGTATTACGTAACGCAATTTTTAGAGTATTTTAACAGTGTTCTCCCCATGGAACTCTTAGTAACATTTTCAAAGACATCTTCCTTTTATTACGTAATAAATTTATCATAATTTTCAAGTGAAATTTGTAGATTTCTTGAATAAATAAAAATTGGATAAGCGCAACATTTTCTAAAAACTCCACGAGTGGAAAAACTTTACCGGTCGCTTGAAATTTTCCAAGTAAGCTTACGTATCTTTTTGGAAATAAACCGTACATAAATGAAAAAAAATGCAAAAAAAACTCAAATAGGTATACGACTAATAAAAGTGAAAACTTTGGCTAGTTCACATCTACGACGCTCTATTGCGGTCCACTTATTCAAGTTCTACTGTATAGAAAAATTTTGTGCCTAGATTCGACGTTCGGTCGTAAGTAATGCCTTTCCTGTAGAATGCGAGGGTGGGGTGAAAAGTTTCCGGCCTGACCAAGAAAAACGATGTTTTTAAATTTTTTTTGCTTTATTCTTCAACATAATCTTCATCAACACTGATATATTTCTCATAACGTTGTTCTAATTAAGCTATACCAGTTTTAAACGTAGATTCGTCAGGCTCCTCAAAATACTGATTTACAGCTTCGACAACTTCTTCGTTGCTTATAAATCTTTTACCTCCAAGCCATTTTTTAGGTTAGGAAACAGGTAATAGACGCTGGGGACTAAATCTGGAGAGTAGGGAGGATGCGGCATCAATTCAAACTTCAATTCGTGGATTTTGGACATTGTAACAATCAACGAATGCGGTGCGTTATCGTGATGAAACAAAATTTTTTTCTTCGCCAAATGAGGTTGTTTAATTTGCACCTCGTGCTTCAAACGTTGCAATAACTCTGCGTAGTATTGACCATTGATAGTCTCACCCTTTTCAAAGTTATCAATGTATATAATTCCTCTCGCATCCCAAAAAACAGTAGCCATAACCTTGTTTGCCGATAAAATTGTTTTTGCCTTCTTTGGAGTTGGTTCCCCTTTTCCAACCCACTGTTTTGACTGTTCTTTATTTTCAGGAGTGTAGTGGTGGACCCAAGTCTCATCAACAGTTATGAATCGACCCAAAATTTCGTTTTGATTACGCCTGTACAGCGCCAAATTGTCGGTAGAAATGTTTTTTCGAATCAGTTTTTTATCGGGCGTTAGCAAACGCGGCACCCTCCTTGCACAAAGCGTTTTCATGGTGAAATGATTGTGCAAAGTTTTCGCACACGTTCAGCTGACATCCTACAGGTCTCAGCTATCTCATGCACTTTCAACCTGCGGTCTTCCAACACTATTTGAAGGATTTTCCCAATCATTTCTGAAGTTGTGACATCAACGGGCCGTCCTGAACCAGGCTCGTCAGAGGTGCTCACACGACCCATTTTAAATTCAGAAAACCACTGCTTAATAGTTGAATATGATGAAGAGGAGTCTCCTAATGTTGAATTCATCTCTTCTTTTATTTGTTTTCGTGTAAAACCTTTCAAATATGAGTATTTGATGACAGCACGTTTTTCCACTTTTTTCATTTTCACGAAAACAACGGAAGCGTCTCGCGCACTGCGCTCTCAAACGCAAACTAACGTAGCGATTAGGCTCAATAGAAATGGTACTGTATGACGCCGCTTCAAAAGTGTAGGGATTCTAGTATAACAGTTCGACACGAGAATCCAACCCTCGATCATGACCAGGACATGGAGGACGAACTTCACTACAGTCTACCGCGAAGACGCATTAGTACAGGTCGGCAGCAGCGCACGATATTAAAGATTTGTAATGTACATATTATATTTTATGTTTTAATAAATCGCGTGTTATATTATATGGACAAGGTGTTTATATTATAGTGGAACCCCACAAAAGTAGACCTAGTGGCGCCATCTCTTGGTCAGGCCGGAAACTTTTCACCCCACCCTCGTATAGAAGGCATACCAGATCATCAAATCACTGGTATTGACACAAAAACCCCTTGACTTGAGAAGTCAATTACAAATAAATGAATAACAAATTATAAATCACAAAATGCATTGGTTGTGGATTTCACTGTGCTGTACTCATGAATCGCTTTTCTTCAGTTAGACTAATTGTCAGCTTTCAAAAACATATTAAAATCACGCCAGAAAATTTGTCAGAAGATCCATACACTTAAACTCTAGATTAATTTATATTTACCATGAATATTCTCAACCAAGCCGATCGGTCCAAATAACTATATTTTCAAAGCTGAAAGCTGAAATAATATACTATATACATAAGTTGTGTGCTTGAATTTACTACTCTACTAGTAGTAAAGTAGTGCAATAAACCGCACTATAAGCAGTTGTTTTCATTTGGATGAAATAGAGTGCCGATTGTATATGTCTTGTTAAAGTCTATAAAAATCAGTGCAGCTGTTATTCGGAATATAAAAAAAATTCATTCCGTATCCATAAACAAAGCCCTCCGCTTATTTCACCGTATCTATCGGAAAACATTCTTACATCTTGGGTGAAAAACTCTGATCTGGTATCACTGCTCGCCAATGTTCGTCCGCTTACATATTCCCATCTATTCAAGCCAAGGATATTTCATTTCTGGTATCTTTCTTGCACTATGTTCAGATTTGCGCGGGATTTTCCAATTTGGCATTTTTTGTTTCTGCTTGTTCCAAATAGTCCTTCAAATTTTTTTCTGATCTAATTGCATCGTTCTGTCTCCAGTTTTATTATATGTAGTGTACACATTTATGGAGTTAGACAGCAAAATTTGGAAAACATTCCAAATAATTTACATATTTCATACACATATGTCATATTTTTCATAGATATTTAGTTAAAAGCTGCTGTATTTTTCAAGATTTACATTGAATAGTTTAAACAATGGCGAATAGTTTATAAGCTAAGGACAGCAAGTCAGAGATATTTTTTTTATAAATTTTATCGTATTTTTGATTGATATAAGTAGCCTTTGGTATTATTGCTGATTTCTCACTTTTTAGGCATGAAATAGATTATACACAAAATATGAAACATGTATTGAAATACAAATTCAGCAACTGTATTGAGCATCTATGAAAGTTTGGAGAATTCTTTCAACTTTACAAAATTAGTTAAAACAGTTTCTTAAAACTTTACGATAATAATTTAACAGATATTATCCTTTAACTGGCTAGAATTTTTTTTTCAATGTTGTCCTTTAGCTACCGGTTTTTGTTGAGAAACAAAATATTTTGAACACTGCTTTGATATAATTACCACGGTTACGTTTCTGCTCACTAAATGAAATCACAACCATGCAAATGATTTCGAAATAAAAAAATATACATGGAGAGGCAATCTTTTTCAGGAAAACAATTCAAACAAGAGTCTTATCCGCAATTTGCTTAAAACACACACAAATATACAAAAATCAGAATAGGAATGTGTAAAAACTATATGACTCACAAAGTAAACAAACAAACACCACATATAGTATAAGAGGAAAATAATAATTTCAGTTATTTATATCGGAATGGTGCTTTGCTTATCAAAATAAGAAGCCCGTACAGATAAACTGACCACTGGTACGGTATTTCCAGATTGCAGGTTCCTTATTTTTCCTAGAAAATCAAACACTTTTCGCGAGCAAGTTGTTTCGACATTATTATATTATTGAAATTGTTATACATTTCCCCGATAGTTCAGGCTCCTAAAGGGCAGCACAGCCCATTGGTGGAGTTGGTGTTTTTATATAGGCATATGGAAAGAAAAAATTTAAGTTTCAAAAAAATTAGAAGCTTATCTTCTTCGAAAAGAACGTTTATCAAGCAAAGTGTTCTTATCAATTCCAGAATCTGAAATTCGGAAGATGTACCCTCCAAACTTGGCATGTATTAAGATTTTTACTAATTTCGATGTTTTGCTTTTAGATTTGATGTCATCTCTTCTGCTTCGTGAGGTTCAAAGGATTGCTATCCAAGCATAACCAAAATGAAGGGACTTGTGGCTCGAACTATAATTGTGTGGCTTTGCCTCCAACCCGCATTGGGGCGTGAGTTTCCTGAATACAATTGGAAGCCTTCTTGCCAATTTCTAGATTCCGTAAACATTACCAGCGGCAAGAAATTAACGAACGGATCGTATGTGTATGAAGGGATTGTTTATCCGCTGAAACATATTGGAGTCTACGAATACGAGTATCTCAACTCCACTGAAAAAGTTCCTGCGCAGCCCCATTTGCGAGGATGTATTTGTAAGATTAAAACTTGTGTGCGACTTTGCTGCGAAAGTTTGCAAGCTTTTGATCCTTTCGATCGCGAATGTTATCAACCGAAAAAAGAAGTTAGCCCGATAGTTACTGTGACGGACGCATATGCCAACTTGCGGGACGTCGATGTGAGATCACTTTTCGGATTCGTGTATGGACGGCCCTGTGAAATATCCTATTTTTTGGAACCGTCTATTGCGGATGACGACAAATGGGATTTGTTTGAGGTGAATTTAAATTTATTTCTTAAAATAAATGTGTTCTTGCGTAAGACTGTGGTTCTAACGAAATGTTCTACCACCTTTTGATGCACTATGATGCTTGAAACTGTTTTCCTGGAGTTCAATCTACCCAAATTAATAAGTATACTAGAAACCGACGTGCTTTTTTTTATTAAATTAGGTTGATAAGCCGGATGTCAAAGGAAGTTGAGGACAAAGCTGAGTGGAATTCATTCTGGCAATGCGAAAATAGTTTGGTTTATACTGAATTGTGAGAATTTTTCATTTGCATGAATGAAAAATAATAAATAATAAATAATAGTGTTGGTCAAAATCAAACGACAGAATAATTGAAAAATATATAAAAATTATAATCATGAGGCAGTCAAAATCTCCGCATTTTATAAAATGAAGCAAGAACTCTAATGACCATGAAATTTCACGTAAATTTTTATTTACATATTCATTTCAGAGAAGAAACTCGTGAAGAATAATTATTTCGAGAATAGCTTTAAAACAAATTTTATCAAACTTGTTTTTATGGAAGCTGAATCAATTTTAATACATGTTTAAAAAAAGTTTCTAACGAACATAATTGACAACGTTGTGCAACTAAAAATATTAACACCTTATCGAAAAATAATTTCCTTGAATCTAGAGAAATAATAACAGCTTAAGCAAAATTTCGTGAAATAAATTTCCTCGTGTTTTTGGAGAAGTAAATTTTTTTCTTACAAAAGTTTGTTATAGAAAAGTCTCTATCGAAATATTGTTCCACAATCAAGACAGAAAACCCTTTTTCTTGGCCAAGCTCCTGCTGTATTGACAATTTTTTGAGGTTGATTAACATAAATTTGTTTGTGAGAAAATACCGCATGTATTCAGTCTCAATTGTTTCCGTCAAACTTGGCCGAGGTTCCAAATTAAGTTTCTTGAATTGCGTTAAATTCTGCTGTTCATGTTTTTCCAATTATATCGGCCTTGTTTCTCAACTTCACGCGAGACACGTTACTATTTTCCAACTATTCCATTCGCGAAAGCTATCACCATCATCGATATAGATACAGCTTAATAAATATGTAGTAATCATCCAGAAAGTTGTGAATTTTGTTTTCAGCTTAGCGAAAATATTTATAAGGGTTTCCAATGTGTTTGGAACATGAATATGTAATTTATACGCGGAAATGACTGTCTTTTATCAATTTGATTTGGCAGATTTTCGATCGTTCTCGTGAAATTATTTTTTAAAATTAAATTACAAACAATATTTTTTTATTTATAGGATGGCAAAATTTTACGTTTGTTTGATAATATGAATCTAACAAAAGACGAGTACTGCCTTTCATACACTCCAATTGAAAATGAGACAACAATGTACCTGAATCCTTTAGTTTGCTTCCAATCTCCTAAGGACACTTTAAAATTCAAGATTTACGGAATAGGTACGTGGAGGTTTTTCCTTTCGGTGTATATTCTAATTAAATCTTTGTTAATTTCAGCTAATCTCATATCAGTGCCATTTCTGATTATCACCTTCATTATTTATGCCGCCATTCCAGAGCTACGGAATTTGCATGGGAAGTCCTTATGTTGTTACCTGCTTGCGTTGTCTTTAGGCTATAGTTTACTTGGATACATGTTGGTGAAAGGGGGAATTGAAAGCGGTGGACTGGAATGCAAAATTGTCGGTGAGTTCTTACATACTTTCTTTGTTCATCTAATTGTGATAAACTCAAATCATTATTCACATTCACATAGAAACATAGATTTTTATTGGAATCAATTTCAGTAAACATAACGAACAAGTATAAATTAAAACGCTTTTAGCCCTTAGATATTATACTTTATAAACTTGTTCGCATGGAAAAATTCATAAGAAAACCTTTGAGTCCTTTTGATTTCATTGACTTGGCGTAGTAAGTTGAGTTTGTAACGATCACCTCAAACGACTTCTAAATTGAATATGTGACCACAACATAATTTACTGACTCATCAATAATTAAAATGACTTTCTTTACACCGAGAGAACTTAAACTGTTTCTTGAAAACAACTTCCACGCATAAATGATTTTAGGCATTTTCCTTTAAGACAATTCTATAAAAAACCGCTCATAAAAAATATATGTACATCCAAACTTTCTTTGCTATGCTTTGTTTTTCAATTCCTGTAAAAGATTCTCTGTACTTTTTCCAATTCAAAAATTGAATGGAAAAACTGCCGCAATAGCTTTCGTCGCAACCATTTTACGTACAAACTAAATAGGGAACTTGTGTATGAGATTTAAAAGGATTTTTATCGTTAAATATTCACAAAATTATTTTTCAGAAAAGCAAAGAAGCACACTTTTCAATCAGTTGGATTCTTCAGAGTGCAGTCTACTACGAGGACGGTTTTTGAAAAAAAAACGTGTTTCATGATATTGTTTCGTTGTTTTTTATTATATTGTGTCGTGTGTAAGTTTTCATCCAGAAAGTATGGCTCCTTCATGTTAATTTTGTTCCGCCAATATTTTTTGTTAAATTTTTCACACAAAAATTTTCTTTGAAACTTTCCGTCATTATTTTCATTGAATAATAATACAAGCAAAATTGGTCCATAAAATGTTCGACGAGTTGTTTTCCTCAAATATTTTCGTGTGAATGATGCCGACAGATTCCTCGCCTTACTTTTTGCATCTTAATCGAGAAGATTTCCATTTAGGTGTATATAGTATTTTTTTCCAGGAAACCGCAGGTACCGTTAGGTTTTGAATGTTGTTCAAGCTTAAAAAGCAATTTAGAAACTAACAATATTTTCTTCATTTCAGGATCTTTGGCGTATTATTCATTCATGGCCGGATTCCTATGGTTGAACATCATCAGCTTCGATTTGTGGTGGAATTTCCGTTCAGTGTCAACTCGCGACAACAGAAAGCAATGGAAGCGCTTCTTAACTTACTCCTTATACTCATGGGGACTCGCGCTGCTGTTCCTAATTATGGTGTTGGTGCTGCAGGACTCGAATATCCCGGAAGAGATGAAGCCTGGCATTGGTGGTGGTGACAATTGCTTTTTAAATGGTAGGCGCAGTGAATACACTACATTCTTTGATTCAGTCGATGTTCTGTAGAGATCTCTTCAAAATTCAAGTCAGTTATGTCGAATTTATTGTTCAATTCATTTATCTTACCACCTTCCGATACCTCTTCGTAATTTTTAATCTTCGGACAATATATTTCTGACTAAATATATCCTCCATTCCAGTGCGCACTTGGATGCAATTACTTTATTTTTATGGACAACTATTAGCAACAATCACCTTCAACTCGACAGTGTTTATACTAACGTTGCAGACTATTTACCGCGTCAACAAGGAAATCAGTACAATGATGGCGAAGGGCGAGAGTCAAAGGAACTTCACCCAGGAAAAGGCCAAGTAAGATATTTAAAGGATACCCGAAATGCTATCACTAACCAATCCGCTTGTCCTATTGCAAGAATAATGCTGTTCTTGCGGTTGTTTATCATAATGGGAATAACATGGTCCATGGAATTCATTGCGTGGCTGGCGGGTGAAAAGTATGCGTTTTTATTCTACGTCACGGACGTCTTCAATGCAGTGCAAGGATTATTGGTATTCATGCTGTTTGTGTTGAGAAAACGAGTGAAAACATTGCTGATACGCAAGTAAGTATTTTGCAATAAGTCGTCTGTAGTCTTTTCGATTTTCATACACTACATGTAACGTATTAAAAATTTGGAGAGCTGTTTAAACCGGAAGTGAGGACATTGTGGGTATCCTTGCGTTTCTCTCAATACTAGTTTTTCTCCATTAGTGTAGATCGGTTCTGTTCACAAAGGTTACTCATGAGAGCATGTTTGCTTCGAGTATTCTGTTGTCGCATGCATTTGCAAGTTGATTCCCATTTTCATAATTTCTTCGCAAGTAAAATAAATGCCAAGGTAACCCATTTAAAAAGTAGATCATTCCGATGTATTCGGTTTGTTATCAATTCTTTTTCATTCAATGAGGCAGTAACACAACTGGCTCCTTGAATGACTAGGTCAAAAGTTGAAAAGTAAATGTGTGTAGTATCAATACAGTTCAAATTAAGTAAAATAAGTTAAAAAAATTCTCTTGGGATCTTAATCTGACTCCAAAATTCATTTAGTGAAAAATTCGAAGTTCGTTAAGGTTAGGCTAGACCTTGATTCGATAGATCATTTCGCAGCCCTTCGTGCTTATTGAAATTAAAATTAACGAGCTAATTTGGTAATTGATCCTCTGAGCCAGTCAAAGGTGGAGAAACTCCTGAAAATCAAAACGAACTAATCATGAGGATTATTTTATTTATGCAGCTCACGACTAGTAGCTTTCTACTGCCTGGGGTGTGTGTCTGTATAAATTTGCGTAGTTATTATTTAACCACCGAGGCTCGCACAATGTGTAGCAGGAGTTCTGATCATTTATTATTATGTGAGTAACTACTGAAGCGATAAATAGTTGAATAGCTTCAATTGGCAGTAATTTGTTTCTTGGAACTTTGGCAGTGGCCAAGCTTGGCTGAACGCTTTTGTGAGTTTAAAAATAAGCTGTCTATTTTGGCTTTGCAATAGTCTGTAATTATTGAAACCTGCTAAGACCGATATCTAGCAGTGAAGAAAACATTCCCACAAAATGTTTTCAGAGACATTTTCCACACTAATGATAATAATTTTTCCGCTATTTCTACTAATCGAACAAATTTTTTTTTCAATACTTTTTTTTTTGCGTCAAACATTTGTAATTTTTTGTGATAAAATTTCAATTAAATTTTTTTCCGTTATTCCTTACAACCATCGGCTCGAAAATACAAAGGTATACAAAATAATTGATCATTCGCGGATTTATTGTTGGAAAAAGTTTGAACTAAACTATCTCTGCATGTTCATTTGTTTGTTCGTCTTTTTGATTCAACACTAACACTTACATGCACTTGATTTCAGACACCTTGCGTTAAGGTCCTACATTTTATCACGTATTATGCAAATGTAAATACTGATAAACATTTTGGTTTATACATAATACCGAAATTTCATAAATTTTACAGATACTACAGTTTACGAGGACTTCGTCTAAACGACAGCATGAACGTTACGCAAACAACCAAATCCAGCGGCATTCCGATGGGAGCAACTAGTATGAATGGTCGCAAAAGCGGAGACACTGGCAAAAAGGCTGAAGCGCCATTGATGTCAACTGGGAGTGACGATGAAAATTAATCATGTAGTTAGAATCATGACCGTATAATACAAACACATATGAAATATTTTGAAATTATTATTATCAATAGGCATAGAATCTCTATAATAAGCGATTTGGCTATTCGAAAATATTATTCAAGTTTAGTGAAAAGAACAACACAAAGCTTTAACTTTATCGGGAAAAAATAGCGTAATTTTTCTTTAAAATAGAATGTTAAAGTTTCGTTTGATATTTTGTAGTCTAGAAATCACTGAACTTAATTTTTTCATTCAAAACAGATTTGATAGCAAAAACAAATACGATCCAGATTAATTTTTACACAAATTGCTGTTAAACAATGAAATTTGGTCAGATTGAATGTCATCTGATTCTGTTTCAAATTCTATTTTAAAAACCATTTTTGGGTAATTTTCTACAAAACTGTCAACTTTAAATTAGAAACGAACTGTAAATATTATATTTGTATATTACATTGATATTTCAAGACTCCTTTAGCCTGATTAAAAATAGCACAGAGCTCATTTTTTATTTTAAGTACCAGTTTTATTTGACAAACGAGATTTTCACGAAATTGTAAGGATTTTTTTCGCTGAAATCAATTGTAACATATCTTGGAAATAAAAACTTGTCAAATCGGGACTACCATCAACTACACACAATTATAAAAGAGGTTTTACAATAAAAAACTCGAAGTTTCATCCCCTATGCATTTATTTATTTGAAATGGAATTGTTATATTGAATAATCGCCTCCAATCAGCGGCGTAGAATTTGGTGTGCTTGGAGCTGATATATGAATGAGATACTATGCAAGCAATTTGCAATTAGAGGATTCATTTTAAAGAACTGAAAATGTTCCAGCAGTCGTGTTTAACACATGGAACGATCTTTAACATTTATTGCTTCTGTTCTTAAACTTTAAACAAGAAAAAAATATTAAAACTTTGAACAAGAACATTAAATCCTTATGAGTGAAATTTGGTTGACTGATTTACAAAGGCTATTCTACGTTTTTTTTTTAATTTTCATACAGACAAAAGAGCGCTAGTGAAAATGAATGCAGTTTTTGTTATTACGCCCACTGAAGAGATTTTTTCGCGTGATGGTCGTTTGTAATAGTTGGGTTCAATATTTCCATGGCTTCGGTATAATCACTGAATGTGTATTTGTTCCTGTTTTGACATCAATGAGACTAATAATTATTTCTAATTTTCAGTTGATCTTGAAAAACATTGCAAATGCAAAAATTTGCTGGGTATTTTACAAAAACTGGTTCGAGTTTATAAATGTTATAAACATTGATTACTGTGTTGTACAAATTAGGTTAAAAATTTATTGTTTAAAAAAACCCTAATTTTTTGCACTTTTTTCATCAAATTCAAAAACGGCTTCAACAATTTGACAGAGTCACACAAATGTTAATAGGCTTCGATTGACGCCTTAATTGTGCAAATCATATATTTGATTCTCGAGATAGAGTGCATGACATAAATGACTTTCAAGGGGATAAAGCAGCAAACACTCCCCCCCCTCCCCGATCGAAGTGCCACAAAAACTAATCAGCTCTTAAAACTGCAAAGACACACAAAGATTCATACATCAGCGAAGTCGATACGGCATTGTTTACGTGAGTTATGATCGTAGAAAAACTGTCCACGGACCTATGTACGTGTATATATATATATATATATATAAACAAAACACACACACACACATATATATATATATGTATATATATATATATTATTCATATATATATATATATATATATATATATATATATATATATATATATATATATATATATATATATATATATATGTGTGTATATATACCCATCCATCATTCTCTCTCCAAACACTTTAAATATACTCTAAACACCTCAAAACTGGAATGGTGTGCCGATTTTAACTGTCTTGTTAAAGTCTATAAAAACCAGTGCAGTTGTTATTCGAAATGTAAAAATGAAATTCTTTCCGTATTCATAAACAAAACCCTCCTCTTATTTCACCGTATCTATCGGAAAAAATTCCTACATCTTGGATGAAAAACTCTGATCTGGTATCACTGCTTGCCAATGTTCGTCCGCTTACATATTCCCACCTATTCAAGCCTTCTTTGCATGCTACTCTGGTATCTTTCTTGTATTATGTTCAGATTTGCACGGGATATTCAAATTTGGCATTTTTGTTTCTGCTTGTTCCAAATAGTCCTTCAAATTTTCTTCTGAATTAATTGCAGTGTAAAAATGTCGTTCTGTCTCCAGTTTTATTATTATTATTATTATTATATTATTTATGGAGTTAGCCAGCAAAATTTTGAAAACATTCCAAATAATTAACATTTTTCATATATGTCATATTTTTCATGGATTTTAAAGCTGCTGTATTTTTCTATATTTACATTGAATAGCTTGAACAATGCTGTTATAAGCTTAGAGCAGCAAGCCAGTGATATTTTTTTATGGATTTTCTCGTGTTTTTTATTGATACAAGTAGTCTTTGGTATTATAGCTAAATTCTCACATTTTAGATATGAAGTGAAGATTATACACAAAATATGGAACTTGTATTGAAGGACAAACTCAGCAACTATATTGATCATATATGAAAGTTTGGAAATTCCTTCGAATTCGCAAAATTAGATTTTCTTAAAATTTACGATAATTAATTAACGGATATTATCCTTTGATTGGCTAAATATTTGTTTTACTTCTCAGTTCCCATTGGGAAATTATTGTAATGGGGATAATTTAGCGAATATGAAATTTTCACATAGCTCCACGTTTTAAGGTCTCTAGAATCCAAATCCATCGTTTTTAGAGAAATGTCTGTGTGTGTGTGTATGTACGTATGTGCGGATGTACGTATGTGCGTTCGGAATTTATTTTCGTCCCGATTATCTCGAGAACCAAAAATCATATTGACTGGTTTCATTCGACGCAGACTCACATAACTTAAAACTGAATGAATTTTCAGTAAAATCGGTTAAGCCGTTTTTTATTGAGGATGAAAAAACTGAAAAAAGACAAAAAAATTGCTTAATTTTGAAACTGGTGAAATGCACTATTATTTCGTACAGATCCCAAATACTTTTATGGTACTATTTTTTTAATATTGTGTGTCTTAGCAAAATTTTGGTCAATGTTGTAAAAAGTGTTATCTAAAAAATTGTTATAAGTAAATCAAGATTAATTTATAGAATTCCAAACGTATATTATCAGGTTTGGGAGAACTGCAGTAGTGACGCTAGGGCATTTAATATTTAGATATTGTAATAAATAATTTAATACTGTTGATGATAATCAAATATTATTAGTTACAATTTGATATTGTAAATACAATATCAATTACAATTATTCAGTAACGTTCAAACATTCTTAATAACGAATGATTATTATTAATAATAATTAAATACCGTCATTAATGATTGTGGATTCCGAGGCCAAGGTGGAGGACGACGAGGAGGCCGAGAACGTGGACGACCAGGTGGTGGAGGCGTCTTCCACTACCAAAACATTAATAGCTAGATAAAATAATAAACATAATAATAATGATAATAATAATACTAATAAAAATAAATATAATAACTTGGAGTACTAATAATAATGAATAATAGCAATTCATAATGAAAACCAATCATAGCTCTTTTATTCACCCCACTGGGACCACAAATATACAAAAATCAGAATGGGAATGTGTAAAAATTACATGATTAATAAAGTAAACAAACAAACACGACATAAAGTATTAGAGAAAAGAAGAATTGCAGTTATCGTGTTGCCGAAATACATTTATATGGCAATGGAGCCTTGCTTATCAAAATAAGAAGCCCGAACAGATAAACTGACCACTGGTACGGAATTTCCCAATTGCAGGTTCGTCATTTTTTCTAGAAAATCAAATACTTTTCGCGAGCAAGTTGTTTCGACATTATTAAATTATTGAAATTGTTATAGTTCAGGCGCTTAAAGGGGAGAGCAGCACATTGGTGGAGTTAGATTTATTGTACAGCCATATGGAAAGAAACAATTTAATGTTTTAAAGGCTTTAAAAGTTTATGTTCTTCGAAAAGAACATTTATCAAGTAAAGTCTTCTTAAAAATTCCAAAATCCGAAATTCGGAAGATGTACCCATCAAACTTGGCATGTATTAAGATTTTTACTAATAGTGAATTTTTCCTTTTAGATTTAAAGTCATCTCTTCTGCTTCGCGAGACTTAAAGGATTGCTATCCACGCATATCCAAAATGAAGGGACTTGTGGCTCGAACTGTAATGGTGTGGCTTTGCCTCCAACCCGCATTGGGGCGTGAGTTTCCTGAATACAATTGGAAGCCGTCTTGCCAATTTCTAGATTCCGTAAACATTACCAGCGGCAAGAAATTAACGAACGGATCGTATGTGTATGAAGGGATTGTTTATCCGCTGAAACATATTGGAGTCTACGAATACGAGTATCTCAACTCCACTGAAAAAGTTCCTGCGCAGCCCCATTTGCGAGGATGTATTTGTAAGATTAAAACTTGTGTGCGACTTTGCTGCGAAAGTTTGCAAGTTTTTGATCCTTTCGATCGCGAATGTTATCAACCGAAAAAAGAAGTTAGCCCGATAGTTACTGTGACGGACGCATATGCTAACTTGCGGGACGTCGACGTGAGATCACTTTTTGGATTCGTGTATGGATGGCCCTGTGAAAAATCCTATTTTTTGGAACCATCTTTTGCGGATAACGACAAATGGGATTTGTTTGAGGTGAATTTAAATTTATTTCTAAAAATAAATGTGTTCTTGCGTAAGACTGTGATTATAATGAAATGTTATACCAAATTTTGATGCGATATGAAGCTTTTGTACTTGATTGTTTGAGAATATCTTTGAAACTATCTTCTTGGAGTTCAATCTACCCAAAAAATAAGAATACTAGGAACCAACGTCGCTTTTTCATGAAATTGGATTGCTAAGCACGATGTCATAAAAAGTCGAAGACAAAGCTGAGTGGAATTCATTCCGGCAATGCGAAAATAGTTTGGTTTATGTTGTTGAATGTTGAATTGTGGGAATATTTCCGTTGCATAAATAATAGTGATATTCAAAATCAAACGACAGATTAATTTAAACAATAACCGAAATCATAACGAGCAATGACGCAGTAAAAATCTCCGGATATTCTAAAATGCAGCAAGAACTCTAATAGCAATGAAATTTCACGTAAATTTTTGATTACATATCCATTTCAGAGAAGAAACTCGTGAAAACTAATTATTTCGAGAAAAACTTTCAAAAAAATTTAACAAGTTTTTATCGAAGCTGAAACAGTATTAATTAATACTTGTTAAAAAAGGACCGAACAAACATAATTGACAACGTTTCGCAAATAAAAATATTACCAACTTTCCGCTAAATAATTTCCTTGAATCTATAGAAATAATAACAATTTCAGCACAATTTTGGGAAATAAATTTTCCCGTATTTTTTGGAGAAGTAAATTTGTTCCTCACAAAAATTTGTTTTAGAAAGGTCTGTATCAAAATGTTCTTTTACAATCGACAGTGCATTGAATTGTAACTTCATGAAAACATATTTCTGGGATTTTTTTCCAAATATCTTATGCTTAAGGGAACCGTTTTTCGAAATTAAATTACAAGCAATAATGTCTCATCAACAGGATGGCAAAATTTTACGTTTGTTTGATAATGTGGCTCTAACAAAAGACGAGTACTGCCTTTCATACACAGAAATTGCAAATGAGTCAAAATTGTACCTGAATCCTTTAGTTTGCTTCCAACCTCCTAAGGACACTTTGAGATACAAGATTTACGGAATAGGTACGTGGAGGTTTTTCCTTTCGGTGTATATTTTAATCAAATCTTTGTTAATTTCAGCTAATCTCATATCAGTGCCATTTCTGATTCTCACCTTCATCATTTATGCCGCCATTCCAGAGTTACGGAATTTGCATGGGAAGTCCTTATGTTGTTACCTACTTGCGTTGTCGTTAGGCTATAGCTCTCTTGGATACATGTTATTGAAAGACGGAATTGAAAGCGGTGGACTGGAATGCAAAATTGTCGGTGAGTTCTTACATATTTTCTTTGTTCATCTAGTTGTGATAAAGTCAAATCATTATTCACATTCACATAGAAACATAGATTTTTATTGGAACAAATTTCGGCAAACACGATGAATTGGTTTTGTTTTTAATTCTGTACATACTTTTCTAAACAAATATTTCTGGGAAAGGAAATAAATATATTTCGAATTTCATCAGTTTCATTCAAAAATATTCATTTTGAAAACGACAGAAAATTAGAATTTCAGCAACAAGACAGCAATTTTTCATGAAATCATATGTCATTGTTCGTTCCAACAACAAACTTACTTGATTTTGAATTTCAAGAATTGTTTGGAATTTATTTTTAGACAAAATTCTTCTTTTGAAATTGTAACGTTGCGTTCCTGTAAGAAATTATTTTATCTAAAAATGTTGACCTCATGTTTTCATATGAGACTATATTTTGGGACAGTTTTATGCGGTTTTTGACTTTGTTTTCGAAAATTGATTAATATGTTACTTTGAAATCGATAAATATTTTTATGTTGAAGTGAAAACTGAGATAGGTAGGTTTTAAATGAAAACTCAGATGCTTTACTAGACCCCGGCTGGCTCATTATACAAAATCCACATCACATCTTAGCTTTTCAGATGCTTTGAATCAATTAAATTCTCTTATGAATTAGCCTATTTGCATAATTGTGCCCTCGTACTTAGTAAAAAGTAACTTTAGAGTGTGAGGACATCTCATTTAGGGTTTACGACATTCCATAGCTTCTCCAGAGCGGTTTTTTAACTTAACTGCCAATTTATTGCCTTGTATATCGCCATGAGATCTGCTACAGTCTTCAGGAAGTCAGAGAAATCCTCGTAGACTTTGCTGATTACAGAATACCCCACAGCCAACCTTTTCCTCCAGTTTTGATCCATCCGTTTGGATTTTGGCGGGTTTTTTCATCAACTTCAACTTCGTTCGGAATGATTGTTTTGAAGCTGTGATTAAAGCAGTAGATCAGGTAAGTAAACTCGACTTCTCCTGGCTATAACTTATCACTTTTCAATATGCTGTATTTCTAACTTGCCAGAAGTTAAGACCTTTCAATCGAATAGTGCAGCATTTAGAAGCATAAAAAGTCCTTTTGTTGGCGTAGCATAGTTCAAGTCTTGTTCAGTTTGTTATGATCGAATAGCAGGCCATGGGATAACTTCTCCACACATAAGGATTTGATACACGATTGTTGTGTAGAGCCATGTTAAGATTTTAGGTTCGAAACCCCACCTTTCACCAATGCTTCTTTTTAGAACAAGCGGATCCCTACAAAAAATGTTGAATTAATTGTGTGAAGTGTGTTAGCGAGTTTGTGAAATATTGCTATTGCAACATGGGCATCCTAGGCTACGACTTTGCAGCTAGTCATTTCTATTCTTCATGGGTGAAAACTAAAACTATACTTTGCTTGTTAATTCCTGTAAAAGATTCTCTGTACTCGTTCCAATTCAAAAATTGAATCGAAAAACTACCGCAATAGCTTTCGTCGCAATCATTTTTCGTACAAACTAAAAAGTGAATTGGTGTTTGTGATTCGAAAGGATTTTTATCGTTAAATATTCACAAGATTATTTCCCGGAAAATAATTTCTGTAAATGAAGCTCAGCAGAAGCAAATTTTCAAATCAGTTAGAATCTTCAGAGTGCAGTGTACTACGAGGACGGTTTTTGGAAAACAATGTGTTTCATGATATTCTTTCGTTGTTTTTCATTATATTTTGTCGTGAGTAAGTTTTCATCAAGGAAGTATGGCTCCTTCATGTTAATTTTGTTCCGCCAATATTTTTTGTTACATTTTGTGCAAAAAAAATTTCTTTGAAACTTTCCATCATTATTTTCATTGAATAATAATACAAGCAAAATTGGTCCATAAAATGTTCGACACGATATTCCTCGCCTCACTTTTTGCAGCTTAATCGAAAAGATTTCCATTTAGGTGTATATAGTACTTTTTTCCAGGAAACCGCAGGTACCGTTAGGTTTTGAATGTTGTTCAAGCTTAAAAAGCAATTTAGAAACTAACAATATTTTCTTCATTTCAGGATCTTTGGCGTATTATTCATTCATGGCCGGATTTCTATGGTTGAACATCATCAGCTTCGATTTGTGGTGGAATTTCCGTTCAGTGTCAACTCGCGACAACAAAAATCAATGGAAGCGCTTCTTAATTTACTCCTTATACTCATGGGGACTCGCGCTGGTGTTCCTAATTATGGTGTTGGTGCTGCAGGACTCGAATATCCCGGAAGAGATGAAGCCTGGCATTGGTGGTGGTGACAATTGCTTTTTAAATGGTAGGCGCAGTGAATACACTACATTCTTTGATTCAGTCGATGTTCTGTAGAGATCTCTTCAAAATTCAAGTCAGTTATGTCGAATTTATTGTTCAATTCATTTATCTTACCACCTTGCGATACCTCTTCGTACATTTTAATCTTTGGACAATATATTTCTGACTAAATATATCCTCCTTTCCAGTGCGCACTTGGATGCAATTACTTTATTTTTATGGACAACTATTAGCAACAATCACCTTCAACTCGACAGTGTTTATACTAACGTTGCAGACTATTTACCGCGTCAACAAGGAAATCAGTACAATGATGGCGAAGGGCGAGAGTCAAAGGAACTTCACCCAGGAAAAGGCCAAGTAAGATATTTAAAGGATACCCGAAATGCTATCACTAACCAATCCGCTTGTCCTATTGCAAGAATAATGCTGTTCTTGCGGTTGTTTATCATAATGGGAATAACATGGTCCATGGAATTCATTGCGTGGCTGGCGGGTGAAAAGTATGCGTTTTTATTTTACGTCACGGACGTCTTCAATGCAGTGCAAGGATTATTGGTATTCATGCTGTTTGTGTTGAGAAAACGAGTGAAAACATTGCTGATACGCAAGTAAGTATTTTGCAACAAGTGGTCTGTAGTCTTTTCGATTTTCATACACTACTACTACTGCTACATGTAACGTATTGAAAATTTGGAGAGCTGTTTAAACCGGAAGTGAGGATATTGTGGGTATCCTTGCGTTTCTCTCAATACTCGTTTTTCTCCATTAGTGTAGATCGGTTCTGTTCACAAAGGTTAATCATAAGAACATGTTTGCTTCGCGTATTCTGTTGTCGCATGCATTTGCAAATTGATTCCCATTTTCATAATTTCTTCGCAAGAGGTATAAATGCCAAGCTAACTCATTCAAAAAGGAGATCATTCCGATATATTCTGTGTGGTATCAATTCTTCTTCATTCAATGAGGCAGTAACACAACTGACTCCTTGGATGGCTAGGTTAGAAGTTTAAAAGTAAATGTGTGTGAGATCAATACGGTTCACAGTATTACCAAATTAAGTAAAATGAATTATAACAGAACCAGAATCTTTTGGGATCTTCAATCTCACTCCAAAATTCATGTAGTAGAAAATTGAATAGCTTCGAAGTTTATTAAGGTTACGCCAGACATTGATTCGATAAATCATTTTCCAGCCCTTCGTGCTTATTAATTGATCCTTAGAGCCAGTCTAAGGCGGCGAAACTCCTAAAAATCATTACTAACAAATCATGAGGATTATTTTATTTATGCAGCTCACGACTAGTAGCTGTTTATTGCCTGGGGTGTGTGTCTGTATAAATTTGCGTAGTGATCTTTTAACCACCGAGGCTCGCACAATGTGTAGCAGGATCACCTAATCTTATGTGAGTAACTACTGAAGCGATAAGTAGTTGAATAGCTTCAATTGGTTGTAATTTGTTTCTTGGAACTTTGCCAGTGACGTAGCTTGGCTGAATGCTCTTGCCAATTTAAGGAGAAGCTGCTTATTTTGGCTTTGCAACAGTCTGTAATTATTGAAAGCTGCTAAGACTAATTTCAAGGAACATCTTTGAAGAAAACATTCCCACAAAATGTTTTCAAAGGTATTTTACACACTAATGACAATCTGAGATTTCAATGAAATCCAAGCTGTCTTTGATAGAATTTTCCCGCTATTTCTTACTAATTGAACAATTGTTTTTATCAATACTTGGGTTTTTTGCGTCAAACATTTTTAATTTTTCGACAAAAAATACTTTTCGTTCTCCTAACAACTATCTGCTCGAAAATACATATACACAATAATTGATTATCCGCGGATTTATTGTTGGAAAAAGTTTAATCTAAACTATCTCTGCATGTTCATTTGTTTGTTCGTGTGTTTGATTCAACACTAACACTTACATGCACTTGATTTCAGACACCTTGCGTTAAGGTCCTACATTTTATCACGTATTATGCAAATGTAAATACTGATAAACATTTTGGTTTTTATATAATACCGAAATTTTATAAATGTTACAGATACTATAGTCTACGAGGACTTCGTCTAAACGACAGCATGAACGTTACGCAAACAACCAAATCCAGCGGCAGTCCGATGGGAGCAACTAGTATGAATGGTCGCAAAAGCGGAGACACTGGCAAAAAGGCTGAAGCGCCATTGATGTCAACTGGGAGTGGCGAAGAAAATCAATCATATAGTTAAAATCATGACCATATAATACAAACACATATGAAATATTTTAAAATTATTATTATCAATAGGCATAGAATCTCCATAATAAGCAATTTGGCTATTTGAAAAAAATATTCAAGTTTAGTAGAAAGAAAATCCCAAAGCTTTAACTTTATCAGGAAAATGTTAGTGTAATTTTTCTTTAGAATAGAATGTTAAAGTTTCGTTTGTGTTGTGTCACAAATGATACCATCATTTTGTAGTCTTGAAATCACTAAACCTAATTTTTTCATTCAAAACAACTTCGATGCCAAAAACAAATACGATCCAGATTAATTTTTACACAAATTGCTGTTAAACAAAGAAATCTGGTCAGATCGAATGTCAACTGATTCTGTTTCAAATTCAAAATTCTATCTAAAAATTAACGATTTATGAGTTATTTTCTACAAAACTGTCAACTTTAAATTGGAAAAGGACTGTAAATATTATATTTGTCTATTGCATTTTTATTTTAAGATTCTCATAGCCCGATTAAAAATAGCTCAGAGTTAATTTTTTATTTTAAGTACCAGTCTTACTTGACAAACGAAATTTATACCAAATTGTTAGGGTTTTTTTTTTGCTGAAATCTATTGTAACGTATCTTGAAAATAGAAACTTGTCAAATTGAAAATCCATCAACTGCATACAATT
Organism: Oxycera nigricornis; assembly: GCA_963942545.1. NCBI lineage: Eukaryota > Metazoa > Arthropoda > Insecta > Diptera > Stratiomyidae > Oxycera > Oxycera nigricornis. Next base: position 11,562,468 of record OZ012663.1, on the reverse strand, counting down.
ATAAAATAGATTTTACGAAAAAAACTCTAGGGCTCAAGGATAGAGCCTCGTGGGAAGCAGTGCCATATGCATTTATTTATTTGAAATGAAGCTGTTGTATTGAAAAACCGCCCCCAATCAGCTGCGCAGAAAGCAATTGGTTTGTTTGGAGCTGATAACTTTACCTCAGTTCTTGCTTTTTTCAGCAATCCTTCGCAAAAAAGTTGAACAATGTTTCAGAGTTACGTATGCTGTTCTTTAGTGATTGTTTCATAAAATTACAGAAAAGAAATTGTTTCCAAATATTTTCCGCAAAGGAAATCAGATGAGGTAAACCGTAGAAATATTTACTTTTGTTTGGTACAGAAAATAATCAAGGAGACCTCATTCATGAAAATCTCGTCAGTCAAAACAGGAGTAAATATTTTAGTTTGTATTTCAATTCCATGATATATAAAAAAAGGTATCGACAAGAGTGATTTGAGATAGTTTTATACAAAGAGTACAGGCATGCAAAAACGCCCATGTAGGATGAAATATGACGTAATTTGGAGGTAATTTAAAGTTGCACATCACATTGTAAGTACCTGCACCATTTTCATTTCATCTATTTCAGAATTAAATAAGGGGGAACACTCTGTTAAAAAATAAGCGTTTATTTTTTTTTGGACATTTCGTTAGAAAAGTAAGTAAAAATACCTGTTCAAAATTTTATATCGATATCTAAACTGGTTTTCATTCTACAGCGCTCGTAATCTCCCTCTGTAACTATTTGACTATTATCCTCTCTAATACAATACACGCAAGTTATATTACACAGTCTAAGGTAGTGCATATTCGAATTATATAGAGCAACCACCAAAAATTGTGATTGAAAATGCTTTCAAGTCGAAAAGACGAAATAATTCTCGTAAACCAAAAAAAAAATTAAAAGTGTATTTCTCAAAACACATCCGATTTATTTGAAAATTTTCACACATACATACTTCTTAACTATTTAACTTCTACACAGGCCTAAGGCTAGAGCAAAAAAAATTTTTTGTCGATTGTAGAACACTTTTTTGAACCGAAAATACTCAACAAAAAAAACTTACTTCTTCTCCTAAATTCAGACCCATGCAGTAGTTTATACTCAAAATTAATAGAACTTTTTATGGTATATGTTCACAGATGGATATTTTTCTAAGGGTTTTACGAGGCAAAGTCCGCTTTTTTTGTTTGGCACTGCTCAAGTGCTTGGTCAGGATGACCGCCATTTTGTTTTTATTGTTTTTTAATGATGTGAATCTAAGCTTTTAATCTCAATATTTATATACATTTTAAATTTTTTCAAAGTCAATATTTTTAATAGTTTATTTTTTATAATTATTTAAACAAAAGATTTATTTTCGCCGTTTTAACAGAGTACTCCCGCCTTCAATAAAAAAATCTAAATGATACTGGGTTGAGAAGTTTCCGGAGTAGTTTGAGGATGTATCTGGTAGTATTCAGCTTTAAGTTTGACGAATCCGTCGCGATCTCTCAAGTGGGAATCCGAGTAGTTCTCTTAGAACGAAGGATTTGATTTTACGTATGATTTCATTTAGAATTATTGGAACAAAACGGAAATCTAAGCTTGAACAAATTAAATTCAATATATTTAATTTGTTGGTCCTTAGGTGCATAGAATATCTGAAAATATCTTTCCACTCGTATGAATTTAATATTCAACTTAATCCTTAAGTTTTTCAAATATTTTACAGACAAATATTGGGGGAAATAAATTTCTGTGCAGCTCAAAACCGCTGAAAAGTTTTTCATTCTCTAGATTTTTGCCGCGGTGTGTTTTCACAGATATCTTTTCACTAACCGAAACTACTGATGCTTTGCTTCCTTCGTATGAGCTACAATATACCAAGGAATGTTTTTTAAAATGTGAACTTTACATACAGCTCCAAAATCAGAATCATCATGAATTTATCATCAATTTTTGTTCTTTAAATTTATTGATCATTTACTAATTATTGCTCAAGACAGCAAAACGGCACGTAATTGATATCCACAATATTTTGCTATTGTTTCATTCACGTCCATGTTTTACATTTTCGGATGATCACATTTTTTTGTAGACGTCGATATATTTAGATATTTAGAGAGATATATTTGCTAGTTAGAGATTTTCCTACAAGTCATGAAACTATTAGAAGTCTCAATTTCATAAACACATCATCATTTAATCCTTGCAATTGGTTATGCAGAACATCATGAAACGTGTGACCTACTTGTTTCTTGTCTAGTTACATATCCTTGCAGTTAGAACGTAACGTTATCCTTATTACACTTCACATACACTTTCCCACTTGACTTGGGTAGCGCACATATTTCATGCATGATGTCGACTTCCACTGTCAACCCTTAATTAATTTCATTAAAGCCAATTAACGCCACAAGTTCAAGTGCATTGGAGAACAAACTATGATATGACGCAAATGATATGTGGGATCATACTGTCATATGTTGAGATAAGGATTGATTGTTGTTCGAGATACACACAGTATAAATCGATGGTATGGAACAGTGTGCACAGCGTCCTAATCAAGTTAATTATGAACAAACTGTTGTCAAGGATATATATCGAAGCAGGCATATGTCCAGAATATGTTTGGAAAATACTTTTGAATGATTTTTAATCACTTGCTATTGAATGTTTTCTAGTACGGCATGTTAGCGGCCATTCATATATTACGTAACACTCCAAGAGGGAGGGGGGTTCGAAAATGTTACCAAGTGTTACATGGAGGAAGGGGAGTCTAGGCAAATTGACATGTAACAAAATTTAAAATTAGTTAAAATATTTTTTCATAACATTAAATCATAAAGCTATATTTTAAGTTTATTTGCCGCACCACCAGATGTCAGCAGACGCTCGGCGCGTGTGATTAAAATAATTAAAAGTCTGAGGGGGTACCATGAAGTTATTATCTAATAAGGGGGTGGTGTCTTTGAAAATGTTACTAAGTGTTACTTGGGAGGGGGGAGGTTGTTCAAATACTCTAAAAATTGCGTTACGTAATATGAGGAGTGTCCAGTCAAAACTGGCTATTTACATTTTGGGTCGGTTCGGTGTTTTTTTTTTCATTGGGTCTCTATTACTTGAATTCTTTTCATTTTCGGAAATGAAACCAAGGAAACCTATTCGTTTATAGGTTAAAAAGCAGTACAAAAATATCAATCTTGATCAAAACTTTTTATAAATGAAAAATATTATTTTTATAAATGAAAAATATTATCTTTTATTAAGAATATCAGTGGCGGCTCGTGGGAGTTAAGTATGGTGGGGCTGCTGGTACGAATTTTTGTATCACCATTATAAGTTCTTATGTGAGTTTCCACTCCACCCAAGAGGTACCACATGTGGAGCGTTAAGCGATTTTAAGTGATCGGTTTCCTTAAAAGTAGATTCGGCAATCAAAGATATATTCCTAGTATCGTGTTTTGAATAACATTTAAAGCTTTCATAAAAAATCAGTGCACTTTGAATAAAAAAAATTGTTTAAAAACATTTGAATTCTTCCAACGAAACAACTTTTACGCCTATCGCACTATTCAAAATAAATTATTTCTCTACTAAAATAAATGCAACAAAAACAACAATAACAATCGAAAAAACTAATAATAAATAAATTCAACAAAAACAACAATAACAAGAGCAAAACCCATCAATAAATAAATTCAGCAAAAACAGTTTTACATTCTATATAGTTCTTCAATCAACATCAACAACAAAAGCAAATTCTTTTTTTAGACGTTTTATTTGTATAAATATTCAGCACGTCGATTTTTTTGTTGAGCAAACAAGTCAATCACCCTTTCATTCATTTTGGGTATTGTTTTAATGAATTTATTACAAACAGAGAGTACTGCAAGCTCATTGAAACAACTTTGGTCCATGGTGCTCGATTTGTAACTTTTGATATTTTTTAGGGTATTGAAGCATCTTTCCGACTCTGCAGTAGTAAACGGCATTGTTAAAACTATTCCTATTAACTTACTTGTTTCTTGGCAAGACGATCAAAGGTTATTATCTTCAAAAAAAAAAACTGTAAAGCTGAACAATGGAAGACATATTTTGAAACATTTCGTACGCATAGCGTAATATTAATATTAATTAAATTTTCTACCGAATTCATATTTTGAAAATACCGAAATTGTTACTAAAATTGAAATTCAAACTTCTAGTAACTTTTAACACATGCAAGCAAAATCTTGTTTATTATTTATTTAATCAAAATCATAAATACCATAACCTGAAAAGCCCTTTTCTGAAACAAACTTTAAGCACTACAAAACTTTAAAAAATGCCAAACACTACGAAGGCACACTAAGTACTAATACCATGCACTACACTGATGAGCCTACTTTTGCATTAACAGTCATCACTTTCTACCCCTTCGGCGGTTGATCATGCCTGCTCAAAGGTTTTATCCAGACCATGCCAAGACTAAACGTTGTCGAAGCACTGAACGGGCTGCATAAGATTAGCTCGTCTATTTATTTATTTATTTATTTATTTCATTTCACTTAACAGCTTAAACCAATTACAAAGTGAAACAAATTACGATGTATACACATGTTATTTCAAACACGCACACTTCCGCCGCTTCAGCATGTATTCACGCAGCCATTCAAATCGAAATACTCTTAAATGGGGCTAGATTGATGTAGCCCTTTCCTCATAGTCAAGGTGGAAAATTGTCAAAGAGAAAATAAGTTTGAATTTTACTCTCAGCTTTTACTCGGTGCAGGCACAACGAAGCGAGTCGAAGAGAAAAACAAATTGTTCTACAGTGCGTGGCAAGAAGACTATGTGAAAGTAAACTACAGCATGGGCGAAAAAATGCTGCATTATATTTTGAAATAAAATTAAATTATGAAAACATTATTGAAATCTATAATATTTTATTACATTTGCACTAATATAAGCTCATCAATAATTGGTGGGGCTGAGCTCCACTAGCCCCAAAGGTAGAGCCGCCACTGAAGAATATGAAACTGGATTGTTTTGTTGCCGGTATTTATGCCGTTGCTATGGTATATAATGTTTACTTGGTCTCACGTTCATTAGCGTGATTTGGTTTTTGGGCAAAATTTGGAGAGAGAAAATTTCAGAAAAATTTTGTGTATAAAATGTAATATGTAATATGTTATACAAAGCGTTCTTACGCATGCTAGGTATTATCTACACTATTGTTGGTATTGAAAACAAAGATTTTGGAGTCGTTTCACTGTTTTGCTCCTACAAATAAATATAAAAGTACGACTTTGTGATTCTCAGCCCCTATTGTTTCGTTAGTTTAGCGCGTATGAGAATTTTGTTTAGTTTCTTCTTTGATTTTAACAGAGGATCAGTAATTACGTTTGAATGGTTTGTGTAAAGTATAGACTTACGGTTAGATTTGTGCGATAATCTCTTTCAGAAAAGAGAAGAAGATATTGTTGACAATATAAATAAAGGAAGCCGCAAGAAGAGACGTGGTGATAGAACTACATAACGTAACGTATACACGGATAAAGATCTTTTTTTATCAAAAAAAGCTATTTACAAATTGATCCAAAACAAAAGTGTCTATCTACTAGAGTCCTCATCAAAAGTGTTTACTTTCAGGTTTATTTTTCATATTTTTAAATAACAGGCATAGATTAAGATTATAGAAAAAGTCGTGTTGTTGCTTTTTACCAAAATATTTTGTATTTCCTCAAAAAAGTATTTCGGTTTTTCATTGTTTTGTACACGACTGAAGTTTTCCATGCATCCTTTATTCTTTTATATACATAAATACTTAGGATCTAATTAATTACTAATTTTGATCTTATCCTAATCTTTATTAGCAACAACACGACTTTTTCTATAATCTTAAAACACCACCAAAAGACGCTCAAAACACCCAAATAAAACATGCATAAATTAAAAAAAAATGGTTCATGATGATTATCAGGCAACTACTACTGATACATCTACTGCAGAAAGATTATCCTAATTTTGAACATTTTAAAGTTATAAGTTTTTTCCATTTTCTGAAATGTGTTCTAGTGTAAATAGACAGTTTTGAAAAGACATTCCTCATATATGGATGGCCCTTTAAATTCAGCGGACCCTAACCAATAACGAAATGTTCGCTGTCCATCGCAATGTTGAAACAACTAGGTAATTCACAAAATATAGAGTCTCTATAGCTTGTGTTCAAGTAATGTTGAGTGTTGTATGTAGATCAAATAAAATGCATTTGGAACAAAATGATGTTTTTTAATATTATTTGGAGTGCCAAACAGAATTAGGTATTTTTAGTAAATGAACAAACGAGATCGATTGAAAATCTCATTTAAAATGACTTTTTGAGCTCGAAATAATTCTATAGAAGGTTTTGTAGGACCACAAGTTCCGGACATAGATATGGATTTAGTTACATTAAAAGTTCGATTGGAAAGAACAAAGAATATATTTCATGATAAGTATTTCGTTTCAAACGTAGAAAATTAGTTGTAGTACAACTTTACCAATAAATATTATCATTCATTTGAAGAAGTGCATGTTTCCGATCAATCTACTGAGATAGAGGCCAAATTGTTCAATCTATATTTGCCTTCACACTCATAATTCGCATATAATTCCATGCGGTAACTACCTCAATGTGATCGATGAAAGTACAACGGCTAGATACACTATCGAGCTCGTGCTAGTTGGGCTTTGGCAGCCGCACAAAGTAAACATTTCGGCTAAAGCTGGCGGTTTCCGTGCTAACAACAATCGCCCATATGCTTGATCCATGTAATTGCTCAGGACTAGCGCTAATAGCCAGATTAGCATTATGATATCATTAAATACACAATCATCGAACATGGTAATTCGCTTTGAAACCCGATGTCGTTTCGTTATTGAATTATCATTCGCTGATTGACCTTCAAAGCCATGTCGGAAACTCCGCAATACGCGAGTGAATTTACGAAGGGATGAAGGCATTAAGACATGGGATACGCGGCGTTGTAGCTCTTTGTTGAAATACTTACTTAATTGGCTGTTGCTGTACTTTGCTCACTAGGAATGAATCTGCGCTATTCTGCCTAATACTACATGGTAGTTAGTACTAGACGCAAGCAGTAATCCAACATTGTAAACAAAACTAGCAATGTTTCACAATTAATTAGTTTAATTGTACCACCAAGATTGACTTCTGCAAGGTGGAATTTGCTTCAACGAATGATAATGGTGATCCTACCCAGGTTATAAACTCCTTTCGTCTTTTGCTAAACTACTTGAGCGTGTCGTTCATTCCAGTCTTTATTATTCCCTGGAAAACTTAATAGCTGCTGAGCAGCATGGTTTTCGAAAAAATCGATCAACTGCGATTAATCTAGTGGAATTTGTGAACTCAGTTTCATCTGCTTTGGATGCTCAATTAAATATTGTTACTGTCTTCACTGACTTCTCCAAAGCTTTTGATTTAGTTAACCATGATATTTTGTGCTGTAAACTCTGGCATTATGGTTTATCCGAAGTTTTTATAAACTGGTTCCATTCCTACCTCTCCAATCGTAGAAATAGAGTTAGCTTGTTTGAAGTATACTCCGATCCTTTTCTTCCTTCCTCTGGTGTTCCCCAGGGTTCCATACTTGGTCCTCTCCTCTTCTTGATTTATATAAATGATCTCCCCGCTCGGATTAATTCCTCATGTTTATTATACGCAGACGATTTCAAGTTGTTTCGTGTTTTAAAGTCTTCGAATGATTATAACATATTTCAAAATGATCTTGACTAGCTTATGAGATGAAGCAAGTCTAACCTTCTTAATCTAAATGTCTCGGAATGTCGTCTTATGATTTTTTCTCTTAAAACCGTCCCTTTCATTCCTCTTTTTAAACTTAACGACTATCTACATCCGAGTGAGGAGGTGAAAGATCTGGGTGTTATATTCGACTCGAAACTGAAGTTCAATGCCCACATCGTTCGAATTACGCACAAAGCATCACGTATGGCCGGGTTTATTCTCCGAATGTCTTCCTTCAAGAATTTGTCATCCTTAGTCCAATTATTTATGTTACTTGTTCGTCCGATCCTGGAATACTGTTCCCAAGTTTGGTCACCGTATTTGGATTACCTGATACATGCCATTGAATTTCTTCAACGGAAGTTCACCCGTCTTGTATTTTACAAATATGGTCTCACTCCTATGTTGACAGACTTCAATTTCTCAACCTCCCGCTGCTTAAGTCTCGTCGAGTTTATCTAGACCAGTGTTTTCTGTTTAAATTGTGCCTTCGTGGGAGTTCAAGCAACTTGTTCGCGAATTTCGTGATCCTGCGAGGCCCTCTCGTTCTAAAAACATTTTTGAAATTCAGTTTGCGCGTACTAATATATATTTTCATTCGCCGATGCTTCGGTTACAACGTATGCACAATATCCTGGAGCTGGGTACTTACCCCCATTCTTTCTTTATTTTTAAGACAAAGTTACTTGCTGCGATAAGTCGCTAAAAACTTTCAACTTTTTTCTTTTTCTTTTTTTCTCCCCTTATTTTCCGTATTAAAACTTTGAATTTTTCTTTATGATTTGTCCTTTCATTTTTCATAGGTTTTCCTTTTGTAATTGTAAATTTACTTCAATTCTTGCCGTTGTTATACTTTTATTTTTTATAATTTGTTTCATTTTGTAATTGGCTTAGGCTGTTAAATGAATAAATAAATAAATGAACATGAAGGGTCATGCTCATTCCTTGGTAAATATGACAAAAGCCTGAATTAAAGTATGCAGCCCAAAACAAGGATGAGGACACCAAAAATTAAAAATTTGGTCTAAGTGCGACCCTTGAGGCCCACACGACTAACTTCCCAGTGGAGTGAATAAAAAGCTATAATTTGCTTTTATTATTAATTACTATTATTAAACATTATTATTCTAAATTAATATAATTACTTTTATTATTTTTATCAATTTTTTATCTAACCATAAAAGCTTTGGTAGAGGAAGACGTCTCCACCACCTGGTCATCCTCTACCAAAGCCTCGGCAACCTTGTCCTCTTCGTCCTCATCACCCTTCTTGTCCTCCGTCTTGGCCTCGGAATCCACAACTATTATTGAGGGTATTTAATTATTGTTTAAAATAATCATTCGTTATTAAGAATGTTTGACCGTTACTGAATAATTATAATTGACTTTATATATACAATATCAGATTATAACTAATATTATTTGATTGTAATTAACAATATTAAATTATTTATAACAATATCCAATTATTAACTGCATTATCGTCTCTATTCCCATTCACCCAAACCTGATAATATAAGTTTGGAATTTCATAAATTAATCTTTATATTTTTTTTGAAATAACATTTTTTACAAATTTGATCACAATTTTGCTAAAACGCACAATAACAACAACATTACTATGAAGGTATTTGGTATCTGCACGAACTAATAGTGCGTATCAACAGTTTAATAATAAGCAATTTTTAGTCGTTTTTTCAGTTTTTTCATCCAAAATAAAAAAACGGCCCAACCGATTTTGCTGAAAAGTCATTCAGTTCTAAGTTACGCAATTACGCGTCGTTTAAAACCGGTCCCACGTCAATCCGATCTGTGATTCTTGAGATTATCGAGACGAAAAATTATTCCGAACGCACATACGTACATACGCACATACGCACATCCACACATACGTACATACACACTCACAGACATCTCTCTAAAAACGATGGATTTGGATTCTAGAGACCTTAAAACGTGGAGATATGTCAAAATTTGGGATTCGCAAAATCGACCCCGTTACAATAACTTCCCATAGGGAACTGGGAAGTTAATAATTCTAATTCATAATTATTCTAATCAAACTAATTTCACTTGACGTTGAGTATATTTTAGAACTTTTTCTTCTCTTTCATTATCGAAAAATTTATTGTTATTTCCTGCGCTTATTTGATTCTTCAAATTGTAGTATTTGACAAAAAAAAAATATTTCCATTGTAGCTGGGAATTTTTTCAAATGATTGGAAATGCAAGTCAAAGCCAAAAAAAATCTGAAGAAATTCAATGTGTAGTACTCAACACCGACATAGAATTTTTATCTAAAATATAAGAATATAAATAACTAAACTTAAATATAATAATAAAACTAATTATGCGTGTTTTAAAATAAATTGGAAGTTTATACAAAAAAGTGGAACTGTTTTGCTTTACGGCGATTTCTATTTCAAAATCAATGTGCATTTTGCCCGCAACGTGAAAACCGCATCTTCGATATTTTTAGTTCTAATATTTTTATTTATTTATTGCAATTACGTTTTGGAAAACGAAAACCCTTGAGAATCGAGACAATTCATTGGTTTTCATAGGACGAATATGAGTCTTTGGAAAAAAATTTCAGGAAGAAGGGTAGAAGCATAATATTTATGATAAATTTTTAGTAGTAACTTTACAAGAATTAACAACTTTGAGAACACTTTCCCTCAACAACTTCTATGAATGGGTTGACAATTGTCGCTGTCAACTCTCACATTGAAAGTTCTAGGGTCGATAATTGCCATCAAATTGTGATTCTCGGGAAATAGTGTTGTGAAAACCTTATTAATTTTGAGTGAGCATGCGCCAGTGAAGATAATGAAAGTGATAAAGATTGTACGCAGTCTGGCCAACGACCTCAGGACATCAGTCATTCCGAAAATGAAAGTTTTTTTACCGTTATTTCGTTCCACGTAAATTCGGTTTTGCTTATTTATCTGATTCAATATCTCTAATTTTAAAATCTTTAGAGACAGGATATATCTGAGTTTTGCATTGAATAAATTTCACTTCCAGTGAGCATTGTTCAGGTCCTCTTTTTTGTATAAACTTAAAAACATCACGAAACAGTTAAAAATACTATGTTTGGTCCACGAGATATACCGAATGACATAAATGGCGTTGAAGGTCATGACGACTTTTAATAATTTTTTTATTTTTAAATAATTTTTTTTCAAAATCATGATAAAACGTTTGCTGGTTTTTTATAAAATTTGTTTGTTATATATAAATTTTATAAACATTGATTACTGAGTATTGCGAATCATTTTGCATTTTTTTAAATAAATTTAAAAACCGCTGCAACAATTTTTTTAAAAGTTCGGTATAATCACACAGATTTTAATACGCGTCGATTGACATTTTGACGATGCAAATCCTATGCTTGATTCTTACGATATAGCGCATGATAGAGATGACCATCAAGGGATCAAAACAGCAACCCCCCCCCCTACCGATTGAAATGTCGCAAAAACTAATCAGCACTTAAGATTGAAAATGTGCTTCGATTGACACCTTAACGAAATCGATACAGCTTTGTTAGCGTGAGTTATGCTCGTAGAAAAACTGTCCGCGAACGCACGTACATACACACACACACATACGAGTAGATACTTCTTTCTAAAAACACTTAAAATATACTCCGCAGACCTCAAAATGTAAAGAAATGTTGAACATTTCAATTTCGATTTTCGAGGCGATTACAAGAACTTCCCTTATACTGAGACTACTGAGGTTTTATATTTTCGTCCATTGTTGGACGTTGGAGAATTCAAAGAAGATTCAGATTCAGTGGATTCTTTAATATCTTTCATTAGATGATATACAGAATGGTCACTGGTAATCATACAAATAGCTATGGTCATCAAGGACCCAAATTCTGAGCAGCTACTGGCCGTTTCCCTTATAAACCAATGACACCAATTACTGTATTGATGCGTGAGCCATCTACGTTGTAAACTCGATTAGGTGAATAGTTATGTTTAGTGCCTACTTCCTCCAGAAGATGGAAGACACTACTAACTTTTGCTTTGTTGAAGCTAAACGGTTTTGCGAGGCACATGCCAGTAGGCTATCTCAATGAAAGGTTTTCTTTATGGTGCTTAAAAAATAGATTCCACCCAATTCACCGAAAGGATTTGGTAGGTTATTACATATATGCAATCCTGTGAACATCATTCCGTGTTCAGCCATAGAATTTACTTTTCACTGCACTTTGCATGGGTTTCTCCTAACTCGCAGCTGCTGATTTTGGATATAAGTTCTTTTTTTGCGAAGTAGAAAAAAATCGTTCTAGGCACTAGAAAATGTGTTGCTATTTTAGTTTACCCAATTTTCTTTTTTCGGATTAATTTGATAGCGTCACTCATTTTTCGCCTGTTCCGTATTTTTCGCTTGTCCCGTATTTTTCGCTTTTCCTTTGAATATGAAGACGACAACTTGCAAATGAATTTCATATTCACTTGTTGATTGAATAAAAAATAAAACAGTAAACTAAATATGGAATACTCCATAATAGGATATGACCATATTTAGTCACTTTCCTCTATCAATAAATATCCTAACTTTTATCTGTGAAAGTAAAATATTTTCAGACACGGTATGTTTTTATTCACTAAAATTTAATAAAATTAATGAAGATTGGAGTGCATCATAATTACCTATAGTTTTTGATTTCAAAGTTAACTTTAAGGAATTCAATTCTTCAAAGACTTGTTGGAAGGCAAATATTATTTTCAATGCAAACGAAAACCTACTCTATTCTTTAGCTGGAAGTCAAGCAACTAATAATCATTTTGTACCATTATTTTTGGGTTTATGGTACAAGCACTAACTTTCTCTTTGTCTATCAATGTTCCTCTGCGAGGTTATTGTTCCTAAAACCTAAAACGACTAAAGAAGTGTGTAAGGTGATTATTAGGATTTAAGAAACACTAACTGTCCTATGTAAAATGGAGATTGGTTACCAAATTGACGCAATCTACACAGATTTTATTAAAGCATTTGACCGGGTTGATCACTCCATACTTATTTCCAAATTGCAGAAAATAGGAATTACTGGCTCTATGCTCAATTGGCTCAGTTCCTACTGAAGAGACCGAAGTCAATTAGTTAAGTTTCAGGGATATTTGTCCAAGCCGATTCTCGTACACTCTGGTATACCTCAAGGCAGTCACCTCGGCCCTCTTCTTTTTAATATTTTTATATCAGATTTATCTGAAAAACTCTCGGACGTATCACATCTTCTTTACGCTGACGATCTGAAGATATATCACACCATTAAGTCTCAATCTGATACTGTTTTCCTCTAATCAAAACTAACGTCCCTCCAACAATGGTGTGATCTTCATCTAAACGTTGGGAAATGTTTTGTAGTGACTTTTTCCCGTAAAACCACAATATTGAACAATGCATACGTTCTCAACAACATGGTATTGGATAGGAAAGAAAACATTGTTGACCTTGGAGTTGTCCTAGACAAGAAACTATGCTTCAATTTGCACTACAATACTATTCTCTCCAAAGCTCATAAACAGCTTGGCTTTATTAAAAGACGAGCCAAAGAGTTTAAAAATCTGTGGGTAACTAAATCATTATTTACCTCACTGGTTCGCCCAATACTTGAATATGCCTGCAATGTATGGAACCCACATTTCGGAGTTCATGATACAAGAATAGAATCTGCCCAAAAACAATTCTTGTTGTTTGCTCTGAGAGACCTTTATAGCCCTGATGACTATCAAATCTTGCCTCCTTATGAAGTTAGATTGGAGCTTCTGAATTTGTCGACTCTTAAAACCAGAAGAACAGTGTTGTCCCCTTGTTTCGCCTTTGACGTGATTAGGGGCCACATTAATGTTGAGTATTTGACGAATAAAATAAAGCTTAAAGTGCCTACAAGAAGTACACACACGTTTACTAACTGAATATCAGCATCTTATTAGGTATGCAGATAATGAACCAGTTAATAGGTGCTGTAAAATCTTTAACACTTTGAGCAAACGCTATGTGGCGGCTACGGCTTAGACGCCTTTCAACTTGTGTCCCTTTTCTTGCATTGCATTGTTTAATTTCGGTGACACAAAAAGGTCCCAATGTAAAGAGTATTATGGGATACAGATGCGACTGCATGCAATATTGGACAGTTGTCTATTCATCATGTAAAGCAATGCGAAACAGATGTGGCCGCTTAGATGCCAGGGACCACGCAAGGAAAAGGACAGTCGGTCAGAACACACGCTTGGCTCGAGTCGCGATCGTCGCAGAGCACACTCCAAAATAGCCTTTTATACGCCGTTAGCATCAAATAGTTAATAAAAATTGTTATCGTTATTAATTGACTTTTTTATTACTCGGCACCTGTCTCCCCACAACTACTCCCCTACCATCTCCAAGTTCAATTTTAAATCCAGTATTTCTAAAGCCCTTCCATTATCCATCCCTAAATTATGACGTGCATACAACAGTATAAATTAACGTTGAATGTAGCACGTATTTTAGGGTTAAGTATATTGTTGTAATGTATAATTTTATATTTTTATATGTTGACATGTGATTGCCTTGTTTTGGCGAAATAAATAAATAAATTAAATCGCGCTAAAACGAACGTGGCCACTGCTTCATGGTGTATGACACACATACTTTGTTCTCGAACCCAAAATCGTTATCAAGCTGGAATAAAGAAAGCAGAGAACGCGTCAGATTATATCAACCTTTTCCAGCAATAAATTTTATCTACAAATGCTCCCGCACGGAATGAATCAACCAATTGAAGAAAGTAGTCTTCCGTTGATTGCAAAATTCTAGTTGCCCGTCACCATTCAACTTACAGTGCGTCGTCCAATTGTTGGTCTGTCGCTGTTGGCAAGTTATCACCCAAGTTCGCAAACACTTGATGCGTGGGCTTTGCGGCTCATCCATATGTATGCGGAGAGTCCAATAGATATTTATTTAAGTTAATATGCAAACACCAGCCAATGGGGAATCTTATTTCATAAAAGTCTTCTGCTAACGCCATCAGTTAATGCTGAACCGTTGTCGGGATTAGACGCGAACTATTCCGCGGGAGTTACAAAATAATTGCTGGAAGGGATTTTCACCGAGTGAAGATTCAAGATACTTTGCTTGAGATTACCTGTAGTTGGTTTTGTTCTTCCTCTGGCAGTTTTGCGTGGAAAGTCCTAAGAAGCGTTGCAATCGACACGACGCTAAATAAACCGGTTCCAAGCCGATAAATAATGTGAATCAGCAATCATAGGTGGAGTTCGGGTGATTTTTCGACCACAAGTGTGTGTGATCTGGTGTAAAGTTACATCTGCCAAACCGCAATAAATTGAAATCGAGTTTGAAGTGCAACAAAAAAAATTTGATCGTCCATAAAACGTTCCGGATTTTCGCCCAGCTGAACAACAGTTGATTATGTGTAAGTGACTGGAGTGAATCAAAAACATATTTAATTACGAAACGTAATTGAGTATTGGTAATAAATTACTTATTATCAAAGAAATTAGTCAGTATGATTGATCACAGCTTTTGAGAACTGCGTAAGGTTTGCCTGAATTTAGCACGATGTTTGCACCAAAGACAATAGTAAATATATAATCCAAAAAGAGAATTTGTTTTACATAGATTTCCTGTGAAATGTAAACGAGTTTAGGCGCAGCTTTTATGTTGTGACCACGTCGTCTTTAAAGTTATCTTAACACCTGAACGATTTATTATTTGCCGCATTTCGCTGTCTACTATTCAAAAGACGTTCGTCTTATCTTCGCACGTCGATAAGATATGTAGGACGCATCTAATTTATAAAAGATAAGCTGAGAAGTGAAACTTCAAGCTTGTAGTAGATTAAACTTTATTATAATATTTACAATCCATCTCGTTGATGGATTTGCTTTTTGAATAAAAAACCAGCTCGTGACCTCATCTACTTGCAAATAAATGCAAAAACATTACCATCTAATAATAAGGATTACATTACCTTCTAATAATTAGGATTAGTCTGAATTAAGTTCTAGTCAACCTTGTAGCGTAGGAGTGGTATAACACATATACATATATGTGTCGCAGTGTCTTGATATAGGGCTTGTTGGATTGAATTAAGATATAAAGCATTTGAATGAATAAGAGATGAATACATGCTGCTTCACATTCCTTAGTGTGATTCTATCGTCCATTTAGATTTCATTGAGTACAGATGATTTCCTAAAGGATTGACTTTTCGAGCCAACACCCATTTATTCGAAGTAATCCTCTTGGTCAATGTCAAACATGAAAATCCTTCCCACCTCTGGCTATTCATACTTTAAAAAAAAAATGGCTTCTTTTTGATTTTTTCTTATAAATTATTTTTGTTTTATGATACAGTATTCAAAATTAATTTTCACATGCCCAATTTTGAAAATTATTCATTATGTTACTGCTATTCTGAGTGATTTTTTGGATGCATTGCAGCAGCCACTGGAACTCGAATTTTGCGTATTTGGAATCAAAATAAATAAGCGGTTATTAAATCGATATGGTATATTGTAAAGATTAGACCCCGAAACATGGAAATTTATTTTGGAATGATGACGTTCTGAAAAGCTAGTTCAATTTTTATCATTAAAAATATTTGCTTTTCGAATATATAAAAAAGAAAAAGAACAGTGAAAAAATAGAATCCTTTCAACCTTTATATAACTATGCAATGAAAAAGAGGGATCGGTTCTGTAATTTACAAGTAACCTCAAAAGTAAATACTTCCATTGGGTGGAAACATCCATTTTTAGAAAATCTACCTCTGTTCTGCTTTGTTTGTAAAAATCCCTTCCAACTTTTTATGGATTTGGCTCAAATCAGTACAAAATTTTCACACCAATTCTCGATACATTGTACTTTAAGAAAATCAAGAACAAGAAAATGGCTTGTGTGACTGTTCATGATTTTGGTGTGAACCCTTACTTGACGGCCATCAATAGAATGGATGGTATTAATTTTCAGTTGAACGCCATCCTGTTCTAAAGAACTAATATCCCTTTAGTCTATAAAATCTGTGCTTCCACAATTCAGATTCTCTTTACGATATGAAAATTTAAAACTTTCGTACATACCGATTTTTGGAAAGGCAAAAAATTGAATCATCCATAATTCCCCCAAAATTTTAGCCAGATATCCAAGTTCAATGTGGCAAAATTATTTTAACTGTGCTAATACTCATCTCCGCTGTATAAATTTAATTGGGTGTGTATTTTCATCTTGATATAAACGAGTTTCAAAGTAAATATTCAACATTTTCAAACCAAATAATATGATTCACATCCTTTTCATTGGAACAGAAGTTAATTTTTGCACTGTGTTTTATGAATTTCAAATGGCTTTTTATTCTTCGAATTTTTCTAACCTTTCCAAAGACCAGTAAAAAAACTGGGAATTTATTCGTCAAAACTATTCGGTCAAAATGCGATCGTAGATTTTCAATACGTACTCAAAATGTATGCTGAATTTATTTTCCTGAAATTTTCCACAAATTTTAATCAATATAATCATAATATTTGAGGCTCCAACTGTTCTTTTTTGCAAGGCGATTAGTATTTACTGAAGCAAAATGAATTATTCTCACCATTGCATCCAAAAAAAACATTTGATGGATTTTAATCATAGAAATTAGCATCATAACAAAATTATGATGAGCAAATTGCGTGAGTCTTCTTAAAATAAAGCTTCCAGGGTCGAACACGTACATAACTCTCGATGATTCAGATTTCCTTTTCTTTTTCCACCAATTTTTATTGTTTGGATTTTCCGAAAATTCTCGAGAAAATATCATTGAAAAATTTTACGTTGTAACGACGTTACAATGATTTAATTTTGCCGTGTGCCAAAAATTCTGATTCTAGTAAAAAAAATGGTTGACAGTCTGCAAGATAACTCCGCCTGCTATCAGTATTTTTTTTTGTTTTCACATAGTTATGAAAGATTTTTTTATGGTATGCCGAAGAATTTTCTCGGGATTCTGTTTTTTTTTTAATTTTTAAAAACTCAAGGATAACATGATGTGCAAATATAACCTAAAAGGCAATGTGTTTAGTTGACATACTAAAAAAATCAGCTTAACGGACGATAAATGCTACCTTATAGTACAAAAATCTTTTGGCATTTTTAAAATCCATTCATTTTCAATGATGATTTTTTGATGCAGGCAATGTGATGGTATTTTTATTCCAACGTTGACAACAAGAATTCGGACACGTTTTCGTGATGAAAATCATTTTTTAAAAATATTTCTCACTTTGCTATATACCACTGAATATCGTATATTTGTTACTTTTATTTATTTTCTGAAATATGCTCTTCAACAGATTCTTTCGGTGAGTTTCATTTTTCAAGGGGCTGAAAATATTTCACCCCTTAATATTATTTTACAAACAAATTTCCACAGTTTTCATCGTGCAAATTTTCTTTTGCAAAATACTCTTTGAATCGCAAAAAATTATTTTTGCATATTGTGAAAATTTACGGAAATAGTTAAAATTTGGAATTTTCTTGGAGGATTCTTACGAATCTACAAATATTTTTATTAACTTAATTTGGTTCACAAAACTGTTTGATGCTGCTTAGTTAAAGTGGCTTTATTTATTTCAATTATTTAAATTTTCAAGATGGCTTATTATCTTTATTTTATTTCTTAACCACACGCCAACTGTGTCCTGTCTTTATCTTAAACTCTGCTATTTCCTTGGCAAAAGCGTTACATGTCAACACATTTGTTTGCTTCATGTCCACAAATCTCATTAAAAAACTTTCATGTAGATTGAAGAGTAAATAGATTTTCCAAACCATTGGTTCTTCATCGTCATTTAATCATTCTACCTCGACATAATTCTTATTTACTATCGTAATGAATATTTGCGTTGAATATTAAATATCAACACTGATTATTGGAAAACTAAGAGCGTTTCGTTTGTTTTCTGTTGTGAAACAGGTCACGTTTGCGGTATCTTCCAAAACGATAACTAAATAGTTTTTACCACTTTGTAAATATTTCATGCATATGTGAATTGTAAATGTAAGAAATTTTCAAAGAAAACTTTCAGCATATTATGTTCGTGACTCTTGCACATATGCTGATCAATGACTAGCAAAAACCTGCGATAAAGTTTTATTTCAAATTGCTGTTATTCTTTTGTTTCAAAGATATTTAGCCAATTTAAAACTAAAATGTTAATATGAATCATTATACAATTTCATTGAGAGATTATTTCATTCAAAAAGTCTATTCCGTCATTCGTTTCTTTATGACGCTAACACATTTACACAAATAATAATCATAAATTCAATTATCTAAATGCACTGATCACAATCTCAAACACACTTTTCGGGGATATTATTGCTTCAAAAGTTTTGCAAAAAATAGCAACAATTCAGAATACTGAATCGATTCAGCTATAAATTCGCCATATCTTATCTTATTATCGAATTAAAAATTAGGCAGCCACTGACCAATGTATTCGTTGCAATATTTAACGAAATAACCAGAGATCTATCGAAACGTTACGTTTAATTATCAATTGTCAACTTCCGTCGATTGTGGTTTATTTATTTGATATCAATCTAAGCCACACCTTGACTACTTCAAAGTGTATGTCATAAACAAATCGAAGAGAAAAAAAAACCACGTCTGATAGTGCGCGTTTTCTATGCCACAACATGAAAATAATGTCAAATAGATAAGTAGTTAAGACAGTAGCCCAACAAGGCGGGTAAGCAATCTTATCAGCTAAGCATCACTTTGTCGGTTCTTGATGATAAATAAATTGAAGTTGATGTAAATTATGCAAATAGTAATTAATAGGAAATCCATGAAGTTTCTTCGAATGTTTCACCATTCAGTATAGTGCCAATGAAAGTCCTGCTATCTGTTTAAATCGACTTTATGCGATTGTTCCGATGAAAATCTTATCAAAATTCTACTCTTGGATATTTGTCAGACATCTGCCAAGCTTTTTGCTCGAGAAATGAGCGAAAACTGTTTTGATGGAACCGAAACCGTCACAGAAAAATATAATAAACAGGAGATAGAATGTTTTGCGAAATTAATTTGTTATATTTCTTTTCTTTGTAGCTAGGGCCGAAAACTTTTCGGTTTTTCATGCTTGATTCTATGAAGATGGAAACTGTGATTTCTACAGACCGATAACGCCTCCAAATATCTTAGACTTCTGTAGATCAGATCAGAGTTCGCGAAATTCATTGGTCCTTAAAAAATTTTCTGAATGCGCATCCGACCTAAATTACGTCATGGAAAGGAAAAAAAGACTGAAAAATTTGACTCCAAAATTAAAAGTTAAGAAATACCAGAGTAATGGAGCTAATTGAGCCCGGTTATATAATTTTTTGAGTTTGGTTTCAATAAAATGACGACGATTAAAGTTGAATGAAACGATAATACACGTAGTATTACAATGTACCAGAATCGTTTCTGTCGATTTCTCTATTCTGAGCTTTCAGGGATCATAATAGGTGATGAAAGGAAAGTAGCAATACAGGTTCTCTTTTTAAACGTGTGACAAACATAATCACATTTGAAAGTTCCCTTTTTATGAAGCACACCATAATGCTCTGGACTGACTATGGTGTGCATACTGAATGCTGGTGGTAAAAAATCAACGCCATCCTTAAATATGAACTTAAACACAAGATGGCATGCAAAACGGCAGCAAGCTTTATGAAAAAGGAAACAAAACAAGCTGCGAGTTGCGACCCTTGAGGTCGACACGGTCAACTTCCCAGTAATATCTACATATAATAATATTAAAAGTACTAAACACAATAATAATTATGAAAATAATACTACTTTTAATAATAATAATGTACCCCTCGTAACAGTTATTGGAATGAGTTAATATTAATCGTAACATTTACGAGAAAGTCCATCAATTACGTAATGATTTTTGGTGGAAGGGGGGATTGATTGAATATTCCCGGGGATCAATCGGAGCGGGTACAGGTTACAAAGTCTTTTTCACATTATTTGTTGTTTTCATATCAATCCTGGAAGGACAATAGAACGCTAGCAAAAATGAATGCAGTTATTGAAGAGATTTTGTCGCGTGGTGACCATTTTGAATAGTTACGTTCAAAATGAACTGAATATGAATTTTTCACGATTTCACAGTAATGAGACTAATAAATTATTCTATACTTTCAGTTTTTCTTGAAAAAACATTGAATATGTTGTCAATAATCGGTTTAATTGCAAGTAAAGAAAATATTACAAATGATGACGGTAATTGAAATCTTACGAACACTAAAGAACAAAATTACTAGTTTATTATTTAATCAAAGCTTTTTAAAGCATAAGCATTGACATTGATTTTGATTTGATTGATTTATTTATTTTTGGTTTTCAAAATTAAAGCAGTTTTCTTATTAAAATTAAAACACGGTACTGTAAAAACTATTCAAAACCTACTCAAATTATGCAAATATTCATAAATTTTGATTGACTTCACAACAATATTTTTAGAATAGGAGATATGAAGTAATATAATTTGTATGAATCCTTTTCACATGGTGACTTTGAATGATTTTTTATTTATAATTTAATTTTTTTTTAATCATGGAAAAAGTTTGGCTGATTTATCCACAAAAACTGATAAGGATTTATAAACTTTATAAACATTTATTACCGTGTTGTGCAAATCAGGTTAAACATTTATTTTTTATAAAAAACCCTTATTTTGCGCATTTTTTTATTAAATTAAAAAAACGGCTCAAACGATTTTTTTTTTAAAAATTCAGAACCATTACAAAATAATTAATACGCATCGATTGACATCTTAATGATGCAAATACTATATTTGCTTCGCGAGATATAGTGAATGACATGAATGACCTTGAAGGTCATGATGACTTTTAGTGATTTTTTATTTTTTATTTAATTTTTTTATAATCATGTTAAAAAGTTTTGCTGGCGTTTTAAAAAACTGTTTGGACTATATAAATTTTATAAACATTGATTAATGCGGTTGTGAATCAGGTTAAAAATTTATTGTTCATGAAAAAAACCTTAGTTTTTTGCATTTTTTAAAAATAAATTTAAACACACACACACATATACATACTTCTTTCTAAAAACACTTTAAGTAAACTCTAAAAATCTCAAAACGGGAAGATATGTTGAAAATTTCAATTTCGATTTTCGAGGCGATTACAAGAACTTCTGGCAAGTTAATAAGAAGCTGATAAATTACAATTCAGAAACGATTTCAGATAAAATTTATCATATTTTATGAGGAGAAAATCCAAACTTCAATAATGGGCATACTTCTTGAGAACACATTCAAAACAAAGGTGTTCGGTAAATATTACATAACAACATTTGTTGCTGGGGAAACTCACATAACTTTTCAAAACACTAATATTTCATGTGAAACAGCCTATCTACTTCAGCTGCTAGAAAATGTTCAAATTAATCATTTATTGGAATTTTTGCCTCAATTTTAACTTTTTCAAGAAAATTTATTCGACTCATCTCATTCCAGAATAAGATTACGCATTAATTAAAATATTCCATTTTATTCTTGAGCGATTATATAAGAAAAAGTATTTTACAATATAAACACACTGCACGGTGGAATAATTTTTTTTCCTATTTAAAGTTTTTATCGCCAGACTGTTACTATTCAAGATTTATTAAATTGCAAGAATTCGGTTATCATGACTATGACAAATTTTTTTTAACAGTAGATACTGGCAAAGACATCCTCCTTGACCCAAATGCATGTCTCATTCTTCTGGATGTTCATTAAGAATTTTAATGTGATTCCTCAAAAGATCGTCAAGTTTTGGCATGTATAACAACGAAGAGCATTAAATTTATAACACATGCATTGCCCTTGCACTACATCTTGCTTTTGAAATCAAGAGAAAATGTCTTTTCTGCAGAAAAGCAATTTCCACAAGTGTTTTTCCCGCGAAATAATCATTCGTGTGAAGTGTTCTTATTGAGTGGCAAATAAATTTATTTGTAAACAAAGCACATGATTAGTGATAAAAGTTTCCAACAATTGAAATTAGACTAGAAAGCTTGAAAACATAGACACTTTGACCGAAATTTCGATACAGAAAATCTGGATATTCATCTTAATTCTTTAAGATATCTTAGTTTTATTGCTCTTCACGTCTCTAAATATATATTCGCTAATGTAAACTATTTTGTATTTATAGCGCGTCATTATTTTGATTTAAAAAAAACCTCACATTCGCTATGATACAAAAAGAAACCACATTTTTTCTCCGGTTGGATTTTGTATGTCACTCAAATTCCGAATTTCGTAAAATGCTGTGAAGGAAACTCTCTACGGCACATGTTTCATGCGAGACACACAATTCATTCCTAATTTTTTATCTTGACAAAATTTTTTTTTTGGAAAGATACAACATCATCAATTTTGGCGAGATTTATTCGTTTTCGACAAGGCCAACATCGCGACGAAATTAAAGATACTAGATAGTGTGACGCCCATGAATTCTGTTTACATATTGATAATTGTTTGCTAATTAGCATAGCGATTTGAATATCGCAGGCATCTCAGCAACTGTGATATTCAATAAACGTGAAAATGCCTCGTAAAATATTTTCAAAGTGTGAAGTCAAGCATGGAAACCTGATTTGTTAGTCGGAAATCCAAACTTTTTATATAGCGGACGAGAATTGATAGAGTAGAAGAGAAGGGCCATGTGAAAAGTGGTTCTATTTGATTTATAAATATGGGGAAAGTTACGATATGTTGTCAGATAAAACTAGGAACTTGTTTTTTATAAGGACACAGAAACGTAGTATAGTTTCTGAAACCAGCCAGGAAAGGCAATATAACAGCTGCATTCATGTAAAATAATTTCTATTTAAAACCAAACCAAACTCATCCTCATAAACAACTACAATTAAATAGGAGTGAATCAGTATTGGAGAATATTGCATTTATCACCCACCTCAAATGAAATACATTGAATATTGGCTAGTATTGAACCGGGAATGTTTAAGTGAATTCCTAAGATTTTCTTAATTGGATTTAACTTTTTGATTATGCGGCTAATTATTTACGCTTGAAATAAAGTTGTATTAAAATCCTTGTTTTTGAAATTGAAATGTTTATTTTCTTGAGTGTTTCAAAGATATAGTTGGTTGAAAAATAGTTTTATACTCTGGTGGACGATTTTATTTTGAAATAATTAAATACTCGTACCTTAATCGAAAGACAAATATTATTCAGACAATACACCTGCTTGTATAACAAATGTACTTACAGGATTATTTTTCATAAGCCCACGATGTGATGCGATTGTGAGACACGAAAATGGAAGCGTCTTTGTAGTCTTTGTCTCGAAATAGCGAAAGAACAATGGTTCAATATCTCAAAAGGAATGCTTACCAATGTTTCAATGCAAACATACTCTGCACAAGCTCCTTGTAAATTGAACCGAAACTTTGTGAAATGACTCCACTACTAACGCTGAGATATTTGCTGATTATTTTACATTTTACCACCATGATCGTCAATTTCCTTTCTCTTCAAAGTTGATGGAAAAATTGTTTTAGTTGCTGCAAGCAAAACAATTTCATCCGCTTTTTATCATCAATTTTACTCATTTCTTCTGTCTTGGTGAAAGTTTTAACTTCTTTTGGTTTGCGTATGCTTCTGTAACTACCTGAGGCGGTCTTAGATTTTTTTTTGAGAGATCTCTACTTACTGCAACTCCTTCGATCGTGTTACAAATTATCGGCATAATTTTTCCTTTAATTTAATACTAGCCCCACTCTACTGCTCATAATGAGCTGGCCGTAATGAAGTGGCATCTACATCAAAAGAAGTTTAATTAAGTAAAAAATTTACTGTTGCAGGGGCCATCTGTGGGCATAGCTAGTGAATTAGATGCGATTTGATACACACACAAAAACATAAACTTCTTATTGTGGCATCAAATAGTACGTTTCTTGTTCGTCAAGTACTAGAAATGATACATTTCAAAATATGCTAGAAAAGAGAACATTCAACATCAAAGCTTAGAAAAAATATACAAAAAATAATAATTCACAGACAATTTTAAAATTAAAAAAAAAATTGAAATTTTTTCAATTTAACAGAAATGCTCGTGCGACGTTGCAAAATCTTCAATTAAAATTTCGAAAGACTTCTCTCATAATTTTTTTGAATTATTAACTACTTCGGCGTTCCATGAGTTATTTCAAAAATTCATCGAAAAATTCTCGTTTGAATTTTTCACGGGGATGTTCACAGCTTCTAAGTGATGCCTGATAAATCAATACTCCTGTAAAACTGTTGATGAAACAAACACATTCCTAAAACAACTGTCCAATTATTTTTAATTTTTTGTTTATGGTTACTCTAACTGTGTAAATTTTTAAATTTTTAAAAATGTCTAAATACTTTCCCAAAATTTCAAGAAAAACTTTTATATTTTTATATTTTTATTGCGGGCGATTTGGGTATGGGCACTGAAATGTTTATAGGAATTATATTTAAAGGTTCATTTAATTTACCGAACATTTTTTTATCCATGCAGGCTTTTAAATTTTTAAGGTAAATGATTTTAGGTATAGTAGGTAGGTATCCGCTTACGTTTATTGCTAGTGTTGGTTCTTCTTTTTTTCAGGATTATATATTCCTCAAGATGCAGAGATATAGTAAACATTCTACGTTCTTTCAGTTTCTAAGGTATAATGTTTAAGTTATCCATTATTGAATCGTAATAATTTCAAGCTGCGTTTTTGTTCTAACTCTTCGAACTGCTTGAATTTGCGTCCTTGGAAAAATATTTTCTTTCCGTATCCAGCATGATCAGTGGGACACAATTCCGTGGCCTGTAATTTTCTCTATTTGACTCTTTTGTTACAAACTCAGTAGACTTATTCAGTATTCAGTATTCAGTTTGTTTTAGGGAATATGATTCATCTTCACACTGAAAGCCGTTCATTCCTAATTGGTCCATTTTTTGATCTTGGCAACCTTCTAACTGAAGTCTTCAGCCCTTAATTTGGTAGAGTGCAGCAACCTTTTTCGGATAGCTCTCAAAAGCAAGAGTTTAAATCTAATAAATAAACATAGTATTAGCTGGAGGACCAACACCATTTCACCATCAAAATCTAATCATGATATATCATTTGCAATTATATCTTCGGTTCTGAACAAATAAACTTAATTTGTACAGCTTCTGCTGCAAAATATTTCAAACCCCTTCAAAGCAATTAAAATCATACTTCTAAAAATAGTTTAGGGAATTTAAAAATTTCAAATGAATTTTTAATTGTAACAGAAATAGCCTCTTCTATGCTCAACTGATTTTTGTAGTTGTTTTATTGTGAATTTATCTTGCAATTGAATTAACGATGTCTAGACAATGTCTCTAGATTGGCCTGTGTTTAGTCAGTTTTTAAAAATACATATTTTAAATCAACCTATTTTAGGAATACTTTCCTGTCAAGCAATATTTTAATATTGATTTCTTATTGTAATATTTGAAGCTTCAACTTTATACCGTCATGGCTTAGATTTCTCCACTCTTCTGCAGCATTTGATGACCATACTTAAGAAGTCCTAAATCATTGAAATTTAACATACCGCATACTCGAACGCGCAATGTTTCAAATTTGAAACGCAATTTCAAAAATTAAATTTGTTCGCATTTTAATTTATTAGAATTGTTTGTGCTTTGATAAAAATTTACGGGAGGTTGTCCTGTTTTCAAGATAATTTATTGGTGATATCAAAATAAATCCCGAGCCAAAAAATGTCCGAGATATTTCAACGTGATTTGAATTGTGTCGGCAATAAACGAGTGGCAAATATTAAACGAGCAACAAGAAATGTTGCAGGGGTTCTACATTCTATGCAGCACAGCTAGAGCGAAATATGGTAGCAATTAGTTAAGATATTATCGAATGAGATAATGAGACATGACAAGCTTTCTTTTATTGCTTGATATTTTTTAAAAGTAAATAATGGAAAGTTTTACCCAAATTTGGCATAGTGAAAGATCCGTTCTAATGATATATCTAATAGAGAATTAAAAAAAAATGCGGACACCATTTTTGTGATATCCAATACGGTCCATAATTTCATTGAAATTGGTCATAATTCCATTTGTAGGCATTGGTTGGCGGCGTGTGGGATTTTCGAAGCAGTTATTGTTGATAACAGAACGATTATCATTAGCAAATTACCGTATCATCCCAACATACATATGAGTGTGGGCGAATGAACCATGTGTGTGACACGTTTTGTTCTAATTATCGAGCAAACAATCTAGATTCGATGATTGCCTATGGATTTGAATTCGTCGTCGACTCTGTCATCCCTTCCGCGCTGTTGACTCGAAAAATTATGCAAATAGTACACGAGGTATTTGGCTTTCACAAAGGTGACATCAGAACCGTTTCAATCAGCATAATTAGCGATACTTTCGCGGATAGTACGGATAAGTGGTAATGCCGGACCGGGTTGGGCTTGGCTGGTGGGCGGGGGTGTATTAGACGGAGCGCTTGTCTAATGAATTATATTTACATACTATTCGGGGAGATGAATATATTTCGCTTGAAGTGCTTTTTGTTTACTTGACTTTGGTAATTCCACTTGGAAATCGTCTCTTATGTCTTCGACAAGAGGCTTCAAACCTTCACGCTATCTTTTTCACTGAATTTTTGAGGAGTGCTCTGCTTTCGGCCACTAGTAAAATAAATCATTTAAATTTATTTCATGTTAAAAATACACTAACAGCTAAATGCTCCATGCAGACTTTGTCTACTTGATAGGACGCAATTATTTCATGAAATATTTATTGAAAATATTATTGAGAATCGAAACTGCAAGTCGGATACCACATGAAAAAAAAACATTATTCTATCAACCAAAGCGAGTGCTCGTACCGCACCTCAATATTATTTCAACAAAGAGCCACTCCGGGGATAATATCCAAAATTCCAGAATTTCTTTTGTTTTAATTGTTTTGGAAACAGAATTTATTGTGTAAATAAGATGGAGAACGGATATGCCTGCACAGCACTCCATCCTTGGCCACGAACATTCAACATGTGGACCAAGTCCCTTGGGTGTTAACACACTATTATTGTGGAGACTACAATCGGGGATGTTTACACGACGGCGAGCTGAGCACTCTGAATGGATCCTATAATTAAATATTACACGGAAATTTGAATGCCCACTAATTAATGGATTAATTTAATCATTCTGTGAGATCTTTCGAGTTTTGTTTTTCACGCGATGAAATAATGGTTTTTTGTAATGAAATGTTCTAGGAAATGTTCCGTTTAGTAGAAAAACAATTTCCGAGTATTAAAAATGCAGACAGGTAAGATGGGAGACACCTGTTGCTCTTAAAAAGCGTGAATTTCAAGAAAACGAGACTCAGATTTGCTAGAATACACATAGACTGGGTATAGGCGACTCATTTCTTTCTTCCATGAGGAATTTATCTTTGAGACGAGGATATAGCAAAACATAATATGAAAGGAAAATACTGCGATTGTTGATAATGGGTCTACAAGCCTTAGATAGTTTGTTTTTATTTAATTCCAACAAATTTTTTTATTTTTGTATCGATTAGAATAAATAAAATCAAATTCCAGGACATTAATTTGATGGTTATATAATTTTTATAGAACTTTATAGAACTTCTTTTATGAAGCCTGACAAGTATTCATAAATTTATGCTTGGGTGAAGAATTAATGAGAAACGATAAATATCGCTGTTGATGAAAATCGCAGACACATCTATGATGCTAAGTTTTTTCCATCTAAAATTAATTGCTTGACGAAAATATTACTTAGATGTCGCGAATATAATTTTC
Source organism: Oxycera nigricornis (assembly GCA_963942545.1). Lineage (NCBI taxonomy): Eukaryota > Metazoa > Arthropoda > Insecta > Diptera > Stratiomyidae > Oxycera > Oxycera nigricornis. Next base: position 11,533,809 of record OZ012663.1, on the reverse strand, counting down.
TGATTGCAAATACTTATTACGATTTTTAGTAATATCATCATTGTTTTTCTGATCGAACTCGTTTACTAGAAGCTCTCTGTGGAACGATTGCACTTAAGGGGTTACATAAGTCTTGAAACAAAAATAAATAAATTTAAAAAAAATGTATTTTAAAAACCAAAAATATATTTTATTGGAAATTTACACACATAAAACTTTAGCATTTCAGGAACCTTAAAAAGAAATTCAGCTAAAAACATTGAAAATTGTCAATTTCCCTGCAATTTTCCTCGTTCAACCTTTTTTTTTGCGGTAGGCAGAATATTTCGGTGCAGGTTCATCTCAAATCAAAAATTCAAAAATTTTGTAATAGTTTACTCCCTTGGCTCGTAATTGAACGAAGGAACTGAAAAAAATGAAATTTAAATTTTGAAATGGGTTTGAATGAATTTTCTTCTCAAATTTTTTTTAGCATTTTTCCGATTTTGATCGTACTTAAAATATTTTTTTCGCAGAAAACAAAAACGAGCCGAGCGAATGATAATCCCTTCGTTCAAGCACGAGTCAATACTATAAAGAGGAACTGTGTAAAGTTTCAGCAAAATTGGTCGATTCGTTCTCGAGAAATCGTGCATACTGCACGGAAAAACAAAGTTTCGAGAAAAATGCGTTATTTTAGTTATTTTTTAGCGACTTACATCGAGTCATCGATTCCAGTTCTATAACATTATTCGTTCACCTCATTCGCGATGTTCAGAGCATCCTTTTGATGTTGTGATGTTTGATAAAAAAGAAAGGAGCTGATTTTATGCGGTAGAACCGCGCTGCATGCGTATAATACTCTAGGTATGGCAGAGCGCACGTACCGACTGCACGGTATTCAAATCTCTCAAATTTGGTGCGAATACTCTTAAAGTACTATACTTTCATATGGAATAAAAAGATTTCGATCGTTATTTTCAAAATACAAAAAACGCAACCTTCCCATTTGGCTAATAATATTGTTGTAAACACGAAAGTTCGCAACAACAATATTTTGTTATTTAAGGCAGAAGATAATGTATCTGGCTATAATGCAATTGAGTCGGGTTTGGATTTTCGGCCAACACACTTTTGCGATATCAAGATTGAAATCATGTACTCGTGCCGACATTTATGAATTTTCTTAGTTTGAATTTTTTTGATCGAAAAACTACAAATTTTTTGGGATTTTTTTCGATCATTTAAAATTTAAATTTTCATGACTATTGTTTGCTAAGAAGACAGTTATTATTTTATCGTTGGTTTAATTTCAAGAAAAACTATTTCCAAAATTTCATGAAAATTCTCAACTTTAAAGGAATTAATCTCTATGGACCAGATCAAATATTAACTGCAGAAATTACAAAAACAGTTTATTAGTATGTAGCTAAAATTTCAATTGAATCAAATTCTGTTAACCTTCAAGGCTGCAGAAAGTATAAATTATGGGCTATAACATCCGTGCAGAGTAATAGCTAAACTTAATTTAGGGGAACTTTCAGCTAACGCACGCTTTGTGTCTTCAACGCTTTAATGATGATCCTCAAAAAGGGAAACCGCCTCTATTAATTTTTCGCTCAAATTTTAACTTCACCAATTTTGCTAGTAAGTAACCCTAAGAGGTGTCAATCAGCATTAGCTTTCTTATTGTGAGGACATCTTAATATCATAATAATTACAACTCGAATTGAGATTTCACTATTGACAACCCGAGGATGCTTTTTAGAGTCAAAATATGGTACTTAAATTGTATGTTGCGTGAATGACATCGCGCTTTTACAAGAATGGTTAACAATACACAGCATCATCAATGCTCAATGCAGTGACTCCTCCGTTTCAAACCGTATACTAGTGAAAACAATTTGAACAGTAAACTATCTAATTGTTGCGACCAAATATTGATTTTTTGAGATGTTTTTTTTAAACTCGAACATTGTACGTGTTCAACTATTAAATAAAGAAAGAAAGATCTGATGAATTTCGTTTAAACTTTATCCCTTATTTGGAAGGATTCTCTCCATTTATAAATGAATTAACTAAAAATTTTATACTTTTATTTCATGACTTATCAATATTGATGTTGAGGCTAGCCAAATTGATGGCAATCTTTGGAGTTAGTGAATATAATTTTTGAATGAACGATACATACATTATTCGGACATCTGACGAGATCTGTGATAAAGCTAAAATTATTTACTATTTAATTAAAGCATAGATACCCCAACCGTAGGTTTTCTTGATTTTAAACCAAGACTGATGTTTATCATACTTTTCAAATGGTGAGCCGAATTGTGAAGCCAAAATCAAATTTACTGAGCATTAATAACGAATGATATCATTTTTTTATCCAAAAAAACGCGATTTCTAGCCAACCACCCTAAATTTCGGTTCGTAAACAACTCCCAAACTTCATATTTCACTCGAAATCAAATTGTGATTTATTTAGCAAATATTGAATGCACCAAAAACCATATTAGAATAATTCAATCAACACTTGCGTCTTTAAAAATATATCTGTTCTAATATGCGATTTTAGGTGTTTATTTTCATATTAAATAAGCTATCGATTTGCATTTGCGAGCTGTTGCAAAATATTCCTCTTAAAAACTTGCTTGTGTCCATGACGAAGAGGAAAATGATGCCTGCAAGTACAAAAATTTTGCTTATAATTCAATTTAATTCATTTATAACTGACAATTATTTTCGGTTATGAATGATAAATGGTTTGTATACACGTAACAAATTTTTCGGCACATAGCAATACACATTAAAAAGATATTAGTATCTATTCGAAGCAAATTTGAAATATCTCTCCATCTGTTCTGTGTTATTATTACCGATTATTTTATATGGATTGTAAGAATCATTGAAATTATTTTTAATATAGAATCATTAAATGTTTTCGCAGCACTTTTGAAGAAAATTGGTGTGGTTTTCATTTCCTGGATTTGTTGGGAAGTACCGAATCAAAATTGTTTACTAATACTGACGAGACTTGTAATAGTTGTTAATTTAATCTATTCTGAGAAAAGTTAGCGATACATTGTTCTCTTATCTATTACATGAATTATGCTGACTCCCTCGACCAACCAACGAAATATGATTCATTTCAACTCTTTCCAAATGGTTAAGCTCAATATTGAAGCTCAATGCGTTTCTGTCTCTACTGTGAGTCGTTTGTAATTAAATTTCGTTCGATATTTAACAAAAAGGATGGTAATAAACGAAATTCTATATTTATTAATAACAGGAAGAACAGCTCTTTTGAAGTTTCGCACTTATTTTTTGCGGTGATAATTTTGTCGCAATGTTCCTTTCTTTGCTCAGCACTTCTTTTTTGTGAAATACTCTTTTTTCACAGTACTCCTGTTTTTGCCTTGAACTCATTTATAATGGGCAGCAATATAGTTCTTATACACCATTTCCATTTTAATCCCGAATAACATTAATAAAAACTATAGGAATGTAACAAAACTTTGAAATTCGATGTCAGTTCAAGTGATTGATGTAACTTTTAAGTTACAGAAACCTATTTTTCATCAAGTCCTTAGAAAATTCTAATAGAAAAGATAAGATATCTCTTAAGTGGTCTACCCCATTTTAGCAATGTAAAAACGGGTTAGTTTTAAGAATTTTTTAAATAGTTTTTAACTTCCCAGTATATGGGAAGTTCTTGTAATCGCCTCGAAAATCGAAATTGAAATTTTCAACATTTCTTTACGTTGTGAGGTCTATAGAGTATATATAAAGTGTTTTTAGAAAGGGAGATGTATGTGTGTGTGTGTGTATGTACGTACGTACGTACGTACGTACGTATGTACGTTCGGGACACTTTTTTCTACGAGCATAACTCACGTAAACAAAGTCATATCGAATTCATTGAGGTGTCAATCGAAGCGTCTTTGCAATCTTAAGAGCTGATTAGTTTTTGGGATACTTCGGTCAGGGGGGTTTGCTGTTTTCGCTCCTTGAAGGTCAACCATGTTATGCGCTATATCTCACGAACTGAACATGCGATTTTCATGATTAAGGTGTCAATCGACGCGTTTTAACATTGGTATGATTCTATCAAATTTTTAAAAAAATTCTTGGAGCCGTTTTTTAATTTTTGTAAAAAAAGTGCAAAAAAATTAGGTTTTTTTCAAAAACATCAAATTTTTAACCTAATTTTCAAACCTAAGTAATCAATGTTTATATAATTTATATACTCCAAAGAGTTTTTGTGAAAAAACCAGCAAAAGTTTTTTTCATGATTATGAAAAAAATTAAATAAAAAATAAAAAATCATTAAACGTTCAAGGTCATTTACGTCATTCATTATATCTCGAGAACTAAATATAATATTTCCATCATTAAGGTGTCAATCGACGCGTATTATCATTTTAATGATGTTTTTATATGTGAAAAAAATCTTTAAAGTGGTTTATTAAATTTATTGGAAAAAATTGGAGAAGTAGTGTTTTTTTCATAAAAAAATTAATTAATAATTAATAAAATTAACATCGTAATAATAAATGTTTATCAAATTTATAATTTTTTATCAATTTCTGTAGAGAGACCAGCAAAATATTTTCTCATGATTTCAAAACAAATTGAATTAAAAATAAAAAAAATCATTCAAAGTCACCATGTAAAAAGGGTTCATACGATTTATTATACCTTAAATCTCTTATTCTAAAGACATTGTTGTAAAGTCAATCAAAGTTTATTAATATTTGCAAAATTTAAGCAGATTTTCAATAGTCTTCACATCACCATGTTTTAACTTTAATGAAAAAACTGCTTTGTAACCTGTCCCCACTCCGATGAATACTCAATCAATGGACGCTCCCGTAGATGAAACGATTAATATTAAGTCATTCCAATAACTTTTACGAGAAGTACATTTTTATTATTTGAAGTAATATTATTTCCATAATTATTATTGTGTTTAATATTTTCAATATCTTTTTAGATATTACTGGGAAGTTGACCGTGTGGACCTCATGGGTCGCACCTCACGGCTTGTTTTTTTATTCATTTATGTGAGTTTTTATCAATGAAAATGCTGGTTGAAAAAATATCGAAAAAACGAGAGGGGTGTGCGCCGTTGTTGAAATTTTCGAGATGGTCGATCTGAAACAAAAAAATCAAATAGTTTTAGGTTCAGTATGTTAATAGCTACAGCGCGAATATGGCGATTTTCAATATTAGCAAAATTGACAAAATGGCGAACATTTTTCGAAAAATTACGAAAAAACATGTTTTTTCACGGTTTTCGGCCAAAAAAAATATTTCAAATCAAAATTTTGGAAAACCATCTATTCGCGCTACAGCTGTAGTCATAAAGAATGTCTGGTGAAAATTTGGTGGAAATTGGTTTAGTAGTTTCCGAGATTTCTTCAACGCGGCGCCGAAAAACGTTGTTTCGAGAAAAACGCGGTTAAAGTTTTTTTAACGAAAAATCGCGCTTGGGTGACAAGGTGAAAGTTGCCCAAAAATACAGTTAGACGACTCAGATCTTTATAAAATTTTAATATGATTTTTCTGTATATATATACTTTCCAAAAATGCGATAAAAAATTGATTTTTTGAAAATGATAAAGAGGGTAGACCACTTAAAGGCAGTCCAAACCAGACGACGATCTTGCAAACAAGAGGAAATCTACTTGCATCAATCGATTAAAGAGGAGAGGATTCGGTTGATTAAAGAAAATTTTCAGGTGTAGCTCCCGTTGGTAATTAGAAACTTGGACCTATTGGACCATTGAATTAAGCAAGAATATTTGTTGATTTGAAGTACGTACATTGAACTTAGTGCATTCGAGAAAAATTTGATTTCATGACAAATGCATTATTTTTAGTGACATGCAATCACTACAATTAGCTAAGTCCAATGTATGTGAAAGCGATACAATTCTTACTCAATTAAATTCATGTACATTGAACCACAATTTTTGGGTTCAATGCACATCTCATACATTGTTCGGTCATGAACAATTGACTTAAAAGAATTGTTCGAGAAAGTTGAAACCGAATGAAAAGTTTCTCAGCTGTTCAAAAATTCGCTTGCTTTGATGCCAACCATCAAACACACATTTCATATTTTCTAATACCATGCTAGCATTTTTTTCAATGAATTATCCAGAAAGAGTTCTTTGTTTTATAGAAAGAACCAGGCAGTTTTGCTTCTCAAAAGATACTGAAATTGACATCATTTCAGCTGTACAAGGTAATGCTATGTTTAAAAAAATCCTATTTTGAAATAGAGCAAGATTTGATAGAGAATTGGTATCTTTAACTTTGAAGATTGAATTGTCAAGTAAGGATGAATCCTATCCAGGCACTACCAACAATGTTTTATCAGAAAATCAAATTCAATCGGAAACCAAAGATACATTTTGGAAGTACTGTAGAAAATGCGCTGCTGATTTGCGCATTATGAATTGCTACTTGAAACTAATATTGAATGAGCAAAGATTGCTTCAACATAGGATGTGAAAAGGAGGATTATGGAGTATTAAGTTGAGTATAATTAATTATAATAATAAACGAAAAAATTGAAGAAATTAGGCGACAAATATTTTGAAATTGATCATAGGTAGATTAAAAATTTCGGCAACTTCCAGAAAAAATATTGACGATTAAAAACTTGAAACGGCTAATTGAATAATTATTGAATGGTCGCAACACCAGTGCTTCTGAAGAGCGGGTATTTTTCATCGAAAATAATTTTTGAACCAGTGTCGTGTCACGATTATCTGCAAAGAAAATATCTGCAACATAAGTCGTAAAAGATATCTTGAGAGATTCAAATTGTGTTCATATGTGTGGATTATTGGAAAGAACACTTTTCAATAGAAAAAAATGAATATAATGAATGCAGTTATAATTTTCAATTTCGTGTCAATATCTGTTAGTATACTCGTATATAAATGCTTTATTATTACCTATATATCGACGTAAATAATACACATAATACTAGTTTTTGAAATATACGCGTTTGAACTTATTAATTCAACTATACTAAATGCATACCCAACTTTCACTACAAATCAACATGCAGATTAAATTAATTAATACTTTTGCTTGACTGATAATATCGTACTACTGATCACCTGATAGTTAATTCACATAGCATGCTGTGAAATAAACCAATTTTACAATACATGGAGGTCTAAGCCAACTATTTTTTATTACTTATAATTTCAGAGACCAAACAAATTGCTGCTCAAATTTACCTTAATAGCGAACCAGATCTCAGTTTATAATGTTATAAATTTTTTTTTTAAATTCTCTACTCAATTTGTTCCTCAATAACATTCAAGGCTAGCATGCATAGATTCAACTGATTTTTTTCAAGCATAATATCAGAGATAACCAACCACATCGCCAGTATTACGTTTTTTTTTATAAACAACTATAGTGAGTTTGCGATTTTATTCTTTCAAACAAGATTTGAATTTTTTTTACCTTTCTTTTTGATCGCATCCAAAGCATTCCACGAAATGGTGAACGATTCTTGGATAGTCTTCATGTTTGATGTTTTCTACAAAGCAACCTAATTTCATTCAATGAAATTGACTTTGGCTAAACAATTTAGTAGTTTTTTCCAATTATCATCAATTAGCAATTATTGAATATTACATTTTCCTGGTGCAAACATTCTGTAGATAAAAAATTTGCAAGTATTCGTTTGGTGCCCAACAAAAGAAGCGGATTTAGGATACGATAGGCAATCATGATGCTTATACACAATATTGAAGTTACGTAGTCAGCTGTAAATATGTATCTTTTTGTGCTTAAACACTTTTTTACTCTTTAATTTTTGCATGTTTTTGGACGGAAATGAATATTCGTATTTTTAGGCAGATAAGAAAATTAGAAACATGGTTTTAATGTTCATTCCTCCAAATAAAGCAAAGAAAAGGATGTATACCGATAGTCTTTTTAATAAAGAATGTATTTTGACAATCTTTTTGATATGTCTTCAAAATCCCCTTAAACTTTCAAACATTAAACTTTCAGTTCTGATGTTAGGGCAAAATATGCTTTGTCCCACATTTTCAACAGATTATGATAGGTCAGAACAATTGGTCCAATAAAGTTTAGTGTACATATTTTAAATTTTCATCATAATTACTTTATTTATTGTATTCACAAACGACCATCTAGACAATTGAGCCTTCTTTTCAAATTTGCATAAACGATAAAGTAGTTTAGAGATCGCTTCCTTAGATGATTGACTAGCGTTATTTAACAAATCTGATCTAAACTGGAACTGTTTACGGTTTAAAATATAATGGCATCTCATCAAATGAATATCACATGTAAAGTCTATCTGAATTCTTCATTTTCAGATAAGATGCACACTTGGATATTAATCTAAAAAAAGAACTCAGAAATATCTGAACTCGATTCCATCTCGATTGATTTTCATTTTGTTCACTTTCAAGGGTGAAGTTGAACTCATATGCACCACAACCAGAAATTAAACTATTCGTACGAGATGGTTGACCTAATAATCAGCTATTCTTTTTGATGTGTTTTGTATTTTCCACGATATCATCTTCAATTGCTCGATATTAGAAAGTTAAAGTCCATTGTTTTATATTCAATGAAATTCTTGATGTTTTATTTCGAAATTTTATTCCGGAAAGATTTTGAAAAATTCGAAATAGTTGAAAAAGTATTTTTTTCGCTTACATCTTCAAATGAATTCATACTTTTATTTTGAAATCGATTTGTATCTCTTTCAGGTTCATGCTCAATTTATCCATGCCTGATAGTTTTTTTAGTCATATCAAAATAGTATTTTTAAAAAGTTCTTAAAGTTTCTAAGCTGAATAAAATAAATTGTGATAAACCCAGTGTTCTGCCTTAACACGGGGTCATCACACTTGTAAATTAACTGCTTGAAATTATTTTGAGATTATCATCTACAGTTTGCAAGATAAAATCAGAAAAGAATTTATAGAATAGAGAAATTCAAATATTTAAAAGTTTAAATACTCGAATCTGTAGCTATCTCAAATTAAAATCAATAAACCAAATATCTAAGCCAAAGGTGGATGTTTTCGTTACCAAAATTTAATAATGAACCATTCAGCTGATAAGAAGTGGAGAAATATTTTGTCAAATTTGAATTCTGCAGCTGCTTTGAATCGTGAATAATACAATAAAAAAGATTCATAGAAGTCCTATAAATTGATCCAATAAAGCTTCGGTCTCTTAATGTGTTAACGATTGGCATGATTCTCATTTAAAAGAATTAGACCCAGTATTTTTAAAAGCTTTTCACAGCTGTGTTCAATACGTTTGTGATACAACTATAAAAATGATCCTGAAAAAGTAGAAGCGCATTCTAATAATACAGAAAGTAGAAAATATTATTTTACACTCTTCTAGAATTTTAAACATTAATTGGTGAGTAAACTACATTTTAAACTATAATAAGATTGCAGAAATTTTAAAGTCTAATAAGATTGCAGAAAATAATTTCACACCAGAATTCTAAAAATTAGATCAAGAATTTTTTTCCGAAATTAAGTAAACTCACTAAACTAAAATTATATAAATTGATGTGGTTGTATGAGTTCCGACCGAAATATTACAGGCAAGAATACAGTTTGTATATTGAAAAAAATACACTTGACCAAACCAAATCCATCTGCCGCACTTCTATGAATGCTAATAAGAACTATTCTTGCTCCAATCACAAATCTGAAATGAAAATGCGTGAAAATCTTAATTTTTTCTCGACAAAAAGAAAAGAAAACCTGTTTGAGTTGAATATTTTTTAAAAATAGTCCATCCAAGAATAATTAACGAAGAAAAACTGCAAAAAACCCCAAAAAATGCTTTTAACATCGACTTTTCTTGAATGTTAACTGATTTCTGTGATAATAAATTATGTATTCTCTCCTGTCTGCGAAATACACTCGAACATTTGGATTCCAAAAAAGTTTGAATCTGTGCTGCAATATAGCTACGCATCCTACTTGGCAAATTTCAAACAGATCGGAGCATGTTTGCAAAATTATCCAAGCTGCAATGAATTTTCGAAATTTCACTGCAAGGATCTAAATGAATTCAATTTATTAATGTATTCGGGAATTTCGATGACACGTTTTAATGAAAAAGTCTTTGCTGAGTTTTGAATAGATCTGAGACCTAAGCTTCAGATAATGATTAATTTTTTTCATATAGTCCGTGGTATATAATTTTCAACACTTCGTTAGTAATATTCGAACAAATTTTGCTAATGAAATATTGCCAACATTTTTTGAGCACATTCTATTAAGTTTTTGCGTTGAACAATTGTTTTGACTATTTTGGAAGGCCTTTCTGACAATTACTCTGTTCGAGTTGTAAAATATTATATTTTATTGTGTTTTTCGTTTTTAAATATTTTCGAAGGCAATTCATGATCTAATTGAACCATTTTCGGTACACTTTCAATATTCTTGGAATTAATCAAATGTGTTACGAATTATTTACAGAGTGAACAATCTTTTTGATCAACTTGGAAGGATTACACGGTCAAGAAATTTATAAACCATTTCATTCTGGAAATAACTTGTATCAATGAACATGCCATTGCAAGGATCCACCAGGCGATTTGGCATCCTGGTCGTCCTACTAGCGATAACAGAAATCAATGCGATCCAATATGTCTTCGACAGTTTGAACGTGCCATGTCGATTCTGGGACACAGTCAACATTACCGATGGTGTGCAACTTTCGGATGGTGCCTACTTATATAATGGAAGGATCTACCCCAAGGAGTTCGTTGGCATCTACAATTACCAGTTCACCAATTTGACTGTGAAGCAATGGGTAAAGTCACATGTTCGCGGTTGCATTTGCAACATGATGAGCTGCGTTCGTTTGTGTTGCCCGGTAGGACAGTATTTCGATGATCGCGCGAAATTATGCAGAAATCCACCGTTTAACATTAGCACAAAAGTGGACGTTACCAATTCGGAGAATATTGCTAAGAGCGTGGAAATAGGCTCAAAGTTTGGCTTTGTATTTGGAAAACCGTGCGAGGAAATGTATTTTTTGGACCCAGCCAACGTCGACTATGACAAATGGGAACTGTTTGAGGTAACGATAATTTCACTTCTTTGAAAACTCTTGGATTCGAGTTGAGTTTATAATTGGTAAACAGTTGACTTCGCTTGACGACTTTTTTATTACTAAAAAATTCACCATATAACATATGTAAATCGTCAAATTGAACTACTAGAAAAATCTCAAAATAAAATACTTTCAGAATGGTACCATCTTACGTTGGGATGACCACGTCTATTTGGAAAAGAACGACTACTGCTTGTCACCGACACCGACCGTCAATTCATCTGTGATGGTTTTCAATCCATTTGTGTGCTTCCCTCACACAGAAAATACACGGTATTTAATCTACGGAATTGGTAGGAATGCGGAATCCTTTTCACAAGAGCAACTTTCACATTTCCTTTAATTTGCAGCCATGTTGACCTCAGTGCCATTTCTCATCATCACCATAATCGTGTACTTAGCCATTCCGGAGCTTAGAAATTTACATGGAAAAGCTCTTTGCTGCTACCTTTCCTCCTTAGTAATAGGATATAGTTGTTTAGGACACACATTGATTGAAGGTGGAATAATCGTTACAGATCCTCTCTGTGAATTTTTAGGTGAATTTTCGTCCTGATGTTTAGTGAATTAACGAATAATTTATTTGGTTTCCAGGCTATACAGCATATTTTTCATTTATGAGTAGTTTCCTTTGGTTAAGTGTGATCAGTTTCGATTTGTGGTGGAACTTTCGAATAATGACGTGCCGAGGACAGAAAAAAGAGTTGAAGAGATTCCTGATTTACTCTGTATACGCATGGGGTCTGTCGTTGTGCTTCACGTTTGCCACACTTTTGATTCAAAAATCGAATTTGCCGGATCAATGGAAACCCGGCATCGGTGGAGGACAATTTTGTTGGATTGATTGTAAGTGAATATGTTTTTCCAATTGGTACGATTTTGTTTGAATTTATACAATTTATTCTATTAAATTGTTGTAGACAAACTGTTGTTGAAAATTCTTTAATAGATATTTTTTATGAGAAGTTCAAAAATTACAATACCCAAAATAAATCTAGCTTACCTGCTTCCCGAAAAACAATTGAAAATAAAGAAACGAAAATAGTCTAAATTTTAATACTCTTTCTTCTAATTTTATTTAACAGCAAACAGCTGGGTGGCAATAATGTACTTCTATGGGCAAGTCATTGTTATCATCACATTCAATCTAGCAATGTTCATCCTCACAACATATAAAATTCACCACGTAAAACGGGAGACTTCCAAAGTAATGGGTCGTGAGGATAGTCGTAGAAATATCAGTCGTGAAAAGGACAAGTAAGTTTTTCCTTCAGAAAATTGAGGGTTTGTTAAGTTATGTTTTGAATGGGTTGAAAAGTTATCGTCAAGATTCATTCGCAATTTCGCCACTTAAAATGTGAAATACTAATTTATTTTAAGTAAAGAGTAAGTAAGAGTAAGAGTAAGGATGCTTCCTGATCCAAAAAAATCAAATCTTTAGATTCATAATCCGAAAGTAGAAAATTATTACGTGATTGTTCTGGCTACACGAAGTTTAAAGTATTTTGTGTCTGAACAAAACGCTACCATCCGTCCGGGGTTCGTCGGATTGGTCCTAGTTTATTAGGCGTTCGGGTGGACTTTTCTAGGCAGACCGGGTTTGAAACTATCTTGCGGAAGTTTTCATTTAGCCTGAATTAAAAAGTTATGATTTCTCAGCGCATTCTTAAAAACCCAAGTCTTTGCCAAAATTGCAATCAAATAGCTTGTCTGCTCAATGCTTGATAGGAAAGAGTGGCATTTGCCACCACTTGACCTATAACCTGACCTTTTTTGGACAAGCTTACGTTTTTTCAATTATAAATATAAAAATTTTCTTCAAAAAAAACAACCAACAAATTAAAGACTAATTAAGCTATTAGACTAATATTCTTTTGTTTCATTGATTTTTGATAAACCGCTGAGAAGAACTGGTGATCACCGCGGCTGCAAAAGAGTGGTGAACAATCGCACTGAAAGTTATCAGATTAGAATCCATATTTTTATTTGAAGTTTTCATGGAAACTACTTTGAATATAATATAAAAATTTGATATAATATGTAAAGTAAAAAATACTGATGAACAGTTCAAAATTGATTTTTTACAAAATGTTCATTTTTTTGTCTCTGACTCGCTCTAGTCCCTTAATATCTCGGAATCTATCGGGCTAGCGTAAAATTGGATCCCAACGTTTTTGTAGACAATTTTTCGATGAGCAATTTGTACCCGACCAAAAATTTGCACACAACCAATAGAAAGCGAAATATTTGCAAAAAAGGTATTTCTTTGACTTTTGACTGTGAACTACGAGCATAATTTCGGAAAAGTTTTTAAAACATTTTTGGTATGCCAAAAATAAAGAAGTCTTTAGTGAAAAAATCCTTTGGAGTTAATTGGGAACGAAATTATAATTTGACTTTGTTAACCATTTAAAAACATTTTAAAGAATGCCTTCAAAATCAAACAATGATTATTAGAGAAAGACTGAAACAGACATTTTCCTAGCTGAAAATCAGCTCTTTCTCTGTACCACCAAAGCAAAACGATAAGCAATTAGTTTGCCTTAAAATTAGATCGAAATAAGGCAAACAAACATCCTCCACATAATATTGCAACAATATTTCATATACAATAAAACGTTTTCAACCCATCTTTTCCATGATACTCAGCAGACTTCAATTACGCGCATCCAATCTTAGAGGAAAAGTGTTCATAAAATCATTTAATTTAATTGTATTTATCTTCTAGCGTTGGATTATTTCTTCGATTGTTTATTGTTATGGGAGTGACGTGGTCGATGGACATCATATCTTGGCTCCTGGGAAAACGTTACGAATTCCTATTTTATATTACAGACATTTGCAACGCCATCCAAGGTCTTATCATCTTCATTCTCTTCGTGATGAAGAATAAAGTGAAACGACTGATTATTAAAAGGTAAGTTGAAAGAAAAAAGAAATAAGGTTACTAACCAAGAGCAAAATTTTCGTTTCTCTGCTTAAAAGCCATGAAAAATACCAATTCTATACTAGCTTGTAGCATGTTCAATCCTAAATGCTTTAACCTACACAAAATAATGGAAAGCACCCCAAAAAAATGCAAAAACTTAAAATCTTTGAATGTAAGAATTGCGAGATTTAAATTTCATATGCTATCAAATTGAATTAAAGATTCAATTTAAAGCTGCTTTATTGGTAAATAAAAATTAATAATAGCAAATTCCTATAAATGTTTACAAATCGCTTACATGCTTGCGTTTATTTGTATAGTAGCTCGGATTTCATCGAGAACATAAAATATTCGCATCCGTTTTCCTGGGTCTCGATTTCGTAGAAAGGAAATAATCAATTACGAACTATGAAAACAAGAACAAGGCACTTAATGTTCAATCGAATTAATTTCTCACCATGGGGGGTCACCCAAAAATTAATTCCATTGTAATTGTTCGCATACTTAAATGACGTGTTCAGTGTATTAATAAAAGATTGTTTTTCGGATTTGTACTTTGGAAACGTGCAATTTTTGGTCTTAAATTCGATTTTTTTAAATATTTGAGGCAAATGAGACACAGTCTATTAGCATGATGTTCAGCTAACATTCAGATTGTTTTTTAAATTTAGAATTCAGTAATGTGTAATTGGCGTTATCATGAATATCTACGAAGATTTTAATTATTTTCCAAGATTATGTCTTGAGGATTTTTCAGTAGTTTACACCTTAGTTTTGGCTTGGATTATATATAATTTTTTTAAAACAAAGGCTGTCACTGTTTTCTAGATTCATTTCGTTAATGTCTTTCTGGCACAAATTCGTCTTTAGTCAACATAATATCTTGGTAAAAATCTCTCTCTCTTCCTGGTAAAATTTTCTTTCAAATTTTGATAGGATACGAACTGTTTCAAGAGAGAATCACGTTTCCTTTCTTTAGAGAAACTTTCATAAGAATTAACTCCGGGCCGTTCTTGGATGATGTTCATTTTTATTGACAGTAATATTACGCCTATTTGATGAAGATTATAGAAAGTAACATGAAGATGATGCAATGATAAAATCTCTAGTCCAAAAAAATCCTTGAATGATTTTCAAATCTGAAAGTAATTATATTAAACACTTGTAGAAACTCGGAATTATTTTATTCGATGTTCAATCAGTGTCTTCTGCAGTAAAAACTTCCAATTCAATGGTGATGTTGGAAATCATGTCTGTATTGGAATTTGCCAGTTTTCAATGCAACATAAATTAATTAAGTTGAACGTAAACTTAAACTCTACCCAAACGAAAAATAATCCCAAATTAATTCAACATTTTCTCAAATCAAGCAAACTAATTCTATTGGAAAGAGGCCACCTTAATAACTAATTTATTATGATTTTAATGTAAGGCTTATTCTGGAAACGTTTACTAACAGAAAGTATGTTACAACTGAATTTATTCGGTGGAAACAATTGGATGGAATGCCTCGTTTTAGCAGCGTAAATGAGTTTCAAGAATTTTGAAAAATCCAAAAAAATGTTAACCTCCAAATCTTATTTGCATTTTTTATTCACTTTCTGTTGGCAAACGTTGCTAAAACGACTCTATAAGTAAGTTTCGGATCGTATACTCAGCAAAAGGTTATTTCAATTCTGCAAATTATTCAATATGTATGTTGTAATCATCGTCAACCAAGTTTCGTTTAATTTATTTGGGAAAAGATTTCTGGTCTTGGGATACGCTTTACAAATATTTTCTATTCCACATATTAGTTCGCTATTGAATTATAGGTACAGTCTGCTCTGAACATTGTTTCATAAAATTTCTCTCTTTAACCCAAAAAAATATTATGATACTTTCTATTTTCACATTTCCCAGTCCTAAATTTTGTGGTCAAATTTTGAAACAAAAAGCAGGTGATGTTCTACGAAAATGTTATTTCTCAACGATTACGAATTTAAGTTTTTTCAACGCTTTGATACTCATTTTTCCTAGGCTTTGAGTGAATACTTTCGAAATAAATAACCGAATATACGAGAGTAATTCAAACTTCGTCAAACCTGCTCAAATTTATGGCAATTTGAAAAAATCGATATCCAATAAAGTTTCTCTTTTGATGTCTGCCTACAAATGTTCATGAAATTATTTCAAATATCAACTATAAAAATTGCCGCAGATATATTTTGGAAATTTAAAATGTTCTATATATGATTTTCTATCGGTTATTTAAACCAAGATCTTAAAAGAACTTGAGTTGTTCATCGAAAATTGTACTTCCACCCAAATTGAGCCTTCCCAGAAATTTTCATGCTATTTTTTTCAATACGTCTCATCGTCAAATCAATTTATATAAGCTTGTAAAAAAATTTCAAATCAATTTTCTTGTAATTTTTTGAAAAAAATCTTTGGATATTACTTCAAGCACGGCATTTATTTTTTGTAGTATATTTTATTTGATAAATTTTGCGATAATTTTATAATAGATTCAATAATCTTTAAATTTTCAAAAGCCAGTTTCTAATGTATAATTGTATATGAGATACTTTTTTAGGAATTGGACAATAGAATTTCAACAATATTTTATTGATCGTCAACATTAATAGCATCAGCTCTATAGATTTCTCTCACCATTTTTCATGTTGTTTTATTGCTGCAGTGCTTTTTACCCCGATTTTTGAATAACTTAAAAAATGGCTGATTATACATCATCAATTTACTTTGAATCTGAATAAGTTTGAAGCTGTTGCAATATTTATTTCAGCTATGATAATATTTTTACACTTTGACTTGTTCAAGCTGCCATACAAATGAAATATTTTTGGATAATCTATTTTGTCTCTAATATTTCGAAAAATTTGTCATAATTCTCATTTTGAAAGGATTTTATCTACCAAGGTTTTCTATCTTCATTTATTGCCTCTTGAACTATAACAACACGTGAAAGTGATTTTGGACAAGCTTTTTAACAGCATCGAAATTTTTTAATTGTTAGCCTCAAGTTTTTTAAAAGTGACTATAGAATGCCTTGTTAATTTTCATTGTTAATAAGTTTCCCGTGTTTTATTTTTAGTTGAGCTATATTTTCCAGCTTGACCTTCTATAGTCAATGCACGTGAATATCTGCGCTAACATATTTGAACGAAAATCAATTTAGATGAGAAGCTAAAATTGCTTATGTCTCAATCTAACTATATATACTTCTATTTCATATAGTAGCCTTAACTCTTTTACATTTCTTTTGCTAAGCTGTATTTCAATTCTTTTTTCGAGATTGCCCTTTCGATTTTCTCAATATATTGGCAAAAGACAGCTTCCGTGATTTTAAAGATTTTGATGTCCTTTTATCAGTTTAGATGTATGTGGCTTCGCAGCGAACAGGGTAAATATTGAACTATGAACACTGAACAAGCAACGCTTTTTTAACCACCTAAGCCCGATTTGCTATTCGTTCTGAAAAAAAAACATTTAACGCGTGAACAGCAAGTCTATTATACTGAAACATTGCATCCTTCTAGCAATGATCAAGGCATACTCTCGTTTTAAGCCAGTCCTTAACAAGCTTAATCTAAAACGCACAAATAATTAACCCGCAAAATTTCTTCCACTAATTAATAACATTTTTCTAAATTTTAATAATTTTGTTTTGGATTTTTAAAGTGTGTTTCTTTTCTAAAACGATAAACATCTATTTTTAAACGTGACTCAAACAGATTTGATGGGTTCAGCGTGGGCACATGGACGTCTCGTGTCGAAAAATGCTCACCAGCAACACAAATTGCGCCTGTCGTCAAAAACCAGTGCATCAAAATTTACCAGGAGAGATATTGAGGAAACTCAGGCAGCCAGACAGGAAACTCTGATGAAAAGAACAACGAGCCTAGACTGTGAATTAAAAAAAAAGCAAATATGCGAAAGTTAAACAAACCAAGCTAGAACATTGAATACAGGTCTTTGTCAACCCAAATTTTTTTGATCTTCCTGACCCTTTTGTACTATGGAATACTAATTTTTCTCAACCGAACTACTAACCATTTGCAATAACAATTAGAGTATAACCATCGTAGGTAGACCTTTCACTTCAGTGCATGCATTACCCCGTGTGATATTGAATGCAATAAATTACTAAATCTTAACTATACTTTGAAATAATTTCCCCTTTTCTTCAACAGATACAACTCACTTCGAGGTATCCGCGAAAAAGACACAAGGACAAGCCAATATTCGACTAAAACAAGCAGCGTAACAATGGCGACACCCACCAGCGTGACTCAGGATAAAACCGAAATATCACTAATGCCAGGAGCGGATAGGGAGCGCCACGAGCGTTGCAAACCAATGGCTTAGTGCTTAGAATGTCATTAAAAATTTAACTTGTCGATTTTAGGCACTTATCCTTTCCAATCTCATTGAAGAGGCTAAGGCTGTTACCGCACAATAACTTCAATTTGAAACTGCAGCCATCTTTCCACCAGGCAGTAAATTAAAATCTGGCACCATCATTTTTTCAAACAAAGAGAAATTCAATTTACTACACATAGAAACTACTAAACAGATATTTTCATCGTCATTTCGCCTTCATTAGTTTGAGTTAAAAAAAAATAATAAATTAAATTTTTCATTTGTGTGATATTAGCCTTAGACTTTACTGTTAAATACTTAACAAATTCTAGTATAATTTTCGACAGAACATAATTTGTTGAAAATGTTAATTTATTATCGAATAGATTTCACTTCTGAATTTCCAAACTGTACACCAACGCTTATTACTTTTAAGACGAAATAATTTATAGTAATTTTCAGTTTTAAGTTCTCATGGTAAGTGTATTTAGTGTCGTTTTTGTGTTGTGGCAAAAATATGAAAATAACAAATAAATAATTATAATCTGTGAATGATTTTTTGAATTCAATATTGCTGAGTTTAATAGAGACATGCATTCTAATTACCATCACTGTTGAACAATGCTTTAGCAATGTTTAGGTACAATGTCGTCAGTGGTTTTAAGCAACTATCGAGTGAAAGGATTCCATTGCCATTACACTAATCGCTTAAACTCTTCGAAAAAATTGCGAAACATTCTTTTCTGTCACTGAAGCACCAATTGCTCGATTTATCGGTCTCATTCGAGGCTTGTTAAGCCGTGTTTCACACGCCCCATTGCGTAAAACATTCTGTGAGTGTCTCAAAATGTCCCAGAGTGTATCTAAGTGTCGCCGAGTATCTCCGAGTGACAACGAGTGCTTAAAACTCTTCTTAAAGTGTTTTTGAGTGCGAAAAACATTTTCCTAGAGTTTCCGAGTGCGTGAAACATTTCACTGACTGCAATTACCACGTAAGGTTCGCGCAAAAACGCATCCAATCCTCCAATCCGGGTATGCGTAAAGCAACTCAACATAGATGACCTCTGAATCCCTTTCCACGCCCGCGCAATTGTGCAGAAAAATCATTTTTACTTTTTAGTATGGGGATCTGCGCTCGATCCCCCGGATTGGGTTTTTTCATTTTCTTTCGATTTTTCGCATAGAATTCGATTTTTGCTGGCGTCCATGGGACTGTAAACATTTAGCAAACATCGCAGCCTTTCTTTTGAGACCAATTTCGCAAGGATCGAACCGGTAATTGGGCAGAAAAATCATTTGAACACTTTTTAGTATGGGGGATCTGCGCTCGATCCCCCGGATTGGGTTTTTTCAGTTTCTTTCGATTTTTCGCATATAACTCGATTTTTGCTGGCACCAATGTGATTGTAACCCGTTAGCAAACATTGCAGCCTTTCTTTTGAGACCAATTTCACAAGGATCGAACCGGTAATTGTGCAGAAAAATCATTTGAACACTTTTTAGTATGGGGGATCTGTGCTCGATCCCCCGGATTGGGTTTTTTTAGTTTCTTTCGATTTTTAACTTCCCAGTATATGGGAAGTTTTTGTAATCGCCTCGAAAATCGAAATTGAAATTTTCAACATTTCTTTGCGTTTTAAGGTCTACAGAGTATATAAAAAGTGTTTTTAGAAAGAGAGATGTGTGTGTGTGTACGGACGTGCGTTCGTGAACACTTTTTTTGAACCGAACATTACTCACGTAAACAAAGTTGTATCGACTTCGTTGAGATGTCAATTGAAGCGTCTTTGCAATCTTAAGTGCTGATCAGTTTTTGGGTCGGGGGGTTTGTTGTTTTGACCCTTTGAAGGTCATTTCTGTCATGCGCTATATCTCGCGAACCAAACATAGGATTTCCATCGTTAAGGCGTCAATCGACGCGTATTGTTGTTGTCCATACAATTTTTAAAAACATTTTGGAGCCGTTTTTTAATTTATTAAAAAAGTGCAAAAAATTAGGTTTTTTCATAAACAATAACTTTTTAACCTGATTTGCGAAACACAGTAATCAAAGTTTATAAAATTTATATACTCCAAATAGTTTTTGTAAAAGAACTAGCAAAGCTTTAGGTCATGATTACAAAAAAATTAATGAAATTTGCATTTGTGGTAATGAACGCTTTGAATGGTAAAATGTTTTGTAGTCAATACTTTGTAAGATTATATGCCTTAAAAAGCTTTCATCGAATAATAAATTGTAGTTTCGTAAGTTTGTAAGATTTCAATTACTTCCTCCGTCATCATTCGTAATGCTTTTTAGTTGTAATGCAAGTATAGACTGTACATTCAATGTTCTTTCAGGCTAACTAATAATAAGAGTATTATACCCCGATCTACCGAATCCCAAGATCCCCCATCATAAAATCCCCGGATCCTCCGATCCCTGGGGGATTTGTGATCGCGGGATCGGAATATCCGGAGGATCTGTGGATCGGGGGATCTGGTGGATCCGGGGGGTCGAGCCCAGATCCGCCATACTAAAAAGTGAAAATCAAAGGTGTTCAAATGATTTTTCTGCACAATTACCGGTTCGATCCTTACGAAATTGGCCTCAAAAGAAAGGCTTTGCTAACTGTTTGTAGTCACATCGGTGCCAGAAAAAATCGAATTTCATGCGAAAAATCGAAAGATACTGAAAAATCGAGCGCAAATCCCTCGACCAAAAAGTGAGTATAAAATGTGCGCAAGTTTTCAACATTTGTTTTTTTTCTGTTTGGAAATTATTATAACTGCTTTCGATATAGTCTGTGGAGCTATTTCTTGTTTAATATCTTTTTTATTTCAATTTTCACTGGGAGATTAAAAGTAAAATTGGTTGTGGAAATGCAAATTTTTTATGTTCGAAAAAATAGAAAAAAAATTTGCGTCGAGAAACTATAACTGTTGTCATATAGTAGAAGTATCTTCCACAGTTTTTATTAGATGAGATGCCGCCCAGGAATTAGAATTTTCATTTCAACCTTGGCAACATTTGAAATCGTTTTGCCGATGGAGAACTTGTTTTTAAAATTCTTTTTAACTTTTTTTACAGCATTCCAAGAACCAACATCAAATATGTAATCGATTTATTTATATAAATTTTTGAATATACCTGTCGCTGGTGGGCTCCATTTTTCGAAGCGTTGAGCATATTTCACCTCTGAAGATAAAAATTGAGGCACAGTTTTACAAAAGGGTACTGTTCCAAAAAACTGAATTTTCGGGAATCAAAAAAAAACAATTATACTCTGGGCATTTTCATTTTTGAAAAATTGAATTGTTGCTAAATTATCTAGAATGTAGCGGGATTGATTCAATTGCCTGTTCCATCAGATGGGAAGTTAACTATGAAATTGGGGAGGTTTCGCAAAACGGTATACATCCGATTTCTATACCGTTTTGCAAAACCATTTCCACCCTAGCCCAAGAGATGGGTTTTCTATTGATGCAATTTAATTTAAATCTCACTGTTATGTGATGTTGTTGACACATTCGTATCAATTTTATTTATAGGAAAAGGATATAAAATATGTAACATTTTGAAAAAAACTATAGAGCTAGTACCGTTTTGAAAAACTTCATGCTTTTAAGGCGGGATTCGTCCCGTTTCGACAAACCGGAACGTGACCATTCAATTCCTCGTGAAATTTTACATGAAAATCGATATCAAACTCGATTTTTTCGATTTTGGTGCTTATACCCTTTTGCAAAACTGCGCCCAATTTCTCTACAACAGCTTCTACAAAATGGTAAACTGTCAGTTGAATGTTTTACTTGGAAACATTGAACCTGTGTTTCGTTTTTTAATAACTTTATGTTCGTTTTCAATAGTTAGTTTTATTCCTTAGGCTGGAATATATTTGGCTGAAGAATTTGTAGACGATTTTAATTTAAAGTGGAAAAATGCCACACCCAGAGGCGATATTATGAAAACCTTGCTATATTTTCGTAAATGTACAATATCTGATTTTGTTTCAAACTCACTGTGGCTGCTTTTATATTATTAAGAAAAAACAATTGCTAATGTTTTCAAATATAAAAGTAAAGGACCCAAATAGTTTGTGATATTTGCCAGCTCTAGCTTAGACTGAGTTTCAAATCAATAGATTCCTATTTTTTAGTTAGAAGTTGATACACGCGGAACAAATGTTAAATTCATTTCGATTTCTTTATGATTTCAAAGCTTCAAAAAGTAAGATGAGATATGTTAATATTTTCAAAGGTAAAAATTATGATAAAAATATTTCTTGTTCCACTCCCACAGGAAGGTCAAAAGCAGCGTATTTCTTTGCAGACATGTTAAAAAATCAATTGGCATACAGTAAAGATGCTCGGCAAAAGGACTTCTGAAGCGTTATGCACCAATTCTTTCAAAGGCGATCAAAATTCAATTAGAAACATTTGCAGACATTTTTTCCATGAAGCATTGCTTTATTTTTCTTCGGTGTATCTCCATTACATCGTAACACAAAAAAAAACTATGAATATAAAACCAATAAACGACATTGATTTCCACACACATTGCTTTCATTTCCTTACATGTCAACCAATCCGCTTGGATCATCAACGCTCATGTGAATGAATAAACATTTTCAATAATTTTCCATTTAATTTTCTTATTTCATCGCTTGACAAGACATACATTGTTTTCCTACAAATCACCAAATCACTACACAATCTACGGTATAAATCTACTCAATCTTTATCTAATCCGAATTGTCTCCAATCTACGATATTTGACTTTTGCGAAAAGTGAACTGCATAATATAATTCGTTCGGTTTTTCCTACGTATTTTTCAGATTTAAGACGATTTTTCCAGCATAACTAACTGTTCTGAATAAATCTTTTTAAGATTTTAATGATTTTTGTTTCGCGAAAGTCAACAATTTGGATGTTCATTTCGTTCTCAACATTTAGTTTATGTTCATTGCAATTATGGGAATTCAATGTAAATTAAGAAATAATAGTTTTCTTTTCGCTTAACAGATAAGTTTCATTTTATTGGGTGTAATTTCCACCATTTTGTTTTTCATCTAGATTCTATCTCTCAGACTGGTGTCATCACGCTAATCAACTAAATTTATTCTCAAATTATCTAAAACTACACTTACATCGAAATCTGTTTGCTTAATCAGTAATCAGAGTGCTTACAAGCTAGAATCCTCTTAAAAATATCTCGATTTTTCATTTCTCTCCGTTTCACTTGCGGTTCAGCACATTTTGTCTGTATTTTCCTTACCAATGACCAATAATAAGAACTGGGATTGAAACTGTTGGCCTTGGACCAATCCACCCTCTAGGGGTGGGTAAAACAATTCAATCCATGTTAGAGGTTTATTTTTATTTGGTGTTTACTGTACAGTTTCGGATATTCTTTTATAATGTACTTCGTTTTGTTCAGTTTCGTTTCGTTTGTATTGCAAAGATTATTATTTCATTTTATTTTTTTATTTTTAATTCTGTATAAACAACATGGATATCAAGTCTTTGTCGGTTTTGTTAAGCGATTAGCTGTGGTATACACTTTTCTTTGTAAAAATTGTAACATATAATATGTCTTTCTGTTGACTTAGATACATATATAGAGAGATTCTTTCCATATACATATAAAAACAGTTGTATAAATTCATTGTGTACCAATTTTTTTCTGTGTTTTAATTAGTGAAGAGTTTGTTTCGCTTATGTTTCTGGAAGATGTCGTTCACATGTTTGTTTGTTTTTGTATTTTTATGTTATATTGAAGACGTTTTTCTTTGACTTTTCAATTTGAAGACGTTGACAAACTTTGGAAATGCGTTTCATACTACGATCCGTAAAACAGTTGTTTTGTGGAAAGGCTATCAAACATTTTCAATGAAAACATGAGTTTAAATTTTGGATCGTTTCGAAAGAGAGATTTTACGTTGGATGAAGCAAAATATCATGTGGCTGTTTGTCAGTAGGAAATATAAAGAATTAGTGAACAAAAGAACAGAGACAGAATACCAGTTTGGCGGTATTATATCCAGTCCACATCAATTAAGATTCACGATACATTAGTGTACATTTTTCTTGGTTTCCACAACTTGCACAGAGTATGAAACACACTTCCAAACACCAAAAGGATTGAATCCCATGCGGTGCGATTCTAGAAAATCAATCAGTGTGATTTGAATAATTATTTTTCACGGAAAGAAAACACTTTATTAGGCAACACCATTCTTAGTCTGCGGGTTTTCCACGTATGTATCTATTATCTACTTAGACGTACTCTACATTTTTGCACGGTCGTATTTCTATACTGAAATTTTTCTTACAGTCGACACTACATTTGCATCATCCAAGAGCCTAATTATCTAGCTTAGACTTTAAACGATTGCTAATCTATCTTAAACACCTAATTAACTCTAAACTGCAATTCAACACCTTCTGAGTTAGCAGGTGTTGCAAGACTTGCTTTCCACGTAGAATTTCTGAAGGCTTCGATAGAATATTGAGATCGATTTCTGAATGCGAGCTGTGGCAAAATCGGTCCATGCTTGAGTGGTTTTTGTGCCATTTTCTGCAACGACTCAAAAGCGGACTTTGATTGCCGCATCGTGATTTGATGGAGCTCTCCAGACGCAACTTCAAATATTCTGCGTAATGCATCCTTTTAACCCTAATAGCAATCTTTCACTTAACCCTGCCGTAAATCTAAAGTCGGTCAAGTTAAATTTCAGATTCTTAACTAGCATCTTAACTTCATTAATCACCTATTTGCCCACTATAAACCTCATCTCACTACCATTTGCCGTGTAACACTTGTAACATTTGTTTATTTTCTTTTTGGGTTTGTTTACTTATAAAACTAGGCAGTCAAGTTTGATTTCAATTCTTTCTAATTTTTTTTTGTATTTTGAAATCATTTTCTTCGTCAGCATCAATCGATCCAATGGAAATTGTGCACATTGTATGATTTTTCATTTGCTTTCTTGTGTCATAGAAAAATATGTATGTTTTATTTTCTCTTCTAGTCAAGTTTCACAATTACTTCATGTAAACGTTTGTTCTTTAAATTATTCACACATTGTTTTTGCTGTACGTAAAACGAGTTAAGCACACCTAAGCGTTCAATTAAATCACAAGAAAACAGATTGAATAGTAAATAAATAGAATTGTTTTATCTTATAATTTATACAATTGAAAACATTTATTTATTTGATTTTTCAATTTTTTTTCGAATTTTTTTTATCCTTCGCATTGAATTCATTTCATTGTAAAGTTTCTGATTTATGAACACTAGAATGCACAACTTACTATCGCACCATGGATTAGAGTAGCTTTGACTGCGCTTTTATATGAGAAAATCTAATCTAGTTTTTTTCATGCAATTTTTTCAGAAATAAAATAAAGCAGGTATGAGTAGAAATCATGTTAAGTATTTTCTGAAGAAATTATGGTTTTGCCAATACTGAAAGCGAATATTTTCGTTTAGGTTCTGAGTTGACATGCCTAAATCTGTTAAAAATGCTAGAAAAACATAACTAAGTCACATGCATGTCATCAAACGTTTAATTTGTTTGTCTCATCTCTGAAATTCGCTTAAAGTCGTTCAGAAATTTTTACAAGTTAGCTGATTAGGTCAACCTACTGAAAAAAATTCAATTGAAATAATAAAATTTTTACCAATATTTTGTACAATAAAGTTTCGAAGCAAACAGGACATAAGAGACATTCACGACCAAGTGCAAGTTTTAGTTAATCATTTCTTTTGGAAATAACTTCCGAAAATCCTTTCCAAAGCAACAACTCAAAAAAATGGGAACAAAACAACGATAAGATTATTTGATGATCTCGTAGAAATTCAATGAACAAATAAAATAATTGATTAAATTCACCTTCATCATTCCAAAATCTCCATAATAATTGATTGCCCAACAACCTAAATTTGGCCAGGGTCTTGAGGCGATGTTGAGCGATGCAGCACTAAGAGGTGAAGTGGTCAGCAATTCATTCGCCCGTGATTATTGCCCTGATTTGATTTATGAACTTCATAAACCTGAGTGAACTAATGAGTCCAGCATTAAATTCCATTTCCGAAAACTAAACATTATTTGACGCCAAGCAGTTTCGAGCCTGTTACTCGGTGCATCGGGAGCAATCACTCCAACCAATAAGCCACCCAGCTGACTCAATATTTGTCTATACGAAAAGGTAAACCAGCGAATCCCTAGATTTTTTTTGAAAGTACATATATATCGCATCCTGGTACGAAAGTCACAACTCAGGAGAGCGAAATTAGGATAATGAAATATTTTATTTTAAATTTGCATAATAGCGTGTAAAAAAATATATATTACCGTTAAAAATGCACATAAATATGGTTTTTAGTGAATAAACAAAGTATGTTTTGTCGCATCAGTTGCAGCTCTTTGAGTTGCTGACACATACGCTGTATAAAGGCCTGTATAGCGGACACCCTTGAAGCTATAGGTATGAATTTTTTCCTGGAATAGGAGACTATCCAATCAAATCAATGGGAATGTTACCGTAAATCGTTAAATCGTATTTTTTTATTGTATCACTCTACTTTCCAAGGTGCGACATATTAAAGCTCGGTAAAATTTGAAGAAATCTTAAAAGTGACAACCAGAAGTGACAGAATTGTCTTTTCTTGCCTCTGTAATGCAATGCATCATTTAAGACTAGCCTAACTTCTCTGACCTCGAAAATCCTATTTTTAAAACCAAAAAATAGATAAAGTTAACACAACTTAAAGAGAATTGCGATTGGAGCGATCAATTTAATTTAATTCATTTACATCTACCTTCATTTTCATTTGGGGACTTCCACCTGAATAAAGAATCGTTTCTATTTTCTGTATCCCCTGGAATAAGAGAATTGCCTATGATTTTCGTTAAATGCTTTCCCCAAAATAAAGACCAGGTATTAAGAAATAGAAATACTTAGTATTATCAATTTTGTTTATTTTTTAGTAGAAAAGTAAGCGTAAAATTTGTGCATTAGTATTGGATTTTTTAATGATTTAAAGACCCTGCAGACTCGACACGACACTTTCACATAAAGCTTACAGCAAAAAAGTAAAAAACTTCACGATTTACAACAAATTAAATTGAAACTAATAATTCGCAATGCAAACGTTAAGGAATATAAAATTCAATCAAAATATGCCAGAAATCAAACGCTGTATCTAAATGCGCTTTCATCGATGCCCGTACGTCTTATTTAATGGATTTTAGTGCGAAAAACAGTCTTTAAACAGACACTTGAGTCGGTGGTAAGTAGTACTTTTTATTAAATCAGGATCGATAGCTTTTTTTATATTTTACTAGGATGCACGCTTATTTTTTTTGCATGATGGATTTTTGAGTTCCAGTTGTAACCATTTTAGTAAATATTCATTGATTATGAAATTGGAAGTCGGAGGTTCTACAATTGATAGTTACTCTCCTCTAAGAACCAAAGAACTCATTTAGTATCAACACAAGAAAAACAGGTTGGCTGCTTTTCAAATTGCTATCGTTATTTATTTTCATGTTTGGTGTTCTTTTTGATTTCCATATGGCAACTCAATTGATGTCAATCTCCAATTCATTAATTTCTTGCTTCACATACAAACGATCGGCTATATTGTTGGTCAGGTTACCCTATGATCGGCTGTGGTCATCATGTTGGGTGTATAATTAATCTTGTCTTTGTTATTTTCCGTAAGAAATCAATTAAGATTATTCGGTATGAATAGCAGACTATCGACGCATTAAGGTGGCAGGATCGATTAAAAATTAATAACAGAATTGATTGGTCGTGCAAACGATAAACTGTCACCACTAAATCAACACTCGCTTTCCTAAGGAATATTAATAAGCCAATTCGAATAACTGATCAAATAAAAACAAAATCAATTTTGCCTTTGTTTTCTTCAATTTTTCTTAAAGAAAATCCATCTTTATTTCTTCCAAAAAAAAACTAGCTTACACCTAAGATGTTGTTTTCTCTTTTATTTTCACTACCACTAAAGATCTTACAATTCTACAATTTAGACACAAAACTCTTAACACTTATCATCAGAATTGTAAGCCTACGCTCGAATAGAAGCACAATAAGAAAACAAATCATCACCACTTGTATCTAGCGAAATTAGAAAACATCAAACGTATTTCTAGTTTACATACTAATTTACTTCTTCTCTTCGCACATTCCGTTAAGATTTTGTGTCCATTTTATTTAGTTTATTTATTTTGCTTTCCATGAATAACGTTTGATAACGACAAGAAAGATGTACAAACAAACAGAAATCAAATGGAAGTGAGAAACGATTGACAAAATTATATTTAAACAAGTTGACAAATTCACCGAATTGATGGAATCCAAAGAAATAAATTGGAAGGGTTGGAAAGGTATTCAATTAGTCGTATTTTTAATTCTTTTCATTTACTTTTAGATTTTCTTGTTTAGCGCAGTCAACAAGCAAATAACACTTCACATCAATTTTTTTCTTAAATGTTTGCATCAAAGCAAAAAAGCACTTTTTGATCCAATACCACGTGTAAAATTACAATACTATGCAGAGCATGTAACTTTGACAATTTTACATAAACGCCTTACAAAAAATTTTCTTTATTTTGATTTTTTCATTATTAATGTTTTTTTTTGGTAAATGAAAAATACATCTATATTTGCCATTAGCTTGGTTTTGGGTTGTCCCCGTACAAGAGAAATTTACATTTTCACCTTGTCTGTCTCAGAAATGCATGCCCATTCTTGCATGCAACGCAATTTAACTTTTACTTTTTTTAGCGAATACACTGCGATTAGCATTTCTTTAAAGTTATTAAAGTCAATCTCTTATTTACACATTATGAAAAAAATAGTTTCGGATGAAACACAACTTTTTTTATTTTGGAAAACATTTATTTTTGTTTTGACAATCTTTCGATTTTCTCGACCGTATTTCATTTCTTTATATCTATTCATTTTCTTCTGTTTTCTGTCGTTACTACTACTGTAAATCTGCAGCGATCTTGCTTTCGTGCTTCCATTTTCTAAGCATTCTTTTACTAGTCTGAGAATAGCTTACTAACTAAGATTTCATTCAACTCCGTCTTATCAACTTCTTATCTATCAATTTTATGTGTTTTCTTAGATTTAATTTTTATTAGTTATATTTCTTAGAAATATAAAAAACAATTCACCACGTCAGACCTCGTTTCTTTCGACAAATATTCTTCGTTTTTATTATCAAGATAATCATCATCATCGTCCTTATTTTCATTGCCGTTAGCTGTATGTTCTTCGAAACTTTGCTATGTCCCCTACATGCCCCTGGTGTTTGTTTCCCTCCCAAAAAACAAGAAAACCAACTACTGTAATCTCACATTTTAATCACTACACATTCCTTTCGTAACTTTCGCCGAATGGCTCGGCGTTCTTTCAAAAATATGCCTACTTTCCACAGTACCAGGTCTTTCACAATACTAAAATAAATTAGCTACTTACATATTAGGAAAAATCAGATGGTCAGCCTTTCGGACGACCCTCGTTCTCCAGACTTAATGGGAAACTTATCGTCTAGATCAAAACTTATCATACAACGACAAGACAACTAGGAAAAACTATTGCGTAAGCCTAGGAGGGAGGGTGAAATCTATAAATCATCGACAAACATCTGCAAATTGGGATAAAACTAACTAATCAAAACGAAAACGAAAACTTATTTCAATAAAATCCTTTAGAATCGGATGGTTGTTGCGGCGGAAGTTCGGATCGCTTGGTATGCTGTCAAGTGTCCTGGAAAATGGTATTCCGGTTAGAAGATTATTCAATTCAGTCTTCTCATGCTCAATTGCGTACAGTTTAGGGGGGCCAAGTTGCAAAGATAGGAAGACAGTTCATGTTTTCACATTTTCAGTTCAAGAATTCTTTAGAATTAAGAATTACTCTGAACGCCGAGCTTTGTTTGAATAGATCTTTCCTGTTAAACATCAAATGCTTAGTTGAAGAGAAAGTGGAAGTAATTATAAGTGATGTCACTTCACTGTGAACTAATCCATTAGCCTCCTGCCTGATCCCATTGGAATATTTGGTAACTAATTTGAATGCTGTTTCAAAACACAATGGGATATTTACCACGAGTTGGTTCAATGGATTCTCAGGATCCAAGGCGAAGCCAAAGCAATTTCCGCTCACACAACACCAAAAACAACAGCCGACTCTAAAAGTATATCACCAAAAAATTTCAATGTTGAAGCCAACATCTTAAGGTTCAATCGGAGACATGCTGTTACAACTGAAGCCTACGAATGTAAATGACAACTCTCACACTCATTCGTCAACGAAACAATCTGCAGTTGATGCAGTTTTTATATATAATGTATATATTAGCCTAATACAATCAACCATGTCATCTCTTGATATTTTTTGAGTTCGGGAGTGAGTTCGAGTGAAAAAATATAAAAATAAATATTTCAATTTCAACTCTTGGTGTCTCTTCTCCGTTTTATAATCAAATCTCAGTTCGTACTTCTATGCCCTAAAACAGATTTCTTTGCTTTCAGTCCCGCCGTTAATGCCTATTGCCTCCTTTTAGAACATTTATTTTATTTTAATTTTTTAATTTTTGCAAATCTACATACACGCGCTATTACTTATCTACAACAATAAAAACACTAAAAACCTATTAAAACATTCAAAACAAAGAAAGCAACTAAAATCAATAAACAAGCTGACTCGCCATTTCTCTTTGAACAAAAGAGAACAAAGCGTTTTCATTGAAAAGTTGGGTTTTTTGATATCGAAAATCACATGGATTTTCCGAAATGTTCTCATCGTCACAACATACAGGATTTTCCGTTCAGATGGTTTCAAAGCAAACAGAAACGATTCTGATGAAGGTGAGCTTAGTGGATACGCTCCTCAAGTGTAACGATGAAAACGGATATGGTGCAGCTTTCCTATATCAAACGCTGCTTAACATTGGCTTGAACTGTTATCCAGTCTTTTCTTATTGAATATTATCTTTGTTTTATTTTATTTTTTGCACGAGTCCAAAGCAAAGCTGGCAATCCAACATGAAAACATTCCTAAATTAACAATTGCTACTTTTCTGATGGAGACACAATTTTTCCTTCCTGAACACCAAACTTTTCTCATTCACTTTTGACAATTCTTTGCTTTGCCATTTCTTTACATTTAGATTAATTTTTCAATTCATGTAGAATTCAAAAATGATTTTTCAATTAATTGTTGGATTGCCAGTTTTGGTTTTACTTCAACGCAACGACCTTATTTATTTTTCAGAAAATTTTGAAGAAATAAAACTAAAAAACGACGCTCAGTGATGCAGCAAAATACTACGAACACCACACTACAGATTTTTCTCAAAAAATACACGTTTTATCGTTCAAGAAATTCACATGCAAAAGCATGCTGTAAAAATATGAAACAAACACGATGTTCAACTTGCAAACTGAGCGTCATTTTTTCTGGGACCATCGAACAAATAAATTAATTAATCGTTCAATCGATACACGACTTGCTGCAGTACAATCTCAACTAGCTTAATCTCAATTCGAATTCAAAGACATGTTGTTTTTTTGATGAGTTTGCCTGCATTTCTTTCTTTCTGATTTGTTTTTTTTTTAAGTTAACGAACATTTTCAATATTGAAAAAAGAAACATTTCTTTGAAATGCTTAAATACACAAGAGGGAAAAAATTAAACAAATTTAACACGAAGTCTGTAACAAAACAGTTCAAGGTTTTTCATTAATAAATTAAATATGTTGGTTGGCTTTCATAGAACCTATAATCAGTTTTTCTGTCTTTTTACACATGATTATTTTCTGTCGCTACATCATTTTCCGATCAGAGCTAGTTTCTTCTTCATCTTAATTCAATTCAAACAAAAAAATTATATATGCTTTTATCAAAGCATTGCATACATACAACAATCGTTTGTTCCAAATTCTTTTCATTTCTTATTTTTTGGTTGATCAGCAGCTCAAGCGATCGCAAATGTGTTTGAAGAGTTTTTTTTTGATAAAAAAAATCAACCGTTTTGTCGCTAACAATATATCTGGGGTGTTCATTCGATGAGCCTTTTTTTCAATTTGTTTTTGGAACAATTCGATACTGCTACGTTGAAGAAGAAAAGCAATTCAGTTTTATACGATCACTTTGATCGGATGTAGTAAATGAGGTATATGGTGACCAAACCTGAAATTGTAAATTAACAATTAGTGAAAGTCAGGAAAAATTTGTTCTGTTGAATAATATGTTATAGAAAAATTGAGAGCCAGCAGAATTGTTCAAATATAATTTTGGACTAGAAAGTGATCGTGTTGATTTTTTTGACGCTTGAAAATCATCACCTTTTATGACAATGCCAGCAGTCGTTGATATTACCATCAGGCATAAACTTCGATAACTTTTGGCTCCATAGCTATTGATACGAAATGAATGTCAAATTCAAATTCTGCCTGCATTAAACCTATTGGAAATGACCTTTTCTAATGGTATCGCAAAATTCTACAAAATTCATTGCAAATTTTAAAAATAGGACTCGCCAGCAGTAAATTTAATTTTTATAAGTCAGAAAAAAACATTTCAGTTTTTCGCAGATACCAGTGAAGTCATCAGGTTTAGAGGCCGAAAATATTAGTAATACTTATTATAAATTTTCAGACATTAGCCACAATCAGCATAGATAACAGTCAAAAATTATTTTCCATCATTAATAAACACATTCAATTTTTGATGAAATTTATGCAAAAAAATGCAAACTATTTTCTTTTGGCAACATTGCCGCATATTAATACTCTTCATACTCAAAAAAATCATTATCTTCCGTATAATAACGTCGAAAAAACTATTTCATCGTATGAACAGTAACATATTTCATTAATCGACAACATTTTTTTTCCAGAATTTCCACAAACGATTAGTCACACCTAAAGGATAATAGAAACTGATTAGTGGAAATATTTAATAAAGATGATTTTAAGAGAGCTCTCCTGAAGAAAAAATTTCCCAAAAAATGTCCATGAAAAACTATTGCAATCCATTAATAATAAGATCATTCATTTTTTCTCTTCTAAATTTCAATAACATTAAATTCTCCATGAAAATAGACCCCAAAACATCTTTGCCATGAATCCAAAAATGTTTCGTGGAAAAATTTACAAGAAAACTTACTTGCAAATAATTTTCACAAACACGAACAAAATAGAAAAAAGTTTCAAAATAACGATTTTTCGAAATGATTACAATCACAGAAAAATGTACGCAAATTTTTGAGAAAAAACTGATGTGGAAGTTCTACTAAACAATTTCGAGAAATGTAAGGAAGACAATTTTAAGTTTTTTTTTTGGTGAGGTTTCACTGTGCTTTTCTATAGAAAAGTTAAAAGGTCATGGAACATATTTGGATTTAAATTTAAACACACTTTTTGAATTTAATAGAAAAAATCGAAAATCATGAACAATATTTTCGGAAAATTACAAACGCGTAAAATTTCATGCTAAAAACTGAATATGG
The DNA here is from genome assembly GCA_963942545.1 of Oxycera nigricornis. Classification (NCBI taxonomy): domain Eukaryota; kingdom Metazoa; phylum Arthropoda; class Insecta; order Diptera; family Stratiomyidae; genus Oxycera; species Oxycera nigricornis. The sequence continues at coordinate 11,499,862 of OZ012663.1, read as the reverse complement.
GAAGTAAAATTTTCGCGAACGAGTTTCAACGATAAAGTTTTTCAAAAAATCAAATCATCCTTTAAAGAAAATAAAAAAACTGTTATTCGTATTTGCAAAAATAGAAAATGACAGAAAAACAAATAAAATAAAATGTTGAAATAAGAAAATGCGCACAGAATTGTGTATATAAAAAATCATCACAAAAATCCTATGAATGAGTATTATTTTTCTTTTCTTTTAATTTTTTTGTTTAAAACTGTAGAGCAAAACTGAGAATATAGAAGCTTATTTCCGCTTATTTTGGACGAACCTTTTTCAACTAATTTTAATCGTTGCTTTTACCATCACCGATGACCATTTGAACAATGCCAATTTTCAATTTTCTTCCTTCTTATAAACCAGGTGAAAATAGAACAGGAAGCTTCTATACACATTCTGAACAATTCTTAAGTCCATGATGCACGATAGCACTCAATGAACATTAGCCATTAAATGTTCATTACTATGTCGTATTACCGATAATTAGAATTCAATATTCATAAAGTATTTCCCTAAAGTCAGAATTGAATAAATTAATTCAACTTCATCTAACGAAGTTGAAAGTTTGCGTATTTAATATTTTCCAGCAATTCTAAATATTCCTCAAAGATATTTTAAATACTTTTGAATTAGAAATCGTTGATTTGGAAACAATTCATGACTACATATATTGTCAAGTATTAATACTTTTCCGGAGCCATTGCGTTCTATAATAAAGTTAATATGCGCAATGTTGCAAATTATGCGCGATTTTGTAGTTTGGTCAATGCAATGTTTCAGTTACAAAATAAACGATCAATCATGAATAAAGAATGAAGTTCATCTCAATTAACATTCAGAAGGTCTCCTGCATTTAGGACTTAAGTTTAAACAATCAAATTTTTGGGATTTTTGATGGGAGAAATTTCGGTATTAATTCAAAACCATTCCGTATTTTTGAAAAATGTATAACTATTTTACTACTCTACTTCATAGCTAATCTACTGGCTACCTCCTTTTTGAAATATTTCGTACTATAAATCAATTTTCTAAAACAGTTCCGCATTGCGTTCCCAAGGCATAAAAATGGACAACTTTAAAAGTAGCTTTTAAGCTGCAATTAATCATCATTTTAATACCACCTATGCGATAAATTTTAAGCAAGCGTGAAAGTACCAGTATAATTGACGATAACGTACACTAGCGAACAAAAGAGCATTATACCTTGCACAGGCAGCCTTCCCCCAACAAACTACTCTTGGCGCTAACCAAAAACCCACCCCAAGCCCGATGAAGCAGCCAAAGAGAGTCCTCCCTGAGTACAGCATTTGCTGAAAGCCATTCAAGCCCATAATCCACTTCAGCCTTACAAGTGCTAGCGATAGTGTGATAGGCTCAGCCCGCGAAATTTACTTTTAATCCCATGAACTAATAATACAAATTACACAATTCTATTTGGCTCGATTCGAGCTAGCGCTAGTACTAGTGCTGAACGAGTTGTCACCAAGGTCCTTGTGCAAGTACCTGATGGCTGGCTTCCATCGTGCTTTGGTCCAACCCCTTCGATGTCTGCCGACAAGTATCTGCAGTTCGAATTGAAATGCTCTTTAACCAACCACTCCAGGGTAAATTGAGTTAAGTGAAAGGGTTCACCCTGCATCTACCGCTGCAGACATTGGTATCATGTCCCTGGTTACCATGCTTCTCAGGTTGATGGAACTTTTCAAGCGTACGTTAAATGGGAACTTATGTAATCGAGTTGTGGCCCAGCTACTATTTGCCTAGTATACATCCAAGGTAGATTAGAATGAGGGCTCAAATTACACATGAACGAAATGAAAATAAAATTAAATTGTTTAAGATGGAAAGATAGATCAGTTCTTTGTCGTCAGCTTGTCGAGTGGATGGGTAGATATATCAGAAGTGAATTATGTAAATAGAAAATGTTGGAGGAGGAGGATTCAAACATTTAAAAAAATTCAACTATGAAAGTTAAGTACTTTTTTTGATAACATGCGTTTTTCTTCTTTGCCTTCTCTTTATCTACAAGCGAATAACAAGCAAATCAATCGTCCTTTTTATGAACTACATTTTTGTTTTAGTTATGGAAAAAATTATCGAATCAGGTGTTTTTATAAAATTGTGAAGATGGGGTTAATGCCATTTCTGACTTTTTTATCATTTGAAATATAACTCTTGAAATTATGACACAAAAAATTCAAGGGAATCCTTCGTCACATCAAAACAGATTGTGTAGCTTCCGAGGTATCTTTAATAACTTTATTATACAAGAAGATTATTTAAATCGGTCCGCAAATCAAAATCGAAACTATCAACAAATCTTCACGTTTTCAGGTCTTCCGAATAATTTGCAAGTATTTATTGCAAAGAAAAAAATGTTCGTATGGACGTGAAGGACCACAACTCACGGCTAGTTATGTTGGCGCTGCTTTGTGAGTCAATCATCGTTTGAATTGTTACAGGATAACAAATAGTCATCATGAGAGCAGCGCGTCATTTTCCTACTCTTGTTTAGAAAAATGAGTAAGCGCAACAGTAGCGGGCAAGTGAAGTAGATAAAACGTTTAGCAAAGGATATCGTCGCAAAATATCGATTTTTCATTGGTAAATGCGCCAAGACGTCGTAAACAGCCCCGGGTCTAGAAGCAATGACTGTCTCCTCTAAAATTCTTACTCCAGTTTGCAACCATGGCCCTGCCACCTTTGCATCAACCATAAACGAAATATGCAACTCATATTAAGCGCAGCGTTCTAACGATCCGAAACGTATTCAAGATAGTATCAGATACATCAGGAAAATCCTGAGGAAAAAGGTACATCTTAAAATATCAAGAAACATGTCTTTCTTCAACAGAAACTGGGCATTTTCAATCTTGAATACTTCCAGTTATACACTTTCCAAATTAAGTCAAATGTAAATCCATAAATCAAATTCAATCCTTACTCTCATAATTATCCTTCTCGGTATCCTTAATAGTTCATTGAAACAACAACGATTTTTCTACACACTGAAGAACTTTCTGACGATACGAAAATTTCAATAAAACATACACTTTTTGAAAACTTGAATTTGTCATACGAAGAAAACTCATGAACCTTACAAAGTTTTAGATTAATGATTCTATGGTCGAACTCGGTGGCTTTTTCAGGAGCATTGAACTCATATGGAAACAGAAGCGTTAAGAAAAGGAACATCATTTGCTATAACACTGAACTTTTCATCTACAAAAGTTTGCTGTTGTAACTTGCACAGAGTAGAAAAAAGGTCATAAATCATTTTACTCATATTCTATTCCCCGAATAAGGATCTGGATGAACAACAAGTTCAAGAACGGGAAATAGAGAGAACAAAATATTTAGATAAATCTGAAACGGATGATTCTAGATGGAGTACAAGTATTTATTTTCGAAATGAACTTCAAGGACAAGTACATATTAATATGACTATTGAAAAGTACCTTTGCAATGAAGAAGATATTTTAGGATTCACAATAATGTGTTCTGGCGAGGTGATACAGCGAGTTTAAAACGTATGAATAATGGATTTATCTGTCGATAATGAGCGTTACTAAAGTATGCTTGGTGTTATTCTGGCTTTTTCCTGTAAAACATTCAACCCAAATAGATTAAAGTGTACTTACATTTCGCTGACCTATTTAGGCCCTCCGGGGTGTGAATATTGTGTGTAAGCCTCATCCGGGGAAGCTGCTGTGCTAGCTTGCTCTGAATCAGCGATTGGCATAGTTGGAATTATCGTTGGCGGATGATAGTACGGATACGATGGACTAATATACTGCTTAAAGTATGAGCGCGAAAAAATTAAAGCAATTAGTTATAATTTTGACACTTTTAAAGGATCTTAGCTCATTAGACTAAGTTTTTCTAGCTAAAAAAAAGTTTTTCAAACTAGACTGAATCGAAAGAATTTTAAGTTGATGTATTCAAGAATGTTTTCTTTTTGCTTGTTGTTCATTCCTGTATGAATGAATCCCATTATCATAATCACTGTTCGGGCACGACAAGTCATTGGACTCTTATATAGTATATTGTCTTCTGAGCTACATATTTCAGTTGAAGCTTACCGAGTTCCCGATTTGGAGTGTAGCAAGCTGAGGTACCATGGCCCCATATGGCACAGTTTCGCCGCTCATCACCATCGATATACTACGCGGCTGCACTTGGGCTACTCCGTCTGGCTTGTAAGCCGAGGCCATGCTAAGTGGGGGTGCTGCCATTTGCATATACTAGACGAAACAACAATTAGAGAAGGTTGTGGTGAATGATAAACATATGTCAATGGATAAATCATGTGCAAAGTTCAGTTGGCCCGCACAGCTCCCGAAATCGAGCGCTCCGATACGGATATGATTTCGATGTACCAACAATTGCTGTCGAGTTTTGTCGGAGACCACAACACAATTTATGCTCCGAAGGCTATGCTGAAATGCTATTGTAAATTAAACTTGCCTAGGAAAAAGGATTGATACCAAGAGCTTCCAAAATCTTAAGGCTTTTGGCCTAGACAAGAACACGGCTCCGAAATTCTTCAACAATTGCTTGGTGCTCGTTCTAATCAGTATTCGTATCGGGTACCAACTATTCACTAAACACTACCCTAATGAGTATTCAAACTATTCAATTGATTTGCACTTACTTGATCGTCTACCTGAGCAATTGGTTGGGTCATCATGTAGCTTGGAATCCATTGTGATGGTGGCATTGGGTAGCCACTTACTTGCGGAGCACCGAATCTCGTATATGGTACACCAATTGGTGTACCAACATTCACACTAACACCATTCTGTTGCATCGATGGATCATATGTGACGGGGATTGTGTCGCCATCACGCCATCCTCGTGCATTCGGATCAGGACTTTTGAAAGGATTCTTCTTTTTCGGTCCACCGTCAGCAAATTTCACGAGCAACGGATCTTTGGCACCTTGTATCAGATGACCGTTAAACACTTGTATAATATGTTCGCATTTTTCTCGATTTTCCATACGAGCAAAACCAACGCCTGTCAATAGAAAGGATGTTAGTCGAAAATATAGCTAGACAAAATTCTTATTGTTAAATTCAAAATTTGTGCCTGAATTCGTATACAAGTCTTGAATTGGGTTACTGCGCCATGGATGATAACGAAAAATTCACAAAAATTAAAGTATTAAAATCATTCTAGGCAAAAGGTCCAAAATTCAAGTTTTTGAACGAACAATTCGAAGTCATCGGACACTGTTCCGTAGATTTGAGTATGCTTGAATCTACAAAACTGTCCGGTAAGAAATTAAAAAAAAACTGATCGAACAGTTTGACAGAAAAAAAATTATTTATGGGGATCAGAACTTTATTTCCAGCCCGAGAAGCAAACAAATTGAAAAGCGGTTGAACATGTTAAACTGAAACGACTTTCACATTAACTCTCAAACAAAGAATACTCCAAAAATGCTTTCGTTGTAGATAAAATTGTGGAATGTCAATGGATAAATAATGTGGAAAGTTCTGTTGGACAGCCAATCCTTGTCAAAAACTGAGGTTGCGAGTGTTAAATTTATTGAAATTCCAATCCTTTTCAGAAATTGGTATTGCGACTGTTAAATTTATTGAACGGTTCTGAAAGTCTTCAATGGAAAGGATATTATTAGTAAAAGCAGCACTAGCCAGCGATGGAAATTAATTTTTTGAATTATCGTTGCTTGCAAGAAGTGGAAGCCAGAAAAACTTGAGTTTAGAAGTATAATGTAAGGGACTCCATTTTTTAGGGATTCGATTATTCACACTGTTTTGCTTTCTTTTATAGAAGCTAGCTTTTCCTAGGAAAAATATGTGTACACGTTTTTTGAGTCGTTGTAGAGTTCCTTCCTAAATTGTTTTAATTTGAACATAAATTCGAGGACTTTTCCATGCACTTTTCAGTACCTATCAGTGTTTTGCAATGATTTCTTTTCTTCTTCAATGGGAGAAGTCTTCCCCAAAGTGTTAGTAATTACATTATGCTCTTGGTAAGTACATCTTAGCGTTTAATTCCCAAAATTAAGAGTGGGAAATAGTAATCGGACTAGCCGTTAAACTCTAAATTATTTGAAATAGGTAATAATTGGGCTATTAGACATGTTTTGGGCGTTGAAATTTTCCTGGTTGACGCGGGGAAACAATATCTCCAAACCAATAAAAGTTTTGTAGAAATTATCGATCGAAATTGATGGATTATCTTTTGTGCCACTTTTCTCAGTGAAAAATTAAGGCAATTTTGTTGACATTTTTTAAAGCTATTTTAGCAAGAATTATGTTGTGAATCATTTATTGAAAAAAAATATTCGAATTCATTTATCATCAATGATAATTATTCAAAAAATTCGATTGATTTGCAGTTGAAACTCATTTTCCACAATAATATTTAAAAAAACTCAAACACGAAAATTGCCCAACAGTTTTTTTAAATACAATTTAAATGAAGTTTCTATTGGAAAAATTTAAGTGAAATTAGTTAAACTATATTAAAAAAATTAAGTTAAATGAAGCTTTTATTTGAAAAAAAAAATAAACTAATCCAACTCACCTTTAGACTGTCCTTGCTGATCACGAAGGATTCTCGTTGACACTACTTGTCCATATTTCGATAGTAAATTCTCTAAATCGGTTTCTTTAAATGTTGGCGGCAAATTTGCAATATACAAATTTGTTGGATCCTGTTCTTGTTGCTGCTGATAGATAATGCCATATCCAATTGTGATCAGGTTTTTCATTAATTGATTTTTTGCATTTTTTGATATCAAACGATCGCCAAGTTGACCATGACAGGAATGCGAAAATAAAATTGCAACGAGAAAAGAAAATATAATAAAGGCAAATTAGTAACATGTTCCGTTGAAACGTTATTTTTGGATGAAATTATGTGTTTTTTCGATAAAAAGCCTAGTTTTCCTAAAAGCTAGTATCAAATAGGAACATTACTGAATGGCAGTATTTAATTTGGAAAAGATTGGGTTGCTATTTGTTGGTTCTTAAATTTTCGCGTTCTAAAATTACCAATTAATTAAATTTCGTTGAGAATTTATTTTGTCAATATTCACCATTCAATAATCCCTAAATATATTTCCAAAGATATCTTTGCGATCTTATAGAAAAATCTTCACTTAGTTCATTGAAAACTTTCCTAATCACATCATTACTACAAGAATTTTCAACCACTTCAATCTTCATAATACATATCTCAAAAGTCAGAATTTGACTAAATCCATAACTCAACTACGAATTTTATATAGTAATATATTCTTATAAAAATTAACTAAAATACTAACTCCTATGGTAAGTATATAAACATATTCGGCCGGCACACTATTGTGATATGTTAAATTAATAAAATCATTGTTTATCTCCTTACTTCGCTATCTCTAATATAACAAAGTTCCATACATTGATAATGTTCTTTATACAAGGATTAATATAGAAGTCATACTTGATTATGTAATTTATGTATATATATATAGTTCAACTATGCACTCTAAATGATAATGTCAACAGCTAATTAATGACTAATTTTAAACCTACTACATTCGATTATTTACGAGTGCGTGTGTTTTAATACTTGTTGGTTTGTTTTTTATTATTTGCAGTGTCAATTTTTGTACAAGTTAAAAACAATATTTGTTTTAATGAGATTAAATTGTGTATTTGTTAATTAAACTGTAAATTGTTAGTTTACATATTATTATCAACGTGAATGTAATTTATTAATAGTTTTGTGCATTTGGAAAGTTAGTTTTTGGCGCCGCAATTGATAAGAGTGAATGTCTTTTGATTGGTTTCACTTTTAAGTTTGAAATGATTTTCAAACTTAAAGTTATATCATCAAACTCATCGGAAAGTAAGGCTGATTAAGATTTTCCTAGGAAAATAGGAAAATCCAATTCAATGTTTATAATACAGGCTTGACCCTTGGCGGTGATTCTTCAGCGGAAATCTAAGCTTAAATTTATTAAGAATTCATGGTTTTGCTTATTGTTGAGATCAAATTATTCATCAGCGACACCAAAACCCTGATATGTCTCCCAAACCCGAATGAATCAAACCGTTTTTTTTGGCAAGTATCCTCAATTTTGAAACCAATTTCGTTATCAGCGACACTGATTACCAATCTAAGTACATATGTGAAAATTGAGAAAAATTGTCGATGCTTTCAATATTTGACCCTGGTTTTCTCAGACTGTGGATGGATGGAAGATGGAAGAAAGTCCAAAAATACTTTTGGGTTGGTAACTGAGCAATTTTGAACTTTTCGAATAAATGTCTATACTTAAATTCTTCGTGTTAAAAATATTAAAACCATATTCTCATCTGGCAGATGTCACTTACAAGACTATTCTGATAGAGAACTCTTTAATAAAATGGTAAGCAAAAATTCGAATTTTCGGCACATTATTGAAATGTTCTATTTCAAACGATAAAAATTGGTGGTTGTCAACCAAATTTGTTTAGTACGAATCTAAAAGACGTATTTCACCATCACAATACAAGATCTTCGTTGGTAAAAGTAACTAGGGTTTGATTGGCACGTGCCCCGATCATTGTAAAATTCTTTGCACAGTAAAAATTCCAAAAAACGAAGATAATGTCGAACCATGTTTTTGTCCAGAAAACTGAAGCTTTTAAAAGCGCGTCATTGAACACTAGATAACATATTACTGAATACATTTTTTCGTGAAAAAATCTGACGCTTAGAACAAATACATCCAAAATAGTTCACTTATTTGTCATACTAGTCCTTAAACGATTTCCAGACCCAAAAAATATTTGTGCAAAGAAATAAGCTAGTCAAGAAATATCACAGCCACCTCAAATTTGTCTATGGACTCAGAATTTGATCGGTAGTCAAATTAAAGTTGCTTCCATTTCAAAGAACGCTGGCCCATCAAATGGATCAATATCATTCACATACTTATTTGACTATGCTCTTCATAATCTGTTCTTTCCATTTTTGTTGAAAATCCACACTTAGCTGAATGAATAAGTTTCCTGTGAATCGAAACTTGAAACAAAATTAAAGTGGAACACTTTCACCCACTCAAGCATTTCCGATTTGCTACCAATATTTATAAATGGCATTTTTATTCCCACAATCAAACATTGATTTCTGTTCAGTATTTAGTGAACGAGATACCTATAGAAGAACCAATATTATTCTATCCAGATTCCAGCTAGGCCCAGTAAATATTCCCAATTTCTAGGAATTGTATCTCTTAACCAGAAAACACTTTACTCCGAAACTAAACATATTTACGAGTACCTCTTATCGGATCCTAAAATATATTTTCGACTATATATCTGTCGGTATATAATATTTACCGAGTGTAAGAGCTTCGAAAAGGAAATCTGGTCTATAGCGAATTCTATATGTATTTCAAAGGATGGCACATCCTTTATTTGTAATCAAATGAAACGACAAACAAGAAAGTTATACAATAATAAATTCTCACAGGATTGCTTTTGGTTCTCTTTAAAGGCACTACGTTATCAGTGTTTTGATTGTTTCCTTTTACGGAATCGCTTCAGGGCGATATCTGTATTTCGGTAATGTAAAATTGCCAATCGTGCAATGGTTTTCATGAGAATCCGACGATGAAATTTGACTTTATTAAACTTTAGCTAACGACGTACTGTAAAGTAAAGAGTTATCTTTTACCACCACAATGTATATATTGTAGTTAAAGATAAGGATAAATACTTGGAAAAACAAATCATTTACTTCGGATGTGTATGAAGACTTTTATATATTCAATATTTGATAGAAAATTTAATCGTCAAAATGATTCAAATTTTCGGCGCAACTAAAAATTCTGAATCATTTGAATATTGAATTTAATTGAATTTAAGCCTTATTCAATTTAATTTCAGTATTTAAATACGTGTTTTTGGACAGTTAAATAGCTTTTTTGAAAAGCATATACTTTAAGGGCGAAATATTATACTCAAATATGTGTGTTGGAATACTTTTCACTCATGCAATCGAAAATATTGTGAAAATGGTTACGTTTTACATCGGCCTGTTCTTTATTTTCAAATATGAATTGATATGCATAAACAACTGGAAAGTTTTGTTAAAGCGGGTACGCACAGACTTCAAGAACTTGAAGATTTTATAGTGAACTCGCAAATACTTTGTAAACCCTTTTGCCGCGAAAAAACTTGCCCTTCATTTTATTTTATACTATTTTTTACTATGAAATACTTTTAGGTTGACGATTTTGATGGTGAATATATCTAAAGTGAAGATATTTTTCCAAACAGAAAAAATATGTGTGCATAAAATTGCTACCATCCCAAGAACGAGGACAAACTTCGAGAGCAAGATAAATTTAAAGAGCCTTGTTTTAACATCTAAAGAAGATGATAAATATTTGGTCATAAGAAAATCATAGTTTTTTGGCATAGTAGAAAGAATTCCCCTAAAGATATCGATATCCATTGTTAAAATAAAAACTTAACAAAAGTGGATTGCTCATAGCGTGGTCGTGATACATATATTCAAATTTTAAAGAAAACTGAAAACTTTTTCCGGTTATCCTTTAAATACGATTGTATTCATCATTCCCAAGTGAGCGTCCTCATTGTGTACAATTGGCTGGGCATATGTTTTAATGCGGAACTCGGCGAAACTGCCCAGCTTTGATATAATTATTCAAGAATGCCCGATTTTTCGCAGACCACGTATCCTCTCCACATACGCAACAATTTTGTACAATCAAAAAGCCAAATTTTATTTTCTATTAAAATATATGATTATTAATTACTTCTAATGAAACTCTCCCCATATACATACGATTATATTAATAAGTGTTCAAAAAACAAAATGTCACAACACTACCTATAATTTTTCGTACTTCTAATTAATTCATATTATCTATGAGAAAATACTTGGTAAATTCATATTTTTAGTTTCATGAAAAGTGTACCAAAAGAAGTCTAATACAATTTTATGATTGACTATAACTAATCAGTCTATATGAATTATTGAATATGATGCATACTAAATATTACATCAAATGTTTCAGCTATTTTATTGAAAATTGGTTTCTAAGAATACAGAAAGGATTTCTAAGTGCTTCTAAGCAAGATTGACTAGATATCTCTGCACTCCAACGATAAATTATTCTACGACTTTTTACCTGGTTCAAATCCGATTTATTACTTCTCAAAATATATTAGCAATAACTATCGTTTTGTAGCTTTAATTTAAATTAATTTTCTGTTGTAAACGGAAATTATTAGAGAGAATTTTATTTGGATGCAACAGTTTTATACAGCATTGGAAATGTTTTTATATGACAAAATCATCGAAATAAAAATAATATACAAATTTAACTGAATACAAACAAAGGAATATAAACTGATAAATACCACAAACATTTACTTAATATCTTTCACACGAATTGCTTTATTTGTAAGCAATTAACGGAAGCATTTTCAAAATTATGCGATGATTTTCCACCCCTCCACTCGCTACCGAAACCAACTTTTGTTCACCTTTTTTAATGAAACGACTGTCAAGTATTACATGTAGTTGTCGCGACAGGATTAAGGATACATTTACTACAACTTTCCCTTATCAAGCTCGTGTTTCGTCGATTCATTAGCAAAAACCCTCCCGGCAACTCATGTGCAATATTTCATTGCAAATGCGAATTTTCGCGTTGCTGATTTTCCAGTACAGCTTCAAGATGGTTACGAGCACGGAAGGCAGTCGGGCGTGAAGAAATTATCACGGTAGGAAAATTAATCAAAAGGTGTCGTTGCTCATTTAAAATGTCGGCATGTTAATTTGCGTTCATTTTTCCGACTGCTTTTGTACGAATTAACACCTCATTTTCGAGTTTTCGCAATTTTTCCTTACGCCTGGCAGTAAATCGTTATGTATTTTCGGGATATAATTTTTATCCATGGATTTGAATATCCCCAAGCCAAAGATGTACAGTGTATTAATATTGTATCATATCATTTTTGGGTAGCTTTACAGAAATCGCTCTTTCAATGCACGAATTCATTAATTTATTTTAGCTTAAGAGGAGATAAGGTTGTATACCACTTAATAAGCAGGAATGGATGGACTAATTAAGAACTTTTCCTTTTTCTGTAGTACCAGGGCGGAATATTTGAAATTATTTTCATAAAATTTCATATAATTTAAACAAGATTTTATGAAGACGAATCAAAAGTAAAAGGAGCAATCTCATATTATGAACCTGGAACTTAGAGATAATATCGTGAAATACAAATCAGTCTTTTCTATTTAATGTAAACATAAACTGACTAATAAAGCGAGAAATGAATAATGTAAAAGATAAGGTTTTCAAAACTTTGTTGAATGGAAATTCTACGGAAATTATTTATGCTCAAACAGAAACGATAAAATGAAAGAGATATCCACCATTACATCAGCATGTCTGCTTAAAAGTCGTTGGAAATCACAATCAATCTTAGCTAATGCGAACACTGACAAAAACCTTCTCTTAAACTTGACCGAAAAGATTGTTTTGAATTGTTCGAATTGTTTCCTATTTGCGTATCTGCGCACATTCCATGAATTAATCCATGAATAATGTTTATAGCTTGAAATCTCTAAGTGTAGTCACGTATTTCGATTGTGAATGAAATTTCTAAATAATTTAGCAGGTTGAACATGTCTACATTATTTATTATTTTTACCATCCGATATCATAACATTCTAGTTTAAAATGGGTATTTCGATTTTTTTGGTTCCAACTTTGAAAAAACTTTAGGCAAAAAACAAGGCAAAGTTTCTCCAAAATTTTTGTTGGATTTTTTATTATATTTTCGCACCAATATGCGTAATCTAAGGTACATAACTCCAGTGATTGTTTCAATTTAGCTTGGAGACAAAAATCAAAAGGCTGATATAATAGACTGAACAGACTATGCATTAGTTTAAATATTTTCAAGCACTAATTTTTTGCAAAAAAAATGTGGTGTCAGAATTTTGAAAGGGATAATAAAATAATTGGACCTTCAAAAAAATGTGGTCAGCAAGTTTCGATTGGTCCAACGTTTTGATCTATCTCTTACGTAAAAAAAGTTGTGCCTGAGAAGGGTATAGATATAAATTTAAAATAACAGCAATTCTGGACTTTGGGTTCGAAATCAATTTGAAAAATACTAACATTTCATACAAAGAATGACAAAACCATGAAATTGCGCAACGCGAGACTAAAAATCGTTACCCAAAATCAAAGCAGAGACAATTTTTACTAGCTTCAAAATTTAGCTGAAATTTCATGTATCTGAGTTACATTTCTGTACAATTTCGTATCAATGACTAAAAAAGGACACGTTAAAAACTGGATAGTTAGCCATAAAGTCAGCTATAGTATTATAATCAAAGGAAATTTTTTTAAGGGAAACTCTGATATATAAAAAAACATGCTTTAACTAAAATTTTGTTGCTCTCATGTATTTATTGAAATCATTTGAATTATTCTCATCACAAAATTTTCGACTTATTGATAGCATTTGAGATGTTACCGGCTTTTTTAATGCCCTAAAAGAAACGCACACAAATGCTACACCATATATTTGTGTAAGTTACTTGTGGGGCATTACAAATAATCGGAAAAATCTGAAAAGCTATCAGCATTTATCGATTGAACACCCCCACCATTCCCAAAATCGAAAGATCACGACAATTCAGCAAGATTTCTCCGAAATGCTTTTTAAACAATAACCAATTTTTTTTTGCAAAATACATCAATTTTTGATCTAAAATCTTTAACATTCAAGTTGAACACTTTCAACAGCATTGCGTTTCAATTAAAATTGATTTGAATTATAAAAAACCTGCCCACATAAATTCTACCTTAAATTAAAGATTCCTTCAGTTATTCGTGGAAAACTAGAAATAATTTTCAAAGCTCTTTGAACCACCAAACAATCATAAGACGAAGAGAAATTCGTTGATTGTCCTTATTTCTTCGAAAAATTCGTTGATATGACTTTGGCCGTATAAAATCTGAAAAAGACAGCTACAATTTCGAAGAAGTGGCTAAGGATACGATGGTACGAAGCCATGCAATATACAGCAGCTTTTCCTTCGGGGAAAGATAATATTTTTAGAAGTATTTTTATGAACCCACCAGAATCAGGAGACAAAGCCACGAAAATGAATTTGGAGAAATAATGGAATAAAAGCTATACATAGTTATGATAGAACTGTATTCTCCACTGTGTTTGAGTCTACAAAGATTTTGACTTGTTGTTTGTTTGATTGTATGAAGTGGATTGGATAAAAGTAAATTCCAATCAATTTTGTCCTTTCGAAAGGATTTCTCGCTGATTTTATATGGGAAAGATTTGCGATCAATCTGCCTTTTTTAATATTTTCAGACGCTTTTCATCGATTGTATTAATTTTGTCTGCAATTTAGCAACTCTTTTCGATTGGAAACAATAATTAACATGTTAGAAATGCTGACCAACAGTCAAGGTATATGAACAAGACATGGTATGGTATTGCATATGCACCGTTGCTTTCTCCCTCGCACGAAACTTTCATGGTGACGTCAATGTTAGTGTTTTTCGGGCAGAAGTAGTTCAGTGGACATTTATTCATGAATGTGACGTTACAATTGAGAAGATACGCGAAGCGAACCAATTTGGACACTTGGAAGAGCATATGTAGGTACTTCCTCTGGTCTGGATACCTTGTCCAGCAGTTTTATTTTCTTTACGGGAAAATTACTTGACATAACCAACGTAAAAAAATATTTACAATTTTAGCGCTATTAAAAAAATAGAATAGTTTTTTGTTTCGGCCGGAACAGTTTTGAGATGAAATTTTAAGGAAAATTCCAGGGTATAAGAAACTTGAAGCTCGTAATCTTTTGGATAATCAATGTGAAAAAAATTATTTTTAATCTTTTTAGTGTATTGTATTTAATAGGCGCTCCACACACACACACAAACAAGTCAATTGGTTTGCAGATCAAACAAGTCATTAAACAAAACATATATGTAGCCGAGCTACTTCTATTGGTAGTGGCTTTTCATATAGTTTTCCTTAATTGGTCAAATTTTTCTTTCAAACAAGTCAAGTGACTTGTCTTTCACACTGTCCATCATGTTTGATCCTTGTTTGATCCAGCAAGTCAATCGACTTGATTGCGTGTATGGCAGTTCCTTAAATTTTCTATTCAATTATATTGGTTGAAATGGGAGCACTAAGAATAAACATTTCAATGAGTATCTGTGGATCAACTGTTTTTGATTATCGGCATTTGCGTATATGCTTTCATGAAAACGGCGGTAGACCGATAATCTTTTTGTACCGCCTCCTGTTTATGTCACCAATTAAGTAATGCTTGATTTATCGTGTTTTTATCACTTGTTTGTATAAATCACTGCAACTATTCGCATTTCCATGTGGGAAGTGTTGCCTGGGTGAATTGCGTAAATTCACTTCTAGCGCTAATTAAATAACCAGCGAATATCGTGCGATAAAAGCGTCTAATCGCCTGATATGGTGGTGAATTAAAAGCTGGATTAAATGCGATTCGCAGCACATACACTCGATTTCGATGTACGTAAATGAATTACATCCGCCGCCCATTAGCATACCAATGAGCATCCTCATATGCAAATATACCCAGGCTGCTCTATGTATATGGAATGCTCATTAAATACATACAAACGTTATCCTGATTGCCTTTATGCCGACCTCTTTGTCCCCTGGTAATGATCCACGCTCCCGAAGATACATTCATAGCATGGCAACTAAAATTGAGGACACATTCAACTGTATGACAGTATCAGCAGCGATAGCTGCACACACTCGTAATTCATGTGTTAATTGTTGCAAAGAGCCATCAACAATACAAAGCAGCTCATGTGTTTCAATTTCCAGATAAAATTATTAATAAATTAGAGCATTGGGAACGAACTCGGATTTCAAGAACGTGTGTTGCATAGCGAACGAGTGATTGAAGCGTATCATGTGTGGACTTCAGATACATTTATCGCCGAGCTTATTTTACTGTTCTGCAAGTCCGTGCATTATTCACGCCTGCATGCCACAACGCATGTATCATATGTACCGGGACAGTTTTAAATTAAATCTAACAGTAGCTGTTCAAACGTTAACACTATTTAATCAGTGTTGCTGAAAGCGAATTTCTCTATAATCAGACGAGACACTCAGGGAATAACGATTCCCGATCTTAGGTAGATTTTTGCATAATGAACACCACCTCACATTTGTTTAATGTTAGTTACAAGTGATTGTAGACGTTAAATTATTAGAACAAAATTAAGTAGACATACAAATGAAGAATGTTAACAACATATAAGTACGAATGAGGAAAATTAATTAAATTTTTGGGAAATGCTGTATTCGCTCAACATCAAAATTTTTGTTTGTTGCCATGAAACATATCATTATAATTATATATTTGGTGACTTTCCCAATTCGGCAAGAAAAAAATTGTTCAAAAACTACATCGAAAAAAATATTTCAATTTATATTTTGATATCGACTTCATATTCCGATGAAAAATTATAGAGAAGAGATAAATAAGAGTTTTTTTGCAATAGATAAATATGTAGTAGATATATTTTTATATGAATGTATATATAAGGAAGCTAGAAAGAGAGAGAGATAGAAGGGGTGAGTATTACTCTCATGCAAACAAACGTACAATGGCCGGCCTATGTAGCATCCAGATACCCACTTTGGCCATCTGTGCCTGAATGCCCTTCGCCTGGAGCCCCTTCACAGCCCCCTCGGCACATTGCGGTGACTCGAAATCTACAAAACCATAACCTGCAATTGGAAAATGTAAAAGAAGAAAAATATTTTTGTCTTTTTCATTCAATCACAACTGTTTTCGTTTCGAACAATCTACATTTTTCTAGCTTTTATTTAAAAAGTCGTCAATTCGATTATTTTGGGAGACGAGACATTTTTTGTGATATTTCAGAATCCGAAAATCTACGCGCCAAACCAAATACCGCTTCAACTATAATAATATAATAGACTCAAGATATTTAAATCGTATTCCGCGTGCAGAGAGAGATGCTACACTCTGCTGTACTATGTCCTTTCCCCCAAAAATATTCGTTGATTATCTAAGTTGGAAATATTCTACGTTAAGACCATGTGCAAAAGTACCATTTCAAACAAATGCTTCGAAACAAATAAACTTCTCGAATAGTCTAAACAAAGCTTTAAGAAATCAAATGCGAGAATTATTGTTAATGTTTTTTTTCTTCAGAATTTGATATTTTCATTATGAAAACAAGTCGTATACGTTCTTTTGGTAAACTTAACCATAACAAAATAAAAATAAAAGTGACGTAAAAAATACCTTTACATTTGTTTGTTGTTTTATCTAAAATAGCCTTTGTTGAGATTATATTTCCGTACCTAGAATGAAAGAAATTCATTTGGAGTGGTTAATATTTTATTATATTATTGATCTGTAAGATTAACAGCAAGATTTCAATTGTTTTACTACCAGTTTTCTCTGAATGGGCATTTGAAAGCAACAACAACAAATAATAGCTTCACAATTACGATCAAAATTAATTGAAAAACACAAAAAAATTGACACAAAAATATTTATCATAAAATCACTTTCCGACAAAATTATAGACAAACAATTATAATTGACACAAATAAATTTCCCAATTTTTTGTAACAATATCATGGAAAGGGTAACACTGAATCGTAAATATAAATTTAAATAAAGTTACAAAATAAACAGACCTGTCTTGAAAAATTTCCACAACAATTTAAGCATAATATTAAGAAATTATTCCTATACAAAAGTTCAACGAAAATAATAAAATATCACACTGAAAATTTCACAAAATTAACCAAACATAACATAAAAATTTATAATTGAAAAAACATTTGATGTGAGAAAATGAAGCATAACCGATTTACAAGAATGGAGTATCTGTGGGAAGTATAGAGGCCAAATATTTAACAAAATTAATGCCTCAAAAAATCTATGGAAAAGTGAAATCAAAATTTCAAATTTTTTGAAAATTTCCCTTGCTAAGTAGTTTTGCAGAAGTTTTTGTTTCATTCATCATCCAAATATCTTACATTTAAATGCTTCCTTAAAGAATGTCAGCACAATTATTTTTCAGTAAAACGTAAAATTTCTTGAACTTAGATTAATTTTGCGCGATTGAACACTTCTCAGAACCGATTAAAATACTTTAAACTGCAACTGCAATGAATTAAGTTTGTAAAAAAACAAGAATCGAAGCATGCCTACAAACCATGCGAAATTTTCTTCTTTTAAACAGGCTTATCAATTCAATTCAATTTAATCGAAATAAAAAGGCAATAAACAATGAAACAGACTGTTTATGTATCAAATGATGTTTGAAATTATTCAGAATTAAATAATGAACAGACAGAGAGCCAGTATCAATGACATTGATTTAATATTCTACCCTGAAAAATTGAAGAACACGTAAATTGGAAAAGTATGTTGTTTGATAAACTCAAAGTTAAAGTCTTAAGTACGAAAAAGTTGCATATGAAAAAAATTATGAATTTAAATTGCCCTTTGTTGTGTTTTAAAAAATTGAGGCGAGGTCAACTGTATTTGATTTGAAGATGAGTCCTTGAAGCAATTGCTAAATCCAATTTTTACGCATATTTAAAGAAGTCAATTCGAAATTTTTTTCATTAGAAATACAACTATTAGACTAACTAACTAAAAGTGAGGAAAAGACACATTAAATTAAATTAGATCCAAATAAAGTTATCTATTTAAAATTAGAAAAAAAAATTTATGTCACATTTTGAATGAAAACCCATCAAAATATTGTCAAGAAAATTGTTGATAAAAATAACTACGAATCTTTCTGGTTGAATTTTAAAATGCAAAAAAAATCACAATGAGATTTTTCAAGCATTCATAATTCAATTACTGGTTTTGGGACCAATGTTCGTCTAAAATCCAGTCTGTTTTTACTTGACGATTAGCAATTGTTTATCGATCGAAACGATATTCAGGATAATTAATTTTTTGTACGTCAAAATGAGAGTAACTTTTTCTCGAAAATACGCCATTCTAAAAACACAACACTAATTTCTTTAGCTGTAAACATTTTAAATTATGAATTTTTAAGTGAAAAATTGAAAAAATAAATTGCAAAATGTTTTTTGACGATTTCTGCATATGAAATTCAACAATTCCATTACACAAAGGAGGCGTTAAAGTACAAGACCATTGGCAAAATAAAATATTAAACAGTTATTATTATTATTTGTCTGGTGGTGCATCAACGGGTTCACGTTCTAAGTCCATTCTATATTCCCGAAATTCATAAAGAGATTACATCAAAACGATTTTAGACCAAAGTTCTTTCAAACAACCCCTAACTAATTTATACAAATTAGTTGCTTAGCTTCTCAAGCATCCTATACAATTTTTATAAATTGATTTAGCCGATTTTTAAGAGACGCTCGATAGGATCATAAGTGAAATAAGAAAAAATAATTTGTTATCATTTACTTAAGCAGGACTAACAAGTGATGCTTAAAAAACTGGATCAATTGCGTTTGGCATGCATTCTATTAAACTTCATTTCTTACATTTTAAATTAAATATATTTACAAATTCAAATCGTCCAATACTTACTGTGAACACATAGTAACTAAATCCTTGTCGGTTGTGCCTTGCTGTAAACCTCTAATATATAAATTTGTTTTCGACAATTGCTCTTGGGCTTGTGGTGTACCATTAGGACCCATTGTTATATTCGTATTGGTATTACTCAGACTAGTACTTAATGTTCCGCTTTGGGAGCCAGTATTTGATGAGCTACTTGAATTTGTATTACTAGGTGATGCTGCTGTTGGGACTCTTTGTCCGTACTAGAAAAAATAAATATAAGTGTTAATTATAAAAATGTCTCTAGTAGGTGTGTTAAAAAACATAAATTTCATTTAAGGTATTCAAGCAACATCATTTTGACAAGATGGTTCAAATAACTCTGAGTGGACCATATAGCACTGAGAGACTAAAAAAAAATTCTATGGAAAAAATATAGATTTTGCATGTTATAATATTAATATTCTTCAACTAGATCAGTTTTCGTCCTTCAACTGTCCCGGAAAACGAAACCAGAACAAATATAAAATAACAAATAATATAGTGGACATATTTTCTACAACTGATAGCCTCGGAACCTTGCTTTGGTATTAAAAAATCGACATGTATCTGAAGATTTATTTCAAGTAGTCACGTGAGTCGTTCCCCACGTGTGCAGATCTTGATGTGAGTAATGTTCAGTCGATTATTCACAACCCCTGTTATATGAAAAATTGCATTTTCGCATGTGCAGTGCTGAACTGCGATTCGATTGTTTCCGATGTAGATTATTTTCCTCTTGGTTTGCTTGAATGTTGTGAAAGCTTGTCAGCTTGTGTTATGACTCACTCAATTAATATGTATATAAGACATGGAGGGAGAATACAATGGACAGAACAACTTATACAAGCGATTCATAACACCCCGCACATTGAATCATATTGACTTAGACGTCCACGCAGATACTGGCAATATTTTATTTTTAAATAAAATGCATTCAGTGTTTCGCTGGGTAATACATATGTAAGTATACCCACTGATAGCATTGCAACTGCAATAGAGATGGAGAAAAATATGCTAAGCCTTTGCCTGATTCTTAATATCCATCTATATATCCTAAATATAATGACGTATTCTTGTTTATGCTAAGGAATTTACTCCTTCATAGAATTAACCACCTACTTTTGTTAAAAAAATTATTATTCATTCATACATGTGAGAATTTATATTCCTTTTTTATAAATAATCTTAAAGGGTGGTGCTACGCCGTTCAGTAGAGTCTGTAGTACCAATCAGAAAATTTTAACTTAATGTTCAAAACAATTTCAATTCATGCATGAACCACTGAAACAACAGCAAAAATTATGCACATTGCAGATCTTTAAAAACCGTCTGAGTTTTCAACCAAATTTTTGACTTTTGATTTAGCATTATTATTATTATAAATTATATTTTGTTCTTGTTTAATTTTTAAATTTCAGGAACAAATTTCGTTTATTCACGTTTTTAGTTGTAAAAGAAATTTATATTACTATTTTCATTTCATTCACGCGAAACCTTGAAAAAGTTGTGAAACAATTACGCGGAAGAAATTCCCAATATTTTTCAATTAATAATTCAACACAATTTCAAGAGAATAATTTTTTTTTCCAAAGATAAAAAGCTAATCATAATTAAATTGATTTGCAAAATGACAAGAGAAAATTTAATGAAACAAACAATAGAAACAATGTAATGAAAACGTTTTCAATTAAAATTACATAAAAATTATTCTCTCAAATATGTTACGTGAACACTTTAATTGAAGCTTTTACGTCGACACGATTTCTTAGAAAATCTAAGTGTAAATATCAAGGAAATTCGTCACCTTGATATTTCTGAAAAGCTTCAAGAAACATCAATCCAAAATAATTCTGTAGAAATAGTTATATAGATATTCTTTGAAATATTTTCGAAATTTTCATTCGAGTTTATAATGAAAAAAAGAAATAGCTTTCACTGAACTGCTCAAAATATCAACGCGTTACACAGTTTTAATATTTTACAAGAAAACATTTTCGAACGGCTTATCTACTACAAGAATTATGAGATTAAAAAATTAGTATTATGATTAAATTATGATTAAATTTCTTGGATAATAGTATACCCATAAAAACTCGCTCAATGCAATTTATGTAACACAGTTGCTAATAAATGTTAATCGAAAATCATTTAAAAAAAATCTGATTGAATACTATAAGTAAGCAAACATTTTTATGCAAGAAATATTTAGAATATTATGAACAAAATCAAGTTTTGACAAGTTTCCTTACCGAAAAAAACAATACGGAATCGATCTTAGAAACGATTTTTGTAATGAAAAAAGTCTGTTTAAAATATTTTCAATAAAAATCCTACAGAAAACATAGCAAATTCTATCAAAAAATCAGTCTTTAGAGTATAATTGAAATAATCAGAAGAAAATTAAAGAAAAATTAAAAGCAAATTCTTTAAGAGATTTGAATTTCAAAATTTGTCACGAATATAATGTATCGTGAAATTGACGCAAAATATTATATAAAAAAATGGAAGACTTATTTTTTGCAACAATGTTTCACTTTAAACTTTTTTGAAACTAACTTGTTTGACATTTTTTTTAAATTAACACAAGAAAAATATTACCCGAATTTAATTTAAAAATTATACGATTTGGTTTTAAATTTTATTTTAATAAAAAAGATAATATGGGATCATTTTTTGTATTAAATGAACAAATATTTTGTATCTTCAATATCCGTCAATCAAATATTTCATCAAAAAATTTATCACAATTTTCTTTCAAAAAAAAATATATTGTATTTTGAAGTAGTTAATATTTTATACATTTTCAAATGCAGTTATGCGTTGAAGTGTCCTTTAAAACTGTGAGCACAAAGAGGAGCAAAAATTTAAATAAATTCACATGCCGACAATGAAGATGACCATAATGAGTGTTTTTTTAATTTAAGTAGGTTTATAAAAAACCCAATAAATCAATTATAGATTATTTTGCGATACTTGAACAAATCGTCATGCACGACAATTTTTATTTTCTTATAGAATTATTTACAGTGAAATGGTCTTCTACCTAAAACGAATATATAGGTGTTCGTTCCTTAATGGGTAAAAAAATACAAATTTCAATTCCGGGGAATAAAAGAAGTGAAAGTTGGACGTTTTGTTTTGCGCCTCTTGAATTTAGATTGCTTAGCTATTATCAGAAGAGAATTTTTCTAACTAAAATAAGCAGAACTTTCTGCTGGAATGGAAGATTCATAGTAATCAAACTTACACAACGAAGCACTTAGGGTTGACGAGCCTAGGCTGTTGTCCAATGAAATTCCGATCAAATTCAAAATTTGCAGAAACATGTAACTACACTAAAAAAGATGTTAAGAAACTTAGAAAATATGCAAATGAAAGAATTGTCGGTGACTTGAACTGGGAGAGATTGAAAAAAACTAATTTTCTGTGTTATTTTCTACTGTCGGAAAAGCACGAAAAACTAAGCGGGGGTCCATAGTAAAACGCAATATTTCCGTTCATGGTACCTTCTTTTATTTTTCTGAACAGAAATTCTTTAGTTATTAGATTATTGTGTACAACGACTCATTATTTTTCGTAGGCGAAAGATTGAATATTCAAATCCAAACAAGAAACAAAACATCATCAACAACGATTTTTCTCAACAATTGAAAAATAATTTCAGATGGAGTTAAAAATTATATAAATATTTTTCATGTATTTATTTTTAATTGTAAACATTTTTGATTAAATTTTAATAAATAACAATAGAGAACGAACCTCCGTCGAAACGGTTTAGGCTTGAATGTGAGTAACAAGCAAAAAAGTTGATCTCAATTAAAAACAGCGAAAAAAATGATTTTTAATTATTGTGTCGTACAATATTAGAAGTATTTAAAAGATAAATAACAAAAAAAAATACCGATTGAAACAAAATTAGTTTTTTATTTTAGCAAACTTTTGAAAACACCATTTTTACGGGCATAATCGAATCTATGAAGGTTAGTAATAACGTTCGGTTAACTAAGATTAGTTTTCCAGGGTTTAGAAAATTATGCGGCCATTATGATGAGTTGAAAACATTTAATTTTATAATTAACAACTGGATTAAAAGAAATTTAATGCATGAAGAAGAAAAACAAATAAATAAAAACGGAAAGAAAAAAACGCAAAAAACTGAAAATCCACAATGCATGCATGCGGCATTGAAAAAAATTGGGTTTGAATTTTACTATGCGACAGTTCTTGACTCACTAAATTTATCGAACTTCTCACGAATTCAGTTATGATTAAATTTCAGTCCATAAAAATATCTTGTCGATACTATGAAGATATGAAAACTTTACAAAAATATATGTTTTAAATGGCTTTGCCTTCGACTCGTCAAAAAATTATTTCGAGGATAGTTTGCTGGAGTTATATAGAATAGAGTCCGTAAAAAATTCCAATCAGATGTCTCCGGCATTCGAAATTTTAGTCAAATTTCAGGTGAGCATATTGTTCAAAAAATATTTTTAGGGAAATATAGCAAGTAAACGGTAAACATAGCTTTTAAACCACAGAAAATCATTAGTTTTTTTAATCCTTCCTACAAAACCCTCAAAGCTCATATTGATAGTGCATATTGGGCTTAAGCTGACCCTAGGAAAGTAAAATTCATTTCATGGCATGATTCAGACACAGTAATACACTGAAGAAGGACACAAGTAATGTCCGAAATGAACATTTGGTAAACAAGTATCTTTTCTTATATTTTTAAGAAATACGATTTGTAGCAACTCTTCGATACATCATTGATATTCATTTCATTCTTCGAAAACAATTCAATTTTCCCGAAGTTGTTTTCACGTTGTACATATGCAAGTAACATACTGAACATTGCAGGGAATGCGAAATTGGTGGTAGAACTGTTATTGAGCTCCCAGAGTAATCGTTTAGTTCTGCAAACAATCCTAAGGAAAAATTGACCGATCAACCTAAACTTTTGAAAATGAAAATGTTTGCCTCGAAACCATTATTGATTGACGATAGACTACTCAAAACTGTAGAAACAACCTAACAACATTGCACCCGGCTCAACTCTTCCTCGGGACACGAAATAGAAATCTACTTCGCCCCCACAATTTGCTTCCGAATAATAAGTGATTCAGCAGTTGAATTGGATGACTGTTTGCCTGTATGAATTTCTATTCGGGCAAACAAAAGCCGTGCAGCCACTTATCCCTGTGAGTCACAACCGAATCAGCTGCTTTTCCAATCGACATTAATCACCAATCACAGCTCGTTTATGGGGATTCGATCGAAGGCTCCACTTGAGCGCCAAGGGTGATTCGCGGATTGCTACACCTTGCAATCGAAATAGGTGACCTGTGCACTTGACCACTCACTAGTCACTACACCAGACAAAAGGCTGTTTATTCCCCGAAAGCGCAGATCGATCCATCGATTTCCAATACGTTATCGCGGAAACGAAAATAAGCAATTTTCTCTCTGCATCGGGAAAATTATATCAAACAAAGAATGCAAAAGTTTGTGGCTTACGTGGAAGTTGCCATTGATCATAATCATGGACGCAGCGGTGCTCGGATGATAGTAGCTATCCATTATGGGGAGGCAATCGCGATAGAGGTCGACGGGCGAAGGATTTGCCGGGAAGCACACTTGGCACAGGTCAGGACACATTCACTTTATTCGCACTAGCAGTTCAGTTTTTTTTTACCATACGTGGCCTTCGCGTGATTGCGACTCGCCAAGACGCATTAATTTTCACAGGCGAACGGACATTGACTTATTAAGGGAGAGCTTCTATAGATAACTGCGAAATTTACACTGTCCATTTTCCGATTTAATTTTCAGCCACTATTAATCTTCACAAAGCACTCCACGAACTTCACATACACTCGGCCTGGATCCACCCAGCGCTAGGACACTCGATTCCGGACGATCAAACGAATGCAATTCCGGGACTCGTTTGAATCAGAAATGCAAATGGGAATTCTTTCGATTTGTTCTTGGCAGGAATGTGTCCCGTCGACTCACTACTCGCTGCTAGCAAGGCCTTGGTATCTATCTATCTTTCTATCTACACTCTTGAATGCTGACGAGATACGCCCCTGCTCGAAAAAATGCCGGATGATTTCCAGCCACTCCGCTCCGGCAAGCACTACTCCGTATCAGCACGCGATATCAGTAGACCGCGATTCAGGGGCAACAACGAAATATGACTGAGCGCCGCCGAACACCGAATCAATGAAAAATTTTCTTTCATTGTTGTGCTGCTCCCGCAATCAATTACACACGTACTTCGTGGGCGTCTTATCTTCTTTTTTTCGCCCCGAACGACAACAGCGGAGAAAAATATTTCCTAGGCTGCGGATTCTCTCGTTTGCCGGCCGCTGCTCTTCAGCCAGCAATTCCTCCAGCAGTAAAGTACGACGCCGATTATATCGCACATATGTACGTACGTACGCGTATGGAACGCTAAGTACATGCTCGTATGTGGAAAGTTAAGTGTGGCGATAGCGAAATGTGAGTGAATCAAACTACAGCCGAAAGCCACTGTTTGTTGTACACTTGCCCGTATGGTCCACGGGGCGGCGGAGTATGCTCCAACTGGGTTTCACTCTGGCACGCACCACATTGGGACTGGCTATCCCAATCCTGATCCTGATCGAGCGCTTTCCAGGCTTTTCCAACAGAGAAGGACTCTATTTTTGACAAATTACTACTTCAAATTTCGCCAAGAATGTAGTAACTGTTCTGACTTCTTGAAAGTGAAGTGTCCATGTTGATATTAACTTCTAACCGTCGGCCAGGATCTTTTGGAAAATTTCATATTGCCACCGAGAACTGGTTTGTTATCAGCACTTTCCCAGCTATTATCATCATTGCCGAGCAGTGGCAGCCCTCGTCGTATCTGTGGCTGCGATAACCATTGCTGATAACAGGACAAGAGAAAAATTCATTTTGCCTGGTCCAAGACAAGCAATTCGCTTTCTTCATCGCTCATCGCTCTGGACAAATATTTACAGAAGACGACGACGAATCCAAAACGTGTACTCGAAGCGCTCTTACCAATGACAGCATCCTGTGTAGTTTAAATCTATAATTACTCCATCGAACCGACTTATCTGCAACTCTTCGCAATAGCTTCATTATGTACCTACACAACATTATTTGGAAGCGATTAGCTCATGCATATGATAATTTTCTAGCGTCGCGCATATGTGGCCCCGGCTTGTGCTAGCAATCGCCGTGGGTCATAAATTGACATAGGATCGGACGACAGAATTCCTGGCATTATCAGGAATAACTTCGACCATGTCTCGCGGAAAGATTGGAAGTATGCGAACTTTAAAAGAAATGCAGCGAACGAACCACATACGTATGTATGGCAATAGCCTCGGTTTTCGTGCGGAAGAAGAACAAACGTAAAATAATATTGATTAGCGGCTTTTAATCGCATTATGAGTCAGACATGTGTTCTTGTGACGCACTCCATGTTATCGGCAAAGCGACCGATAACGATTGGCAAACTCAACCACCACATGCAACCCACAAAGTCGTAAGACGTAAATTGAAATTCGCAAGTAATTGGAGCACAAGCTTCGCTAATGGATGGTATGCAATGATCCTGTTAGTCATTTGATTATATCATAAACAGGCCACACTGAATTAACTGCATGAATGTCCTTGATTGCGCGAATTCGGTCAGGAACCACGGTTTGAACGATAAAACCTATGGATTATAGTGTAAATATCCTTATTTCGAACACCCAATTATTATAAACTAGTCTTGAAATATTAATACGGCCTACAAATTCGAAACAATTCGACAAGGTTCTTTCATATTTTTTGAAAAAATAGAACAAAAAATGAAACAACGCATACAAATTTGTAAGGGTATATATTAGACTTGGTTTGTTGTTAACTTATCTAAGAAATCAACTTAAGGGGTCTACCGCCTCTTAGCAGTGTAAAAACGGGTTATTTTCAATAATTTTTTAGATAGGTTTAAATTATAAATATTGATAAAGGAGGGGTTACGCTCAATAAATACACTCCCGATATACACAAAAAATTGTTTTTTATTCATTTATATGAGTTTTTATCAATGAAAACGTTGACTGAAAAATATCGAAAAAACGAGAGGGATGTGGCGCGTTGATAAAATTTTTGAGATGGTCGATTTGAAACAAAAAAAATCAAATAATTTTAGGCTCAGTATGTTCATAGCTATAGCGCGAATATTGCGAGTTTTGATTTTTGCAAAATTGACAAAATGGCGAACATTTTGGGAAAAATGACGAAAAAACCTGCTTTTTCACCGTTTTTGGGCAAAAAAAATACTTAAGATTAAAATTTTGAAAAACCCCCTATTCGCGCTATAGATGCAATCATAAAAAATGAATCGGTTCAGTACTTCCCGAGATTTCATCAACGCGGCGTCGAAAAACGTTGTTTTGAGAAAAACGCGGTTAAAGTTTTTTTTAATGAAAAATCGCGCTTGAGTGACAAATTCAAAGTTGCCCATACAATACAGTAGGACTGCTCCGATGTTTATAAAATTTTTATATGATATTTCTTAATATATATATTTTCCATTTTTTGAAAATTATGAAGAGAGTAGACCCCTTAAAGTAGAATTATTCAAGCTTCAATAAATACACACATTTCCATTATTTATTTTATGCCATTGACACACTACAGCTGATAACGCGATCGCAGCTCATTATGAGCTCAATCTGTCTCATAATGAGCTGGCGATAGGTAAGCAAAAGCTTTGTCATTAGAAGTTTAATGAAGTAAAAAAATTATTGTTGCAAGTTCCATCTATGGGCAGAGCAAATGAACTAGGTGAAATTTCACTTGTCAATTCGACATATAGTAGCAAATTTCGAATAATTTGAAGGTACATTCTGGCCAAAAAGTACCCGAAAATTTGAAATAAATCGCAAAATTACCCGATCCAGCATGTCTTTAGTGACCTGCTGCCGATACCGTTTTTGAAGAAAATTCAGCTCAATCGGAACGAGCCGAGCGGCGACATGCCGTATGCCCAATTGGTTGACCAAAATGGAACAAGCTGATTCACGAGCAATGTTAAAATCACGTGCTATCTCTTCAACACAAGCATGATAATTTTCGAGCAGGTTTTTTTTTAATTTTTTGGACGTTATCGTCAGGTGAAGAGGTCGATGGCCGTCCGGAACGAGGCAAGTCTTCGACGATCTCCCGACCGTCTTTGAAGGCTTTGTACCACTCGTAGGGCTGAGTTTTCGATAAAACAGAGTCACCGTAAGTCTTCTCCAGCATTGGCATCGATTCGGCACACGAAATTTCGTTCAAAACACAAAATTTGAGACAAACTCTTTGTTCAATTTTTGTGAAACTCGCCGAGCACTACTGAGGTGGACTGATTCAATCAGCTGCTGTAAACAAACTGGTCGACAGATCGCGCTCATTTTTGGCGTAGTTATTAAAGACAATCCTACCAACATACAGAAACTAAAAATACTTGAAACTTAACGCGGGCAATTTAAATGAGAAATTCCCGGTACTTTTTGGTCACGAGGTAATTACCAAAGGGATGCTTTTAATAGGCTGGATAAGTGTGTGCCCGGTGTTTTTGGCACGAAAGTAAATCAATTTGCAGTTGTTTTTCACCTTTTAAAATTCTTAATGATAGTCCATATTTTTTTGAAAAGATCTAATTTGCTCAAAAAAATATCCAAAATATGTTTTCCGACTTAAAATGACTCGCTGAACACGATCCTGTGATCAGAAAAATTTCAAAAAAATCGTGGAAAGCCGGAAAAGTTGTTATATAGATAAAATTTTGATAAATTCATAGTAAAAATTACATCTGGGCAAAAATAATTTAACGCCCGTCACAAGTTGCAGAATACACTCTACTTCATGATGGCATAATTTGTTGTTGATTTTATTAACATCCGCGCTCTCTACAGCGGAAAAAGTACAAAAAATCATTAAAAAAAGTTTTCCGGAAAAACCATAAGTTTTCCGACCATTGAAACCTCAATTGCACGGATTCGGATTTCTCGCACAATTTTACACAAGAAATAACATTTTGACCATGCTTAATTTTACAAAATTATCATTTAATGGAGCTTTTTTTAACTCACGAATAATGAAACAGGTGAGGAAAATGGTCAAGATGCTGTTACTTATGTACAATTGGTATGGTAAAATTTCAGCCAAATCGAAAGGGGTCAAG
This sequence comes from Oxycera nigricornis, assembly GCA_963942545.1. Classification (NCBI taxonomy): domain Eukaryota; kingdom Metazoa; phylum Arthropoda; class Insecta; order Diptera; family Stratiomyidae; genus Oxycera; species Oxycera nigricornis. The sequence continues at coordinate 11,469,945 of OZ012663.1, read as the reverse complement.
TTTCGAAGTTGTCCCACTTGACATGGAATCGGTCTTATGTAGCTCCAATCAAATTTTCCTAAAATAATGTCGTACGGTAGTATGTAGCAAATAAATTTATTAACTAATTTTTTCTAGCGATCACAAGGATTTGATGACATAAATAATAGATGATGACATTGTAGTTTTCTATTTTCCATGAAAAAAATATATTTGAATTTCCGTCCAAATTAATAGGTCCAATTTAACGATCTTTCAAATATATCAGTCTATGAAGTGTACCGACCAGAAAGCAGGCATATTATTATGTACCTCTTTTTAGAAAGCACATCAAATAGTACTATTTAATCAGTATCTTAAAAAGTTAAACGACTGCCAGCGTCAGTCAAATATCTCTCGAATTGCCTGTATTCCATTAGCATATGTATTCTTTCATCCAATCTAAAATCTATTTCGCCATCAATGTCAGTCTCACATCGGTGACCATCAAATGTAAGACATACTATTATTATAACCATAATATCTCGTTGCTTTCATTATTCGACCTAAAAACGTAACACTCATCTCGACATTGTGTCGTAGTACACCTAAAAGTGCTAATAGAACGAAATTCTAAAAAGTTTCCTAATTAAGCAACTGCCAAACTTAATAAAGACTGAATATGGTATTGTGAATCAGAGCTTGGTGGTGTATTATGATCCACACGAAAACCGTTCAGCTTCAGCGACTCGTGCTACATTAATTATGAATTTTTTGAATGTAATTTGAATAAATTAATTTGCAGGGAATGATTCCGTGTTTAAAAAATGTCTAAAAATTATACGATTTTATGAATTAGATTGGAAATTATCACGATTCCCTTTCACTTGTGAATTGGAAATTGGAAATTGAGACGGTATTCACTGGCTGGTATACGCATTTATGGTTTAGGAGTTCAGATAAAATCAAGAAAATCTGTTTTGAAACTACGGAAAAGGGTTTTTTGTATTTATATGTTTAGTATAAAAACAAATTTATCGGACGCTAGAAAGGATATTTGCCTAGCTGTTGAAGAAATCTCTGCATTATCAAACGCATTATATCTAAATAAAGTAGAAATGAGCCGTATGGACTTTAAATTTGGAATAATAACACAAATGCGTGGTTCATCTCTTCAATAAAATTTACTCAAGTTGGCTCCATTCGCATATTGAATATATTTTGGAATAACAATAAGAAATCTAAAATGGAAAATTAATCCGAGTCAATGGATGATACCACCCTCAAATATTTATCTAAGAACGATGTCTGTTTCCTCGAAAACTCTCCTTGTTTCGTGGTTCTAGTTCAAAGCCTCTTCATCTTCTTTGCTTTCGAGAAGCCTAGCGAGCGGAATGCAATTTCTTAACAACACTCGTAAAACTCAGCGTTAGCCAACAATAAATGCAATTAGCACAATCAAATAACATAATCAAAAATTTAATGGCCACCAAAGCATCCAGCAACATTTGCCGTTTTGCGTTTCTAATAAATTGGTCCAAGAGGAGTGTACGCGATGAAGACCGTTGCGTATTTTACAGCAATTTAAGCTTCTCCCATTTTCATGCCCTGCTGATTCAACTACGTTTTAGGTACGAACTGTATCTACAGGTTCACTAATAAATTCTCAACTATATCGCAAGATGGGCCATGAAATCCATCTGAGGAACTCTTATGAAATTCGAGTTTATTGTGTTCAATTCTAATTCAAGGTTGGCAACACAAACATAGGCTGAACAAGACAGTAGGCTGGCAATCTGTTTGTCGCTAGCATGTTCCAGTGAACGACTTACATTGGGTCTTTTGTAATTGCAACATTTGTGAAATGAGCGACGAAAAGTAACTTCCATTGCTTCTAATTAGCTTTCTCACTGCCGAGAATCATTGCGAAAACAATTCAGAAGATTGTTTTATGCAATTCACGAATAAAAGTCCCTAATCGGAAGACGTCATATTCTTTAGTAAAATAGGATACACTTGAAAAATTTTAATTTGAATCGTTAATTTATCGGAGAACATTCAAAACATCCATACATTTAAAATTAAAAAAAAAATATCCACTTTTGCCTGACCAATCCTTTTTCCAATGCGCATTAGAGATATTATTGATCATGTTCACATTATCATGAATATTTTCTTGTAAAAATTTCGTGTTTTTTCATATTTTTAACATAAAATTCACATCTGCTTTTTACTACTGTTAAAGTTAAAACCCATATTTGACAATGTGGCCTTGTATTTAGGAGCAGAACGAAATGATTCTATATTGCTTTCTCAAACGGAACTTTAGTTTTCCTAACCTTTATCAATAATATCTTGCCGTCAAGAGAAAAACGAATAAATACTGAAACTTGGAAAGCGAAAATTTCTTTTGCGAACAGCAGGCAATTAGCGATATTGAATTTATCAACTTAGTAATGTATCTATGCTGTGCTTAGCGGGGCTTTTATTGCATAGTTACTGGATCGTGTAGTGACCCGTGTTAAGCGCAACATCCAAAACTCGCTATTTTATTCCCCACGGGACTTCCTTTTCATATAAGATGGCCATACGCACTTTTCTAGTGTGCAAGCTTTATCGGCTTTAATTTAGTTTAATTTTGCCGATTTTGGTGCAGGCTTAATACGTCTTGTATCTACGTTCAAAATTTGAAGAAGTACCTCTTCATTTAGGTTGACGATGAGTTCTTTTCGTGTCTTTGACCGGATTTGAATAACACACCGTGTCTGGCGTGATACAATATGTTGCTTAACCGTTGACGTCAATATTTCGGCTTGACTGGAGTCACTGAAAAAGTAGCTGAGCCATTTATCGAACACACAAGCTTAAATGTTATCAACATTCCAATATTGCGTGTATGTACATATGTACATATGTTTGTCGCCTGCAGGGACAAAGTTCACATTGAGTGGGTCTGGCCCTTAGTCGCCACAATGCTTCAATATCGTCTTGCTGATAGCTTGCTGGCCGAACACGACACTCTAATGTATCTTTCAGCGGGTAATGGAGACGCACTTATCCTAGGTCGTTGCCATAGATTCAGATACGGTGCCAGAGGATGATATCTTGCGACAACCAACGACCAGTCTCAGTCATACAGGAAATACAAATAATCTCTTCCGCTATTTTGAATTGAATGTCCCGATAAATGTTGGACGAACAACAATGGGTTGCGGATTTAATCTGCTTTCAAATACTAGTGAATTGGCATTGTATCCTTTAGTTGCTTGGAAAATCCTTATCCTTTTTGTTGGCGATGTTAGGTGTTGTTTGCATTCTTCCATTTTTCGCGGAAAGTAAAACGAGTGAGCTTATCTTCGAGGTTTTATTTTCGAAAAGCAAACTTAGTGTTCTCACCTTCACTTCCTACACATGAGCTATGATTTTTTTCCAACGAAGCAGGATATAAAAAAAGCGAACTTATATTTAATGGAAAGTGTGGTTTCGGGGTGTCGGATGGCATCCTCTTCAGGTGCTGTCATTTACCATTCGCCACCAGACAGCACGACCACGGTTAGGCTTGTTGATGGGTTAAGCTCGTTATATTTCAACTATTTTATTATTTGTATCCGCGAAGTATAACGACTGTCGAACTTATATTCATTAGGCATGGTAGCCTTCTCAATTTTAAATCTGCTCTATTCCTGGAATTAACAAGCCGTGAGGTGCGACCCATGAGGTCCACACGGTCAACTTCCCAGTAATATCTGCATAGATATTAAAAATATTAAACACAATAAAAGTTATGGAAATAATACTACTTCAAATAATAAAAATGTACCTCTCATAAAAATTATGGGAATGATTTAATATTAATCGTAACATCTACGGGAGCGTCAATTGATTACGTAAGGATTTTGGTGCATTGGTTTGATTGATTATTGACGCGGATCAATCGGAGGGGGGACAGGTTACAAAGCAGTTTTTTCATTAAAGTTAAAAAATGGTGCTGTGAAGACTATTGGAAATCTGCTCAAATTTTGCAAATATTAATAAGCTTTGATTAACTTTACAACAATGTCTTTAGAATAAGAGATTTAAGGTATTATGATTCGAATGAACCCTTTTTACATGGTGACTTTGAATGATTTTTTATTATTAATTTAATTTTTTTTTGTAATCATGAGAAAAGTGATTAAATAGATAATTCGACAAAAGATTCCTTTGTTTTTGTTGGTTTCTCTACAAAAATTGATAAAATTTTTATATATTTTACAAACATTTATTATTACGATGTGCAAATGAGGTTAAAAATGGGATTTTTTATGAAAAAAACACTACTTTTCTAAAAAAAATTTAATAAATCGTAAAAAACGCTTTAACAATTTTTTTAATATATAAAAACATCATAAAAATGTTGATACGCGTCGATTGACACCTTAATGATGGAAAGATTATATTTGGTTCTCGAGATATAATGAATGACGTAAATGACCTTGAACGTTTAATGATTTTTTATTTTTTATTTAATTTTTTTTCTAAACATGAAAAAAAAATTTGCTGATTTTTTCACAAGAACTATTTGCAGTATATAAATAATATAAACATTGATTACTTAGGTTTGAAAATCAGGTTAAAAATATTGTGTTTTTGAAAAAACCCTAATTTTTTGCACTTTTTTTAAAAAAATTAAAAAACGGATCCAACGATTTTTTTAAAAATTTGATAGAATCACATAAATGTTAATACGCGTCGATTGACACCTTAATAATAAAAATCGCATGTTTGGTTCGTGAGATATAGCGCATAACATGGTTGACCTTCAAGGGGTGAAAACAGCAAACCCCCCCGACCGAAGTGTCCCAAAAACTAATCAGCTCTTAAAATTGCAAAGACGCTTCGATTGACACCTCAACGAAGTCGATACGACTTTGTTTACGTGAGTTATGTACGTACGTACGTACACACACACACACATACATACTTATTTCTAAAAACACTTTATATATACTCTATAGACCTCAAAACGTAAAGAAAAGTTGAAAATTTCAATTTCGATTTTCGAGGCGATTACAAGAACTTCCCATATACTGGGAAGTTAAAAATGTAGAGGCAATCATCGTCGCATTCGCATTTAATTTATATTTCTGAAATTTTCTTCATGACAAATTAAACAGGTGAAAATGTTTGAGGCTAATTATATCAAAAAATATTCGCAAAGTTTTTAAAAACTTTTAGTCAATTTAATACCTGAATGTTTACTGCCAATAATTTTTTAAAGAAGAGGGAGAATTTTATTCTCAACGTTTCAAATAATTTTAATAGCAAATTCAGTGTGGAACTTTTTCAGGAAAACATTTTGAAGGCAGAAAATTTCCTTCATAGAACTTTTCATTGAATTTTCTAGTTTTCGCGGAAGTTTGACTCGAAATTTTTTATGGATATTTTATGAAAGTTTTCTACAGAATATTTTCAAAGCTAATTTGCGTAAATATGATATATTGTTACATATTATTTTATGCGTAAGAATATTTCTGAAGCACATTTTTTATTAGAAAATTTTGATCAGACATTTATTGTTGATTAAAATGTAAGTTTAAGGTTTGTTGCCCATGAGTATTTTATGAGAATTCCCGTAAACGTTTTTGGTCTTAGTATAAAATTACTCGTCACTAGAAATCCAATTCTGTGTGCCGATTTTTCACGTGAAAATTTCAAGCTTCGTTTTTCACATTTAGAAAATTACAAACTGCATTTTGAAATCAATGGGTTTAACCATTGTCAAATATATTACTCAAATAGGTCATGTATGTCATATGAATGATTTCCAAAAATAATGGGTGATCAACTTTGTTTGCTTTCTTTTCGAAGTGCAAATTATTTCGACATTGACAACAGTGACTCTTTGAAGACAGTTGTTACTTTAACCATCTACAAACAATTGAGCTATTCGTGAAGTAAGTCCACAATTAAACGAGAATATACGAAAAACTAATTGACGAGAATATACTTATTTTAACTGAAACTATTTTTATAAATAACTGAAAGATGTATTGCATTAAACAAAGTAGTCATTTAAGAAGATTTATCAATGTAATTTTAAAAGCAATTTCCAACAGACACCAACAAATGGTTCACACTTATCTTGAAGAAGGGGTCTACTTTCTTCATAATTTTTTAAAAAAATCGATTTTTTAATACATTTTTGGAAAGTATATATATACAGAAATATCATATTGAAATTTTATAAAGATCGGGGCAGTCTAACTGTTTTTGGGCAAATTTAACTTTGTCACCCGAACGCAATTTTCCATTAAAAAAACTTCAACCGCGTTTTTCTCAAAACAACGTTTTTCGACGCCGCGTTGATGAAATCTCGGGAACTACTGAACCGATTCTCACCAAATTTCCACCAGACATTTTTTGTGACTACAGCTATAGCGCCAATATGATTTGAATGATTTGAAATGTATTTTTTGGCCAAAAACGGTGAAAATAAGCATATTTATTCGTAATTTTTGGAAAAATGTCCGCCATTTTGTCAATTTTGCAAAAATTTAAAAATCGCCCTATTCACGCTATCGCTATCAACATGCTGAACCTAAAACTATTTGATTTTTTTGTTTCAGACCAACCATCTCGAAAATTTCATCAACGGCGCGCACCCCTTTCGTTTTATCCAAAAAAATTTCAACCAGCATTTTCATTAATAAAAACTCATATAAATGAATAAAAAAAAATTTTGTGCATGTCGAGACTGTATTTATTGAGTGTAACCCCTCCTTTATCAATGTTTAAAATTTAAATTTATCTAAAAAATTATTAAAAATAACTCGTTTTTACACAGCTAAAAGAGAGTATACCCCTTAATTCAAAATTTGCAAACATAGAGTCGCTTCATGTTACTTGTCAAGTCTACTTCATTCTTCATTTTTATACAACGTTTTTTTTTCTATTTACGTCAACGAGATTTGAACCGCCGAAGTAAAAATAAGAAACCAGCTACGCTACTCATTTATCTATGGTAACATCATTAATACTCAGTTTCGGAAATTTCAATAGCTAAGAATATATTAATATTACGCATAACCACGGTATGCACCAAAAATTTCCTTGAATTTATGAATAAGTTTGCGAGTTGCAAGCGTTAAATTGCATGAACAATTACCACAACTTGCGAGGCGCAAAAATTTACCTTGACACAATGGATAAAATCGTGGCATTTGAAAAAAATCGTTCTATTAAAACAAACATTGGTCATATGTATTACGGACAAATATATCAAAAAATTTGTTTTCGTAGAAGTAACGAAATTACAACTACTCTACATTAAAAATTCAATATTTCCATCGTTCTAACGAAGTAATACGTTCTGACAAAAATGAAAAATAGTCGAGGAACATGTTTCATCATTATTTTCAAGGATATTTGCTTCAATGCGAAGATTTGTTTTCAAATTTTGTTTTCAATTTAATAACTTCAGTTTTTTGGGACGTGAATTTTATTGCAGCATTCGTTTTATGAAAAATTTGGGCATATTTCTTTGATTGGAGAAATATTTTGCAAAGATTTGCTGTACTATATATTTTAGAACAAATTCGCTTGTTATGAGATAATTTTTATTATTTTTATAGTTTTCGCAACTTGTTTTTACACACACCTATATCTCATTTCCTTTTATTTCGGAAGCTATGTCAAAATTTTATAGTTTATTTAGTTTGCTTCTATCAGTTCTTGGAGCTTTTCACGTTCTTAAAATAAAGAATATTGTAACGTCCCGGTAATAAAAAATTCTTTAAAAATTAAGTTTAGTTTGGGTCAATATTTTACTAAAAGTTTTTTTAAACAGTATTGAAAATTCTGTACTGTATCTTTAGATACAGATTCTCCAGAAAGATATTATAATTTCGTATCTATTACTTGTAAAACTGTGATCTTATTGAATCAAGACCTGAATATCGCACTTTTTGAGTACTTTTTTATCTGAGATCTAAAACTAACTTGAGAATAGCCATTCAAAATTATACAGCACCAATATTTTTGTCGAAACGTATCAACTAAAAAATATAATCAAAAAAATGGTTATGATTTGACGTGCGCTACATCGCCAAAAGGGTTTCAACAAACAAACAAAAAATCATGATAATCGTGCCAACAACTGACAGGGACTTTGTCTTTCCCCTGTCGTTCATCCCTTGAAGCCAAGATAAGCTGTAGCCTTCTGATTACTTAAGGAGCGCTTCATAAATCTCTGATAGGAAGGGAGCGATATTATCTGCCCATAAACTACAATTATGCCTTCGAAAATATCTCCTTCCTGACGAGCATCCTGCTCGTGGTATTCTAAGCTTTCACAGCTTAGTTATGTATTCTAAGTGGCATTCTTGTTATCGTATACAACGTTCCCAGGAGCTCGCACGCAATTTCAGATACATATATACGTTTATGCATGTACATGTGTGGTACATATGATGGGATTACATGAACATGTAATGAGACTGATGTTATATCCTGAGAACGTAAATGGCGGTCTGCTGCTCTATCAGCACTTGTCTCAAAATGGATTTTCCAATGCGTAGTAAGAAACCATAAGGAAGTACCAAGCTTGCCTTCTATTTCGGATAGAAAAAGCAAAGCATTACAATAAAGGTGGCTATGAGACAGGATACCATGATGTCTGTAGATAATAAAGGAACGTGTCTTGTTTTTGTCAAATGGGCTGCGTTCATGAGATCGGGGCAGCAGAAGTATGAATATTGCGAGGACTATGAACTTGCCGAGCAATAACCAATGGCAATACACGCTGTTTACGTATATACAATTCATACGACCAAACATTGATTCGCTACATCTTAGAAATCGGGATGAATGCAAATGCTTCGCTTCCCATCGAATATGTTACTTCTGAGGATCGATTCCCGCGATTCTTTAAAATGCTCTAGGACACGATTCAGAGCAATCACAACTCCGACATAGCTATACTGCTCCCCTGAGTGATAAGAGGGGCTTGAACAATACAGAATCCATCCGACACGTATCTGTGTAATGAATGGATTTAAGACAGGAACATCCACAACTTCTCAGTGCCAGCGAAAGACAATGTTTGCGCAGAAACACTGTCGACATTGTTGTATAACCTGAACCTTAATGGACATTGGAATGTCTAAGAAGTTGTTTTTATGATTTGTCATGCGTTGGATTGGTATGAACCAATAACACGAAATCCTCATATCACGGTATGCGCAGCGTTACGATGATATCAACCATTTACATCGTTCAACACGTGATCCCAAGAGTAAATTATGCACGCTATTTCTTGAACGAAACACGGAGAGATCAGATCAAGATTTGAATGACAGTGATGTAAGCAGAGTATCATTGCGTGATAAATAAAGATTTAGGATTTTCAGTTAAGTAAATTTCGATTTATGTTCATATTCCAATTCAACCCCTCTCCCGTTGTACAACTTGAAGCTGTCGTTTAAACTAACGAAACGTCGACGGAATAAACATATCATTTTATAATACATGTACTTCGAACAAAGCCTGTGAAATGAAGGACTCCAAAGCTACCTCTTTTCTAAAAAAATAAATAAATAAACGAAGTTCTCAATACGAACAAATATTTTCCAATACATATTTTTTATGAGGTTATATTTTCCCACGCGTTTTATGTAGCAAGTATCGAGACTGTATTTTTAAAAACGACTACTATCAGAACGCTGATTCATTTGAAATTTTGACAGTACCTTTTAAAGTTACAAAACCAATTTATATGCTTCAAAAAATATTTCTGAAGTTACTAAGGATTTTGGAAGCGATTTTCAGCCAAAAAAAACAACGTTTTTGGCATTTTTGAAAATACACGAAATCTTTTTAGAAATGTACGTTTTAAAGTCCATTTGTAGTAAATTTGGCATAGAATGGCAAGCAATTTTTGTATTTTGCCCTCCATTCAATCTGGTGACGATGTTTGTTGGTAGTCGCCAAATGATCCCAACAGAATGGACGTTAAGTGTTGGATGCAACTATAATTTTTAAGAAATTCAGGATTTGTAAAACGCACTTCAAAAAGTATGCAATGCAGCCTTTGAATTAAATTGTGTAAGAAATTTATAGTTTTTTTCTTCAAATTTTTGAAAATTATATACTTTTTGAGAATATTTATGGGACCCTGTTAAGTAAAAAGTCAGGGAACTATTTGATCATCTATATCAATATCACAGTTGATATGCTGGCTATGATGGTATCATTAAGATTTTGTTTAGCATATTTATTTCCTTGGTAGAGTATGAAGAAAAAGTATTCTAGAACCATGTCAACATTATCATATTATTGATTTTCAATTAAGCGGCAACTGCATTGAAACTCATAAATGAATACTACTTGAAAACATACCATCAGATCTTATATATTTGCTAAAGTAACAAATGGAGTTACTTTACGTGCTCCCACGAAACTCTTCAAATAAATGAACTCAAGATAATGTATACACTCAAGGATTAGACTATTAAAATCTGGAATTATCAAACGGTAAGCTAAATGAAAAAATTTGCTATCCATATATTATGTGTAAAAATCAACAATACAGAATTTGGTTAGTTTGATGTTTGCTAAATTTCAGATAGAATAGCAATCCAATTCGGATTTTTTCACGATAGAATTCGTTTTATATAATTGTAAAAAAAAATATATATATCTAAATATAGACATCCTTCTAAAAGCATTTCTGCCATCATCTTTAATTCATTGTCATCTCTCACGAAAAGTGATTCGTTTCTTTTGTAACTGCAGCAATGGTGCTTTCAAAGTGCATCCTACATATGACATATCATCAGTCAGCCACTACTGCACCTTAGGCCTCAAATCACAAAGGGAAATTCTATTTTGCGTTCGTCGTCTCAAGTATTCTTGCATATGTATGTACCTGCATCTAAATCAGTTTGTTGTATACGCATCTGCAATTAGAAATGAACATACATATGCAGCAAAAAGAAGTCCCATTTTCACTCACGCATTTTGAAAGGAATCCAAATGTACATATGAAGGACATACGTATATGCGACACAAGGACATTTTAAGATGATGAGCACACATGACGAGTTCACTCGGCGATATATGATTTAAATCTCAAAAAAACGAAAAGGAAGAAAAGCTTCTCTACATGTGTGTAGGCGGAGAAAGAAACACATTTATAAATTCATACGTATTCATGTGAAGTCAAGAGGTCTCACAAATTAAGAATTAATGTAGACACAGCAAGGATCACTTGTAGTTCAGACGAAGTTTTCCAGTTTAAGGAAATGCTAGGCGAGCTCTCCGAGCTTCATTTGCGTATACATGCCGTACGGAATTATGAGATTCTGAGAAATGAAGGCCTACTTTCATTGTTGTACATACAATGCTTCGTGCGGTTAGAACTTTCACCTTATGCTTTGATCCTGGCAACTGTATGACTATTTCGAGGGAAATAACTTTATTAAGGCGATGGTTCAGAAATTTATTGTCAGTTGGTGATGAAAATTAGGGAATGTTTAAATTAGCAAACAATTTACCGTACTTTACAATCTAAAGCTGTGCCAAAAAATCAGCATACAAGAAAAGTTTCGTGTATAGACATCCGAACTCGCAATGGCTCAAGTCAACAAAAAACAGCTCGAATTCGATTTGAAAGTTACCCTTTCGACTTATACTCCTCCAACTCTTAACTCCATCCAATCCACCCACATATTCTCTCAACATGAGGAACGAAAAAACTCGTATCATTCCTGAAAGGATACACAATCCGTGTAGGCTTAAATCTATCTGAAAAGCACAATCACCTTAGCTCGGATATTGGTCCGCACACTTATGAAACTTTATTGCACATTTTGCACGCTTTATTCCAATATATTCTGCACAATCGATGGGGTTTCGTGCGTCGAAAATGCCTATCCACCTTTCGAAGTCGAGAGTGATTGCAAAATTATTTGATGATGTAGCAACTTGACGTTGCTTCCCCCAATTTATTCGTGTTGCGCCATTATCGTGCCTCGCTTCGTACTAAGCATTCCTATTAGGCACCCGCGTGGGGGTGCCACGACAAACCCTTATCAGCCCGTTCCGACACATTCATTTTATTTAACGTTATGATGGGATAATAGTAATGGTTGCCTTTTGAGGGATGAATCTCACTTTGCTATGAACGTTCCCGGCCAGGATAGTGCGGGCGGTTTTAATTAAAACAAAACTTTTCGCCATCAAAAGAGAAAAAAGACGCTCGAAGCTTTGTGGTGATATTGGGACTGGGGATTGTAAAGGCTCTTTAAAAGACTATGGACACAATGTTTTTACTGAAGGGTTTCAAATCGCGCTAAAGGCAATACGGGCAAATTATTTTGTGAAACAATTTCTATAGAAGTTGCAAGGATTGAGGCTTTTGCAATTTCGGACCAAGCTTAGCGGAGTAATAATAACATTATTATATGAAATATACTTACGTATGATGACAATGAAGCATAAGTAGTCAAATATGGGGAGCTTACCTGAAATTGTGAAAAGAATTATCATTAGCAAAAAATCACTGAAGTTAATTTCTAATCAAAAAATTATGAAATAAAACATTTTAAATCCATAAAAAAATTATAAGCAATTGTCTGCTTATGCTATGCAAACTATTTCTGCAATTAAAAGGCGACACAACATTGAAGTATGATTTCAACTACTATTTTTCATTGACCAAACCTCTGTCTTCAAAATGAAAAGGTCTAAAAATCATAATTCTAAAAATAAATAATAATTTTTAAGACATTTTAAAATTTTGAAATCAAAAATATCGGTAAATAAATTTTCGGAAGAATATATTGTTGAATTGCAGATTTGAAGAGTTTTCTTGACTGCATCTGCGCTGATTCATACCTATTGCAAATTTCAAACAAATATACTCCAAATTTTATTTTTGGATGAAGGGTACAAAACCCTAACAATATCTCTTTCTCATCAACGGATCCATTTTGAATCTGCACGTTAGCACGTATCAAGATTCAAAAAATCTACACTTTATCATTTTCTCTTTAAATATCTGTTATTTCGCCAATTTTCATTATCTACTTATCTAAAAGGATTCATTGTTTCATTTCAAATATTCGATGGATTTTGAATAGGACAAGACTCATCTTGTTCCCGTCTTTTCGAAATATATAGCTGAAAGAAGAAGAACGAGCAACATCCATTTTCTGAATTTTCGAGAAACACAGGATTCACCAAGTTTCATAATATACAAACACTTCGGTCATGCAAAATATGATTGTTTTTATTAAGTATAAATGCCAGAATATCCGTCAATTTTTAGATTTAGAGTAGTAATAATATCCTGCTAGGCTAAAAGTGGATCTAACTCAAACCCAGCGATGTTGGACGTTGGCTCATTTTCTAACAAGGTGCAGAGTTACAAATTGAACTAATAGAATTTTGACTATTTTTCTGTAATTTGTCATCTTAATCATCAGTGGCACATCAGTCTAATTCGAATCTTGGCCTCATGAAGGTATTTTTCCTCTATTTGTGTTGGCCAATGAACATGTTTTCAAATTTAAGAATCTTAATGCGCCTGGGAGTTCTGTGATTCAAAACTACACAGCTTTGTAATTTATATTGGAATTACTATTCAATATTTCTTATTTGACGCTTTGAATGTACTGCCCCCTTAAGTGTTTCTTAAATGGATTGTCCAATATTGATCGCCAAGCTGTTCTATTCTTTCCAGATTAAAAAAATGTGCTTTTTCTAGAATAAACATATAATCTACAGATACAATTCAATTGAAAAGGAGCTTTTAAAATCCAAGATTTTTTTTGGATTGATAGGGTCAAAAATCAAAGTCTTTGGAAAATTGTCAAAAATTGTTCCGCTCGTGGAGACTTCTAATATTTTGCCAGAAATAAAAAAATTGAATTATGAATTTTACTTCAAATAATGGCATCATCACTAAAAAATTGAATTCGGCCCAGAGTGCCAAAATCACCACAACAATAGACGAAACGGTCGATTTAGCCAATTCAAAATATGTTGCTGGAATCTTGAAAGCCATTCTGTGAAGATTTTTTTACCTGTAAAACATATCAAAGACATCGACAGCATCCCTTTTCAGACATAAATATCAACGAGTTCCTAGCACTAAGTGAAGAATCATGAATATGTATGCATATAAATTTAAATCAGTAATTCTTCCCATTTCCTTGCGTTTCAGATACAAAAATTTCGAATCGTAATAATCAATCAAAAAATTTATTCATGAACGATCTTAACGAGGAAAGATGCCATCATTATTTGAAAAATAATTTTTGCTTATTATATCAATTCCTAGGCCAACACGAATCATTTCTATTGGCAACCGAAATAGGAGTTACTGATTTTTGAGGATATTTGGACATGATATGAAAATATGAATCGATTAGCCTGAACATTGTTTAAGTACAATTGAAACTTATTGCTGCTGATTGAAGGATAATAAATTTATTACACCACTGCCGAAAACATGGAACCATGTGGGTCAAAGCATGAAATATAAGGGAGACTCTATTTTTTCTAAGGCTTTGAAAGTATTCATATTAATTATCATTCGTATAAAAATAATATGAAGCCCATGTCTGGCAAAAATTCATTGAATATAGCACAATCCTTACTCAAATCTTTAATTTTTCTTCACATGAATGCAATTCAATATCTTCCATTTCCATCAAATCGACTATTGATTATCCAAAACGAAAAATATATTATTATTTTTATTTGCTATTATTGGATCCTTTCGATCAGATTCTATTTTTATTCAATTCAATTTTTCGCGTTTAGTAGCATATAAATTTATAAATGATTGATTAACATGGCTGTATCTATTACTAATAGAAATTAAATGGCGCTTACATGTTGTGTGGGTGAAATTAATGGGAGATTGTTAATTAATATATCGATAAATTATATGGCAGATAAAAATATGAGTAAAAATAAAATCCAAACTGTCCTGGGTAGTAATGTTACATGAAATGTCATTGGTTTTTATTTTATTTCAACGATAAAATAAAATAAAGCTTAATTAACTGAAGATATAGAAAGCGGATGGATCACATTCCTTAAATGTGATTTTTCTGTAGATCAACCAAAAAAAATTAATGCATCAAAACATCAACTAAAGAAAAAGTATTAAGGCTTTAATTTATTCAAGTTTGATTCCACATGATTATTTGGCGCAATTTTTAAGGCCATGCCATATTAACAGGACACATTTATTATTCAGATTTTGCGGTTGTTAGCTGAAAAAATTGAGGCGACGACGTCATTCGGGCCGATGCACCATTGATGATGATATGTAAATTTCATAGACTTAAACTATTATGTTTCGAGATCATTAGCGCCGGCGAACACAGGTCCTCACCGCTTTTTTTCTTGCAAACACGACTGCCAACCAACTAACGGCTTGAATTCTTGCAGAAACTTCTCGTGTGAAAGCGAGTGACAAGTTAGTGTTATTTCCTAATGCAGCTGGCGAATATGTTCAGATGAGTTTTATAAGAAAACAAATCGGCTGAGAGAGCGATGAGCTCTCACAACGAGACACTAATCAGAGTATATTTGTCAAAGAATGGTACTTTATGTATAAAGTGAACAGTATACGATTTACTTTCTTAACCGAATCGGATCAGAAAGCGATCAGAACGTGTACGCCCGTGCTTAGCTGAAGGAAACGTATATTGGCCATTATCTCAAAGATGTCTTAGCCAGAATAAATATATCATTCTTTCATTCATTTCATTACCCTATATCCAATCGCATAATTAGTTTGTGTTTCCTTTAGGACCATTTCCCAGTTGCTCTTATTAACAACATATAAACAGTAAATCAGGAGCCTCACGAAAATAAGTGCTAGAGCAGGACACGCGAAACATACTTTTTCTTAATTATGCTTTTATATAGCAAAAAACGCTTATTGTTCGTAGACTGAGGTGAAACTCGACACGGGAAAATTCGAAACGTCTAAGACGCTAATGAATGGTCAGTCGTTGGAGGAAATCTGTTTTGGAAATGAATCATTTCATCGGGACTTTTGATAGACACGAGCATTATCGTGCTTGATTGGCATCAAGAACTTTGCTATACATAAGACATAGCATCCATCCTTCGGAGAATATTTAAGGTTGTTTTCACTTTTATCTACGACGGTTTATTAGCTACATCTGGAAGATATATTTGCTATGTTTACAGTTCTAGAGAAAGAATCATTGATATATGCTGACATGTATACAAACGGTGCTAATTAATAAATATACTGTTCATAGAATTAGTTAATTCGGAATGTTTGGGACCGGCAGAAAAATGCATTTGAGATTGACGTTATTTATTTTCTAGTAGAAAGAAGGCTATATTTTGCACTTTTTGTCACGTATTGCTGCGTCATTCTTGTTTAAAAGATGATTGTTTGATGTTTTTTTGCGTTCAGTTGTATCTGCGATCATGTGAAGACGTTCTACGGACTGTCGAGGTTTTCTTATTCATTCCAATTACAGTTTATATGGTGACATGACTTAAAAGTTAGTAGAATTTCTGCAGCTACAAAATACATAGTCATAACGGAAATGTATATTCATTGAACAATAATGAAAAATTTCACCGATTTTTTTGTTTTTAGCATTTTTTATTGGATGATTAGCTGAGAAGATGTCAAAAAAGCGAAAAAGTTTGGGATATACGAACATAATTTATTCATAACATGTTGGATGTCAAGAATATCAATTATTAAATAAATGCAAACGTAGCACTACAGTACTTAAGGGGGAAGTACCTTTAAACACTTCAAAAAATCGATTTTTTTAAATTGTTTTAATCAATAGATATATCGGCTAAGAATATCATGTCAAAGTTTCAAAAGCTAATTCTCAAAACTGTGGAAGAGATACATCCCGGAAGTGCCTGGCGCCGAGCCCGCATGACCACAAACTTTAAACGGCCTTTTCTCGAAACCATGTTTTTTAATATTGCGTAAGTGATAATAAAAAACTAGTGAATCGATTTTCATCATCTAGCATTCATTTTAAAGAGCATAAAAAACTGTTCTATATAGACTAAAAATTAAAAAAAAAATTCTTCGTCAAAATCGTAATTTTTTTTGAGCCTGTTTTGAAGGGTTAATTTTCGAATTTCGAAAATATTTTAGTCTATCTACTAAAAAACCCTCTCGAGTAAGAAAATGTTTGGCTTGTTGATTTCAGATGAAAATTGCAGCCAGCATCGCTTACGCAATTTACGACGTCAGCGACGACATGGCTTTCAAGATCCTTGAAAAATTTGTTAATTTTCAACTTTCGCTTTTGTAGAATAGGTTTTTTTCAACCTCAAACATCGCCTAAAATATATATTATACTGATTTAATAAGTGTCTTCATTTCCCTACAAATCAGTTGCAAAAAAGACATTTTTTCGGCCTCTAAAGGTACTTCCCCCCTTAAGGGGTCTACCCTCTAAATCATTTTCAAAAAATCGATTTTATTATTGCATTTTTGGAAAGTATATATATGCAGAAATATGATATTAAATATTAAATATAAATATAAATAATATTAATATATTAAATATAAATATATATAAATATTGATTTTATAAAGAGTGGAGCAGACTAACTATATTTTTGGGCAACTTTCTTCATTAAAAATCTTTAACAGCGTTTTCCTCAAAAAAGAAAAACGTTTTTCGACGCCGCCTTGATGAAATCTCGGGAAGTACTGAACCGATTCTCACCAAATTTTTACCAGACATTTTTTATAGCTACAACTATAGCGCGAATAGGAGGTTTTTCAAAGTTTTGATTTGAAATATTTTTTTTTGGCCAAAAACAGTGAAAAAAAGCATGTTTTATGTAGTTTTTCGAAAAAATGTACGCCATTTTGTCAATTTTTCAAAAAGCAAAAATCGCCCCATTCGCCTTATAGCCATCAACATACTGAACCTAAACCTATTTGTTTTTTTTTTTTGTTTCAGACCAACCATCTCGAAAATTTCATCAACAGCGCACACCCGTCTCATTTTTTTTTGACATTTTTTCTACTGGCATTTTCATTGATACAAACTCACATAAATGAATAACAAATATTTTTTTTTGTCTATTTCGAGAGTGTATTTATTGAGTATAACCCCTTCTCGATACCTAATATCTATAAAACAGCCACACATTGGCTTTTCGTTTGGTCACCATCATTTAGGGAAATATTTAGTCAGTGTAGAAATTTTTTCAACAGTTCGTCAATCAACTTTAAGCTATGTTCACTGATGAAATCGGTCTTTCAAGCAAAAAAAAACAACAAAAGATCCTAAAATTATTCATGATGAAAAACCTTTTCTGAGTTTTCATTTGGAAAACTTTTACCGCTTGTTGAAGGCTGCTCACGGTTCGTATGCAGAATAACTCTAAACGAAGTAACATTCAATATTTTTCCTCCCTTATTCAAATGTAAATTTAATGGGTTCTATTGCGAAACATATGCAATTTCTGTAGTCAAAGTATGAAGCCATAATTTGCAAATGCTTTCACGTTAAATTTGAAATTGTGGAATTAAGTGTATTTGAAAATAAATTATTGTTGCAAGTAAAAAGTTTTGAAAGAGTATGCATTTGGTATGATTTCAGATTAGAATTCAGTTTGAACGATGAATAAAAAAGTTGCATTTGATTATTTATTGATTCCCTTAGGCAAGCTTTTATTGTCCTTTTTCGATTTGCTTCCCACTGCATAGCAGCAGCGCAGAACTATTGCATATTTTTTTCACTAAATTCTGCTAAAATTCTCATCAGATTCTCCTTTTTTCAGCTCCATATCAAGATCAAGCCTCGAAATGAATCCACGTACACTCGACAACAACGCCCAACATTTCTGCAGGAGCACATTCTCTACACCGTCCAAGATTGAAAATCCAACAAAAGAGCCATTCCTCAAGGTATTTTATAGATATCGGAATGCAGTTTTGCTGCTTCATTCTTCACAAACATTCACCCACGTTGATAAAGGAAAGTCGTTGCATAAATCCAGTAGAGTTCATTCATACTCTCGTCCAAGATAAAAGGAACCTCCTTTGTAGAAATGCACAGAAATCGAAATCAATCCAGTCTTTATTATTCTCGATTTTTTTCCCTTTAAGTTTACTCTAGTTTGCAACTATTTCAAATGGAAATAGGCACAGCAGATTCAGAAGAAAACTGGATACAATAGTACAACTGATAAAAGAAAAGTTACCGAAGCAAAAGAACATCCAGATCTGTATGTCTGCACCCAGAGCTAAAATCTCCTGCAGCAAAATATCGGGAGCTATTAAAACGGGATATCTGGACGTGACTTGCCAAACTAAAAGGATATCAGCAGTACAATCAAGACAGGAATGTCTCATGTTGTTAATGTTGTCATTTCGTTTGTTTTTCTTGTTATTTTTGTTGCATCGTTAAGGGGCATTATGGTTTTTACCTTTGGCAAGAATTATAAGATCTGCTTTGGCTCTTTTGTATCGAAGAAATGGCTGTGTTTCTGGTCCGCATGTTCTAACATGATTGTTTAAACATCAAAGAATGTTTATTGTTTCAAATATTTTGCCTATCTTTCGTGACTTTACTTATTTATCTGAAAAATGAAAGTCCCTTAAATGCTGATGACAAATAAAGACAACTGCTATTTTCTAATCCTTCGCGATATTATTCGAGCAAAAGAGTTATCCATGAGTGTAAAAACTGTAACCCCAAATTTGACCTTCACGAGCAAAACTAATCTATCGTCGAGTGGCATGGAATGAAATCCTCTAGACTTGAGTATACAAGAATATGCAGGAGGACGGACAATAGCGCGAAGTCGTGTCAGATCAGGAGTTTCCACCCTAAATAAGAGATACATATGCAAACAAGTGCTTGTATCTGAAAAAAGACAAGCTAAGACGCAGCATACTACTATCATATCATTAAATTTATGCATATACCTACAAATCTTTGTGGCAAATAGCTCAGGAATTTATTTTTGGTACAGTTCTCTTTCGAAAATATAACCATTTCGGCCAAAATTGACAAAATGGGGTTTGATTGATATTCACCGTTATTTTAGGTTGAAATGAAATTCATCTAGGGTTTTAGCGCATGGATTTTCTGTCAAGCAGAATAGTGAAGATAACAGCCGATTTTCTTTGTTATGCCATAATTCTTTTATTTGTGAATAGCTTTTAACTTCCTGCGGTTCAAAGATGTTCTAGGGAGCAATCAAAATTTTTCTTAGCAAAAGAAATGGAATAATGAATTCTAAAACTCCAGTGGTTGCAAGCAAAGATAGTTCGACATAAGCTCTTGTATCTATCTATACTAGGTCGGTATTATCATAAGGTTTTTTTAACTTCCCAGTTCCCTATGGGAAGTTATTGTAATGGGGTCGATTTTGCGAATCCCAAATTTTGACAAATCTCCACGTTTTAAGGTCTCTAGAATCCAAATTCATCGTTTTTAGAGAGATGTCTTTGAGTGTGTATGTACGCATGGAATAATTTTTCGTCTCGATTATCTTGAGAACCACAGATCGGATTGACGTGGGACGTGGGGGTTTCAAACGACGCGTAATTACGTAACTTAGAACTGAATGACTTTTCAGCAAAAACGGTTGAGCCGTTTTTTATTTAGGATGAAAAAACTGAAAAAACGACTAAAAATTGCTTATTTTTAAACTGTTGATACGCACTATTAATTCGTGCAGATACCAAATACCTTCATAGTAATGTTGTTATTATTGTGCGTTTTAGCAAAATTGTGATCAAATTTGTAAAAAATGTTATTTAAAAAAAAGATTAATTTATAAAATTCCAAACTTATATTATCAGGTTTGGCTGAATGGGAGTAGAGACGCTAATGCAGTTAATAATTGGATATTGTTATAAATAATTTAATATTGTTAATAACAATCAAATAATATTAGTTATAATCTGATATTGTATATATAAAGTCAATTATAATTATTCAGTAACGGTCAAACATTCTTAATAACGAATGATTATTGTAAATAGTAAATAAATACCCTCAATAATAGTTGTGGATTCCGAGGCCGAGATGGAGAACGAAGTGGAGGACAAGAAGGATGACGAGGACGAAGAGGACAAGGTTGCCGAGGCTTTGGTAGAGGATGACCAGGTGGTGGAGACGTCTTCCTCTACCAAAGCTTTTATGGTTAGATAAAAAATTGATAAAAATAATAAAAGTAATTATATTAATTTAGAATAATAATGTTTAATAATAGTATTTATTAATAAAAGCAAATTATAGCTTTTTATTCACCCCACTGGGAAGTTAGTCGTGTGGGCCTCAAGGGTCGCACTTAGACCACATTTTTTGAATTTTAAGTGCGAACTAGAATAAGTAAATTAAATTTCATAAAAGATGTTGATATGGATTTGAAATTAGGGTTAATGGGATATCGATATATGAATTGCCAGACCTGTTCATAACAAGAAAAAAATGTAGTTTAACGTAGGAAATTTACTGTTCAACAACTAGATTATTGCTGACCTTTCTAGCTTCCCTGCAATTCTACATTGTTGTTTTAATGTATTTTTCGCACTCATATGAATTTTATATTTTAAATTTCAACGATTTTATGACAAATCCTGAGAATATTCAAATTAATACAATAAATAATATGTAAACTTTATAACTTGGCGGGAGTTGATTTTATTGGAAAAAAATTCCATCATTGTAGATACTTTGAGGTGCAAATATTTAAGATTATTGTACGCATGTACAGTCAAGTGGAAATTTTGCAAAGTGAAAATAACGTATGACGTGACAAAGCAGTCAACAGGTGGCACTTAGAGCGGGTACAAAACGTTCAAATTAATATCGTACAAAATTTATTGAACACCTCAATTTTTTATTGCTCGAAAACCGTACACAATTGCTTAATCTATCTTCATATTGAAAATGTGTCGCAACTATAGATATCCGAGTTTCATTCGAATAATGATTGAAATTCCATTCACATTTCAAAGCATTCGAACCCACAATTGCTCGAAGAATGATCACTCAAGAAAGGATTCTGGCAGCCTGGAAATTAGATGCAAACTTTTTTACTAACGAACATGAGGCGCGCAGAGAAAGGCAAAAAGGTCAACTTGCGGCTAGGCGAGCACCTACCCGAAAGTAGACACAACTCTGTTCAGGAAACGTGGGAGTAGAGGAAACATTTTCCATTAAATAGAGAATGTAAGCATTGGGGATGAGGGTCGTTTTCTCAGGAAAAAATCTCGTCCAGATGTTGGCGAGATATTTCTCGGAAATTCAAATAAATGAACAATACGAGGCGCCAAACTGAATCTGCCTGATGGCATTGCACTGAACAAAAGAATTTTTAAGAATAACATGATAAACCGTGGCTTGACAACGTACCATATGGCAATACTGCACCTTTCCGCAATAGCACATATTTTAATCCGTGACACCCAACATTTGATATTATTTCACATCACCAACACTATTCTACGATCAAAAGGCCAGGATCCTTGCAGCAATTTTTTCCTTTTCGTTTAGTTTAACAGGCGGCACAACCACTGATCATTATCGATTCTTGTCGAAACACCGACGAGCCACTATTCGAAATAACTAAATCTACTTTGGACAAACGTTGCAAGGAATGAACGCGAACGCATTGACCGTGCAAGGATACACCGCTGTAGTCAGTGCTTCAACATCGTACCACTCGTTGTCGGGGTGGCGAAAGAGTGCAAGGAAAATACCGAAAATCTACGAATTAACAAGCGAACATGTTTCTATGTAGCAAGAACAAACCACCCCCAACAATACGACACTATTGGCATTTTATAAAGCTCCACCCGATAAGCTGCGAACAAGGCTATGAACCTAGAGTGAAAAAAATCTATGCCATCTGAGACGCAAAGCCTCTGAGGAAGCGACTGTTGGCAAAAGGACACCACCGGCACGATGAGAGACTCCAGTCAAGCTTCAAATATGAGTGGGTGCCGAAACTAGTGGAGGAGACCGCAAACCTACACAGTCAGGTCCGCCTCCTACCACTCCAAAGTTGCAGCTTATTCTAGAGGCAGTCTGGTTCGTCTCGCGGGAGTAACTTTTCAATTCATCAATCCTGCATTTATTCAGGCATAATTTTCATTCATATCGACGTCGTCAATTGAAAAATGATTTCCAAAATGCCTTTTCGAAACAAGTCAGCCATATTTCAACCAAAATGAACCTACCAACGCCCTACACTTAGCCGAACCCAATTAAAAGCTTTCGGATATTCTAGCTCGTACTTTTCGCTTCCATGTCCTGCCGCCTCGTCAACAAGTCAGCGGCACAATTAAATTTCACGCCCTGTTATCGGAGAGTATCTTTTCACTGACTTGCTTGCCCCATTAATGAAAAGCTTTGGCTGAGGTGCCACAGACCGGCTAGAATTCAAGCCGTTCAGCCACCGCTGCAAAAGATAGAAATTGTGCAGAAAGCGGAAGGGTGCCGGTCCGCGTCAAGCCGGCAACTACATTATCCTCAAAAGCGGATGGCTGTGTTGCACAGAGTCAATTCATTGTGCTTGGAATTGTGCAAACTATGAATGAAAGCTTACGACAACAGGAGAAACGGACCTTTATCGCAGAAGGGATGATTCTGTCGGCGAAAGGTGGAAGGGAAAGCTCATTTTGCAATACAAGTGTCCGCGAGCAATTCATGCGCATTCGTTTTTAAGGAGCATTTCTTCGTTTATCAGAGACTCCAAAATGATTAAAGTTGATCACAATGTTGCCTACGACATGGGGGTCGAAATGGTAGAATGGGAAGCAGCCACTAGCGCCAGCCCTGAGAACATTTTTTTGCAATCCGAGTTCAAAGATTTCGCGTTTGCTGTCTTTGGAGTAAAAATTTCGACGGTAATTTCCACAATTCGAATGAGCCAATTCTTCTGGGAACATTTCTACGAAGAAGTAACCAAGAAACATGTAAGCATACTTCCTTGAAGATCTGAACTTAATAAATGGGCATCGTTTCAGCGCCAGCCTTTTTTAAAAATATATACTTTCGAAGATGAGTTTACTTCCTCCACCGTCTACTTCACTCTTCAAAAACAAATTCCTATTCCACCTTCCATTTATTGCTTCCAGCAAAAATAAATAATCTCCCACTTACTTCGCGTTGCTTATACAAAACTAAGATATTCTGATCTCTTCAGTGTTTCCCGAACACGGAAACCATTTTTTCCCATATCATTGCCAAGCGTCCGTCGTTCATCTCCTTTATTTTTCATTTCCCTTGGCACCCGAAACGTACGACATAGAAAATTGTCGTTATTTAATGGAACGGAAAAAGGAGCCATAGTAATGTAACCCTGTCGAACATTTTAAGGAGATTATTATCGGATGGAATTGCTTGAAGGAATGGATGGTGTAACGCATTTATAGATGCGGCGAACCAAGGATATTTGGGAAAAATTGCTTGGCGACAAGCTTGCCTGGTGTATTTTCAAACTAGGAAAATGGAGTTTTATTTGAGATTGATTTCGGTGCGTGTGGGCGTTCAATCGAAGGTTGTTACAATATTTTTTTCATACTAGCAAGGTTATTTAAAATCGACAAGATGGTTAAGGCAGTTAAGAGAATGAATGCTGATTAGGACGCTGTGTTCAATTCAAGAAAGATAATGTTTAAAAGTGAATGTCGAAGCTATTTTGTATGATTGAATGATTATCATTGGGTAAGGATTGACGGGGCTATTTTTTCAAATACGCCTTAAATCGAAGAATGATCAGCTTTTCAGAGTTTATGAACACATTCCGTGGCAAAGTTGATTATATCTTACGACCTTGCAAGTTGGAAGCAATGTCTATAAGGAAATGAAAAAAAAAACTGTTCAAACGCTTTTTCAAGGTGACTTTAAAGATACATTGTTAGCAAAAATAAAAAGGTGATCCAGGACCCATTAAGTATTGGAAGCAATATAAATTGCATGGATTCATTTGGCTCAAAATGAATTTTTATCGCTACCAGTTTGTCACAAATCATTTCATTAGAAACTAGCTCATGAAGCCAGTTTTCTTGCTTCATCCTATCCCAATTGTCGGCTGAAAAAAAAATCGTCCTGTCAGTCTTTTGTTCACACAACTGGCAATCACAGCTCAACGATACATTTTCAATTGCGCGATCGATTGTCAATCAAAGTCTCGACAAATCGCGATTTCGTGACGTGCCTCGATTTTCCTAAAAAGATGACAAAGCCGCCACTCAAAGTAATTACCGAATCGATTACCGTTGTCATTGCAAATGCCAGTGCGCCACCCCTAGATATCGGGGATGTTTAGAAAATAGCCTCTTTATCGATGGCTAGGTGAGTAGGTGGGTGCGAAATGTAATTTGGCATGGCAAATTGTTTGACAAGGTTCTTCGCAAAGACTCGCATTAACACACGAATTCGCCGGACGCATCCCCAGGGGGCGGGGGGGGGTGTGGTTTAACAAATCCTTTTTGGCCATGGAACCAAGCTGATTCATTGAAAATTGTTTGACTAGTCGAGATGGTTTGGGCTGGAAAGTTATCGTTAATGTACACATGACACCTTCACAAAGTATGTGTGCTAATCATAAGTGCACGGTCGATGGTTGTTAATGCGTTAATGGTCTTGTGGGCGTCCTGTGATAAGTTTCCATTAGGTTCATATCATTTTGAATGTCAAGGATGATACGACGACATAAATCCTTTAAATTGCATACGATAAATAAATAAAGAGTCACTTCGAATACTTGTTTTACTAAACATGCTTAAATTTTTTGCATTGAAATTTCTTCCCAAAAAATTCACTTCCCGGACACTTCATGAGATTATTATTTAGAATAATCACTTTATTCGACATAGGCGTGATTTTCAAAGCACAATAAAATCTATAGATTATTTCAAATTAAAAAACCTATGGATGAATTTCAGCAGATTTAACACCAACAAATGTATCTTCTGGGCTGCGCATTTTGGCCGATTTCCAAAACTTTAATGAAATATTCATTTATCTGTGATAAATTTAATAAAATCGTCTTTCGGCAAATACGATCATTTGCATATGTTTTCCTTCTTCTTTGGATAAATATGCTTTTTGAAAAAATTGGTTTATTTTATTAAATAATCTGAATGGGTTCATTTGTGCATATCTTCCTTGGATAACAATTTGAGGCTATGTCGTTTAGTACAAAAATAAATCTAAATACTAATTATCACAATTCAGACGAACATAGAGACAATAAATTTTGCTAGTCGTGACACTCAAAGATAAGGACGACGAAAAAATGGCGATGTGATGGTCAATTTTCAATTAAATTTGAACAAAATTGCAAAACTTGCTACACATTAGGAGATATGTCTCAGCAATTTATTATATATATATATATTTATTTAGCGATTTATCACACAGTCTCATGCTATCTTGATACGTGTCTCAACAATCATGAATGGGAGACAAGAAACGATACCGATCCCTGAGACATGTCTCGCAATCTCTAGCAGGTTTTATACTTTAATTTGATTTTCATGAACGTTTTACCTACATTTTATCTTGACATAAATTGTTCCAAAATTATCCATTTCCAAATTTTAACATTATTTACTATTTTTTTCGTAATAACAAAAAACCAAAAACATATGGAACCGACCAGTAAATCAAGTTTTATTTATATTCAAATGAAAAATTGTATCGTTCATGCATGACCATCCCATCGTCAGGCATGTTATCCTTGCTGTCTGCATGAATGGTGGAGGAGAGGTTTGTTACCATAAAAAGCTGACTTTTTCTACGTCACTTGACCATCTTTTTGATATTTCTTTGAGTTAAGAAACTACTATGAAAGCCATTCGAGCACGATAACATTCAATTATTTTCTCGTTAACAAGATGCTTTATGCTTACGGATATCCTATGTGAAAAATAACTGCGAATAATACAAACCAGATTATATGGTCAACACGTATAGTCCTATCAAGTTGTCAGGATAACCAAAATACATTTCATAAAATTTTAATGATAAGATGTTTTTACTGTTGGTACAGAGGGTGGAAGAAATTCAATTTTGAGGATGATCTATATAATAGTTATGGTTGAAACTTGTTTTTCTCGTGGATAAAATGTTTATTAAAATTATTTTTTTCTCTATGCAGAAATTGTCCAATAAAATCTTAATCAATTTGTTTGAGCTACTCCACTTCGATTTGGCGTCAATTTGGGGTAAAAAAAGAAATTAACGAAATAATCTACATTTAATCATAAAGCATAATCACGTAAAATTACATAAAATTGAGGTTAATTTATGCATGTATTGCGGTCCTAAAATCCTGGCAAAAACTTTATAAAATTTAGATAGACAGTTTTCAAGCTTTAAAACATTGAAAAATATGAAATGCTCTGGAAAAATATTTGTTTCAAGGTCGGTTAAAAATTCACTTAAATTTTTAAAATTTGATCCTTGTCTATTTCATGTTCAAATTAACCGTTCTGAAGTTGGTAGAGATTTTTGTATACTTTTGAACTGATTTCCTTATAAATATCTCAAAAATGAAACAATTTTCTAACTATTGACTGAATTTCGCCCAAGGTGGATTCAATCGATTTTCAAAATTTTAGTTCTAGTCAGCATGAGCCGCACAAAGGTGGAGAGGAGAAATGATCTTCACCTGGTGCATTTTCGAAGATGGAACCAACTTACTATTACGTTCAAAACGGGGCTGAAATCTCTTTTATTTGCATAAAAGGTTCAGTCAAGAAAAACACGACAAACCATAGAGAATTCACAGGACGGTTGAAAACTTGAAGAAGTTGCTGTCACAAAGAGAGGCGGGAACTAGATACTGATATTCAGTACGTTTATTTCTTAAGTAGACCTTATAAGGTATTGAAAAGTTTTCAAAGGTCCCGACTACAATTGATGAAAATAAGAACTATGACATCATTGAGTTGAAATGTTTTAGTTTGGAAACATTGGTTATGAAAAGGATTGAGAAGCAATGTGTGAACGCAAGGATATATCTGAGTTGAAATTGTCAAAGTATAGTTGCGCTGTACTATTAAAAAAATGTTTCCTACAATTGATTTTTGAGAACGAACCAATAAAAATAATTTATTGCAAAGCGAATAAACCATATGAAATAATATGATGAATCAGAAACAAACATATGCAAGATTCAAATGAATTTAATCATTTTTGGAAGAGTTAAACAACGAGAGAATATAGTATTGGTGTAGTCTTTCCATCGACTGGCTTAAATATTTTCCAATTGACGATTGATACATAGAAGTTGGATATATAATTCTGCAGTATGCAAGAATAATTCCTAGATTTGGCTTTGAGCAAAAATAGAATTTATCTTGGGAAATTCGAATCAAGTTAATGCATAAAATTATTTCCAAATTGGAATCATGAAATACGCAAATGGTAAAAATTTCAAACAATCTATGTTTTTTTATTGATGGCAAACTACAAGAGAAATGTCCATGCTCAAACCAATCATAAATGTCAGTTAAACAGTTTTTAAATAAAACCACAGATAATACACACTTTTTTATCATCAATACTATTTTATCTCCTGCCTCGCAATTTGAATTTGATTTAAAGATTTATGATTTAGTTTTATGAAACCAAGCAACCAAGTTAAACCAGGGCGGATCTGTGAAAAAACGACTACATTTGGCCGTTGAGAGGGGGCACACTGTTTTTGGCGGGAAAAGTTGTGGAATAACTCGTTTAACAAGAATTAACTTATACTCCCTCTCAAAAAAGTCGGAAACATAAAAAAAACGAAATGTTTAAAAAAAATTTAAAAAAATTATTTTTTTCCTATTTTATGATATTGTAAAGATTTCTTAGGCAAAATATGAAGGTCCTGAGTGCATTTTAAGTGGTAAAACAAAATTAAATGAAAAAAGGATTTCTCTCGGTTTTCTTATATTTATTGCAATTTTGCGGCAAGGGTTACATGTTTTAAGATTTTAACCAATCATATCTTATAGAAAATTTTATTACGCAACTTTTATTGTCACTAAACTTTGACCTAAAATTAACCGTTTTAAAGTTCGGAGTGAGAAAAATAGGAAAAAATGATTTTAAAAAAATATTAAACATTTAGATTTTTTTAATGTTCTCGACTTTTTTGGGAGAGAGCAATAAGTCAATTATTGTTATACGAGTTATTCCACAATTTTTCCCGCAAAAATCAGTGTGTACCCCCCTTAACGGCCAATTGAAAACCGATCCGCCCTGGTCTAAGTTTCTACAAATTAAATATAATGATGATAATACAATGATAAAAGTTTGGTGAATCCTACTAAAAAAATTTTTAGGTCATTGATATTTCGATAAGAGATAAATTTTCACTTGTTCGCTTAGTTGAAACAAACATTTCGAAGGAACAAAAAAATCAAATTGCCAAGTATTATCCTTTTCTATCTTGGTACGAAATGAAAATCCTAAATCATTGCTAATATAAACAGGTGAATGCCCTATTTGCACCCTTCTTTCATTCCATTAAACACATCCTTCCATCCATTTCCATCATCCATTCCCTTGATTATCTTTTCACATGTGCCAGATTTTACCTGGTCGGTGAAAAAGGCAAACAATCCCGAATTCGAATCCAGGACATTCATTGGTTTTCATGTAAGGCTTCCCTCAGTGAATTGAGGTCGATTTTGTGGATTCGATTTGGACATGCAGTGGCACAACTCCACCCAATTCGACTAAAACAATCTCAGCTGATTGAATTTAAATAATTCCACCTAAATATACTTTGTGGACGCTCTGGGATTGCTTAATCGGAACTGTATGCTACAGGATGTCAACGAACAATTGTGAATAGTTTGTCAGTTAAGCAAAGTCATCCTGTTCCCGGCAATTGCTAGCAAATCGATTGATGTTTCATGGAACGACTGCATGTGAGGCTCAACTCCGAAGGATTCGTGACAAACAAGTAATTGAGCGAATTACGAGTTTCTATAGGTGTGTCCTGTTCTATAGTTAGTGCGCATATAGGGTCGTGTGCATGAATAGTTAAGTCTTAAATAGTTTACAATGTTACCCGTTTGCATAATCTGCAGGACAAGAGTGACTTGAAATTGCATGCATGAAAATTATATGCAATTTGCTTTGGAAAGTGGTTGATAGTAGTATTGGGATGGATATGAAAGGACCAACTTATCTAGACAATACATTTTTCAGCCAATCCCTCTTCTTAAGTGCGTAATGAATAAACTATGCTTGAAAACAAAACAATTATGAAATGTTCCCATTTCTCCGCCGCTTTGATCGTAAGGAGATACATTCTTTACTAATATTTTTTTAGTGATCGGAAAAAACAATAAAATTATGAAGTCCCGTCCATCGATTGCAATCGTTTTTCCAAGCAGAAAAAAAAATTTTGTCACTTTATTCGAATGAAATCTATGAATTACTCAAGTCACGTAATAGATATAAACAGTTCAAAAACTCTTTCAAATTATTATCCTTCTAACCTTTTGTACAGTTTGGTAATAGTTATAAACACAAACACGCTTGGTGGAAATAGAAAAATTGAAATAACCTGAACCGATAAAATGGAAATGCACCCTTTTTGCTTAGCACGGCAGTAGTACTCGTATATTTTCACGTAAACCATTTAAAATTTAGGGTCCTTGGGGAAACGAGACAGCTGCAAATCGCCCCATGATTAAAAAAAATTAAAATTACACGTAAGGCGGGTGCTTCGTGGTTACTTTTCCAAACATTTTCAACACGCACCCACATTTATTTCAAAAGCTTTTAGGCCTTAGGTATTTTATGATGTATTTTCGATATCCCTTTATTTCAGAAGCTTGTCAGATCTTTGGGATCAAACAGATATTTACAGCTTTCTGAAAATCCTAATTGCATATACTCGACAGGCTCGACACGAAGAATTTCATAAGAAATTCGAGCAATTCAAGGAACACGTTTGACACGTCACACATGAAAAGGATATGTCCCTCAACAGGATGTTGATGATGATATGAGTGGATGTGGCGAATGTTGAAAGTTGCTAAATTTTATTTTATGTGTTTGGGTCGTTATTTACTATAGCTAAGCTTTTATGTAGAGAAATGCGATAAAAATTTTATGGATCCCATTTTTTTCTTTTTTCGAGCACATCATACTTGTGTGTATATTCCGATGGGTACAATAAGTTGACGACTTGTTTGTGTGTTGATGAAAAGGTGCTTGTCGCAATGAAGAACTTATGACTTTGCTGGACAAAGATTTCGAACTACATTTTTATGTGGTGAAACATAAACATAGCAAAATATAGGCTTATAATAGTATTGTTGCCATGAAATTGCTTTTCTATGGTAAAAATTGTGGCGTGTTGGAATAATGCTCTTTGGAATTTTTGATATTTTTGTTAGTAGGAAATCGTTTCACGCTTTGCCTAACACTGTCTTAATTTTCAAAATTTTCGACTCATTACAGCAAAGTTTAGCGAAAATATTTGGATTACAAGAAATATAGTCAGCAACTTATAAAAAAAAACGTCAATTGAATTATTTGACAATCAAGGCAAGGATTCCTGCAATTTGTATTGATTGTCAACGAAAAGTAGATTTTAACCTGTTTTGGTAATTAAAGAAAATGTGGCGATGTTAATAAGATTAGAGTATAAGAACAGGAATTCACTTCAAGATGCGGCAATTCGCATAACAGAGAATATATATCTCCCACCAGTTCATCATAGAACAGAACATATTTTTCAAATTATTAATCACTGACTATTGCAACAAACTAATGAACATTCTATATGTGCTTTAGAAACAGAACCAAATTCAAGACGTTAAACATTTTGGGACATGAACAATGGCGTCAAATCAAAATAATCGAGAAAGCTGGTTCGATTTGTGTGAAGCTCACCATATACAATAAACTGTAAAACATTAAAATCACTTTCAAAAATTTGCAAGTAAAAGAGTTGCAAGTTGCACTAAATTTGCCAAAAATTCGAATGAATAAATTTAGCTTACATTCAATTCGTTGGCCTATGATTTCCTTTGGAAGTTATTTATCCTAAAATTTCGATGAATTTGAGGTCAAAATTTTAATAACTGCTATCGAATTTTTTTAACATGATTATCTTCAGTGGTCGAATAACAGTGGCCGGCTATTGCGCTTGATAACTGATGCTTGCATACGATTTTTGTTTGTTTATTTCTTTCTCAGAAAGAAGTGTTGCTATCCTGATAAATAGCGCGAGTATGGTTTTTGTGTGTGGTGACAATTGCTTTAGGTTCTACCTCGTTAGTCTTTCACAGAGCAGAACGACCGCATTGACCTGCAGATAAGGCTAGATCAAATATATCTTCAAGAATAAACCCCACCCAAAAAAATATTATACAGCTCTCTAATACTTGGGTTCTACAAAGCGAAGGCTGACACTAATTTCTTCAAGATATACAATTTTCAAAACACATTGATGAATTTTTATACTGAACAGAAATTTCCACGAAATCAGATACATATATCTTACACCTTCTTAGACCTCATTCAACGTTTCAAATGTTCAACAAAACTTTCTGAAAACAATTATTGTAAGAACATTTAAAACCAACAATTCTGATAAAATTCATAATATTTTGAATATATTTCTTACAGCTTATTACCTTTGACCCGAAAAAACATAAACTTTTCCAACATTAATAAAATACTTTGCAACTTTCAAAACCAAATCCAAATGTAATTATTTTTCTAAACGATTTGAGAGTTTTACAGGCTTGGAATTTAGCAAAGAAAGAAAGCTTTTTTGCACACAAACGAAACACGAGAATGGAGTCGATTTTAAATTAGAAAGTTTGTACGTAAAGAGTCATTTAGATGATGCTATTCATTTTCATTTTCTAATTGAAAATGAGTCTAAAGAATTTGCCTAGCTAATCGTATTTTTATGAATCTTTACTGGGTGCTTCATGAGCTTTCATTTATTTGTAGGCATTTCAATTGCCTTTTTATAGGATATTGTTGCAATTAAGAAACAAGTACGGTTTGATGATGATACCGCGTATTTTGACTTGTTTTCAGTTCTTTATTATGAATTTACTTGAATTTAGTTGAGGGCAATTATTTTGCTAGTTCTGTATTGAGTTCAACTCAAGGCAATCATGATTTTCGATCAACCATTCTTCTACTAAAAGCGAAAGTATTTATGAAAAAGGAAATAACCAATGAAAACGTTATTTATATAACTGCAAAATCGCAGATGTAAAAATATTTCAAGCTTAGACTATAAGGATCTAACTTCACCTAAAGGTCTATGTAGGCTACGGTACTGCTTTGCAAAAGATTGGCGAGCCGCAACTGAAGAGGATGACATCCTCCATTCTCCATATTTTCCTTAAATGTTTGCATTTCTATACTGACAGAAAATGAACTGAATTTTTCTTTGGGAATAATTTTAATACAGAAGGAAGGACCAAGCTCACATTTTATTGGCGATTATTCCTCAAGTATGTTTTATAAATCTTTCGCAAAGAGAGGCCAAAAATAAAAAAAATATTCTAGAATTTTCATCTTATTCATATTTTTGTTCAATCTTGTTCCTTATTGATTTCAAAATGTTGCTAAATATAATTTGCCTATTAAAAAACTCATCTCCAAGTCAGCTTTCTTCGTTAGTAATTAAAGGTAAAATGTGAGTTCTTACCACTTGAATCATATATACATATCACCTCTTTAATTTATACAAAATGCAGATAATCTTACCAAATAACAGCATCCGTTTGATATATCACTTACCTGGAAGATAAGAAAAAAATGTGAATACTAGTCTTAAATAACAGACGACATAGATGCATTATAATGTACAAAAATTTAAAAAATATCACCTTTTTCCATTCAGTTTGAATCTATTAGTTTTTCAAAGTATTAATTCAAGTTTCGAAATGATTTTTCATGTAAGAAAGTATGAACAAATGAATGATATGATTTTTGATTTTCGCTCTTTCCTAACTTAAAGTTTTTTATGTGTAAACGAGATTGACCTGCACAATTTTAAGCAAATTAAATCGTATTTGCAAGAGCTATGACAGTGCATTGTCCACAGATATTCAAAGACGGAACATTAGACATGGGAGATGCTTTATTTATGTGATAAAAGTGTGATAAGTTTAGATTAGTATGTGGAGGATTTGATCGATAAACATAATTTGTTTCAAACTCAATAAGTGAAGGCCTAAAATCGAAGAATACGATTGACCACTAGAAAATCGTTGAAATTATACCTTTTTGGCGCGAATTTTTTTTTTCGTTAAATTTTTGAAAATATTTTCAATTGACATCATCCTAAAAACCTGAGGAAACACACAATTACTTCGAAGATGGATGCTAATTATCAAAATTTATATATATTTATATATCTCCAAAATCATGGCTCCCACAAGGAAGTTTAATATGGCATACTTGTGGAGAATTCAATTTGCAGCAAGTCGTGCATATATCACTTTTACGTGATATCAACCATAAAAGAGTTACAAGCCTAAAACGACATTCATTGTTTTCACTTTAACCTGAAGACACATTGGAAATAACTTGAAGGCAGTTTTGTCGCAAGCCATTTGCGGTATTGATTGTTTTCATCGCCGTATGCTGTAC
Source organism: Oxycera nigricornis (assembly GCA_963942545.1). Taxonomy (NCBI): domain Eukaryota; kingdom Metazoa; phylum Arthropoda; class Insecta; order Diptera; family Stratiomyidae; genus Oxycera; species Oxycera nigricornis. The sequence goes on along the minus strand of OZ012663.1, from coordinate 11,435,353 downwards.
GTTGTTCTACCCTTTTTGGGTGTGGTTTTTGACTTGTAATTTTTTTTTATTATCGACACCACGTAAAAGTGAAGTATGGAATACGTGCTAACAATTATATTCTACGCAAGTTTGTCATACACAACTTCCTTGTGGGAGTCACGGTTTTGGAGATATGGTGGTGTCCCATTTTCTTTTGTTTTTAAGATGAAGCCCAGATGCCATGAGCTGCGACCCCAGGAAATTGAACTTAAGCTAACTATACCATTGCCCACGCATTGCAATAAAAATTTCTCTGCCCTTTGAAAATACACGGTTTACGTCAAAATTCTGATGTTTTGACTGGACTATAAACATAAAACCTCAAGAGAGAAAAAGGGGATTCACTGAAATTCCACGAGCTATAATACTACGACAGGCGATGACGAACTGCAAAATTTCGAAATTGATCTTTTGGTAGTTAATTGACGCTTCCATACCAAAAAAAAGGTAAATATTTTTGGGGATGTTGGCCAAAACTGAACAGACAGCTCCTTGTGATGCCTAAATTCAACCTGCGCTGGTAGTGAGGAGTATAGAGCACCATATTTTTGCCTACTAACGGGAGGCGAAAAACCAGTCCTAGTATTTACTAATAAATACAAAAATAGGAGACCGAGGCTCAATTTAGAACTGTTTGCAATGGATTATGATGATTTTTTCGACCATTTTTCACAATACGCTGAAGATTTCATTTTACATGCTCAACTCAAAGAACCTACTATCATTTATAGGATTCAACTTACATCCATCCATCTGTTCACGCAAATCCAAGAAAATTTTATGGTTTTTCATCACAATCCCATGTTACATTGGATCCTATCTTTTTCACGGACCGAAGCAGGGAGGAAATAAGACGAACGTTCACCTTCTTAGCCGTGGGGAGCATTTCATCCGCTTGAACGCATGTTTTATGTAGCAGCTAGTGAAACCTGAAATCATTTTGACTGTAGTAATACCACTATTTTCGAATTATGCACGGGCGTTCAACATTTTCACCTGGCGCTACATAATTTTCCATTCAACTAAAATAATTTTTCGCTGACCTCTTCACACAATCTACCGAGCTACCTTTAGCGTTTGCAACAAAAAATGAAACAAATCCAAGCGAAATTCTACCATTTTAAAGTGCTCTCTGGACAACCATTCTTTCGCTCGATTTCAAAATATTCTTTCGGTCGAGTAGCACAGCCAACCGGGCATATATAGCCATCCACCCCACAATATCTCCGGTTTCACTTCATATCCATTATCTGGAGATGAACTTCGCCATTTTGTAGATATTTAGTGTACTCTTGGGAATGACATTGCATACTCTAGATAAATGCGAAGTGATGGTAACTGGACGACAAGTTAACTAGAAATTACAGTCGACTATCGAAAAAAATTGTTTGTTCTCTTTTCGACTTGGAAAAGTTGTTGGCAATGCTGAATATCGAGACGAACTGTGGACGCTTGATGATTGATTCATTTGTCGTCGGATCGATTTTTTCATCGATATCACTTCAGCGGATAGGATCTGGAGATATTACATAATCATGGAGAGTGTGGTACACAACATTAAGTTCAATGAATCGTTGCCTTCCTTCCGTCAAATGACCTCAACTATGCTGCATGAGCCGTTTCATCACAGACTGTGTCTAATGGTTAGTAATGAAAGGAGGCTATATTTAGCCTCCATCATGTGGGAGTATGCAGACGCAAGGATCTAGTTTCAGCGGCGTCAGAATATTTCCATCGACCATCCTTCAATGGATCACGGACGCATAGACACACTCGCACAGCCTATAGGAATACTTTGTCATCATCCTGATGAAGATGTGGGCGGTAGAGATGGCCTTCAGCGTCCACCGAGACTTGGTGTGCTGACTTGCCTATGACTCCATGAAATTTGTTCGTAATATCCTTCGAGGATGGAGGTTAGGGAGCTGACGTGATGACCCCTAGATTGTACGCCTTGAGCTCTCGTTAGTGTATCGGCGTCAAATTGATGATTTATGCACAGGCGGCAATAAAATGCGCCTTGTAGCCAGGCAGAAGAAGAAAAACTGAAAAACTTGATGAAATTCTTGAAGACTTTGAAGACAGGATGTCCGCATACAGCGGCAAATATCGCCAGGAGAACGGGTTGACATGAATTGATGAATTGCTTGGAAATATTCAGAGAAAAACATCTATAAATGATGAGAAAGTGAAATTCGTCAAAAAAACAAGAGACAGTAAAATAAGGTTGAGGTGTAATAAGGCCTACCTACGAAAAATCGAAAATTGTGTTCTTTCTTCTACCTTTTTTGTCAGTAGTTTTTTATCGGAATGATAAATATTATGAAGGCATAACGAATGTCAATAAGAATAATTGAATATTTGGAATGATATATTTAAACTGGATTTACATTCTAGATTCATTGATTTTCGAATAATAAAATATATCAATATATCCCAGTCTAGAATACCTTCCAAGTGATTTCATTTCTTCAAGCAAAATTTTGATTAGCCTTAATCAGATAAATGTTTTGAAAATGACTATGACTATGGGTTATTTGTTTCATCGAATCAATAATCTGATGCAGGCAATTCTACTACCAAAGAATGCAAACGGTCAATAATATATAGCCAGCCATTCTAATATATCATAATCCTGGCCAATGCAATAAATATTGTTCGAACGTTATTTATGTTTTTTTTTCTGTGAAAATTTTACAGCTGTGAAGATCAGTAAGGCATTGAAATCAAATCAAATGTAAGAGCAATCGGAATAATTTTTTTGGAAGAGTGCTTTACACATTTAGTATGAAGCACGTTCACATTCGTTTTCCCTATTAAAAAAATAAATGGTTAGACTAATTTGTAAATACTTTCGTATCCAGGAGCGTTTTCATAAATTTCGTATGCATATATAATACAGTTTATCGGCTGCCCTTAATAAGTACTAGCAACATTTGAATTTAGAGTCAAAAAAATCGATAATGACGTTAGACACAAATCAATGACAAATTGTTGGACTTTTACTTTTTAAGGAGACCACGGAAATTGAGAAATTCGTTTTGGATTTAGATGATTTAAGGTTTTGAAGAAAACGACATAACACATCCTCGTCTAGAAGTTTTGGAATGACTTCATTCTATTTTGGGAGCTATTTGTCCTGGTCAACACTATTGACTATTGAATATCAAGAACTTGAATATTCTATGGGTAAATAAATGCCTGGCTGTCTCAAGATAGTTTCATTCATACATTCTTTGATTGAGACTGTGGTTAATTTAGAGGGGCTAATAATTTCCGATCAAATGAATATGCAACTTTCATGCTGATAAAGAAACTCTTCAAAATGCCATCTCATGGTTGGTTGGTTGTAGTGGCACCCCTATTGATCAAAAGATGGCTCACTTATGCCCAAGTAGGCACATTGTGATACCACAGAAGATTATGACGGCTCTATAACCTAGCTGGGTATGGTGAGAACCATTTCGAATCTCGTATGAAGCCGGATATGCAGCCGATGTTCAAATCAGCTACTTCCGTGAGGCTTTCCAGGAAGGGTGAGCCTAAGATTTTCATGCGTTTCCTGGACAGTGCTTGGCATTCGCACAGAAAATGTTGGATTGTCTCTTCCTCTTCTTACGATCTGCAACTTCGGCAGAAATCTTTCTGCGTGTCTGCCAATTAGACAATGCCCCGTCAGTATCGAAACGACAGAACTCAATGTTTCACGACTCGTGTTGAGGAGCTTCTTGATGCGTCTGGGATTCAGTGCGTTCCAAGTTTGCCTGGTTGTCCTGCAGCTTTCCTCCAGCAACCAGGCCCTATTTGCAGCCTTCATGTAATGCTGCCTAAATCCCAGCTTTATGGAAACTAGAGGTTGGCCGACTTGGGGTGTGAGTGTATACTCCTGGAGCTTAGTGCCAGCTCTCGCTAAGGCATCCACTTCAATGGAATACAATCCATGTCAAAAAAATGCATTTAAATAAATTATAAGGTCAAACACACTGCAATCACACCAAGGCCATAAACATAGCACTTTGCATCGACTCTTTAACCATAAAACGCCATACATGGTTTGATCATGATATCAGCAACCATACTTTTACAAAAGCCTCCCAGATAGAAAGGCACATCATTTCTTCTAATTTCCCCTAAACAGCAAGGAAATGAGTTGAGTTTCCATTTTTATGATATCTTTCACATACATTCCCACCTTCGCTCAACTGCCCTCATTTCCACGGCAAACATATTTCCCCGTCAAGAAAGTGCATCTGACATCGTCTAGGAAATATCTCAAGGACTACTGCACCCTGGCTACCATTCTTCTTCATTATGGTCTAGTTGCAATGAAAGAGTGGATTACTCAAGCCAGAAACGGCAACAACAACAATACCGAGCGATGAACAAAAGAAATATTGATCCCTTGCCATGTTCAGCAGCTGAAGTGGGCAAACCTTTCGGATAACACCAAATCCCTTTTAGTCAAGACGTCAAGCCTGCTTGTTTTTCGAACAATAACTCGGCAAAAAGTCGGCCAATGACAACTACATTTATGTATGTAGGAGGACGGGGTGGAAAAAAACTTAATAAACTAGTGAGGTGGCCGAAGGAATAGGGATTTATTTTTTGCGTTTTATTCCTTTCCATGATTTTAGTTCAAGCGTAAACAGGAAATCATGTGTTAGTGCATGTTATGTATTGGAACAGTTTGGACACCCTTGGCCAACGAACAAACTTACGACAATCGATTTCAACTTAAACAGCCACTTGCTGATTTTTCGATAGTTTATATATAGAGAAGGTAAGGGTTCTGCTGGTAAACTTATAGCAAAATAAATACACATTAGGTTTTAAGCAAGATAGATATCAAGAAGATTCTTGCTACAATACAGGGAGTTCACAGTAATTTTTCAACTTATCATATATGGCGCGGTCGTCTCTCTTCTCGTCAATTACAGACACATTTACACATGCTGGAATTTTCTGAAAAACTTTGATTATCTGGATTGTCGTTTGTATGTTCTAAAATTGTGGAAACAGCGTGACGTAGAGCTTCTTTGAGTTTTCTTCACAGAATTGTGGACCCATACATTTTCCCTCAGACAGGAATACGCCCTTCATAGAGCGACTGTAAAAGAACCGATGGTGTACAGTTCTTTCTCCCATCAAATTGGATTTTTTTTCTATACTGAAAAATAAAATAACCGATGGTGTTCAATTCTTTCTCCCATTCTATTAAATCTTTATCAATACTGAAAAGAACGATCCGTTGGGGGTTTCTTCGTATTTGCAGATTTTGCGGTTTGTTTCAATTTTCTTCAGCGCTTCGCCGGTTTAAAAGGAAAATTTAGCCTGTTCTTTCTTTGCTAAGTCTCGACTGCATGTAATACAATAGAAAGTTTCCCCAAACATTAGCAAAGCGCATTCGCTGGTCCTTGTCTAGGTGAGCTCGATTGCCTTTTGCGATTTTTGCTGTGACATAGTTTATTATTCTTCAGAATATTTTTTCACTTACTTTGCATATTCCAAAGTATTTTTTTGTTTCCCTGCACGAATTGCTCATTTTTGATTTCTTTTGGATATACATACAGTTGGTTTGTCCCCTGCACTCTTTATTTGTAATTATCCAATTTCACACTTACAATCCACTATTGGAACAGAGAAACAACTAGATATGTAGATTATTTGAGATCTTCGCTGTGGGTGGTATAACCTGCAAAAGCTCATGGAACAAATTGGCAAGGAACATTGTGTTATTTAATTTGCTTGGTTAACTCCGCATTAAACAAAATAATCTCCGAAATTTTTAAAAATCAATTTTATCAATGAGCGTTCTTTGGAAATGATGACAGAAAAATAGATAGTTGGACTATACTGTTCACATTTATATTTATATGCTTATTCAAAAAAAATGTGAAAATGTTCAACTGAATGCGAAGAGCTTATTTGATAAATTAAGAATCATAAAGCTTCATTTCCGAGAAGACGTTTTGGTGGAATTCGATTCAGAACTGAAATAAAAAGTTAATTTACATACAACGATATCAAACCGTGCAATCTCCCTTAATTTTTTTTCTTTTAGCGGGTGAAAATTAAGGATCATGTAAATCCAACGTCAAATACGAATCTCACAGATTTTTTAACCATTAACAGAGATATAAGAATTCGACACCGCCAGGCACTACCATTCTATGTTGACGTACTGAATTGAACATCTTATACGCAAACTAATCCCACTTAACCCACCACTCCCTCAGAGAATCTTCATTCAAGCATTTAACATGAAACCAATTTCCCGAAAGCACGAAATCTTTTCCCATTGCTTACTTCTTTCTCTTTTCGCAAGTACGTTCCTAGCGCAAGCCAGGATGTGGTTTAGCAATCGGAGGGTTGTCCGCCCCTCATCGATTTAGGCTTATCCATAAGCAGGTGATTTCTTCGAGAAAGGAAAACTGAAAAGCTTTAATGAACGGTTTCATGTAGCAATAGCATTTGTGACGCTTGATTTATCGTCTGCATTGCGAAGACTGGGTAAGCAAAAAATTATTTATTCGACACGAAGGACACAACTCTTTTCCTTATTACGAAATTGGCGTTTTCCATCACAATGCGGAACATAATTCAAGCACTCTGGGGAAAAGTTTTCATCATGCCGAATGATTCGCGATCGGAAAAATAATGATTATGCGGCAAAAATTGTGTAATAAATTAAAGTTTGACTACTTTGGTAATGTGATGTGAACAAATTTAAGACAAATGGCATGCGATTTGAAATTGTTTACACCCATAGGTCTTCTAAAAATTATATCAAAGTTCAAAGGAAATTTTGTTGTTTGACTACTATCAAATACGACACATAAGTTTCCTTCTAAGAAGCTTAGTTAAAAATCCACTTCTTCCGCACAATCGTAAATAAAGAAACGCAACAAACAAAAAGCTTATGAGCCATGACCATGCGAACAAAACAATTTTATAAACGGTGGCACCAGCACGAAAATGATGTAACATAAATAAACTCTCTTTGCATTGAAACTCAAATCGGTTGCCACAACCGACATCTAAAAGGATATCAAAATTCAAAGACAGGCATTCAGATCCATCTAACCAAAATATATATTTTACGGATGAATAATTTGACGTGAATTGTAAGATATTTTGGGATTTAAATTAAGGAATAGTCATCGCCATAATTTATCGTATTTTAGCACAAGTTAGCAGATTTTATCAGTCTTTGGATATAATATTATCTTCTGCGAGTTGAATCTTCATCAAATGTCCTTCCTCTATCAAACCTGATATAGTTTTTATGATAGATAATAATAATAATAAGTTCGAGAAACATTATCTGTTTAGGCAGATAAGTTGCTTGTGATAAAACAAAACTATTTCGAGTAGATAGTTTTATCGAAAACATTCAATTCACTGTATCTTTAGTTCAAAGTGCACTATGGCAGCAGTGATTAGCTCACATAGATAAAACAATTTGTGTACACGTTTCGTGGAGTCAATAGTTTTCATTAGAAAATCGTATGAATTTGAGGTTTTTAACTGACATGAATAGAAATAATGAAATGAATGGAAATGTTTTAAAAATTATATCCGTAGTCTTGAATGGAAGGATTTGATAGTTAATAGAAAGTATTATAAAAGATATTCAACTTTTGGTCTTCATTCAAGCTAAGTCCGAGTGGAACGCACGCATGATGCCAAATTTTCTAACTGAATGTCTTCTTACGGTGCTAAAATCAATGCAAAAAAATAATAAGAGCGATTCATTTAATAAAATATAAAGAAGAATTTGAAATGGATGAACGACGAACAGAAAGTCTACACTTTTCTAAAGCCAAAACGTCGACGAAAACTTTATTCGCATGAAATTTACGAAAACTAAATAAAATCACAAAATTCTTTGCGCTGAAAGACTAACATACAATCCACAATTTTAATGACAATTTTAAGGCTAAAACTTGTATTGATTATTGGTTGCATAGTATGGAAAAACTAGCATTGATAGCCGCCATTAATCATAACCCTCATATTTTAATAATAAACGAAAAAACACGTTTGAAATTTAATAAACAAAGTGTTGTATTCGTTTTAAGGTACTAGTCCACTTTATAAATTACAAAAATGGATTTTTTTTGCATTTTTGGACTCCTTAGAACTTCAAAAATGACCACAATTTTTTTCGAAATTCGAAAGTTTATTATATAATTGGTCACTTTGACAGTGTGGGCGTTTTAAGCTCTTTTAGCTGTTCGATCACCTTTCGGCTGCGTAGCGTCTCTTCTATTCATCTTCTCTAAAATACCCGTTTCTTCTATAAACAGTATACATATTTACGACTTTATTGCATATGTTTAGTGTTTATTTAGACTTCTACATATCAATTGCGTGTTTTTAAAAAATGCCTAATTTTTCATTTACACCAAATGTTTGTCAGCGAAATTGAGCAAAAACTTTAAACATGTTTTACGCAGAACAATGTTTTTTAACATGGTAGACAGATAATCTCCGGATCTACTGAACCGAATTTCAAAAACTTCGGTGTGTTTTATTATTACACCGTTATCCACCAGAATATTAGCAAAAACTTGGAAAAAAAATTTCGCGTTAAAAAAACTACGAAAAAAATGGTCGACTTTTGACATTTTTTTCGCAGGTCCGCCTTTTTTTAACTGATTTTTATGGAGAAAACAATGTGTGGATTACGGTGTAATGGACCTTGCTTTTATAAGTGTCGTTTAATTTTTTTATTTCAGATCTACCAATCCATAGATTATCTATCCGCCGTGGAGTAACGATTTTTTCAGAGCTTAATTTCAGCGCCCTCTATAAAACAGAATGATAGATAAGAAATATATCTTGTATTATTCAAATATGAAATAAAACTATAAAAAAATATTCATGCCAATATATGGTAAAGTTTCTGAGAAACAAATGCTTGAAAAATGTTCTTTTTTCGCCTTCTAAATTGGACTGGTACCTTAAATATGTGTACATTTTAAACAAAAAAAAAAACATCAAAATTATTATTACATCAAGATTCCAAGTATTCGGGATTGAAATTCTTTTAAAATTCTCCCATCGAATTAAAAACAAAAATTCTTGCGCTCTCTTTGTGCTGAAAAAAACTCACCTATAAATTTAGCGATGTATATTTTTCGATCTTTCTTCCAAATTTTTTTCCCCTAAATTGTGTCCACTTCAAAACGGTTTGTTGAAGAAATCACAAATTTACTTTTGAACTGGAATTTCTTTGAAAATAACTATTTGACGACATTGAATGCATAACAGTTACTTTTTGAAAATATTAATTAAGTTTTCATGTATTTTTTTGAAATAAAGATTTGCATTCCAGAAGTGGACGAAAATTGTTTAACGAAAATTTTGGAGAAAGTAGAAACGTATTTTCAAGTAAACATTAAATTCAACAATTGTTGCCTTGAATTACTTAACACATATTCAGTTAACTTACAGGACTCATAAATTTTTGAATTGAATCAAGACTCGAACATTTTTCTACATCTGATTGTATAGAAGAAATGAAAAGATTGTATGAAAGATGCATCAATTAACTTGAAACTTGACAGGATTATATACTTTTTTTCAATTTAAACAAGAAATTTTTTAAAAATGATCATTAAATCACAATAGAAATTTATAAACTGTTCAACAATATATCAGACTAACGCTGAATCAAAAGCTAGCTTAATTTATCTGTTTTTAAGTAGGCCTGTTGACTAACATTTTATTTGTTAATAGTTAAAAAATTCTGTGAACGAGGAATGAAAGACTATGAAATATTTTGCTGAAAATTTTTCTAGCAAAAATAAAAATATTGATTTGCATGGCCTTTGCCGAACTGACTGGTTAATTTATAGTTTATTAAAAGTCTTCGTAATTTGCTTACCAAATATAAATATATTATTTATATACGTATTTCGGCTGCTACTTACAGCCTTCTTTGATGATTTTTGGTACAAGACAGTCAACTATATTTGTTTCGCATGAATTTTTTCGAGGATTTAATGCTCAAAGGCTGAGTCTTGATAGTTTGCTGCTGATAAAAGACATTTCAAATTTAACGATGTACTATTTTTGTCGACTGCCAATTTGGTAGTTGTCAGGATACAAGAATTCTACGACAATGTTCTATGAAAACAGAATCAATATTGATTATTTTGATAGAATTCTGTGAAACTGTCGACGAAATGACAATTTTAGTTTCAGTTCGCAGTCATTTATAGTTTCTAGTCGATAGTCAATATTTTTTTTTTCAAATTCAACTCGAGTTTCTTCTCCACTAAAAATTGTTAAGCAGTTTCCATTGTTTTTTTAGATTTTCATCGTCTGCAACGGAAAATTCTTTCCTACCACAAAACACAACCCACTGTAAAAACCACAATTGCCACTTATTATGGAAATTGCAGGCTTGCGAGTCTCCACCCGGAACTCATTTCGAATAACGATTATCCGAAATCCAATCCTTAAATACCTCATGCCCGCCCTCATTGACAATAGGCAATAATAATAATATCAAGAGGCCGTGTGAAGGCCGTCGCTGCGAAGGATACCAAATGATTTTTCCTAGACCTGTTCCACGAATCATTTTTTTTTTGGTTCTCATCTCAACTCGATGATTTTGGCTGTATTTTTCTGGTACATGAATTTTGCGTGGGCATTTTATCCGGGAAATGCTCGATTTCATTTTTATTCACATTCGCGACGGCATCATCATTAACATCCTCTTGGTCGGTTTTCCTTGCATCCAATTCGAATTCGGCATGGTCATATTTTTACGTGGGCGGAGGATGAATTTAGAAACGTTTTCATTGTGCCCATAACCAAGATACGATAGACTTTACCATAAATAAAATAATATAAAACCGAGAAACTTTGATCGACTTTTATGATTGGGCTTGATTTTATGTTCGTCGATTCTCATCATTCGGTCAGGGGTGGAAAGGGTCTTGATTACGCTAAATGAGTTTTTTTTCTCGGGCACGTGATTACAATGAAGTTTTGAGGGTGCAAAGTTTAATGGCTCAGATATTGTTTTATTGGTTGTGGGAGGATTGAGGTATACTCGTAAACGTTTAGCATAACGTAACCATTGTTTTTGAGTTTTTTAATGTCAGAAATGTAGAGAGCCAATTGCATTGGTATGATTTTACAGCGTTTTTTTCGTAATTACTCTTGCAGATTAGCATGCGTACTTACAAGGAAGTACTGGAGATAAATTATTTAACTGATTGAACTGTGTCCTTTTCTCTTCGATTTAGATTCTAAAAAAGTACCAAAAATGGATATCAAATATCAAGAAAATAGGAAATAGTGCAAGGTTTTTAATAGTTATGTTATTTATTTCAAACTATACTCCGAAAAGAATAAATGTATATCTCCGATTGAAATAAAAGAAGGCATTATAAGACTAAAAGATTAAAATCAGGTGTATTTTTTTTCATCGATTACTATTATTTTTTTTAAATATTTTTAAACATTAAAAATATATCGTGGATTTCGTCAAAGTATATCTTTAAGTACGAAAGAAAGCAAAAGCAACTCGATTGTATTTTTATCCGCACAACTAGTGAGTGTTGTATTTGATTAAAATAACCGTCCAGTTTCGTACGAATTCAACTATATTTTTGAGCATATTCCAGTATATGTTTTGGAGTCAATGATGAGTGATGGTCCTACAAAACCAAATTCGGTACCGACTCTCTTTTGAGGAGGTTGACGAGAGTGGTAGCTTAACACTTTACTATTTCTAACTTCACTCAACCAAATCGAAATGCTCTTTTGTAATGCATTCACATACACTTTCAACTAATAAGAGTTACTTCTCAGGTTCATTCTGTAGATGCAAGATCCTTAATAAATATCCAACAGAAATTCAATACTTTCACAGGAAATTAGCAAAAAAATACAGTACGAAGAAATCCTACCACCGTTAGAACGGTCAAGTGAATTCTATCATTTTAATACATCCCACTGAGGAATTTTGAACAATAAGATAGCATATTTCATTTTTTTTAAATATCCAGACGATCAATACCATTTCATCCTCGAATCTTCTAAAAATAGTCCTTGGTCGAATTGCTTTCAATATGTGTTGAAGTGTCTCTTCAAATTCTTATCAATGAAAGCCTGTCAATCGAACCTTTTTGTGGAGAATAGAGAACAAACTCTGCGTGAACGTTGATTGTACAAGTTATTTAGTGCTTCGTTTTGTATTTGATTGAATTACAGCTCATTGACAGAAACCCGCCTAAATTTGGGTAGTTGAAATTTTGAGATGAATTGCTGTATGATTTCATGTCCTTGAAATCGATTAAACAATTCATTTGATGACGCATTTTTAGTTACGAAAATAATCAAATTTGCGTTGGATGTATCTTGGTGTGGGGTAATTGGGAAATCAGTTACATCGTATGTTATGGCCAAAGATCTTTTGTTGCTGCTCTTTTGGTAAAAAAAAAGACAAATTGCTGCTACATTCGTTCTTTTCGACAGCCAGTAAATCCTTTCCAAATAAAACACTACAATTATCTCTACAGCAAATATCCTCAATCGATGGTTGGCTCAAATCACAAGCGATTGTCATACATCCTTCAGAAATATTATTAAGGAGGAAATATTCATGAGCCAAATGTACCATGAAACTATAATTTAAGTCGGAAAGGACACAATCAGTTTAGTATCTGGACATTTCTAGAAAACTAGATGATATAATTCGACGAACAATAACTTCATAAGACAATTGTCTCTTCCTTTACCGAGTTCCTGTATTTGAGACATTGTTGCAGTATCTTTCATTGTCGAGATACCCTGCAGCGATATACATACCTAAAACATTCACCATCTTTCGAATTAAGAACTGTAGATTATTCTGTATGCTTTGATCATTATAACGAAATACTGCATTCTCCGAATAGGTAGACGTCGTACAGAAATCCTTGTCCGGTCCAAACTTCTTGTCCTCGCTGCATCCACTATAATACTACTGTAACGAGGTGGCCTGGAGCGAAGTCAGTTGGAAAACTAGAAAACGAAGCACCTGTCTCAGCAGCTAAAGGAAATGTGTAAGATGGTTGCAGATTTTTCGTCTCTTGAATAGAGATAACGTGGTGGAAATAGAAGCACTCTTCGTGGCCACCAACTTCAAATAGTCTTTATTCTTAATTTCTTTTGTTTTCTTTTCATCATCGGCCGTCATTATCGCCAGCGTTGCGGTAAGAACGGATAGATGTACTCTTTTGTATTTTTCGAATTTTCCTGAAGGATTATTTTCAATTTTCCTCAGCCATGCTAAACAGTGGACGTTGCAAACGCGTCAGTTGTTCTGGATTGTTCGTATTGTTTTTTAATAAGTATTAAATTCGAAAGCCTTGCTATTTTCTGCGGATAAGCAGCACTGAATATTATGATCCTCAAATGAGCCAAGACGTGTATTTGGAGAAGCTCCTTGGAAATTTCATCGAAGTTCTCTTTTAGTTTCGAATTTATCGGTGTTCATATTTTGAAGAAGGATTAATTTAAATTATATTTTGGCAAGTTTATAAAGTATCATAGAAAATTTAAATGTGAACAGTAAAAAAACACAATGAAATTATTTAATTATGCCAAATTTATATTAATGAGAAATTTCCATGGCAATAGCTGCACAAAAACAACGGGCGGAGAAACTCTCGGAAGATATCCAGACTAATTAACCATAGAAACGAATGCTAAGTGTCCTTAATGTGTTTTCTTTACTAAATGCACGAAATTTCAAAACTTGCCATAGTAAAAAAAGTGACGCGTTTACATAAGGTTTAGAACCTAACAAATTTTTCATACAGTTTCCATACAGTTTACAGCTTATGTATATTTTTGGTGTCTTCTAACTTTCAGTAATTTTTTATTCCGTATATTTTTCTTTCTTCCGACTGTCAGTATATTTTTATCAGTCTTCACAATGCCCCTTACCTTTTTGATGCACTCATCAATATTACATTGGATCTATCAATATATTTTTGATATTGTAGAAATTCTTTGTGTCCCTTTACGAATGATCTTTGAATTCGTTTTTAGGCTGCACTGTTTTTGATTATTCGTTGCAGCTTTCTGTTGAATTCTTATATATTTTGTTGGACATTTTTGCATTTCAGTGCACCATCTAAATTTTGTTGGACTATCCAACATTTGTTCTTGGTCTTAAAAGCTTCTTTATATTATTTTGTGATTTTTTTTCTGCAGTCTAGAGTTTTTTTAGGTTGAGTAAAATATCAATCAAATCCTCCGTTATTCCTCTTTTTAAACGGTCTTTCAATTTTTTGTTGAAACCTCGAGTATTTGGTGTAGCCTAATTTGACGAAACTCCTTCGAATTGTTTTTGGAATCGATCCATTTATTGACTAATAAGAAAAATTGAAGTAGAATTGCAGCAAAAGTGTCTTATCCTATCTTAAAGCAAAAAAGCGGTACTTCACAGTGTATCCACACAACTGACCATGATATCCTCAGAATAAAAATTGGAAATTTGTGATAAATCGAATCATACTTCAAAGAACTTTTCCATTATTTTCACCAAAATTGATATAGTTTACAAAGACTATGAGAAAGCCTCTTTATTTTTCATTTCCACAAAGAACAAAACCCTTATTTTATTGGTACTTGCGTTTAGCACGTTGGTCTTTATTGCAAAATATAGCAGAAGAAAGCGAAAAACTTTAGCATTCCTTACTCTTATAAACTCTAAAATCAGGTCTGCTTTGCAGCTTCTCAAAATGAAATCAAGGTACATATAACAATTTTTAATAATCGTTAATTGGACATTTTTTCCAACACTCAAAGTTCGGTTTTCCTTGAATCATCTCCAGAATTATATCTAATTATTGTGACGTCAACTAAGTATTTAAACATATATTTGCAAGACTCAAAATTACCAACAGACACGCTCCGTCACAAATTACTCAAACAAGATTATTTTTAGTGATTTTAAACAATTTTCTTTTCGAACACATTTTCAAGGAATTGCCATGTTAACGGTGAACTTCTTCAAAAAATTGCAAATTCAATTATCCAATAAAAAACTTAAAAAAAATTACATGAAAATTACAAAACCAATTTTTACAGATTCACGTCGCATCAATCACTTTGTCCAGTTCCAATCACATTTTTTAGTCCACATTCTATCTGAGCTCAACAAAAACCAATTCCATTTGCCAGCTATCTTTCCAAGCAAAATTGGCTAAGATAAATCCGTCTTATTCCTGGAAAATTTCTATGTGAACTTTCAAAAAATAAAATATCCTCATTGGTAATATTATTCAATCATCTGAAAAGTCGTCTACAAGCAAATTAAATGGAATCCTATTCAAATATTCCTCAACCAACACACCAATCATTCCATTCATAACCCCCACCTCAGGAGCCGGGTAATCAATCATAAAAAAATCCCCAATCCTGGAAAGCAGGTTCACGTCTCCTGCACGTACTTATTGTCTATTTCGATTGAGTGGCAACTAGATTGATGACCAGCAGGTCCTCAGGTGCCTCATTTTTATCATCTACTATCTAACGTCAACAGCAAAAAAATACCTTCAAGGAACTCCAATAGACCGTCGTAATTAATCCTTTGACAAAGAAACGAGAAATGAATAATTTTTTTCGTGCTGGCGGCCCAAATAGAAATGATGACAAGACGACTAATGAAAAATTTGGGCGACACCAAATAACGAATTCATTTCTCTTAGCTAAAACGACAAAAAAAAAGAGTGTTGTCCAAAGTACGAGTCACAGACACTTTCGAGCCTTGTGTCCTTTTTGTCATTTATATCGTCGCTGTTTTGTCCATCTATACCCAGGACATTTGTCTTGTGGCTCTACATTGATGATGTGTTAATTAACATACTAGCTTTGGCGTCGGTTGTCTAATGGTTCGAATTTATTGTGCGTCACTTAGCCGTCCGCGGAGGACAGCGAAGGGGTTAATTCAACTGATTAAAGCCATTAATGAAGGAAGAAATGGTGAAAGTGTGGAGAACATGGTGAAAGGCAAGTTGGGGCGACATGAGACGTTTTTTGCAGTTTTCTTGGAATACCAAGATGTTGATGGAACGAGCAGTGTCACATGTGTTATAAAGATAGATGCACACAATCCAGATGTCCTTACTTACCGTTGCTGGTGTATGCGGTGTATATGGAGCATAGGCCTGTTGCGGCAACGGGGTGGTATATCTATACGCTTGCTGAGCAGCCGCTGCAGCGGCTGGTGCATAACCTTGTGGTGTCCACGTGGCGCCTCGATAAGGAGCAGCTAAGCCTCCAGCTGGACTAGTCATAGCTGGCCTTTGGGCCCCTTTTAATGATACTGGGGCTGGGAGCGGAGCTCCCGGATACGCACTACGGGGCGCTGCTGTTGTGCTGCCCTGAAAATAAAAAAAAATGGATTTTAATTTACAATAATAAATGGGATTATGTGAAGCGATTTAAAATCGAGTCTTTCGTATTTGCTACTTTATACAGTTTTATGACCGCTTTTTTAGATTTAAAAGTATGCAACATCAAAATCTCTTGAATGATACTTCATTACTTATAATTAGCCGATTGGAAAGTATTTTCCATCATTTCGATCTTTCAAACATTTGAAGCAGATCATAATTGTCTAATGGAAAATGTCTCTAAGATCCCTACAATTACAATGTTCAATATACTAATTTTGGCACCAGATGTGTCCTAGTATTTTTACAGTACTTTAAAGATTTATAAGTATCGGGATTCTTCACAAGATGGCATCATCAAGTAAAATTATACATCTAAAAGTTTCGAGTGAAATTTCAATATTATTTTGATCAGTTGTGAATTGCAGTAGTTTAAGTGACGCCACTTTATCTGTTGTAAAAATAGTGCAGCAGAAATTTCGAGACTTTATTTTTTAGTTAAATGAATTCTGTCTTAACGCAAGAAATACTGAAAAACAATTATGCCGGAAGCAAACATTTTCAGATGGTTCAAATTATTCAAAAGCAACCTCATTGAGAATGTCACACTTTTTAGACGTTGAATTTAGGCATCGACTCTGGAAAACGTAAAAAAATCGTTATCCGTATTCCAATATCCAAATGGTGGAAGCTAAAGAAAAATGGGATATATTACTATACAATGAATAGCCTGTGCGGTGACTGAAATCCAGACAAAGCCGTTCAAAGTGCCAAATGCAAATGTTATAACATCCATCAACTTTTCTGAGATTCCTTGCTTCTTTCAGTACTGTAGAATACCATGCCGCATTAATTGACCGGTCTCACGAAGAAATCCAAATAAAAGAACACATTTGGCAGAGAAAAATTGTCCTTTCAAAATGGCAACGGTTCACATATTGATGACAATGATGGTAAAATTGTATGAATAGAAAAACAAATTGGCCCTAAGAAAAGAGCTTGGAATCAAATGTGGATTTTGAATGTGATACATATATTTAGATATTTTGAAGACTTTGACAAATCCTACTATGTATATCAAAAATGTTCAAATGTTTCAAATTTTGAACAAAAAAAATATTTTTCTTTGCACTACGACTTTTCAAACCATCTATATTGTTTGTTTTTTTCGTATATGAAACTGGACTTTGTCATTTAATTTTGTTCTATTCAAACGAACTTGAACTATTGTATAAAAAATGTTTTATCAAAATCAAGATGAAAGTTACAATTTTCAGGCTGTGAATATGAAAATGTTGTCCTCAATTACATCAGATAATTTGAAACCTAAAAAACATAGAATTTATGGAATGCTCATCAGCTAGACGCGATGTTCCCGAAAATCACGACTTTATGTCCACCGCACGTGATTTCAAATAATTATTTCCAGTAATCAATAAGATTGAAGCCATTATTCAATGTCGGACTAACTTCCTTCCTTCCTTTGATTGGACACCTTTGGCTGATGTAGATGAACTATTGGTGATTGTAGTCTTCAATATTAATTGGTAACCAACAGAAATTAAGTAACATCATCTACATTTAACAAACATTTTTAATTGGAATAGTACCGGTGTTAATTAATACATTCGGAAAAAAACAACGACGCTAGAGTGGAAACTTGAGGAATACCATAGTTATTTCTGTAGACAAGCTACCGAAGAAGACACTGTTGTTGTAGTTGCAATTTTATGTGATAAAATTAATCCGGCCGTGACAGAGATTATTAAATACGAAGCAGTTGAACAATTTACAAAAGATGCAAGTTGAAAAGATAAGCACATTTCATTATTATTATATTAATAAATTTTTTATGGCTCGCATCTAAATAATTGCGCATATGACAGCGCATGAATCTGGTGAATTTGGTTGTAACACATCGTTTGGTATTGAAAATGTTTGAGGCTGTCTTCTGAATTTAACAATATTTGGTATCCTAAAAGAGCCTTGCAATTAAGAAGTCTAACGCATTATTTTTTGAAGTTACTACGATTACATATCGCAACTGACAATATTTGTATGTTAAAAGCAACAAAAATACAAATTGTGGCAATTAAATAAGATTATTTAAATTTAAATTTTCCAGAAACTTAATATAAAATTAATTTTCCCGACGCTTAATATAACATTAAGTTTCTGGAAATTCAATCAGTAGCAAAAGTCGATTAAGAACTTTAAAATACAAGTATTGACACTGACAACTCATACATCGATTTAAGTGTATCTTTGATAAAATGATATGTTGCTTACATTAGGTATGCATATATTAAATCAAATATTATTCACCCCATTTGTGTGCAAAATCAACGTATCGAACAAACCAAACCGCCTATTTTCTCTCTAATAATTATTCTATAAATTCCTTCCGGAATACAACCCCCTAAATGGGCTGGCGGCATTATTGATTAATCAACAAAGGCAACCATTATGTGTAAATTGTGAAACAATCAAAATACTGCGTTACTGTACGAGCTCTACATTTGCAGCATTTATATGCTTATAATTCGTATTGTATTTGATGGCGGCAACAACAAAAACTTTGCATGTAAAAGTGAAGAAAACTATAAAGCATGAAATTAGTATCATGCTAGTTTTGCTAAAAAGATTGCTATTAGCATATTACTGTGCCATTCGTATCGTGTCACGGTCAGAATATTCGTATAATGAATGTTACTGCAGTCGTTGATGGGAAATACATTTGGCAGTATGTTATGGTATCTCTGATTGTGGGCCTTCAATGTTTTTCGATACTGTGGGCACATACAAAAGAGATGGGTTCAAATACACATGGTCAAACGGAAAAATTGCATGACAGACTTGGACGCGAATTTCAAGCCCAGCTTTAAATTTTCCGCTGTATTACTTGTTTCGTACAATCTGTGACATTCTATTCATTTATTCTCAATTTTGTTAAATAGTTCACTATTCTATTTAATATGATTATTTTTTCAAATCGCTATTAAACCTGTTTTTAGTTTGACGAACTTTTTTCGATCTGCAAGAATTTTTTTTTGTGATAATACACTAACAAATTATGCTTCAAGATTCAAAAAAACGGGATAGTAAAAATTTAAACATCCAAACTTCTTGTCCAGCAAAACAGTATACCAGAAAATATATATCGAAAACATCCAACAAAAAAATTTTGAAAATTCGTATTGATTTTTTTTCGGAAATTTTTCAATTAAAAAATACTTGAAAATTTTTTTTCAGCGGGAGCATAAAATTTTTATACCTATCTGTTTTCAAAAATGTTTACAAATTATTCTAACTTTTCACAAGAAGAAAATTATCATCTACAGTAACAAAACCTTTTTGTTTTTGTTTCGATAAAACTTATTCCGTAAATAATCATTCAAAAAACTGTTTTGGGTCCTGAATGGAAATTCATTAAAAAATTTAGAGCAAGTAGTCTTCTATTTTTTTTAGTAAAATAGCAGACCAATTTCATAGATTTCCGATAACGTTTGCAACCGATTTTGACACGGAAAGAATAACGGTAAAATTCTGAACAAACGATTTCACTGAAATTATAATATTTCAAATATTTTTCCAGCGAAATTCCATTCAATATCCACCACAAGGAAAAATTCTGATTATTTGTTTTCAGGAAACATTTTTATGTTATATTTTTGAACAAAACGGGCTCTACAAATAAGAAAATAAAACATTTGCTGTCTGCAAATCACAGGAGTTCTCAAAAATATACTCTCCAAAAATACAATTGAAAATTTGACACAAAATTTCTTTTTGAGTATTTAATGGACTTCCGCAAAATCTTTTCCAAAAAGTAAACTTTGGCGTGTGATACCTATGCAAAATTTTGCAGTACGAAATCTTTGCAATAATTTTGATAGCATCTTGCGGGTTAGTGGGACATTTGAATATTGATACGCTTCAAATATAAAGCTATTTTGCGAAATTGCCAAAAAAATGTTTGTAAAACATCCATGTAATAAATGTTTATATTTTCTATAGATCATTAGAAAAAAATTATGGGATACAATTTTCAATCAATTATCCACCATTAAAATTCATCAAAAATACATCCAAGGAGGAGGGAAAAATTCATTGAAAAACAACAAAGCAATAATATTCGATAAATAAATAGTTGGAATATTTCTACCTAAAAATTTGAGAATATTCGGCTTTAAAAAAATCTAGATGAAGCCCTGCTAATCATATCAACATTTTCGGATTGATTTTATTGTGATTCCGTAAAAAAGGATATTTGTTACACAATGTACATGTGTTATCTCTTGTTACTTGTGTTTTAACTAGCTTTACGGAATTGTAATGTAGTCAAACTGAAATATTGAATAAAATACACAAAAAAAATTATTCATTTAGGGATTCGAAATAATTTCAAAAATAAATACAGTCGCAAAAAAATTAATTTCAACCAAAAAATGGAAAATGTCGGAAACTTCTCTTAAAATCGTAAAATTTTAACTGGATAAAATACGCCTACTTGCCAATTTTATGTTGTATGTCTAACAGTTCATAACGATTTTCAACTTGAATTCAAAACATCAATGTCATATTTTGTAATACCAACTAAAAAAGATTATAAATTAATAGACTAATTTGCAAATTGGTCAGAGCATTTTGGAAGCCTTCGCTACAGATCTCCTGATATCTAAATACGCCAAGAGTATATCCGTTTCAAAGATGTTTCACAGTAATCTCGAAAACAAAGCTTTTATCTTTCAGATATGTACTTATTTGGCACACATAATAACATTCAACATTTAATCTCTCAAATGTTTATAAGATCCATATAAACACTTTGGTTAATTCTGCAAAGATTTAGCTGTTCTGAAGCATTTAATATCTTTAGGAATGTTGAGACTAATCTTAAGATTCTTTAGAAGGATAAGAACGCGCGTGGAGGACGATATTGTGCCGTTGAAATAAACGAACCAAGGTTGGAATCTTACATGATGTATAGACTTCTTTCGACGACATGGTAGTATCTCTCACGATTATCCATGTTTTCATGCAATATCTACACTAACTCCTACAATTCAATCATGGTCATTCGGTATCACTCATATACGTACCAACGAAAAGAATCTGAACATCTGTTTCAGATCACAATTTCTTCACTGCTGAAATGGATGACACTGGTTACTAGCATACAACGAGCATATATCAAAGGACTTTGTAAGTTTCGACCCATGACGCCTACGTCTCTAATGCACTTTAGACGTCAATTCTTCGCGAAGAAGATATGACGTCAACACGCGATAGTTCTCCAGGCGAACAATCAAACCAACTGACATTTCATACACAAACACTTGAAAATCAACACCTAAACAGGACACTCACATGCACAGTTTCCGATTCGTATCTATCTATATTTTCTTTTCAATTAGATTCTTGTATCTTTTCGTTTTGAACGGTTGACGACGCTACTTTTATTGTCTTACTAAATCACTAGGCACCACTTCTCAGGTGAACACATGCACCCTCGAAACTCCACAAATCGTTATCAAAAATAATTTCTGCTTTATTCAAGAATTATTTTAAGAAAATATCGGCAAGAGATCAAGAGCACTGTGGCAGCGGCGGCGATGGAAACCGGAAAATCGAAATTTACGGAACAACGTGACTGGATTTGCATCCCCAACGCCCCAAAAGCTCATGTAGAAAATGGGAGTTGACGGGTGGTTGTCAGGCGCAATGCAATGACCTTAGCAGTGCGCATAGCCCGAACGAATGACGTCATCGATGCCAAAGTTTTCGGTCTAATGGGAAAAATGGAAATCAAAGAGGTGCGACAGTGGATGGTACAGTGATGCAGGCTAGTAAAAGTACGTGGTAGGTATGGAAGATTTGTGGTGTCGTCCTTATATGTGGCGTTAGTGAGCCATGTCTGGATAGAAGGGATACCGCTAGAACCCACCTACTTACATGAAGACAATGAGACAAGAGTGAAGGTTCTCTAAGAATTAGGCTTCTGATTTGATATACTTATCAAATGATTTTTCATTGAAAACAGGAGTAGAAACATCATGTAATTTGGGAGTTTGTAGTTATGCGATATCATAAAATGCCTTGCATTGGGGTAATACAGGCAAACATCTTCAAACTTTTTTGCCAGGATCAAAAACAAAACTTGCAAACACAAGCATACTCTCCTGGAACAGGAAACAATCTTGTCCGAACACTTTGAACAGCACTGTACTACCCAGTCGTTGGCAGCGCCCTTTTATCGAATAACACTTTCAGCCACGGCAATTCATGCGAATTTTCCGACATCGTGAGCCGGAACTTTACCCGGCACCCGATGAAAGTTCAGCGGCCAATATGCGCGCGGCAACATGCGTGCAGGGAACGGGTAGCCAGGAGTCCTTTTTACACGTGTAATAATCATTTCCAGGAAACGGCACTATATTCTTCCTTACACAACTGACGTAATCGACCGGGAGAAACAGCCATGACGTCACATGCCTGCGTCATCAACTTCGTCTTCATATCACGGTGAGGGTGGAGCCCGGCATGGAATCAATGCGTGTTGTCGGTCTGGAATCAAAGCAGACAATGGTTGCGGGGCTTTCGAAGCTTCACCCAACAAATTGGGATTCCTTCGGGAAGACCAATCCGTCCTGTTGAGTGAGAATTGTCGGATCGATTTCAGGCAACTGTTCCCAGATCCTTATTTTCGAATTGCAAACTCAAACGCATTGAATTGATTTCGACTCGTGGTAAGTTTAGCCAACAGCCAAAGCTGGATTGCCGGCCTGCCAACTCACCCAAGGTCTCACTTCAATGCCCACCGCAGGATATTCTATAGCTTCGAGGGCAAAAAAGCACACGGGCCAGGACCATTTAAGGGTAGGCGAAATGACGATTTATGGCCAACTACGGCGGAGTTTCCTGCGACAGTTAATGAACTTCACGATTGTGGGCGGGGGTCACGGCAGGGTGGAGGGCACTAAATGACCCACCAATGGCCCAAACATGATTGGCAGATGGCTTTTGTCATGTGGACAAAAACGGTTGACCCCGCTTTTTGCACATCCATTTTTTATGGCACAACAATTTCAGCGGCTGTGACCCCGGACCCGCTTTCGGTCGTTTTGGTCCATGACGCCCGGTTTCGTTCCATGCAATCCGATGATTGATGATCGGGCCAACATATTGTTGTACGTGAATGGAAATTTAAACAATTTAAGAATGATGAGGCTGTTAATCGAGACGTTCTGCTAAAAGCACTCAACACAACAGAAAATTGTGACGATAGCAATTGAGCGAAAGAAAATGGAGTTTGGGGTAATGGGAAAAATAGGAAAATCTAGGAAATGGTGGTGGCAGATGATGGACCGTAACTTTCCTATAAATACATCTGCAATATTTCTCTCTTTTAACAAAAGTTGTACACGTGCCGATCAACGAACTTGTTCGCGAACATTTTCGGGGGTGTAAGTTACCAAATTCTATTCAGTTTAGTTCGATGTCTGGGCTATGACACTTTCTTATAGCTGGTGAAGCCCACTTGAATTGAGAAGGATTTACCGAAATTAGAAGGCAATCGAGTTTAGCATAAAAACAATTTTCGTGGACTTTCAACTGCTGGACAGGGTGCCAATTACTTAGATCAATACAGTCAGCGAAAATACTATAGGCGCACTTCTAATTTGTAGCAAAATTTTAACACAATAAATCACAATAAAATGTTACAAGTTTGAATTGGTTCCAACAGTTATTATATATTAAATAAGAAAATAACTTTTCGTTTATAAAAAAAAATTTAATATTGTAAATAATTTTATTTACAAACATAATTTTCACGTGAAATTCAATAAACGCATAAACGTTTTAATTGTTTTAAAAATAGTAAAACAAAATCGTCTGTTTTAATAGTTTGTATGGCTTCTGTTATTTCAAATAACTTCGAAAATTCGATTGGACATGGACTTCACTCGAGAGTCAATTGTTACGGAATCAATATCCACCCAACATTTCCAAATTTCTCGTTTTAATAACAAAATTTCATAATATTGATGACCATTTTCGTAGATAAGTCGAGCCATGATACTCCATATATTTTCTATAGGGTTTAAATCGGCCATTTCACCAAATAAATGTTTGGCTTTTCAAATCATTGTCGTGTTAGACGTGCAGTATGGATATGGACTACAGTACATTATCTTGTTGGAAAATAATGTTTGTATCGTAGGAACTATTTTCCAAAAAAGGAATAACAACATTTTCAATGAGTTGGCAATACTTTAATGTCTTCCTTTTTGGTGGAAATGAAGCAAAACTTTAACTTTTTGAGTGTTGTGAATGCACCCCAAATCATTGCACTTCCTCCTTCAAAATGGCGAAATATTTAACTGGATTTTCGTTATGCATATCGTGCCATTATGAGCTTGGACGATCGGGCCTATCTAAATTCACCTTTTTCTCAACAGAAAAGACGGACTCTCATTTTTTAGTCCAGTTCATGTGGTTTAGCATTGGTTTTCTCTTTGGTTTTTAATAATTTAAATGTTGATTGTGATGCAAAATTTGTTGGACTCGTGACAGAAAGATCCAATTCGACTACAATTTGTGATGCACTGAAATTATTTTTTGCAGCCCTGCTGCAAATGAATTGATTTGCTTCCGATAAAGTTTGATATTTAATTTATTTAACATATCATTTCCGAATTTTATGTCTAATCTCATAAAGTTTCTTATCACGCATTCGAAACGTTTAATAAGGCGCGCTATTTTTCGGTTAGAAGAAACGCTGGTCTTAAGGGGTTAACCCCACTTGTAACTTTGAGCTTTGTTGTTGTTTTTTTGTTGCATTTTTTTTTCAAAGTATAACTATCTGAGAATATGTCCTTAAAATTTCAAGTCGATCCGAACAAAATTGACTGAGATATGAGCGTTGAAAGAGAAGAATTCGTTACGTGAACGCCTAAAATTGAAACTTTCAACGTGTTTTTCTCAAAATGACATTTTTGAAGTCGGTGACCAAAATTACTCGAAAACTGCTGTACCGATCTTTTTGAAACTTGACAAACTTGTTTAATACATAAAAATGCAGTGCTTAAACGTTAGATTTTTTTTCGATAAAAAATGGCCGTTTTATAGCCAAAAGACGACCGTTGTTTTTAGTGAAAATCGAACCATTAACTTTGACTATCCGCTTTTTTATGAGAAATGTATATTTTCTTAAATCCTTCGATTAAGCACTAGGTTATATTGTTGATTAACTAAATCCGTCAACATTTTTTGTTTCAGATGATTCAATTGGCCCCAATGTTGGTCACCGCAAACGAAAAAATTAAAATACAATTGTTTTAACGGCCATTTGTAACTCAACCATGTACTATTTCAAAAAAAAATCACTTAAAGGTGTTTAATGTATGTACTTTAATATGATATAATGTCCATTAAAAAAAGTTTCGTAGTTTTCTTTAAAAAAATTCATGAAAATGACCTTTGTTTGGCGCTACAAGTGGGGTTAACCCCTTAAGGGCCTATATATATTGATTTTTACTTCATCGGTACGCTGTGAGGCAAAATGTAGACGCAAAAAGCGTAATTTTAAAAACATTCTAATAGTCCATTTACACTGCCTAGAAAATACGTATTTATGAATGACGCATTTCGAAATGCATCGGACCGTTTATATTGCAATGAGATGGTTTCGTTTGTCAAATACAAAAGTTCAACAGTTGCGGTTTGAAGATAATGGACACCTAAATATTGATAAAAGCTCTTATGAATGAAGATAGTCTCACAAATGTCATTCTTCCTCTCAAAAACTAAATGAAAAGTCGATGAAAGGATACGTTTAGCAGTTCCTTGCAATCATACCTATTTGAATTCAATTCACTTTTCCTGCAGTGAACGAACTCTTGTTAGGAGCACGACATTTTCTTGACATATTGTGTCCAACTAGCGACGTTTATTGCACAATGCAACATAGTTGACAATCTTGTTTTGATCCGTAATTTTCTCCAAATTACGTTCTGAAGCTAATTGGAAAACGTATGGAAAAATATGTAATTTTGAACCCAATAACGGTCAAAATCACGTATGGAGCCAAAACGATGTAGTTTCGTGGTAGTGTAAGTAGACTATAAGCGACTGTTTTCAATAATTATAAAATAAAGTAGTTGTGGGCAGTTTCTTGGAGAAGACTATTTACTCATATTCTAAGAACAACAGAAGTGAAAATAGTCGTCACAATCATTACAAAAATGGAATTTTGCTGCAAGGGTACGAAATTTTGTTGTTGCTTAGTTTCGTATCAATTATCGTTTTAAACGTAGTTCAGTTGGGATTTTAATGCGATAAAGTCTAGGAACAAAATCGTTAGATATTTCTATTGCTACAATCGAATTTTTTTAGATCTTTGAAAGGAACAACTGGATTAAAATTTCATTTTGTAGCGTGACGATAAAACCATCTCATTCTCACTTGAAAACGACCAGTACATCATAGCGCATGGAAATCAAATGCTAATTGACTAGACAACTAACATTTTCTCGCGATAAAATGTGTGTGTTTCGAAGAAAACATATTTAGGCTCGGTAGCTTCAAAGCAAGTGTTTTTCATTAACGTTTTGCATATAACAAGCTCCGATTGAACTAAAAATTATCATCTCTTCAAAATTCAGTTGCATTTCATCTCACTGATGCATAAATGTCTGAGGCATTGCAAATGCATGCCAAGTAATTGATTCTGCCGTTGACATCATCATCATCAGCATTCGTACCAACTATCCTGGCCACATATGAACTGCTGCATCCATGGATTGCTCCCAGGTATCCATCACGTGCGCGAATAATGCTAAATTGTTCCGATCTAAGGTGTACACACTCTTCGCAAGCATGTCACCTTTTGCCTGTGCAGAGCTGAAATTATTGCAATTGTCACTTTTGCATTCTCGACGACACTTATCGGTACGGGATCTGCTTCTCAGGTGAAGAATATATCTGCATTGCATTGACTTGGCACTAAGTCACGCGGAAGATAGTCCGCTGCTACGTCTTATTTGAATTTTTCCATGTCCGCTGGAAGAACGAAAGATGCAATCACCTGGTCTCAATGAACGATTGGATTCCTTTGCGTCTGGCATTTACTACACTATGGAAAATGGAAATAGCATTCCGGAATCAAAGTCGGTGCGATTTGGCAACAAACCGGGAATCCGGCGAAGCCATGCAAATAGATATTGGATAAGATTGTCTGGTTACAATTTTATATCTATGCATACTTCGCTACGTTAGCCAAGCAGTTTTTTGGAAGACCCAAATATTCTTTCCTTTGTCTACAAACTTCTTCACGCAATTAACTGAAAAAATAAGATGCATGACCAATTATGATCATTTTTTATGACTAGATACGTATTATGCTTTTAAGATTTTAGATACATAATATGCATATGCATACTTATCAATAACTTTACAATTTCCACCAATGAAAAGCAGTCTTTCAAATAGTTTGCATCGCGACTACTCACATGTATCTTAGTATCTCTTGGCTATATTTCCATGTCTAGCACAACATAACTTCATATCAATCTATCATTCCTTAACGACGGAGTTCCCACAACTTCTCGACTAAGTTTAATCTTATTCACTGGAAAACTTAATCAATGTACCTGAATCAGCTGCACCGTCGCTCAAAATATATATACCAACATTAATTCTACCCTCGGTTACAAGGTACTCAGTGTACGCTCGTGCGGTTAAAATCATAGATTTTCAAAGTGATTTGCAGTCAAAGTTTGAGTTTTCACTTAATTAAAGAACATTGATGTGTTAGTCAGTCAATGTATTCAAGCTCTAAATGCATGTTTCGCAAAATTAATTAATACTTTTTAATCTTTATCATCATTTGTCGGGAGAATGGATCCTCCGATCAGTTAATAGACGATGGCGTTCGGGTGTGTTTAATTAGATGCTAGAAGTATCTTCTATCTCCTTATCTCAGTATAACTTTTTTGTTACATTGATAAATTGCAGTTGATTGAATTTTCACAATAATTCTAACTGCCCGACACATTAAAAATTATCATAATAATTTCGGAAACCTAGGAGTCTCGCAAGTAAATTAATGTAAGTGGGAGAGGGTGAATTTAACTATAAAATATAAACACTTGCATCCAAAACAAATTGAAGTCACACTAAATGACTATATATATATATATATATATATATATATATATATATATATATCCCACCAAGTATATAAAAAAAATAACACCCGGAGATAACCCGAAAGTAAAATGAACAAACAATTGAAATTATTCATAAAATTATTGGATTTTTTACATGTTTGAATTTCTATATTAACATCAATTTAATACAATTCCATAATTTTTCCTGAGCAAAAATCAAATTTGCTAGTAAAAATGTTCGTATCAAAAGTTAATTGTGATTTTTAACTCGTCAAGCTGATAATGTATTAACGCGTTGGCTTATTTGGCGAAGCCATTCAATAATTAAAATAAATAAAAAACATATGCATCAGTTAACAAATTATAAGGAGAAAAATTCAAGCAATTCAGATGGAAAACATATTAAAAATAAAGCAATTTACAGTGAACTAATTCGTCAAGAATTTTTTAGGACATGTGATAAAAGTGTATAGTAAATTTAAAAAATATTTTTAAAAATTAAGGTAAGTTGTTTAAAATAAGCAAAAACACAGTTTCAAAAAAAAAATTTAAACGTAAACAAACGAAAAACCCAACGAGAATCTGCTTTTTTAAATAAAATTTTAATTTTGGTAAAAGCTTTCCGAGTTTAAACATTTTCCAAGTAAAAGTGTCGCCCAAAAATTTGAGACACTTTTCGAAAATCATCAAAATCAATTGGAAACTTTACTGACACGAAAACATTTCGACACTTGCTGAAAATTTGAAGCATCACTTCTTAGGGTAAAAAATCATGGCACAAAAAAAGTTTGAAGCTTAAAAAACTTAATTTTTTAACGAAAAAAGAAGATGTCATGCGACAAAAATTTCTAGAGAGAAATTTAAAGACGATAATACCTCATAAAATAGTTGTTTCTGTTGCACAAGGTATGCCATCTAACTCACCTTTTAGTCAGTTTTTCAATTGAAATTATGAAAAAAAATTATCAAACATTGATGACTTAATGGAAATTTATTTTTACGCTTGGGACGGTTGATTTCGGAAATAAGTTGACAAGGGAGTGGCTTTTAATATATTTCTGAAAATTGTGTTTCAGTTTCTTTGGACAAAAACACAATTTCCTTCCGCCAAAACCATTCGTCGTTGTTTTCTTCGTCCTGCTATTTTATTCAGAGTGCAAACAAACTTTCATTCATTTCATTTTGTATCATGAAAATAATATTTGAGTTTATTTCATCTGGAATAGTTTTCGGTGAAATTGGCTGTTATTGTTAGAATTATATGCATCCCAACCCAAAAAAAAACCTTCAGAAAACTGGCTAAAATGAGGTATATTTCTGCAACAAAATCAGTGTTGACAACAATTTTCATTTCAGAAATTACTCTACAGCGAGACTTTTTGGCAGTGAATTTTTTTTCTTTCAACGTTTCGCATCCTGAAAATACTTACAGGGACTACTACTAAAGCTTACTTTAGATTTTCGTATTTTTAAGATGTTTTTGAAGGAATCGTATAATTTTCTAGAATTTTTCGAAAATGAATTCTATTAAAATCAGCTGTAATATTTAAAAAAAAATGACTTTTTGGCCAAAGTGAGGGCTAGCTAAATTTTTTATGGTTTCCTGATGTATGTTTTTTGTTCTAGTTCATGAAAATCTTACAAGAAACGGATATTTGCGCTTTCAACTCAATATGAACTTCAGCGTTTCAAAAGTTTTCTATTTCCAACCCAAAACAATATCTTCATCAACCGCCATCCTCACTTCGGAGGAACATCAAACAAGGATACAATTTTCGAGCAATTAAACATTTCGCAAAGGAAAACTTTCCATTATGCCCATTTTGAACAATAGTCAGGTATTCGTGTTTGTATTATGCTTTTCTTCTTGTATTGCCAATTTCTTCCTTTGCCACCACCTTCCCATTCATCTTTTCAGTGAAATATTCAGATCCTGCCGCACTTTCTTCATTTTCCGATGCCGCTACTCGCTTTGCTAATTCAACTATGAATGCATAAAACTTAATTGTTCCCGGAAAGTTCGCGACTTGCAAATTTCATTTTAAATATAAAATTTCATTTGGATTGTGTTTCCAAAACAAAAAAGCCATTGGAATATTAAATTAGACCGTCCGTTCGTGCGTCTGTCCGTCCGACTAACTACTTCCGAAGGCCACTGACTTTCGTGCTAGCGAGAAACAGAACTTTTCTAAAGTTCATAGCTTTGTGAATTGCAATTATTATTAATTTTTTGAACGAAAAAATGAGAACTAATCCCGTAATCAAAGTTGGAAGTTATGGCAATGGCATTCACCAAAGGGAATAATGTTCATGAGGAAAATTAAATAAGCATTGCAGGGTCAGATCAGAGAATTGTGGCAGGAGACGTTGGAAAATTTTCCGATGTTTCCTGCGAATTAATCAAATTATATGCAAAAAATATTATTTCGAATATCGCATGCACAATGCTGCCGAGTTTTCGCAATCAAGACGACCAATGGAAAAGTTTGCCTCAATCCACCTAATTGGAAATATGTACCTTTAGAAGGACACACATCTTCAATGTGTTTCGTTTATCACAAGATTTGCTGAAAATGCATTTGCATGTATGTGTATCTAGTATAGAACTGGATATACATACATGCTCTTCTACCCTAGAACAAATTCCGTTGATGAGAGTTGATTGTTCCGTGGATAGAAGTGAAAGAGCCATCAAAATACAGTGTGTTTCAGTAGAAAATGCCTTAAAAAACCATGTAATATTACAAAATTCAATGTACTCATATTCATCTCTTAAACTATACTTGTATGTTAATTTCACAACTATGTTAATATGACGATCAGTCATATAATAAAATTGCCTGGCATCTTTTTCGAAAACTTTGGCTTGATATTTCAAGTAATCCATACTTAGACCTCTAGAAATTTTGTTTTAAACTTCAAATAAATTGTTGCGTGGTTTGTAGTTTTCCTTTTTAGTATGGTCTTCATGGGCGACCACACATTTTGAATGGAATTCGCATTCGGACTCTGCGGTTCAAGGTTGAAAATTGATTTTTCAAAATTATAACCGGTACTACCCCCTTAAATCCTTTTTCAGAGAAGCATTCATAAACATGCACTTTCGCTCGATTTTTGACATGACTCTCTCATCTCTTTTTGTCCAAGCCTTCTACCAGAAATTGAAAATAATAAAAGATGACTCATTGGCACATATTACGTTACTCCAAATTATGCCGTGCCCAACTCAATCTTTTTTGCACTAGTTTTTCTATAAGTTTGCACTCTTGTTTTTGAATGACAGATTCTTCAAGCCTGCGTATTTATGGAGACCCAAACTCAGTTTCAAAGTAGTTTTTCTTGGTCCGTCGCAGACTTGATGTCGGGTTTTTCTAAATAACTCAGCGATCAATTTATCGTCCTTTTTTTATGTACTTTTTTTAAGGCGTCTACTTGACACAAAATCGGCATTATCATGCTCTTTACACGTCGTAATCATGTTCTTTACACTTCTTTTACTGGTTTCGATTATTTTTATGCTGCCTGCCTAACACTCATTCTGGATCCTATGGATAACATGAAAAACAATTTCAACCCGTATGTTACATATTCGTTACAAAAAAAATCGAAATTTTGACAGAAATACATCCATCACAGCAAGGAGGATAGTATTATCTATTTTTTACAGAATATTGTCCCACAACGAATAATTTATCGCTGATCTCTGCATTTTTAACTTTATCAAGCAACTTGTGCAAGCTGTAATTGTAGTAGCTTTTTTTAGATTTTTTTTTAATTTAATTTATTGCCACGATCCTGTTTTTCTAAAAAAATCGTTTAGCAACAATGCAATAATAGAGAAGAAAAAAGGGTCCATCGGTCCGCTTTTTTAAAGTTATTTCCCTTAAAATTAACCACTTTTCTTATCTAACATGATAGACCTTCCAAATCAATGTAAGTATTACAATCAGACACAAATTACTTCGTTCAACGAACCCATTCTTATGAATTTCACGAAGATGTACAAACAAATTTGTTACGAACATTAGATGTTCGTGACTTATCATTCAATTCTAAAAAGAATTGAATTTTGCATAGCTTTTAGATATACATAAAAATATATTTATTTAATATGCTTGCTCGGTCACCATGCCGATTGACCGATTAGGAAAATTAAATTGAAAATCACTGAACTGTTAAAATTGAAAATGATTTGCTTTCCTAATGTCTTGTGATAAGATGGGAATACAACAACTTTAATATCCAAGGATATGTACAACAGACAAATAACATAGCATATTGGTTATTGGCTTTATTGTAAATTTCAATAATGTGTTGAATTACTAGTACTTTTTATAACACAACATTATCTAGATCTGGGGGAATAATGCAAATAAAATGAAATAGTTGGATTGGATTAATATGTGTTCATGAGTGTGAATAAACTTGGAAGAATAATGCGATACATATAAAAAAAAATTGTTTCAAGTTATTTTTTAGAAAATGAAAATATTTAATAAAGTATTTTTTAAATACTAAAAAAAATATTAAATTTTTTTTAAAGAATATTTTTCGAAAAAATAAAAATAAATTTTAAAAAAACTCAAAAAAAAATAAATAAAAATTATTTTACCGATTGTACATCTGTAGTTTTGCCAGAAAATTTCATAAAAATTTATCCATATTATTTTCTCATGTTTTTATCTCAAAAAATGTTAATTATAATGTTGAAAATGTTAAAGGAAACGCAAGTGGTTTTAGTCGGTAGAAATCCGGCATGCCGAGGGGCAGGAGCTGATCGGTATTTTTTGAAGATTTCCACCTCCCAACGTTGAAAAACAAAAAAAATTATGATCATTTAGAAAACATGTTTTTACAAGCTTTGAGGGCCGCAGACATTTTTAAAGCCAATATTTTCAAAAATATTTCACCGAGTTTTTATCAATTTTGTACAATATTTTTGACAGAAAAATAAAATTACCGGCACTTCATTTGTTTTGTGGAATATTTAACTGGACATTATAGGCATTCAAAATGTTCTCATATTATATTCAGTAACATTTTTCGCGAATTTCACACCCATCACGAATCACATTTGTTTTAAGGATAGTTTTCATTAAGTCTTTGGCCTGGGTTTAGTTGTGTTTTTAGTGTTCTGTTTAAACTAATCTGTCGACCTCTTGGACTTCAAGAATCGTCATCTGAATATTTTTCTGTGGAGTGTATTTTGCAAAAAAAAATCATAGAATTTTCATTCCAACTTCAAAATATGTTTTTTAAAATAAATTTCTTTTATACTCGTATATTATGGGAAAATTTTAGTAGGACTCCTCTCGGAGAGTATATTTTTACCATAGACATCTTTGCATTATTTTTTTGTAGGATTTGTTTATTCAAATGTTCCGCCTGAAAGATCTGCTAAGTGAAAGGCTCGCCTTTATAGCAAGTTTTGGGCAAACTTTTGGAAATTTTAAACAAATTATTGTAAATTTTAAAGAAAAATCTAAAAAAATAAATTTTCCCAATATCCATTTGTTAACCTTTTATAAGGAATTTTCGTTTCTCGTTTGCGTGTTGTGTTTCTCGCGTTTGATTGCTGTTTTCTTTTTTCAGGTGCCAATTTCTAATAACAGAACAAAAGTGTGCACTACTAGAACAAGACAAATGAAATTTCTTCTAAAGAAATCCATTAAAATTCTCCATCGCTTCCGGCCGAATCAGTTTCGTTTTAAACCACTGCGGAATCAAAAAACCCAATTCTGCTGTTTCACAGGGCTCAGAGTTAGCTCCCGTTTTTCAAAATCGAGGCTCAATTTGGACGAGTATTGGCTTATGAAAAAGATTAAACTTTCTTTTCATTTTTCGGTACCATTTTTCTAAATAATATATTATTATTATTTTCATAATTTTTGTGGCACTTTTTGATATAAAAAACACATTTGAAATTATCCTTGGTTGCAGAAGAATCTGAAGTATTTTTTTAAGTTATAAAAGAAATTTATATATTTTTTGATGTATTGATACTTACTCCGCGATTTTTTTTTTGTAGAATTCTTATAATTATTATATCGACATGATTTCAAATACCCTCCCATTTGATTATTTTGGAAATTAAATACTATTAATACTAGGTACTACGTTTTCCAAACATTTTATTGCTTGCTATTGGATCGCAGTTAATAATGATTATTAAATTAATTTCAAATTTAATCAATTTCCGATTATTCAGCTTAAATCATTACGATTATGATTAAAATCAATTTTTGACTTGATCAGACATATGTATAGAAATTTTTTAAGGTATCTCAACGACAATTTTCCCAAATTCACAACAGGAAATTACGCATGGATGATGAATTCCTAATATTTTACAATCCTGTTGTTGTTGCTGATTTTTCGAACATGTGAATTTTCAGATTATTATTAGGTTATTTACCAAAAAGAAAATTGTAAACATTTTTGTCCGCTTTTTCTAATATTGTGCTGGGAAGCTTGGTTTCCTGACAATTTTCGAAGAAAATATGAATTAAAAAGTTACAAATGTAGTTGAAAATTATTACTTTGAAAAAAAAAAAGAAATAATTTTCAACCGAATTTACCATAGTGATTAGTTGAGCTTAGGAAAATGTATAAATTTCAAGGACTTCAATCGATTTTCAAGCTTATTAGTGGTCAGATTCAAGGCTGATAAATAAGAGCAATAAAGTTGCGATTGCTTCCTACAAGCTGATGTTTGTCGGATATCATCAGACTTAAGTATTTATACGACTACCTCAATTTCAAATCAAACAGCTACTTTTTCCCTCGCATCCTGATATACACTTAATTAAACTCAGAGTTTAATCCAAACATTAAATGCAGTTGTACTTGCTGAGCCTCGAACAATTTTCACGGTTTACATTAGAAATCCGCGAGATAAAATCGTGGTCATTATAATTTTTATCTGCAAACCATTATTTTTTGGCAAACAATGGGTTGTATTGCGGTCGTAAAAATGACGCAACGTTTTAGCGTTTCGGAGGCCCAGGTGTAGCTGCTGCTGCTGCTGCTCATGCGACTGCTTGCGAAAAAAAACTGCAGAATTCATTTTAATCTGCTCGGTTATATTTTTCATTCGCATTTCATCGTGATTATTTTCCACTTTTCATCGTATGTTGTCTATTCGTTTGGGATTACTGAACTGGAAATTTTGTGGCCAAAAGTGACTCTTTTCGACTCTTCGTGATACGTACGAGCAGATTCATACGTCGGGTCTATGCCGTATGTAAAACAGATTGGATGCGAAAACGTTCCATCGTTCTAGCTCGCTAGCTAGATGGCTCATGCTCGTGGCAATCGTGGAAAGCCAGCCATTGAAGAAAATCGTTATTGCCTGTAACGTTGCAGCAGATATTCTCGTTATTCTTATTCTTCTGCTGCCACTCGAAGCTTTTGTTCGGCCGTAGACGATGCCGGCTAGAATCTCAGGTTGTGACTGGTTTCGGAGATTCATTCCTAGCACTCTAGACGTTGTTCTAGTAATCCAAGATTATCTTTTACATTGAGCATTTCTAGCTAACTTGTTTCCGGTTTAGCGCAATAGGAATTATTTTCTTTCTAATGCGCTTTTAGCATTACGTCGTTACCGTTACCGTTCCTATTTTCGCTCCCGAGGGATTGTTCTCGGGCAGTTAGAAGCTACAAATCATCAAGTACCCATTTTGGAATGGACATTCGCTGCTGCAATTTATTACCATATTAAAACTGTGTTTTGGATGGAACAAGGCAGTCGTTACAATCCATAAACGAGTATATTGTCATGTTCAGATAATAGACTACAGATAGAACGATTTCTTCATGACGACTAATTTGTTTGTCACACTTCCGGTAATGTTTCAACAATATCTAGTAGATAGCAAATTGCTTACCTTTCGGAAGCCTCCCAATAAGCGTTGAAAAAACTAGCAGAGCCACCCCTATTTTGCTGTCCTGTGCATGTGTCTGAATACTCAAGACTCCATATTGATCGCTCGTACAATCAACAACTATTAGACAAACATTTAAGTTTCTTTGATTTACTTGACATGATTTCTTTCGAACACACAGTACATCGTATAGCAAAAGCTGACCAGTATTTTTTAAAGATTCAAAAAAGTTTCTTATTTTAAGTTTTAGAGCTGGCTTTCTTCTTTATTTGACGGTAGTTTTCGAAATTTTCCATTAAAAGAATAAGGGGGTAGTATGGTTTTTTATTTTTTTATTTTATCCATTTTTTGTATTATTTTATTTGATAGTAGAACTCTTCAAGAGTATCCAGTTAAAAGAGCTACAGGATTTTAAAACTCTGTTTTCCAACACCTAGCTTTATCAAAGTCGGTGAACACTCTAACTCGAAATCTATTTATCCGATCCTTTTCAAATTTTGCACACTTACTCTGTACACAAATCACGAGGTATTTTATTATTATTATTTAATGATTATAACTCGTTTTATAATAACAAGTTTATCGATTTTTTAATAAAACATTTTAAAAAAATTAATTTTTTTACTTAGAATTGATACTGAAAATTGAAAAATCGTTAAAAAAATATCTCGCCGTGGTTACCTCGGGAAACTCCTAAAGTAACGAAATCTTTTTTGATTTTTTGCCATCAGATGATCGAGTGATGAGTTATGCTGTGCACCGCAAAACTACTTTTTTGACGTGTCTACGAAAATTTGCTGTCAATATTTTTGGACCAAATTTTTACAGAATACTCTTGAATAAATATATTATTATATACTTTGTTCAGAGTTGAATTCATATTCACAGTATTTTCAAAAACAAACTTAAAAATAGGCTTAAAATATGCAAAATTAACCATACTCCCAAAAAGAATTGGACATTAAGGGGTCCAATTCTTTTTGTAAAGACATTTATTAAAGCTACTAACACAAAAAAATGCCTGGAAACGTTTCCGTGAATTTTCAGGTAGGAACTAATGGCCACCCTTATCTTCGTTGCGAAATTGGTCTCAACACTTTTGACCAATTTGTTTCGTTCGATTTTGATTACTTATATTTTTCGTACTTATATTTTATTATTTATTACAAATAATATTTAAAGAAAATTACTTAGGTGTGTTTTTGAAAATTTATTTCAGAATTTCCTTTGCACAAATTAAACTTTACGTTTTGTGGAAAAAATTTACGCATGAACTTTATCAGTTTTTGATCAAGTTTTATTTTTTTAGATTTCGATATATATATATATATATAAAACAATTTCCTATGAAAACTTTGCTGGTAAGCATTTCCCATTTGGTATAGATCTTTTCCCAAATTCTTATACTTTTTCTAAATTTATTTAGACTTTTTTCCAAAACGTTTGGACCTTTTGCCAAATGGTTTGTACTTTTTTTCAAAATTTATAAACTTTTACCCAACAGATTTGGGCTTTCTGCTTACAAATATATCGGAGGTAACCAATAAATTCTTCGCCAAAAGTAACATTTTTTTACATTATTTGGCATGATCGATTTGAAAGGAATAAAATTTAAAAAGATTCTTTAACTTTCGATCGACATTCAAAATTTTTGTTTTTTTAATTAACCATACGAACTTTGACATAATGAAGTTGATTTTGATTTTTCCTAGGTACATTTTTGAAGCTTTCCGTTGATTTTTTTCTTGAGTTATTTTTGGCACGAATTTCTAAATTCGCCGCAATTATTCTTTGGTTGATTCTCATAATAATTTACGGATAAATTAGACTGGCAAAACATTTCGATGATGTTCAAGCACCTTAAAGACTTCCACTATTCTACAAAGATTGAATACGTCATAAAAAATAACAAAAAGGGTTTACAATCGAGGAAGTTTTCTGGTTGTAATTTGTTTGATAAAAATTCGCATTTTGTACTATAAATTACCAATTATTTTCCGTTATAAGACTTGAACTCCTGAATTTTTGTCAGACTGTCATTGGAAAAATTTACTACAGTATTTTCTTTATTATAATTTGGCCAAACTATTTTATGAAAAACTATTGGTAAAAATTTTATTTACTTAGATTTTCTTGATTCAATTTTTTCTGTACATATTATTAAACTTGGAACATTTTTAAAAGAATTTTTTTAAATTTTGATATTCGAAATTTTGTTACATCTTTTGTGACGGAATTTTGTGTTTTCGACCAACTTTGTTGTTGTTGGAAATTTATTGAAATCGAAGAAATTTTGCGAAGCAAATCGATTGAAGTTTTTTTCCCTTGGCATTTTTATTATTTCCGTCGATTTAAATCAATCAAAATATTTAAAAAATAATTTTTTGTAAGTAAATTTTCTTAGATTTCTTATTATAGATTTTCATTTATAACTTTAGAGAACGTAATTGTATATATGGATATTTTTGTTGAACTCAATATTTAGTAACAATATAACTTTTTTTCATTTCGGAAATAATTTTTTATAATATAATTATTTCTTCGTGGCGATCATTGAAATCAATAAGTAGCCTGGAGTTTTATCAATTTAAAGGAACAGTATTAACATCGACTCCAGATCATCGTTCTAGATACAAATCTTACAAATTTTAAATCCTGTATTTATAAAGCCCTTCATTATCCACCCCTTTATTGTGACGTGCTTACAACTGTGTAAATTAATGTAGAGTGTAGCATATATTTTAGGGTTAAGTATTTGTTGTAATTCTATATTCTATAACATGTGATTGCCTTGCTTTGGCGAAATAAATAAATAAAAGGAACAAAAAACTTTGTCCGAGTCGACCACACTTCGTATACTGTTTACATGGTAGGCGTATCTGAAAATCGACCATACTTACATATTGCTTGTCTTTACGCACACCTGAATAAAAAGATGGGAAAGCATGGTCCTTACTACTAACATGCATTGCTCAGCATTTAATATCTGCTTTGATACCTACTTATGTTCTGAACAATTTATTCAGAGTTCTTTTGAGATCATCGGTATACAGTTTTACAGCAAGGCGGACTTACCTGAAACAAGAGAAGAAAAGTGTTAGTCTAAAATTTGAGAATCGAGTATATAGTATATTTAAATACGACTTTCTGAATGGAACATCAACATTCCAAACGATGTAACACGTCCATTATATATTTTTAATATCGCCAATAAACAATCATGTAATGTTTCAGCAACATGCCTGATTTCACCCACCCAGCAGGGGAGGACGACAGACGCGATTACTCCGCGCCAAACAAACCTAATCGAATAAAGAATACACACCATCCAACACAATGTTGGGCCGTTCTAATTATGCAACAAACAGAATATGTCAAATATGTTTACTTTCCGCCCGATACTGCTTAACGCGGCATTGTTCGCTTTGTCGGTTATGTAACCATCTTTCCAATATATGAACAACATTGTGGCCCGTGCAGGGCACATATGAACTTGTGCTTTCCGGGCACGTTACAATTTTCCCGGCATGTTCGCGTGTAGCCAAGTGTGTCGCAATGTCTGAGAACTGTGCAAACTGGCAGCATAAAATTCAATTTAATTCCGCATATTATAACGCACCAGCGCAGCGCAGCACAACGGCATACGATAACGTCAACGATAACGGCAACGATAACATATCACCGACTTTGAAGAGTGACATATGTTTTCTGTAACATCCACCGGGGCGGGGCCATCCAGCATGTTCGATTCCGACTCGTATGTGCCCACATACTTCCAATCTTGCTTCATGTTGAATGATGGCAAAGAACAAGAAGATGCTTTCAGAGTTGGCCTTCATTGACCATTTCACTCGGAGGATGGCACACGGCCAATGTCGAAAGGGTGTGGTCCTTGCAGCTATCATTCACCCTCCGTGAAAAAAGGATTTCGCCAAATCGGATTGAATCCAGGAAAAACATTGCAGAAAACATGTTTACAAGGTGTTTGTCTGAAGTCGTACACAAATCCAATTTCGAATCGAGATCGCTTCTTGGAAGATTGTCGGCAGGATGGTGACATATCTTTTGCTCGAAGGATCTGTTTCGAGGTGACACCATCATAGTGTAGTGCTCGACGAACGGAAGAAGAAGTGGAAATATTGTTTGTCCAATGGAATTGGATTATCGCGCGCCTTGCCTATTAATAGTGCACATTATCTGCAGCTGGGCGATGTTTTTCAAGATCATTTCAAACATATAATGTATCAACATTGAAAAGAAGA
Source organism: Oxycera nigricornis (assembly GCA_963942545.1). Lineage (NCBI taxonomy): Eukaryota > Metazoa > Arthropoda > Insecta > Diptera > Stratiomyidae > Oxycera > Oxycera nigricornis. The sequence continues at coordinate 11,394,605 of OZ012663.1, read as the reverse complement.
AATGCAAGATGTAAGTCTTATCTTTTGAACGGAACAACACATCCTCTGAAAGTTGTCTGACTGAGACACTACCGAATCGAGAATGAGTGGACAAATGCCAACAGCTCTTGGATAGTTATTAAACCGAGAACAGTACGTAAAAACTTTCGAGTAATTTCAAAAAAATATTTTCTGAAATTTTCGTGCTACAAAAAACTCGACAAGAATGCTATGTATGTTCTCCTGCCACAAGTTTAAACTTAAAATATCATTTAGACATGTGTAGCTTTCTTTTCACAATTGCAGATAAGCATAATCAAGGCGAGACTCTTCTTCGCTCTACTGAAAAATCCTGGAGGCTTGAAATTTGTTCGGTTATACTTTTTACATTTCATGACGTATATCTTAAAAAAAGCTTTTAATTTCTGGTAAGGTGAATTTACTTCAATAATTGGATTTAGCTACGCCACTTTGAATTGGTATCTTTTTATAATATTCTCAAATATAATGTGTTTTCCGATTGCGAATTGGCAATTGACTCGTAATAATTTTTTCTCATTTTCATTCTCAAGAAAGGGTTATATTATCCATCTAAGGCGTGCATCGGGAAAAATTGACCTTTATAATTATGTCTCTAAAAGTGGTATTAATTGCTTCATCGAACTATTTTTTTCCATCTATTATTTTATTATATTAACTAAGATTTCCATAAATTTTCAATGAATTTTCATTTCAAGGAAAAAAAATTTCGGACCTTTCCGTTAACTCCACGCATAGGGTTCCGTACAACGGTGTCATCGATCATCTTATATGCGTTTCGCCACTTTTCGGTTTTAGCAATTTTGCTTGTTTTCTTTAATGTTTTTTTCATTTCAGCTCAATATCTTTCGATTGGTCAAAGTTCTGGACAGTTTGGAGGGTTGGCTGCTTTCGGTACCACGGAGATGTTGTTGTCCTCATACCACTTCATTGCTGATCGAGCATAATGACTTGTCGCTAAATCTGGTCAAAATGCTACACATGCGTCGTGTTTCTCGATAAATGGTTTTAGCCGCTTCTCTAAACACTTTTCGATGTATACTGCTGAGTTGATGGTACCCTTCGCTACAAATTTCTCTGATCTGATCATATACCGCTTGGGAAATTTGGTGCTTTTTTGGTTTTATGTTTTGGGCTTACACCACCCTTTGATCCTGCTGTATAGCAGTCATGACCAGGCAACTGTGGGAAATCGGTCTTCATGTATGCTTCATCGTCCAACACAACACAATCGAATTTGGTCAGGTAATCCTTGTGTAGCTTTCGAGCCCGATTTTTCGCTTCTTTCTCCTTTTCTTCGGATGGATCGGGTACTTTTTGGACCTTATATGATCTAAAATTATAATGCTTTTAAATCCCCTGAATCATTGCGTTCGATGTTTGCACTTTTTGAGCCATATCTCGAATGGATATGTCAGGGTTCTTACTTTTCGGCTCAAATTTGTATCAGATGGACCTTTTTTCCACCTGATCCAAACTTTCTAGCAACAGATACGCCTTTTTTGTACTTTATAATCGTTCGTTTCACTGTTGCAATCGATGAATTTGCCTCGTTTGCTAGTTCCGAATATTTACGAAGGAGATTTTCCAGGTATTTGCACACAATTAAACTATCCACTTTTTCTTGATTTGATGACTTTTTTTGAAAAGTGATCTTACAATACGAATGGATTAGACGTTCTTTTTTGTCCCATTTTATAGTTCATTTTGCATACCTGATGAAGACTTAAACTTAACCCAAACAGAAGCTATGCAATATAAATTAAACGTCAATTTTTTTCCGATACAAAAATATGATTACAATATGCTTTTTGAGGAAGTTATTTCATATAACTGATTTAATTCAAGCTTACCGTGTTGATATTTTTTATTATTTTACATTTTCCCAGCGAAATTCCGTTAATTATCTACAAGACTTCTGAACAAAGTTAAAACTCAATTTTATGATGAATTTGCCGTATAAATGACTTCATAAACAGTTTTGTAGCATAGGTGATCGTTAAAATTAGCTGCGGCATTATTCTCGGAAAATATTATACAAAAATATTCCTTAGATATTGCTTAAAAGTTTTATAAAAATTCAGATTTTTTATAAATATTTTAATATTTTTGAAAATAACTTTCATCGATAGAATCAATTATTCTATTCTCTCAGTAGCTATCACGAAATTCAAATAATTTCTATATAACATTTGTGATGGTATGTTTTGATTGTCCTGTGGTGCACGCGGAAAACTTGACAAATGTTTGCTAGATTACATATAAGACTTTTATCAAATTGAAGAAAAAAAAATGTTTTAAAAAATGTAAGATGCATTTGGTGGTCCTAAATTCAAAATTATTTTTCTAATTTTATAACGAAGCATAATTAACTTTTTTTTGACAATTTTTGCATAGGAAATTCAAATTCAAATCATGGCCACATAAAATTCAATGTAATTTTTTTCTAAATACATTTTTTGGAAATCTTAAGGCGTTCTTCCACAGCCTCTGAATTTGCGAGCCGCACCAAGAATGGTATGGTTAGTAGTGGCGCGTACATACCAATATCCACAAAAATCGGAGATTTGACCTTGAAACATGGTGCAGCGTGCCACGGCGCACGATTCCCAAGACCGTGGGAAGATGACATTAGCAGGAATCATTAGGATATTTTTAAAATTTGAAAATTAGATGAAACTTATGCAGGGTAACGGAAATACTTTCACAATAATACAAGCGATTTACAATTTTTTTCAAACCAGATCGGTGCGTCACGAACTATTCCAAAAATCACGAAAATGCTCACTTTTTCAGGTTTTCACGTCGCAATTATTTATAGAACAAGCGATTTCCTAGATTTTCTTTAATACATTTTTTTGCATTTGTTGTCGCAGTGTTAACAACAAAAGGTCAGAAAATAACGTCCAAAAGTTTCGAAACTTTTTGAAAAACAAACATCTGAACAAATTTGAAAAAAAAACCTGAGAGAGCTTTTGACCTTTTGGAGAAGTTTTATCAATTAAAAGAAAAATCAGATTTGTGCGACTACTAAACTTTTGTATTTGCTATTAAGTTATAAAGGATTAATTCCCAAGATTCTTCTACTCCTTCAAAGAATTTTTTGTTAGATAATCTGCAAATCAGTTGCAGTGTTCGAAACTGGGTTTAATTGTCAATTCCTCAAATTTATGCTGAAATTCTTTCATAAATATTGACAATCAACTGACCGCAACGAATTCATATTCACATTATCATATTTTTTGATAAATAGTCTTCGATTCGCATGAATCTTAGCGTCCTTAGTGCACGGTTATATTCGAATGTTTTGCGTTTGGTCGAAACTGCAGTTCTGATGAGAAAACGGACTCATGTATCATAATAAAATCGTCATAAGGAATTTTTTGAAATACATAACATTATGAAAAAAAAATATCTAACAACCATACGAGAAATATTGCCAGATCAGATGAATAACACCCGGGGAATATTGATTTGAACAATCTAATCACGCCTATTGATTTATAATTGAGGTCTTCACAAAGTTTCTATCTTTTTTTTTAATGAAATATCTCACGATTCTTCCACTCACCACTTTCAGCAATATATCATCCCAATTTTCGCAATTGACTGACTGATAGGTCAATAAATTCCTCGAGAAGAAAGTCCTGACACACATTTCAAGTCTCGAAAACAAGCAAAAAAGTATATTTCATTTCGCATTCTCAGCACATATCGTAAATTGTAAATGGAAATGTTGCTTCAAAGAGAAATGACTTGGCTCTTCGCGCTTTATTTACCGTCGAAACGAGAAATAAAAATGATTGAAGGACGATTTATTCAGTATATTGCCGTCTCCTAATTCATATATGGGTTGCTGTCGTCGCGCTTTTATTATTTATTGATTGGCATTTCACTTGATTGGGTCAGATCCAATTCAGAACTCCCGCCCTCCCTCCACCGAACTATCGACACAAGCTTATATTTAGTTGCCTTTTCAAACGGCTGTCAGCCAAGAGGACAAGAAGCAAACACTAACTGGGCTATTCCAATGGCTAGGAATTACAGTAGCCTTCATTTAAGTGCGCCTGGTTGACTTGGAGAGTGTGGCAAGTAAGTGTGTGAGCTACTTTGCGACAAAGAAGCTTCCAAGGAACCTCCAGATAGAGCAGGCACATGGCTTGCAAAGTGTTTCTTTTGTGCAATAAAAATTAAGCGAGAAATCGATAAGAGCTAACTTCAATGGCTTTGCCAAGTAAGCTTGTTTGCGTTTTTTTCTTCATACAGAATAATTTTCTGTTGCTTGATTTTACGCAGAGTGTTGGAATATTGATTGCATCAACTTCCGCATGACTTTGGTGTCCTGCGCTGTATATGAGGTGCTTGCCGTATTTCAAAAGAATTTCGCATTGTGCGTCGAATGGCTCTGGAAAGATAGTATGATGCTACATACTTAAATGCAAAATTATGTGCTCAAAGGGGCAGAAACCACAATTTCCACAATTGATTCATAATTATAGTTCTTCGGTATGGAACTTTTTTAGTATACAAAGTCTCATGTCGTCAAAGTGTCGACAAGCAGATTCCGCAAAAGCATTTGCAACTTTCATCACGATTCCATGACTAATTCAATTAAATTCCAAATGACTGTGTCACGTTTGCATGGCTTGTTCGAGTGGTGCGTGTATTTATCTTCCAAGACCTGAAAGCAGACGACCCTCTAAAATCACCATTCTTCAGTCTTTTTAATTGCAACTTTAATATCTGCAACATTTTTCCCAGTGGTGCTTTGCCATCGACAAATGGGTGTTTGGGTCATGGTCACCTTTCTTTGGAAAACCAACCGGTTCAGCAAGCTATCTTCCGTGCGGACAGATTCTTTTTGTAGATCCATCCATACATTACACACACACTCCGGCACGTCGTGTGGAGTTGGATGCGAACATATGAATGATATGACGCATTCTTTTAGGTGATAGCAAAACCAACACTGCCACCAACATTTCAAAACATGTTTCGTGCAGTTAACTACAACACGATTTTGATAGTGTTAATATGCACTTGAATTCGGTAAGTAAACATTAGAATGAGAAGAAGAATGTATACAATCGCGCTCATTTAAAGTCGGCCAATCAGGAATACAATTTTCTTTTATATTTGTACGGCATACGAAACTAATTTCTTCAAAACCAAATTTCAACGAAAATGAACCTATCTATTGTCCTTTGTTGCTCACAAGAATCAGGAACTTAATTCCTTGAGCACATGTTGAAAATTAAAACACCACCACCAGCGAAACTTGGACAGGCAAGCACGACACCTTGGCAAATGTAGTCACCTATTCATTAAGGTGTCTTTAAGGTTACGATTTTCAAAAACTAATAATATTTTAACATTTTTTTCGAATAGAAAGAAAAGAGATATCATTTTGAAATTTTGTACACACGTTAATTCGTACTTTGGGTGGACAAAACATTTTTTTTAATTTTTTTATTGTTTTTTTAACATAACAATTATTAATAACAATTTTTTTAAAAAAACCCCAAACAATTACGGCGGACGTGATTTCAGTTGACTGAATCATCTGGGAAAAACCAAGACGCCAAATTAATCCTTGTTTAAGTGCATATAGCAGGTATCGGAATGATTTTGTTTTCATTAGAAAATAACAAAATGGCGGCCATTTTTTTAAAAATGGAAAATTGGAAAATTGAGTAAAAATTGGAAAATTTGATGCCGATCACAATGATTCCGCTAGTCATATATGTGTACAACAACATATTAAAAAATCAGAGTGATCAGTTGAGTATTTTTTTAAGTCGCGTCCGCCAGCTTAAAAAACATGAATTCGAGAAAATTGCGTTTATTTTTTTCACGATTTTTTTATGTTTTAAAACGCTATATGCTCCTTCTGCTATTTCTGGGCCATTCAAAATTATACAGTCCCTGACTAGCTAATTGTGCATCTCTGCGAGCTGTCCTGATTTTTACAAAAATTGTAACCTAATAGACCCCTTAAAGAAATTCGAAAATTTCCAAAATATTGTCGTGTTCTAAGCAAAATCCTTTCTGGAAACTTGTTCCCATATAGATTAAAATAATTTACAGTTTCTATTCTTGCTTTTCCTCAGAAACTTTACATTTGTTCACAGTACGAAATATTTTCGAGGAAAAATTTGTCGAATCATAATAAAAAATTGTTGAATCCTAATAAAACATTGTTTTTAAAAGAATCCGCGAAAATGTACTTTAAGCGATATTTTGTCGAAATGAAGTTTTTAAATGTAGCATCTTCAAAATTTCATTCAATATATTGATTTTGATAATTGATAATTTGGGAAAAAATCGTTCAGATAAATTTTAATTTGGTAATTTTGTATTTTATTATTCCCAGTTATTTTCCCTGTGTAGCTTTGCGCAACATTTCTCTGAACCGATATCACAAAAATGTTAAACAGAGTTTTTTTCATAAAGAAATTTTTGATACATTTACAATTTATGTATTTCAATTCCTGCTACAATTTCCACGAAAATTTTTGGATATATTTTCTGCTACGATAAACGCAGAGAAAATAAATCCAAACTAGCCATAATTGCGCAAATTAATTAGTAATTAGCAACTAACAGCGACTAGAAAATTACAGCATGTGTGAAAAGAGATACATGTGAGTCATTTTGAATGTACTCAGAGAGGCTAGTCCCTGATTTGGTATACTGATTCTTTAAAAAACCACGGTGGATCATTCTTTATCACACAGAAGGTGAGGCAAAAAGTTGATACATAAAGAAACTGTTCAATTGAATACAATTAAACCTAGAAGTAAAACCATTGTTATAGAGTTTCTAAGAGTACTTTGTCTTGTACATATTAATAAATAGTGTACATTTTATTGTGGTAGTTATCTCGAGTGTTGAAAATAGAAAAGTTAAAAGGACAAACACCTCTTGGAACGTGTTATTTTAGACAAATAAATCCAAGATAGAAAATATGTACGAAACATAGCAGCGATCTTTAATTGAAGCCACTCAACAGTGTACGATGTAATTAGGCGCTTCATCTATTAAGCATGGTTGTGGTTCGTTAATATTTCGGGGGTACTGGAACAGGAATTTCTCATTTCTTTGAAAAAAATATTATGGAACTGACGAAATATTTGCAGCTTATCAAGACTGAATTCGTAAAAAGTGCATTGGAACTAAATTTTATTAATGACTAACATTTACACTAGAATACTGATCCCGAACACAAAGCGCATACCCTTCGATTTTAGCTTTTGTATAATTGGCGGACCTTAAACAAACAGTATTGAGAGAACCTAGTCAAATTGAGGCAAGATTTTTCAAGAAGGTGGAGTCAATGCTTTCCTGCCTGGATGATGATTGAAACCGCAAAATATAACACCAACTACTAAATGTTCAATCAAGCAAAGTATGCTGGATTTCTTGGAGGGTGTCCGACTTTCGGCGAACTGTGATTTTTGTTCCAATTTCCTTCGAAGCTTACTTTTTTGTTAGTGTAAAAGCATTCTTTTCCTTTATTTTCTATATACTTTATATATTTTAAATTCCCGTGAGTGTTATCCTTTATGCAGTTTATTAGAAATTTCCGCCACATTTTGTTACATTTCCATAGTGTCCGTTTTTGGCTGAGAGCGACTGTACATGTTTTTGTGGTTTATAATTTTTGTGAAGACGATGAGAAATTCGTTCTACGGAATAAGTAGTTTTTCAATAATACCTGTGAACGATGATTAATATTTTTCCATTGATAGTCATAGAAAAACCCAAAAGTAAATACACGAAATGTTTACTTTAGCAACCAATTAGTGAATCACGAACAAAGTTTCAAATATTTTATCAACTCACCTCTTGCGAATGGTGATTTCAGCATATTGAAATTTTCAGAGGATTCGTTTTGTAAAAATATGATGTGGAAAGGGAGTATGATCCTTACTGAGCTCGTTTTACCAGGATTAAAATAATGCTTAATTAAATCCCTATAGAGACCCACTAAAAAAGCTGGGAAAATATTCGCAGTAAAGATTGAAAGTTTTTGCTTCAAATTTAGAGAGAGAAAGAGAGGGAGGAAATGACGTGCACACTTCCCTAGGATTGAGGATTAATCCAATGCTGGCGATGGAAATGCATTCAATTGATTCGAAAAAGTTTCTAAACATTAGAAATTGAGTGCTTTGTATGGAAAACAAGCAAATTATCGGTAGTATCAAAAGATTTTTTTGGTAAAGAAATTGAATCCTTTTTAAAAAAAAATGTCTCCTGAGGCCTTTTTTAAATTCAATAGTAGAAGAAAATTGATTATCTCAAATTTATCCCATTTATATAAAAGACAGATGATGAAATAGTATAACACCAATCAATAGGCCCGAAATTCCTTTTTTGGAGATTTGGTTCATTTTCGTGCTTGTTAGTAATATGGATACCAAGAAACAAAAGAACACCCCAAGAATGCTGATTCGTTACTAAAACTAATTCGGCAGCTATTACAACCAATTTCCAACGATTTACCACTAACTCACCTCCTTCAATCACCTGGCTTAACAATACCTGACCTTTTATTTACTGACATTGTCGTCGAATCATGCCACTTTTTTATCGTTATGTTCACGCCTCGCTACCACACAACCAAATGTTATCGGTCGACGGCAACTTGTTGCTATCATTGACATTTAATAGCACCCGACACTATCCTTTACCACGAATGTTGCATGATGGACTTTTCCTCGACAATTTTCCAACTTGCTGTGTACTGTCTGTTGTCTATTCTCATTCAAAAGACAACCATATTTAGATATGTACTTGTATCTAAAACCCGAGATAATGGCCACAAAGAAATGGTAGCAAGCTGTAATCTAGATTTTTTGCTAAATTGGCTAATGGATGGGACTTTTGTGAGGTACAGTGCAGATAATTGAGTTTGGGTTATTAGAAAATTGCGGATTTGATGAGGAGCACAAACGTAATATGAGCACATAATCTTTTGACTTGGGTTTGTCGGAGGAGGAGGACGAGTTCCGACGAAATTATAGACTCATGCAGCAAATGGAAATACAATTAAGCTGTTATGCTTTTAGTGTGGGTTTTCTTTGCTGTAAATAAAATTCAATTATGGCGCATTTCTTTCCGTTTTTCATTAATGGTGAAATTGTCGTGGGTGATAATCTATAATTAAATTAAATTATTATTCTTACCTTTGCAGCTATTAGTACAAGTACAGTAATCAAAACGAATAATTTATTAGGTCGATGTTTCTCAGGATGGACAAAAGGTCAAACGAAAGCACTTCGTGTTGATATTTCGCTTGGAAAAATTTACGTAGGAAAATTTTTACGATCCGCCCAAGTTTAATTTTTTTCTCAGTCAAACTCAAAAATACGGGGCATTCATCATTCAACATAGTTTACTATTAGCGAAAGGTGCTCGTAGAACCTTCAATCATGCCAATAAAATTCAAAAGACTAGCATAGTTCCAGCATTCATTTAGATGGTTCTGCACCTACATATAAGTCTGGGTTTAATGTGGATATATACGAGGTGTGTCTAAAAAGTTCACGGAATTCCCTCCCTACGGTTTGTTGTGGAGTAGTGGGGGCAAGCCAGTGACCTCACCCCATTCTTTGTACTCTAACTGAACCTCAGTCTAAGTTTCATCGGCTTCTGAGTCTATTGTGCGGTTGTGTGAATTTTTTTCTTAACCCTTTCTAAGTATCGCGTCGCCTGCATGGAGATTTATTCTAACGAGGAACAGCGAATCATCATTAGATTTCTCACAAAACTTGGTAAAACTCATACTCAAATTTTCACGGACTTGAATACAGTTTATGGAGATGATTCCTTAAAAAAACTACTATTCACAAGTGGGTAACTCGATTCAAGGTAGGACGGGACAGTGTGAAGGACGACGAACGAGAAGGACGTTCTTCCCCTTCAAAAACTGAAGAAAACATTGATCGCATAAGAGATGCAGTGTTGCAAGACAAACGAATATCTATCAGACTGTTGTCTGATCATCTTGTTTTAAATAAGGACATTGTGCACACAATTTTGAAGGAAAATTTGGAAATGAAAAAATTGTGCGCAAAAATTGTTTCAAAACTTCTGACAGAAGATCAAAAAAATCGAAGAATTCAATGCTGCGAAGAATGGCTTTCTGCTGAACAGGACACGGATGTTCCCAAAGCGCAAAATGCTACTTCGGGGACGCCATTTTGGGGACGTTGAAAACATTAAAAGGGAGACGACAATGCTACTGAAGGACCTGACTGACGATCAACTGAAAACGTGTTTTCAGCAGTGGAAACATCATTGGAGCAAGTGCATTGCATCAAGGGGGGAGTATTTTGAATATTTGATATTTGATATTGTACCATTACAAAATTTATTGTAAAATAAAACGTTTATGAAAAAATCCGGAAACTTTTTAGACACACCTCGTAGTTAGCAAATAATTTGACGGTAAAAATGTACCAATCGTCTACCCTTTCCGCTTGATTTGATACTTGTATATTACCTTCTTACTCAATTTTTCTTTGAATACACAGGGACAGTACAAAGATCAATAAATGAGGGAAGTGCATCTATAACTTCACCCTGTTTAGAGCATCGGAAGCTATACAATTTGCAGACTTCTTTCTGAAACGAATCCTATTTTTCAACTCACAATTTATGATGGCTGAATTTTAATTCGAGTGCACAGTGATGACACCACAGGACAAACCCACGAAACTTTGAGGTTGAAAAGAATTTTTCGAATAAATAATCGGATCTCAAAACCGTAACATAAGCATCAAATTAAAACCAACTGCTGCAACACTTTCAGATATTTAGCTTAACACATTTCATTTCAGTCCGTGAAGGAATTCAAAAAATGGCACAAACTATCACCTTTGAACACTTCACGTCTGGCTAGACTGCAAAATGAGCATTTGTCCCCGAAATCTTCATACCGCCAGACAGAATTCAATTGCATCCGATCTGAATTATGATATTCCTTGAAAACTTCGGCGACAATGCAAGAAGCCAACGCCAGGTCCTCTCATTTCCACAGCAATTTATCCATTATCATCTGTAATTATCCTCGATTCCTTCTTGGTATGCTGAAAGCACAGATGAATTTATTCATCGTTTAAATGAAGTTCTCGTGATTGAAAAGAAGGCACGCCACGATACGATGCCTCGGAATGGAACACAACAAATCGCAGTGAAAAATTGAAATTCTGCACTTCGTCCATTTATTCTCGCCTCATGCAATTTTTGCTAGTTGGAAAATTATATTATTTGGAATTAAGTATCCACTCGACAAGCAGTCCAACGCGATTTTTCCTTGACAGCGGAAAAGCATGGAAATTATCGCCACCAACAGCAACGGCAGCTGAACAAGTAGTTTGCAAGTAGTTCTCAGATTCTTGGAGTGGATTCTATTGAAATACATTTTTCCTGTTTGCTCGGTTCCGCCAGCGCAGCAGCCAAGGAAGAGGAAACACGAACAAATTGGGTAATGAATTTCCTGTAATGAGCACGCGAAGAGTCCGCAGATTTGTCTTGTTTCGAATGATAATTAAATTCAAGTGAAATCTCTTGATTGGATCTGTAATTTATTTCGTTGAAACCTTGTAAAACTAATTAAGTGCATTTAAGTACAGAAAAAAAGATCTAGATATAACTACGAATGAGTAAGCGCTTTTTAGTGCACAGTAGTTGTTTTAGGCTGCATTACGTATGGTGTCCTTTTGACGGATGATTACTATTTCATTGACAACAGACGTGAACGTAAACCATCAAAGACGTTTAAACTCACCAACGTTTAGGAGTAGATTCTAAATTGACTAGCATATTCAGCTTATTTGTATTTTCAAAATAAGTTGAAATAAAAACACAAACAGGATATACACACACATTATCCAGATATTTTTAGTAATCATCCCTAATGCGAATTCCTCATCTCAAATAGGTTCCACTACATTTGTCTGATCCTGAGTAGGTAGGAACTTATACAGTCTATCAAACTAAACAAGTTGAAAACATATCTAAGCAAAATTCATCCTGAATCACACTTCGTAGGCGATTTACGTTTGATAAATTTAAACTAATCCCTTCAGGCCTAGTATTCTTCACATTTGAAAACGCAAGCAAACATATTTTGCAGTGTACCCTTTTCAAACTGATATTTTTGGAGTTGGGTAAGTTTTTCGTGGGAATATTTACAGTTGCCCAAAGACATGGGCATAATATTAATAAAAAGAAACAGGAAATTTGTTGAAAAATGTAAATAAAATTTTAAATCATCGCCAGAGGATGAAGGAAAATCAGAGTATGTATATATTCCAAAAGACGTATTTGAAAAGGATATTTCAAAACTTCATGCGAAACATTTCAAAAATGTTTTTTGCATTCATTTCACTTGCTAAGTTTTATCAAAAAAAATGGTCGTATATCTAACAAGGTTAGTATTTAAATGGGTTTCGCAAAAACTATTTGAACACCTATTTTCTCGAAATTCTTACACGTCGTTTAGAACGTTATCAATGGAAAACCTACCCTGCAACATTACAGATGGAGAGAATCAATCAGTTTGTCAAGAAGCAAGCATATTGCACAATTTCAAGGAACAGCTGCCTACCAACAGCAACAAAATGTCAAGGACATTTTGAAATGAATTGTTTTTAGGAAGAAACAAAAATATTATTGCTGAGAAAATGTCAAGTGTTGAAGCACGATTACTTGATTGATTGAAAACCTTGAAAAAGGAATGACAATCTTATGGATGTATATTTTTTCAATGTATTTGGATTGTCTTTACGAATGCTTCAATTGAATGTCGTGTTTTTCAAATAGTGAAATCCTCAAGATCTTGAGTCTTGAGTCCCAAAAAATTGAAAAAATAGCTGAACAGCGATTGATCGGCAATAAAATTTTTACTTCTAAATGGATATTTGTAATTTTTGAAAATCAAAGGATACGTTTTTTTTAACAAAGCTAATTTCTCATTTGAAGGAATTCTATGTCTCGAAAGTATAATATGTATCATAAGATTTTATATATTCTTAAAGATTGAATGGAAAATAAAAAAGAAAATTTAAACATTCTCTCGATAATTTCGAATGCTGTAGGTACTTGTTTTTGATTCTTAATCGATATTTTTCAAAATATTTGACAATGGAGCATTTGTTTCGCTTTTGATTTTTTGGAATATTTCCTAGCAATTTTTTTTTTTGTTTTTTAATAGGAATAATTGATTTTTCATAAAAAATTAATTTAATTAGTAGTCTTTTTCGTGGCTCTTTATCGGAACAGTAATTATGATCAAGCACGTGTCGTCAAAATATCGTTGAGATGAATTTTACGAATATCTTGCGTGGATACTTCATTGATTTCGTTCAAAATTTCATATCATCAATTTTTTCGTGTGAAATTTTATCGAAAATCAAAAGATACTTTATTTTCAATTCCCGAAACACATATCACATATCAAACTATATTAAAATGCAGGACGAATCCAGCGAGCATTGTCACTTTGAAGATTATTTATTTCATTTTTGAATCCAAAAATTTAAATCCTTTCATGTCAATTAAAATCCATTGTAACACTAATTCAAATTTCTTAGAATTATAAATTAATGCGAATCTTGTAGCGTGCCAGATTGACATTTGAAAAAAAGAAGAAATATTTATTATCTACTTTGACGTCAATTCAATCGATATTGATCGAAAGATATCTGACTGACATTTTCATTAATGGAATTTAAATATTTGTTGAGTGAAAAGATCAAATTACCGGTAATAATCTTTCATAAGCTAGTCCTATCTATGGGTTTTCGATTGGCAATGAGTATGATGTGTTGGCTTATTGATTTCAGCATAAGTGCAGAATTACGGTGAGCAATAGGAAGCCAAGTATTTTTATCGAACGTTTGATTTATAATTCGAAAATGAATTGGATTAAATGCGCCTAACGCATAAAGTAATCAGAAATGTCATCTATTTATCATAAACGACACAAACAGTTCTCAATATCAAAGTTGTTTTTTCTTTGAAAAATATTTCCTGGGATTATAAAGCAGGATTTTAGTGAATGATTCTATGAATTTATTATTCGTGAGTTTATGGTAAAGTTTTGCTTGAACTATTCTAAAAGATCCTGTTATCGATTGGAAAAAAGTTCAAGTTTCAATAATGTGGCAATTATAAATGTTCAATCCATTTATTAGATACTTATTACAATCCAATTAACCGGAAAAATGTGCTTTTCGTACAGGGTCTACCCTCTTTATCATTTTCAAAAAAACCTTTTGGAAAGTATATATATGCAGAAATATGATATTAAAATTTTATAAAGATCGGAGGAGTCTAACTGTATTTTTGGGCAACTTTCACTTTGTCACCCGAGCGCGATTCTTCATTAAAAAAAACTTTAACTGCGTTTTTGTCGAAACAACGTTTTTTGACGCCGCGTTGATAAAATCTCGGGAACTACTGAACAGATTCTCACCAAATTTCCACCAGATATTCTTTATAACAACAGCTATAGCGCGAATAGGGGGTTTTACAAAATTTTGATTTGAAATATTTTTTTGGCAAAAAGCGGTGAAAAAAGCATGTTTTTTCGTATTTTCTTCGAAAAATGTCCGCCATTTTGTCAATTTTGAAAAAATCAAAAATCGCCCTATTCGCGCTATAGCTATTAACATGTTTCAAAATTTCTTCCCATTGCATCTCATCACAAGTGTGGCCTGAAATTTAGTCTAAGGGAGCTAATGGCTGGTAAATGTGAATCCAAGGGGAAGGCTAAGGGGACAAGGGGGAGCGCTAAGGGGAGCCTCGGGGGCTAAGAAGAATCTAAGGAGCTAAGGGGAGTCTAAAGGGGCTAAGAGAAGGCTTAGAGGAGAGTCGAATGGGGCTAAGGGGTGGCTTAGGGGAGAGTCAAATGGGGCTAAGAGGCTTAGTGGAGAGTCGAATGGGGCTAAGGGGTAAGCTAAGAGGAAGCTAAGAGGGCTGAGGAGGAGTCTAAGGGGGCTAAGGAGGAGTCTAAGGGGGCTAAGGGAAGGGGATAGAAGAGTCTAAGAAGGAGACTAAGGGGGCTTTAATCGGACGTACACTGATCGTTCCCTCATACCTCATGCTCTCGTGTGCGCGCAGCGCAGCTAGCCGTCGGAGTCATGCGCGACGCGGTGCGTATTTTAATCGAATAACGTTGAAATACGGAACAGAGTCTGTCCGGGCGGGACGTTTAAAATTATGTCCCGGAAAATACGAGACGTCTGGCAACGCTAGTAACTTATGCCGAAAAATTCCCAGTGCAAATTTTCATCTCGATGTTATTTGCGTAAGTAAATTTTACATGAAAAATAACGAAATTCATGCACGATGAATAAAACAAATGCCTACGATGACTTGTGTGTGATGTTACGTGGTTATCTGGTATAAATGATCTTAACACCACGACTTAGGAATAAGCTTGCACCTAGGCCCTTAAACACGTACTTGTCAGTAGCCCATAACGAGTATAAGCACTACCGTTCTAAATCAGTTACAAGTTTATCCAGATTTTGCACGAACCCCTTCATATTTCTAGTACAGATCGGACTCATCATTATCGTTGCCGCTATTTGAAGCGCGGCTCCCCTGTTGAAAACGCAACAGCACAAAATGGGCGCAATATAGAAGGATTGCCAAATAACTCCCCGGTCGTGTTTGTAATATTAGTACCAACTTTGGGTACTAACCACAGCCACCAAGTTTCAACCAAATAGGTGCCTCACCGTCGCCGGCAAGGACAAGTCTCTGAGGTCCGACTGTCTTGGAGAACGTATACTCCTGGTAAGGCTTCGTGGTTATGCAAGCAGGTCCCGTAGCAAAACTTCGGATCGATCACTATTTTTAGGGAACATCCTCCTGTTAAACCATTGCTCAAACATATAATATACATTGGTTATCGCCACCCCTTTAATTCAGATCTTCTTGGTCCAAAGGGAGGATTATCTGAGAATTGGTCAAAAACCCCTACTACTTTGCCCTGGTTTAGGACAGTTATTTCAGCTTCCGGCCTAGTACTAAGTACATCTCCACCCACTACTTCTGCAACGTACTAATTCGGCTATGCGACTTTTCTGAAGCATACTCAAGGCTGGATGTGCTTCCCCTATCCGTTAACTGACCTACATAGAGTGGCAGATAACTGTAAATTTTATTATCAATATATGTGCACAGATTGTAGAATTCGGAAGTTGTATTCTCATTATTTTCTGAGCGAATGTTAGCCGGCAACGAAAAATCATAGCCCGGATTCATTTTATAAGTAAATTCAAAAAAAAATCATCGTAATTATATTCATCTGAAAGAAAATTGTCAGGAGTTTTTGTTTAAAATTCTATTTTTTGAGCTATTCATCAAATAATTTTGTTGGGAAATTTCTTACAAACCGTTCACTGAATGTTTCTGTCAATGTACCATTCGTGGTATATTTTCAATATTTTCCACAACAATGTTTCTTGAATATTTTTTGGCGCAACATTTTTTTTTGAATATTGTTTTTTATTTTTTGTTTAAAATATTTTTCTGGATTGTATTGTGATTTTTGCGAACATATCATTTAAAGTTTGAATTATTTCAAAAATTGATTTTTGACTATTGCAAAAAAATATTAGCAGATAATTTCTCTCGAAAATTTATTTAGAAGTTTTTTTTTGAAAAAAAAACATAACCTTTTTACTGACAATCGTAAATGTTTTATCTAATTGTACTATAAATGATTCGGTATATTTTCGATAACATGAATTTCTTTTATATCGACAGTTTATAAGAATTGTTTTTCCAAAAAAATATTTAAAAAGAAATGTTCTGGATTGGACATGAATCTCATTTCATCAATTCGAATATTTGATCATTAGTTAGAAATTTTAAATTTTTGATTTTAAGAATATTCAACTCAAACTTAAAATTGTTTTGAACAAATTTACAATTTAATTCATCAAAAATGGAGCTAAGTCCGTAAGACTAAAGCATTCAAAAGTTTTTATTTAGCACTTACGACACTGCAAATTGCCCATTATTTAGTGATCAAGAAAACGACATTAAAATGTCTAACAATATTATCCAAACTAATAATGTCATTCTATTACAGCCGGGTAATTTATCATTATTAATCTTGATCATAAAAAAATGAATCAAAGACTTTATTCTGTCAGTCCAATAAATAATTCATATATAATTATTATTTACGTCTTAAACCAATTTAGGTTGCATTATCTTTTGGTTTCATCCATATTTCCTTTTCAAAATCAATAGCATACTAGTAATACCTTTATTAGGACATTATATGAAAACATCATCTCATGAAAATGACGCATTGGCATAATCCAATAAATACAGGCTGATGTCGGGAAAGTTCCTTCATCAATTTATGACCTGCAGAACATAAATTTGTAGCCACAAAATCTACGAAAATATATGTATGTACATATATAGAGTAAACACATATATGAATGGATATGTGCATATAAGCCACGCGTTATTGCGACATAGCAAACTAATATCCTGACATCTTCGTTTACCCTTCGAAGACAAGTCATTTTCAACGTATGTACATAGTCGTGATATATGACTCATATCACGAATTGGCGTTACGACACCAATTTTTTCTGATGAAAAATATCCTGACAGCTTTCAAATCGAGCGACCGAGAGATAGACGTGAATGAAAGTAAGGGACGAGATAAAGCCCGGCCATCAGTCAAAGAAATTAGGCATAATCCTTTGTGGGAAAAAGATGGAAAGACCAGTCGTAAAGAATTTCACAGCCCAAGGATTCGAAGCGCTGGGTGATGCTTAGACAAAGTGGGCCAAGGATTAAAATTTTGGTTGGATCGAATTCAATTCAGGTGAGCCACATTTAAAGTATAATAGAATTTAATACCGGAGAAAGGTATGCCGAGCAATAATGAATGGGGGATTAATTTCAGAGCTACTACTGTGATTAGCGGTAATTGGACAGAATGTTAATGAAATGGCAAGTGTATAGAGAAGGTGTATTTGTTGATTAAATGAGTTGAAGTAATAGTGCGCATTTGTTTTAGGTAGGTTTAGTGAAATCAAACGGAAATTGGACGAGACATTGCTTAGCGAAGATACCCACACGTTTTGCTGAACACTTTGTTTGACCAACAAACTTGTTCGCGTGAATATCATGTCTACTTATTGACTAAACCAATTCGGTACACAAAAGTGACCTTCTTCGTTAAAATATAGTCTAACATTTTCAAATGTTTATAATTTGCTGATAATGGCTGGGCGAACTGAGAACAAATGAGGACCCAAAACTGAACGTTGTAGCATTTCATGGTACGCTACAAAATTAACAGCTAGGTAATCTATTTTTTTCATTGCAGCGTTTTTTTAAGGTTTAGGCAATTAGAGTACTATGCCGGCTTCCCATGGCGCATGATTTTATGGGCCGCGTCAATTTGCGCAGGCATGCACGCGCCAAATTTTTCCATGTAACACAGCGTGCTGGCTTGGGCTCGTGCGGCGCATGATTTCGCGCGACGTGGGGAGCTGGTATTTAATATCTCAAGTCTCGACGACTTTCTGCTTCAATTGCAGCCAAAAAACCATGTCAATGATGAGCATCAAAGAGAAATAAAATCAAAAATAAGTTTAAGGAAAACGAACTATTTAGTTTGAAAGGAATCAAGTGATTCAATTTATCACGTATTGGTTAGAGAGGATTCTGAAGAAATAACCGCTTTATAGAATCAGAAAAACAGAAACATCGACATTTTGAAAGCAAAATCTAGATAGATCTGTTGACTTTAAGAGACTTCTAAATAAAATGATTAACTTTGACAACCATTGAACATATAAAAAGGACTCATTTTCACAAGAATATCATATTTTTGTCCACAGATAATCCAATTCATATGTCTGCTGTATATACAAACTTCGCAGATAAAATGAAACACGAAAACAATTTCCAAAAAAGGAGGATAACGTTTTGTTCTGAACTATTCGGATTCAATTATGAAAACAAAATCTATAAATCTCATAAGAACATCTGCACATAGGACATAAATACGCTTCTTCTTTCTACGTTGGGCGTTCCTTAAAAGTTTGCCAACTATTGGTGGAAATACATTTCAATATTTCAAAGTTAAATTAAATTTCAACCGTTTTGAGTCAAAAATATTTGTAATGTACTTATTCTTATTCTTTGCCTCGATGCCATGTTTTCTTTTAATTCAAGCCCACACCACTTTCGCATCAGAACAGTCCCGGCCAAGTTTGTTCCTCATTTTTTTTGGAGTTCAGTCCAAAACTAAACCCACACGAGGAAATTACGAACTAGGGAGTCAGGGAGTTAGTTTTCAACCAGCTTTCCATGCTTTATTTGTGGTCGCAAAACTTGGCTGCTAACATTCTCAGGCACATTATAACGAAAAAAGCAAGCATTCTACATGTCGTAGCCAGGCTTGCTATTCCCGCATTCTAGTTACAGTCGTCGTAGTGCATTATGCCATTTAAAACGACCAAGGATTGCGGTTGCATGTTTCCGAATTACGCTAGACGACACTAACATCATTTCGTTTGGGCTCTGCTCTTTTTGTGGCCACTATACGTCTTCTTCCGTCTTTCATTTTATTTTATTTTTTTACTTTTCAAGTCTGGATCGAACAGGAAACTTTTGCCAGGATACATTCTTGCACCACTTTAATTCGAGAGAAGTCCTTAGAGTCGTTATGCCTCTCGAACTACAACGACTTCCGTCACCGCCCGAGGGAATAAATTATTTTGTCGCAAACGAAAAAAAAGTAGAAGTGAAAAATGAAATTATCGCATAGTCAGGACGAATGAAGGAACTTCTAAGGTGGCGATTGCCAGCAGCAAGATCTCTTCTTTTTTCAAGCACTATGCGCTTTTAATTTCCCGAGAATTTCATTGCGGAATGAGTTGCTATTGTGTGATGTGGCATACATATGTGCAGAATGCGGAACCTGCAATGAGTTTGATACTAATGAACACGCCTAATGGATCTCGCCCTTGCAATGTTCATTAGTATTTTTTTTTGAAAATAGTGTTGAAGGTGTTGAAGCAAAACATGACGTTCCTTTGTAGGATGTGCATTCAACTCATTTCAAAATGAAAAAATAGCTGGATTTTTAACACCTCTTGCTATGAATCTTTTTATAGATGTTTTCGAATCTTTGTTAATAAATTTATGAGCAAATTTTTTGAAAGTGACCTCGAAGATGTTGCTCATATTTTGATTTTCACGAACCTCAAACAACGATAAGGACAATATAGCAACTTTGATACATCATCTCAAAGAAAAAGCCGACTGATGCTACTCAACAATATAAAGCGAGTTTTTACATAAAGGATTTTAGTGGAAAACACGAGTGGCTGCCACTAGTTGAGAAATTACGAAAATACTGCATGAATTTTATGGATAAAATCATAATAATAAAACCAAACAAGCCGCGAGGTGCGACCCTGGAGGTCCACACGGTCAACTTCCCAGTAATATCTACATAAACATCAACTACATTACAACCATGAGAGGTATTCATAGCAATAACAGGAATGAGTTAATATGAGTCATATCGTCTACGGGAGGGTCCATTGATTACGTAAGGTTTTTGGTCGATGAGGACAGATTGAATATTCACGCGGATCAATCGGTGGGGGCTTTTTTGGTTTTCAAAATTTAAGCAGTTTTTTTAATTAAAAGACTATAAAAACTATTAAAAATCTGCTCAAATTATGCAAATATTTTAAAACTTTGATTGAATTTACAACAATTTTTTAGAAGATATAAAGTAATAACATTCGTATGAACCCTCTTTACATGGTAACTTTGAATGATTTTTTTATTTTTAATTTAGTTTTTTTCATAATCATGGAAGAAAATTTTGCCGGTTTTTCTTCAAAAACTGATAAGAATGTATAAATTTTATAAACTGGTATTACTGTGCTGTGCAAATGAGGTTAAAAAATATTTTTTATGAAAAAACTATAATTTTTCGCATTTTCTTCTATTAAATTTAAAAAAAGGCTGAAACGAATTTTTATAATGTTAAAAACTCCACAAAGATGTTAATACACATCAACTGACACCTTAATGATGCAAATATTATATCTGGTTCGTGAGATATAGTGAATGATAAAAATGACCTTGAAGATGATGATGACTGTTAATGATTTTTTATTTTTTTTTTTTTTTTTTCTAATCATGAGAAAAAATTTTGATGGCATTTTTATAAAAACTGTTTGGAGTATATAAATTACATAAACATTGATTACTTGGACTTGCCAATAAGGTTAAAAATTTATTGTTTTTGAAAAAAAACACAATTTTTTGCACTTTTTTTTCAAAAAATTAAAAAACCGCTCCAAGATTTTTTTTAAAAACTTGATAGAATTACATAAATGTTAATACGCGATTGACACCTTGTTCAAGGAAATCGTACGTTTGGATCGCGAGATATAACGCATGACAGAAATGACCTTCAAACGGGCGAAACAGCGAACCCCCCGACTGAAGTTTCCCAAAAACTAATCAGCTCTTAAGATTGCAAAGACGCTTCGATTGACACATTAACAAAGTCGATACGACTTTGTTTATATGAGTTATGCTCGTAGAAAAAACTGTCCACGAACGTACAGACGTACGTACGTACGTACACACACATACATCTCCCTTTCTAAAAACACTTTATATATACTCTATAGACCTCAAAACGTAAAGAAAAGTTGAAAGTTTCAATTTCGATTTTCGAGGCGATTACAAGAACTTCCCATATACTGGGAAGTTAAAAAATTATGCAGCATCAATGAGGATGTAAGCAAGGAACCTATGCGCATAACTTAAGTCATACGTTAACATCATACTCTCAAATGCTATCGAAACAATTTCAAAAGGTCAAGTACACACACAATCGAAATCTACTTAATTTAAAAGTATCACATCTTCACATTTCCAGATAATCATTCGTCACCATGTGTACAACCATATCACTAAAATATAAAATAGAACGACATAACTATTCCAAGACAATCACTAAAAACCAAATATTGAGCTTTATTCTGATTATATATTTTTTTGACCGAAATAGTAATGCGGGTCAATTCAGTTTATTTTTGTTCTTGATCAAAAGATTTCAATGGACAGATTAAGATGCTTCCATGTCGCTGAATGAATATGGAGAAAAACACGAAGAAGAAATTAGTTATATCTTACAGCTGCCAGCCACAAGATGCTTGAATGATGATATCATGATTATAAATGCCCAAGCATTGAAATAAATTGATCTATTGTATTCAGTAAATATGAATTGACGGCTTGATTGGGTAAACGGCAAGTTTGTGTGCTTCTTTAAAGCATTAAAGCATTCAGTTTGGCGTAGCCCTTTTTTCAGTAGCGGCTTGCTATTTGTAATAGATTATTGGACTGGCCAAGGCCTTCAGACGTGATGATTGAACTTTTAAGTGGTCCAAGTTTTTTTTTAAAATAAATTTTTCATTGTTTCGAATCATCGATCTATATTTCAGTCTTTTCATTAAAATTTGCTGAATAACATCTCATTCGAATTTTCTTTCGATCTTACATTGTTGTATTAAATTGCTACTAACGTGCACTTTTTTAAGCACCGTAATCAATTACGCACACGCTTATATCGAGTCTTGATCCCTATTTTAGCATAATTAGCTATTTTCTATAAAACACATTTCATATATAGATTGAAATTGCTTGAATTACATTGGAACTTGGATAATTCGGACTTCAAGGGACCACTCCAAAAATTCGAACTATCCAAAAATTCGAATCAGAAAAGTTTTTAAGAAACGCTAAAAATAACAAAACACTGCATGATCTAACAAATAAAATTTTATTACGTAAATTTAAGACACTTCATTCACAGTTTCAGTCCGGGATCTTCAACAAATGTTTCCTAGAATTAAGCCTTACTGTCGTAACGAACGATTCTAACTGATTTGATAACTGAAAAATGGACTCACTTACTTCATTTCTATTTTCAAAAAATCGCCTGAGTTCATCAACTTCATTTGCTGCTTCAGCCATACTTAAATTTGGTCTTTCTTGTTCCACTGTTAAATCGTCATCTTCATCATTGGATATATTGTCGCCATCTTGATTGTCGTTGCCGAGTACCTCAGTGATGATGTCCGCTTCAGTAAGCTCGCCACACACCGCAACATCTTCGTCTACGTTAAGGAAGTCCTCATAGGAGATAGCAGGCGCTGACAAATATCCTCCCAACCGTTAACTGCAGGCACAACTTCAATCACAGATTGGTTGGCACTTTTACTTTCTGCTTCTTTTTTTAAAAATCCATCTTTCTTGGAACAGTTCTTAATTGTTTCTCGATTCCAAGCTTGTTTACACGTACGTGAGGTCTGAAGGACATTAAGTTTAATTTTGAGAGAAGTGAAATTTTCGGTGAGAATATTCCCAACCAATAAACGCCGGTAAATATATTTGCGGGTTTTTATTATGCCCTGATCCATAGGCTGAATGACTGATGTCATATTAGCGGGGGGAAATAACTTCCACAAGGTCCATAAGTGGGAGGCTTTTGTGAGCAGTGCAATTGTCAATAAAAGGGTAAGATCTTCCGTTTTTCCTTCCCAAATTTTTCATTGATTTTCAGGAACCACTTCTCAAAATAGCACTTGTCCTCCACACTATACGTTTTTGAAACAACGGGGACTAGCAGATTTTCCTATCATAAACAAAGGCAGTTTTTCAGAGCCATCCATGTTTGCTCCGACCAAAAGCGTTACTCTTACCTTGCTCAGTTACCGTCCATGACATTTCTCGTCTGTAAAAGCAAGCGTTTTATCAGGGGTGCATTTGAAAAATAGACCCATCTCGTCAACATTAAAAATGTTTTTGGGCTCCTTGTCCTGGATCATCTCTTTTAATTGCTTCTTCCACTGTCCTGTTTTATGCTGATCAACAATACCACTTTCACCACAAATAGATTTAAAATAAATCTTATTTCGCTCTTTGAAACCGTCTAGCCATCCTGCGCTTGAAATTGGTTTTCCCCATTTCAGTGGCAAATTGTTCAGCTTTACCTCTTACAAGAGAACCACTCAGTAGAATTTTTTTATCATTATTTGCTTAAACCACGTTAAAACACAATTGTGTACATCGGTATTAGCTGGTGCTCTACACCTTTTCCGGTTATTTCCGTCCTCAAATTAAAAATTTTTCTTTAATTTTTAAATAAGTCGACAATGTGTTAGAGGAGATTCCGAAGTCCCAAGCAAGTGTTTGACTTGACCATAACGGCACGTCTTCCACGTTAATGTAAAATAAGCCCATGCAGCTCTTGGGGAATCTCCGAAGATAGGCAAGAGTAAAACTATCTTCGGGGATTCCCAGAATTTATAACTCGCTCATGGACACTTTTGGCGAGCAACATGTTCGCATTATCCAAACTAAAATCGAATTAGCCACGATTTTTTTAATATGAAATTCATATGAAATGCTAGGGACTAGTAGAAAATTTCAAATTAAAGACGATTTTGAGTTATAGAAGTTCGAATTATCCAAGCTCCATTGTACTACCAAAAATAAATGCCAAATTCTGAAAAATTATCAGTGGTATCAGAATTCTCTCTGTGATAAAAACACATATAAGAAATAAATTATTTCTGGAATTAAATACAATCAATCAAAATCATCTTTGTTAACATTTACCACGAGCTAGAAAGATGGACATACTCGACAAACCCCACATGATTTTAATCTGTTCATACGTTCCGAGAGTAAGATTAAAATTGAGGAATTAAATTCATTTTTGGTGCCATTTTTGATGAATATGTGGTGTCTTTTGGAGGTATAAAACTGCCAATAGGGATATATGTCATTGTAGCTGTCAAAATTTCGATGGCATTTTGACAATATGTCAATTTACTTTGGCAAGCTACCATGCAAAAACTTAGACCCGAATAACGTCTCAAAATAGTGGAAATTTATTTCCGAAATTTGCATTCTGTACGCCAGACTTAAAGAACGCTTCGTTCAGTTTACGGTGCTCATCTGAGCAGCTCATGCGATGGAAATATTTATGTCCACGTATACTCTATTGGACAGTGTTCATCCAACACGAGCTCGTACAGTGCGTACCGAGGCAGCAATCGCTGTTGTAGATGATAATTTGACTGATGAGACAAATTTACCGATTCGACGCCTTCCGTAACAACTTGGGCTCTGTCCGTCCACTACATGGACAATTTTGGGGACAAATCTTGGACTTGAGCCCTATAAGATCCAATTTATTCAGCAATTGAAGACATGGAAGCCAACATTCGATGCGTCATTGGTGAAATAAGGCCGGGTACACTAGCAAAAGGGGTGCAAAATTGAGCCAGGAACAGAATGGCCTTTCTAACACTCAGTTGCTGTGGTCATAAGCATGAAATTTGCAAGCCATTAAAGTCCAAACATGGCCATACCAATAATGAATCTATATTTTATTTGTTTAAAATGTTCTTTGTCTATGTACTAATCGATCCTAAACAAATATTGCCCCGAATTTCGAACTCACTAATCAACAAGAAAATCAAATGTAAGTATATGTTATCAGAAACTAACATATTTGCAAATATATTACATTATTCGAATGGAATTACGAAAAAGCCTAAAGTTATAATATAATTAATGACCATACGTCAATTGAGTTTACATTTGTGGAGACCGGGGTACGATTGATAATTTTATTCTGGATTAATTTTGCAATTTTTTTCGGAGTTCGTTAAATAACTACAGAAAATTTAGTAACACGATACAAAGATAGTAGAACGCAAAAATAATGAATTAACGAATGAAAGGGCCAAAATATTGAGAGAATGAACACACACATTAATGAATCAACCCCCAAATTCAACCAAGAAACTATGATGGCTGTTCTAGTCAAACGAACATCATTATCTAAAAGGAGCGAAAAAAGGCAGTTCGAGCATGTTTTTTTTCGAAATGAATAGACAAAACATCGAAATCAAAGGACGAAAGAGGCACAGGAAACCTTCGTAATCAAAGTAAATTCCAATGCTAGATTAAATCCTATTTATATACGTATTTGATAGCAGAATTGCACACGCATGAGCCTATAATTCAAAAAATTAAAACTCTACAGGAAGTCCAGCACAACTTATTCCAAATTAGTTTCCTTTCGAACCGTCCCACACACACAGCTAACATATATGCGCCGAATTATATTTACAACGAAGAATAATATTAAATTCACAAAGGACCTTCTTGTTATATTTTCCAGAACAAAAAATACCATACAATTCTCCTTTACACTTGTCAACTCAAGGAAAATTTACTTTGGCTACCATCCTGCAGGCTATTTGTCTTACCCTCTTTAAATATTCAAAATTTCAGTCGTCATTTTTCCATTTTTATTCTGTTTACATTTGTTTTTGTTGTACTTGTTGTTGTTGTTGTTTTTTGCGTGTGTCCAAAGATAGCCAAACAGAAATGCGAACAAAATAGCAAATATTTACTAGAAGCCTGAGAAATTTCGCATTCACGTTTGTTTTTTGTTTCTTCATTACTCTTTTTTTTTGTAAGTTTAAACTACGTATGGTTGAGAATATTGTCCTAGCATGTTCAGCAAGAGTTTATATATCGCCGATACTATTGTTTGATTAGCAAAAATTTGCAAACATGCGAAATACTTGCATCATAGGGGATGGTGGGGTGAATTGTGGCAGAAGGAAACAACATATTTACGATTTTCGTGCGGTTTCTCATTTCTGTCGGAAGAATGGAGGAAACTTTTCGAAAGTAATTTGAATACGATTAATAACTTTGCACGATGCTTACCGAAAAGAAATCAAACAAAAGAAAATATTATTGTGAATCGTTTAACATTCTGGACGATACCATCTCATAAATGAATCACAAAGTAGATTATTTGATATAATTCGAGTAAAGCAATAAAAAGCACAGATTAAAGTATTTTAGTAAGTTTTACTGAATTAGAAAATAATTACCGAGCTGTTAATGATCATGATCCAGTCAATTTGAAGTCAAATGTTTGGTTTGCTAGCTAAGTTATGGTTTTGTCAACTCAAATTGAAAAAAACAGGTGTTTCCACCAAAAGTTTTACAAAGTTATAAAGTCAAATATAAGACGAAACAAATTCATGGGAATTTGGAGAGAAAACTGTAATGGAGGAACGGAAAGAACATGTTTAATTTTATTTTTATCCTGTCAATTTTGAATTGCTATTTCCGCATTAACTGCTTTGCCGTGGGAGCTTCTCAATTGTCGAAAATATTTCGAATAAAACTTTGACTAAATTTCACATATCACAAACCTGTTTCTTATAACAACCGATTTGCAATGAAATTTGGAACTTTTTTTTCGAAATTATTTGAAAAGTGTGCGAAAACTCAAGTCAATACGGACGTCAGGGTTAAAATTTAAAACTTGATGAGAATTAATAAGCGATTTCAAAATAACGATTTTATAAAATCATTCCTGTTAAAATTTCTTTATTTTTTGGATAAAAACCCTTGATTATCAGTTTACTACCATCTCAAGATTAAATGATTTTTCTTTATTTTATCTGCCACGCGATATTTCACTTGTTCTGTTTTAACCTAGGGCTTCAGGATATCGAATAATGATTTTAAAATGATCAACTAATACTAATATCGATTGCGTAAATTGAAGTATCGGTAGTTCTTCTGTGCAAAAAATTATAAAAGATACTTTTTTCATTCAAATAAGACCTGCAATAGGTGGACGTGACATTATACTTTCCTTTAAAAAATGTTTAAAACAATATTATGCTTATTAAAACCTTGAGGTGGACTCCTTATGATAAATATCGTCCGTTTACTGCAGTAGAATAAATCAAAATAATTCGAACATGGGATTCAATTAAAAGCAAGCAAAGTATAATTAAATTCGATTTTTGGACCAATTATAACAACTTTCCTGTATACAGCAAAATTAAAAAGTTGAATATTTCATTGGAAAAATTGACCAGGTCTAGTTTTGACATTTAATGCGGTCATTTTTAAGGAGCAAAAAGACTTCAATAATATTAAAACCCACTTTTCTCCATTGATTAATTTCCGACTTGGCAAGTTTCCCAAGGAAATATAAAAAGGTCATAATACTTTGGATCTTCAATTGGATTATCAATATCCATCCAAGCTGAAATTTCAATGAAATAACAAAAAAATCCGATATTTAGAGAATTTCATCATGTTCACCGTAAATCATCGTTTTAATACGTGAACTTTCAAAGCTGGGAGGATTATGATGAAATTTTCAATTTTCTCCATACTTTGCATATAATTATAAAATATAGTGATACCTTGAAAGATTTGCTGCAGGACCATATCAACCAAATTCAATTCCATGAATTCATCACTAAACACATTTAAGGGGTTTCATAGGTCTTGCATTTTCCAAAAAAATTATGGAAATTTTTTTATTCCATATGAAAGTATAGTACTTCAAGAGTATTCATACTAAGTTTCAAGTAAATTCGAGGAATACTCGTATTACCGGAGTTATAGAGATTTGAATACCGCGTGGTCGGTACGTGCGCTCTGCCTTACCTAGCGTATTATACGCATGCGGTTCTACCGCGTAAAATCAACTCCTTTCTTTTTCATCAAACATCAGAACATCAAAAGGATGCTCTGGACATCGCGAATGAGTCACACGAATTACTGTATGGACCTGGAATCGAAGACTCGATGTAAGTCGCTAAAAAATATTTTTATATCATTAAATCGCGGTAAAATAAACTTTAAACGTGTATTTTGAAATTTTGTTTTTCCGTGCGGTAGACACGATTTCTCTAGAACGAATCGACCAATTTTGCTAAAACTTTGCACAGTTCCTCTTTATAGTATTGACTCATGCTTCAACGAAGGGATTTTCATTTGGTCGACTTGTTTTTGTTTTATACGAAAAAAAATATTTTAAGACCGATGAGATTCGAAAAAATGCTAAAAAAATATGAGATGGAAATTCATTCAATTCCATTTCGAATCTTTAAATGTCATTTTTTTTCAATTCCTTCGTTCAAGCTATTTGATTTGAGATGAACCTGCACCGAAATATTCTACCTACTGCATAAAAAGGTTGGACAAGGAAAACTACAGGAAAATTGATAATTTTCAATGTTTTTAGACGGAAATTTTTTTACAACTTCTTGAAATGCTAAACTTTTATGTGTGTAAATTTTAAAATAAAATAGATTTTCGGATTTCAAAGTACAATTTTTTGAAAAAGTTGTTTTTTTCCTTCCAGACCTACATATCTAACCCCTTAATCGAATGACACCAATAACAGTAAAACCGATTCTCTTGAACACCTATAGAGTTTCAGGCGGATCGAATCATATTTATTTAAATTGGGACAGAACATGCTTATGCACCAAATGCATATTTGCTCTATTCTCTAAAGTTTGTATTCCGAATAAAGTTAAGTGATTTCTTGGGCAAGACATCGAAAAATTGAAATATTCAATAGTCAACGCTTAACGGTTGAGCTGCGATTAATGTTATTATTTTCGTTAATTAATTTTTTTATGTTGAATAATCGCACACTTTTATTCTAATCTAATTCAATTTTCAATAGTTACTAACTATCTTGTTTCGCTATTCAAAGCTAGTCACAATTTTATTCGGCTTATCACAAGTGGGAGCCACGATTTATATCTTTTCTAATTGGCTCTCGAAAGATTACCGCCCGCTGTCTCCTACATAGCACGATTTGTCGACATCACTTTCATGCATGACAAATGTGTGAAAATTAAAAGTTCGTTTTCATCAAGCTCCGATGTATGTAAACACACAATCAAGTTCGTTCTATCGCGAATAGTTCTTCGAGAATTCCAAATGTGATCGAAACGTATTTTCGAAACAGCAGTAACCAAATGTTTAGACACATGCTGCCCCGGATTACTTAATAGATACCACGCGCAATACGACACACAAATCGTTTAGATAACAATTTCTTAAGATAAGTAGAAACAGCAACGGTAAACCAACCGTTCGCAGATATGTAGCCTCCAAAGATGCACATTGTTGCGATATTTGTTAAGGTTGAAGCTCAAGTATTGTGTATCTGCTTTTTGTGCGAAAATATTGGCACAGATAAAGGTCACTGACAGTTTTTCTAAATTCAGTTTTACGGTGCTTTTTTCATTTACGACTTGAACAGCAAAAATGCGCCCAGAGAAATTGCCCGAGCCGGAGGAGACTAAGCAAGTATGGGTAGAGAGATAGGCAGATCGCATAGATATAGAGAGCTAGATATCTAGCTAGCTGGCTAGAAAGACAGAAACTCACGGATGTACATCCATATGCACGCGTACGAGTATAATATGAGTTCGTGGCGCGGCAAGTGTACGATTGCTTTTCTCATCATATTAATTAAAAGAAGTGAACATACTCATGTGAAAGATATCTGGAAATAATAATGAAGACATCCAAGGCATATGCTGAGGTGATCAATGTGGTTGGGCATTCGATACCTATCCGTTCGATCCGGCACCGTGTGCAATCGATTCATTTTTGGGGTCAGGTGGAGTAACGTTACCAAATTCAAGTGTAGATTCTAAGCCAATCGTCGACTATAGTTTATAAATTTTTATTGAAGTAACAAAATGCTGGTAAATTTCAAATAGGACATTGACACTTCAATCCAATTAAACTATAAAATTATTCTTTGCTGAGTTACAATAAAACAATATGGCACACACTTGATAAAAGATTATAGGTTTTATTCTTCTCTCTCCATTTTTCACACATTCCATGAGATCGTGGTTGATAATTATTCTGAACTGTTCATATGTATGTTATTAGGAAACTATTTTACTAATAGAAGATTGGTAGTAAGGTATGCTGGTAAAAATGCTTTCGAATATTTTAATATAAAATTTTTATGATAAATTCCTAAAATATTACAGAACTAAAATATCGAAAGTGGCTTGCCCATTTTGAAATTTTACTTGAAATATACATCACATACAATAAAATACATTTATAATATAATTATAAAAAATTACTCGTGTTTTTCAACATTGAATCGGTACATGACCTTGAAACGGCCTCAAGGTCGCAAGAAACCTTATGATAGGATGGTTTGTTCTCACACTGTAACTGTTTTACTGATTGTATAACGTGAAACAATCTTAGAAAAAATAGAACGAAAATTAAGGGACCAAGTATACGCTCTTGTGGGGCACCTTGAAAAATAGTGAACAGGCAAATGCGATACTTCAACGAGAATACTGTCCGTTTCAGTATATATGGCAGAATACCTGCACTAGAATTGAATCGAAAAGTGAGCAATGGCCTGAACAACAGTTGCAACCAATAATAACTCTAGTCAAGATTCATTGTAAATCTTCGCAGGCGCCTAGAAAAAAAGTTGTTGTGCGGTGACCAACCTACAGCATCACTAGATCATTTGAAACCACAAAATCAAAATGAATCCTTCAATTTATTACTTTATCTCTCCAGTCTCGTCGAGTTTTTTTTTAATTATTTAATTTTTTAAATTTTTGGCGCCATTTTAAAGCCAAAATAACGATTTTTGACGAAAAAATTGACCTATTTGTTATTGTAAAATTGTTAGAAATTATTTTTAAAAAAAAAACTCAACGTAGCTAGAGAGCTATTTATATGTAGAATATGTGTACAAAATTTCAAAACGATCGGTTCAGTAGTTTTTTCTGCAGGCTGGTCACCGACTTTAAAAAATAAATGTTTGGGAAAATCGATTTAGAGTTTTGTACACTGAAAAAATGAAAACATCTTAAGAAAAACTGGATTTTCTTATAAAATACGTAAATGTCATCATCGATGCCGGGTCCCATACAGTACATCACTATCATCCACGTTATCTAAGGCATCTTTTTGCTCCTGTCGATAAAAGTAATACAATAGAGACCGAAACAGTTGCCGCTCGCCGCCGCTTAGTGCAGGTAGCTAAAAGGCGCGCAAACCTAAGAGGTACGGTTATTCAACCTACTGTAACTTCGTTGGTTTTACTCCGAACGACCTACAAATTTAATACAATATTCTTCAGATGTTGTACTTTCAGGGGAAAAAATAAACAAAAATGGGAGAAAAAAACAGTTGTCAAACCTTACCCCCCTCCCCTTAAGCCGCATAACCAAAATAAATTTTGACAGCTGACATAGCAAGAATTGCTTGTAAACAAGTTCGATTGATTCTCGTAATTTGCAATTGATAGCTTTTATTAAAGAAAGGCCCGCGATCTGGGATTCTCAATCATCGACATATAAAATAAAAAAAGGAAAGAATGACACCGTGGAAGAAATTGCACTGCTGGTGGATGTTACAGCCAAAGAAATGACCAAAAAATGGACTGTTTTAAGAAATTCTATACCGAATCGATCCTCTATCTTTAGCTCCACATGAATGTTAAAATTTCGAGACAGTAAGTAGGGCCTTACACGCACTTTAGGCTTTCTTCTCTTAGGAATCAAGCTGACCACAGCTAACACTGATAGTACTCTTCTTCGTCAGAACACATTTCCACAATGATTGGTTCTAGAAAACAATATGTGAGCAGGAGACACTTTGTGTATATACACACACAAAATGTGTAGACGTTTTTGTGTAGTGTGTAGAACAAAACACGCGCAGGAGACCCGGCTTAAGGGGGAAAAATCCGATGTGTATTGCATTCTGCACGCCAGTGCCAAAACTGGTTTGCAAAATTTCGATGAGGCATTTTTGATGTTGAATGTTTGATGCACCACGTTCTGGAGGGACAGTTAAAGCTGATGAAGATACAATAAAGGCATTAATTGATGCAAACCGGTGAATAACAACTTGTTCGATCGCTCAGAGATTCAATTTATCGAATTCGACCGTTCATGCTCATTTGAAACGCCTGGGTTTTAACTAAAACCTCAACATATGGGTACCTCATGTTCTTTTGGAAAAATATTTTTGCCGTCATGTTGACGTCTGTAATTTGCTTCTCAAGCTTGAGAAAAATATTGGTTGTTTACAACATTAGCTGTTTACAACAATATTCAGCGCAAGATATCATAGAGTAAAAAAGACGAACCGGCTCAAAGTACGTCGAAAGCCGATATTCATCAAACAAACGTGTGTCTATCTGTTTGGTGGGATTCCAAAGGAATCGTTTTTAGCTTCTACCAGACAACTGAACGATCAATTTTCAAGTACACTGTCATCAGCTGGACAAATTCAATGATTCACTTCAACAGAAAAGATTAGAATTGATCAATGGAAAACGTGTAGTCTTCCACCAAGATAATGAGAGACCTCATACATACAAGTTTGTTAACTAGCCAAAAGCTTTTACAACTTGGATATACTGTCACCATATTCTCCAGATCTGGCACCTTCTGATTATTATTTTTCCCAGTCTCTACAAAATTTGTTAGGCGGTAAACCCTTTCCTTCAAATTATGAGATCAAAAATCACCTGGATCATTTTATTATCAGCAAAGTACAAAATTTTATGAAAGTGGAATCATACTACTAACAAAAAGTAGGTGAAAAGTATTGGACCAGAATGGACAGTATACATACATATATTTCAATAAAATATTTATTCACTATAAAAAATTCATCTTGCAGTTTAATAGAAAAAAAAAACGAAATTAATTTCCGAACAACCTGATAATATCTAACCATCAATCTGTAAATATACATGTATTCAAAAAAATCGGTGACAAACTAAGTATAAATTTAAACTAAAACGTTCCAATCTTACACAAATGTATATTTATATCTACATAAGATTGAGCTATCTTTTTGGAAAGTTATACCTTAAAAGGGACTACTTCATTCGCATTCATTTCACATCACAAGCCGTTCACGGTTTGTATGAAAATGTTAAAAGCTTTTTAGAACCAACAATATGACATAGAAGACGTTTTAAGGTTGCACGTACTGCATTACAAACACCTTGAAAATATATATAAATTTCTATGAATACACGATAAAAATTGCTATCCTTTCCCGTTGAAAATCGAGCACACTTTTCACTTTGCTATCGGGCAAATCGACACAACATTTTCATCGGGAATTTATGGCTTTTATTGAATCTGAAACGGTAGTCGTTTTCATCGTGTTTCGTTATTCGCTTCAATAGCTTGTTTCACAAGTAATCATCATTTTTTCCGGATTTTTTGAAAGTAAATAGCATCATATGAGACGATGTTTCAGTTCTATATTTTTTTCTGCATTTATGATGTTGGAAGGATAAAGCATATCTCATTCAAGATTTTGAATTCACATTTTGCAGAGCTCAAAACTGAAGAGTTCTCTCTAGAAAGGATCCATCAATGTTTCGACAACTTGTCAGAAATGAGAAAATTTTGCCTAGAAATTAAATTTGATGGAACAGTACAAAAACTGTCTGCCAACTTCGTGTCTTCAGAGATCCTTTAATTATTCAAAAATCGACCATAAGAGAACATCACTAAACAGACTTGAACGGAAAGATCATATTCACTCTGCAAAGTCTTTTTGTTCAACTTCGCAGATGGAACGTTCTTAGAGGGAGCCCTTCAAGTGTCAAGCAAGATCAATGTCATATCTTGTTATGGTTTATACTAAGCCGCCATTTCATTTTCAAACTTCTCCAAAATTCATAATAACATATCAAAATTTCCAAGGATTTAATCTTCATTAAAAACGCCGTAATTTAGCGCATCCAAGCACCTCCATAACTTGAAGTAATGTATATTAAACCAACTATGGATAAACTCTTCTTCTTTTTAAATGGAAGCCATCATTCATAGTTTCAGGACGTTTAGTTTTCCATTGCACGTCTTTATAAACGTGACCAACATTCCTGGATAGCGTGGCACTCACCCAGAGATGCGGCCTGGTTCAAGTGAAAATTAAATGGAACTTTTACGTCCAATATCCGATTGCCCCGCAGCCGCTCGTAACTAGCAAATATGGAACTATATTTTTTTTTGTTTGCTATGTTATTTTAGGTCTACCATTTCGCATGCATTACCATGTGTACCTTCGACCGTTCATTGAATCAACCCAAAACGATAAACCAAGCAATCGAAACGGCGAGAAGGCAGAAAGAGATTTATTGAAGCCTAGTCAAGCATTAAATGCTTTTGGAATATCCCTTCAGGAAACGAGTGGATTCTTAGGATTTAGCTTTGGCTTTTACCTTTGCTACCTGCCTTAAAATAAAGGAGGGTATTAGTCAACATATTTCTTGTGAATAGGGTGAACTGCTGAGTTAGACGGTGTAAGTGCTCGCTGATCATTGGTTAAATTTAAGGGTTGGAAACTAAATGAAATGTAAGATTTACGTGTTCGCAAGGATTACAAGAATTTTTCATGAAAATAAATAAAATCAAGATTATTTTGAATGAAGTGAATTGTTGGTTTGGAATAACCGAATTTGGACGCAAGGAAATCGTCCGGGAAATCAACTATTTTTCAATCTGCCTGAAAACTGGGTAATAGTTATAAAAAGTTGTGTGTACTCTTGTTGAGCCATAATGAAATAAAATCTTTATAAAATTAAACACTTGATTTTTTTGACTTACAAATGTTTATTAATACGACCCTTTTCAATCCTTAGATCATCTTCATACAGGTCATAATTTTAATATTAATAATTTGAATATCCTCCATAAAATAATCAAGAGAAAAAAGGTGGACTGCATGCAATGCCTTGAGATTAGGCGGGCCACAAAGAGAAAGGAAAACCTGCTGAATGAAATTACTCTTCCTTTCCAATCACTACTCCTTCAACCAGTAATTATTTAATAATAAAATCAGGAAATATTTGTAAACTGTATTAAACCTGAAGATGATCTAAGGATGGAAACGCGTCGTGATTATAAAAATTTGTGAGTCAAAAAATCAAGTGTTTAATTTTGAAAAGATTTTATGGATAATAATTACATATTTAAGAAACATGAGTTTTATGCAAAGCTAAGAGAATCCTTTGAAAGTAATAGAAATGCTGTATTTTTGAGTAAACATTCGATTATACCTTATATTTCGGAAAAACATTTCACTAAAAAATTACGTGGATTGCTCGGATCATTAACGTTTATATTTAAAACAACATCTTCAACAAAATTAATAATGAAATATGGAGAGAGAGAAAAACAAAATCTTGTCAAAAAACGAGCCAGCACATTCTTGAACCTCATCAAAGCATTAATACGCAACTGAAATGCCTACTTTAAATAGTTTTTTTTTTCGAATTAAAAGTATGTCTGAGTAGACATTTTTTTCTGCGCTACTCATTGCTGAATTGGCGGACGCAAAACCTTCAGCAACAACGAAAAAAATCCAACTATGCATCATCAAAATGGTTTTAGGTTGCAATCCGGTGCGTGCTGGGAAATCAACAAACCAACCAAGTTTATTTCTCTTCCGACCATGATAATGTCTTCATTTTACTACCGACTCATTTCATTTAATAGCCAAAAAAACAACTTGGGAGTAATGGCGGAACAAACACAGGTTTATCAGGAGAAAAAATATTGCTTCCAATGATGCTTACCGTAGAATAACCCATTGCAAAGTGTGGTTCGTTTCGCCGACCTGAAGCATCTGCTTTTTGAGAACTACCAAAAATTTGAAAATTAAAGTAAAGGTAAAGATTATGACCCCCGAAGGAGGTTGAAATTAGGGGAATCGAAAAAGAGCCCCTACTTCACGGCCCCATGAGAAGTTATGGGGGTTCCCCCACTAAAAAAATGGTTATATTGCCTATTTCTAGAGATTGTTTATTGTTGACAAGGCTACTAAACAGAAGAGTTCCAATTACATAGCAGCGATGAACTAAACTAAGCCTAAGATAACTCTAAGAGTAAATGAATAATAAGAATAAAGAACAGTCGTGAATGAATTAGAAAATTCGAGAACTAAAATTAAGAGGAAAATATAAGATTTCTTAGTTTGATCTTATAAGTATTTAAAGAGTAACCGAAGGAACCAAACTGCATAAGGTCATGATTTCGTTTTAAGCGAGTCAGGGGAGACTTATAATATAGGTTAGACGTGGTGAAGGGAGGGGCGAAGATCGTAAGGTTTCTACAAGGGTGAGAAGAGTGACGGAAGTGAAGTTCATTGCAGAGAGGAGTGTCGAGCATATTCAGAAAAAGCTTGCAAAGGAGAGATTCGTCTAAATATATTCTACGTTGTTGTAAGGTGGCAAAGTTGAAATTTTTGCGACGAACATCGTAAGGAGCATAAGGAATATTGAATTTGTAGAATAAAGTGCGGGTAAACTTATGCTGAATAGATTCGATCAAGTTTTTATCACATTTGCTGTGTGGAGACCAGATCGGGGAGCAGTATTCGACCAAGTTACGTATGAGAGAATTGAAAAGTTTTATACTAGTTTCGGGTCTCCGAAATGCAGTGGGATTTCTTCCTAAGAGTCCACAAAGCTTTGACGCTTTAAGCACGATATTGGCAGTATGATGATCAAATTTTAGTTTGCGATCGACTTCAACGAGAGTACTGCTATGTAAGGAATAAGGAAAAACAATAGTGTTGAATTTGAGGGAAAAGGTAAGTTTATGACATTTTTCAACATTAATCGTTAGATTATTGAGGTCACACCAGGATTGAAACGCACATAGATCCTGGTCAAGGGCTTGACAATCGATAATGGAGTTGATTGTCCTAAAGACTTTAAAATCGTCAGCGTACAGGAGGCAGGGAGACTGAATGAATTGAGGCAAATCGTTGACAAAAAGTAAAAAAGAAGAGGACCCAGGATAGAGCCTTGCGGAACACCTGATGATGGATAGAAAGGAGCAGATGTATGATTGCAGAAGGAGACAATGTATTCACGGTTAACCAGATAGGAAGAGAACCATCTGAGTAAAGACCCTTGAAAGCCATAGCTCTTCAGCTTACGCACTAAAATATTATGGTCAACGGAGTCAAAAGCCTAAGACAAATCCGTATAAATGCAATCAATTTGCTCTCTATTGGCCAGAAACTTGGCCGCAAAGTCGGAGAATTCTAAGAGGTTAGTAAGTGAGGAACGACCAGCAACAAAACCATGTTGTGCATTAGCAATGACAGGTCTGATGGAAGTAATTATTGAATTGTAAACGAACCGCTCGAGCAGTTTCGAAAAACAAGACAACATGGCTATGGGACGGTAGTTGCGTGCAAAGAAAAGGAGTCCAGATTTGTGCATAGGAATTGTATGTGAAAGTTTCCAGGAAGCAGGTAAAATGCTCTCGGAGACACTTTTGTTAAATATGATCGATAGAGGCAGGCTAAGAGAGATCATATTAAATGGTAAAATTGATCTGAGAAGGATTTCTAAACTTGTTTTGATATCGAAAAAACTAAAAAAATAGACAATTTTGTTTTTTTAAATATTAAAAATACAAAAAAAACATAAAAAATGATAAATGTCATTTTCACTTCAAATGTAATGTGAATAAGGGTTCTACTTTGGGCATACATTTTACACTCCTTTCCCCGCACGGGAAGGTCAGGGGAGCGGGGGAGGGGTTGCAAAACGTGTGAGTGAGGGCCATGATCTTAACCTTTACCAACATTAATTATTTTTGTTTTTTAAGTTCATTTTTTAGATGAATTTTTGGCAATTTTTTTTGAAAAAAATTTGAGATCATCTGCTGCTAAATTAAACATCGTATGACCTAAATTTTGTGAAGGTGGATATGAAGTTTCAGATGAACTAAGAATGGCACAATTGTAAGACGACCATGCAAAAGAAGAAAATGCCAAAAGAGTCCTGCCGCCGACATCCAACAAACGGCTGCCAAACAGCTTAAATTCATCTGATTATGATCTTCAGTATCGCATCATCGATATGCCACTGTCAACAATCTCTTTTACGACCGAAACTTGTACAGCTCGTGCCAAATATTCCAATAAAAACTCAGCACATTCCGAAATAAAAATCCAACAAGTCTAAATCAAATAGCAGAACATTTTCCACCGCACCCACCCCAACAACAAATGTGTATCTAGATGTTTCCCTTCCCAATTGACAGGTCGTTTTAAAACAATCTATAAATGTTTTTCCTCATATCGATCGATGGAATTACAGATAAAAATACCAGCACCACGCCGCAAGCCGCCCGCTCCTTCGTGTGCTTGCCAGCTTGCTGCCCCGAACCACCATATCGCATAGTACATGCCAATTTCATTCTCATATGTGTCCCGCACATTTGGCAAACTGCAAAAACATTTCAACACATATGGATGTATGTATGGATGTCGGCAGCGAGGCTTCGAAAAAAACCACACCCTGCCTAGACAACTATAGATACGCGGCCGAGCTTCGCCATTGTCGTTGTCATATCGTCGTCGCATTTCGCACAAAACAGACGCATATGCTCGTGGGCACATACACACAGCCCCATATCCCCACATGTGCTGCTGGCACTGTCGCACCACGGATCGGATGGGACGTATTACTATACTACATTATACAGCATGCATAGTACGGAGTAGGCTACCTAATAATATAATTTATATCGTGCGATATGACGGGCGGCGTGCAGCGAGCTCTTCCTGAAAAAGGACAGCCCGGGACGCACCAGGGCGTAGCAGGCGAGAGCACATGGACGAACTGTGCACCTGGCAGTGGGTTTTTTCGTTAGGGGTTGGAATCCTGCGGCTGCAGACCTTGCCTCACGCTCACCGAAATCTAATCCTTTTCGGGTGATTTTGAAGCGTTCGAATCCGCGATGTGTCAATGGCGATAGGTTGCGAAGGACATTTCAATATGTGGATGATGCATGTTGTGGTTTCCCAAAGGGTTGGCCCGGCATGCCATGAAGCCTATGCCTTGTCCAGCTCGGAAATGAATCCGATCACGTTAGTCATTCACACTTCCAGGTTGGATGATGGCCCGATCGCCAACAATATTGCCCAGGAATTTGATGAATTCAATTCAAAAAGAGCGACGAATAGTTTATTCAAATTCCTGCGAACAGAGACGATGGTAGTGTCCCGTGGCACGCACCGCCCCCACACCTTCCTGACTTCCAGGCGGAAGCTTCAAGCAAAGAAACTTATACATAATTACACACTTTGAATCTTAATTAGTTTAATTAGAATACATACTTGGCGCACAAGACGGAATGGAAGAAGAATGGAGCGGCGACGATATGCCGACTGGATGGATCTCGAGGGTGGTAGCAGGGCGCCGCGCTACTGCTGATAATCAAGTCGCAACCAGAACAGCTAAGTACGAAGCACTGACGTAACTGCTACACTTCCTCGGGGTATGTTCGGGTGGGCAATTGGGACCGCACAGCTTACACCAGACTACTTTTTCACTCGCAACAACACCTTCGCACTTGTGGGCTTCGCCAGGAGTTTTTGCGGAAGCTGCTTTCACTGCAGAGGGCTGAGCACGCTGGTTGGGAAGAAGTCACTGATCACAGGCCGACATTCACTTCGATCGGCGAGGAAACGACGGATATGCCACGCACTAATCTGAACCGGAAATGCACTAGCAGGTCGGGGAGTCAACCTATGGGCCGGAGCGCCTGCCTCTTTCTTTTCGAAGCTGCGGAGTCTGGTCACGGATGGAATGCGAATTACACTTGTGGAGAACGGGGCGGACCGACTGGACACTCCAATTTGTTCGCGATGAGTAATATCTGCACTACTTCACACCGGAAGCTGCTCCACGGATACGAGATGGATCGAGAGTCCTCCAGTCGCAGACACGGGACGACGACTGCACGGCAAACGGCTTGAGGAGTCGCAGCGCTGGCGATGACAATCCTGTTTGCGTAGGATTCGAATGTCGACGGGCGAGTGTGGCAGACGGACAAGGCCAAGATGCACGCGGATTCCTTGGGACACGGAGGTGGCTCCAGCGAAAACTGTCTGAACACGACCGACTGCAGATGTGGCAGTTTGACGGTGAAAAATCGACTAACCGTGGCGGAGCGAATCGGCAAGTGCCAGTCGGTGACTATCCCAATCAAAAGGCAGCCGAGTGCCCGAAAGCCCCGCGACGGGCCGGATGGAGTATCTCGAAGACGTGAGCACAAGACGGCCGGCCAAGACCCCAGACGAGGCGCTGGCGGGAAGCTAGCATGCGGATGGCGTCCAGGGGGAGACTGCAAACACGTCCAATACACGACCACTTAAGACTCCAAGCGCTTGAGCGGCACAGCCAGAGCAACACCAGAAGACCTGCACCGACAACGAGGAAGAAGCACTATTGCCAATTGCGAATTTTTCGCCTTGTGAACTGCGACAGCGACAACGACAACGAAAATCTGCCACGTTTTCGGTTCGAAGACAATGCCTTCCTTGTTGGTGCAATTCTTGGGCGACCAACGTGAGTCTAGCAAGTGGAACTGATTGCAAATAGCGAAAAGTTCGTCGATACCAGACAGCTTTGCAAATGCGTCTGCCAAGTCCCCGAGCTGGGTGTGAATGCACTCGAACCACGGCTGGCCGGCCCCCCGACCGGGAAGAAAGCGGGCGAATTGTGGGCCTCCTTGCCGAACGGAAGGGACGACTGCACGCGAAGGCCACCCTCGAAACCCTCACCTTTTCGCCGACGACGCAGTGCCCAACGCCAAGGAGACGCACTTCAAGGCAACGACGTCGAACAGAGCTGCACCCCTTTTCGGGTCGTAGCCGGCGAGCTGGACTTTCATGTGAGTCTTCCCTTCGCTGGGAACCAACACACCGCCAATTGCGTTTACTGTCCAATAAAACTTAGCTAACAGGACGCGGTGACACCCGGCAAATTCTTGCGATTAGGATCGCGTGAGTTATTTGGCAAGCGGCTGATTTGCATGGAGGGTGGCTGCAACGACGACGACGACGACGACGACAATAACTATGTACGATGACGGCCTAGCTGAGAGCGACGACTACGGAAAGCTTTCGCCCGACCGACCACCACATTGCCCGTGCGGAAAACCGAAAGACAACAATACACGCCACACAGCAGTGACAACAGACGGCCTTGCCGCCCGACACACATCGGACCGGCAGCCGAAAACCCCATCCATCGCCATCATCGCTCAAACGCATCCGCACCCACACTTCGGGCGGGCTGGAGCACCGAAGCTTTCGAAGGGCGGGGTCCCAGTGGGTGGTGAGCATGCACACATATCCAGCCAAACAAGGAAGAATACTAAGGGGGCACTCCCAACATTAGTGGGAAATTGACATTGAATACAGGCAGGCCTCGATTTACGTCGCCTCGATTTAAGTCGTTCCGATTTGCGTTGTCTTACTTTTTAATTCCCAGTTTCGATTTACGTCGACAAAATTTCTATTTACGTCGGTTAAATACCTATTTTTTGTCACTTTTTTCTGAAATAATGTTATTTTGTACTTACTGTTATTTTTTATGTTGGATTTAATATAAATGTTGCTTTTCGTTAATCAAAAAAATCTTGTGCGAGACACGTTGTTCATTTCCATGGGCTACATTTCAGTTAGATTCGACATACGTTGTTTCGGTTTACGTCGCATTTTCCCGGTCCCGAAAACGACGTAAACCGAGGCTCGCCTGTACTCCTAAAGAAACTCCGCTTTCCAACGCTGTGGTCGGGGAGGAACTGGGGGAGGCACAACCGCCCTCAAGTATGCTTAAAAAAGGCCGCATAGCCGGGCGAGTATCTTGCAGAAAGAGGATCCGAGGGTGTCGACCAGCAGATGTTTAGTACTCGGCCTAAGCAGCCAGGAGAACTGCCTCAAGCCAGTGCAAACGAGGAGAGGTACTGAACCGATCCTCAGAATTGAGATAAAGGAATGATGTTAAACAGGGTCTATCATATATATCCTTGGTGTAGAGGATGATAACCCTAAATACTGCGATCGATCCGGAGCTTTGCGTTTGAGGCTCAATCGAAGGGGTCGTGCTTGCACTTCCCCGAAACCTTACCAGAGGTATACTGGTGCCAGGGGTTAACCGGGGCCCCAGGGACTTGTCCCTGCCGGTTTTGGTTGAGGAGCCTGTGGAGGCTGAAACTTGGTGGCTGTGGTTGACACCCAAAGCGGGTACAGTCATTATAAATTCAGTTTGAGACCGGTAGCTATTCGGCAACTCTTCTGAATTGTGGTGCATTGGCGTGCTGTTGCGCTATCAACAGGGGAGCCGCTTCCCAAAGAGTGGCGAGGATGCTGATAGGTCCGATCCTTACCAAGGATTACGACGGAGTCCATGCAAGCTCCCGATAAGATTCTGGTATCCATACTCAGAAAAGCAGTGCTCGTAGCCTATGGCTACGGGTTACTGACTAGTATGTTTATGGGGGCCTTAGTACGAGCCTATCGTACTCGTAGCCTGAGAAGCTCGTGGTGTTAAGACTTATCATGTCAGGCCACCACGTTAAACAACTAGGAACGCTTTCTGTACTCCTAAAGACATAATGGGTGGACCATCCGTTAGGTTTTTTTTATAGCGAAAAAACACACTTTTTGTGAGAAGTTCGGAAATTTTTATTGATTATAAATTGTTGGTCTATGGCAATCATGTATGAAACACAACATCGCACATATGCCCATATGAAAATTTTCGATGACTTTTTCCAGTATTAGCGTTGGTATGGCCTCAATTTCAGCGCTAATGTTGTGCTTAAGGTCTTGAATCGTGCGGGGCGCATTCGCGTACACTTTACTTTTGAAAAAAAAAACCAAAAATAATAATCAAGAGGTGTTAGATCACACGATCTTGGCGGCCAATTGAAGTCGGAATTCCTCGAAAGTATGCGGTCCGGGAATTTTTCGTGCAATAAGTTGGTGGTTTGACAAGATGTGTGAGCTGTGGCTTCGTCTTGTTGGAACCAAAGATTGTTGACACCCTTACGATTAATTTCCGGCCACAAAAAGTCCTTTATCATAGCCCGGTAAAGGCCGCCATTGATGGTAACAGCCTTTTCCTTATGGTCTTCGAAAAAAACGATCTAGTGATACCGCCAGACCAAAGACCACACCACACAGTCACTTTTTCGACATGTAATTGTTGTTCATGATATTCATGAGGATTTTCAGTCCCCCAGATCCTACATTTTTGCTTGTTAACATGGCCACTGAGGTAAAAATGAGCTTCATCCGAAAAGGCGGTTTTGGCCGAAAAACCCTCACTTTTTTCAAGTATCCAATTAACGAAATTTCGACGCTGCTGATGGTCTGCCGGCTTTAGTTCTTGAGTTAGTTGGAACTTGTACGGGTGGAGGTGAAGATCAACATGCAAAATCCACAATCATGTGGTCCGAGCGATGCTTAATTCCTGTAATCGATGTCTTGTCGATGTGGATGGCTGTTGACGGACACTTTCACTTACTGCGGCTATTTTTTCAGGAGTACGAACCGGACGAGCATGTTGATATGATTTACGATCCTCCACGGAACCAGTTTCTTCAAAACGTTGAAGAATTTTACGTATTCCAGG
This sequence comes from Oxycera nigricornis, assembly GCA_963942545.1. Lineage (NCBI taxonomy): Eukaryota > Metazoa > Arthropoda > Insecta > Diptera > Stratiomyidae > Oxycera > Oxycera nigricornis. The sequence goes on along the minus strand of OZ012663.1, from coordinate 11,350,153 downwards.
CTCTGTTGGACGTGAATGTTAACCAAAACTATCCCGAATTTTGCGAAACGCTTCTTTTATAGAACGATCATTTTCGTAATAAGTTTGGATGATTGAAATGCGTTGTTGCGTTGTTAAAAAGTTCATGTTCACGTTTGCCAAACCTTTGACAATTGATATCTGCATACCACATGACAGCTCTCACATGTGGTATGTCAAATATAGTAAGTTAAAAAAAACCAATGGATGGACCACCATTTACAAGCAGATTTGAGGTTCAATTGTGTATGCGAAAAACGACAGAATTGCACTGTTTTTACTGAACAGAGCATAACGAGGATGAGTGTATCACATGCAAGAGTTCAGGAATGTATCTGATCTTCTTGTCAGACTGTAAAAAATACAGTTTATAAATTTATTATGATCTGTTTTTTCGAAACCTCGAGTTTTAAGAACCCAATCGACTAAACACATCCTTTAGATAAATTACTTAGTTCTTCAAATTACAATTACAATTACATCAAAAAACAGTTGAAAATACAAACTTGAATATGAAAAAACTCATGCTGACAACATACAGTCGCGATCAAAAGTATTCGTACTCCTACTAATTTTACCTTAAAGATTGTGTTTTTTTTTTCGAAATACTAGACAACATTTTTTTAATATTTACGTAAAATAAAGATTTATTCATCAGAAATAAATTGAAAAAAGATCAGATAAAAACATTAAGGGTTTGAGTTTAAAATTGTTTATCACACTTTGGACTGACGACTTTGATCTATTTATTGTTTCCCATATTTATTTCAATGATTTTTTCAGTCTATTATTAATTTGTTCACTTCAATACTTATTTCATTTCCTTTCCAGCTCATTCTTAAAATCATTTTTCAAAATCTCATCAAATCGACACTAAACTGTGAATGACTCGATACAAACTGATAGACAAAGAAAATTGTAACTTCCCGGAAAAGAAAGATAAATCTGGTCTGTGCATAGCGGTTTTTTGATAGTATGTACACAAAACTGTGATTCAAGTTGTAGAACAGTAAAGTGTAGGAATATTTTCGAGCGAAAATGTTGTGACTTTTTTTTAAAAAAAATTCATACAATTAATGAAATATTTGTTTTTTGAACTGATCTTTTACTGTCATAATTATCTCAAAAATCTCAGTTCAAATGGTTTCACCAACATTAAACATGACTTGAATCAAAAGTTAGTATTGCAAATCATATAATATTTTCTTCTGTATAATTTTCATCGAGCTATGATGTTAAATTCAATAAATCATCCAATGTACCGTTTTTTTAAAGTTCTCGTGGTAACGCAAAAATTTTCACCATTTATTTTCCCGACTTAATCCATACTTTATTGTTAAAATTGCATCAACAGTATTAGAATTTATTTTATTCCTGTGTTTAATTTTTATAATTGAAACTTCTACATTTCACCAGGACGGAATTAATAATTTCTAAGCAACTGTACAGATGTCTTTGAATGGATTAATGTTAGCTGCGTTCTAATAATTGTAAACTTTTAGCCAAAATTGAGAGATATTAACTTTTTCGTTCCAATTTACTAAAACCAATTTTTTTTTGCTTACAGATGTTTTGAATCTTACAAGGAGAGGCTCAGCTTATGGCATTTCAGATTTGAAGGAAATTTGGCACATAAGTAGAAGAAGTCAAGGATATTCGATCCTTAAAATATTAGAGCGCAACAACCCTCCCCGTTTTTTCAGAAAACGCCTCTAAAGTTTTTCGCATCGCTTATGGATTAGTTAATTTTTGCATCTGACAGAAACGGTGCAGTGTAGGTAGCAGCGCTACTAGCTCGCGATCAAGGGGTCGTGTGTTCGATCCCCGCTCGGGATGTTTTTTTTGAATTGTCGTTATATGTTCGATTACCGGTGAGTATTGTTTTTTTAATAATTGTGCATGTAATTAGTTCAAGGTGAATCTTGTTGAACGGTTTGATTATTAAAAACTGTTGTAATCGAAGCAAAACCATAGTTGACGGTAGGATCATTCTTTCTTCTTAAAATAAACAACTGTAGAAAACAAACCTCCAAAATCAGTCTAATAATCAGATTGAAGGCAGTTTTACACAATACAATTTCAATTTCAGGAGAGATTGATCATTTTTTAGATACATGTAAGACAAATCTAAAAAATCTCCTATCTGCACAGGTTTAACACTATATTTTAAGGTGAAGTTCTAAATGGTAAAATACAATCGCCCCCTTAAAACACTCATAACTCTTTCCGGACAGATACATACTCTGAGATTCAACCGGCAGCGAGCAGAGATGTTGGTGAATATCCAATGGGGGATGGCAGTGCAACGGCGGCATGCGAGAGCGTGGAAAATCCACCAGAAAAGCTCCATGTTGAAGTTATCTAAGTTGCCGATATCTCTCCTCCATGATGTTTTGTTGGACTTTTCGCCGGTTCAGATACACAGCGCAGAAGCACGAAACGCCGGCCGCCGGCACCGTCTTCAGCCTTGTGTCTCCAGCAACTTTCCACTACTTACGCATGTGGGGGCCCACTGGTTCGACCTTCACTTTTCACTCGTTCCAAGCCGAAACGGATGACAGTGTCGGTGTGTTGGATCTGCAACCATCTTGTTTGCCCTCCGCAACCAGCCATGCCGAGAAGCTGGCCGAGAAAAGTTGAATTACTTTTTTGGCAACGACCGAAGGGAAGTCTGAGGTTTCATCTGGTTACGGTGGGTGGCTGCTCTCCCACCCATGCTTTTGTCCTTCAAAGACGACCACGAGCGCTGCCCCGAAATTAAATCTTTGTGGTACCTATCAACTCGTTCAACCTAGGAATGCTTTGGATGTCAACCCTTCCTTTCTCCTTCTGTTCGTGGTCATTCACGGTTGAGTGAACTTTCACTAATCAATTTCGAACTTGCGAAGCGCGAGGTCACCTGATGGCGATCGAATTATTGACTAGACAAAAGTGGATTAAATTTGCACTGGCGCAACCATCCATTATGACTACTAATAGCTTTAAAGCTAAATTTAGAACAATGCAGGAGCCGTTCGTTGGCCGCGGCTACCGAATAGTGAATGCCGAGCGGCATGGTCGCCCACATGGAATCAATTCACAATTCATATATGAAGATTGTTCGGTAGCCTTTAAATTTAAAAGAAACGGCAAGGATGCGGTTATAAACTAATTAAATAGAAAAATGGAAGAAAGACTGAAGAAAGTTGGCTTTAGTGGAACGAAGAATCCCACAGGAAATGAACCCTTCCGCCATGTGTTTCAAAGACTAAAATATTTACCGGGGAAACCCATCTATGCAGTTATTATTAGAACTGTTGACATATTTTAACAAAAAAATGCGATTTTACAAACAATTTGTCTAGCAAATCTTGATCGCTAATTCGAAGCTAAACGATTGATCTAATGTTGCTTCATAGACATCTTGTATATTTAATATAGCACATCCGTGTAGCGATGCATTTTTTCCTAATTGAAATCGATTGAGCAAAGAGCAGCAGCACTGTCAAGAGCGAATGACCCAGCAGCGTATCCTTGACATTTCGATGGGAGCAAGAATGAAGCAAACAGCGATCTCGCAGGATCAGATTTTCGAGCAGGTTGTGATCTGATCGTTGACACGAATGCTTACATTTGGAGCAAGTGTTTGTACGTTTCCCATTCGAATCATCTGCATTGAAAAAGGATTCAAACAATAAAATCTCGATTTTCCGATCGAGAAGATTGCGATTAGGTAATCGCAATCTTCTCATTACTACGCCGCTGAAAGAGAAGCAGCGTAAATTAGAGTTTCTTTGTGAATCCTCCCTCCAATTTAATTTTCACTAGGTAGAGAACACCCCGACAGAAGCAAGTTATAGTGAGCTTAATCGCGTTTGACAGGAGACATTGCAAGCGATAAGCCGTGATAGGGTGGGCCCTAGCAGCAACGTTCATGTCTGTCGAGCTCCGTTTAGATCCATTGTCTCGCGGGAGATTGTTTCCTCGCGCATCAAATTTTAGTAGCTTCGGTCCGAAGCATTTGTTTCGCGATTTAACTAGCATAAAGCAGTTGGTTTATGAGCTCTCGGATAAGTCTTGAGCACGACTTTTAATCGATACGCGCGTACGATAATGTTGAGTAACGTAGGATGTCTCGCCTCGATATTCGACATCGTTAGTGTGATTAGACAGGATTGTCGTAATCGGGCATATGATGACTGAATCTGTGGTCATGAAACTCGGGGCTAAAAGTAAGGAAACGACCCACGGCATAACGCACCAAACTGAACTGGCCTGCCAGCAGTCATCGCACATATGGTCTTAGAGAGCCCAGCTTAAATTGCCTTCGAAACTTAGTGTTTGTTGCTTCGTCCTCGACACTAAACGTACGTGACGCCAAAAAGCTGAAAAACGCATGGGTGTTTAGCTTTCGTCGCGACATTTGCTCGTAAAATCACTCATTCTCTTTAAGCTAATGTGCCATAAGAATAAGAAGTATAAGATTCGATAGCGAATTTATCGGTGAATAAAAATTAAGGGGTTCGAGGAAAGGGAATTTCTATAATACTTACTTCGTCCAAAACTACAATTTATGTTACTTGCGAGCTTGAAAAACAAATTCACGAAAATATTGCATAAGTTGTCTTCAACTAAGCTCATTTACGAGGGAGGGCGGATAACTCCAACCGAATTATATGAAACGCGTTAAATGAACACTAAAATCGATTTGGCAAAACAAGGTCTCATCCTAAAAATAATTTACAAAGCACACAATTAATAAGAAGTTAATGCATTTTAACGAATATTTAACGCTTCCTTGCAGATCAATTACGAACAAACAATTCAATGTTCATAATCCAACGGCATTGCCTCACTCAATCGAAATTGTCGCTTCTCTATGGCTAAATTGCTGAAATGATTCAATCGTTTTCGTCATTCAGGCAAATAGTCATCCCCTATCACCGCCACCGCAAGCCATATTTGCCCCATTGTGGATATGTCCATCAACAAGGGCTCACTAATTTCAATCTCGCACAGTTATGACGACCGAATTTATTTCTGAATAGGCCCTCATACTCTTCGTGCTTCGATTCAACAATTGTGCGGATAAATCAATTAGCGTGCGGCAAAAGGAAAAGTGGTAATGTGACCGCTACAGATTTTGACCATGCATTGATTAATTTATAGGCGAATGAAATTCATTTGTTGTATATGTATTACTATTTACGAATAGTACTTTCCTAGCATATGGTAAAAAGAAAATATTTTTTGATACGTTTCGCTTCATGTTTCCAATATTCTATACGTAAATAATAAATAATTTCATAATAAAATTTAAACAACATAAATGTTGATAGTGTAAAAAAACTGCTCAAATTTATGATTTCAAAAAATAAGTTGTCGCAATTCAGCCCTCACTCATTTTGCTGTGAGTGATGCCACCCCCACGTAGAATAAAAATCTTAAACTTAGCTTCATGTTCCAGTTAAATGTACAAACACATACGTACATATGATTACTGAGCTTTTTCTTAACAACAGCTACTTAAGGGGTTACATAGGTCTTGTATTTTCAAAAAATCGATCTGAATTTTTTTCCATATGAAAGTATAGTACCTCAAGAGTATTCACACCAAATTTGAAGTAAATTCGAGCAATATTATCGGAGTTATAGAAATTTGAATACCGCGTGGTCGGTACGTGTGCTCTGCGTTACCTAGCGTATTATACGCATGCAGCGCGGTTCTACCGCGTTAAATCAACTCCTTTCTTTTTCATCAAACATCACAATACCAAAAGGATGCTCTGAACATTGCGAATGAGGCGAACGAATCACTGTATGGACCTGGAATCGACGACTCGATGTAAGTCGCTAAAAAATAACTTTAATTCATTAAATCGCGGTAAAAAAAACTTTAAACGTGTATTTTGAAATTTTGTTTTTCCGTGCGGTAGGCACGATTTCTCGAGAACGAATTGACCGATTTTGCTGGAACTTTACACAGTTCCTCTTTATAGTATTGACTTGTGCTTGGAATTTTCATTCGGTCGAATCGTTTTTGTTGTATACGAAAAAAAATATTAAAAATTAAAATATAATATTAAAATATTTTTGGTTTTTAAAATATTACATTTTGAAAAAGTTTTTTTTCCTTCAAGACCTATGTAGCCCCTTAAATCAAAGAATCAAACGAATGGATAACTCAGTACTTTGCAACTATGTTTCAAGTTTTATTACGTAATAAACTTAATTGCTTAGTTCATTGACCATTTCAAATCATATCTTTTCCGCGTTTCCAAGCTGCTTTCTTGAAAGCATTCCACATTTTACAAATATTTATTCTCAACCTTCCGTCATGATATCCATTCCCTAGAGAATAGCTATATATACTTAATCTTACCAAAAATAGAATCAGCACTTCACTATTGTAGTCAATATGCTTACCTGAAAGAAACAAGAAAAAAACTCGAATTAATACTTGAGTGTCAAGAAAATTCAACATTTACTTGTTACTTTGCAAAATCCTCTCATTATTGGTATTTTATTTTGAAAAGGAAACAAATCCTCAGGCAAATGAGGTCATGTCATGCGGACGAAATATCTACATAGCTAAATAGCATAACTAAACGACTATGTAAGTACATCAAGCTTAAATTAAAAAGGCGACAGCCAGCTAAATAGGTTGTTGTCAGCATATGTAATCTTCTTAGTAACAAGGACTCTTGCATCATAATAGACACACATACATATATGCTAGTGCCTAGCAACACTATCCAGTTGTGAGTCAACCGTCTTCTTCAAAATTTCACTTGGAAACGAACAACTTTGCAAGGATGATGCAGAAAAACCATGCTGGCGCCTCTAGAGTAATTTTTAAGTTACTCATACTATATATATATATATTACTTTATGCTGGTCCCAGGCTTCGGATGTGGTGTTCGTAGTGCAGCTATCGAAAATTTATTACAAGCAATTTCCGATATATTGCCTGCAGCCAAGTTATTTAATGAAAAACTTAGATAATCGAGATGTTAATGAGATTGATGCTGTCTGTCATAAATTAGAGACGCTATTAATTTTCTTGTGGCATGAAATTATTGTGGTCTTTATATTGTCTTCAAATTAGAACCATTTGATGTTTGCTTGTATTTTATGTGTCTGACCCAAAAAAAACACAATGGTAAACATTTAGTCTTAAAATGGTTTGTCCTCTTCGACGAATTCACAACGAAAATCCATTTATTTTTTGGGATAATACAAAAATGATTAGTGAACATTAGCTCATCTTGAAAAGTTGGTTCTTTTATTTTATGATCCGAAATTTGCTTATCAAAACTAATGCATATATTTACCTCAATAAAAAAGGATTTTCACATTTTAGTACACCCTGTCCTAAGAGATTAATTTTAGCCCATGTTGATGCCATCATATTAAAAAAATGACAAATCTATTTCACCTACTTTCGACTGGACAATTGAACTGGAACAAGAATAAGCAAGATCTGATCGTTGTTAGCCAAACTGTACAGTTCACCATACAACTTTTAATGTAAATCATGTTAAACTTAATGTCAACATAGCATAGGGAGTGTTTTTGTGAATATGAATAGAAAGAGAGAAGGGGCTTGAACATTTAAATTGTGTCCAACGAAAAATCAAATTTTCTTTTCAATCTCAATAATACATATATGTCACTGTTTTGTTTTTTATTATTTGTATTTTCGATTCTTCATTTGTTTATAAAATAAGAGTTCTTTACACTTTGCGCAATCTCCAATTTCTGGTATTTTCTTGGAGTCCTTCCATCAGACTTTTGATTTGGTTTTCGTCGATGTTTTTGGTTGTTTTATACTATCCTTCACGGAGCTTCACCACGTTATTAGCAGCTTTTTGGGTCATTGCCTTTAACGATTGCGCAAAATCGTTCGTTCGGTCGAAGCTCTGGGACATTTGGTAGATTTAAATCTATTTCCATAAAATTCACAGGATGTTTTTCAAACCATTGCAGCGTATATTTTGCGTAATGGGCAGGAGCTAAAATATGCCAAAATACTATATGTACGTCATGCTTTTTTACAAACGGTAGTAAACGTGTCTGAAGACATTCCTTGATATAGATTTCCAAGCTGATCGTACCTGTCATGAAAAATGGGGTGCTCTTTTTACCGCATTCTCAAATGTCTTGCCAAACAAGTGCTTTTGCGCCAAAAACTTTTGAACTGAATTGATCTTTCTTCTTGTGGAAGGTCTTCAAGTCGTCAGCAAGTTGTAAAATTGAGGGCCCGGAAGCATATTGAAGTCGAACTTGAGATACGTTTTATCGTCCAAAACAAGGCAGAAAGTGTTCTTCAGTTTTTCTTTGTTCGCCCTCCTTTTTGGCATTTTCTTTTTCTTTTTTGTATGTTTTAACGCGTTTCTTTGTTTTGATTTTTTGCACTATTGATTGCAATTTTTTACACTGTTTCGCGTTATCACGATTTGATGCCGACCGATTCGCATGAGTTGCCTGCAAAACATAGTACTTTAATTCCTTGGCGCTGGATCCACTAGGAACCCTACATTTTGCCCGTTTTACAGTTCAACCCGATAATTTTACTATTATCACAATTGACTTCACTGTTCTCTTCGGATTCTCCGTGAAAAGTTTCAAAACTATACTCCGTATATTTTCTTTTCATTCATTTTCACCGTTTTAATGTTTAAAGTTTTGAAAAATACGCCGACGCAAAAGGCAAATAGTGACGTTAAGATTTTTTTTATTTATTTATTTCGCCAAACCAAGGCGATCAAATGTTAAAATATAAATTAAAACAAACACTTAACCCTTACTACATGCTACACTCAACATTAATTTACACAGTTGTAAGCACGTCACAATTTAGAGATGGATAATGAAAGGCTTTATAAATGCAGGATTTAAAATTGAACTTGGAGATGGTAGGGGAGTAGTGTTTGCTCAAATTGTTAAATATTTTACAGCACCTATTAACTGCTTCATTATCTGCATACCTAGTAAGATGCTGGTATTCTGTAAGTAAACGTGTGTTACGTGTATTTCTTGCAGGCACTTTAAGCTTTATTTTATTCGTCCAATACTCCACATTAATATGGATAATGTGGAATGTTTTTCGGGCTTTAGGAGTCGACAAATTCAAATGATCCAATCTAACTTTATAAAGAGGCAAGATTTGATAGTCATCAGGGCTATAGAGGTCTCTCAAAGCAAACAACAAGAATTGTTTTTAGACTGATTCTATTCTCGTATCATGAACTCCAAAAATTGGGTTCCATACATTACTGTTATATTCAAATAATGGGCGAACCAGTGAGGTAAATAATGATTTAGTTACCCACAAATGTTTAAACTCGTTGGCTCGTCTTTTAATAAAGCCAAGCTGCTTATTAGCTTTGGAAAGAATATTATCGTAGTGCAAATTGAAACTTAGTTGCTTGTCTAAGACAACTCCATTAAAAAGAAGAGTGCCTATGTGACTGCCTTGAGGTACACCAGAATGTATGAGAATTCGCTTGGACAAATATCCCTTAAATTTTACTAATTGACTTCGGTCTCGTAAGTAGGAACTGAGCCAATTGAGCATAGAGCCGGTGATACCTATTTTCTGCAATTTGAAAATCAGTATGGAGTGATCAACCCAAATGCTTTACTAAAATATGTGTAGATTGCGTCAAATTTGGTAACTCATCTCCATTTTACATAGGACGTCAGAAACTAAAACCATGAGATTGGTTGTAGTTGATCGGCCCTTGCAGAAACCATGTTGTTGTTTATTTAGAAGAGGCCCAATAATAGTTGAGAGTTTTTGGCAAACGATTAAGAAAACTGTCAATCATATTGGATCTTTCAAAATACCTTGCAAGTAAAAGATATGGGAAAGAATTTTAGGGTTCAAGCCTTGATTATAATTTTTAATTGAAATCAATCAAATTTGGGCTAAGACTGAACCCATTTCCTTACAATTGAAATCAAAACGAAGTCCTAACAATTCACCAAACTGTTCATTAAAGAACCAACTATGCTCGACATGTCACTAGCTACCATTTTTGAAACTCTTCGTCAAAGCATTTTCAATTGCACAAACATAACTAGAGAGCTCGCTTGAAAAAAAAAATCATTTCAAATCAAAAGATCATTGCAATCACCATTTTTTTCACGTCAATTATTCACACTCAAACGAATAATTCGAGCGCAAATTTAAATGAAATCAAATCAAATTTGCCTGGTGTGCAAAAAAAAATTTCATGACTTTTCCAAGCAGGATTCTTTGAAATCATTCGACGATAATAATAAAAAAAACGTTGCAATGCCAAGTATCATCAAGTTTTCTGACTCGCGTGTTTTTCTGCACATTCATTACGACAAGGATGATATAGAGTTGACAGCCTCCTGACATTATGCATGTTGTTGAGTGCATTCTGCCACTGCAACAGACTTTCACACACATGCGACACGAAGAAAATGAATGGTGTTTTGTGGGTCCACTTCAGGCGTTGCGATTCGGCTTGAAGTGTTCCATTTATTCAAAGGATATGTTTCGTTTGGATTAGCACCAATTGACAATTTGAAGGATGTTTCTTTTAAATTGACAATTTTCGTTGCAAATAAAGTTTGGATGTTTAATTCAAAAATGGAAAAAAGAATTTTTCGAACGTTTATGTGTCTGGTGCCGCCCTAGCAAAAATCAAATGTGATGATTGATAATGACTTTTCCCTGAGCCAGATTTATCGGTATTTTCACAATTTCTAAAAAAAATCACATTTACACCCGGCGCCGGAAAAACTGTCGAACCACTTATTTTTTGAAGTGCCTAAAATCCTTTCTCATTGACAAATCCAAAATGATTTTTATGATGTTATTAAGTAGTTTTCTGGATTACCTTAATTAGTTAGTGAAAAGTGATGGCTAGATATGAGCAAGTAAATGCCGAGAAAAAGTCAAAAAACATGGTATCGGCACAGCAAAACGTATCGGAACGTGAAATTGCTCGGCATGTCGGCTGTAGTGATTGGATGGTGAAAAGCGTTTTACAAAAATATTTCCAAACTGGAACCGTACAGAGAAAAAGTCAACGATATGAAACGAGAAACGACCAGAAAGGATCACAATCTTCTGAAATTTCTCTGCTTATCGAATCGGTTCCTAAATTCGGCACAACCCCGCGCAGACCGTTGAACCCTACGTTATCAAGGCGGTGCTCATTTCGGATGGTGCAAAAGAGGTTGACCAAAATGAAACTAGCATATCGAATGAGGCAAACACATCCTAACATGTGTAAGGAAAGACAATATTGGACTTTTATAAACTAGAAAGGAATTATTTGCTCCGAAGAATCAAGTTTTAATTTAAATGCTTTTGACGGATCCTTGAAACGAATGTATTCAGCCAAATAGCAAACATTCTCCGAACGTAATGGTATGTTGGCAGTATTTTGACACTACGGAAAGCTGACAATGCCGAAAGGTCCAAATCGATGATCATCAAAAGCCTCCTTCCCATTTTGGACGATTTGTATGGAGCATACCCCAATCCTATTTTTCAGGATGATGCGGCACCATGCCAAGGTGCTTGTTCAGTAAGTAAGGAAAACATTTTGCTTAACTTGTTCGATGGCATTTAATTAAATGAAGTGTCTTCTCTTTTTCAGGTACAAAATTTTAAGAAAAACCTTGGCATCGAGTCACTTCAGTGGCCAGGCAATAGAAAACTGGGGTAATGTCGAAAAAAATTAAGGAAAAGTGGACGAAGTCTCTTGAGTTGACCACTACTACTCGAAAGTGTAATTCAAAAAGTTTGGGAAAACGAAAAAAAACCTCGATCTCATTAATAGGCTTTACGAGTCGATGCCTCCAACAGGAAAGCAATAATTACGGTTAAAGGAAGTGCAGTTAATTTTTTATTATCATTTTAATGAAAAAACTAACTAAAAATGGTACACGCTATCATTATTTCCTGTTTACAGAGTCTGTCAATTTCAGTTGTAACAGTTACCCTAAATATAGAAGACGGTTTTCATCGTCAATTGTTATTTACGACAAGAATGTTTAATTTCAATCGATTTATCTTGTTTTGATTGGAAAGTCGGAATCAATTCTGCTTAAAATGTAATAAAAAGATATATATATGGTTTAAAATAATTGCCTCAGTTATTGGTTCAATAATTTTGTAGAAAAATTATGAATGAAAAAGCTGCAAACTGACTAGGGCAAGGCTTTTTCTTGCGCCGGGTGTGTATGCTTATCAGCATCAATGCAGCAAACCTCATCTGACATATTAAATGTATATTTAATAACTGCAGAGAAACGCCACCTTGACTCCCACGGGATTTAGCTGGTATATAACCTAATTAAAATTCACACCTAATTAGCATTTCTGAGTAATTAAAGGACTACTCGGATTTTTGAACGTCTGAAGCGTACAGTCCATTTTCAAGTCTAGCATTCTTTCCAAAAAGAAATCTTCTGGAAAACAACCAACAAAACTCCTACTAACGAAATTATTTCAATCGTGTTTGCAACTTTGTAACATCAAGATAATTAGAAACTTAAAGCCCTCCGCTCGTCCCACGTTTGCTGCCTCCTCCCCCTTAAGTGTTAGTTGTGACAACACACCACCGGCCGACATTGGGAGTTTTCGCACCTCTTCTTATCAATATGCAAAGTTGACTTACGGCACGTATGCAAACTGTAGAGGATTGTGTATCGGATGTGTGATGAGGGTTATGCGAAACATTACATGGTAAACACATACTACACATGTTATCTACAGCGCTTTATTACGCCCCCAGAATTTCAACACCTTGCATAATCATAACAACAACATCATTCTCCCACTCGGGAAGTGTGCAAATGTCGTCGGGACGAGTTTCTAATTTTAGAAGAGTTAAATTACAATGGTAGGCCAAAGCAATGCCGCTTTGCACGTATCCTTCGTAGATAATATTGCGGAAAAGTTAATGTGGCGATTATATTCATGGAATATTAATAAATAATCATGGTTTAATGAAAATAATGGGAAATATGGTGTTATTTTTCCCATGATGTTATTTTATTATTCACTCATTAATTGTTTATTTACCTCATTTCAAAACAGAACCATCCCATAACTCTCTATTTAATAGGTTTAATTAAGGACGTCAGATTCTATTCTTACTTTTCATTAATTTTGGCCCAACAACTTCCAAACAATTTATCGCAAATCGATTATCTCGATTTTGTAGCCTTGAAGAGTTTTTGGTTTCAATTTTTTGCGCTCCCTGCATACTTCGGGTAATCCACAAGGACTAAATAAAAAGGTAAATTGGGTAAGACGACTAATTGTGAAGCATCGTAAATTTCCATAAATTAAAATAGTTTTGGAAATACAAAAATCGAACTATTTTTTGAAATTTTACGTGTCAAGGATCAATGTGCAACACGAAATATCTCCACAGGACATAAACTCTAGGCACAGTAGCTAATTAACTACTGTGTCTAAATGAAACACATATTATTATTGATTCAAGACAATAAACACCAGTTTTTCAGAAGCTGTTCGGAAGTTGTAAGTTTCAAAGTGACGTAAAATAACAACAAATAATTCATTCTTAAAGCTTCAGGAATTTCTCCACCTAAGCGAACAAACATTAGCACAATTTTTTGCTTAGAATGAATTGAGGCACCACAAAATTACTTTAAACCTGAGAAGCAAATTTATATATAAAAAAATATATATCTTGAAGGGATTTCGAAATAAGTTCACAAGGAGGATATCTTTGAAATATTATATATAATACAATAAAATATATGTATATATTAATTATAAAAAATAGTACATAATAAAAAATAACAAATAATAATAAAAAATGTAATAATAAAATATAATGCATGATAAAATATATGTCAGCTTAAATTTTGAAATTGGTCAGTTTTACTTTCGATAAATTTTAAGCGATGCTTTTCGTGCAAGTTTTTTTGATATTACTAAAAATACAATTAAGTTCTTAACATGTGAAGAAGAAAATTTAATTTCGCAGAAAGTTCAGGTTTTTCCTTAAATATTAAAGATAAAAAGGTGTAATTAGAAAGATCATTGATTTAAAAATAAATATTCTTCAAAAAAGCACTGCGTATATTTTCAAAACAAAATCTAATATTTCGAGAAACAAGTAACTTCAATTCTTTTTAAATTTTTCTTTTTAAGATAACAAATTGAACAAGAAAATATCTCAGCCTAATGTTTTTTAGGCATTTTTTTCTGAAGGAAATTATGTTTTGAAAATACCCTACTTTTTGATTAATCGAAATCAAATTCTTTTGATCAGTAAAATAAAGAATTGTGTACAACATTTATTTTTGATCATATCCCGGAAGATTTTTAAAAAAAAAATCGTGATTCTCCAACATTTTTTTCAATGAATGATTGCGGGAAAATTAATTTTGGCAAGATTACTGAATTTATCACAGGCAACTCCATCAAACAATTCTCCACATTCCTAGGTCGGAAGAATTCATTTAAGAGGATGACATTAAAAAGTATAGGTAGAAGTATAGAGATATGATATAATCCCATATATTTTGAGGATTATAGCATCGGTACAAAAGTGTATAGTTTGTCAAAATTTCGACTTATTCTTAAAATTATAAGAAAAGATTAAATATGAAGAGAAATATTATTTAAACAAAATCAACGCTAAAACTGTATTTTTTTTCTTGGCGTAACCAATTTTTGAAGCTTAGGTTACAATTTTTTTAAAAATCGGAACAGCACCCAGAGATGCACAATAAGCTAGTCAGGAGCTTTGTATGGCCCAGGCATAGCAGAGTAGAGGTATATGGCGTTTAAAAAAATGGTAAAAAAAAGAAACGCGATTTTCTCGAATTCATGTTTTTTTAAGCTGGCGGACACGATTTAAAAAAAAAGCTCAACCGATCACTCTGACTTCTCAATATGTTGTTGTACACATATATGGCTATAGCCGGTAGCGGAATCATTATGATCGGTTTGAAATTTTCTGATTTTCACTCAATTTTCCACCCTCAAAAATGTTTTTTATTTTTATTTTTTCATAAAAAAACATTCCGGTACCTGCCATAGGCACTTAAACAAAGATTAATTTGGCGTTTTGTTTTCTCCCAGATGATCCAGTCACCTGAAATCTCGTCCGCCATCATTTTTTGGTGTTCTTTTTTTTTTAAAAAATGTTATGGGCAAAAAAACATTGTACACCCAAAGTAAAAATTAACAAAAATTTACAAAATTGATCAAAATTGATTTCTTTCTATTGAAAAAAATGGCTAAAATATTATTTTTTGGAAATTGTAACTTAAAAGAACCCTTAAATATCGTCAAGGACACCCAGAAGTAATATTTTTCATCATAAGTGAAATATCGTTTCATCCGTTTCTTTTAGAAAATTTTGCAACTATTTTTATAAAGTCAAATGCAGTCGATGATTTGACTGCAAGTATTTACTTTTACAATAAAGACTACCTAGACTACTGGTTTCAACAAAATATCAGATAAAATTATTTCAATTGCCATTAATTTGTCAAGAAAAATCTTTTTTTAAGAGAATCAACATTATTTGCCTAGTTAATGCTTTCAAATTTTGAAATTTCACAACACGAACCTAATATAAAGTGTTCAAGTGATTTGTATCGAGCCTGAATGTTTGTGAAAATTATTGGAATGCTAAATATATGATCCGTAGTAGACTCACTACTCATTTTGTGGATTCTGTTGCAGCATCTACGAGTTTCAGCTAGCGGAGGATAGCATATTCAAATTCAATGAATTTATTTTCAACAAAATAAACCACGATTGGTATGATGAAAGTTTATTTTTATTACCATTAATTTACATTGTCTTTCTTGAAATGACTTTGTTCAAGGACCATAAATTCTATCTGATTGATTTTCCACTTATACCGTTACAAAATTTATCGAAAAGTAAATATTTCGGAGATTTTACTGGGATTTATCGAGCATTTTGAAAGATTTGAAAAGTTCATTGGACGCAACATTGCTAGGAAATTTTGATTTTGTATCCGTAGATTCATCAATTTCACTTCAAGCTTTTTGATTTATCCTTTCATCACAAAAACAACTCAACGCTTTCAACGACGAGGAGAAGAATGAAAATGAAGCATATCAGTCAAGCACTAGCGTCTGCAATTCTTTCATTTTGTCAATTTCAACTCACTGCATCCAAGAAATCCCAGTGACTCCTCTGATACTTTTTTGAACAGTGCAGCAATGCATTATGTGTCGCCAGTTGAAATATCACTTCCATTTTGCTGAAAAGCTTTGAGCATTATCTGAATTTTATATAGTTTCAACTTCTCGTTGGTTCCAACCAACAAGCACAAGTAGTCATCCGTCCACCATTCAAGCTACTTCGTATTTAGCATTAACTGTCTCAATTAAGTGGAGTGTCATCTTACTTCTGGCAATAGATTTTTTCGGAGTGATTAATTGAAAAAACCGGTACAACAACACGGTCACGGCGAGGACAATGATAAGACACGAACGCTACTATTAACGCAACAACTATATGGTAATTTTAAAGCCATCTTTTACCTAGTCCTAGTCATCGATGGAACCAGAACAGTGGTGCGACGTTGACAATGACTGTACCGCGGAGTGAAGAAGCAATAAAAAGGCAAAAGTATGGTAGACGACTACTTTTCTTCTCTTGTAGACGAGCGAAATGTCAATGTTACATAAATAGGAGGCGACTGCAGAATGTGACTACCAAGAGGTGGTAGCATTCCCAATCGATATGCCCAAGCAAACCATTCGTATGTTGTGCCATTTCGATGTGTAATGCATGTGCAAAAGAAGATTCCATTTAGCGTAGCATAGTGCAACGCTGCATACTAATGTCTATGCACATCTAACTTTGCCGACGAGTAAGCTGGGAGTCCTTCATGTGTAGCGCATATTGAACAGGGTATCTATTGACTTTTTCTTAACAAGACCTGGCACATGGCTCTCCTAACTGATATGCACATAAAACTTGAAATCCAGTTGTCTAGTCGCATATTTTATTTCAGTAGTTTGCAAAGATGATTGTAGCTTAAACTAAAAATGAATCAAATCAAACACCGATTATAGTTCATGGCTAAATATTTTTGGCTCAGAGTATAGATACTGCCAGCGTAAGTCGGACATGCATTCGCATCTGAAAACCACGTAGTAGGTACATGGCTATTACAAAATAAATGTTAATGGTATCAAACGGTGAACAGGCGCAGCACGAAATAGGATACCAAGAAACTACTCACTACTTTGGATCTCCATCGAAATTTCCTTAGCACGCGGTTCCTCTTAATGACTGTTCCGAGATTTACCAGCAGAACTCACGAAGCACGTACAAAACTAGATGAGGCTGCGTTGAGGAGCAGCCAGGAACGAAATAATGGGTGTGGCAACCTCGAGGGAATGCTTCTCCCGGCACACAAGGCACAACACTCGTGTACAACTGAACCCATGCTCCCTCCATAAATGGTAAATATAATTTGCGCACTCTATCATTTCTACAATTTTACACTGTCATTCAGGGATGTTCAGTACCAACAGAAAATGTTCATCAGTTCTAATTGGAAACCTGCAATTAGTGAGCTTTTTGTTGACGACGTGACTACGATCGTAGTTTTAATTGCGGATGCATTAACTTTTTTGTTTGACTCCATGAAATCAGAAACAGTTTAAATAAATGGATGAGATATATAAGAATTCACGAAAAACAGCATGCCTGTTAACATGTATAGGAGCATAGCCCGAAAAAATATTGAAAGAGTAGAATTTTCTGTTGATTTGTGATTCTCACGAAAATATATTAGGTATAGCTACCGCACATTTTAGGCAATCAAATTAACAAGAACGTTAAGGATGTAAAATGTCATTAGTTAAAAGTTTAAAACTCTACAATTTTTCAATAGAAGGTCATTTAGGTTTACGTTGAAAAGCGATAAAAAAATTGAAGACGCACCAATTCTAATATGTAATAAATGAACGGTCAGAATATTTTGTTGCATATTTCTAATATCTATATATCAGAACAGATTTTATCGAAATGTGCCAGATTAAAAACTTCCCGATTTAAAGAAAGGCTTGATCATTTCTCAATACATTTTGATGAATCAAGTCCAACCATATTTCACTGTCACATAAGCGTTTATACAATTGTCTCGCACACTAAATTTTCAAGCCTAAACTTCAATACATCTAACTATGTTTGTTATTTACTCTAGTCATCTATTCTTAATCCCATACAATATACAATACACCAGCATATTCGGCCTATCCTAACAAGTACCGTCGTTTATCAATCGCAGCTTTTTATTATACTGACATTGGTCACACTATACCAAGATGCTTGTGTTACAAGTATTGTCAAATAGCGACTCGTGCTCTAGTAAGATTTTTAACCACTGTTAATAATTCATTGAGAGTAGCTAAAATCATGGCAATGATTCATTCTGAATCTAGTGGTTATTTCTGTCAAAAGATTATTTAAACAAGCCGTGCGGTGCGACCCATGAGGTCCACACGGTCAACTTCCCAGTAATATCTACATATGTAGATATTAAAAATATTAAACACAATAATAGTTATGGAAATAATACTACTTCAAATAATAAAAATGTTCCTCTCATAAAAGTTATTGGAATGATTTAATATTAATCGTAACATCTACGCGAGCGTCAATTGATTACGTAAGGATTTTTGTGCGTTGGTTTGATTGATTATTCACGCGGATCAATCGGAGGGGGGGGGGCAGGTTTCAAAGCAGTTTTTTCATTAAAGTTACAACATGGTGCTGTGAAGACTATGGAAAATCTGCTCAAATTTTGCAAATATTATAAACTTTGATTGACTATACAACAATGTCTTTAGAATAAGAGATTTAAGGTATAATGATTCGAATGAACCCTTTTTACATGGTGACTTTGAATGATTTTTTATTTTGAATTTAATTTTTTTTTAATCATGAGAACAGTTTTTGCTGGTTTTTCTACAAAAATTGATAAAAGTTTATAAATTCTATGAACATTTATTATTACGATGTGCAAATCAAGTTAAAAATGAATTTTTTTATGAAAAAAACACATCTTTTCCAATTTTTTTTTAATAAATTGGAAAAACCGCTTTAACGATTTTTTTAAAATATAAAAACATCATAAAAATGCTAATACGCGTCGATTGACACCTTAATGATCGAAAGATTATATTTGGTTCTCGAGATATAATGAATGACGTAAATGACCTTGAACGTTAAATGATTTTTTTATTTTTTATTTAATTTTTTTTGTAATCATGAAAAAAAATTTTGCTGGTTTTTTCACAAAAACTATTTGGAGTATATAAATTATATAAACATTGATCACTTAGATTTGAAAATCAGGTTAAAAATTTTGTGTTTTTGAAAAAAAAAAACCTAATTTTTTGCACTTTTTTTTAAAAAATTAAAAACCGGCTCCAATGATTTTTTTAAAAATTTGACAGATTCATAAAATTGTTAATACGCGTCGATTGACACCTTAACAATGAAAATCGCATGTTTGGTTCGTGAGTTATAGCGCATAACATGGTTGACCTTTAAGGGGTGAAAACAGCAAACCCCCCGACCGAAGTTTTTCAAAAACTAATCAGCTCTTAAGATTGCAAAGACGCTTCGATTGACACCTTAACAAAGTCGATACGACTTTGTTTACGTGAGTTATGCTCGAAGAAAAACTGCCCGCGAACGCACATACGTACGTACGTACGTACGTACATACACACACACATACATACTTCTTTCTAAAAACACTTTATATATACTCTATAGACCTCAAAACGTAAAGAAAAGTTGAAAATTTCAATTTCGATTTTCGAGGCGATTACAAGAACTTCCCATATACTGGGAAGTTAACAAGCCGTGAGGTGCGACCCTTGAGGTCCACACGGTCAAATTCCCAGTAATATCTACATAAACATCAACAACATTAAACACAATAATAATTTTGAAAACAAGCCGTGAGGTGCGACCCATGAGGTCCACACTGTCAACTTCCCAGTAATATCTAAAAATATATTAAAAATATTAAACACAATAATAATTATGGAAATAATACTACTCCAAATAATAAAAATGTACTTCTCGTAAAATTGATTACGTATGGATTTTGGTGCATTGGTTTGATTGATTATTCACGCGGATAAATCGGAGGGGGGACAGGTTACATAGCAGTTTTTTCATTAAAGTTAAAACATGGTGCTGTGAAGATTATTGTAAATCTTCTCAAATTTTGCAAATATTAATAAACTTTGATTGACTGATTAAGGTATTATGATTCGAATGAACCCTTTTTACATGGTGACTGAATGATTTTTTATTTTTAATTTAATTTTTTTGTTATCATGAGGAAAGTTTTTGCTGGTTTCTCTACAAAAATTGATAAAATTTTATAAATTCTACAAACATTTATTATTACGATGTGCAAATCAGGTTAAAATAGAATCTTTTTATGAAAAAAACACTACTTTTCGATTTTTTTTAAATAAATTAAAAAAAACGCTTTAACGATTTTTTAAAATATAAAAACATCATAAAAATGATAATACGCGTCGATTGACACTTTAATGATGGAAATATTATATTCAGTTCTCGAGATATAATGAATGACGTAAATGACCTAGAACGTTTAATGATTTTTTATTTTTTATTTAATTTTTTTCGTAATCATGAAAAAAACTTTGGTTGGTTTTTTTACAAAAACTATTTGGAGTATGTAAATTTTATAAACATTGATTACTTAGGTTTGAAAATCAGGTTGAAAATTTTGTGTTTTTGAAAAAAAACCTAATTTTTTGTACTTTTTTTTAAAAAATTAAAAAACCGCTCCACGAATTTCTTTAAAAATTTGATAGAATCACGCAAACGTCAATACGCGTCTATTGACACCTTGTTAAAACAATCGTACGTTTGGTTCGCGAGATATAGCGCATGACAGAAATGACCTTCAAACGGGCAAAACAGCAAACCCCCCCGACCGAAGTTTCCCAAAAACTAATCAGCTCTTAAGATTGCAAAGACGCTTCGATTGACACCTCAACGAAGTAAATACGACTTTGTTTACGTGAGTTATCGTCGTAGAAAAAAGTGTCCACGAACGTACATACGTACGTACGTACATACACACACACACACACATACATCTCCCTTTCTAAAAACACTTTATATGTACTCTATAGACCTCAAAACGTAAAGAAATGTTGAAAATTTCAATTTCGATTTTCGAGGCGATTACAAGAACTTCCCATATACTGGGAAGTTAAAAAAATCATTTATTGAAAAATATTAAAAACTTATATTTTTGTACTCTCTAGATGTATTTCTGATGAAAAGTTTAAACCTTATGTCCAAGACACTTTCCCAAGATAATATATGTATTTTGTTTATTCATTTGCTAATGTCTTATTTATCGACGTATTTCTTTAACAAGCCGCGAGGTGCGACCCTTGAGACCCACACGGTCAACTTCCTAGTAATACACACACAAATATTGAAAATACTAGACACAATAATAATTATGAAAAAAATGTGGTCTACGTGCGACCTTTATGGTCCACACGACTAACTTTCTAGTGGGCTGAATAAAGAAACTATGATTTGTTTTTATTATTTATGTTTATATAATCTATTATTATTCTAAAATATTATATTATATTTTTTAAATTTTTTAACCATAAAAGCCATTTGATAGTGGAAGACTTCTCCGCCTTCGTCGTCTACCAAAGTCTCGACCAGATCCAAAATCCCTCAGATCTAAAATCCCCCATATCGAAAATCCCCCATATCTTAAATCCCCCAGATCCCAAATCCAATATTTCATCATTTATAACAATATCCAATATTAACTGAATTAGCGTTTCTCCTCTCATTCTCGCAAATCTGATAATATAAGTTTGAAATCTAAAAAATAATCTTGATTTTTTTTCAAATTGCATTTTTTACAAATTTGAATTTTGCTAAAACACACAATAATAATAATAGCACTATGAAGGTATTTGAGATCTACACGAATTAATAGTGCGTTTCAACAGTTTTAAAACTAAGCAATTTTTTCAGTTTTTTATCCTCAATGAAAAACGGCTGAACCGATTTTGCTGAAAACTCATACAGTTCTAAGTTACGTAGTTACGCGTCGAATGAAATCAGTCTCACGTCAATGTGATCTTGGGTTCACTTGATGATTTTTTATTTTTTATTTAATTTTTTTCATAATTGTAAGAAAAAACTTTGCTGTTTTTTTTTCAAGAACTATTTGTAGTATATAATTTTTATATACATTGATTACTACGTTTCGCAAATCAGGCTAAACATTTATTGTTTATGAAAAAAACCTTAATTATTTTTTACATTTTTTTTAATAAATTAAAAAACGGTTCCATTTTTTTTTAAATTTGACTGAATGACTCGTCGTTTGGCACCTTAACAATATAAATCTATGTTTGGTTCGTGAGATACAGCGCATGACAGCAATGACCTTCAAGGGGTCAAAACAGCAACCCCCCCCCCCCGGCCAAAGTTTCTCAAAAACTAGTCAGCTGTTAAGATTACAAAGGCGCTTCGATTGACACCCCAACGAAGTCGATACAACTTTGTTTACGTGAGTTATGCTCGTAGAAAAACTTTGCAACAACGTACATACAAACACACACATACATACATACATCTTTCTAAAAACACTTAAAATATACTCTAAAGACCTCAAAACGTAAAGATATATTGAAAATTTCAATTTCGATTTTCGAGACGATTACAAGAACTTCCCATATACTGAGAAGTTAAAAATATGAGATTATCCTGCAAAAAAACTTTTAATGGACGTGTCACAGACGCACTTAGTGATTCCTTGTGATGGGGTATTATCAGACAACAGGAGTAGTAACTGAACCATAGTTCATGATCACGGGTTTGGCGAGAGTGATAAATTTAGATGTTATTTTTGATGTAACGGAAATCAAAAATGAAGATATTGCTTCCAAATAATATTTTTTTGTAATCAGAAAAGTATCTAGATTGCTTCTAAAAACTGAAATATATATAAACTGCATAAAATCAACAATTGTGCCACAGTTCCAAAATTAGATTGGTTGGAGACCAAAATTTTTTAGTGTGCTACAAAAAATTTGTTAACATGTTAACTCTTTCCGGTGCAGTGGTATACTTTTTATACCACATTTTCAATTTTTTTCCTGGGTAATAGGGGCACTGGTATACTTTTAATGCCATGTTGTTCTATGCTATAGGCCCTTATCAGTGCAATGCATTTTGCTTTTTTTTATTTGAATTCGACTTTCAGGTTTTTTAGAACCGTTATATCGGAGAGACGGTTACTTGTTGCGAGCGTTTATTTGATTCGTTTATTCAAGTGAGGATTGTTTTCGCAATAGCGTACAAAGTGAAAGAATCTGTGTTCAATAGAGTGAACATTTATTTACTATCATTATTTTCAGTAACAGGTGCAGTACAAGATTGGTATTAGCATTACAAGGGCGCGGTATAAAATGTATACCAGTGCCCATTACAATGGAAATTCATGTGAAGAAATATATTTCAGGAAAAAGGGAAAATGAACCGAAGAAATCTCACTGATGACGCAATTCTTCAATTTGATGACGAAATACTTCAATATTTGCCCAAAAAGCCAATAAAACGGGGTTACAAGGTGTGGGTGCTTTGTGATAAGAGTGGTTATACTTTTAATTTCGAATTATATACCGGCAAGAAAGATGAAGCAACTACAAAAAATTTGGGCGAAAAAGTTGTTTTGCATTTGTCTTTCATTATCGCCAACCGAAATCACAAGTTGTATTTCAACATTTTTTTCAATTTTCACGATTTGCTTGTGGAACTAAAAAAAGAGGCATTTATGCTTGTGGAACAGTGCAAGTAATGAGGAAGCATTTACCAAATGATTTAGTACCCGACAAACATTTACGCAGAGGTGATTTCGACTGGAAAATGAGCAGTACAGGGCTATTATTTTCGAAATGGATGGACAAAAAACCGGTGTACGTCTTATCAAACTTCCATAATCCTCACGATGTTTCCGAGGTTCAAAGACGAGGATTTGACGGTAGCCTTCAGACAGTTAATTGTCCTGGTATCATTTATGACTATAACATACACTTGAACAATGTGGATAAATTTGATCAGATGAAAAATTACTATGAACTGGACTGTAAAAGTCGAAAATGGTGGCCCAGAATTTTATATCACTTCCTTGATGTGACTCTGGTAAACGCCTACATAATTTCGAAGTTCGAAAACTACGAAGGAACTCTAAAGGACTTCAAGTTAGAAATTGTATCTTACTTGACCAGCGTTTCTCTGCCAACACGAAAGAAAGGACCAAAAACCACATCAACGCCAGTTGAGAAACGCAAATATAAGCCGTTCCGAGAGGTATCGTTCCGTAAAACTGGCCAGCATTTACCAGAAAGGACATCATCACGTCGATGCTCTCTGTGCAATGTTTGGAATCATCAGCGTAGTTCGAAGTGTAAGTGTTCCTTGTGCAATTTTCCACTCTGTATGGCAATAAAACATGTTTTCAAAGGTACCACTCTCAGTAAAATGGGCAGTGGTATAAAAAATATACCACGTCTTTGCAGAGAATCCTTCAATGAAAAAAAATAAATGTTAGTGTTTTTATATTTAGCTTGAAGTTATATATGTGAAAATAAACACAGTTTTTCAATAATCAAGCTGTTTATATTTTGCCCCGGAAAGGGTTAAGTCACAAAATCCCATAAATAATACCTAAAATCGTTCACAGTACCAAGTGTGAACGACAAAAGAAGCTCCACATGAAATAATAGATTGTTTGACAATCCTTAACATGCGATCAGGATTAAGTGATTATATCTATTTGCAAAAGCCAATGACTGCACAACACCTCGCCATTCGTAACTTTTGCGAGTGCTCTAAGAATCATACAAACAAATTATTGACCCTATAATCGAACAAACCTCGACACTCACTCGCAATGTACCTACCAGGCTCTTGCCACACATGTATGTACACATTACAGATACCGAAACGAAACAGAATAAGATAGATATGACTTTCATCATGGCAATTATCTGAGATACGACCAGATACGGATCGGATGATATTCATCCTATTATAGAGATGGATCATCAAATCAACCTTCTCGATATATTATAGTGCAGACAGTACACAGCACAGTACGAGTGTGGTGTACGGCCACTGAATATACACACCGGAATACAATACCTACATGTGATTTCAGTTCAGCCCCGTGACTCGTGTGGAGCGGTAAAACGGCATTCCACCTTTTTGCATGCAACTTCGCTGAAACGCAGATACATAACATATCAAAGATACAAATAAGTTGGCCTCAACAAATTTTACACTTGCACAACTATGTGTATCAGCGCGAGGTCGTCATGTAGGCATTTTTTATTTGACCTGGCAAAATTAGGTGGAATGATGAGCAACTTTGTCATTATAGGTAAAATGTGACATCAGAATAATTTTAGGCATGAGTTGTTATCACAGTGCATTTTCGCTAATGAAACCATTATAAGGTACAACGAGCAAAAAGTACATCTAATTCCGACCTTTGTAACGTTTCTGAATTGTAAGCCTAAATTCGATCAAAAACCTATCTCAGTTTCGAAGCATTTCGCAGGGAAAATGAAATTATTCACACGAACCATATTTTGTAAAATTGAAGAATTTCTCAAGGAAATATCGCTATCTATGGAAAAGATCTTGTTCACATCCACAATGAAATGCTTAAAATAACAACGTAGTGCTTATTAAGGCGCATATTTTGTAGATAATCGTGTTTAATTCTAGAAAAGAAATTATTATCCTTAGCGAATGATTGATAAGGTTGAATTACACACATGAACCTGTGAGATATGCTAACTAAAATTGCCATTCATAAGGATAGAGTAATATTTTCCGCCGAAATTAGACAAAAAAATTTCGGGAGAACTGTATTTCGGTATGGAATTAGATATGATACTAAATAAAATGATCAAAATCCACGTTGATCCCGAAACCACTTGAAAAAATTGATGTGAGGTCAAACTTTACAAAAAATGTGGTCTAAGTGCGACCCTTGAGGCCCACACGACTAACTTTCCAGTGGGGTGCATAAAAAAGCTATAATTTATTTTTATTATTCATTACTGTTATTAATAATTACTATCAATAATAATTATTACTCTAAATTATTATAATTACTTTTTTAATTTTTATTAATTTTTTATCTAATCATAAAAGCATTGGTAGAGGAAGACGCCTGCCCCACCTGGTCGTCCTCTACCAAAGCCTCGGCAACTTCGGCCTCCTTCTCGTCCACCCCCTCTTCATCCTCCTTGTCCTTCTCCTCACCCTCCACTTCGTCCTCCATCACAACCATTATTGAGGGTGTTTAATTATTAATCATAATAATCATTCATTATTAAGAATGTTTGATCGTTACTGAATAATTATAATTGAGCTTATATTTACAATATCAAATTACAACTAATAATATTTTTTACAACATTGTTCAAAATTTTCTTAAAACACACAATAATAATAATATTATTATGAAGGTATTTGGGATCTGCACGAATTAATAGTGCATTTCAACAGTTTCAAAATAAGCAATTTTAGTCGTTTTTTCAGTTTTTCATCCTAAATAAAAAGCGGCTTTAACGATTTTGCTGAAAATTTATTCAGTTTTAAGTTACGTAATACCGTGTCAAATGAAACCGGTCTCACGTCAATGCGATCTTTGGTTTTCGAAATAATCGAGACGAAAAATAATTCCGAACGCATATACGTACACAGACAGACATTTCTCTAAAAACGATGGTTTTGGATTCTAGAGACCTTAAAACGTGGAGATATGTCAAAATTTGGGATTCGCAAAATTGACCCCATTGTAATAATTTCCCACAGGGAACTGGGAAGTTAAAAACATTTTTCGCAAATATTTCGCTTGGTCACATTAACGGGTAAAATATATTCAAAAAAATTATCACACTTTTTGTTCAAAGAAGTTATAGTTTTGAAATAATAATACCTACAAAGCTTCAATTTTTTTATATCGTACAAACAGTGCATGCCTTTCATCTTACCTTCGAAGTAGAATACAAGACGAATTTTTTCGTGGTATTAAAGAATGCCTAATTTACAATAGTTTTTGTTTAAAAATAAAGTT
This sequence comes from Oxycera nigricornis, assembly GCA_963942545.1. Taxonomy (NCBI): domain Eukaryota; kingdom Metazoa; phylum Arthropoda; class Insecta; order Diptera; family Stratiomyidae; genus Oxycera; species Oxycera nigricornis. The sequence goes on along the minus strand of OZ012663.1, from coordinate 11,322,935 downwards.
TAAGAAACATATAATTTTTTTAATAAATATAATGAAGCGTTTCTACCTTAGTTTACAAATTTCCCGTTCAAATAAACAAATCGCTTTGTTAGTTTAAGATTATTCTATGCCCAAATTGAAAAATTTTCAGATACAGCAAATGCAAACTTGATTAATACCATCTTTTGACACTCAGTGAATGTACAGTGGCTCTCACTCAGAATCGTACACACCGGTTTACGTACAAAACTGACTTTTCTTCGAATATTCTTCACCTGGTTTTCGCCACATATACGAGCGACCATCTGATCTAAATATGTTAAATTTACTTTCGTCACCAAATAATACCGTATTACAAACTTCAGGATCCTTTTTAGGTACTTTTGCTCAAACGTCTTTCTAAGCTTCTGGTGGTTTGTTGCTGACAAACGGCTTTTTTCTACCTATCCGTCGGATGGTTTCAGTACTAATCTCCTTGTGTAACTACTGTTTAATTTCAGGTGCTAATTTTGGTGCACTCATTTGCATGTTTTTCTCGTAGTAAATCGTAGTATCCATCTGTCATCTGCAGCAGAAAGTACTTTTCTCGGGGTGTTTTCTTTTTTGTTGGCCATTCGATTTTCGTTTTTGAATCTATGGACAATATTTTGCACTGTTTCCGGGAAGGATTTTCCACTTTTATAGAGGTTCCCTACTTTTATTGTCGTTTGGGGTTCCATTTTTGATTGTTGACGCGCAAATTCTTGGTATATCACCAGAAAAACAATAATTTGGCTGTGAACTAAGGTAAACACACTGAGCGACGACTAAAGCTGAGCAAAGCGCAGTAGCTGACCCACAAACTGATCAAAAACCGATTGAAAGTAAACAAATGCCAACTGTACCAATTTTACTGTCGGGTTATAAAATTCGAGCGCTTTTTATTTGTTATTACTTTTAATTCAACCATTCTTATTTGTTCTGTCGCTTTTAGCATTTTCTTCATCGAATAGGACCGTGCAAATTGCTCCCATAAGGTTTTTAAATGCAGTGCCCGTTTTAGTTATGCAATCGACTTATTAAAATTCTGAAACCAAGGTGTACCATTTTGAGTGACAGCCACTGTAAGTACTATTAACTAGTCTTTTTGAATGTTAGAATGAACCACATTTTTATGCCAACATATTATAGTAATAATGAAGTTTCAACTTGCCGTCTTGTGAAATGTTCAATTCGGATATGAACTAAAGTAGCGAATGTCCGAATCATATAAAGAAATGTTCAAATCAAATAAATAAATTTCCGAATCAAGTTCACTGATTTCCGAATCAGATAAACAATTTTTCAGATGCAATTGAAGCTGATATGATTCTGGTTGGTTATACCTAACAACTCATAAAGAATTCAATATTCATTACGCTTTAAGCAACACAACTAGAATCGTGATGGCATATCATTATTAAAGCAATGAAACCATCATCACCAGTCTCCTCATTTTTAAATCTCAAGAAATGAAAAAGGATACCACACCAGGGAGCACCTCGACATGCTTTCTATGTACAGAATTCAACTTCAATTTTCCGACATGTTGGTTGTGTTTAATGTTGCGTGCAATTCAAAGAAACATCAACTATATTCGCTACATACTTAAAAGTCAGTGAGGCTTGTAAGCTGTGGAATACATATTCTGTTTTTTGCAAGTCAAGTCGGTAAAAAAGATGGATATTTTTTTCAGCAAACGACGAAACTTCTCAAGTTTATTTTAGTAAACGTTTGTGATATATCACAAATAAAAAATTGAACACAATTTCAATTTTATGGGTTTCTCATTATGAATGAATGAATATGTTACATCACTCGATTTCTAAGAACTTTTATGAATGAATATATGTGATATTGATCAATTTCTAAAAATGATAAATGGAAAAGGGTTCCGCATTAACAAAATCAAGATTAAAGAGAAGTTCGGCGAGTCACTTTAGGTTCAAAAACGAAAATCTTTTTAATTTCAACATTTATAGGCATTTCACAGAAAAATATATTTGATTGACATTCTTAGTATTTATTCTACTTAGTTTGCCTAGCATTAGGCATTTACTACGCAAAAGTCTCGCATAAATATGTCATATAGAAATAAAAATTAAGCTCTTATATAATTGTTTACAGAATATAAATACACATCAAACTTGTTCGTGCACACATAACACCGAAAACTGAATAAAAGAAGCAAAGAATTCCCTTCTCCTTCCTTGTCAGTGCGGGTGGTTGGTTACACATTATACGTTTCGAATATTCTATGAAGGAGCTTGGGTCGAGCCCCCAAGGAAATATCGATTTATTTGAAATATTTGCTGGTCGCCCCTGATTACAGATTGTTTGTAATAGCTTTTCCTTAAAGAATATTTATTCGACGTAAAGATTGTACATATTCATGGGGACGAAAGATTTAGGTGGCACTTGTCGAAAGTCATTTAGTTTAGACGTGATGTTTCATTATGCTATTTATTCATTGTTATATATTTTTCATGCAAATTGTCGTCATGACGCATTACAATTGTGTGCATTGCGAAACGCATATGCAGTTAATATATTATTAAACTGAACGGCAGACGAAATAAGCGCATAAAGTGCACTCAACACTTTAAAAGCTTCGTATACTACACAGTTATTTTGCTCCACGTATCTCTGACAAAGAGTCACCCTTAAAAAGGATATTAAAAAGTGGAAAGTAATGTACGCTTCGGTGGCAGGCATCTGCGGCTCGTAACAACGAAGCAACAGCAACAGAAGCGCCAACCACTCCAAAAAGGAAAATTGTTATAATACACCTACTTCTCGCAAATGCTATGTTGCTTCCCCCATAACGAAACTTTTCTTCTTGTTTTTTTTTACGCTGCGAGTGACCTTTAACATTTGCATTCCGTTGATATTTCAATGCTGAATCGCAAAGGCGATGAGCGAGGATGCTTGCGGAAAAAGCTAATAAATTTGCAAAAATTTCACATTCAGAAAGCCGCTTATGCAAAGCATTCCGGAGCACGAGTTAAAAGGAAGTATAAATTTATGCTGAAAGTGAAGTAGGAAGCTTTTAAAGTTCGTCTATAGTGATGGGTTGAACTTATTGGATGTCTCTCAGATTAAAAAAGATCAATTCAGCATCAGATGTACGGTGATTTTTCAAATAAGAGTTTTCACGTTGAATTTCCTTGTAATACATAATCGTAAGAAACACTGAATGTTGGGAAAGATTTATAGCAGTAGATGGTACGAAAGTAATAGACGATGATAGGGTTGCCAGATTTTTTTTCGATCGTATAAGGGCCAAATGCTCATTTTGGCAAAAAACGGGATTTTAAATTTTTCCCCGGGACAAATGAAAAACATGTATTATACGTTGTTTTTATTGCTAGTTAATAGTTATATTTTAAAGGAGATCGTGTAAGTTTTAATCTATCTTTGTTTGATTTTACATATTTGTAAAATTCAAGGCACCTGTAATCACAGTTTGAAACGGTCATTAAATCGCTCTTTATCAAATCCGGAGTACATTTGTTGCGCACATCAGTCCATTTTATTGCCATCTACGAAAAAATCCTCTCTACAAAGCAGTTGGAACTAGGAATACTAAAGATAATCGATATAATTGGGAAATTGTTGGAGATTTCACTCCTGGAAAATCCTTCGATTTTTCAATAGCATCCATGCTTTTGTCATCAAAATACGTTGCAATTTCCAGGTTTTTTTAAAATAATTCGTCGCATAAAGAGTCCTCCATATTTAATAGATCGATCCTTAAAAGTTCTGCAGCTTTTTGAAAATGCCGCCGTTAAGGGGAGTCTAAGGGATCTAAGGGAAGGCTAGAGAGGGGGCTAATGGAGAGACTTAGGGCTGAGAGGGAGTCTACGGGGGCTAAAGGGGGGTCTGAAGGAGACTAAAGGGGGTCTGAAGGGGTCTAATGGGCTAAGGGGAGTCTTAGGGGGCCTCATGCTTTCGTGCGCGACGCGGTGCGTATTTTTATCGAATAATGTTGATTTCAATGTTATTCGATATTCCCGTATTTACGGGACAGTCTGTCCCGGCGGGACATTTAAAATTATGCCTGAAATACGGGATGTCCCGGGAAATACGGGACGTCTGGCAACGCTAGGCGATGATCAGATGCAAATATACAGTCGATCACACAAGAGAAAATTACATATGATACTATTCCTAACGCACATCAGGTGGAAATTTACATAGAAGTAGTTGAAATATCTTCTACGCTGGTACGCATACAAGATTACATCAGCCTAGTTTTGATCTTATAGGATCATTCTAGTGTGAACGCCTAAAAAACGATATTTTTATGAATTTCCTTAAGATCCTCATTTTAGAGCTACTTCAACAGTGCGCACGCTTTAGAGATAAATAATCATCTGAAATACGAAATTCAAAAAGATTTATATTTTCTATGTCACTGGCAATCGCACAAATTTTTAAAATAATATTTTTTGTAAAACAAAAATAGGCGGCGTTACAAACATAAGCGTTCCAAAATCACATTTTTCAGTAATTTTTTGTTTGTGAAAAATATAAAAATGAAAAAAAATATAAGAAATTCTAACGATAACTTTACATGTAATAAACATGTGGTTCAAATTTCAAGAAGATCAGTTGAATAGTTTTTGAAAAAAATTCGAAGCGTGTCTAAAAAGTGGTTTTGAAAAAAAAACTCGTTTAAATTTTTCTTATCGTGAAATCATCAAAGCAAGACTAACGTTAGAATAATTGTCAAGCAACATTTCACGTTCAAATTTCTCTTTTGAATATATATGAATCAGCAAAAGGGGGGAAACAGCTTAGTGTATAGGAGCGAGTCCCGCACACCGTAGACGCGCTCAAATAATGTTGAAATAAATATATTTAGAACGATCCGATCTTTACAAAATTTTAACACGATATTTTTGAAGGTATTTTCTTTCGAAATCAAAAACAAAATCGATTTTTTGAATGTTTCACACTAGAATGATCACTTAAGTGAGATCACGTCAATAGTTATATTGAGTGCAGTTTATGAAGGAATGGACCTAAAATGTCTACTGTAGCCGCAGCGAAATACCTCTGTGAGTCAATTACATTTTTGAGGAAAAATACAAAAATGTGAACGATTCATCTAGTCGAGGAATAGCCAGAGTCGCCACGAAAAGAAAGGACAAACAAATTATTTCATTGTTTAGAAAATCCAATGCTCACTTTGAGGCAAGCAAACGAAAAACGACCCCGACGACGTGGACTTCACATTTTAATTATGGCAATAAATCAAAGATTGTTGAAAAATAGCTTTGCATCAAGGAGTACAATCATGGAACCAATCTTAAATACTTCTCATGTTCAAAAAAGCATTACTTGAGCGACCAAAAATTTAAACCGAGATTGTGATCCATCCTTTTTTGTTGACGAATAATAATTTTGGGGTTTCAACCCAACGATGGCCGACAAAACATACAGAATAGAATTGCATTTAGAGTTGTTTTTAAATGGAGGTTTTGTAAAGTTGTGTGTCTTTACTGCAAATCTGAATGCAATTAGAATGGCGAAGATTTATAGAAACAACCTTATACCATCTGCTGAAACCTTCTATGGCCAAGACAGTAAATTATGGATCCTACAAGTAGACAAAGATTCCAAAATCGCAATGCATTATGCACTCTCTTCAAAACAAATAACAATATTACCACACTTGATTGACGGTCACAATTGCCTGATGCTAATCCTAAAGAAAATTTGTGGAATATAATTGAGCTTGAGGTTAAACAAAAGCGGATTCGGACAACAAAACAGCTCAAATATCATATTAAAAATATAAAATATTTGGAAGGATTTACCATTGATTTATGCATAAAAATTGTATGTATGAATAATTATAAATAACGATGATGATTAGTCACTATATTGATTGCATAGAGTAGTAGGTTGGAAATACATATATGTATAATCAAACAAACAAGCCGCGAGGTGCGACCCTTGAGGTCCACACGGTCAACTTCCCAGTAATATCTACATAAACATCAACAACATTACAACAATGAGAGGTATTCATAGCAGTAACAGGAATGAGTTAATAAGAATCATATCGTCTACGGGAGGGTCCATTGATTACGTAAGGTTTTTGGTCGATGAGGACAGATTGAATATTCACGCGGATCAATCGGTGGGGGCCTTTTTGGTCTTGAAAATTTTTGTTGGTTTTAATAATTTAAGCATTTTTTTTTAAATAAAAGACTATAAAAACTATGTAAAATCTGCTCAAATTATGCAAATATTTAAAAACTTTGATTGAATTTACAACAATTTTTTAGAATAAAAAAAAAATAAAGTAAAAGCATTCGTATGAACCCTCTTTAAATGGTAACTTTGAATGATTTTTTATTTTTCATTTATTTTTTTTATAATCAAGGAAGAAAATTTTGCCGGTTTCTCTTCAAAACCTGATAAGAATGTATACATTTTATAAACATTTATTACTGTGCTGTGCAAATCAGGTTAAAAAATATTTTTTATGAAAATAACTATAATTTTTTGCATTTTCTTCTATTAAATTAAAAAAAAGCTGAAACGAGTTTTTATAATGTATAAACTTCACAAAGATATTAATACACGTCAACTGACACCTTAATGATGCAAATATTATATCTGGTTCGTGAGATATAGAGAATGATAAAAATGACCTTGAAAATCATGATGACTTTTAATAGTTTTTTATTTTTAATTGAATTTTTTACGTAATCATGACAAAATGTTTTGATGTTGTTTTTACAAGCACTATTTGGAGTATATAAATTTTATAAACATTGTCTACTTATTTACGCAAATCAGGTTAAAAATTTATTGTTTATGAAAAAAACCCTAATTTTTTGCACTTTTTTTTCTTAAATTAAAAAACGGTTGCAACGATTTTTTTAAAAATTTGATAGATTCACACAAATGTTGATACGCGTCGATTGACACCTCTATGATGCAAATCGTATGTTTGGTTGGTGAGATATAACGCATGACAGAAATGACCTTCAAAGGGTCAAAACAGCAAACCCCCCCGACCGAAGTATCCCAAAAACTAATCAGCTCTTAAGATTGCAAAGACGCTTCGATTGACACCTTAACGAAGTCGATATGATTTTGTTTACGTGAGTTATGCTCGTAGAAAAAAGTGTCCACGAACGTACGTACGTACGTACGTACGTACACACACACACACACACACACATACATCTCCCTTTCTAAAAACACTTTATATATACTCTATAGACCTCAAAACGTAAAGAAATGTTGAAAATTTCAATTTCGATTTTCGAGGCGATTACAAGAACTTCCCATATACTGGGAAGTTAATAAATAATATCGTGTTTTTTTAGTTATTGGCAACTCGTACTTGTGTGACAGACTGTGAGTCAAAAGTTAGATATAATCATGCGAAGAGGAAGAAGTTCCTAATAAGAAATTATCGTTTTGAATTCAAAGTTTTTAACTATTTATATTTTAATTCGCCGTCACATAAACACTAATTTGCTGGATAGCCCCGATTAAACGATCACATTCTTTACTAATTAATCAATTGTGTTTTTTAAGCTCTGTTTTAGAGAGTTGAACGATGACTTCGTTAGTCCTTTCGTTTGAATGTAGAAAGCGACAACCTATATTGCCCTTTCAATGCAGTTTGTCTATAATTGCCAGAAGAAAATTATCCAACCGCTTTATATTTATTTGGCCGAATAACGAATATTTCTTTCGCTTTCTTCGTCATTCTTTCAAAAATCGAATACATCTGCCTTGAATTCATCAAAGCACTACACACCTTATTTGAAAATGAACGAGAAAATCAACAAAAGAAATCATGGTTTTCTCGTTTTCCAGATTATTTGAAGAAGAAAACTTTTAGCAATATTGTCAATCCAACAAAAAAAAACCGAAACGCGACACAAATTTTTCCCGTTTTTAATAATAATAAAAAAAGGAAGACTAGACCCGAATAATTTCGTCGAAATTCCGTTTCGGTAATCATTTCGGGAGTCATTTTAATCCAAAACTATGCTCAGCTTGTCACAATAGTGGAAAAAATAATGCTTTATGTGAAAATATATCCATCTACTCGCTATTCATTTCACACAATTCCAAATGGAACTTTATAGACATGGAAAAAAATAGAAGTAGACAAAAACACAGAATATTTGCATTCCACTCGTGCATTTCTCCCTACCCATCGTCTTTTTTTTCAATTTCAGGAGAGGTAGCAAGCGGGCGCAGACACTGCACGGTTAGTAGTTGTTGTTTTTCTAGATAAGGCGAAAAATCGATTTCCAAACAAACCATAACCATCCCCCGACAACAAACCCGTCCCACACAAATGGGGATGGTCATAAAAAGCTACTTTTAGTAGTAACAGAGCCAGAGTGTTGGAGGATATCTTACAATAGCACTACAGTGGCGCTTGGAAAATACAAGCCACAAAATCAAGAAAGGAAACTCACTAGACGACACCACCACCACCGCCACCCACATCCTTGGCAAATGGGGTGGAGGGGGGAGGGATGAGGAAGGCTTGAAGATAGGGAAAGTTACTTTTCTGGTACATGCACGACACGCAATTCAACCGGCTAGTTTATGAGCTGGGTAAGAGAGAGTGCACAGAAAATAGCAATAAAGTGTTAAATAGAATTGTACAGATATCAGTACAGTATTCTCGGAAAATTGTTTGAATTTTGATACTTTGCCAATTTCCAAAGTGATTATTTATTAAATGAAATGTTTATGGAAATATTCTGTAGATGCACAGCAAATACTTCTAAGTAGGAGACTATGTTCATTTCGTAACAAGAAGTAATGCAAAGTTCAGTCGCAAATGTATATAAGTTACGAAAGCAAGAATATATGTATTGACTTCAAAATTGACTTAAGTGGAATTGCATTAAAAAGGATTATTCGAATTTGTTCCAATGCACAAAATAGGTAAAAGAAAATTTATTTTTTGACCATATCGTAGCTCGGGTACTAAGCAATTTATCGGGAATTCATTGAAAGTATCTTCCCTCATTTTAAAAGAGCCTACAACAAACTGTGAGTGGCATTTTCATTCTGCGAAGAAGAAAAATTTAAGATGATTTGGGCGTTCGTTTTTTTCACGATTTGGTTAAAAGTAAGTTTCAAAAACGAAATGAAAAACAATTATATTGTTTTCGTTCCGCTGATGAAGCGTTTTTGAGGATCATCCACAAACCTACTTAGCCTCTTAAGTAAAGCTATCCGTCAACGTACGATTCCAGAAGTGTTTTTAAAGGTGACGAACATTTAAACTTTAAGACAGTATCCTTCCTTTTTTTTGCATTTTTTGTATTACCAAGCTACGTGTTTTAGTTTTCATGTACGTTTCGTGGTGATTATTTCAGAAACCTTTACTTCTTTGTTGAAAAAATATACAACGGCGTTTCGTTCGTGAGCCGATATCAACGAATAAGGAAAGAGTACTTTGTGAATATCAGTCAGGACCAGCCGACCATACCAAATAATATTCTCAGTAAAACAGAAGCATAACGGGTGTGCCAAACTAGTTAAGATGATCAAAATATCCTTGATTGAAAATAGGTCCCACATGCAAAGCAATCTGAATTGTTGGTATATATACTGCTTTGAGTAAAAAGCAGAGTAACTGTCTTGAAGGACGTCGTCAAAAATTTCACAATATTTATACAATGCCAAATTGATACTAGCTCCCAAAAAGCAGCTTAATCTTATGACATAAAAATCATAGTATGAATCATTTCCCATGCCAATGAAGTGTTCCTGCAACTTCCGCCAGCAGTCAAGGAAGTCGAAAAAAGCGCCCAGAAAATAAGGACTGTTCAGAACACCTTGGTTTTTATTTGGCATGACAGCAAAGATGGATCAGATCGAATACTTAAATTCGAATTTTGGTTTTTGCAAGTTGATTAAATCTAATAAACTTATCTGTACCGTCTTGATGTACGAATGCGAACCATTAACCCTGATACAATATAGACTTCTACAATAAGCATTAATATTTTTGAGGTTCGTTCTTAGGCTCATTAAGGATGTTCCAGACGACAATGAGTCGCATGAACTGCTTGACGACCCAGTGGTGTAGATCTTGGCTGAGCTGCGTAGACTTTAAAGCGCTTCGGCTTTGCACAGCGATTTTTTCATGTGGAAAATCTACATTTTTCACTTTCGTAGAAAGGTATTTTCAAACAGACTTTTCATTGAAACCAGCCCATGTTTTCCCCATTTCTTTTTTATGCATAAAACAAAATCGTCAAAAATGTTGTGATTGTTGAAATGTAGGCAAAAAACGAAATTTGGACGAAAGCTGTTAGGAGTTTGAAGGCTTCTTAAAAGGATATTAATGTCAGCGAACCAAACTTCTTACATCTTTCCTAGACATAAATCTAAGACGGAGCGTGTTGGATATAGTTTAGCTATTTGTACAGTAGAAAGAGATTTTATTCAAAAAAGTTTCGAACTTTTTTCCAGACTTTCTATGCTTTTTTATTTGGTATCATTTTCGAGGCAATAGTGTTCACAAGAAAATGGTACCACTTACAAAATTCAAATTAAGCTCCAAGCGATTAAAGTGCAATTTCAGCGAAAGACCAAGCACTCAAACGGCGTGCTATGGACACGATGACGACGAATGGAGAAATAATCAAAATTTTCTACGGAAAATTTCTAATCTAGACCAAAAAAAACGTTTAACTACTGCAGAGAAATTATCATAAGCATATAATTACCATCATCTTGAAACTGGCTCTTCTAGGATCCAAGAGCACTACCATAACACACAATACGAGGAGGAAGCTGTGAATGAACTGTGTTGTTCGTGTTTTCTGTTATGTACTGATTATACCTCGTCTACCTCTATTCAATTTTACACACTATGTATTTTCGGGTGCGCTTACTATATAAATGTGGTCTGTACGGTGATTTTATGTTTGTTTCAGACGCAACCACAAAATACGAGTTGGAAGCGAGCAAACTACGTGTTTCTATTGCACAGAGTCCTTCTGCCAAACGGACGGTTTCATTCAGTGCACACAACAAAGCCAAATGTACAAGCGCTGCAAGGATATAGCGGCCGAAGCTGACAAAAGCTCTTAGTACATACACACAGTCATCACGTCAGCAGGGAGAATTAATTGGTATTTTGCTTTGGTTGGATTTCAATACGTTACGTTTAATACCGAAAACCAGGATTGATTCCCAAAGTCGATCGCTAAAGTCCTGTGGAACGCCAGCTTTTCGGAAGACCTGATGGTGTCGCCGTGTCTATCGGTAGCAACTTGCGCTTTGCTCTGCGGTGGATTTCTTATTCGCTTCCGGGACTCTGCTAGTTCTTCTAATATTCACTGGAAGCACACTATTCAATGGCGTTAGTATCCGTGCTCCTCACTCCACACTACCGTCGTTTTCGATGCAAATGTCCTTTCACGACTCACAATGAGATTCTTCCGCTTCGGTGCAGCTGGTAGGGCTCACTCGTGCACCTGCTTCAGCATTTGGAAGGTAAATATTGATTGTATTAGACGTGGATCGTCAACAAACGAGCCGGCATACGAGACCAGACAATACCACAGCGCGGGTGAGGCGGACAAGGCGAAACACGGTCACAGCGCAAACATCAAAATGCCGGCAGTCGTCAGGACAAATTGGCGAGACACACGGTGGGGATGCAAACGAGGGTGGACTACGTCGCCGGACACGACTTGCAGCACGTCCTTTGATAATATTCGCGAACGGATTCACCGGCACAACTACTTTGGATAGTGGATAGCAAAAATTACACTGAGGACTCACTACAGGATCAATCCAAGCTGGATGCAATTGAAGCAATGCCAACTTTCGGCAGTCGCTAGAGCCCAACAGCAAGGGATGTTTCGCAAGGATACTACCGCAGTTCGAGAGTAACACTGGCGTGGCGCTACTACTGAGGCGAGCCACTCCCTGGACAGTGTTCGCATTTTCGATTTCGTTCGCTCGTAAGGCCAAAACCCATTATGGATGCCGGAAAATGCGCCGCACCGCAGAATGAGTGCAAGTGTGTGCCAAACTCCATTTCCATATGATAGTCGAGGGTGAATATAAAGGACGTGGTCGTAAGCATGTGATTTACGAAAGTAAGTAGCTTCTGAGATTCGTTGCCCTTATTTTGTTCAGATTAAATTTAAATTCAACTTTCATCAATAGTTAGAGTCAAAACTAAGTGTTTATGATTAGGGCTAGGTGTTTTTGCTTCATTTTGTCAGGATTACTTCCTGTTCAAATGACTGAGTAGAGCAAGCACTTTACGTAGCCATGAAATGATAAACACACATGACATTAATGAAATCATTGATTATATTTTATTTAAACAAATACAAACTAAAACGAAACATTCTGTACCATTTATTTAAAAATAATATTTTAACAACACACTTGTCATAAAAGAGGCAGATATACAGTTTTTAGCCATATAAATAAATCCAATTATCGTAGTGAATTGTGTGGTTTAGTTACACACTATATCAGAGTAAATACACTCTATCACAAAAATATTGGCACAATATGAACTTTTACACTTACACTGGGAAAACAAGAAATTAAAGTCATACATTGATTCTGTTTGTTCTTTATTATGACTACTTCATTGGTTTTCGAATTTAGAATTTGGAATTCGAACCAAAAAATAAAAAAAGACCAATTAAATAAAAACTAATAATTCCGTAACTTTAGTGTAACGAAAAATGTATCAAAAATGTATTGGCACATTTAAAGTATTTAGTATGATAAATATTCTATAGGGTTTCCTTTACGCTAAATTACTAAAGATAATGTCTCTGAAGAAACATATTTTTCACGTTTTAGAATCAATTGAATTCCACTCCTGAACAGAAGTATTTACACGCATCCACTTTTTACAGTTGCAGCGAAAAAACAGCCGCAGATCTGTTTTATATGTTAGCTATTATAATTACTTCAATGGGTTTCACTCCAACCCACAAGTTTCCGACAAAAACAATTGTATTGTATTGTATAATTTTTTTTAAAACAGCCTATAATACCAAAGATACAAAAACTTTACCAAAAAAGTACCAATCATAGAACTGAGAGTCAGATTACAACTGCAAACGAACCAAAAAAAAAGTAAAAATCATTAGACTTAATCTAAACTGACTTCTGTAGTCGCATTTTATAGTTTTGTTTTGAATGCAGAAGTGAGAAAATTAGTGCTTTTTCATTATAAAAAACAAAAGAGTTTTCGCGAAATAGGAAAAATATATAAGTAAAACTTTTCGTTTGTAAGAAATATATGCAGTTAATAGATATCGATACGAAGACAGAATAAATAATAAACAAAGAACAGGGCGACCGAAATTACTACCAGCCGAAGATAAGAAATTCATTTTACATCAAGTATTGTTTTATCCAACAAAACAAATAATTAATTATTTTCCAATTATTTTTTATGTAATTTTTTTTTTAATTTTTTTTCAATTTTTCCTACAAGTAAGAGTTGCCTATATACTTTTTTTGTACTAAAATCTAAATTTCTCCATTGTGTTTTAGTCAAAATGTTACGAACAAAAATTGCTGACACATGTTTATTTTTTTAATGCTAAATGTATGCATTTCACAGAAAAAATTGCTTTTAAAAAAATTATCTTGGGAATTTTTAAATAATTTACATGGGAAATTTTTCAAGGATACACTTTTTGTAGATGTTTCTTCAAAGAAAATTTCGTTGATTCCTTTGACTGGTATTAATTTCATAATATTTCGGTTTCTTTGTTGAAACAATGACTTCCGATGTTTATATAAATTTCAAAGATATAATAAATATTTATTGTGTGAAAATTTCACAGGAAACTTACGTTGAATGTTTTAAAATTATATAAAAATTTTGATGGAAAATGAATAAATAAAGTTTTGCTTTCTTCATCCATAATATTTTCATGAAATTTTCATTGAAGAATAAAAGCTTTTTTTCGCATTTTTTTTTAGAAAAATAGTTATTTGACTTTCAGTTATATTTGATTCTTCAAACTAGGAATACTGTAATAGAAATTACTATACGCGAATTTTCGTACAAATTTTTGAAAAGCATACGTAAAATTTGTTTTGCTTTATCAACATTTGGCGAATTGGCAATTTTTGTGCGTTTTCTTGGTGTCAATTTGGTAGAGAATTTATTTTTCCTTCCTTTTTGATATAATTTCTTTTCGAATGTTAGAAACGCTGCAAAACACCGAAAAAAATTGTAGAACTTTCGTGAAATTTGTGGAAAGAATTGTTTTTGTGTCTAAGAGTGGTTTTTCCATCAGAATTGTTGGAACATGTTTTGTAAAAAAAAATTTCGTTAAATATTTCGAAAAAAATTAATTGAAGATGGGTGGCATCAACAAAATAAATTGTTGGATAGGGATCCCCTATCAATTTTTAACTTCCCAGTATATGGGACGTTCTTGTAATCGAAATTTTCAAAATACCTTTACGTTCTGAGATCTTCAGGGTATATTTTAAGTGTTTTTTGAAAGAAGTCTGTGTGTGTATGCGTGTGTGTACCTTGGGGGACAGTTTTTTCTAGGAGCAGACCTACGTATACAAAGTCGTATCGACTTCGTTGAGGTGTAAATCGAAGCGTACTTGCAATCTCAAGATTAGATCTTGAGAAACTTTGGTCGGGTGTTTTTTTTTTTTTTTTGAACCCTTGACTTTTTTGAAGGTCATTTCTAATATGCACTATATCTCGGGAACCAAACATTGGAATTGCATCGTTAAGGTGCCAATCAAACCGTATGAACGTTTGTATGATTTAATTGAATTTTGAAAAAAAAATGTTGGTGCTGTTTTTTTAGTTTAATAAAACATTGTTGGAGCCGGTTTTTTAGTTTAATAAAAAAGTGCAGGGTTTTTTACCTAAAAAAACAAATATTGAACCTCACTTGTACAACAAGCAATCAATACTTATAAAATTTAGACACTCTAAACAGTTTTTGGCTTTTTATTGATTTATGTTGCCGGAGGAGATGTCGGATAATTTTTAATTTTATTTCATGGTCTGGACAAATTAAAGCAACACATTTCGCTTAATGCGAACGGATTTCATGTAAAGATTTTCAAATCAAAGGTTGCTTTCCATTCTATACTCTGTGGACTGTTCAATCCCACAACAGGAAACCAACCACCAGCGAAACAGTCTGCACATTTCCACCCCTTGGCCAACGTGAACATTTGCTCGCGTACACACGGCCACAGCACAGCAAACCGGCTGATTGGGTTGGAGTCGGGACGCGGATGAACGGCAAGGGACGTCGATGGGCTCGGCATTGAGTCGGCAACCCAGGCCACCCTCACTGCACCCTTCCCGTAATCTAAACCGTTCCTGGTGCGAATTCGATTTTGCGAACGGGTTGTTTGCGCCTGCCCGCCTGCAAATCAGCTGGTCGTCTTCGTCGGCCGCGAAACCGGAAAACCCTACCATTGACGGCGCTGCACGTACACGCCACGGTGCATGTGGAGTCACACATGAGCAGACGAGCTCGTCACTTTTTGCAAGAATTCGGAGCGACGGCAGTGCAACGAAACTTGGATTAGAATAAATTTTCCAGCAGCCCCGCGCCTAGATTTTGCTAGCTTGCATGTCGACACACGGAAGTCTGTCTATGGGGTGGCGGAACTGGGGGCAACGTACAGCACTTCTAAAAAGTTCTTAGCGAGCCCGAAGACTGCGCACGCAAGGCTGTTTCCCGAATGCAGCTCGTCGGCTGTTGCCAGTTTTAGAAGGGATGCAGCGCTCATGCCTTCCACCGTTTCATACCAACCCGAAATTCCTACGTCCTGCCCATCAGTCATACCTTCAACCTAATCCGCGCCCTACATAATCTGGACCGATTCTTCACATCAAGCTCTGCATTTATCAGAAATGGTCGGTAACACTAAGCACAATTTCATTCAGAGCCAACTTACAGGGGATCAGGATTTGTGCGATGGGGTGCATTTAACCGGAAATCGGAAATAATGGGGCACGAAAGCATCCGCCCAGTTGTGGAGTTCCCAATTCGGCAGCAGACGACACTGATGATACAAAGATCCCTTAATTACTGTCCGCACTTCAAATTGTACTCACAGTCTCCAAGGGTGAGTTTGTCATCCCTGATCTACGGCAAACAATTGAAAAGCTCATCCTTAAAATTGAGAGCATTTTCAGAGTGATAGTATTCCACCCAATTGTGGTGGAATTTGCTATTAATACTGTTTTAAGAAGTAGAACATCTTTGAAGGTGTCTTTTGCTATCATGCAGTTCACTGTCGTAATCATCATCATTATCTATGGCTCTAAAGCCCTTTTGGAGAGAACGAATCAACAGGCTCAGTCAATAATAGGACTTCATTTGGATGTCCACAGAAATTTGTTGTGCAGTGAAAGTGATTACTACTCCTTTATGCCGTATTTACATTACGCTAGGAGCAGGAAGCTAGCATGGATGTATGGTAGTACATTTACATTAGAATTGATCGACTAGCGCTGTCATAAAGTGTACATGAACTTAGTACTAGATATCATAAAACAACACTTTTAAAACATTTCAAAGAGCAAAAACGATGAAAAGAAAAGTATTTGATAGATTTGCATTTCCTATCACGTTTTCCGCCATATTGATTTAACGGCGCACCGCCCACTACCACCAAATTCAGAACTTTTCAAATTTGACAGCTAACTTCCTGTCACCATTATCATGAACCCGTTACTAGCGTCTGTTGTGCATTGCGATAGCTACTAGCATGGTGTAAAGGTCCTATTAACACCGACTTGTCTTTCAGTTTTTACAGTGAACCTGGCTGAAAACATGGTCGTATGAAATTTTCTGCTAGCGGTAATACAATCTGTGCGCCAAATTATTTAATGTTCTTTCATTGAGAAAAAGGATCAATCATAATTGCGATTATAAAAAAAAAACAAATGCAAAGTTATCAAGAAATTTCAGTGAAACCACCAGAAGTTTACCAGTGAGAGATTAGTCGAGTGCCAGTTCTCTCATCATCAAATCAAAGAATGTGCTTCGATAGATAAAACTTCATATACGAATCAAAACTACAATTCAATTTGTGCCATGCTGCAGATTAAATGTTTGCAGGGATCTCATGACATTCATATCTATACCATAATATTCGTCACTTTGCGATCTCACAGCCAGCCAGCCAAAGGCAGCAACCATTTAAGAGCCCCTCACTTGACTAGCCGTCTTCGAGACGAACCTCTGATAATGCTCATCCTTGGGCCTCACTAATTTGAGCACGCCGACGAGGAACATAATCGAGGTGCGGATGGCTGACTGGTTCAATTTTTAAAATACCGACTAGCCGGACGGAAGAACGTCATAGGATACAACGTGAATCTTTCATAAGTAGATTTAGTCTTGAAGTTTTTCCAACTGTATACAGTTGCACGTCTTAAATGAGTTAAACACCTGAGGTCGGTACGTAACGCTTCACCCGAAAAAAATATGAGGTGCTTAAATACTTGATTCGTTCACTTAAAATCTGAAGATGTATGTATATTCAGAAATTTTGGCGGACATTTTGAAGCCAGGCGATACCAGGAGAGATTTATAAAGGGGATCAATTTTTATTTAGGAAAAATATTGTATTATTTGTGGTTCTAGCGGCTTTGCATGGAAAGTTCTAATTTGATTCTTCTTATTGTATGTTTATCGGAGCCAACCGTGCTTTTTATATTTTTTAGGATGATATTTTTGAGTCGCCATTTTGGTACGTGAATTTTTTTTTCGTAGTTTGCGTCAAGGATAGATCGACTCTGGGACATGGGAATGGCACTCGTCCCTTTATAAATGAACGAATATCGTAATACTATAGTGATCCGACCTCGATAAATACGTTCTGCTTTGAACGATAACATGGCTAACCAATCATGCTTTGTGCATCGATGAAACATTTTTTAGACATTTATGTTTTATCAATATTTGATAAAGTTCCACATCTAGTTTGTAGAAATCTTTCTCACTTTTCATTGCTGATGTAAAATAACCAATGCTTCTTGTGGTTTGTCTACAATCGCTGTTCTTGCAAAGAACTTTAGTAGCCACCAGGCCAATAGTACTACCTTATATTTTGATTCGAAAATCCAATTTTTGTCGTTCTTCACGTGGCTAGTCCGCAATAAATTCAAGACCAAGTTTTAAATCAGACACCTGTGATTTTAGTGTTGAAAATGAAGACGCGAAACTTTGATGCACCATTGCCAACATTTGGAAAGTTTTAGTTTAAAACGAAGAATCCCAAAACTACACGAAATTTCAGTTTATCCATTTCAACAAACTGCAAACAACATGTCAATCTTTAATAAATTAAGAAAAATTTTAACATTTCAATCGACAACTTGTCGTTTGGAATTGTGGCACGCCTACAAACAGGACGAAAAGAAATTTTAACGAAAGCAATCCAATGTGTTCCAGACCGATAACTTTTCATCTAACAATCGTATATGGACCATATGTCCTTCTCTGTATTGGTACAGGCAATCCGGGGGTTCCTGGCATTGCTCAGGTTTTTAGAAATATTCAAAATTTAGAAAAATACTTTTCGGAAACAAACTTTCTACAACACTATACGGTTACATACTATGTTGAAAATTTTTCCAGGTTTTTAGATAGTTTGCTTCTTTCTCGTAAAAAGTTTGTGAATAGCAATTTTTTCTGTTATTGAAATACGTGAGAGTCCTTGGACTGTCTCATAGCTTGTTACAGCATCAGCTGGGGTGAAACTAAAAAGATGTGATGCACAGCAGATATTCTATGAAATATGCAAAATTTTATGCTTGAAGCTGAAGTCGAATGTATCGTTACGATTTTCAGAGTGCCATATTTGGGGTGGTATTCATCTAGCATTTCTTGTGAATAAAATTAGGCATAATAAGATTTCTGCATTTTTCTTGAAAAATTTGAAGAGAAATTGCACATCTTGTCCCTAAAATCATGGAAACGGTTGACTTATATTATGGGAAGAATGACTGATAACATAATTAAAGAGCTAACAGTGTCGCGTGAAGGAAACAGACTGCAGACTCTACTAAAAGATAGTAACTAAATCCTCACATCCTTTGACTGAATGAAAGATTCATCATTCAATACGAATGAAAGGAACGTCAAGTTATTCTCAAAAGGCAATCAGGCCGAAACCAAGACTACTGCATGTATATCAATCGCAACTTAACATTTCCAAACACAAATGTCTACAGGCTTAGGAAGAACTTGCGAAACACCGAAACACATGCAGCAAATGAATTCCAAATTTAAATTTATAACAAGTCCCAGCCCGTCGAACGGCACACCACATAAGCAAACCTCAAAGTGAACTTTGTTTCCAAACAAACATTTCCTCTTCAGCAAACTTTCATTCAGCTCCTGTGTTCCTTGCGACCTAAAACGGTGAACTTACCACCTCAGACACAAAGGGAGTTGGGAATATTGACGGGCAAACCAGACCCCATCCAGAATTTGCTCTCGGAACACATGGACTAAGTAGACGCCATCGATTAGCATCATTCTCAGGACCGCAATCGCCACCACCGCCTTCCACTCTGACGCGTTCCGTGCAAACCCGCATCACCACAAAGCTTTGTGTGGGTGGAGGACATCTGGGCTGCGCCTGGACGGGGACGGGTCCGATGCATTTCATATGCAAAGTAGATGTTGCACACACCAAATGCCAGAAGACAGACGTGGCACACGGAAAGCAGGCAAAGTGGCATTCTTCCTGGGAGCAGCCAGCGCGGGGCACATCCCCCTCGCTTGCTATATTTAGTTCGACGCACTGCGAGTGCATGGGAAGTGGATCGTATGGTGTCGACCTTGCCGCTGCAAATTGATTGCGAAAAAGGGCATTTGCCCCTTCCGAAGGCGCGAATGCCATCCTACTCATGCTGTGCGAGTCCTCTTGTCTTAACAGCCATGCGTCTTCAAGATTACAGTGTGAAGAAATTAGCCCGCTGAGGGGTTGCCAGCCAGAAGGGTTTTCGGAACCGAGTGAAATTCCCAAAATTCTGTACGCAGAAAACTCCAAGCCAAATGATATCACAGAAGAAGCCAAGCCAAGTGATTCCACAGAACAGTGGAATGCTTCACAGAATTTTTATTGTCCGAGCACATCCATAACTCGCAAAAACTGAAATAATTCTATTTTATTTGCTATCCGAAGGGTTGATCCAAAAACCACGATAACTGCCAAGTCGAAAATTAGTGGCTGATAGAAAAATGTGTAAGTAATTGCCAATATTACAAATTTTATATGTACTTACATTTCCAAAGGTTTGTGGTCGCGAAAGTTGAGGTGGAGGTCGCATTCCAGTGACACCTGGCGGTGCTGGACTATATCGGGGTTGATGCATTTCTGAAAAGAAATCAATACATTTTATTTGACCAGTAGTTCAAATGATATTGTCAAAATGCGTGTATAGTATCGTTTGGTGCAATTTTAAATGGGGAGAAGTCATGTGAATGTTGTTTAAATAAAGCGTCATTTGGCAATTTGTAACGACATCTTTTTTTGCAAGAAAGACGCGAATATAGATAGGTCAGCAAATGTTTTGTACGCTTTACAGTGCAAAAATATATACCTCATTAATTTAGTTGTTATTGTCATTTCTACCGCATTTTGAAAAAAATCTTTTGCATGGAATTTCCGCATCTAACATTGTACAGTGTCGTCAATTTCACGAATTGTAACAAAATTTTGTTGGAAACTAAATTCAACCTACGTTTTTTAAAAATTCAATACTCCTGAATACTATAAGTTTCCCAGAAGAAATAAAACTGTTTTTCATCTTCTTTTTCAGAAGTAAAACAAATGGGGAGGGGTGTGTCTGCGGCCCCAGAAACTCAACTTAAGCTCTCAGAGAGACCCACTATACAATGTAACAATAATCTGCGTCTGCCAACCAAAATGCTCCGTGAGTTTTTCAAATGGCGGTTTACGATTGAAAGCCGATTATAATATTGCATCCGACAAAACAAACAATACCGCAAACGACTTGTGAAACAATTCTCTTAAAATAGATTCGAAACGTGTTTCACGGTAAAGCGGTCTTTACAGCTCCAGTGAAAATGAAATAAGGTGAATTCTACTGGGTTCCATTGCATGGAGTGAAACCATCGACTTTCATCGTGGTGTAAAACTATTCGCTTCAACTTCACGCTGTTTTCATTCGATCTGAAGCATTGTGAAATGAAATAGTCAGGTTTTTGCTTTCATGGTAACGATATTGATCTGTCAATCGCTTCCTTGTTGGCATCGGCAACTATGAAATGATGATAACAATTGAAAAAATATTTCAAATATGTGTGTATAAACACTACATACATATGAAATTGTGAGTTCTTTTGCAATTTCTTCCCTACACTATCACGCACGCGGCTATAGCCGAAATTTTGGTTCACTTTCTTATATAAGAATTCATTTCTTTCGACTGCTATACATAAAATCTTTTCCAATTCGATGCTTGTTATTGATGTCACTTTCCACACGTTTATTCGATTGTTGAACTTTCCAGTTTCCTATGGGAAGTTATTGTAATGGGGTCGATTTTGCGAATCCCAAATTTTGACATATCTCCACGTTTTAAGGTCTCTAGAATCCAAATCCATCGTTTTTAGAGAGATGTCCGTGAGTGTGTATGTACGTATGTGTGTATGTGCGTTCGGAATTATTTTTCGTCTCGATTATCTCGAGAACCAAAGATCGCATTGACGTGGGACCAATTTTAAACGACGTGTAATTACGTAACAGAACTGAATGACTTTTCAGCAAAATCGGTTAAGCCGTTTTTTATTTAGGATGAAAAAACTGAAAAAACGACCAAAAATTGCTTATTTTTAAACTGTTGATACGCACTATTAATTCGTGCAGATACCAAATACCTTCATAGTAATGTTGTTATTATTGTGCGTTTTAGCAAAATTGTGATCAAATTTGTAAAAAATGTTATTTCAAAAAATAAATAAAGATTAATTTATGAAATTCGAAACTTATATTATCAGGTTTGGGAGAATGAGAGGAGAGACGCTAATGCAGTTAATAATTGGATATTGTTATAAATAATTTAATATTGTTAATCAAATAATATTAGTTATAATTTGATATTGTATATATAAAGTCAATTATAATTATTCAGTAACGGTCAAACATTCTTAATAACGAATGATTATTGTAAATAATATTTAAATACCCTCAATAATAGTTGTGGATTCCGAGGCCGAGATGGAGAACGAGGTTGAGGACGAAGTGGAGGACAAGAAGGATGACGAGGACGAAGAGGACGAGGTTGCCGAGGCTTTGGTAGAGGATGACCAGGTGGTGGAGACGTCTTCCTCTACCAAAGCTTTTATGGTTAGATAAAAAATTGATAAAAATAATAAAAGTGATTGTATTAATTTAGAATAATAATGTTTAATAATAGTAATTATTAACAATAGAAATTCATAATAAAAGCAAATTATAGCTTTTTATTCACCCCACTGGGAAATTAGTCGTGTGGGCCTCAAGGGTCGCACTTAGACCACATTTTTTAAGATTTTATCCGGCGGGGGACATACTTCTCTTTTCGATGATCCCACAAAATCATCCATTTTAGACTTTTTATAAAAGAAACAACAAACAATACTAAATAAATTCCCTCATCAAAACAATCAGATCACTTGGTCGCCGATCTGTCAAATTTCATCGTGTTCCATTGGTGGAAAAAGAGCCGTCAGTTAAAGCGAATTCACTACCTTTCAGTTTTATTTTCATTCCTTACGTGGAGCGGTAGAGCTCCGCGTGAGTGACATGTCCTTGGTGAATTTCAATCCATCGCGTTTCATCACTTTTAACTGACAGCCAGTGTAATCGCGATGGAAAATAAAATAATCAACATACGAGTAATATTTGTATATAGTATTTTTATGTCAAAATGTAGAGAATTTAAATATATTTACTATGAAAAGGAACCGAAACAATAATTTACAAGTTATTGTATCATTTTTCGGTGAAAACTTCATATATTTCCATTTTCATTTCCACTAGAACTGTGCAGGGCCCTTGAAAGTACAAACAAAGAAGTTGTGGTACTCGAAAAATGATGTTTGGGTGTCGTTTTTGGCGTGTAACTCTTTTATTATTTTATTTTTATTATTGAAAGTCATGTACGCGCAACTTGCTGAAAATTAAATCCTACACAACAGTTTACGAGATATGTGGGTGTCTCACTTTTTTTCTTTTCAAAATGGCTGTCCCCACCCAAAAACTTGAATTAAACCCTAAAAGCCCAATCTACGTCGATTTTCGCTATTTCATCCAATATGATTGGGCTGGGTTCAGGTAACAATTGAACTGGGCAACACATTGCAAAAAAACATATGCCTGCCTGTCCAAAATGCACACACGTGCCGCCCGGCTGTCATTTCCAGGATCACTTGGCTTGTCCATTGTTCTACGATAGGAAATTGACGAATGCATCGCCACCCTGTTCTGCTTTCGCCAAACAGCGATGACAGCTCGGTGAAACCTGTCAACGGCCTTGAGGCTGGCAACGTTTCGCGGACCAGCATGTGAAACGCAGCAGACGAGCAAAACAAAAACAATCGCCACTCCACCGGGCGAAATCGCAATGCAAAACAACAGCCCGAAACCAAATCCTATCCGTATTCGCCGCGACCGGGTGTGCGAGCTCCGAGAGAGCCGGAGCATGGCTCGTGAACGCATTGGTGTTGCACTTTGCGCCGCCGGAGCCTCACGCACACACGTGCCGCCCGGCTGCAGTTCTCCCGGAATCTGCACGCCGCTGCCATATCAACGCCGACGGGTGCCCGGCCAACCCCACCAGCCGAGGCGGACTCGTGTCAAGGACCTCGCGCCGGCCGCAACCCACAAGGCGCCAGGGGCTCGTCGCCGGGCAGACCCAGCGCAGCGCCCGAGAAGTCGCACAGGTGCACCCCAACTTACCGAACGGAAACAATGACACTCGTCAAGGGTTGGCTGGAAGCACGGATCTCGCTGCAAGGCTGCGGGGGCGCCAATGACTCCTGCGCTCACCGGGAACAAGGCACTGATCAGTCTAAGGTCGTTTGGGACGCGGCACACTTTGCGGGGGCTTCCGGCCGCCACTGACACTTTCGGGGCCGCGCCGCCGACACTGTCCTTGCATCGACGCAACGACGGGTGGCAGGCGACAAAACAAACCGGGGGCGAATGCAGGCGAGGACAATAACCGCGCCAGCCAGCAATTTCGCGTAAACACTCCACCAAAACGGTCGCGGGCCCACTTGACAGTTTGCACGGCAGCCTTGCGAACAGTCTTCGCGCGTGGATTTCGTCGGGAATTTGCAAAATCACGAGATCTTTCACTATCAAAAATCGCGAGATTCCGGTGTCGGCGAAGCAGTGGCGAGTGACAAGTCACGGAGAGCGCGAGCTTTGATTTCGCCGTAGTTCTATCGCTGCAGGCTCTCTGAAATCTCTCTTAAATTTAGTTTTGAAATTTTAATTCCTTACAAGAGTTTTCGCGTTGACGTTACCTAGGCACTGCCAGTTGTACAGAAGATAAAGTATTTTGGCGAACTTTTCAAAACTGTTATTTTAAGAATAAACTAGAGATAGGTATTAAATTAAAGTGAAAAAATATAAATATTCATATATTTAAATATATTTATCGAGGCTTGGTAGTCGCCACGGCGAATTGTGTAACAGAGTTGCGGCCATTTCGCCGTAATATCCGTGCTTCTTCTAGATTTGCGACGTGCAATCAAGCAAGAGAGTAATAATTTTAGCGCTTAGTGTAGCTAAGTATCGTCCTGGGTTATGTCTCCGCTAAGGGAAATTTTAAAAGATAAATAAAATAGCCAACATAGCTGCTCACAACATTATGAAGAACTAGCTTAACTTCGCCGTTGAATTTTTCCTGCCCAATTTGGTTACCTTTTCAAACTCTTCTTTATCGCTTGCGGCAATTTGGCATCGCACAAAAATGTATCGTTTTCTTTCTCGTTTCGAGTCATTGTTTAGACTTCTTTATTGTTTGGACAGCATCGTGTAATCAAAAGCTGAGCAGCATTCTTTGCTTTTCGTAGATGTGATTTATATATTATATGCGGATCGTTTGAGCAGCTCGTCATGGACTAAATTTAAAGCGCGCTTGGCACCATATCTTATTATTTGTGGTTGCTCCACTCTTTTTACATCTCGTCGTCGTTTGTTCTTCCGTTTTTGGTAGCCAATTAAAAAAAAACAGAAAAATTTAAAAAATTTACAATTTTGCCGAAACTGTAAGTGGCTCTGTCATTTTTCACTCATTTTCACAACCAAAAATTTAGCCTATCCTCAAACCGCCCACTTGAGAGAACACCGCGACGGCGCCATGTGAAGGTGCGGGAACTAGTGCTGATCGAAATATGATGCTAATTGAACAATGGAGTGCTGGTTACCTTTGCAAACTCTTCCTTTTTCACAAAAATCGGTCGAAGAAGAAAAATTTGAAAAAAATTCGGAGAAATTATCATGTGCATAAAATTACACGCTGACGACAGTCTTTTCGTGCTGACCAGATTTTGATAACCAGAAAAGCCGTCTCGAAATTTTTTACGTTGCTAGACAACTTCCTCAAAATCATCACAAATTTTATGGATTTCATATTTCGCATGCTGGAAAAGGTAAACTGTTCTGAAAATTATTATGTTCTTGACTAAGAAACAACAAGCTCATTGATAAGCTTTACCATCAACTAGATCAATCTCGATGACTGTACAAAGCTTCTCGAAATTTGTTACGTTCGCCACGCAACGTGGTCAATCCACACCCCATAAGGGCAAAATATGGGACTGCCCTGTCCTTGAAGACCCCAAACCACAGTGCGGGTAAACGCTGTCTTTTGGGAAATGGAATACGCGGATCGCCACTTCAAATCCAGGCTCCGCGCGATCTACGATACGCCAATGGAGTCTATTATGCGCCTGTGATACTCATAACCATTTGCAATTGGAATTCACCATGGTGAACGACTGCCACGATTATTTCACCAATACTCCAACCACATCCCACAAGCAGCAGCCACAGCATCCCCCCGCCCCGAGGTGCAACGCTCTGGCCAATCGAAGCTGAAATCGCCAGCTGACGTGCGTTGACAAAACCGGTCCCATAGCTAGGAAAGCTTCGACGGGTTCAGCAAACTCGTCGGCCGTTGACCGCCAATACTGCAAGAACGGGATCGGCGGATCCTTTAAATATCGCCGGGTGAACAACTGGCGGGATTTATTTTGTGCGGAGCTTAAGTAGTGGAATGCAAGTACGTAGGTGTACAGGTGGAAGAGACGGAAAGACTCGTTTTGGTGTTAGACTGCAGCTCGAGGATTGGGATTGCGGACTTATTGGGTACGAAGCTTGAGCGGTTGAATGCTGCGCTGAAACGAGGAAGACGTCGACGACATAGCTGTTCGGTGAGGGACAAGCCTCTGGAAGAAAATTGGACTGGAGCTCGACGACGATCATAAGGAGGACGGCAGACAACAGGCGGCGGAAGTGGATTTAAGGAGACGGAGGAAAAATTGTAAGTAGGTATAAGTCTAGATAGGGACAGCTATTTTTATGAAATTGAAACAAAATAGTGCCTTAAGAATAAAGGAAGTGTGTTAACTGTGTGAAGTGGCGAAGCGTAAATCGCGTTTCCGGCTCTTGTGTACATTGGTTTCAAGCTCCCTATTCGGTCGGTTGTTTTGGATCGTTGCGAATCCTGTTCCCGTTTCCGGATTCGCGGACAGGGCAGTCCCGGCGCAGAAACCCCTTAAAATATATTCCCACACCCCTCTTCGCGGGTTTAAGCCGGGTGGGACTGTCCAAACCGTGGCCAGGATTGACTGCGGTGCAGTGGTAAACGTTACAGAAATTACTGTTGTAACAAACTTTGAGTGGATCTGGAAGTTCCCAAATGCTTCCAGTGGTATTCTAACCAAATGGACGTATTATTCTTTTTGAGATCAGTGAAAAAGATCTTATGCCAATACCATCGTCCACAGACGACAAGGAAAACCGGCCAATGAAATTCCTACCCCATAATCCTTCACCCTAGATTTTGTTCAAACATAGAAAAACACAAACTTTACAATGAAATCCCCCTTTATTGCATTCTTCAACATTTTGTTTTTGTTTTTCTGTATAAAAAAATTCCTATAAAAACAATCTTTATTAGTTATTGTCATATGCGAAAGTCTTTCAAAACACTTAACATTTTAAATAGCAACATTCACAATTGTTTTATTAATTTACATTTGTTTAAGAATTTAACTAAAATTCAATTGTGCCACGCCCATCGTGGCGAGAAGCTATCAAAGTTCCATGCGTCCGGATGTCCTGAATGTTTCACTTCGATCACGTTGTCATGAGCCTGCGACCACTTGAAAGGACCCTGCACCCGTTGCAGGGTCAAGGCTCGTATATCGTCGCGGACCAATCTACGATCCGTGTAGATTTCAATGTCGGCTTTCTTCGTTTCGTCCAGGGACACGATTTCGGACGACGTGTCCAGTTCATTCTCGATGTTGTTGATCATGATCGGCTCGCCCCGATGGTGGTGTTCGATGTGAATCGGTCCCGCGATCGCACGGAAGTCGCTGTTGCCAATGGTCGCGCCGTACGAGAACATCTTCAGGTCAATATTCCCGAAGGGTATCGACTGGTCACCCTGGAGGTCGCCTCGGAACGAGTTCAGCCGCAGGAACCGATCGATTTTGCCCAGATCGGTGATATTGAAGGCAGCGGCTTTCCGGGTCAGGCTCTGGTCGTTGGTCAGACCGCTTGTTTCCAATATGCCGCGAATGTACGGGACTCCGTTACCAGTCCACAGCGTGTGGTTGCCATGGAACAGATCCGTCATCTCTTCCGCCTGCAAGCGTCCGGGCAGTTGCTCCACAACCCAGAAGAAGCCCTTCTGCGGCACCACCTGCGCGATCTCAGCCTTGATCTTGGTCGAATCGTTGCTGGAATGTATGTGCGACACGTCCATCTTCTTCAGGTCAACCAAAGCCCACTGTTTGTTTCCCGTGATCGGATACCGCGACATTATGCGCGCCCAGGTACGGCGATTGTGAGCCAAGCGGTTGGCCGCCATAACCCGCGCAACCAGCGGGATCGCATCCTTCAGGACAATGTTCTTCCAAAGCTTCAGGTTCTCGTTCTTGATCCCGACTCCCGCCACGATCGAGTTGATGTGGCGACCACGCACGTTGTAGAAGTCGTCTGTGGAGGCGAGCACTCCCGGGTACCCAGTGAACATGATGTCCGTTCCCGGGATCAAGTTACCCTTCGAAACGTCCGTGAAGTGGTAGCGCAGCTTGTAACGCTTGCAGATCCGCAGCATCGCGGAGTAGCTTCCCACGGAGCTGTGCCCCATGAGGAGCGTCAGTCCATCCTCGTCGTTGTCTACAATTTGCGCGACCATTGTTGCGCTTGGCGTCAGGAAATGTTTCTCGGCGGCCGCCTCACCCTCCCTCGGCTTCATTACAAAGTTTTCGAAGTAGATCTTCAAATCGTAGATGTCAGCAGCGGCGTTCATCAGGAGGAAGTCTTCGTTGGGAATTTCCCGCTCGAAGCGCGCTCTCGCCGATCCTTTCCTCCAGCCTGCCTTCAGTCCTTCCAGCTGGTAGTAGAACATATGTATTTGGTGCCAGAAGTGATCGTGCTTCCGCGCCGAGTCCAAATTGTTTCCGATATTCGCGTAGTTGCTGGAAAGGGTGTCGCGCAGCCAAACACAAAAGTTCTGGGAGTTCTCGTCCCGATCACATGCTGAAGAGATCGTGCTGGAAAGAAAGGGATCGTGAGGACCGTTCCACCGTGCTGCACCTGAGACCATGGACTTACTTGTGCCACTGATCGTAGATTCTCCGCCACGTCAGCGTGCCTTCAAGTAGGCCCGCCGAATAGGCTTGCACCCAATCTGGATAGTTCCTTTGGGTTTCCACCTCAAGTTGAGACCATCTGCAATGAAATTCACCTTATAAGATTCCTGGATTGATATACTTCACCAAGCATCTTGTTTTCGTCTTCAACTCAACTAAACTTACCCATTCTCCAAGGTGGAATCTTTATAGCAAATCCTGCCAACTCCTAGTGGAATGTTCTCGAGATCATTGCGTTGCTTCCAGTACTCGACGTGGAAGCCTGACTGCTTCGACCAGTACGCGGTGGCGCAGTACGTCCCGTCGAATTGCGGCCGATCCATGTTGGCGATGAAGAAGGCTCCGATCGCCAGCAGCCCAGCTCCGAGCAGTATCATCGAGCTGATTCGGGTCTTCAGCCAGGACGCACCGACCACCTTCAGCGCCTCGCTTGCCATTTGAACTAGACGACGTTAACTAACCTTACTAAGTAGTGATAACAAGAAACAATTGCCGCGACAGCTCCTCAATCCTGAGCCTCCGTCCCAGGCGTGGTCAATTCAATTCAATTCACTCTAAAATTTGGATCCTTTTTACTATTTACGCTAGACTCTCGCTACCGAGCGATTATCGCGCTACTCGGCTGTAGTTCAGATCAGCCAGGACTTCGTACGAGCCAACCTTCTTGTTGAAGTGATGTGGCTTGCAGCAACAGGAGATTTCAATTGTTAGTAATACTTCTAGGACAGCCTGTTGAGGATATTCAACGGCTGGGGACGCCACCTTATTGAATGGTTCGACCGCTGTGGTCATCGGAATTGATTTTCTTTGTTTCGGGCGTTTTTAGTGCAAGTCTTCCGGCCGCTGTATTCACTAGACTTCCTTTCGGCGAATGGTGAGGGAATGATGATGACTAATGACTGATGGCTGATTCTGATGAAGTGGTTGACAATAAAGCTCCGATGGGTGGTGATCAAGTTATTCCGAACCGATCCGTAACAATGGCTTTTTTCTGAAGCGGCTCGACGCCCGTGTATCCTTCAAAGTACGCTATTTAACCAGCTTTGATGATGACGATTAAATCGGTTTTCCCTGAAATTGGAAAATAGCTCTGGTTAGACTTAACCAGGACATAGGAGTGTAGGATGCTTTTATGCATTATGTTATTGGTGAATCAGCATTAATGAATTGATTTTCAAAAATTAAGGAAAAAGTTGAAAATCTTATCTTTAACACAAAAAAGGAAATTATGTCTTGGGAGCTCAACGTAACCACCTATCGAGGTGATTTAAAGCCACGGACCTCTTCGGCCGCGGGTTTGGATTGAGTGACAGCCACGTACCCTCCCACCACCACTTGGGAGTACCAGTTTGCCTAGTGAGTGCAGGCTAAGTGACCTTACTGGTGGAAATGAGGCCTACCTAATCCTCTGCCGATCTCTCGGTCTCGGCATCGGGTTACCTCGTAACTCCACGCCGAGCTTCCAGAGATGCTGTAGAAGTGCCCAGGCTTGGAAGCATGACGACTTCAAAGCGGACTTTTGTGGGATCTACCCGCATAAGGGTCCACCACGTTCGCGCACCCCTGTAGAGGGTTCTCACCGAGACCGGAGGGAGATATGACATCCCTTAGCATCGATCCCCGTGGTGCCAGATTGACCCCTGGTAAGGCTTCATGAACTTGAGCCCCTCTCAAGCCAACTTCGGTTGTATCCAAATGCAGACACCGGACCGATCACCATCCTCAGGTACGCGGAAACGGTACGCAAGGACTCGAGTAAAGGACAATTAATATTCAGTTTTCCTCTTCTTTATTTATTAAAAATAAACTCTCACCTCAACTTTAATTTAATGGAGTGCTGTGAAGTTTTCAAGGGGGCGCCAGGCAAAATAAAAAAATAAACACATTTAAATCGTCTGTGCTTTAGTTAGGTACTTCCTAGCTACTGGTGTGGACGTACGTACGTACACACACACGTACGTTCGAGGTCATTTCTTTCTAGAACGACATCTCACGATGGTTAACATTCAATTTATTATTGAATTGAAATCAGAAAATCCGAAAAAATCCGTTTCTATTCAAAGTTTGAAATATTTTGATTTTTGTTTGTCGAAATAATGTTTACAAGTTTTAAAAACTTTCAGTGGAAACTTTTTCTTTCTTTCATTTTTTCTTCTTTCGGATGAATTTTACTATTTGGATGATTTTTTCCATTTGTTTATGCTGTAAATTATTTTCTGTATTTGTGTTTCTGTATATTTTTTTGTTCGAGTTTTCATGAATAGAAAAAAAATTACATATGATTTTCTGCGAAATCTTTTATTGCAATTCCGAATTGAATTTTGTTCATATACTACCCAACTTAATTCCATGCCGAACAATTTCGTCGGGATGATACTTTAACAAATTCAAAGACTTATTTATTATTCCAGACAAACTTTTAGACGAAATTCACTAAAAAGTTGAATTTTTACGAAAATTTTCATTAAAAATTTTCGACTAGTTTTCTCCGTCAGAATTTTTTCAACTGGCTGCATCGTTTGATTTTCCCATAATAATTACAAAGCATTCTAGATACTTATATCCATTCAAATTTTTCAATTGATTTTTTTATATATCATTTTAGTGTGTAAGAAACGTTAAGTCAAGTAGACTCACAATATTTTGTTTTTGACCCAAATTGCTGTTTTATTTAATTTATTTTTTATATGTATTTATTTTATTTTATAGACATCGCCATTTGTTTTGCTCTGGATAGCATTGTCACTGTTTTAATCTGAGGAAGATATTTTTTCGTAAATTTTTTCGAGGAAAAAATCTGCAAAAATTTCAACCAAATTTTTTTCTTATGTGAATTTTTTTAATTAATATTCGATTTGAATATTTTTCTGTCTATTGAACCAAAAGATTAAAATATTTTCAAACAATTTACGAAAATTTTCTATTAATATGGAAATCTTCTCGAAACTATGTTTTAAAATTATCAAAAACTTTTTTAACTAACAATTCGCAAAAACTTTTAAAAGAAATTATTTCCAAAGGACATGTTTTCCCATATTTTTGCTGAAAATTTACACAATCAGATTCTGTTGATGAGATTTCCAATGTTAATTATAAACAGTTTTCAATGATTTTGATACGGTCCAAATTAATTTGAAATATTTACGTGGGATTTTTCTTTAAAAATTTATCGTAAAACACAATAACGTACTAATTTGCCTCAAAAACTCTTAAGGAGGAAAATAGGGCCAAAACAGCGTTTTCTCAATGATTTTCATGATTTTTTTATAGAATAAAAAATGAATATAATTTATTGAAACTTTGAGAATATTTTATACATATGCGGAAATTTAAATTTTTTACATGAGTCAAAAGAGCATGATTTTTTGCAAAAAAATAATTATTTTAAATAATGATAATATTCTGATTTTAGGTTCGTATAGAGCGCAATACTATGAAGAAAGTAACAGCCAATTTACAAAGCGATTGGTTGAAAACTTTTGAAACTAGCGTGTACGCAAGTTCAAAAAAAGTCGTTTTGAGGAAAACACGTTTGAAAAAATAGAAGCGCTCGCGGCCTGAAGAAGAACTACTCATTTTAATGGCTTATAACAAAAGAACGAGTAGGAGTTTCCATTTGAAATTTTGGGAACATATTTTTCAATAGTTCTACTAACAATTTATATTATAAAAAAATCGAATTTTTAACCGTCTTACCCTAATTCTCCCCTTAAGGGGTTATATCCACTTGTAAATCCGAAAAAACATGTTTTTTGTGAATTTTTTGTGAAGAGGCTTTTTAATAAATAAATACATAGAATAAATGCATATATAGCGAATTTAATGTATTTTAAGAATTTGCGATGCATTACAAAAAATATTCGGTTCCGTTATTTCTGTAGTAGATTTCTTAGAGGACCTCCACAAAAGGGTGTCAGGCGGTGAGGAAGATATCTCTGATACAAATTATCGGAAATAAAAAAAACCAAAAGTTTTTTTTAGGATAGATGAATACAGGTAATGATCGATGGAATAGTCAAAATTTTGATTGTTGCGGCTTCGGCTTCCCAAAGAAAAAAATCGTTTTTTTTAAAGAAAATTTACAGTTTAAAGGGGCTTAAAATCGAAATTATTGTCAGAAACCTTATTCCTTCGATCATTACCTGATACAAGTATCTAAGAAGATTGTGTGAAAATTTCAAGCCGATCGGTTCAGCCGTTTTGGAGAAATTTTCCTCACCGACTTTGAAAACACCGTTTCGAGAAAAACGCGTTTAAAGTTTTGGAAACCAATTTTTTTTCCAACTTACATCGTGGCAGTTCACTTTAAACTGACGAAATGTACTTACTTTATACCTAAAATTTCTGAATATAGCTTTCAGGTATAAAATAAACCGTTTATATTCTAATTCCAAGAATAAAAACATTATGAAAAGCATATACAAGGGCATAGGGGTAATGAGAAGCAGTTGCTATTCCGGTTTACGCTTCGCCTACTTTCAAACGCTCGGAGACGTCTTTACAAATACGCTAATTTCTCTGAAACTATTTGCCGGATCAATGTGAAATTTTCGGACGATATTCTCAAATATATGTACATTCAAAATATGCAAAAAAAGAAATTCAATTTTTTTCAAAATTACAAGTGGATATAACCCCTTAAGTTGGCGCTGAGCAAAAGGCATGTAACTCCATTATTATTATTTTTTTGAATTTTCGTTGTGATCAAGTCGTAGCTAATAATACTACAAGTTTTTTCACTTATTCTCAAGATCGACGATCCAGCCTTGAATTAGTCCAAGAAAACAGTTTTCCATTTTCTTCTTTTTGTACAAAATTTAAAACAAACTTCCAGCGAAATATTTCGCCTAATAACAAACCATTATTTTGTATAAACATTTCGTCGGCATCGACATTGATTCCGAATTCCAAGAATGCATTGGATGTAAACGTGTAAATGTAAAATGTTACTACTTCAACTAAATTTACCCATCAGTATGTATTTATGGGTTATTTCAGCTAATTACTATTGTGGGTGGGGATATGGTTTGTTGCATTTCCTGATTAGCTGGCTAATGCCCATAGCTTAAAATTATTTGAACTTCGAAAACATTCGCAGCACTGTTTGAAATATTTTTGACTTTGTTTGGCAAACATTTTCTAATTATATGAACAATAGGATATGTTTTAATAATAGAAATTTGTAGATGTTTTAGCGTTTTGTATGGTTCCTGCATTGTAAATGGCATCGTTGCGGCTTTTCAGGGAATCATGGAATTTCTCAGCATCCTGTTAACCATCTGACTACATCTAAGTTGTGTTCATAAACATTTTCAAGCATAGTTGCACTACACAAAAAAAATGTTTGTTGGTTTGTTTGTTTGCGCCCGTTTTAGCACCTGATGCAACATTTTCGTTGCGTATGTATTTCATAAGCAATTACTCACAATTGACTGACTCCACAAACTGTAGCTTCCAAGGCAAGCAAACTATTTATATTTCTTATTAAATTTTTCTGGCAAATTAGTAGCCACTACACTTATTAACGATTAAAAACTATTTTCCACTTGAACTTTGAATTTTCCACAATATTTTTGTGTTTACGTCTTCACCGTTTTGATTATTCGCGTGAACTGAACTACAGATTAATAAGAAAATCCCAAACACAAATTGATCGTGAAAGCGTTCAAGTGTATTTATAATCATCGTCAGGGGGATTTTCACATGTAAAAGCTTTAGATTTTATTGTATCTACAATATCGAAGCAGGCACTTATATAAAAAACGAGTATTTGTACATATCCGTATGCGCGTGTCATATTAATCAAAGCTCTGTTTTGTTGATTTTATTTAAATTTATTCAAATCAAGCTCAACATGTTTTATGCTATGAACATTGAAATTGTTTGAATTGTTCAACTTGAAACGATAGCAAGCGTTCTATAGATTGTTTGTGCATAAACATTTATTTAGATAGTGGTTGTCACCGGAAGGATGTTCGATGAGATAAGTTATTGGGAAGTGATGATTGCTTGATCGCAAATGGCGAAACATTTCGCTAAGTTTTCATTAATAAAATTCAAATCACATTTTATACTAATTGTCTCTTAAAACGCGTATCTTAAAAAAGTTGAATATTGAAAGGCACCCATAGTTCACGTTTATTGGTTCAATGGTTCCACACACCTACGAGTCTGAGTTCCTCATAGTTTATGCGTCAATCATAGTCGTTTTCAATATGACCCACCAACAACATTTGAAATTTCCAATAAAATACAAGCAACGAAACATGAGAATCAAGTGCCTTAACATTTCCCTTCGTCCTAAGGAAATATTTTGAAAATTCCACTTGAACCACTTGAAAATAAGCTTCTTCTTCTTCAGCAATCTTGCTCGAAAATGCATCTACACTGGAAGAATGCGAAAACGTATCCAACAACAGTCATTCCTATTTTTTTCCCGTCCATTATTTTCAATTTCAAATGCAAATCAAACTTTTAACTCGCTCTCGTGCCAAACTTGATCGTAAAAATAATTCCTGGCTCCAAAGATGCCAGGAAAATTGTAGATTTTTTCAAAATAAATTGAGCTTCATAAATTTGTTGTGAATAAGCACATGTGTGTTTTTTTTTTAAAAAATTCCCTTAAAATCAAAACGAGCAATTATCGATTCATAGAATAATTAATATGAAAATGAAAATCTCTTGAAAATAAACTCCCCAGGAAGCAGCTTTTGAACTGTTGGATAATTATAGTACGCGATAAATTTGTATACAAGAGAAAATTCGTTGTAAGATGGAACAATAAAAATACATGGCAGATAATTTTCACCGAAAAACAATTAATTTAGGGGAAGAATTCGGAAAATTTTCATATACAGGAAATGAGTAGAGGACTAGAGTAAGTTCGGATAATAGGGAACACCCAATAGTAGTAAAAGAAAGGAATCATAAGCAATTCGCATCCTTATATGAAACAAAACTATCAAATATTTGTCAATAAATTTTTCATGACTCGGAGAGCCTTCTTTGCATGTCCTTTTGATTAAAAAAATTGTGATCACTCCAAAAACAGCCTGTTGAAGAAATAGCAGACAATATGAGATAGTACTGTCGTCTAATATGGAATACTGTACCATTGTACCTACGTAAGCCATTAGTTTTGTCACAAAATTTTCACGTCATTAAAAAGGTTATCAATGCAATTCGATTTAGAAGCCTTTTGAAGCGCCACAGTAGGTAGTGTTTCATATAAAGGCACACTATCAAGTACGGCCCGCGGTTCTACGGGACAAAGTCATATGTTTTCCTTCATTTATCATATGTTTGTTTTTATTTATCATATGTTTGTTGTCATTTATGACAAAATGGCAGCTAGTTACTGCTCGGGGCACTGCCAGACTTTTCCAAAGTGCTCTCCTACCAAACGAGATAAAATTCCTGTAGCGATCACAGTATAAGAGAGCGAGTGGCAGTACACGATCTGAACACCATGAGCAATTAGCGCCAAGATCGCTTGAAAGTAAAAGTCACTAAAAGTGACAGATGATCTCTCCCTCTGAATTATTGGCTCGAATGCAACACATGTGTTTTGTAATCTGTGAATAAAGTCATTTATTTTTAATATTACAGCACTGTGCGTTTTATACATTCCATTCATTGAAAGTCTCTATGCTGCTGTGACCCTTATGAGTTCATGAACAAACGAGAATAGTCGCCATTATATAACACTATAAAAACGAATGGGATCACGTCGAGAACAAGGGCGGATCCAGCATTTGACTCAGGGGGTCACTGCCTTGAAAATCACAATAAAAGAAGACAATATTGCAAAAAATCGTAAAAATCACTAGCTTACCTAGGCTCAGGGGGTCATGACCCCCATGACCAACCCCCTGTTGTATCCGCCCTTGGTCGAGAATCAGTTGGCCTTGAACGTCAGAGTGTACATTCGGCAAGGCTGTGCTATGCATCATAGGGTTGTCCGCTGAGCCAAAGCAGTATCATAAAAACGTGTCAACAAATAAAAAATAAGGGACATTCCAACTGTTTTTCGAATAAAACACCAAATTAAGCGGCTACACACTACAAAATGATCCCCGAATATCGATCAATCGCTTCCCTTCCCTTGCAAAGTTATCTAACAACAAATTTTCCGATCAATGCCGAAACGTTGAAGATCAAGGAATTTTCGTGATAGATCGGCGAATCGTGCTTGATATTCGCCAAACAATGAAGACTTGCATCGAATTGGAAAATATGACGATGTTAAACCGAATTGTCGGCAAACTGTTTTTCTTTTCATTATTCATATGTTCCAATCAACATATTTACATGTTTTATTTGAACATAGACTCATTGTCGATTGCTTCAATTGGAAAATGCGCAATTTCAAGGTGGCAAAGTGCTAAATAGAACACCTCGAATTTATTTTATTGATTTCAGATCACGTAAATAGATCGTCAGTTTTGCTGCGATTCAGTTGCAAAATCGCTTTGCTACACAAATTGGTATCAATATTCAATTAACACATTTAAGTGAAATTCCCCGATTTAATTTGAATAATTTTGCGTTTTTGCTGCAATATTTTACGTAGGTGTCAAAAAGATTGGGTATTTTTAATAGAAAATGTCTCACTTATTAAATGTTGATAATGAATTTTTGAAATAAGTCACGATAAGAATTATAGATGTGTACACTTCCAGTTATGGTTTAATTACTGTCGATCAGGGAATTCCTACACTCAAGTTCATCCAATTAGTAAAGATGAGCTCATGCTTTGCAGGCTTAATTTATAATTACCTAAATATAAGATGTCATTAATAGTAGGTCAAATCCTTTGATGAACTAGAATCATTGAATACTCACGCCAAAAGAGTATGTTCCCGGACATTGAGAAACAAAACTGTCCTTAGATACACAGAAAACTCTACAAATACATCACACATTCTTTACTAATTAAACGACTACTAATCATACAAATTTGTTGCTAAAGCGAAATTGAAAAGTCAATGAAAAAGTTCATGATTCGAAAATAAATGAATTTTCACGCTAGTTCCAAACTACGTCAAGACATTTTCTTGAAACATAAAGAATGAAGCGTTTAATTACGCAGTCGTCTTTTTAATGAGACCACTTCAGTTTGAACAGTTGCTAACGCATAAACTGAATTATTGACGAAAAAATCTAAATAAGACTTTCACCTGTTTTTTAATGAGTGTGAAGTCAAAAGCGGCTGCAAAGTTAGTTCAAGTGCTTTTTACGACAAAAACAAATTTATTCTGCAGGTTTGTAGCTATCTTGTCCGGTAAGCTACCTTTGAACTATTTCAAAGGTAACTTACCGGATATGTATTACTTGAAATAAATCTATTTATTATCCAAGAAATACGAAAGCCTTTGACTGAGAATATTAAACAGGTGAAACAATAAACCGA
Organism: Oxycera nigricornis; assembly: GCA_963942545.1. Classification (NCBI taxonomy): domain Eukaryota; kingdom Metazoa; phylum Arthropoda; class Insecta; order Diptera; family Stratiomyidae; genus Oxycera; species Oxycera nigricornis. The sequence goes on along the minus strand of OZ012663.1, from coordinate 11,284,607 downwards.
AATATTTATTTCTCTATTCTACGCATGTTTAATACGAGTGCGTTAGCTTTAGCATAGATCAACTTGACTAAACAATAGCAATGTGTATATGGTTTCCGAATATTAATTTCAATAAATTCAATTTTGCTGCAAAATCTGACTGGCAGAAATCTCCAATTACCCTTGAACATTTCAAAATTAGAAATTGGCCTTAGAAAGTATTCAAATTCCTTGAGCGTATTTGTACTTAAAAGCCTCAAATTCTTTGATAAAACTGCAATAAGAAACTAAAAGACTCTGAATCCTCAACTTAATCATTTTTTGCTACTAGTTTCATTTGATGCTACCATCTTGCATCCATTTTATATTGAATGCTCTTTGAAAAAAAATTTGCAAATAAAAGATAAGATGTCTAGCAACATTTTAAGACATAACTTATTTTCCAGCGAAAAAATTACAAATTCACTTTATATAACTATCTTAACATATTATTTTCACAACAAAAAGATTCCAATGGGATTTTTACGCTTAGAAACAGTCTCCTTAAAGCTTATCACCAAGTTTGCTTATTACTTTGTTTGATATCATTTTCGTTCGTTCGTCAACAACAACACCAACTAGAAAGTGCTTTCTCATAGGCAACATTGACATGCACTTTGCATTGTAGATATTATACTAAAGTCGGTTCTGTAATTTTTGCTAGATGATTGTTTGCCATCATTTTGCACAATTTTTTTCGAAACAAAAATAATCTTTTATGGTCTTTGCTGGTGATCAAAGTTTAGTCCAGAAATATGTACTCGTGGGTAACAACGCAACAACATTGAAAAACATCATTTTTGCATGTCTATTATGGAATGTGTTCTAATTTGAAGGGTCATAAATAGATAGAGGTTGTACAAAGTTCGGAAAGAATTAGAAATAATATACGATAGAATTGTAAATCACCATCAACTAAAACTCCTGATAAATTTATTTGGTCCTGTATCTGAGTTTGTTTAATGAGTTTGCAATCCAAATAAATTACTCTAATAGTACTCATAATTTTTCTTTCGGTTTCAGTCAGTTTTGATGATTATTGCTTTGTGGAAGCTTTTCCTTATGTTTCCCCACGCCATTTTTTTGGAAATCAACCGAACACCATCAGAATTAAAAAAAATTTAAACATACAAACAACAATAAACTCTTACCGTAGATCCTGGTTTCAGGAAATATAATTTCACGCGTCAACCCATTGAAGAACTGCAAGAAAACAGAATAAACAATTTTTTTAAAAAAATAATAAAACATTTATGCCTGACTCTTCATCAACATGAACTGTTTAAATTAAATTTAACTTATACTAATATACTGGTGGTGACAATAATAAATACACGCCTGCGTTTTTTGGAAAACATCTATTTTTTCAGCTTTCAATATCTTGTAAGTTAAGCCAGTCTATTGAAACGATACGTTGAAATATGTAAAACATATTAGTAGCAAAAACGCGTCTTGCCTATTAAGAGTTTTTAATATAGTTCAATCTGGATTCATTATCCTCATTATAGAGTGGACCAAAAAATAAATACAGTATGAGACATTTTATTGTAAAATTTAATTCTTTTCAAGAGAAGTTTTCAGTATTATTTTATTTTTCATAATATCAACTCAGCCATTTATTGTGTGAACCTTATTTGTAAGAATTTGTTTGCAACGAGCCGACGTAGAATCCACTAAACGTTCATAGCTTTCTTTTGAAATCAGGTGCCACTCTCTTTTAACTGCAGTCCACAATTCGAACTTGTTTCCGGGTTTATGTACATAAACCCTATCTTTGAGTTCTCAATAGGATTACAATCCGGTAACTGCGCCAGCCAATCGAGAACCGAATTTTTTTTGCGCCGCAACCAATTCTTCACTATGTTTCCAGAGTGCTTCGGATCATTATCATGTTGGAATGTCCATCGAAGCGGCATGTTTTCCTCTGCAAATGCCGGCATTATGTCCTTTAGAATGTCCAAATAACTTTCTTTGGTCATAATCCCGTCAATCAACTGAATTGGGCCTACACCATACAAAAAAATGCTGCCTACACCATTATGTTATCTCCGCCATGCTTCACGGTCTTTTTGGTGCATTGTGGATCAAATGGTTTCTTGTGAGGACGCCTAACATATTCTTTTCCGTCCGATCCGAAGATGTTGAACTTGCATCCGTCACTCCAGACAATATTTCACCATTTTTTCTCGACTCCAATCTAAATGGGCCCTTGCAAAATTTAGTCTGTTCCGTATATTTTTTTTACTTATGAGAGACACTTTTCTTGGTGACCGGGCTGGTAAGTCTACGTCCATTAATCTTCTACGAATTGTTCTAGCACTCACGTTAGCATTTGTTTCCCGCAAAATCACGACCGAAGACGGGAAAGGGTTCTTTTTAGAGACGCGCACAATTTTTCGATCCAATGATGGCGTTGTTTTTCGTGGCCAGCCGCGATTTTCTTTATCATTCTTCTCTTTCATGGCGTCCTGGACCATTCCCAAAGAACGGTTAGAAATTTGTGCAATCTTTCGAAGAGAGTGGCCGTCAACCCTTAGGCGTTGAATTTCGATCCTTTTTTCTGGGGAACAGAAATTAATACTTATTTCGGCCCGTGTTTGAACTGAAAAATTATTACAAAATCAGATAATTTGAACTTATATGAAAAATTTTCACTAAACTTACTCGAAAGAAAATAAATTTGGAAAAAAATTAAAAAGTAGCCCGAAAGTGCTTATTTAAAAACACTGTGTTTATCATTTTGTCCAATGTGAAAATGGTCCTATGATTGGCAAATTCAATTTGACGTGTGTGGAAAAACCGTATGAACAGGCTTGCCACATACAAAACTGTCCTCTCAATCTAATGATTCATTGCAGATGATTGCGTCACTTGAAAAGCATTGCCAGCTGAGGAAAATAGATGTTTACAAGAAAATTTGGGGTGTATTTATTAATTTGATCACCAGTGTATATTCTTGATCTTTATCATATGTATACCATATATTTATCTTTCATTCATGAAAAAATCGGATAACACAGCAAACAAGTTGAACAGTGATGACATCGACCTGAGAACATTACAATGAACTTTAAGTTGATTGTACGAAATTGTCCTCAGTTGCCATCAAATCTGCAGACAAAACATACAAACATTGCAATGTCAACTCAACGTAAACATGATCGTAAGACGATCCATCGTAATTATCATGTGTAATTAGATCGTGATGATACCATTAAGCAAAATAATTCCATGACGAGAAAGAAGATACGATCAACATAGAATTGGTGGCTCGTGCCAATTTATAAACATATACTACATATAGTATTATTGTTTGTTGGCCTATTAGGTGTGATAGCAGCGTCGAGAATATTGTGGACCACCTACAAGTTTTGAAAATGTTTATGGATTTGTTTTTGCTAATAGATTAAGTCTGGTAAACAACACTCTCTGTGAATTGTGTTTATTATATGGTCGGATTTACTGATTATAGTCGGGCTATAGAAATGATATCCTTGTACAAATAAACATATAAAATAGTTGTGTACAAGTAGTACGCTACATGAATTTTCTAGGATCCGTTCTAGCAACTCTTCCCTGAATACTTACGCCTGAAATGAGTCATAAATATCAAATCAGCAAATAAATATTTCGAAAACTGAATGGGAATCACCTTATTGCCGGCTGAATCATAAACTTATCAGTAACATTTTATACAACTGGCTAATCCCACATTAGCCGTTGATTTATTTCAGATACAGATTTAACTTGCTATTCACCTTATTTCACAAGATTCTCCTTGGTGAGAACTCACGAAAAAGTCGTGAGACGTGAAAACCAGAAGAATTATAAAATATTTCAGTTAGAATATAAATTTACTTTTTTCCATCAATCCAAATACATACTTCAAAAGATATTTTGATAGCATCAATTTTCGCAAGAAAGTTCGACTGCTCATTTAAAATATTATCTTACCTCATGGCAAACAGCATTCTCTGCGCGAGAGAAGAAAAAAAAATGCTTTTTTTTCAAGTTTGTCCGGATCAACATGGTATTTTTATCACCCACTCATTCGAATAATGTAAATTAAATAATACATTTATAATGTACAAGGATTCACAGTAATATTTCCTGGAATTAGGGAAAATTTGATGAATTGTTCTTTGTTGTCTAGACCAAGTCCATAAACAGTAGTTTTTTTTGAGCGGTTTATCAAATCAAAGAAAAATGTATGTGTGTTGTCAAGTGGAAAAATGTTTTAAAAATAATTTTAATTGGTTGAATTATTTTCTTATAATTTTAAAATGTAATCTACCGTGAAAAGCTACTCTTGATAATTTTTTGTGTAACTTTTGTTGACACAGAATTTTGCTGAGCTTCTTAATCATCTTCTAATTTGAAACGAACGTTGATTGGGAACGAACGTATTTGAATACGTTGAAAAACAATTGGTGAATATTTGAACACGTCACTCAGTTATGAACATACGACATGTAGTATGCATGTCAATATTATTTAATCGATTACAATATGAATTTATTGATGCTAGTGAAGTGTATCACGAAAATCGCTTAACCTAAAGCATGTGGTGCTCGTGATCAAAGGTTATCTAACGATCGTCTACTACCAAAGTTGCATGAATTTTGAAGGAGAAACATCATTTTAATTTAAAACAATATGCGATTTTTCACGAACTTCGTTTTAATTTATTTTGATACCATGAAGTAATTTAGTTCAATAACTAAAAATTCGAAAAATCAAGCGCCGAAACGAACGTGAAGCTTAATAACTTATTAAATATTTTCAGTGAATTCCGATTTGAACAAAAAAAATCTTCTAAACTTATTTTTAAAGTTCTTTCAATTTAGTGCTAAAAGTCTTGATATATGAAGACACCAAAAATCAACACCCTCCGAAAATTAAAATTAGATTCAAACTGCTCAGGTTTAACCGAAAAAAAAATTGATGAATTATCTAAAGGTCAAATGTTCCCATGAAAACCGAGGGGGAAACTTCTAATTTTCTTGTTTGCAAAAAAAATAAAGAAAACCATTTTACATCGGAAAAGTAGCCGAACGGCCGAATTGTTGGTCAAAATCCCAGTTTTTGATTGGTATACAGAAATGTATATTATTCAACCCTCGAAACTCACATTCGAGTTTAATACATCCCACAACATGAGTTACACGGCGGATTTTTTTTAAGTTGAACAAATAATGGATTACGATTTTAAAGTTAAGTCATCTACCTATACTTTCCATGAATTCTTCTAAGAAAATGTTATTTTTAGCCCGTTTGGAAACGTAAGGGGTCACATAGGTCTTGTATTTTCAAAAAATCGATCGAAATTTTTTTTATTCCATATGAAAGTATAGTATCTCGCGAGTATTCACACCGAATTTGAAGTAAATTCGAGCAATATTACCGGAGCTATAGAGATTTGAATACCGCCCGGTCCGTACGTGCGCTCTGCCTTACCTAGCGTATTATACACATGCGGCGCGGTTCTACCGCGTAAAATCAGCTCCTTTCTTTTTCATCAAACTTCACAACTTCAAAAGGATGCTCTGAACATCGCGAATGAGGCGAACAAATTACTGCATGGACCTGAAATCGACGACTCGATGTAAGTCGCTAAAAATAACTTTAATTCATTAAATCGCGGTAAAAAAAACTTTAATCGCCTTTTTCTCGAAACTTTGTTTTCCGTGCGGTAGGCACGATTTCTTGAGAACGAATCGACTGAATTCGCCGAAAGTTTGCACAGTTCCTCTTTATAGTATTGACTTGTGCTTGAACGAAGGGATTTTCATTTGGTTGACTCGTACTTGTTTTATGCGAAAAAATACTTTAAAAACGATGAGAATCGGAAAAATGCTAAAAATATGAGACGAAAATCAAATCCATTTCAAAACTCTTAATTTAATTTTTTTTCAATTCCTTCGTTCAAGCACGAGCCAAGTGCATAAACTATAAGATTTTTTTTTTGAATTTTTGATTTGAGATGAACCTGCACCGAAATATTCTGCCTACCGCAAAAAAAGGTTGGACGAGGAAAACTGCAGGGAAATTGACAATTCTTAATGTTTTTAGCTGAAATTTTTTTACAACTTCTTGAAATGCTAAACTTTTATGTGTGCAAATTTTAAATGAAATAGATTTCTGATTTTTAAAATAATTTTTTGGGAAAAAGGTTTTTTTTCCCCTTCAAGACCTATGTAACCCCTTAAGTTAAGTTTACATGACGAAATCAAATTGAGGGCTGATGCACTCCGTTGTAATTATCGTGTAAAAGTTCCGACGGTTCATAATTCAGCGTTTCTTCAATTCAAATAAAAATCCATAACCAAATCGAAGTCAAGGTATTAAAGAGTATTGCCATCAGTAATAACTGAAAAACTATAAATGAATTTTACCCAGAATATACTTGTTCTCGAAAATTTACTACTTCTTAAATAATTTGAAAATAAACTTAAATTCAAATTAGGAAGGAAAAAAAACAGTAGCGGAATATTCATTTTGCAGCATTTATTTATGTATATTTTTTAACTTGCACTTTTTGTCACAGCAAAAATCAACAAATGAAATCAATATATTTTTTTACATGTTCAAATACCCGTAGAAAAATGGAACACAATTGCCTATTATCTTAAAGGGATAGCCAAAAACTTTATAAATCAGGAAAAAAGGTATCGGCAAACAGACAAAGGGGGATAAACTATTCAGGCTTAAATTTATAGTTGAACTGAAGACCCTTATGAAAAACATTAATAGAACATTTAATAACAAAATAGTTACAGTTTGGTATTTGGGTTTAAAAGTCAAATAATTTTCAAATTATTATACATTAACAATTTTCAGGTACGAAAATTTTAGAGGAATAATAAATGCTTCATAACTAATTTACTCGAATTCTTGGTGAAAATAATACAAAAGACAATGAAAAAAATCAGCTTGATTCAATCTTTGCAAATGTAAAATATGTTGGAAGTAACCGATAAGTATATTTAAGACAAAATACAAAACATAGCCTCACACTACCTTCATACCTAAATGTTGAAAATAATTAATTTGATGTATTGATCTCCAAATTTTTTCGTTTTATTCATAAAATTTGATATGATTTGATCTTTTTTGTAAAACTCTTGTTAATAAATTGATTTTTTTTGTTAATAAATTAATTGTTAATAAAATCAATTGCATATTTTTGAGGAAAAATTATAACACCATCACCGTGCAATAATAGTAACTATTGTTTAGGCTAGCATACTGCCCAGTCCTATTATTATGGCACAATAAGTTATGGCTTCTGTATGACTGTGTAATTTATGTTTAAATCCAAATGTGATGAAATTTCTGAAGAATCATTCTATTTATCGAGTTATTTTATTTGTGATATGTTTGTTTTTCAAATAAAATTCTCTCCACAAATTAGAACCATCAATCGGAATTAATTAACTGCGCTCATCAAAAACACTGATTAATCAACAAACAACACAATTTATGTGTAAAAACAATTCTGCACGGAAAAAGATTGCTTCTAGCAACTTGGTATGCTAAATATTTGGAAATGATTCTGACGATTTTACTTAAAATGATTTGTTAAAAAGAATACACCAACTTTTTGATTAGCCTCGAAAATTAGAGCATGAAGGGAATGTGAAAACTGGCGAATTAATTTAGTCATCAAAAACTCCTACAAACTTCTACGAATTTAAAATTTGAATGCTAGACATGACTTTTCACTGTTGCAATAAAATATATTTATAGATATTGAAGGCCCACTTAAAAGTTTTTTTCGAGTATTTGTGTTGAAAAAGTCCATCTCAAAATATTTTGTATAAAAATTCCATCTTAACGATGCAGAAGCAGCTGTAAAAATGTAATTGCATCATTACATTGATTGTTGTCTTTTCGAATGCTACTGTAAATAATTACATTTCTACATGAGTACGGGAATGCAAACATATAATTGTATATTTATTAAAACATGCAGGGGCATTTTCATTGAACACACGGTCTCCATATCAATAAAGGCAATGGAAATATGGCTATTTAAGAGAAAACATATATTTTGTGTTACAGATAAAACATATGTTTGCGCTGTAGATAATCAATAAATAACAATAAACAACCCAAAAACTGAAGGTAATTACGTGGATGTGTAGTTCACGGAAATTCTCTTTTTACTGTATTAGCATTGGAAATAATATTTAGAACGAATGAAGTTGTTAGTAGCTAACTCTCAAGATCGTAAATATTAATTGTTTTGAACTTAATATCAAACAAAATATATCAAAAAATAACAAATGTTTTTGTTTACTTCCATAGTGACTTAATTGAAACAAATTATAAAATGTCAATATTCAATTATAATTTTGAAGATAACAACAACAAAATTTAGCAAATGATATTATTTTCTGCGTTCTCCATATTGAACATAATTCAAGAATAGTCATCACTTTTACGGTTCTTGAAAAAATGTATGTAATTTTGAAGGAAAAAAGTAATAAATACTCATTGACCAGCGTATCGAACTTAATGGGAAATAGCATTAATGAGTCGAATTTCGGAATAATTATTGGATTTCATGTTTTTTAAGTGCGAAATGATGATGATTTTTATGATGATGATTTTTTTTTAAATTTAGCCCAAAATTCAAATTTGTACCGAAAATTAATCTTTTCTTATAGTGCATGCAGACTCTCAATGAAGTGTTGCAAGAGTTTTCTTTTTCATACTTTGAGCCATTTTTATGTTTTAAATAATATCAACTATTATTTTTTTGCACCTAAACTTTGTTTATATATCGGTCTTTGTTTTTGAAGGCGATCCATACACCCAAGTTGATCCTAGATATACAATTTTTCGCAAAAAATTTTTGCGTACATTCTTTCAATCATATTCTTTGACAATTCCATATGAAAATCTTCAAAGTTGATGAATTTACAATGTCTAACGTACATGCAGTCATTGTGTCCCTAATAATCATGGAATTTGCCGAATTAGTCTGGTGTTCTTCTTTTTTCACAAAAATGTTTCTTGGATAAGATTTATTTCTGGCTGATAAAAAATTGTCAAATTTTACTCTTTTTGATACCTTTGGTTGTGTGTTGCTCTTTAAAGAAAATGATTGCAATGTACAGCAAGAAAACCAGCATCAATTTTTTTTACTTTCCATTGATAAAATTTTCATAAACACGAGTTACCTTGCAAACTTTTTTCGAGGATTGAACTAAGATTTTTCAGGCAAAATTTCAGTAGTGACGAAGGTGCAAAGATCTAAAAAAATCCGCTTCTCAACCAATGGAAAAAAATTCTTTGAGCACTCTGCGTGTAATTCAGGAGTTTTACTTTTCAAGGATTTATTAGGTCATTAAAATAATCAGCCGGATGGGATCTTTTATAAAGAGAATGGCTGAATTTACTGAATAGTAATATCCCTATTTATTTATTGAATAGCATTTCGCTCCAGCTTATTGTTTGGCAAAAATACAATAACAAGTTTAAGCCTGTATTGAATTTGTTTTGCCCGATTTTCAGCAATGAACTATATTACGAAAACAAATAAACAATGATTCACTAGCAATTTAATTGTAACCAAGGCCTCAAAAGATGATATTTCGTATGATATTTACTCATCTCTGGAGCATACATACATAGTTTTGCGTCTTGCTATTAAATTAAGTCTTGATCATGTGGAATCGTGTCCGTTATTAATACGAAACCGAAATAATTAATTTTAGCATGGAAAATTCTCGCATCATCAATTAGAACAATTTATTCATGTATTTGATTGTTGCTTGCGAAGACATCCAGAGGAGATCTTTTATCAGAAGAAAAACGATATTTTTACTACGACCTTAGTCTTTTTAAATTCTCGTCTGATCGGTTTAAATACATAAAAAGTAATGGTGAATTAATATAAATTAAAAAAGTGGTCTAAGTGCGACCCTTGAGGCCCACACGACTAACTTCCCAGTGGGGTGAATAAAATGCTATAATTTGCTTTTATTATTAATTACTATTATTAATAATTATTATTATAAAACATTATTATTCTAAATTAATATAATTACTTTTATTATTTTTATCAATTTTTTATCTAACGTTATTAAGAATGTTTTATCGTTACTGAATAATTATAATAGACTATATATACAATATCAAATTATAACTAATATTATTGGATTTTTACTAACAATATTAAATTATTTATAACAATATCCAATTATTAACTGCATTAGCGTCTCTACTCCTGATAATATAAGTTTGGAATTTCATAAATTAATCTTTATTTTTTTTTGAAATAACATTTTTTACAAGTTTGATCACAATTTTGCTAAAACGCACAATAATAACAACATAACTATGAAGGTATTTGGTATCTTCACGAATTAATAGTGCGTATCAACAGTTTAAAAATAAGCAATTTTTAGTCGTTTTTCAGTTTTTTTATCCTAAATAAAAAACGGCTTAACCGATTTTGCTGAAAAGTCATTCAGTTCTAAGTTACGTAATTACGCGTCGTTTAAAACTAGTCCCACGTCAATCCAATTTTTGGTTCTCGAGATAATCGAGACGAAAAATAATTCCGAACGCACATACGTACATCCGTACATACGTACATCCGTACATACGTACATACGCACATACACACATACGTACATACACACTCACAGACATCTCTCTAAAAACGATGGATTTGGATTCTAGAGACCTTAAAACGTGGAGATATGTCAAAATTTGGGATTCGCAAAATCGACCCCATTACAATAACTTCCCATAGGGAACTGGGAAGTTAATAAATTAAAGATAGCGCCAAAAATTCAATAGTAGATTATAAAAAAAATTGGTAAAGGTTAAGATTATGGTCCCCATTCTCGAAAGGAGTGGGAGTAAGGGAAATCGAAAAAGGGGGTTCCCCTACTACTATGGCATAAAAAATTTGCGGCGGTCACGTTCCCATGAGAAGTTATGGGGGTTCCCTCACTAAAAAAATAATGGTTATTTTGCCCATTTTTAGAGATCATATGAAACCGTAAAATTGATCCGGGAAGTAATTTTTAGACATGTTTGGAAGACGAAAAAATTAAAAAAATTAAAGAATTTTTTGGGTAAAAATCAAAAAACTTAATTGTTTTTTAAAAAAATGATGCATGTCACTTTTACGCTTTGGAGACACGTTTTGCCATAGTAGTAGGGGAGCCCTCTTTTTCGAACCGCCATACTCCCACCCCCTTCGGGGGTGGAGGTCATAATCCTAATTAACCTTTACCAAAAATTTAAAGGTACAATGCTCAATAAAGCATGCATTTTGGTTTTTTTTTTTCAATACATATTCATGAATGCTTGCCCCTCAAATAATTATCCGTTACTAATTATTATCATATTTAATTTTTTATGCCTCCTCAAAATATTGATATTAATTCTTTCTCATTTTTTAGTTATGATGATTATAATGCCTCTTAAAAAATTATATAATTTTGAGTGTCAAACTCTACTTCGAATTCTGGAACCAATGAAAAATGGAACCAGCCTTTCGAATTTGTTACTAGCATGAGTTCTAGAAGTTTTAGACGAGCCATCAGTATCGATTATATGAAACGATCATGCATCAATGATGGCAGGACTTCATCATAAAAGGCCCAGGAACTGGCAACCATCCACCGGCCAAACCATGTAAACTTTGGGAGGACTCATTAAGCACATGGTTGTTGGACCAAGACAAATAGACGCAACGCAATGTTTATATGAGACCAAGGTTCGATTTGGGCTGTTGCACCCTTGATGGTTATAATTAATATCGAGCAAGAACGAAGTTCATCACTATGATATATTTAAACGTTGATAATAAATCTGTCTTATTACCACATGAGGAGAACATTGATCACTCCACAATACTACGGAGGGATAGACCAACGCCAGGGAAAGATGACGTTGCTTCTCCGAATCTCTGTTTTTATCAAGGTCAGTCATCTCGAGTAGGAAGGACTGGACCACAGAAAGAGGTGGGATACAGGAATCGGTCGACATCTACACTGATGGATCATAAATGGATGAAAGAGTTGGCTGTGGCGTGTTCTCAGAACAGCTAGGCCTGAAAATATCTTTCCGATTACCAGACCACTGCAGCGTCTTTCAGGCAAAGGTCATTGCAATTTATAAGGCAATTGTCTGGCTGATAAGTCAGAAAATTTCCATCAAAAATTTAAACATCTTTTCTGACAGTCAAGCTGCTATCCAATCACTATCCAGCGTGCATACCTCATCCAAAATTGCAATGAAATGCCGCTCACAGCTGAACGTGATGTCTCTTCACAGTGAACTAATTCTCTGCTGGGTACCGGGGCATATTGATATATATATATATATATATATATATATATATATATATATATATATATATATATATATATATATATATATATATGGAAACTGCGAAGCAGATGCCATAGCGAGAGCTGGCACCGAGCTTCAGGAGTATACACTTACCCCCGAAGTCGGACAATCTGTAGCTTTCATAAAGCTAGGAGCTAGGAGCTAGGATATAAGGCGTGGCTGCTCGAAGAAAGCTGTAGCACAACCAGGCAAACTTGGCACTCACTGTGCTCGAAAGGCACCAAGGGGCTCCTCAATATGAGCCGCGAAACCCTGAGTTCCGTCGTTTCCGTACTGACGGGACACAGTCTGATCGGCAGACACGCAGAAAGATTGGGTGTCCCTTTCAATGATTTCTGCCGTTGTTGCAGATCAGAGGAAGAGGAAGAAACTATCAAACACTTTCTGTGTGACTGCCCAGCACTGTCCAGGAAGCGCATGCAAACCTTGGGCACGCCCTTCCAGTACAACCTCACGGAAGTAGCTGATTTAGACATTGGCTGCATAGCCGGCTTCATGCGAGAATCTGGATGGTTCTCGTCATCCCGCAGGCTCTAGTGCCGCCCTTATCTTACCACAATGAGCCTATCGTGGCCTAAGTGAGCAACCTTTGGATAAAAGGGGCTGCCACTACAACCAACCAACCTACTAAATGGGAAATAGTTTGGATTTGAACCACATTTTGCAACTAGAGGCAGAAGTACCGAAATAAAACTTAGAGGCCTGTTGAGGATTTTTGAAGGAATCATAACTTCAAATTAAAATTCCACCGCTTATACACGTTGATATGAAAAATGCAGGTACATAGGTATTTAGATAACATGCTTTCTCTCGTACCACATACTCATTTACAGCAATATTCTTGCAAACACTTTCATCTATTTGACGGTTTCTCTTCAACCAGAAGTCTTGTTAATTAAACATTGTTAATGATGAATTTCAACATCACCCGAACATTACGCGTTCTATAGAAATCCCCCGCCTGGCACGATTACACATTGTCATGAAATCGTTGCGGGCAAAGCTCACACTAAAGATGAAGCGAAAGATGAACATCTTAAAATGACAGTATAACTTGATTGATTAATGGACAAATACCAATCGTTTTTCCCAACATATGTATCTTATACAATCAACCAGAAATCAATTCATTCATGCAAAAACTTTCCCAATTTAATTTACAACCTTTGAAAACATTGGCGCCGAGTGGCGCCAAACTGGCGTCCAAAAGGTTTTACTAGCAAATTTTTATGAATTTGGAACGACGAATAGTGAGTTCAGTAATAGAACGTCATTTTATTCCTATGAGCCATGCGATGCAGGAAAGATACATTGAGAAGATGAATAGATAGATGGATATCTCTCGGCGCATATGTGCAACTAGTTTCGATTTCTTCGTTGTGCACGATGGTCCAGAATGGGAGAGTGTCATTTAACACATTTAGCACCTCCAGAAGAAAATAAAACGACTGTTCTCATTAAAATCGGCAGACTTGACCTAAAACTGTGTTCACTATGCGCATCCATATCAACTACGGTGCGAACCACATTAACCTTAGCAAGCTTATTGCGGAGCGTGCCTGGAAAAGTGGCGAATGTTGCTGACTGAAAGCGTCCCTATTTTAACTGCCATTGCCACGAGCACTGAACTGATGAATGGGCGTAAGTAGACACCGTTCACGCGGTGCCAGTCCTCGCATACTCAAATCCAGACAACATTTCAGCAGATTTTCCAAAGGGGCACGTGGATCACGTGGAAAACCCAGAAATCGCCCAATTCACATACACTGCGGATCACTGAACTTTCTCGCAGGCCGCGGGAAACATATTCCATTCAACTTTCAGATGGGAATCACTGGCAACTTAGGATTCACACACTTACCAGCGATTTTTAATAGAATGATCGTTGCACGTTTCGCGGGCACAGCACTGTCTAGCGAATCCGTTCGTGGTTGAAATCACACTAAAATGAAAATCGATCGAGCGGATTTTAATATTAGCTTCGCTTCTTTCCGTCATGTGCGCACACGCAGAAGTATCTAAAGATACATCATCATCGTCGGAGTTGGATTCGAGCCGACATTTTTCGCGGATCGTGTGAATTCGCGATCGTGGTGGAGTACATTTGTATAGGCGAGTCGCAGTGAATAAAAAGCCTTGGCGATTTGTGAGAATTCCGATTGTTGCTGACTCGTACTGTGAGGCGGTGAGTTTCTCTGCACTTCGCCACGCGTGTATTCAATCCGCCGATCAAGGAAGTATGTACGAATTGTACAGATAGTGTTACTAAAAACTTTCATCTTCTATCATCTCAGGTGTAAAGATTGTTAAAATGCAGGTTTAATGACTATTATCGCTTGCCTTAATCTGATATTGCAGCAATACGAGGTGTGTTCAAAAAGTAAGGTGACTTTGTATTTTTAGGAAAAAATATTTATTTATTCGTCAATGTTGCCCCCTCAAATATAATACACTTGTGCCAACGCTTTTTCCAATCCTCGAAGCACTTTTCGGTACAGCCTTTATCTCCTCAGTCGTTGCAAATCTCCGTCCTTTCCTTTGGTTTCGATATCATAACCATATATCCATGATTCGTCACCAGTTATAACCCTTTTGAGCAAATCAGGATCATCATTGACATCTGTCAACAGCTCACGAGCGATGCTCATGCCACGATTCTTTTGGTCAAAATTAAGCACTTTCGGAACAAACTTCGCGGACACACGTCTCATGCCCAAAACGTTCGATGAAATTTCATGGCATGAGCCAACCGATATGCCAACATCCTCAACAACTTCTCTGATAGTGATTCGACGGTTTCCCACTGCTTGAACGTTTCATCTGTTCTTGCTTGGACGTCCAGAGCGAGGCTCGTCATTGGCATCTTCCCGACCATCTTGGGGGAGTTTGTACCACTTGTAAACATTTTTTTTACTCAGAACAGTTCCACCGTATGCCACTGTCAACATTTCAAGTGCTTTGGAGCACTTAATTTCTTTTTTTACACAAAATTTGATGCAAATTCTTTGATCCATTTTTTTCGATAGCAAAAAATCGCCGAGCGCGCCAAACACCTCTACCCGTTATACCTCTCACAAACAAACTTATCATATTATATAGCTGAAACTGTAAATATATATTCGTGACGAGTGTACCAACATAAAAAAATCGATAATCGAATTTGCGTTGCCCGCGAAATTTGAAAAGTCACCTTACTTTTTGAACACACTTCGTATAAAAAAAATGAAACGAATTTTATCAAAATTTAATTAAAATCTTTTAATCGATATGATACCAACCGATCTTCACTTGTTAATGTGGAAAGCGCGAGTAATACCCGCAATTTTCTAAATTATGTCCAATATATCCACGACTTCTCAAATTGGTAGACGAGCAACAAACTCGTACTGGCGGGGACCACTAAAATTAGGGATTCTGAGTGTTTCACGAAGAGCAGTTTCATTTTCATTTCAGGTTAAATAAGAAGAAATTTCTTTCAAATAGAGACAAATCTACTTTTAAAAACGTACACAACCCTTACTAAATTCACCATATTTACTTTTTCTCTTGAATTTTGATGTCCTATAAAATTGATATAACATTATTCCGTGTATGATCATTTAAAATTATATTTTCATCAATCTTCCTGCATCAAACTTAATTGTATCAAGGATTATTTGCCAAATCACTCAGTGCAAGAAAATAATTCTTAAAAACAACGAAAATACGTTTTGTAAAGATCGAACGAAACAATTGTAAATCATTTGATTTTACTACGCAAATCTCGGAGTTTATTTTGATATCTAATGAAGAATACAGAAAACATAGAAGATTCGTACTGATTTTCGTTCAGAATATTCAAGAATTTTATTCATTTATACCAATTTTTCGTTTCGTGTAAAAAATTTCTCCAACATTTTTTTCTTTTTTGGTCAGGAGTTTGTGACTCTAACAACTTACAAGAAGTTCATAGGATAATACCACATTCAGAACATAGAAAGGACATGGGACACTGCAACATATAGGACACAGAAAGAATTAATGAAGTTCAAGGTTGATATCTAGTTGATCAGGAAGTAACCGAATATATAGAAAGCAGGTAATCAATGAATTTGAATACTGTGCAAAAATGAAATCGAATGTTAGTCATTTTCTTTTAGGCATTTACAATACCTCACTGATCAACGAGAAGAAATTGACATGTATTTTAATTATGAAAAATTATCCTCAATAAATGTGTTTTCATTCAGCGGAAAATTTAATAAAAGCCAGCCAGCCAGTTTTAATGTTGATAGTCCACGCTTTCAACTATCGTCGTTAGCATTGATGTTATTATGCGTAAAGTGAACCATAGATGTTGAGTCATCTAATATTTTGTAAAGACATGTATATATTAATTAGAGAGTTACGGCTTGTTTTTCATGCTAAAAAATTATATTTTTATGATTCATTAATACAAGCTTTTAAATAACGGACATCGCAAAAAGTTTAATCGAAACAAAGAGCGTGATCCAAAGTTATTCTGAGTTACAATTCTGTCTCTAAGATTTACAAATGAATCTATCAACAGTATGAATATTTAAGTCCTCCAAATAAATCTTAATAAAATTAAACACTTGATTTTTAGACCTTTTGTAACGCACAAACTTATAAAATTTGCCAACTTTTGAACAAAATTGTTGTAGATGAAACAGGATTTGTGTCAGAATTCTCCGTTAAAAGTTCCCAAGAACTAACCCAAATCCTCCAAAACTTCCAAATAGCTGAAAATTCTAGCTTAGTTTTTTTCGACATAGTAAATTTATTTTTTTCCATTACCACTAAGGAACTTGACATAGTAGTGAAAGACCTTATCTTTGGAAAAATTAAAACCAAGCCAAAAGCTGATGAACTACTCAATCTGTTCAAAATTTGTAAGGATCAGAATTATTTTAGGTATGAGGATCAATACTTCTCATATCAAGACGGTTTACCAATGGGATTACCACTTCCTCCAGGTTTAAAGATGATATTTTAGAGATTTTTTTTTTATCATTCTAAAAATATACTCTTCTGGTATAGATATGTCGAGAACATAATTTGCTTATGGAATAGTACAGATCATCAATTAAATAAATTTTTAACCTTTTTAAATGGCCTCAATAATAGCATCAAATTTACTATGGAAAATAAGCAGACCGCACTATCAACCATTTCGATCTTACCATTACTTGTCAAAAATCTAAATAAGAATTTGATTTTTTTACAGGAAAAATTCTTATTCAGATATACTCATCCCTTATAACTCGTTCTATCCATTAAATGTTAAGCTAGCTTCCTTCCATTCAATGATAAATCGTGCTCAAAAGTTTCTTTTGAAAAGTGGAATCTTTTTAAAAAAAAAATTGTAGACGGAGCTTTATATCATTGAAAATATAGCCAAAAATAATGAAGCAACTCATTTTAGGCTTTATAAACAAAAAACACAGATTGAAAATTAGTAAAGAAATACATCCAGTTCAAAAAGATGGTAATGTTCAATCACGGAGAAAGTTGAATTACGTAGGTCCTATCAATTGTCCAAATATTTGAAGTACAACTTAGATGTATCCTTCGTTCTTTCGACTGGAATTAATTTGAAAAAAAAATTTCAATAACAAATCAAAAATGATCCACTTTCCCATTCAGGAGTGTATCGTGCATCCTGTGATAATTACAATGCAGGACAAACATGTTGGAGCTTTAAAATTAGATACAATGAGCACATCAAAGCAACCAGCGAGGTAAATCCAAATTCTGGGAAAGACCAACACATTTTAGATACAAGACATAATTTTAGCAATTCTAATATCCTCCATAAAGCAAGCAAGGAGAAAAATCTGGACTACCTGGTATGCTTTGAGATTAGTTGGGCCACAATGAATAAAGAAAACCTATCTAATGAAATTACCCTTCCCTTCCATTCACCACTCCTTCAACCATTAATTATTAAACCAGGATATGTTTATAAATTCTATTACACCTGAAGATGATCTAAAGATCGAAAAGCGTCATAATAAAATTTTTAAAAAATCTGATTAAAAAAAATCCATTGTTTAATTTTATTAAGATTTTTATACATTATGGCTCATCAAGAGTACACACCACTTTCTATAAATGATATTTATCATATGTATATATGTTTGTTAAGCGCCTCGTGCATTGAGAGTAAGAGGACCAGGATAAATTTTTATCCACAAGTCATAAATACGGGCTAGCTTAAAATGAAAGTACTTCAGATTAACAAACTCATCGATTCAACAATGCAGTGTACTATCATTTCGGCCACTGACTGTGAAAAACTCAAAATGTAATCAGCCCATTGCATATGCACATATCAACTCAAATGCAAATTGCTCGGAAATCTCAAAAAAAAAACCATCTCATGAGTCTTGAATTGCGTTCAATAAATAAATTTCCATTTGATATTTACTTGTGTCGATATTGAAAAAAAATGTACTTACATAGATTTGCAACAATCAAGGCAATCTCGTGTAGCTACAAATGTATCTAATAACGTTTACGTTCTAGTACCCATCTATCTTCTAGTTCACGTTGTGATCCAGTTAATCGCTTGGCGAAACCGGACAATTGGACGCAATCGGATCAAATCATTCGTCATGTGGAGTCATATTTATTATAGACAATAGAAATATCTAAAATATTTAGAATTTTTCCCGATGATTCGACATGTGGAAACCATCAGAGCGATTAGCAGGAAAATCAACGAATATGAGGTACTATCCATGTTTGTGTCTGTATCTACCGCCATACCGGCAAATTGGAGCCAAGCGTCCGTTTAGATAAGGCAGGAGGCTAAATTCTTTGCATTACCTAAAATCGCGTTAATGACTCCCTACTATCAGCCGACATTCAATGGCTTTTGATAATGTCACGCGAATTTCAGAATTGTTAGATAAGACTGGTTGGTTGTATAGAATGTGTAATATAATGTAGAATTTTAGGTAGAAAACTTGATAAATAAATGGCCCAAGCTGCATGAAATAAATCAACACATCAAACAAACGAATCGAATAAATATTCAATTTTACTTATCATGAGTGGTGGCTTGTCTTAATCTAATGGATTAGTTAATTTGTTGTTTATTCGCGGAATAAAACTTAAATTGATGTAAGATAATATTATTAGTTCAGAGTTAATATAAATATATTTATTTTTACATTTGAATTTTGTATTGAGTCAGGAAAGCATAGAGACTATATACATTTTTGGATTAATCGAACACACTTAGTGTATAAAAAAATATGACCATTAAAGGTATCGCCAAATTTTGATCGTAATTAAGTATTCCTAGAAAATTATATTCCTTAATATCCGGACATAAGCACGCAGTTTAACAGTTGAAAAATTAACGATAGCCGCTATTTTTATCGTGGAGCATTTAATTTTGATAGTTGATAATACTCATGCCGATTTTTCCTTCATAGCTTCAATCTATCTAGTTCATGTATACCAATCAGACTCACCACTATCTTTCGAGTCATAGTTTGTCATCAGTCAGATACAGCCACTTTTCAATAAGATATAAAATGTTCATATCCATTTTCACACGCCCAGAAGTATGCGAAAATGATAGCGTTAAACTTCCTAATGAAGAAAATCTGACTCTGGTTAACTGAAGTGGGAAATGGAAGGATATTAGAGTATTTGAAGATGAAAATTATAACTTATGTAACTCAGTAGCCGTGAATCCCACGAAAATGTTATATAACAATCTTGTGCAAAATTTAATTTGCATTAACTTTTCCATCCATTATTTTCATTTGACTACAACAACAAAACAGCGCCAAAAAAGGAAAATCATTTTTTGGGCGCCACAACTTCTTCGTTTTGATTTGGACTGCAAAAAACATTTCAAAATTACTTTAAGACAATTTTGTCACAAACCGTTTGCGGTATCGTTTGTTGCAATCACAATATTACGGCGGGAGTTATTACACTTCGAACGGGGAAAATTCTCGTGAAAAGTGCATTTTTTATCAAATAAATGGCTCGTGAGGGCAAAATCCACTGTGCAAAACCCAACCTGAGGTACGCGGGGACGGCACTCCCCGAAAGACGATTCCAGCACAGCCTTCGGGAAGTACCGTCCCCTCGTACCTCAGGTTGGTGATCGGTCCAGTGTCTGCAGTCGGACACAACCGAAGTGGGCTTGAGAGGGACTCAAGTCCACGAAGCCTTACCAGGGGTCAATCCGGTACCACGAGGACCGGGGCCCAGGAAGGAAAATGTCCCTACGGTCGCGGTGAGGACCCTTATAGTGGGGGGGGGGTGCTCGACGTGGTGTTACGTGGTAATCCGGTGCCGACACCGAGAGATTGGCAGAGGACTAGGTAGGCCTCGTTTCCACCAGTAAGGTCACTAAGCCTGCACTCAGTAGGCAAACTGACACTCCCAAGTGGTGGTGGGAGTGCGTTGGCAGCCGCATGGTAGTTGCCTGTTGTCCGACCGCGGACCGTTAAGTTAAACCCCCTGAGTAGGTCTCCACGTTAAGCTCAGGTACGATTCTGTGCAAAAAATCTTCGTGAATTACAGTAGGTCAGTAATTTTTTTGAGATCTGTTGAAAATTCAATAGTAGATTAAGATTAGGTAGATTAAGTATCTGCGGTCGGAGACCTCTCCATTTGGACGCCATTTTGAAAAACGATGAAAATTGGATCCTCCTTTATCTCGATAACCTTGCTCTTCACGCAAAATTTGATTGTGACAGACTTGAAGATTATCAAAGAGGATTTTTTTTCAAAAACCCTAATGAAAAATTTTTCAATACGAAATGCAACCAAGAATCAATTATTTGGAGAAATTGGTGAGCGACAGATTTCAATTTGACAAAATGCTATTGAAAAAGTGCTAAGCTTGCGGTGAACTCACATTTATGAGAAATGAAAACCTTCATGAAATGAATTTTTTAAAAACTTCTTATATTTACGATTTTTTGGTCCCAAAATATGTTAATATGCGTGATCCAAAAATTTTTTTTAATAAAAGGAAAAAAAGTATTTTCTTCAAAACATATTTCGTATTTAAATTTCGATATAAACTACAATCAAAAAATTGCGAATAAGTACTTCGTATGTTATATTTAAAAAAAAATACTCTATGGAAAAAATATAATAAAAAAGGTTTTATTCTCGGAACAAATTAATTTATCGGTGATCGTTTAAATCAAAGTATAGTGATTAAAACTAGCCCCAGATTTACATATTTCAAAACTAATGTTAGATAGGTGTTGCTACTTTTTACAAAAAAAGGAATTCATTATTATTTATGGCGCAACAATTTCAAACAAAATTTCGTCTGTTTAATTATTAATATTCATTTCTATATGATGACTATATTTTACTATTATTATTTCTATCTTCTCTTGCAATTATATCATGGATTAAGATTTATTGCTCCTAATTAAAAATACGACAAATATCTTATACTCGTATGGAATTCAGTTTGTGCAACATAAATTAAAAAGAGAACACGCTCCTTTTATGGCTTACGCAATTGTCTATAATCAGAAATAATACAGAATACTTTGCATAAATATTTATAACTAAAATTCAAGTTTATTCTATATACATTTTAATATTCAAAGCAAAAACAGACATAGCAGTTGCACCTTTTATTTTCATTTTTTAGTATGGGGGATCTGCGCTCGATCCCCCGGATTGGATTATTTCAGTTTCTTTCGATTTTTCGCATGAAATTCGATTTTTGCTGGCGCCGATGTAACTGTAAACAGTTAGCAAACATTGCAGCCTTTCTTTTGAGACCAATTTCGCAAGGATCGAACCAGCAGTTGTGCTGAAAAATCTCTTTTACTTTTTAGTATGGGGGATCTGCGCTCGATCCCCCGGATTGGGTTTTTTCAGTTTCTTTCGATTGCTCGCATGGAATTCGATTTTTGCTGGTGCCGATGTAACTGTAAACAGTTAGCAAACATTCCAGCCTTTCTTTTGAGAGCAATTTCGCAAGGATCGAACCGGTAGTTGTGCAGAAGAATCATTTTAACTTTTTAGTATTGGGGATCTGCGCTCGATCCCCCGGATTGGGTTTTTTCAGTTTCTTTCGATTTTTCGCATGGAATTTGATTTTTGCTGGCGGCGATGTAACCGTAAACAGTTAGCAAACACTGCAGCCTTTCTTTTGAGACCAATTTCACAAGGATCGAACCGGTAATTGTGCAGAAAAATCATTTGAACACCTTTTGTTTTCACTTTTTAGTATGGGGGTTCTGTGCTCGATCCCCGGGAATGGGTTTTTTCAATTTCTTTCGATTTTTCGCATGCAATTCGATTTTTGCTGGCGCCGATGTAACTGTAAACAGTTAGCAAACATTGCAGCCTTTCTTTTGAGACCAATTTCGCAAGGATCGAACCGGCAGTTGTGCAGAAGAATCATTTTAACTTTTTAGTATTGGGGATCTGCGCTCGATCCCCCGGATTGGGTTTTTTCAGTTTCTTTCGATTTTTCGCATGGAATTCGATTTTTGCTGGCGCCGATGTAACTGTAAACAGTTAGCAAACATTGCAGCCTTTCTTTTGAGACCAATTTTATTGTTGTTCTTTTACCGGTGACGAGTTCGGACGTGTTTCCGCAGAGCTCTCCATAGCTTGAATTAATTCGAACGCGATTAATTAATAATAAAAATAAAACGAAAAGTGCTTACATAATTACTAACTCCAGTGCCACTCATAGTATGATAATCAGCATAATAGTTAGTAAATATTTCGAATTATCGCGCGTTCTAGTTTGTGATTTGTGCATTGTAGGCATAACCCTAGCATTTTTTAACTGTATCTTTTTCTGCCTCTGGTGAATCAGTTACATAAACAACAATGAGTGTAAAATGTAGTCTCGAAAACTGTATTGCTTACGACAACACTTTCGTGGCAGTGACCTGCAAAGCGTTTTGTCAACGCAGACTACATGGAGCTTGTATGGATGCACCACGGGACTGGTATCACCCATATATGGATAATCACTTTATCTGTAGTGATTGTCAAAATACGGAAAGACTTATTAAATGTCTTTACGACAACATTGTGGGTCACATAGACAACTTAAACATGGAAAAAGACGCCCTAATTTCCAAACAGCGAGCTCAAACAAGATTTAATGAGGAAGCTTACACAGAAATGAATAGCCGATTCGATGATTTGACTGCCAGTTTATCTAGTGTCAATAAAGCCAATAAACCTCTGGAAGCACTGGTTTTCAAGCTGAATTCAGTGACAGACAACATTAGCGAAGCAATTACAACATCCAACAAGGAAGTCAGCCTGAACAATACGCTTGCTAGATTAAACCAAAGATTGACCACCATTGAAGCGAATCAGAGTGAGATCTTAGCTTTATTAAATGCGAGAACGCATGAATCTGTAAATAGTGCTTCTTTACAACAAGAAATGTTTTTGTCTGAGATAAAGGATTTATTAGCTGGAGCTAACAAACACCAGATAATAACAACGGACCAAGCAACATCACCTATGAAGATAACGCAAACTATTACGGATAAAATCAAATCTAATAAAACTAATATCTCTATGTTTCCTGAACAAAATTCCCCAATTTTTCATTTCGGTACTTTTTGGAGTCAAGCCGAATGGAACAGACGTATAAAACAACTACACTCATCCAATGTCAACAATAATGCGTCTAAACACAGCGCAGAGGCTCTTAATGAGTATGAGTTTGATAATTCACATGGCAGAACAACTTTCTTTGTGAAAGGTGCTCCTAGTTACGCTACCGAGGACTGGCTTTGTAGGAATATCAATACGGAACTATTTATAGACGATTGCTACTGCCAAAAGATGCCGAGCAGAAGAAAACGGAACTCACATAAGTGCTTCAAGCTGTCTGTGCCAACAAAGTATGCCTGGCTCTTAATTAATTCGAGAGCAAACAACCAACCCTACTTTTGGAAAGGAATGGCCTTTAGTCAGTGTAAATATCAATCTATTTCCAAAACAAGCAAAAGGAGGATTACTGATGCTAAGGTAGCTGGCGAGACAGGCAATTATGTCATAAATAATCCTAAAATTAAACCTAAAACTTCCTCATCCGACTTTTCCGGACATGCTCCAATAGTTCCTTCTCGTGATACAACAGCTAACATCAAATCGACAACAGAATGTTCAATCCTGCAACCTAGCTTGAATCCCTCCACGTGCTCTTCTGGAAAAATTACAACATCAAGTTCACCTATGACGACAACTAAAAGCATAATGACAACAGACAGTGTAACCCTTACTTCTAATAAACACAACCCTCCGATTACTTCAGAACGACTACAAAAAGCAAGACAGGACTTCAGGAGGTATCGATCCTAACAAATCAACTCCACCACAATCACTTAAACTTCTTTACCATAACTGTGGTGGTATGAGAGGCAAAATAAATAAGCTTTTTTTAGATGCAAAATCATGCCAATTTAACATACTAACCATCACGGAGACTTGGCTATGTGACTCCTTCAGGAATGAAGAAATTCTAGATAACAACTGGACGATCTACAGGAATGATAGAGATTACCATGTCACCGGCCAATCCCGGGGTGGTGGAGTGTTAATTGCGATATGCAACCCTGTATCTAGCGAAAACGTTGATACTCCTTGCTATTTGAGCACAAATTCGTACGTATACGATTAGGCAAATATTTTCTATACATTGGGGTAGTTTATATTCCACCCAACTCTAAGGAAGAAGTCTACACCAACTTTTGTGAAATCTTATCTACGATTATTGCCTCTCTTTCAGAAGACGACAAAATAATAATACTAGGGGATTTTAACCGTCCGAACTTGTGATTTACTTCCGATGAACACGATAATCAGCTTCTTCCTGGAAACCTGTCTGACACGATAGATGTAAATCTATTAAGCACATTTTATGGCAATGATCTACATCAAATATCGTCGACTCCCAACCAAAACGGTAAATGGTTAGACTTAATTTTAACAAATGCTTATGACGAAGTTGTGGTTAGTCCAACTAAAGATTCCGACAACCTTTTCTCTAATTCCATTCATCACTCGGCCTCTACAGTCGAACTATCCACGACCGATCACTACTTCACCAGATCTTACAATAATATCATTGTATTTGACTTCCTTAATGCTGACTATCACAGCATAATTACCTATCTTGATCAGATTGACTGGGATTCTATTTCAACGCTAAATATAGACGATTTGGTGTCGACTTTTTATGAAATAATTTTTGACGCCATTGATAAATATGTCCCCAAAATAAGAAAAAAAGACAAGCGCTCAGAGCCATGGCTTGACAATGATCTTAGGCGACTAAGAAATCATAGAAATAAGTTATATAAAATAATCAATAACAATGACAGTGTTAGTGCGGATGTTAGATCTGAATACGACGCAATAGCCTTAAAATTTAAAGCCAAATCCCGAGAAGCCTACGAGCTTTACCTCAACTTAATGGGCGAAAATATAATCAATAATCCCAGAAA
Source organism: Oxycera nigricornis (assembly GCA_963942545.1). NCBI lineage: Eukaryota > Metazoa > Arthropoda > Insecta > Diptera > Stratiomyidae > Oxycera > Oxycera nigricornis. The sequence goes on along the minus strand of OZ012663.1, from coordinate 11,258,718 downwards.
ATTTTACGACTTTGTAAACACTAGGCGGAAAACAACTGGATATCCAACCCACATGTCAAAAAATGGTCACAGTTCTTGTTGTCCGAAAATAATCTGCAACTATTTTGCTGATCATTTTCAAGGGATTTTCGGCCCACCTGTAAGGTTACTTACAACTAATACTTCCCCGGCGCCACTTGACCAAGACTCGTACATAACTAAGGATGATATCGCTAAAGCTATTAAACAACTTGATCCCAACAAATCCCCGGGCCCAGATTTGCTTCCTCCTAAATTTTTGATACAGTGCTCGGAGCAACTCATACAGCCGCTTTACGTAATCTTCAACAAATCCTTAACGCAAGGTATTTTCCCATCCATTTGGAAGACCTCCCACTTAACGCCAATTTTCAAAAACGGCGATAAACGTTCAATCGAAAATTATAGAGGCATCGCAATTTTGTCCGCCATTCCTAAACTGTTTGAAAAAATTATATCAGAAAAACTAGTCCCTGTAGTCGAACCCCGGCTTAATGAGCAGCAACATGGATTTCGAAAAGGCCGCTCAACCACTACCAACTTGATGATCTTCACGTCGAATGTTCTCTGTGAAATGGAGAAAGGGCACCAAACTGACGTAGTCTACACCGACTTTAGCAAAGCCTTTGACCGGGTTGACCATAATATTCTGATTTCAAAACTTGCCAATTTCGGCATTTCATGCTCCATGATCAGCTGGCTTGCATCCTACCTTCGGAATAGAATCCAGTTTGTGAAATTTCAGGGTTTCCTCTCAAAAAAGATTTTTGCCTCTTCTGGAGTACCGCAAGGTAGTCATCTTGGTCCACTTCTCTTCAACATTTTTATATCTGACCTATCGGAAATCTTAGACAATATACCTCATTTGCTCTATGCTGACGATCTTAAAATGTACCACGTAATCAGAACTCAATCCGATGCAAATTTCATTCAATCTAAACTTGAATCATTGGAGCAATGGTGCAACCAGAACAAGCTTATTCTTAATGCTGAGAAATGCCAGGTTATGAGCTTACACCGTAAAAATACTATTAACAACTATACTTATCATCTAAACAGCGTCCAGCTTAAACAAGTTAAGAACGTTAATGACTTGGGTGTTATCCTAGACAGTAAGCTGCGTTTTAACTTACATTACGATAACATTCTGGCCAGAGCCTACAAGCAACTCGGTTTCATAAAAAGACGTGCAAAGGAATTCAAGAATATATGGGTCACTAAAACCCTTTATACTGCTTTCGTTCGTCCTTTACTTGAGTACGCCTGCGTCATCTGGGACCCAATATTCACCATTCACAGTACCCGTTTCGAATCTATTCAGAAACAGTTTCTACTTTTTGCATTACGAGATTTATTCAATCCCAACGACTTCAACATTCTCCCCTCGTACGAATATCGACTTAATCTTATAAACCTATCAGCCCTTTCGTCTAGAAGAATTATGTTATCTTCTTGTTTCGTTTTTGACATATTAAGGGGTGTAACTAATGTTAATTTAATATCGAGTAAGATTACACTCAACAATACAGTTAGACAAACTAGACACACTCGCCTACTTACTGAAAACCTACACCAAACGAACTACGCTACCAATGAACCCTTCAACAGATGTTGCAAAATTTTTAACAGCGTCAGCAAACATTACTCTCCATCCATATCCAAATACACTTTTAAAAACAACCTGTCCAATGCGCTTAAGTAAAATAAAATTATTTTTTTCTCTTTTACAAAATAAAATGAATTAAATAAGTTTGATAATGTATTGTATTTGTAACTGCCTTGTTTGGCGAAATAAATAAATAAATAAATTTCGCAAGGATCGAACCGGCAGTTGTGCTGAAAAATCATTTTTACTTTTTAGTATGGGGGATCTGCGCTCGATCCCCCGGATTGGGTTTTTTCAGTTTCTTTCGATTTTTCGCATGGAATTTGATTTTTGCTGGCGGCGATGTAACTCTAAACAGTTAGCAAACACTGCAGCCTTTCTTTTGAGACCAATTTCGCAAGGATCGAACCGGCAGTTGTGCAGAAGAATCATTTTAACTTTTTAGTATGGGGGATCTGCGCTCGATCCCCCGGATTGGGTTTTTTCAGTTTCCTTCGATTTTTCGCATGGAATTTGATTTTTGCTGGCGGCGATGTAACTCTAAGCAGTTAGCAAACACTGCAGCCTTTCTTTTGAGACCAATTTCACAAGGATTGAACCGGTAATTGTGCAGAAAAATCATTTGAACTCCTTTTGTTTTCCCTTTTTAGTATGGGGGATCTGTGCTCGATCCCCGGGAATGGGTTTTTTCAATTTCTTTCGATTTTTCGCATGGAATTCGATTTTTGCTGGCGCCGATGTAACCGTAAACAGTTAGCAAACATTGCAGCCTTTCTTTTGAGACCGATTTCGCAAGGATCGAACCGGCAGTTTTGCAGAAGAATCATTTTAACTTTTTATTTTGGGGATCTGCGCTCGATCCCCCGGAGTGGGTTTTTTCAGTTTCTTTCGATTTTTCGCATGGAATTCGATTTTTGCTGGCGCCGATGTAACTGTAAACAGTTAGCAAACACTGCAGCCTTTCTTTTGAGACCAATTTCGCAAGGATCGAACCGGTAGTTGTGCAGAAGAATCATTTTAACTTTTTAGTATTGGGGATCTGCGCTCGATCCCCCGGATTGGGTTTTTTCAGTTTCTTTCGATTTTTCGCATGAAATTTGATTTTTGCTGGCGGCGATGTAACTCTAAACAGTTAGCAAACACTGCAGCCTTTCTTTTGAGACCAATTTCGCAAGGATCGAACCGGCAGTTGTGCAGAAGAATCATTTTAACTTTTTAGTATGGGGGATCTGCGCTCGATCCCCCAGATTGGGTTTTTTCAGTTTCTTTCGATTTTTCGCATAGAATTCGATTTTTGCTGGCGCCGATGTAACTGTAAACAGTTAGCAAACATTGCAGCCTTTCTTTTGAGACCAATTTTGCAAGGATCGAACCGGCAGTTGTGCAGAAAAATCATTTTTACTTTTTAGTATGGGGGATCTGCGCTCGATCCCCCGGATTGGGTTTTTTCAGTTTCTTTCGATTTTTCGCATGGAATTCGATTTTTGCTGGCGCCGATGAAACTGTAAGCAGTTAGCAAACACTGCAGCCTTTCTTTTGAGACCAATTTCGCAAGGATCGAACTGGTAATTGTACAGAAAAATCATTTGAACACCTTTTATTTTCACTTTTTAGTATGGGGGATTTGCGTCCGATCCCGCGGATTCAGTTTGTGATTAAATTTACGACGTTTTGCTACTTTTATTTAGTTATTACAATAGTCCAAAATATGGAAAATTCATAGCTATAAAATTGATATAATTTTAACTTTTCGCATATGTATTTCAATCTTGAATTAAATTAATTAAATAATAAATTAAATTAATTAATTTAATTAATTAATTGACTCAATTAACTGAAATTTCGTGGCAAATCTGAGTAGTTCTGAAATCAATTATTTATACAAAATCGTAATCAGATCAATGTTTTGGTATTTTGTATCAATTGCTTGGCTCCTGTGAGATAGCTCGGAAACAAATTGGAGTTGTTGCATCACAACAATAATTATTATTATAGGAAATATCTATTGTTTGAGGGTTACCATTAGATTTCTTTTGTTCAAGCTTCTCATAATCAAATCTAATTTGAATTCAGTATTTATTTGTTGAAGTTTTTTTAAGTATCGTGAATAATGAAATGATTTGATTATTATTACAGCTGAAAAAGTAAAGATACTCCTATATTAATGTCAAAAGATATCAGGTAGTCTCTTCTACGACATTCGAGCTTCTTTCGTGTCAACGAAATTTAAAACAAGAAGAATATTTGTTCACCCTGACTCAACTGCAGCAAAATAATTGTTTAACCTTCTTTTTTTGTCACGAAAAAAATTTCCACAAATATTACCATGCACCCAAGATATTTTAAGACCAAGATTAATTTATGACATGTATGCCAGCAAAATTAGACACAATCACATACCGGATATATTTAAATAATGATATCTTCAAGCCAAGCTGTTTTCCTCGTGTCCACACTGAAGTCTATGATTTCAACGTTTTACGATGAGTCTGTTGTTTCACTATATGCTATTTGACTTCACTTGAACGGTTTCTTCGTCGACAAGGTAAATCCAAGCTTGGGTATCTTGTTCCACATAAACTGCTATGATTTTTATTAGAACACTTTATCTTTGATATCACGGGAGTTTCAGTGCCACTGTTCACGAGATGCATTGGTTTAGGATTGATATTCTGTTCTTTTCAGTTATCAAATGATATTGGAGGCTTGGATAGCAATGTTTCTTGTCCAAGAAGTCCTAGTTACCGGAACTGTATTTTAGACACCCTTATGGAATTCAAAGATCTTTCGTTCAATATGAGTTTAGGTATAGTAGTTATCGTCGTCAAGCACAGTATGACTCGACCAGAGTCCTTAGTACAAAGTGTGTCAATAAGTCCTTGCCAAATATACTTCGTCATAAAATGCAAGCCATTGTATCCCGAAATATTTCATCGCAATAGCCATACATCTTGATGAAAATTTCTTTAATAAGTGGACGCGACATTATACTATTTTAAATAAATCCAAAAATTCTACACATATTAAAAGTCTGAATTATCTCAAAACTTTTTCAAGTCCAAAAATAATTTAAAAACCACTCTCAACACAATTGTCACGACCGTTCGTAACCGCGGTTCACCATCAACGAAACCTTCTCCACGAATATCATAAACTGAATAACTCTTATAAAAATGCCCAACCAAGTTTTTCCCAAGCATTAACGTCACAACAAAAATAATTTGGTTCCGATAAATTTAGTGGAGGATTTTTTTTTAAATGCTCGACCGCATCATTTCACCCCCAAAACCCCCTAAAAGTACTAACATCACGTGGCGTTAGTTCAAATATGGTTTTTTTCTTGGTGATTTTCCCACTAAATTCTCTTGTACACAAAACAGTAGGAGAAAAGACTTTCTAGTCCGCAATGCATATATGTACATAGGCGAAGTTAATTAACGACATCATTTTATTATCATTATCATCAAAAAAAGAAGTTGTTACGAAAGTAAAAATAACTACATAAAAAAGTGGTAAGTAAGCATGAAAAAAACTCCCGAAACAAGCATATTTTTAACGAGGCGTTACATTTGTGTTGATACTGACAAAGGGCGTACATACATATGTGCAGGTGAAGTGGTTGAGAAACGGTTTCATTTATTTGAAGCACCATATCAATCTAAAAGATATGACTTGAGGCAGAAATCATGCTCGGATATTTGCAGAAGTTTGAAAATTCGAGGAGTATTACTTTCAACATAAAAATTGTGTTCACGTTAAATACATTCACAAATTATGATGATACAAGCAACATACTTGGCATAGTAAGTTTGATATCATGAAACGTAAATGGTAAGAAATGACGGTCGGTACAGATTAGCATTCTAGGACGAAAATGGAATCATACTTAGTCTTCTATTTGAATCAAGCAGCGAATGTTGAAAATTCGTTTAAGTTAATCAGCTGCATCAATTTCTTCCACAATACTAATTTCAAAAAAATTAAAAAATGTGGTCTAAGTGTGATCCTTGAGGCTCACACGGCTCATAATTTGTTTTTATTATTAATTACTATTGTTAATAATTATTATTTTAAATTATAATAATTACTTTCGTTATTTTGATTACTTTTATCTAGCCATAAAAGCTTTGGTAGAGGAAGGCACCTCCACCATGTGGTCGTCCTCTACTAAAGCCTCGACATCCTCGTCCTCCTCCTTGTTTACCTCCTCATCATCCCCTTGTCCTCTTCCTCCTCCTGGTGATCCACCTCGTCCTCCATCTTGGCCCCGGAATCCACAACCATTATTGAGGGTATTTAATTGTAATTAAAAATAATCATTCGTTATTAAAAATGTTTGATCGTTCCTGAATAATTATAATTGGGTTTATATTTACAATATCAAATTACAACTAATAATATTTGATTGTTGTGAACAATATGAAATTATTTTTAACAACATCCAAGTATTATCTGCATTGGCGTAACTACTCCTATTCTCCTAAATCTGATAATATAAATTTCGAATTCTATAAATTAATCTTGATTTTTTTAAATACCATAGTTTACATCAAAGATCAAAATTTTGCTCAAACGCACAATAATAATAATATGACTATGAAAGTATTTGGGATCTGCACGAATTTATAGTGCATTTCAACAGTTTCAAAATTAAGTAATTTTTTGTTTGTTTTTCAGTTTTTCATCCTCAATAAAAAACGGCTTAGCCGATTTTGCTGAAAAGTCATTCAGTTTTAAGTTATATAATTACGCGTCGAATGGAACCAGTTCCATGTAAATGCAATTTTTGGTTCTTCAGATAATCGAGACGAAAAATAATTCCGAACGCACATCCGCACGTACACACACGCAGACTCTAAAAATGATGACTTTGAATTCTAGAGACCTTAAAATGTGGAGTTATGTCAAAATTTTGGATTCGCAAAATCGACCCCATTACAGTAACTTCCCACTGGAAACTGGAAAGTTAAAAATAAAAATAGAAATTAAAATGTTACGGCGTTTGCCTTGAAAGTCAGGATGACGTTTAATGGTTTTTTTTATGTTTTGTAATCATTAGAAAAACTTTCGCTGGTTTTTTTTACAAAAAACTGTTTGAAGTATAAAAATTTTATAAACATTGATTAGTGTGTTCCACAAACCAGGTTAAAAATTAATTGTTTATGGGAAAAAATCTAATTTTTGCACTTTTTTAATAAAATGAAAAACCGCTGCGAATATTTTTATAAAACTAGAATCACACAAATGTCGATTGACACCTTAACGGTGCAAATCGTATGTTTGGTTCACGAGATATAACGCATGACATTCAAAATGTGACAACAACAAACAACCTCCCCCCCCCCCGACTACAGTGTCCCAAAAATTAGTCAGCTCTTAAAATTGCCCAGTATATAAGAAGTTCTTGTAATCGCCTCGAAAATCGAAATTGAAATTTTCAACATTTCTTTACGTTTTAAGGTCTATATAGTATATATAAAGTGTTTTTAGAAAGGGAGATGTATGTGTGTGTGTGTGTACGTACATATGTCTGTACGTTCGTGGACAGTTTTTTCTACGAGCATAACTTACGTAAACAATGTCTTATCGACTTTCTTAAGGTGTCAATCGAAGCGTCTTTGCAATTTCAAGAGCTGATTAGTTTTTGGAAAACTTCGGTCGGGGGGGTTTGCTGTTTTGCCCATTTGAAGGTCATTTCTGTCATGCGTTATATCTCGCGAACCAAACGTACGATTTCCTTGAGCAAGGTGTCAATCGACGCGTATTAACATTTGTGTAATTCTATCAAGTTTCTAAAAAAAATTTTGGAGCCGTTTTTTAATTTTTTTAAAAAAGTGCAAAAAATTGGGGTTTTTTTTCAAAAACAATAAATTTTTAACCTTATTTTCAAGTCCAAGTAATCAATGTTTATATAATTTATATATTCCAAACAGTTTTTTAAAAATATCATCAAAATTTTTGGCTCATGATTACAAAAAAAAATCAAATAAAAAATAAAAAATCATTAACAGTCATCATGATCTTCAAAGTCATTTCTGTCATGCGTTATATCTCGCGAACGAAACATTTGCATCGTTTAGGTGTCAATGGACGCGTATTAACATTTTACTGAATCTGTCGTATAAGCTTCGTTGCTAAGTAAGCTTATACGAAACTAGGTTGACAGTCGTTATAATTCGCATATACAAATATTAAAAATAGTTGAAACATAACGAGCTTAACCCATTAACAAGCCTAACCGTGGTCGTGCTGTCTGATGGCGAATTGGCATATGACAGCACCTGAAGAGGAAGCCATCCGTCATCCCGAAACCACACTTTCCATTTAAAAGATAATGTTCAGACATCATTATTTTGAATTTTGAAATATTTCATGAAAAATTAAGATCGAATTCAATTTGCATGTTCCTGAAGCATTCTAATTGCCTATTCCTCCCTACATAAGACCTTCACAACTGTCTCATCTTCAGTCACACATAAATCAAGTTGTGATTTTTTATGTCATGTGTAGTATCTAAAGATACGTTCTCGCATGCAATTTAGTGCCCCTTGATTCACATTCATTCCAACATGCTAGTCGCCTAGGACAGTGTCTCGATTTTACCTGTACTGTATGTATATCTGCGAGTTTCTCGTTTCAAGGAATTCCGACGGGCAAATAATACGGTGTAATGGAATGCTAGCCGAAGATTGCAAAAGAAAATCCACCACTGTGTGCGATCTTCCATAGTCGTCTAACCGGAAATAGCAACAATACAATTATTCCTTTATCGATGGTGATCATTCCTCTCGTCGGCAGTGATACGAAAAAGTATTCGAACAAAAGAGTCGCTTCAGGCTACGAATTGGGTTATCAAATGGTTGTTATGAAGACAGATGCGATCGTTTTGTCGAAATTGATTTTTTCAAAATAGTTTTAGTTTCGGACTCAATTCATTATTTGGCTCTGAGTTATATTTTGATTGGTTTATCTATTTATGGATTGTTTCATTATATTCAACTGCAGTAAATCGAACTTATTCAATTCATGATCCGATCGTACCCTAAATGGTTCCACTACTTTTTATCTGTTTCCAAGCAGATACATTTTCTATTCGGTCTACCCTGAATTGTTTGAGGCCGCAATTTACTTGGAAGCCATGAAGGCCGCCAGACACGATCATTTCATAGCCATTCGCCACGGGAAAACATCATTCTTTTTTTTTATTTCCTTGCAGCATCTTAACAAGCTTCGAAGTCCTCGTATCTAAAAGAATTTGAACTTTCGAAACAAAGACGATCAGATCAACAAACTTTTCGAGCGGAAAGGAAGCCACAAAGAATGTTTTTTTTGTTATTTTCTGTTGGATAGTTATGTATGCGCACATGAAATCCGACAAAGTAGACGGCGACGATTTCTTAATAAAGCCCCAACGAAAGGATGTTAAGTGGTGCTCGGGTAGGACTTTAACCCTTCACTTTATGCGAAATTCAATATCGAAATGATATCAAAGCGTCTGGACCTGGTTTTTTGTGTGCGTGGTGCCGTCCATTCTTCCACGAAATTTTTGCGTCTATCGCATGTCTAGAAGAGGTTATTCTCCCTGCCTTGGTTGCAACAGGTCATTGTATCCTGAAGAGATCATTACTCTCGTCAGGATATCAATTTGGTATGATCAGACTGACGTTGCGTGCTGTTGATATATAGTAGGCATTGGGAGCATGGGAATATCATGACGGTACGATAGAGTGGATCGGTTGATGCACGTTTAGATACATGTAAATGAGATCACACTGTGCATTGTGGACTATAAAACATTTAATTAGATAACATTTACTAATACTATTTAATGGTCTCGGTTGAAATTCGTGGAATCATTTCATCAGGTGTAAATGGTAATGAAATTTTTTCACAAGTTAACAACGAATGAACATACAACTATGTACATACATTCCATGTAGTGTTTCCTGTATGAATATTTCAGCAACTGCAAAAATAAACTAAGAATTTCATAGTGTGTGATTTCGAGACCCAGATCTTATCCGATTTGCTGTGACATAAATTTGCTTGTGTTACGTGCAGTCGCAGTGTAATGAAAAAATGTTTATCTGAGCTAGTTATATCATCACCAAAGTTTAGTAATCTCGTAGGATATACCGCTTCAGGTTTACTACAATTCTGGTAAATTGTACCTTATCGCATGCGATCGCATAATTCCCTGGTTGCTGCTCATTTTTATTAGGGAATAAATTGCATACAAAAAATGCTTCTAAAATTGCATTCAAAGTTTATTCTTATCAAATTCAGATTGAGATACACGAAGGGTTGTATGTGCAATTACGATCAAACCGAACAAATCGCACAAACTGTGATTGTGCGATCATTTTCGTATGCAAATTCTCAGAATTCGTTAGCAATATTATCTATCACTATTCAATATTTTTACTGGATGTGAGTCGCAACGATCGTGTCTGCATTAATAATAATCGATGGAAGTACAGTCGGAATTGTGGCAAGACCTTGAGGTAATGTTCAAGTTACCTCATTTACTTGAACAACGAAACACTATGATTTGAAGAGGTTAGCAACAACCACGTCCGGGATTATCATCCCGATTTGACTCGGGTACTAATTTACAGTTGAGTAAAGTGATAGTCCGGTATCAAATCATATTACCGAAGATAACTTATCGAGAAGTAGCTTTGAACCTGGTACTCGGGGCATCGGTAGAAAGTGCTCTACCCACTAAGCCATCCAGACTACTCGTAAATGCGTTATATCAAACATATATGGCATATTATCAAAAAATAATTATACGCTGAAAAATCGACAAGATCTAATCAATTTGCTGATATTGGATAATTGAATGTAATTAAAAGCTTAAATTATTCATAATTTTATACAAAAATTCTTGGTATAACTATCTACCCCAATAGACATTGAAGCCTGGCATCTAGGAAACTGTGGAAAATATACATACTGAGCTTGGTTTTCCAGAAAAATGTTTTGTACAAAAAATGCTCTTAAGTTTTACTTGAAAATTGTCATAATAAACAGTAAATTAATTTTGAACCGAAGCAGTTCAAGTATGTATAATAAAATTTTCGAAACCTAAATTTATTAAATAAAAAATTTCACCACAAAAACCTTTTGTAGAAACTGAAAGTAAAGTCACGTACACACGAGCATGTGTTTGGCGTATGTCGAATGACTATTCGGCAAATTATTACTAGTGGAGATTGCCCAAAAATTTGGTATCAAATTTTTGACTAGATTGTCAGTCTATTGCACACTTCCGGGAGGAGCATTAACATATTTCTCTTTGCATGATTTATCAAACAGTTGAGCAACTTGGGCGAAAAGTTGGTGCCTTCCAAGCATGTATACGTGGAATTATGTTCAAGGGTGAAAACCACTGTAGGATTTTTAAGAAATCAAATTTTTTTGTTGCTCTAAAGTATACCTCATCATCATAGAAATCATGTAGCAAAGTTTCATATAGTGAAAAAATCTCTAAGTGTTCGAAATTTTAAATTAGCACGGCGCCTCTCACTGCTATTTCGGAGCGTAATCCGCGCGTATCCCCGCGCGCTGTTGGTATTGAAATTTAGAACAATTTTAAATATACATCTTTCAAAACTGTACACGTGCTCTGTTAGTTGAACGTTAGCAGAGAACGCTGGAGTACGTATTTTGCAGACTAGGGGTATATCAAATTTATTCATGATTTTTTCAATAACTTAAACTTTAAACTCGTTTATCTCAGAACAACGTTTTTCAAACTGGCCGGACTCCTTTCTCAAACAATTTTTGTTCGATTTACTTGAAATTTTTACAGTATGTTCAAAACTAGTGTCTGCTAGAAAAAGCGTAGGATTTCTTTCTAATGTTGCATATTTCAAATGTTATTAACAATTTTCCAGCGTTTGTTTTACATTTTTTTCCAAAATGACGCCATTTTGTCAAAAATCTATTTGAAAAAAATCCTACATACTTCTTTGACTGTTATTATGCTATATCGACAATTATTTGTTTGATAACCATAACCCTAACACTTCAGGAGAAAACGGTCCGGTCGCGAAGTTATGAAAAAATAAATCGTTTCTGGAGAAATGCTAGGGAGCCGCCATTTTGTTTTTTTAAAATTCTAAAAAAATTCAAAGAGGATGTCAAATACTTGTACAATATAGATCTTCTTACCAAATTTCGATATGTTGTTTGGTTTTTGAAAAAAAATACCTCTACAGTGGTGGTGTTCCCCCTTAACTTATCGAAAGCCATTCACACATGTTCTTAAATTCATCAAATTTTTTTTTGGTTATATACTGATTGGCGGTATTTACAGAAGTTTATAATACATTTCACTCCACATCAAATCGTTTCTCGTGTTAATTAGCGTAAAATATATTAACTGGTCGTCATATTTTGCATTAACAGAAGTGAATTTATTCTTTGATGTTATATTCTCTTTTATTTTACGGTTCTATATTTATCAAAGTTTTGCAAGATCGTTCAACTTATTTTATTAGGTACCTTGGCAAGATACATTTTATCAGAAGCAGTTGCGTTGCCTTCAGAGAAATCCTTCAGCATTTTAAAAATCCTCAGCGTATGGTAACCATGCTGCTGTTAAAAGAGGCTCAAATAAACAAATGATTCACAAAGAATTCTATCTCCCTAAAAAACAACTTCAATTAAAAGTCTCAACAATAGGTAGATGTATTTCATTGTTTCTTAGCTTCAGAAGGTCGATCATCTATTTTTAGCTTAAATTATCTATCTAACATTCAAGAATTACAAAATATCTGTGATACATGCATAATAGATAAAATAATTGTCGCAAAGCATCATCACCACACTACATTGTTGATAAGGTCAAGTGTTATCAAGTTCACATATCTTCGTTAGCCATTTCCTCTATTGTTTACAATCCGCTCATAGTACTTAATGCTGTTACCGCTTACGGATAGTCCACATGTTACGCAAATTGCCAGGTAAATATCATAATTATATATAGATGTCGGTATGAATAGGTTGTGTTAATAGGGGGTGTTAAAATTGTCAATTTAGTGGCGTGCGTAGATGAGTGATGTCCATAAACATTCATATATATATATGTTTTTTATCGTATAGTGAAATCCACGAATTATACGAGAGAGTTGTATTTGTTTGCACAATTTATCGTATGTTTATCCTGTTCGTGCAAAAAAACTTAAGTAAAGTACAGCCATTGTAAATTATGTGTACTTATAGTAAAATTCATGCTTTGCATAAATAGCACGACTGTTTGACATCTCTCTTTAGAGGTTGCCGTAATTTTAAATTATTTTCTGTTACATCAATTTTCAGCTAAAGAAAAAAATCAAGTTTAGAATTCTTCGATATATGAAATTATACACGTTGAATGGATAAAGTACATGAAAAAAAATAATCGCTCTCAATACCACAGGACGCTTCCTGACTGATACTGAACTGAAAAAAAGAAATCATCCAAGCCACTATTCTTCATTCTTAAATATCTTTTTAGTAACATTCTGGATACATCAAAGCAATCACATCCATAATATGAAAGGCTGAAGATGTGCAAAGCAATTATAAAATTCTTAAGTATTAAAGCCTTGCACACTTAGACTTACACGAGTCTTTGTATATCTTTTATCTGTTATTGCTAGAGAATGTATGTTTCACGTCACAATAGGTGTAGATTTGTTTCACAATTTTAGACAATGTCTAGAATGAATCACTGAAACATAAGATGAATCACATTTAACCGTCATTCAAAAATATCTTTATTACTTTATTGTTTTATGAATCAGTCCATTGAACGTCTACTCTTATAAAAGATGAATTTTAAGCTACAGATTTTTGAAGAAATTTTGATTGTTTTCAATTAATATAATTGTGTGAAACTAATTTGGTACACAGTTCAAAATGTTGATGTTAATTTAACTTTTGATTGAATAGAAACTTTAAAGCGTATGTGAATCCCAAAAAACCTGAGAATCAATATAAATTTCTATAGTTTAAAAATGCTTGTTTATAAATATTTACAATCAAATACGACTTTATTCGCGTGAACTTTAAATTAAGTTATCAACATTGTTTAATTTGGTTGGCCTCGGAAAAAAGTTTCTACCTAAAAGGCATAAATCTTGGTATGTTGTAGCGATCATGAGTTCAGAAAAAATTCTAAATGAATCATAAACCACAATCAATCAATCATATATAAACCACATCCATCGTTGTCCTCTCTAATTAAAATAATCTATTTGCCTAAGCAATCGTCTAGACAACAATGTGTTCTAGACGATTGCTTACATGTCATGTTCGCCTTCAAAATATACTCAACTCATGCCACTCTTCGTCCGCTTACATATCCCCGGTTAACCAAATCTGGCGCGCAGTAAAATTTCCTGTACGCGACTTGGTGATTGATGGTATCTTTCTTCCATGAGAATTCCAAAAGAATCAATTTAATTTTGTAGTATTTTAGACCATATTTATTATTGATGTGAAGCGAAAAAGGAAATAAATATCTAAAAATATATTCAAAGAATAAATAGAAATTGTGAAAATGTATTTATGTTAAATTTTAAGAAATTCATTTTGATTTTCAGTTAAATGCACAAAAAACCAAACAAAAGTACTAAAATTCACAAATTCAATTATCAAAAAAATAAAATTCAACAGAAATTTTCCCCGGCGTGGGGAATTTCTTAAAAATCATCCTAGGGGATCCGGGGATCGGGGGATCGAAGGATCGGGGGATCGAGGAATCGGGGGATCGGAGGATTCGGGGATCGGAGGATCGGGGGATCGGAGGATCGGGGGATCGGGGGGTTGGAGGATCGGAGGATTGGGGGATCGGAGGATCGGGGGCATCGGGGATATCCGGGTTATCGGGGGGTCGAGGGATCAGGGGATCGGAAGATCGGAGTACGTACGTTCGTGGGCAGTATTTCTACGTCTGCGTTTTTGCAATCTTAAGAGCTGATTAGTTTTTGGGACACTTCGGTCGCGGGAGGTTTGTGGTTGTGCCCTTTTGGGGATCATTTCTGTCAATCACTATATCTCACGAACCAAACATACGATTTGCATGATTCAGGTTTCATTCGACGCGTATTAACATTTTTGTGATTCTATCAAATTGTGAAAAAAATCGTTGGAGCTGGTTTTAAATTTATTAAAAAAGAGTGCAAAAATTTAGGTTTTTTTCATATACAATACATTTTTAACCTGATCTGCAAAACACAGTAATCAATGTTTATAAAATTTATCTACTACAAACAGTGCTTGTAAGAAAACCGACAAAAATTTTTCTCATAATTACGTAAAAAATTAAATATGATATTTGCATCATTAAGGTGTCAATCGACGTATATCGACATTTTGTGATGTTTTCAACTTTATAAAAAAATCATTTGAGCCGTTTTTTAATTTAATAAAAGAAAATGCGAAAATAAATAAAAAATTAACAAACTTCATATTCATAAAACTATCATTAAAAGTAAACGTTAATCCAAAAAATTGTAAGAATATTAACTACCACACAATTAGTGTCTAGAACTTGTGTATCTCTATCCGAAGCAACCTTTGTACCTTCCGCTGGCATCCTCCAAAAAGCATTTCATTATTGTTATAACTGAACCGCTCTCATCGCGTCAGGTTTATGTAAATTGAACAAATGTTTGCGTCAAAAATTCATCGATCTTCACGTTTATTGACTCCAATTTCAGTATTCGACTATAGAAACGATCGTCAAAAGAACCTCGGCGTCTAAGAACAAGTTGCTTGGCAACACATTGTTGGACCATGATCGCGAGTTATTTGAATGTCGAGTGGGAAATTCCCACATTCCTATATACCTTAAGAAAATTCATACTCAACGCTTGAGATATTTGCAATCAAAATAACCGATTCCTGATTAGCAGTATTTCCCAAAGTCACTTCAACTTTCATAGGCCTCAAGTAGTTGAGTAAGACGATGATATCTTTGTAGATCGGTTAATCTATTTTTAATGATGGCCGTTCCAAAACATGGAGGCAATAATGTTCAAATTAATAATAATTGACAGTACATACCTCCAATCCCGAGCTGGATCGTGGAAAATCCTTTCGACTTTTTAGGTGTGCACGTTTAACTATGGAACTCAGTATCAACTTTGATGCGATGTGAATGTGAAACGATAATTATGAACTCACTACATAAGACTATCTTAAAAATGGATACGTATTTCCTTAACCTTTACGTAAAAATTAACACGTTGCTACATAAAGAACGTGTTAAAAGCCCGTAACGACTACATTGGGAACGACAATAGAGTTTGTAAGTGTTGGCACTGGTTAAGAACTGCCGGAAGCACTCCGATCTTATGCACTATCTAAACCTGCACTTAGCACTGAACCTCTGTTCTCACTACGATTTCTACGCGATTTGAACAAGTCGCCTTCGAATAAAATTACTTTGACACGAACGTACACACACTCAACACACAGCAAAATATCTACCGATAAGAAAGTATCTAAGTCGATTCGCTGATACGATAAGCAATCTATTTGGCGTGTTCTAGTCGACCGCGATCGATAACGCACTCTACGCTAGACAAAGTGCGATTGGGATTGTCGACGCGATCACTTTCCAGGTGATGGTTCTCTGCGGTCATTGAAAGGAGCACTGTATCGCGTAGAAGTAATCGGGCAAAATTTGCAAAATATTAGTTTCATAAGAGGTGCGGCATATTGCACCGTTTTGTTCAAATCACATCTCAGTTTAGTTCATTCCATCCTGTTAATTATCCCATCAACCAAAAAACTCTCCCTAGTTAGTTTTTTGTAGATCCAATGCTCGCTCAACTATCGACGGAGCATCGGCATATTCTTAATTTCATCTTTTCTACTAATTATTGACATAACCATCCATCCAAAAGTAAGTTTGATCATAAATTTAACGAATTATACGATCCGTAATTCAGTGCGTTACGCACCCGTCCATGGTGTGTCAAACCGATGCCAAACAAAATTGTCATATGGTTTTGGCAAGTCGCCAACAAACATGGAGACTGTGTCAATAAAAAGGTCTGTCATTTAATTCAAAATTGATTGATGTATTTCATTTATGCACTGACACATAAAATATGATATGAGTAAGTTAAACCTTCGATAAAATATTCATGTTAACAACAATTTTTCCCAATATTCTTATAGAGTGATATCGAAAACGTGATTTCTATTGAAAAAACTGCACATTTGTTTGAATGGATCAAAAATTTCTTGAAGGTTATTTTCTGTAAACACGAAATTGATAACGCATAAAATATCGACAGATATCCAGCAAAATGTTCATCAAACAATTTGATTTTAATATTATATAAAAACAGACTACCGAATTTTCTTGTCATAAAAATACTTGCAATATATTTTTTCAAACAATTAGAAGATTTCATTTCAATAGAAACTCAAAAAACTTCATTTAAAAAAATACCAAAACGCACAAAATTCACGAGATTATTTTTAAAAATTCAAGAATAAAATTGATTGTTAGTATGACCGATGAAATTTGTTTATGAGTAATGAGGAATTTATTCAATTTAAGTGTGGCATATTTTTTTTTAAATATTTAGTTCCGGGCAACATAATCGTTCCAGAATTGCAACTTAGAATTATTTCAAATAAAATTGAAAATTTTGAAATGATATTTTGAAATTTTTTTATGAAGACTTTCTCAAACCTATTTTCGAAAAACTCGAAAACAAAAATTGTAGACGAGATAGGAACCAGATAGAATTTCGATTTGTTGCAATCGTTTTCTTCATAATTGTTGAAAAATATGTACTGGAAAATTCTGAAGATCAATATTATCAATAATCTATCACAAATATTATGATTTCAAAAAACATTTTACTTTATTTTTACGATTTAATTATTTCGAAAATTAAATATCCCAAAAACTTTTTTATAAAAATATTTCGGAATATCAGCAAATTATTTTTTATTTTCATTTTTGTTTTTTAAAAGCACTTTTTAAGCACTACAACAACAAAAAATCTGATGGAACATGAAATGTATCTAAATTTATAACAATTTGAGTGATACCTACAGACTAAGGCACTCCAGCATGTCAAATAAAATTTTAAAAAAGAAAAAATAATATAAAAGATTCTTTGATTGGATAAGATCATTTAGAAAATCCCTAAAAATTGTCGTTTATGTTTGTATTTGTAGTTTTCTTCAACTATTTTTATATCTTCACGAAGAAAACTTAAACATTGTAGCGGAAGCATGTTTGCAGACACTTTAGTAGCACCGTTTTATAAGCAAGTTGTTATAAAAAAACAACTCGTAAAAGGTTTCACAATTTTTTATTTGGGAAATCCATAGAAATGAGTTAAAATGTTATTGATGGAAGTTTAATTAGAACCAAATTGAACAGCACAGTCAGGATATTATTTTTCTCAACCGATTGGAATGCGACCGTTTGTAATCCGAATGTAATAATTAAACATTTATTTTATAAAAATGCTTTTTCGTTGTGGATAAGAGCTGATGGAAAATTAATGGTGAAACTTAAAACAATGTGATCTATTTTGACTTCAGCAAATCTGATCTCCTATTATCAACAAAATTTTCCAGGAAAGAATGATTATAAAATATTCCATTGTTGTATTTGGAAAAATTGGTTTTATTCACTTGATTGAATGTCTTACGAAGATGTTGTCGTTTTTAGATGTTTTGTGAATTCCTTGAAATATTTTCAGGAAGATTTGTTCGGTGTTCATTTTAGACAACTCACCATTTGATTTTCACCCTTCTGATCATTCGGACTTAGTGCATTTTGTTTAAAAAAAACGTTTTATCTTTATTTTAGAATCGTACAACACTCAAATGAAATCTGTTAATTATTTCCTATTAAACGAACCCTAAGGATCAAATTTATTCGAAGAAATATTTCTATTGATTGATTGATTTTATGAATTAATTTTTTTTTCAGGTCAACGAATTTGACGTGTTCCAATGATAAGCATATTTCTTTAGGAAAAACTTGAAAATTTAGAATGTTTCCAAATCGTTGACGCTTGGATTAGCATCATTAATTAATATCTCATTTGCATCAGTAATTTTTTTCCGTATGTCCATGAGTTAATTCATCATTTATAACGAATTCCCTTTCAGAAGAAATTAATTCAGAATGATCATTGTAAATCAAACAATAATAATTGAGAGCACAAAAACAGACATATAATTTTGCGAGTCGCTGTTTTTCTTACAATAAAGAGATTAAATTGGATATATAAAATTTTATAAAAAACTTAGTCTCAACATAAAATCGGGCAAATGAGCTTCACCTGGTTAAAATATTACTCAAACAACATAAAATTTTCGAAAAGATTCTATTGTGGTACTTCAGATACTTCTTGTGTTTGAAATATGCAAGCACTCTTGTGAGACGATCTTACGTATAGAGACGAAATTCCTACTTCTCGGATCGAATTCTTTGCCTAATTTTTAGCACATACTCTGATAGTCAATTCATAAGTGGTCGAGATTCTTGCAGAAGAAATTAGGCAGTTGGTAATTTGTTGAATGATTAATACTCGATTTGCGGGAAATAATGCCGACGAAATGATTCATTCAGACGATGATGGGTGGCAAACGGGTTTTCAATTCGAATGTCTACCGGATTAGATGGTTAGATTATGCAGTGTACCTACATATATAACTGAGACAGGTAGGGTTAGTCTGTTATACGTACGCACGTGCGTATGCACACTACCTGTGTCCATGCACATGCTTTTGAGGGTAATCAACAGGTGGTAGCTCGTTGTGTACAGAAGAGTATGTTTAAGATATTACCTATGTATATATGTATAAAAGACAAAAAAAGGTTGAGTACAGATCAATAACTTCTGACTGAACGCGTTTGTCGTCTATTGTTGAGACGTACAGGTTTACACTTTTCACGGATCCATTTGGGTGCATCCATTCGTCTAGCATCACCATTTCATGAAATGTATCTCAGGAGGGGTTTGCGGCCTGAAGAAGATACAATATCCATACAAACATAGATTGTATGGCACGGATAAAAAGTTGATTTTTCGACAGGTGAAAAGTAGCATAAAAGACGATGATAATCGTAGCTGCAATTAAAATCAGTTAATGACAATGAAAACGTATTCTTTTGTACTTATGAACGAATATCAAATATTTCTCAGAAGATTTTTTCGAACAAAGATTCTTGTCTTTTGTTAGAAACTTAACCATTCGTCTGCCTACGTTTTTTCGACACCTTCGGTCTGCCTGCATGGGTCGTTTTCGTCTTGCCGTTTTTTCAAGCTGTTAAAGTGTTGCAAAAAATCTGAAAAAATTCATGGAGGTTCTTCAAACCTTTAACTTGAAGTATCAATCAGAAAATTATCAACAATTAGATTTTTTATTATATATTTTTTACCAAAAATATGGAAGAAAACGGAGCAAATGCATTTGTTCACTAAAAAAATCATAACTTTAAGACGAGTAAAGATATCGAAACGAAAAAAATGAAAATTAAAGCGGAAGAGTGTAGCTTTCAAGAAAAAAATATACTGCATTCAATTATTTTTAAAAACCTTTAAGTTTGCAACCTCAAAATTGCCAATAATTGGGTTCTAAATTTCGCAGTAAAAACGGTAATAAAAATATAATAATTCAAAAATTAGTATTTTTTTTAAAACTAGTCTCAACACTTGTATTGAGATAGATCCTAAATGAAGGATCTGTGATTGGCTGTATTGACATTATACGTACTAGCCATCGGGTTCACTTTTGCACTATGGCTATATTATTTGTTAGTTTCACTTGATTAGAACTACTAAGGGGCTGATTTCTTCAGATTAGTCTTTAGCACTTTGTGTAGGGTCCTGTAAGCTTGAAAAATTAGTAATGAAATCAATAAATAGTCAACATTTGACACGTGACGATGAACCGCTCTCAAATCAGGGGCAGTGTTATTGGCCGAATATCTACCAATTTCGATGTTTGTACACTTCAAAATTGCTTCCATCATATCAGTTGTAAATAACACGTTCCAGAAATCTAGCGGTGTGATCGAAGAGGCACAGCTGCTCCAATAGCTTTAGGTAATATTATTGTTATGTTTGATCTGTTTTTACAGCTACAATTAACACTTTTAAACAAATAAACGGAAAAAAATTACTTACCGTCGTCTGCCTACGTGGGTCGTTTTCGTCCGAATCGATCATGATATTGTCACCACGATGGCTAAAACGGGACTGTGACAGCGAAAGTTGGTAGACAGGTACTAGAGGGGCGTAAAATTTTTTACAGAGGCACAGCAGCGCTCTTCTTAGCCGGTGTACAAAAGTTACAACAGGTAACAGGTTACAGGTAGGCAGTCGAAGGGTTAATATAAAACCGTATATTTATGAAATCTTCCATGATGATTTCCTTTTGATGAAGTCAAAACATAACAGTTCAAAATTGAAGACAATTTTGTTTCATGAAAAAATTGGCACATTTTTCGAAAAAACGTCGTCAAGCATGAAGTATGTAGACGCTTGTTGATAACTTAAAAATTTAAAGAATTATTTTATTCATCAAAGTATGCATCCATATTATCTATACACTTTTGCCATTTAAGCGGTAGATTCTTCAGACCGGTGGTATAAAACCCCGACGGACGGGAGACAACGAATTCCTGGAAAGCAAGTTTCACTACATTTTTGGAAATAAATTGTTATCCTATTAAAATGTTGTCCAGATTTCAAAAGAAGTGGTAGTCAGTAGAGACTGGATCTGGTGAATATGGAGGATGATCACGAAGTGCCAACTCCAATTCGTGTAGCTTTGCCATAATCATTTGTGCAGTGTGTGGTCTAGCGTTATCATGCAGTAAGATAGAATTCGATCTGTTGGCTAATCTAGACTGTTTTTCTTTAAGTTGTTACATCATTTCGTCCAATTGGTTGCAGTATATTTCAGCTATGATCGGTGAGCCTGGTTGCATGAAATTATAATGGATACACCACCAAACACTCACCATCAACTGCTTTTAATGAATACTACAGTTTGGAGGGTGTTTTTGGCGATTCATTATTGTCTAACCACTGTGATGAACGTTTGCGGTTATCATACTGGATCCATTTTTCATCACATGTGACTGTTTGATTTAAAAATGGATCAGCTTTATGACGAGAAAGCAACATCAAGCAAACTTCAAAACGCATTAGTTTATGTTTTTCATTCAGTTCATGTAGAATCCACTTAATCCAACTATTCCATTTTTCCGATTTATGGTAAATGGGTCGATATTGTTTTTTTACTAACACCAAACTTCAACGATAATTCATAGGCACTCTCAGATGGGTTAGACTCAACGGTGACCTTAAGCTCGTCATTATTGACCTTTGATTCTGGGCGCCCGGTGGGCTCATTTGTGAGGTCAAAGTTACCTGTACGTCGTTGGTTGGTTGGTTGTATTTTTATCAAAAATATGGCTCACTTAGGCCAAGATAGGCCCATTGTGATACCACAAAAAGATAAGGGCGGCACTAGAACCTGTGAGATGACGAGAAACATTTCGATTCTCGTATGAAGCCGGATATGCTGCCGATATCAGCTACTTCCGTGATGCTGTCCAGGAAGGGTGAGGCTAAGGTTTTCATGCGTTTCCTGGACAGTGCTGGGCATTCGCAGAGAAAATGTTGGATTGTCTCTTTCTCTTCTTCCGACCTGCAACTCCGGCAGAAATCGTTGAAGGGAACGCCCGACCTTTCTGCGTGTCTGCCACTTAGACAGTGGCCCGTCAGTAGGGCTGCCATCTCTAAAACCTGCCCCCCCAGGACCGGAAGCGTAAGTTCCCCGGATTTTGGAG
Source organism: Oxycera nigricornis (assembly GCA_963942545.1). NCBI lineage: Eukaryota > Metazoa > Arthropoda > Insecta > Diptera > Stratiomyidae > Oxycera > Oxycera nigricornis. The sequence continues at coordinate 11,236,249 of OZ012663.1, read as the reverse complement.
CTTTCACCCCAGACATTTCAATACTTTTTTCATTCACTTACATCTTGATTAAAATATATTTTACTCCGTACTTGATAGAAGAAAACTTTAATTTTAAGTCTCTTTTATTGCATGAAATAGTGTGTTTAATCGTTGTTGTGACGACAAGTGAGTAATTTTGCTTTATTTTTTAACCTTCTTAGGTATTAAATAAAAGATGAACAAACCCAATATTAGTTACTCAGTTAATAAAATTAAATGAAAACTTGTTTAACTTTTTATTTTTCCATACAATTAACAATATTTACTTTAGTTTTAAAAGAACTTAAATCTTAAATCAAATTCAGAAAGTTATAATAGCTTATATTTATCGGATTTACCAATAGCATTGAGAACTTCTTTCTTAGTTAATAAAAATTTATAGAATTCGGTGCAATCCTTATAGCCTCTGAAGTTGAATTTAATTTTGAGTAGTGACGACACTGTTTCAGGATTCAATGCATTCCTTTCCTTTGTCCACTGTTGCGTCATGAGGAAAAATATGCTTTCAACATGCGCATTGTGCGCAGGGATGCAAAAAAAATATTGAGCTATTTTAAGTAATTCTGAATATAAAAGGGCATTTGGTGTTCTAAAGAACTGTAGCCATAGTTGATTAGCATTTAAAAGCTTATCTTCTGCGCTGAGATTTTGGCAAAAAGATTTTAAATTCACCCACTCATCTATCAATTTCGTGTCGTCAATTGCTATATTCTTGTCTTTCAAAAATGCAATAGTATCTTCGATAACAGCCCATTGAGTCTTTTCATTTATATTCGGCAAAAACATCCAGTCAAATTTATCAAATTGTTGAAGAGGCTGATTCCAATCTTCAATGTACGTTTTTATTTCATTATAGAAACTCAGAGTACGGTTTTTGAACTCTTGTTTTATGTTCTCGTCGTGTTTGTTTAAAATGCTTCTAATACTTAAGGGCACGAAGCTTTCTTTGATTCTATCGTCTAGGCTTTTTGTTATAGATCCAAGAATGTTTCGAGTTTCTAAGACGGAATTGTCGCTTTTTTCTAATTTTTCTATTTTGCTATGCAAGATATGCATAATGGAGTGGACTAGAAGCAAATAAGCCTCTGACAGCGGATTTTGGAAAAAATCTTTGATCACGACAGGTGGTTTTTGTATATTTTCGAAGTAGTCTTTCAGTGGAGTGAAGAGCTTCAGAAGTCTTTCTATTGCAGGAAACAGACTAAGCCACCTAGTTTTGGAATGATATAGAAGCTGTTTGTATTCGACATCAGCTGTCTCACAGAACTCTTTGAGGGATTCGGTTCGAACTGTGTATATAGAAAAATAATTGTGAATTTTCAAGACGATAGTCTCAGCGTCCACTGGCAGTAAGTCACATCCATGATGAATGGCGTTGTTAATAACGTGTGCAGAGCAACCAACACCAACCAGGTTAGGGTTCAGATTTATTTTTAGCTTATAGAAGACATTGTTGACTCCTTGTCGTTCTATTCCCCCAAAGTTTGTATTGCAGTTATCTCCTCCAAACGCTACACACTTAGACAAAAGATCATGTTTTCGAAATTGGTTTATGATCAACTCAGAAATGGTCTCGGAAGTTTCATTTACTGTGGTCTCTACTTCGAGGAGCTTCGTAGTGATTCCTTCATTTCTAACATCGAAATATTGAACTACCAAAGGAAACAGTTTCTCACTGCCATGGTTGCTAGCATCAGTAGCTGCGCTTATAAACGGAATGTTTTGTAAGTCATTTTTTAGTTCGGCAATCGACAAAGGACTTAAAACTCCTGTAGCTATTGCTGTAGCTTTAGTACGATTACATGAATGTTTTTTAGCTACTTCTGACCCCGAAAAGATTTCGCGATTGAGAGCGCAAGTACAATCCAGAGAATTGAAAGACATGTGATGGCTGACTGTATGATAAACGAGTGTGCCTTCAGCTGCTCGAATTTGAAGGTCTTCCGGGTTTGATGTTACAAAAAATGTAGATATTTTTGAAGATCCTGCTTGATTTTTCATATTAGTTTTATGTTTTTGTGTGTTCAAATGTTCATTTATGTCAGAAACGCCTTTGTTCGCGATCGAAATATTTGTTGAACAAATTGCACAGAAAGCCTCCCAGTCATATTCACCTTTTTTTAACATTGGAAATTTATTTTGCAAATCGCTGTTGAACAGGCATTTCCGTTTAGGCATTGTAGTTTCTAGCAGTCTACTTATCTGAAAACTATAAAAACTTTAAAGTAGGTAGGTTTTCAAAAATTGTTCTATATAATTTAACTCATTAATAAATAGGTTATGGTGTTTTTTGGATGAAGTACAGTAGAATCTCGAAAAAGTTAACTCGCGTAAAAGTTAATCGCTCGGTTAAGTTAACTGAATTTCAGCTTCCACGTGCCGCTCTGAAAAGATAACTTTTCAGTTAACTTTTCTGAGCGTATGAATTTTTCAAACCAACCGCTATTTTCGGTCACTAAAGGGGCAATTTAGCTCCTATCAATACGATAGTGAAAACGACATTCCGTTGCCTAAATTGATTAAATCGAATAGTGCTTACGACGATACACTTCGAGAAGTTCAATTGTTGATGTCGAAGTTGGGTGATAATGTTGACATCAGCATTGATGTCATTGAAAATTGGAACAAGGATCAAATTGCGGAAGATGACGATGATTTCGAAGTTTCCGATAATGATAACGACGGGTCAATTATCGAGGAAGATATTCAACAACCAAAAGTGAGCTTCTAGAAAGCAGTTGAAAGCTTCAATATCTTGATAAAATGGTTTGAAAACAATAACGATGCAAATCAGGTGGCAGACCTTGTCCATATGCGTACGAAAATGATCAAGAGCTATTACACAAAAGAAAAGAAACAAACAAGTCTCGAATGCTTCTTCAAACGACTCCACAAAAATTAATTAATATATCGCACGAAAATGATCAAGAATGACTGAGAACCATAAACCAGCCGGTACAAATTTTTTTTGTAATGATGAAAACCAAGTCATTGAAATAAATTTAGCGTGTTTTTTACGAAAAATCTATACTTATTATTGTATTTTTTCACTTTTGAAAACCACTTAGAAAAGTTAATAGTTCGAAAAAGTTAATTACCCTTGGGACATTTCGGTTAACTTTTTCGAGATTCTACTGTACTGTCACTTTTTGTGAAACATCGAATATTTCTACTCTAGTGGTTATGTGCTCGGTTTCGTAAAATAATGTGAAACTTACCTGGCAAAAATTACGTCCGCTCCGTTTTACCGCCAAGCTGCCGCCGCTCACACACGTCTACACGTCTAACTTTTTACTACGCGAGTAAATAGATCACTCGCGCTAGTTAAAGGATCTAGGTTATCCTTTTGAAACACTTCAATAAAACACGACTTTTTCTTTAAAATTCAAAATTATTTATTGAAATTCCATACGATGCTTTCGCTTGCGCTTACAAAATTGAACTCATCATTTTTACTTCTAATTGTGTATTTATATTCTGAAAAGATTCTCACGCCGAAACGTGTGAAAATTGGATTATGTTTAGTCTACGTTAACTATTGCACGTGAATCACTTATCATTTAATTTTGGACAAAATTAGAATTTGTTTAGTCTACGATAACGTGGCTATAAGACATAAGACATAGTACACATAAGTGTATGGACGGCTATGGTGTAGCCGTAACTCGCTCGCCATTCGCCAGATCACGCCATGCGTCGGTCAAGCGCGCCCCACGCCCCGCTCGCATAGTAAAATAGCATCGGCAGCGCGTGCGGTGAAATACCTAACCCATAGCTTTTACATAACGGGGAACGGGATCTGATCGAAAACCCGGACTTTTATTGTAGTCCGGGTTGCACCCGGACTACAATTTAAACCCCGCCCGGACGCTCCCCGGACGTGTTCCAAACTAGGACAAATCCGGGGAAACCCGGACGGATGGCAGCCCAACCCGTCAGTATCCTGACCCGATGACCTGTACGTCATTTCTCTAAACAATTTGATACTGTCTGCTGCATAGTCACACTAGATCCAAAAATATAATAGATTTAATGTTTCGCGCGGTGTGTGATGCCGCAGTCATACTTCATAATAGAGCGAATTTTCGGACGTTCCATTTTCAAAGAAAAGCGATTTTTAAAAAAGTTTTTGATATTTTCAAGATCATGCAATCATATTTTTAAACAGGCTAGAAGAATTACTTTCCTACCAAAAATTCTAAATGTAATTTTTTTAGCCAATATCAAATAATAAGCTATTCAAGTTGGCAATATTACTACCTATAAATTGCATGCTTGCCAAGTTGATATTTTGCACTGAGTTTGTAGAAGAAAGATCAGTAAATTGATCACGGTACTAAATACCAAAAATTACCATCACCAAGATTGCCTTAAAAATCAAGAGAAAAGATTGCTTTCATTGTTTTAAAAAAATAGAACTTTTTTGAAAAACTGCTTTTGAGTTCATAATCTTCTTATGAAATAATCCGTTCGTCGTTTTTGCTCGTCTATTTAATCTGAATAATTTTCATTAAGAAAATTATGTGAAGGAAATTACGTATTTATTACATTGAAGTTTATTTAATGTGTTGTAAATAAAATGCAGCAGGGGAACTATATTCCACTCTAGACGCGTAAAAGTTGTTGTGTCATTGAACACCGTATTTCAGTAAAACAAAATATTTGTTACAGTGCAAAACATTTCATTTTCTAATGTCTTAATCAATCTTTTTAGAAACATTTTAAATAAGGTCTAGTATCATATTTATGAATTCGGCTTTCGGAACTTGGTTTGCACCCACACCCGATACATTTTCAACATCCTACTACGATTCACTTGCAGTCTCCGATCCACAACATTCTGTTCTTCCTGGAGTCCGGCTCCTTCAAACAGCTGCTTGAGTTCCTCCTGTGTGAAAAAATAGACACGCGTTCCGTCGCCCCGAACATAAAAGTTTTCTTGCAAACATTTCCCTGACTTAAAGCGAAGTTGCGCCAGATCATATCGTCCGTAGTCCCTAAGCAAAACCAATCCACCAGGTTTCAGATACTTGCAACAATTATCTGCTACCGTTTTCATCTTCTCAGGATGTATGGCGGACAGAACAAATATCAGGACAATTATATCGATGCTATTCTCCTCGAAAGGCACATCCCACGTGGGCTGCGTTGCATCCATGACAAATATTTCGCATCGTGCTGAATCGAAATCAGGATGTTCGCGAAAGATGTCTATCGCTTTCGTTGAGAAGTCACAACCGTACACTTTTAGATTTTCATCTTGGCTGTACTTTAGGATTGGAAGGATTGTGTTTCCGACACCGCAGCCAAGTTCGAATATCCTTCGCGGTGCAGATGGTGGGGTGCTTGACGGCAAAACGTAGTCGGCCTCAACATTTTCAGTGTAGACTCGTTCAGGCGCTTTAACATCTGGCGCCAGTTCTGGGAATTCCGTGAAAAGCCAATGACGATCTTTGAAGAAACGATTTTCATGGATATCATAGAAATTGTCCCAGAATTTGTCGGCATCGTTTTCGTACGTTTCCAATTGGTCTTTTGAGAGTGCAACAGCAGAGTTTTTCAAGACTGATTCGCGTGCAGCGGCTTCTTGTTCGTCATCCCATTTTACGTTGTCCCTGCGATTGAAAAAAAATTAATTAGATTTTGGTAGAGAAACATTCAGTTGAATATATTAATACATGATTTAGTTAATAATAACTTTGTTTACATGATTTGGCTCGATATTTTGTGAGCTTCCAAATGCGCGGCACTAGAGAAAAGAGCTATTTAAGACCGTTCTTTGGAGGTAAGATTTTCAAGTTGAATAATCGGTTTTGTACTTATGGTAAAGCGGGTCTCATTCAGAAGAATGAGTCGATCAAATTTCAAATTATATTGAACCTGTAATATTATTCAGACGACTAAAAGACGTGGCTTTCTACGCAAAGGAGCAATCGAGAAATATAAACCCGTTCAAGTAGAGTTACTGCATCGCAGATTAATTACAAACAAGAAATTAGTCTAAGGAAGTCTGAATCATTTCTCTAAATGAATATTTATAGTACTGCCGCAAAAAACGACAGTAATCATTTTTTTTAAATATAAATTTTCATTCGTTTTGGAATTTAAAAATGAGAAATTTTACGGCAGTACATTTAACAAAAATTTTGGCTGTTTCGATCAATCAATTTCGATTTCAATTTTTTTACTTATTTGAAAAAAGATTACTTCAAAGTTAGCTTTCTATTGGAAAATCTCACATTTTTGAATAATTAGGATTTTTTTAAATGCATTTTTCTCCTTGAATGTTTTTTTTTGAAATGTGAAATTCTTGTTCTGAAATTTTCGTGAAATTTTGTTTTCGGCTTTATGTTTATTCGTAAAATAAATTCAATTTATTAATTTTGTTCAACATTTTGACGAAAATATTTGTGAAAGTTTTGTTGGGTTCTTTCTGTTCAGGCCTACGATTACGCCTGAACAAAAAGAACGGCATGGATTTTTTCGTCTAAAATTTAAAAAAAATCAAATGTTGATTTTTTCGTAGATATTTTTCTTGTTAATTTCAAAGTTGATTTCTTTTGTGGGTCTGTTTTAAAAGAGGAGTTATATTCTTGTAATGCCGAAAAAATTGTAATTTCAATTTGATGCTTCTATTCTATCAGTAGTGTGTAAATGCTTTGAAACTCCATGGGATTCTCTGTTTAGAAAGAAAAACAGCAACTTCAAAAATATTCCTGGTTAAATTTTGCGAACCATTTACGAATAAAAAAAATTCCTACCGATTGGTTCTTTACAGGTACTTTTTCCAATAAAGTGTCGTTAATTTTTGAGCTCTAGTAGCCACGATAAATTGATTGTTTTTTTTTAAATTGAAACAAAAATTTTACACCCACGCTTCTTGGCGACATCATATTTTCTTATGAATATGAACAAAAGTATTAATTTTCCGGCGTCTGATCACCAAAAAAGTACGCATTGAAATGATTTTCAAGTCGGAAATTTCATATGTAACATTTCAATTAGGATGCATCCGATACCGATATATCGGCGATACTTCCGGTTTGCCGATATATCGGTATCGGCCGATTCAACGATACTTTTCAAATTTCGCGCTTTAAAAATGATTCAATGTAAACGGCTGTGTTGTCTCGTCTATTTTGTTGCAAACGAGTAAACTAACTAAACTCGGAGAATCCCCGCGCTTTATACAGTCTCTTGTTTCGCTAGGTGGACTGTTGTCGCGCGTTGTATTTTTCCATGCAAATTAAATTAAGAATTACATATCGTAATTAGTTTTTGTATATCATTTACATATAACTAATCGTTTGAGTGAAACAAAGAGTCATGTCAACGTCAAAACACAAATTATTGGAAAACATAAGACGCCCGTCGACAGAAAGGGAGAATTCATCGCAACCTAAAAAAATGGCGGCTGACTTGGTATTGGCTCTTAATGAAAAATTTGATGGTTTGGAAAATGAAGAAACATATGCTTGATCTTCGTTGTAAAGCACGAATATTTCAATTGCAGTCTACTATTACTACGGAAAGAAAGCGCCTTGTTCAGTTACTGGATCTTAATGTAGCACTGCATTCTGAAACTATGTCAGACACTGTCACACCTACATCTAGTACTGTAATTGTAAGTTCTGAGATGCCTACGAGTGGTGGGCTTTGGAGCGTTTGTGAAAATATTATTAGAGAATCCGAGGAAGATGAGCGTCGTGCTACTCTAAGCTGTAATTCTCTCAAAGAAGAAGTCGGAAGATACCTAAGGTCTCCTAATATATCGACAGATGCAGATCCCTTCGTTTTCTGACGCAATAACGTCTTATACCCAAACTTGAAAAACATGGTGCAAAAGTACTTTAGTTTCCAAATAAGTTCTGTCGCATCTGAGAGAGTATTTTCCACCGCAGGTCTTATTCAAACAGACTTGCGAAATCGCTTTTCTCCGCAAAACTTAAGAATACTTTGTTTTTTAAACAAAATTTTTATCAATGTTAATTTCAATTATTAAAACTATTAACTAATCTCAACCAGTCTATATTTTTTTATTTTAATTAAAAATATTAACCTGACTTGTGTTTTATCTATTTTACCTACAATTTTGAATGCAATAAGCGTATCGGTATCGCCGATATTTTTATAAGAGTATCGGTATCGTATCGGCAAAAAGGCGTATCAAGGCATCGCTAATTTCAATACATAAATTTAGCATGCACCAAGCAGCATGAATTGGATAAACGGTTGAGAGGACACATTAGAAGACTAATGTTAGCAGGAATACTAAAGAAATTTAATCATTTGTGTACGTCAAGTGCACATGTTAATGGAATTGCTCTTTTTTGGGGCCAATTTTTTTTAGTAATAATTTTATGTAAAAAATTTTAGCGAAGAAAACAAAAATCCTATTTTTTTGCTTTGTGTTGTGATGTTTTTGGATGTGATTATGGACAATGTTTGGGCTTCAGTTACGGAATCGAAGTGAATGGGATATATCTCTTCGATAATGTAGTTTAAGGCTATGGTATTTAATGATAAATGCTGCCGAGGGGAAGTCACATAAAGTTAGAAAGGTAAGGACGATCTAGGTTATCACCTACAGGCATCTGTTTAAATGCCGCATGTTTGGCGCAATCCAAAAGGATAGGCAGCCGATATTGCTAAGTTTCTTTCCTGAGTTGCCGATATTGGAGGCAATTCAAAGTCTGCCGATATGTTAGGCAAATCCTATTGCCGAAAGAAGGCTATGTTGCTGATTAATTAAAGTAACAGTTGGAATTCACCAAGATTAATAAGGACTACAATGTACTATTTTTATTATTGAATAGCGTTTATAGATGTTTATCTATGATTGGCCTAGTCTTTATTTAAAGATAGAACCGCCACTGGTTAATAGACACATCCGTAAAACCTTTGCCTCCCATCGATGTGGCAGATGTTGTGTAGGTGTAATTGCAAAATGAATAAACACACTGAATATGAATGAAGCGATCAGGCATCCTCGTTTCCGAGACAATCCAAAGGAGCTTCTCTGCTTTTTGGTGAAATTCAATTTTTCCTTGGAAAGCATATTTTGTGTGTTGAGTTCTTCGGTTGTCGTGGTTAGCATTAGAAATTAGATTAGAAATCGTCTTTTGTGAGCAAGTCTTAAAAGAACAGCAATTATTGAAATTATTGTTTAATGAGAATTGATGGAGGGAGTAATGTCGTGTAGACGGTTGTGCTTCTAGTCGGTAAGAGCTGGACATCACGAAAAGCAAGAGCGACTCTGAATCTTTAGAAGATTTGCATCTTCAAACATTGAAAAACAAATCGATTAACAACCTGGCAATAATGCAATAGATACGGATAATAGAGAGGATTTAAAGCATAGTATGCTATTTGTTAGCTGGTTAAATTCGGGACGGTAGAATAAAAATACAGGCAGGATACAAATAGATTCAGATTCAAACCCTGCAATGAGGAAATAATCTTCACGGAAAACTTAAATTTAAAGACGAGTTACAAATTAATAGAAGTCTGTAAATAGCTGCGACTTATCAAGCAGCTACTAAGCATCACAAAAACAGCATTTTAACAAATTACCAAGCATTGAAATCAAATATATTCGAATTTCTCTTCAGATAGCGATTTCCTTGGGGTGGTTTCTTTCGAGTCCGTGTAAACTCATAGCACAATCGTCTATGCGTATTTGCACTATCGCGTAAAACATATCTAGCCACCTTTATTACCGTACCATGCATTATGCTTGAATACATCGTCGTTTTCTTTCAGAAATCGATTTCCAAACTGTGGTCGCTTTTCGTCCCCGGTTGAATTACTTGTTGACTCCATTTCTGACACTTGACAGCCATGACGTTTGGATGCATTTGACGTACTCGCTTTTCATCTTTGAACGAACTTGAACCGGAAGCTGTTCCTGGAAAGCGGGAATGAACCGCATACAGTTCTTGGAAACATTTAGTTTACTAATGCATGTGTATTGGCCGTCGTGAAAGTCAACTGAACTTGGCCGCAAATCTTTCGCGACGGAGAAAACATCGCATTGGTTTCGGTTTTTTTGAAAGGAGCGGCCATGTTTTTAGTTGGCTGAGAGTGCGAATTGTGTACGGTTGTGTTTTTGTCGTCGGCTGCGCCCCAACTTTTCGGTTCGGATTTGCTGGGAAGCGATTTAGCAATAACGTCCGAGTTGCGCACTGCCCGCAATCCCTCCCGGTGATTGTGAATTGTCCGCGAGTTAATCGAAGGGTGGTGAGTGAGCCTGTGTCCCGCAACGTCGTCGTCGTCGCAGGAGTCGCAAGTGCAATAGAATTTCCCAGGTGGAAAGAGGAGTGGAGTGTGTCGTTGGCATGTGTCGGCGGGCCGCGCTGCAGTGCAACCCGGAGTCTGTCGAAATGCGCTGAGTGACGTTGTGTCGCGATCGCGAGGAGTGTCCGAAGCGGCCGCAGGAATTGCGGCGAATATTTGTGGTGCACGAACGCCTTCGTGGTGACGACCCCGCGCGTCCTGATTGCGCTAGCGGTTGAATTGCCGCCTTGGATTACCCGCCGGGCCGTTCCAGGAACTCGGACGTCGGGCTGGACTGCCCTGAACTGTGCCAGGACCTGCAGGAACACGGCCTCAAGATGAGCTGGGGAACGGAGCTTTGGGTAAGCATTGGCGAGGCTGCGAAACGGTTGAGGAATTCTCACACCGGACTTGTGGGCGCGCAGCAGGCGCGTAACGGGCAGGAACCGACAGGGTGGGAAACTGGTTAGCGCTACGAGCGGGCGAAGAAGCAGGTTTTGGAGCCGGTTGCAAAACTCACGGGGGTGTCGCGACATCCTGCTTCGAAATTGCCAGGCCATTTGGGGGTGGGCCGATTGTCAAACTTGTGCAGGTTGCCAGTGCGTAGCGGAAATCCCGCCACTGGTCCCGCGGGACCGAGCAGCTGGTCGTAGGTCATCCGGCAACCACGAGCGCCGTCTCCGTCTCGCGCCCGCTTCACGGCGATGCTGCGGTCCTGCTCGCGCGCTACCTGAGCGACCTGCTCGCTAACTGGACTGCCGCGTCATGCACAAATACGAAGAGGTCGCGCATTCCCTTCAGCCCGACCGGACGTCTTTGAATTCGCATCTCGTATGCTCGCGTGTGTTTTGCGCACTGGTCGCCGCGGAAGCTGGAGGACGTGGAGCTGGACTGGGCCCCGCTGCTTGCGACTCCCGGTGCCGGCCGTCTCGAGTGGGTCCAGCGGAATCTCGAGTGTCCGACGACGGCGACCGCTTCCCTCTGCCCCCCGGGTAGCCTAGCCTGTGTGGGACCATGCTGGAAAGTCCTTGAAGTGGAAAAGCGAAAACTGTTCGAGTGTCTCGCGACTCGACTGGCTGCATTCCAAAGCACCAGCGCCCCAATTTTGTCGCTGTTTCGCAAGCGATTGTTCTTGGGGGCCCATTCTGGGCGCTCTCTCGGAATCCGGCTGCTGCAGCCTTGAGCAATTCCACGCCAGCCCAGCCAGCTTTCGGCCACTTCGGGCGCAGCTGGATGGAAAACAGCAACACACCTGTTTGACCGTAGCGATGACTCAGCCGATAGTGTCGGGCACGGTTCAACGACAACCGCGCGGGGCTTCGGCTGGAAGGAGGAAGCGGCGCGGAAGGTTCTGTGCAAGCGAAGCTGCTGCTGCCTTGGATCACTCCAAACAATCTCGTTTGGCCGAAGTGCGCGCTGCAATCTTGCAACCTTCGCGTTTCGCAAGCAGTTTGCTGTAGTCTCACGTACGGCCGATTCAACTGCTCGCTGCAATCCTCTGCCTGAAAGTGCTGCACGTAAATAATAAATCGTTGGACACAAACAATTGAAGGACGCAAATTTTAAACAAGAATAGATAACCCTCGTAACCAGGGCTGCGCAGTCGACCTTAATTCCTTATGACTTCGACTCGGTTAAGGGAACTTTTTGAGACTTCCACAACTTTAACTTCGATTTCAGATATAAATTAAACAAGCCGCGAGGTGCGACCCTTGAGGTCCACACGGTCAACTTCCGAGTAATATCTAGACAAATAAATATTAAACACAATAATAATTTTGAAAATAATACTACTTTAAGTAATAACAATGAGAGGTTTTCATAGCGGCAACAGGAATGAGTTAATATGAATCATATCGTCTACGGGAGGATCCACTGACTACGTAAGGTTTTTGGTCGATGAGGACAGATTGAATATTCACGCGGATCAATCGGTGGGGGCCTTTTTGGTGTTGAAAAATTTTGTATATGCAGTCAAAAATAGGTTCAATTGCATGTAAAAAGTAAAATGTATTACAAATGATGATGGTTATTGAAATCTTACGATTACTAAAGAATGAATCTACTAAAAACTACACTTTTTTATTCGATGAAAGCTTTTCGAAGCATATGATCTTGCAAAGTATTGACTACAAAATATTTTACCATTCAAAGCGTTGATACCGCAAATGCAAATTTGATTGAAATTTTGTTGGTTTTCAAAATTTAAGCAGTTTTTTTAATTAAAAGACTATAAAAACTATTAAAAATCTGCTCAAATTATGCAAATATTTTGAAACTTTGATTGAATTCACAACAATTTTTTAGACAGAAAGATATAAAGTGTTATCGTTCGTATGAACCCTCTTTACATGGTAACTTTGAATGATTTTTTATTTTTTATTTAGTTTTTTTTATAATCATGGAAGACAATTTTGTTGGTTTCTCTTCAAAAACTGATAAGAACGTATAAATTTTAAACTGGTATCACTGTGCTGAGCAAACTAGGTTAAAAAAATATTTTTTATGAAAAAAACCATAATTTTTCGCATTTTCTTCTATTAAATTAAAAAACGGCTGAAACGAATTTTCATAATGTTAAAAACTTCACAAAGATGTTAATACACGTCAACTGACACCTTAATGATACAAATGTTATATCTGTTTCGTGAGATATAGTGAATGATAGAAATGACCTTGAAGATCATGATGACTGTTAATGTTTTTTTATTTTTATTTTTTGTAATTATGAGGGAAAAAAATTGATGGCGTTTTTTAAAAAACTGTTTGGAGTATATAAATTTTATAAACATTGTCTACTTATTTACGCAAATCAGGTTAAAAATTTATTGTTTATGAAAAAAACCCTAATTTTTTGCACTTTTTTTTCTTAAATTAAAAAACGGCTACAACGTTTTTTTTAGAAATTTGATAGATTCACACAAATGTTGATACGCGTCGATTGACACCTCTATGATGCAAATCGTATGTTTGGTTGGCGAGATATAACGCATGACAGAAATGACCTTCAAAGGGTGAAAACAGCAAACCCCCCCGACCGAAGTATCCCAAAAACTAATCAGCTCTTAAGATTGCAAAGACGCTTCGATTGACACCTTAACGAAGTCGATACGACTTTGTTTACGTGAGTTATGCTCGTAGAAAAAAGTGTCCACGAAACGTACGTACGTACGTACACACACACACACATATACATCTCCCTTTCTAAAAACACTTTATATATACTCTATAGACCTCAAAACGTAAAGAAATGTTGAAAATTTCAATTTCGATTTTCGAGGCGATTACAAGAACTTCTGGGAAGTTAAAAAAATAAAACTGATATTGAGCCACTGATAAAAAAATTAAAACTCGTCAGAGAGTTGAACAAATGAAGTACCTAGGACTTACAATCGACGAAAAACTAACGTGGACACTGCATATTATATGATGGGGGAAATAGTAGCTATCGTTGGACTGCTTCATCGTTTCAGCTGTTTTTCAGTTAAAAATCAAATCAAAAATGCATACATACTTTCAAGAATTACATACGGGATCATAATTTGGAGCCAGACTACGAAACCTCATGAGCATGTCACGGCTACTAACCAAAGTGGATTCTAAACGGTAAAAAAGCCTTTCTCCCCCTATTTTTTAAATTTATTGTTATTTTGCGGTAAGGGTGAAATTTAAAAAAAAAACAATCACATCTTATTTAAAATTTAATTGCGCTACTTATGCAATTTTTCCACGATTTTGCTCTAAAATGAATCGTTTAAAAGTTAGAAGTGAGAAATGTAAAAAAAAATGTCGAGTTTTTTTTTATAATTTTTGTTAATGTTCCCGACTTTTTTGAAACGGAGGAAAGGTCAAATATTGTTAGACAAGTTATTCCACAACTTTTACGGCAAAACTCAGTGTGCCCCCTCTCAACAGCCAAATGTAGTCTTTTTTTCATAGATCCGCCCTGGTCTACTATAACAATCCCGATCTACCGAGTAAAAAAGATGCTTCCGCAGACTCGAAAGCATGAAAACTTACAAATCGAAAATCATGGATCAAAATCATCTCAAATCGCAGTACTCATTGTTTGCAATAAATTTACTAAATAACTATCCAACTTGAATTAAGAGATTTTCTTGATTGACGCTGCTATTTTTTAACATAACACAATTTTTGGTTTATTTACTAGCAGTTTTTGCTTTGTTTTTTACTATTATTTTTATTAAAAATATTTTCGGAGAGACATTTACAGTCTTCAAAATGCAAAAGAGTCTAAAATAGCTCTACGAGAATAATTCATTTATTTTTAACTTCCCAGTTCCCTATGGGAAGTTATTGTAATGGGGTCGATTTTGCGAATCCCAAATTTTGACATATCTCCACGTTTTAAGGTCTATAGAATCCAAATCCATCGTTTTTAGAGAGATGTTTGTGAGTGTGTATGTGCGTATGTGCGTTCGGAATTATTTTTCGCCTCGATTATCTCGAGAACCAAAGATCGTATTGACTTGGGACCGATTTTAAACGACGCGTAATTACGTAACTTAGAACTGAATGACTTTTCAGTAAAATTGGTTAAGCCGTTTTTTATTTAGGATGAAAAAACTGGAAAAAACGACCAAAAATTGCTTATTTTTAAACTGTTGATACGCACTATTAATTCGTGCAGATACCAAATACCTTCATAGTAATGTTATTATTGTGCGTCTTAGCAAAATTGTGATCAAATTTGTAAAAAATGTTATTTAAAAAAAAAAATAAAGATTAATTTATGAAATTCGAAACTTATATTATCAGGTTTGGGTGAATGGGAGTAGAGACGCTAATGCCGTTAATAATTGGATATTGTTATAAATAATTTAATATTGTTAATAACAATCAAATAATATTAGTTATAATTTGATATTGTATAGATAAAGTCAATTATAATTATTCAGTAACGGTCAAACATTCTTAATAACGAATGATTATTGTAAATAATAATTAAATACCCTCAATAATAGTTGTGGATTCCGAAGCCGAAATGAAGAACGAGGTTGAGGACAAAGTGGAGGACAAGAAGGATGACGAGGACGAAGAGGACGAGGTTGCCGAGGCTTTGGTAGAGGATGACCAGGTGGTGGAGTCGTCTTCCTCTACCAAATGTTTTATGATTGGATAAAAAATTGATAAAAATAATAAAAGTAATTATATTAATTTAGAATAATAATGTTAAATAATAGTAATTATTAATAATAAAAGAAAATTATTGCATTTTATTCACCACACTGGAAGTTAGTCGTGTGGGCCTCAAGGGTCGCACTTAGACCACATTTTATTTAAATTTGTTTTTATTCAGAATGCACTAAATTTTCCTAAAGGCATTCAATATTCTCTGTGAACAAATGTATAGTAATATATGCCGTGTCCGCTAGAATCTTGGGGTTTCCAAGACTTTATTGTCCTGTCATCCTTTTCGAGGTTTTCATTGACAAATTGAGGTTTTCTTGGTAAGCTATAAATACTTCTAATTATATGTCCTTAGCTGTACCTAGAATATTTTCCTTGATTCGTTTTTGTTGACCTGTTCATTCATTTTATGTAAACATTTCAAAAATGTTCCTAGAAATTTTATTTCCAATTGTTCAAATTCTTTTGGCCCTATTCATCTTTTTGAAAATGTTTACATTTATTTTTTTCAGTAGAATTGTTTGTACTAGTAGCTTATGCTTTCATGCTCATCCTATAATTCGAATCTTTACAATTTCTGAAAATGTGGCTCGATTCGCTTGAAACTCTCAACGAATACGAAAATGTTCGTAGTTAATGGAACTGCTTTTGCTTCGCATTTAATATTATGTTTTGTCGAAAATGACTTTCGTAATTATTTGGGTTCGAAAAATTCTCGAGTGTGGGAAAAGAAAATAATATTCTGTCATACTTTTGGATTTTTATTTTTAGTTCATTTCTCCTCGAGAAAATATGATATTTTTTTCAGGGGGATTTTCAATATCTCTTTTTTCACAATCAATAACCAAACTCCGGGTATCGATTTGATATATTTTTCCTGAATTTCTTGATGTGAATGAATCAATATGATTTAGTTTCGGGGAAAGCACAGAGAGATCGATTTGTTTTCCAAGGAATGTTGACTTTATTTGTGTGCTCCACATTTCATAGGAAAAAGATGTGTGACAACTGGCAATTTAGGTAATCTTTCGTCAGAAATTATTGATACCATTGTTGCCGGCTATGAGTAGCAGTAGCAGCTGTTAGGGGTAAATAATTACAATCAAGTCACCTTCCAAATCAGTGAAGTATAGTAAACAAACAAAGCTACTTCCATATCCAGAAAATTCTTGTTAAAATTGTGTTTTGGTTGTTGAAAATTCTTTGGAAAAACGTCTTGTGCGACAAACGTCGTTCCCTCTCAAAAATATTATGTACTCAATGCAGTCTATCGTGACTTTCCTTTTTCTTCATCGATACAATTTTATTCCTATTAATCATGTTAACGGACTTGATAGCAAGACAATTGGATACATAACTATTTTGGAACATTTCAAGATAACGTACAATATGCATTGATTAACATCTTTGAATCCCGGGGCTGTTTGTAGGATTTTTGAAACTCTTGGGTTTGCTTTCTTTATCATCATGTATATATCGAGCTTTGTGTATCTTATGTTAAATTAAAAGAAGATTGTCTGTGTATGTCAACCTTTGTAGATACTATTGTTGTTCATCGAAATTGACATGCACTAACCAACACTTCAAAACAAATGAACCGAACCTGTCGAACCTATTCGAAATTATATCAAAGGAGCAGCTACTGGCAACTGGAAACATTTTTCGAATCAAATGTACAGTTCTGAATGTGCAGATACTTTATCAGTTTCATAG
Source organism: Oxycera nigricornis (assembly GCA_963942545.1). Classification (NCBI taxonomy): domain Eukaryota; kingdom Metazoa; phylum Arthropoda; class Insecta; order Diptera; family Stratiomyidae; genus Oxycera; species Oxycera nigricornis. The sequence continues at coordinate 11,219,089 of OZ012663.1, read as the reverse complement.
AAGTCTTGCAAAATGTTCAAATAAAGTTTTTAATGACTGCTGCAAATATCAGATTTATAAACACACACATACATACATGTTGCAGATGTTTTCCAAATTTTCTTATGTTTATAGTCGTTTTATTGCCCGTATTTAAAATTTAGCTGAATTTTGATGTTATACGAACTAAATTCAATTGTAAGATCGTTGTATCCAACAAGCATTGTTTCAAAAAAATCCGCTTAAAGTTTACTGTCTACTGATTTGCAAGATGCATTTTTATTGTTGGTTTGTGCTACTTTTTTTACCTCCAGAAAAGTGTGTTGGATTGCACATGTGAAATTTCGTATGGAATTTATTGTTGATCTGCAAAAAAAATAAATTTACGCATCGTGCAATTCATGTATAGTTTGAAGTGGATCAGTTTTTTATTCTTCGCTCCTTAATATTTTTAACATATATTCAACACACAATATTTACTTATAATAATCAAATTAACTAGCTGCAGCTCCTTGAAGAACGTCTAGTTCCATTTAAATCAGCCAAACTGTAGACAATAGAAGCGTGTCTGCAGCTTGATTTGAATGCTATTCTCGTTTTGCTGCCGGCATGAAAATCAAAAGGGAAGAGAAAACATAATTTTGCTCTGCTTTTCTTCGATGCATGCTGATATATGCATATGTTTTCCTTGGCGTTTTCAATGTAGGGTTCGAATTTCGTGCAAGAATGCTGCAACTGTCCGCACATTGACCCTTGCCCTAAGTAACTTGCATGCAAACAATATCAAAATAATAAACACTTGATGTTTTATAAATATTAAAGTATGTTGGATTTCTGTACAGCCAATGAATTCTAAATTAGATGTAGGTGAGAGACTTGGATTTGTGGATCTTTTGTCGAATATGTTAAATGTGAAAATTATGAATGTTGTTCGTTGGAAATACTTCAATGTTGATTTATTGAGTTTTAAGCATAAAACTTTGTTTTCACAATTTTTTCTAAATTTTTTTCCAAGTTTTCAAAGCAATTCATGCGTTGATAATGACAATAATCTATAATTGGTCATCAAAAATTGTTACATTTACATGATTTATTTTATGGTATGCCACATTGTATGTCATTAGCAATAGTCTATATAAAAATGTACTTATTCGTTGAGCCTTTTAATCATAGTCAAATTTGTCAGAAAATTGCTTTGAATAATTTTGTGAAAAATCTAGGAAATTGACGCAATACTCGTATACAATATACATGCCAAACTTCGAGCAAATCGATGCATACTTGGTTGCTTTTCTAGTTTAAACAATGTAAAATTTACGAAGAGTTGTCCTTATATGTGTTGCACGGAATACCAACAACATTTTACTTTAAACTATGATTTAAACTTTTTGACGGTGAAAACAAGCGTAAACGTCACTGGAAAAGGACTGCGCAATGGGGCAAGTTTTTATTGTTAATTCATATTATGTGGAATGTGGGGAATCATGCATAAATATTACATAGTGCGTCATGAGGAGCGATGTAAAGAGGTAAATTAATATGGAAATGGAGAAGTGAACATTTTCTACAATCAATATAAAACTTGATGAGTTTTATGCAATTTGGAGAATTCATTCGATTTTCGTTCCTCCCATTTTGAAGAATTTAATTCAGCATAAAATTATTTTGAATTGAGTCAAAAATTTTAATGGTATTGGCAAACATCGAATGTAAGTGTAATTGCGAAACAGGCATTATTTCATTGCGATCAAAAGGATTTTCTTATAGGGGACCTAGTCCTTTAGATTTTTTTTATGAAGGTGTGGCTTATCTTTGGTTCAGTTTCAAAGAATCAGTTCTCTAGAGAGGATTGGATTTAGCTTATTTTGAAGATATTCATTACAGCCTCCATTTGTTGTTCATTGTTTGAGGCTAAATTATGGATCGAATCTGAAAAAAAAAATCCCTTCACATCGCTTGATTTGTTTATGTACAAAAAGAAACTGATATACATATAACATAAAAAGTAAAAAAAAAAAACAATAAAAAATAGCAAACCCTTTTAAAAATCAAAAGAAATTGAAGGAAATGATATAAAATTTGTTGAAATTTTGAAGAAAAAAATGTTTTAATTCTTACCTGAATTGGGCGTTCGCCTTCTTTATGATGATCTTCAAGGGAAACATACCACGAAAAACTTATTTTATTTGTAACGCGGCGCATAATTTCTTCGGCACGAAATCAAGACGCCAAATTGAACGTCCGAACATGCATTCCTTTAACTTTAATCGATAACGCGTCCTGAAACAATACAAAATGCTAACTTATTGTATTTTTTTCATTTGCATCACAAACAGATAGAAAACAAAATATAACATTCCCACGTTGTCAGCAAAATACACTGCTTGAATTTATTTAATTCAATTTTTTAAATTTCCCAGAAAAATCTGTTTTCTATCGGCTAAAAACTTTCCCTGCTTGTGCGAATCAGCATCTTGACATTTCGCATAATTCAGTTTTTGAATCGCTCCTTTTTCGGAAGATTGTTTTATGATTTTGAACATTTGAATGTGAATCCAGTACCCAAAAAAAATCCCTAGGAAAAATAGTATGAGCTAGTGCTGGGATTCGAACCTCGTCTACTTTAAGGGGGGGTATGGTATTTTTAGTGTTTTTTTAGCAACAATTTAAGAATTTTTTTCTGAAATATAGTAAAGAACAGTTTCTTTTATAAATGGACATCTTAAAGTACAATATAAAAACAATATTTTCTGAAATTTTGAAGTAAAAATATTGAAAAACAAGCCATGGACAGTGATTTGAAAAAACCGCCGCTAAAAAACCGGTGTTCATCATATCTAATGACTGGATCATCTGTAACCAAAAAACCAAAAAGAATCTGTTAGTTAATTAGTTTCTTCAGGTAGTGACGTTGAGTTTTTTCGTTTATTTTGATTTTTGAATTTTCGGCATAAGTTTAAAGTCAAAAAACGGTAAAAAATAAAAATTTTCTTTCGAAAATTCGATCTTTTACTAAAAATTTTTTATAAAAAAATCTAAAATAAAAAACTCTTCGTCAGTACCTGGTAAAATGACTAAAGAATAAGTGTGCAAAATTTCAAAAGGATCGGTTCAATAGAATTTAAGTTACGTTGAACACCGGCTTGAAAAATGTAAAGTTTCAGAAAACGCGTTTAAAGTTTTTTTTTGTGTTATTTTTCTCTCTACTCACACAGAATCGTCAATACCGGGCCCATATAGTGAAGGAGAATCAGCAAGGATGTCCAGAGCATCTTTCTGCTGCTGGCGGCGCAAAACTCGTGCTTCTTTGGTCTGCTGTGCAGCTTGTTGATCTGCTCTACTGATGCGTTCATTATCTTCTTCCCTCGCCCATTCATGAGAACTTGGACCAACACCTACGCCCAAGTCTTCCAAAAAGGCCAGCAGCGCAAAATTTCCTTCATTGAAAGTGCAGATCCGCATCACAAAAGCAAAACGCATATTTATTTCGTATTGATTAGAATTAATTCTCTCACTGGATGGAATATAACGAGCTTCACAATTTTTGCAGTCAACTTTGATACTAAAACCGAGACCTTCTTTTTTACATGAATGAAAACTAACTTCACTGTCACAATTAGCACACTTTACTAATGTAGAAAGAGTAGAGAAAACAAGCACAAAGTCAATAATCCTCTAGTGTTTATCCAAATCTTCAGATATGTTAGCACTAGTATTTATTTTTATTTTTTTCGACGATGTACTGCATTCAACTTCATTTGCCTTGAGTTTTGGAGGTACCTTTTTTTATTTCTACATAAATACTTTTTAGTAGCTTTTCTGTCATCTCTACTAACTTTTTTTGGCATTTTACAATATAATATGAAAAAAATATGAACTGAATTGATAAAAGTTTACTCCGCACGTGTTTAATTGCTTTGTGAGATATACACAGCTGTCAGTCACATATATAATTATATATAACTACATATACACAGTAAAAGTAAAGAGAACTATAGAGAGCACCCACAGGCCCCTTTTGAGACTTTCTATTAAGGCCGCAAAAGCGATTTGACGCTATGCATGCGATAGGCGCGAAAATACGGTTTGGAGGTACTGATATTAAAAATACCATATCTCCGTTATTTTTGCTCAAATCAATTTTCACACAATACTCCTAAAGGAATAGGGAATCGAATGAAATAAATAAAAAAAATCGAAAAATTTGAAAAAAAAATACCATACCCCCCCTTAAATGGGAACTTGGTACACTTTTTTAAGGCCAGCATGCAGTGGTATTGTGTTTAAGCTACGTTTAAAAAAACAGTTAAATTAGGGCTAACATATGGAGAAATCTCGAGAAAGAAATCATTTTTTCATTATCTTTTATTTGCAATATTTTCATTTCATTATTTCATTTGAATCACTTGTCTAGTTTTGAAAAAATAATGAAGCAGGGCTGAAGGATCTGATAGATTTTAAACAGTACATCGTTTCAAATTTTTAAGCAATATTTTATTTATATTGTTTTTGCTATGAACCTATCACGACTGAACACATCACTGAAGAAGGCTGCAAGTAGTAGCCGAAATATATATTTGAAAATAAAATAAAATTTGGTAAAAGAAAAACTCACGACTTGTATTATTAAACCAATTTACCAAAAAGCTCGAACAGACAACCAGTTTATCTCTAGTTTAACTGTCTATTGACTTGTTTCGCATATAATCCATTGAAGTCAAAGAATCATCATAAGGGATCATCATGACAGATTTTTGTGGCGGGAGTAAGAATGAATGTATATTTATTATTTTCAGTTTATCAAATTTAAAACAAACCGCACCTAAATTCGACCCCAAATCCGTAATCTGTGCTGAGAAAATTCAAATAATCGACTGCGATGTCTTAGTCAGTGAACAAAAGTCTTTTCTCACTGACTCAGAAAAAATCAAGAATGAGATAATGTTCCATTTGAAGTATGTCGCCAGTAGCAGCAGTAGTCAGTCCTTTTTCCAGTTTACCTATGCCTTCTCCGAGAATAGCACAATCACCTGTTCCCTGGAAACGATCAGGGAACTACATGAAAATATCCTGCCTGGGGTGTTGAAATCGGCCAGGAAAGAAATTCGAGACGACTAGACAGAGGGTGCGATGCCTCGAGGGTCGCAATCAAGTATCACATAGTTCTCATACTAATAAAGCACCAGCGGTAGAAAGTATCGCATTCCAAACATTTCCCGTCGCAACAGCTGAAATTGGTCACGAACATTGGTCGCTACGAGGCGAGCTTGTGGCCAACTTTGCATACGCAAGCTGCCTCGAATAGCTGGACTCGCTAATACGTAAATTTGATACGTGGTCGAAGGTAGGGGGAGAGTAAGAGTGTCAATTTTAATTGACTATCAACCATGTAAATTTCAATAAACAGCTGTAATTTCGATTTGTACTCGTAAAGGGTGCAATGTATACGAAAATCGATAGGACTCCCCATTGAACCCAGTTGTATGCCCCGAAAGGGTTCTTTTGTGCTGAAATGTCGTTTAGTTTTCTTTTCGCATGTCTCCTTTCTATAAGGGAAAGTGTTTTGCCTGGAAAACTACGAACAACACTCGCCATGCAGACATTTATGCATTGAAAGTGGGCTCGCATTGTACCTTGCAAGGTAGGCGCTATAATTAGGTGCAGTGAGTGTGGCACGATTACCGTGCTCAACCGGGGGTGCTAAGACAATAGCGGAGACACGCCATAAGTGATTTTAATAATGACCATTCGCTTGACGCCGCCGTCACCGCACCTTCTTTTGTATTTTCATAGCAGTAGAAGAAATGGACGCCATTCCGGACCGAAAAGGGGTCTTAACATTCCATTTCGAATGAAAAGTGTCCATTTGAATGTTTATTGTGTGGCGAGGAAGCCAGGCTGAAAGCATATGCAATGTTGCTGACTGCAAATATGGGGAACGTCTGAAGAATTGGTAGAAACAATAAGAAAGATTAGAATCGAACTTGATCTGACCAGGGGGTGAAAGGGGGCATTTAATATCTTAGCTTACGAGAATCGGAAAAATTACTGCCCATGTTTATTGCACATAGTACGATCGCCATTACCTTCAATGACATTAAATTTAGTGAAGTTGGTCTTGAGATTGGCAAAATTGTCGTGCTGAGTCTTTAATCTGACCGGACATTCCGGTTTTGGGGTCCTTAACTTTGCTGATTGTGGCAAATTAATGTGTATGCCGTGTTTTTGTTGTAACAGAAGCATTACACTGTTGCCGAGTTTCTGTGTTGAATTTAATTTCCATGACGAAATGTTTGTGACTCATGAAAATCTGGTTGCGTTGTGCTGTTGAGAAAAATAAACAGGACCGACTTGGTATCTGAACACCACCTTACTTTCAGGTTTTTAATGCAAAGTCATTCAAATAAAACAAATTTAACCAATTTTTAAAATAAAAAAGACACCGTACTATTCATAACCATTTATTCTAGACACTTTCGTGTTTCGTCTCAATGAACACATTCACCTGATTGAGAATCACACCTGCACATCTTTATCAACTTGTTGAAACTTTTCTTATCATGCCACGAAGGTGTCTTTTGCTTTCGAAAGAATTACGATGTGACGTGCCCGTCTTGAAAGAACTTTGTAGCTACTATAAAGATTACACTGAACACGAAACCCACCCCGTCTATTATTTTCGCCATTTCTCGCGCAAAGATACTTATCTGGTGTTTTTCCAGCTGTCTGAAGGCTTTTCGTCTCGATTTGTCAACAATAGCAATTTTTGAGATATGCGACCGGTGTGTGTGTGTGGATGTCGTTCCACGAAAAATGTCTGTTTTGCAATAAAAATGAAATTAACAGCAATTTGTACGTCATTTTATTTGCCTCATAACTATTCCATGATATGATGAAACTTTATTTTTAATGTTTCGTAGGTGTTGCTTATGATAAAGCTATCTTCGTTAAAACCCCTGATAAAAGATTATTATTTTCAGTAGGGATGAAATGCTAGCAAGGTGCAACCATTTTCACATACAGATGTTCGTAACAATATCTAGACATTCTGATAAGAAAATACATATCGTGATTTGCAATCGAATCTCGGGTAAATAGTATTGTGTATCCTTGCTTGGATGCAGTTGGACTTTAATTTCAGGGTAAGGCGAATATCATACCGCCGTACTTCGTGAAAATCTCAATGATTCATCGTCTTAACAAACAGATAAACGAATAGCAATTAATGATTGTCATTTGAAAAAATTCCATGAAAATCGCTGAATCAGATGTTGAAACTTTTTAGAAAAAAATGTTAAAAGTTGTTTAATATGACTCACTTTTAGTTGACGCGGTGCTAACCGATTGGTTTCAACTAAGGAAAATTCATCGGTAAATTAAGATATGCAACGCTCGTATCAAAATATTGAATCGTTATTTCGTAGAATGTCATTTTATTGTTGCATACGCACTTCAACAGAATCTATTAGATGTGCCTTGAATATGAATCTGGTCGAATAGTTCAAGATTCGGTGAGCTCATTTTCATCGGCTAGACACCTTTGTAATGGCTGTAATTTTTATTAGTGTGAATCTTTGGCAACCTTCCTCATTTCCAGTTTTTTATTCCTATTATGCTTGGACATAACTAAGGAAAGGTTGAAAATTTCGCCATGCTGATCTATCGTTTTCTCACATAAAATTTGGGTCCACCAAGAACGTGTCGTCTTCAGTCCTCATATTTTATATGAAGCTTTATTATAAAATACACTACCATTTTCTTGCAGAATCCCTTTTAAAATAGTTTCGGTTGTTTCCTTCTGGTTACTCTTGGTCAAGCAAAATTGTAGGATTTTACCAAAACTGATACGCCTAAAAACGAACAATAAAACACAGTATTTTCAGAGACTGATAAATAAATTTTAATTGAAATTAAGGGGGGAAGTACCTTTAGACACTTTTTAAAATCGATTTTTTGTAAATTGTTTTAATCGATACATATATATCATGTCGAAGTTTTTTTTTTTTTTTTTTTTTTTTTTTCGTCGTTGGGAGATGGAAATCTTCAAAAGATACCGAGTTGCTCCTGCTTCTCGGCATGTCGGATTTCTACCGACTAAAACCACCTCCGTTTCCTCCAAAAAATCTTTACTCCATAGTTCATTGCTTGCACTGTCCGTGTGCAATTATTTCCTGAAAGCTTGTTCATTTAAATAGTACTTCCCAGACGATGTATATCGGTATAAGGGATAGTACCAGTATCTCAAAAGTTTTATTCAGAGTTCAATATATCTAATTTTGTTTCACATTTGTAGCAGGAAAAAAAATATTAGCGTTCTTAAAAAAAAAAAAAAAGATATATATATATATATATATATATATATATATATATAAAGGAAAAAGGAAAAAATAGAAAAAAGAAAAAAAAAAAAAATTAAATTAAATTAAAATTTAAAAAAAAAAAATTAAAATTAAAAAAAAAAAAAAAAAAAAAAAAAATTGATAATAAAAAAACATTACCGTTCCTAATTATTCAAATTGAATTTTCAGTAAATGTTTACGTAGCATGATTTTAAATGTCATTATGTTACGCGCTTCTTTTATTGTTTGAGGTAGCTTATTGTAAAAATTTGATGCGGTGTTAATCGGATCCATCCTCAGGCGCTCTGTCCTAGCAAATTTTATTAAAATTTCATTTGCGTTTCTCATATTGTAGTCGTTTTTTCTCCCATTTATGTCTAGTTTCGTTGTTTTCATTTGTTCAATGTGTAAATTTTTAAAAATGAATTTTCCTTTTTCCATGTGAATCAGTCCGTCTACATTAAGTTCTTGTGCTGTTTTATATACTTCAGATGTAGCGGTCATCCTTTGCAAGTTATATATGGTTTTGTATGCTTTAGTTAGTAGTCGTGACATGCTCATGAGGTTATTTTTGGTAGTTTGGCTCCAAATTATAATCCCGTATGTAATTCTTGAAATTATGTATGCATTTTTAATTTGTATTTTATTTTTAATTGAGAAATAGCTGAAACGATGGAGCAAACCAACGATAGCTGCTATTTTTTTCCTCATATCATTTATATGCGGTGTCCACGCTAGTTTTTCATCAATTGTAAGTCCAAGGTACTTCATATGTTTAACTCTCTGAAGAGTTTTATTTTCTATTTTTATCAGTGGCTCAATATCAGTTTTATTTTTTTGTTTAAAGATAACGTATTTGGTTTTGTTCGTGTTTAATGTCAATTTGTTCCGTATGAGCCATTGGGAATATTTGTCTAAGTCATTGTTTATCTTTTGTTCTAAGTCAGTTTCATCTTTACCTGAGTAAATCAGTATCGTATCGTCAGCGTACATCACAACTTTTCCTTCGATTCCTGAAGTCACCAAGTTGTTTGTATATAACAGGAAAAGAATCGGTCCTAGTATAGATCCCTGTGGTACGCCAATAGTAATCTGCGCTATTTCACTGTTAACGTTTCCAATTTCAGTCCTTTGAAGTCTTTCTGCCAGGTACGTACGCATAAGTTCTCTTGGCATACCAACAATTCCCAAGTTCTCAAGTTTACTTATCAGTATATCGTGCACTACCGTATCAAACGCCTTTTTTAGATCGATAAAAACTGCAGCAACGTAACTTCCCTGATCCAGTTGTGTATTGATATGTCTCATCACTTCTACAATCGCGTCTGTTGTTCCTTTACCTTCCTGAAACCCAAACTGGTTTCTATCTATAATTCTATTCTGCATTAAGTATTCTTTAATTCGTAAAGCTAATATTTTTTCTATGATTTTACTCAGTGAGTTTAATAATGTTATTGGTCGAAAATTATTTGGGTCAGTTTCCAGCCCTCCTTTAAATATGGGTATTACCTTGGCATTTTTTAGATAGTTCGGAAATTGTCCACTCTTGAAGCTTATATTTATTAGAGTAACCAGTATATCTGCAATATTCTCTTTGATTATTTTGATATCATCAACGCAGATACCATCAGGACCCGGCGCGGTGTGTTTTTTCAGAGAATCAATAACATCAATGACTTCTTTTCTAGATGTTAGCCTTAAGTGAAAAGAGCAGATGGGTGACACGCTTTGGCATGCTGAGTCGTTTTTAGGGAGTTCTGATACAATTTTCTGTCCTATTGATATGAAATGATTGTTTAATATATTTGAGATTTTTACTGGATCTTTGAAATTTTCGCCCATGAAATTTATTTCCTTTATATCCTGGTTTTTAGTAGTGTTTGTGTCTGCCTTTCTAAAAACTTTATCTACTAACTTCCAAAAATTTTGCTGATTGTTAGAACCTTCTTCAAGTTTTCTCGAATAGTAATTTTCCTTTGCATTTTTAATCGTATTGTTGCATTCGTTTTTTATAATTTGATAGTTCTTTTGTTTCAATATATTTGTTGGATCTTTTTTTAGTGCTTTAAAAGCTGTTCGCTTTTTTCTGGAAAAGTGGATTACTTTTCCAGTTATCCATGTGTCATTTCTCGTCCTTATAGGTTTAATTTTTGTGGCTAAAAATTTCGCTTGTAAAATTAGCTCAGCTAACTCCTGGAAGTTAATTGGTTTTCTACTTTCAAAAGTTAATTCTCAAAATTGTAGAAGATTTGCATCCCGGAAGTGCCTGGCGCCGAGTTCTTATTCTCTTGACCACAAACTTTAAACGGCCTTTTCTCGAAACCATGTTTTTTAACATTGCGTAAGTGATAATAAAAAAACTAGTGAATCGATTTTCATCATCTAGCATTCATTTTAAAGAGCATAAAAAACTGTTCTATATAGACTAAAGATTTAAAAAACAAATTATTTTGGGACTATTTTTGACTGGAAGTACAACGAAATTTTTTCAAAAAATGCGTAATTTTTTTTGTTGAGCCTGTTTTGAAGGGTTAATTTTCGAATTTCGCAAATATTTTAGTCTATCTACTCAAGAAACCCTCTCGAGTAAGAAAATGTTTGGATTGTTGATTTCAGATGAAAATTGCAGCCAGCATCGCTTACGCAATTTACGACGTCAGCGACGACATGGCTTTCAAGATCCTTGAAAAATTTGTTAACTTTCAACTTTCACTTTTGTAGAATATGTTTTTTTTCAACCTCAAACATCACCTAAAATAAATATTATACTGATTTAATAAGAACTGTCTTCATTTCCCCACAAATCAGTTTGCAAAAAAGACCTTTTTTCGGCCTCTAAAGGTACTTCCCCCCTTAGGCGAATAACTTCATAAAAGCTGACAACGATGTGTCGGACTTTATTTCATGGAAAACGTTTTGTTTCGTCTCTAAAATTAAGCTGCCGAACAACAATCATGTATTGCAATACAAATCATTGATGTTTTTTAAAATTAGGTATCACTGAGGGGTCATTCAGAAAACAAGTGTCCTGTTTAATGGTTCAGGGTTTGCCTGTAACAGAAACAACTTCGGCCAGTCTTTGGCGTACAATGAATGGTCGCTCAACATCAGCCAGCAATGTCCAATTAGCAGCTGCCATTCGTACAGCATTGGGCTGTGCCACACAGTGCTAGGATTCGAGTCACGTCTACTTTGAATGGGAACCTGGTACACTTTTTTGAAAAATAACAATTAAATAAGGGATAACTTAGAGAGAAATCTATGAAAGATTAGATATTTGTAATACGTAAATCACGAGGCAGTCACCAAAATATTGGTGATGGGTCCCTCAATCTCTCGATCACCATGAATACCCAAAAAAATATGCCATGAGTCAACAACTTCTTTTCAAAACAGGATGAAAATTTCAAAGCGAATGATTTGATTTTTTGCATGGAGCACATAAACTTGCCTCAATAAATCAATAATTATTAGTGAAATATTTAATGAGAGGATTTTTTTCTTCATTTTTTGCCGTCGAATCCACCCTAAACCGACTTCGTGATTTTTTATTTTTTTATAGATGTAATTTTTTTGTTTAAAAAAAAACATTTTTTTTCCAATTTCTATTATTTTTGTGCTTTATTGCCTTACTGGTGAATGGTGTGTGCTTCGAATCTCGGGAAAAAAGTTTGTCGCGAAAGTCAAAAAGGTTTAAGCTAAAGTCACGTAAAACTGCATGGACCAAACAGAACAATGTAGCTATGCCCGGCCCACAGTAGATGTAAGACCTAGTATGCAATCGAGGCCTTCAAACACGAAATTTCCTTCCAAGAAATGGCGCCATGTGAATGCAAAAATAAACGTTTGCCAAGCACTGCCAGATTTACAGAGGATAAAGCACCTTCGCGGACTTCATCTTCCACGAGACATTTTTTCAGTCATTTTGGATTTTTCTAAATCAATTTGTCAAAAGCAAATGAAATTTGTGTCAGCAAAGACGTTCTACCAATGTAATTCAATGAACCGAAGTTTCTGGGTTTTTTTCACGCGTAACATGTAAGGTGCATATATAAGGTCTGGCAGTGCCCCGACCAGTAACTAGCTGCCATTTTGTCATAAATGACAAGAAACATATGATAAATGAAGGAAATCATATGACGTTGTTCCGTAGAACCGTGGGCCGTACTTGATAGTGTGCCTTTATATGAACAATTGTATACTGATTCTTACCTATACTGTGGCTCGGCCTCTCATAGGTGAGATGACCGTATCTATCCTTTTCATATATAGGTTATTTCGTTAGAAACGAAGAACGCAAAATAGGATCAAATTTAAGAAGGAAAACCGAAAACTGACCCCATATTCACTCACATGATGCAAAGTACGATTAATTTTTAGATTTTAGTCCGACTCCTGAATTCTTTCTACCAATTCCTTTCTTCATTGTATCTATGTACCTATGTTGTGCGACCTGAGAAATTACACTTTTTCTAGCACATAGTCGCTGCATAGTATGAATATTATCTACTTAATAAAACATGAATAGGAGAGTATATATCGATTAGATGACTTGTAAGAAATGCAACTAAGCCTAGGACCATATGCGGTGCCGGGACCCTTTTATTGTACACTTATCCTCAATGTGTTTATTTATTGAGTGAGGTGGCGTTACCCGTGCCAGATTGAAATATCATGGTTAAAAGATGCTCATACGAGTACCATGCGAAACACATACTTTTCTTCTACTCCAGTTGATATTGATAACGGCCTTGCCATGCAAGCTAAAGTGTTTCGATCGGTTTTCTCCCGCTGGGTTATCATTCGTGTATGGCGCTATTATTACACGCTTCACATCTCACATCCATTTTTCTTGGTATTTTTCTCGACGTATTCAACTTTTTCTTGGCCCCCACCACACATTCCATTCCGCATCATTCTGTTTGCCGTTATTACCGAATGGGTCTATCGGCGGCTACTGCTGCTGGTGCTGCTACGCTACAGATTGCAGATTGAGTTAGCATTGACCTTTTGGCTAGATGGCGAGCGATATTGGGGCAACCGAAACTGAATCAGCTTTCTAAGAAAAAGACTATTTTCTCCGAGTACCAATTTTGGCAATGAAAGATATGTGTTTGGCGCTGCACAACCTTTGTCTGAAACCCAAGAACCACAAGAGTTAGCAGGCGACAGTGTTATGAGATGGGAGGAAGTCTTCGTGAATTGTTCTACTATTGATTTGTCTGAGTGCCACCACAACAGAAATTTCGTTTGGGCCATATATTATTGTCGAGACAGCAAACAGTTGGGGAGAATTGGACAAGATGAAGAGATAAAAGTAATCTTGGAGCGGTTTAAACCGATAATTGAATTGGTTGAATTGTCTGCCCCCGTATTTATTGGTGTAGACAGACTGTCGCCTGACGTATGTATGTACATACGTGTTACTAGAATTCAATTCTAATCAAGAGTTAATCACTTTACAGCTTGACTTCTATTGCGTGATAAATTTAAACACTTTCCGCAATTTATCGTGCATGGAATCAGTCGAGAAAAGTTTGTGCTCTGAACAATGCAAATAACGAACAAAGAAGTTGATTCATAAATGTTGATTTTTTTACTTTGAGAATTTTGTAAGCTTTTTATAGTTAATTAAAGCGTAAATATTATATGTGTTGCAAACTGCAATTTGAGTTATTGGCTTTATACATTTCAAAAAATCGATTATATTTATATTACTTTATTATTTATTTCCTACTTCGATAGTAAATATTCTCATAAATATCGCGTTAAAATTTTAGAAAGACCCAGAAATTATTAATTTAGTTATGCTCGATTTGTATGTGTATATATACTCGTAGACACACGCGGCCCTGTAAGGCTGCGCCCCTCTGTGTAGTGTTTAGCTCTATCTATATGTATATACAAACAGATGTTCAAGTGACACATGACAAGTATATTAACTATAATATTGAGTCTAAAAAGAAACTGATGACCTCATAACTTTGCCCAACCGATATTTTGAACATTGGTAACGTTTTGAATTTTGGAAGAAAATCGTCTCTCTCAAAAGTTTAAATGCATTTTTCTCAAAATCATTTTTTTTTTCATGCCGTGACAGTTATTTCTCCGAAACTATAGAACTGATCCTTCTGAAATTTTAACCATTTATTGAGCACATATATGGTTGTGAACCACGGACGTTTCAAAATATTTCTTTTTTCTTTTTTTAACCCAAAAATCACAGAAAAAACTCTTATTTCGAAAAGTCCGCCATTTTGTTATTATTGTATATAACTTTATAATTTTGGTTCAGACGATAGCCACTGGCTTACTAAATAAAAACTTTTTTGTATTTATTGCTTCAGACCATTTCTCGCTTCAGGACCAATGTCACCGATATATGCATTTATTATATAGCTAGGAGAATGCCGCCATTTTGTGTAAAATAATGATAATAGTTCAATAACATCATTTTTTTGGTACGTTTTGACGGCGTATTTATTGAATCCAAAACGAATTACATTGATATCTACTCCACGGGCCTTAAAATTCTTAAAAATAGGGCAGTTTTTTGGTTGTATAAAGCCTATAACCCCCTTAATGAAGCCATAGAAATTTACAATTCTTGTTTAGATCTTACATTAATTCTCAATCGATTTATTGCGCGTAACTGGCCACAAGACAATATTCTATGGCGTATAAAACTTTTGTACATCAACAAGCAACTATTGGAATTAAAGAAGAAAAAATCTTTTAATTTATTTTTTCATTTTTATTTACAAAATGGCAAAAAAATCCGAATGGCATGTGGGAGTATAATTGATTGGCTATAGCCCGCAGCAGAATTAAACATTTTGGACGAACAATACAAAATGGTGGATTTTTTCAATTTTTGTCCCCTCTTTTACAATTAAATTGTTTAATAAAATCGATTAAAATTTATGAAAAATTCTGAATCTGGCAGTGGCTGAAACTACACATGTGCTGAATACTCAGTAAAAATTTCAGCCCGTTCGGCAACATAAATTTTTCGAAATCGTGTCAACCAGGTCAAAAAACGTTTCGCGAAAAACGCATTTAAAGTTTAAGCACCTGCTGAGTGCGCTCACTCACGCTCTATTGTATCGCTGTATATATAAATTTCTTAGCTTTGCCGACCAAAATAAAAGTTTGTACACTAATTCTGCGTATGAGTGGTACCTAAAAATCATGTTATTAGAATATATTTTTTTTTTAAATTGACCCAGACTTCCTCCTTAAGCAATTTCTGTCGAATTAAATACTGCCGCTTAGTTGCGCATAATGATGTACAAGTATCCGTTGAGAAAACTGTGGTCGCTTTCTACTGTTTATCTATTATTTTCAAAACAATGCCTGTTTCAGTGGAAACCAACTGATAATCACAGCTTTCTCAGACTGAAATACTCGCTTTCAGAATGATAAGAAATAATTTTGTAAGAAATCTTTATGAGATATCTTTCACTCACTTGCAAAGATGCTTTTGATTTCCGCCCATGTTGTATCGGATTTTCTAACTTTCGATTTCTTCCCTTTGCAATTTCAAGCAATTAATTTTAATGCTTTTTTTTAAAAAAAACAGCACCAATTAAACATGCTGCGTTGCGATCAGAATATCTAATGAATAAATTACAAAAGTTTTCTCAAGGGATTTAATTGAAGCTGTTTTATACTTATGTACAATCAAAACACGGCTTGATATTAAATCATATGAAAGTATTTTAATTTCATGTATCGTAGATGTGGAAAATCAAAAATAATCGACAAATATATTTTACTTTTACTTTAATCTTTTACAATTACACATATGTATATTGCTGGCGAACATTCTGACGAATTTTGCAATTGATCAGCTCGAAAAGGTCAAACATTCATTGCTGGATGAATCTTACTTTTAACCAGTTTCAGTTGATGGGAAATTTTCCATACTGATTGATCACTCTCAGTGAAGCTATTATTCGGTAAAGTGCATATGTGTGTGTTAAAGGTTTTCGTATTGTTTGCAACGTTTGCATAGCATGTATTTATGTATTTCGTTCACTCAGCGATGACCTCCATCATGGCTAGCTTGAATTCAAATTTTCGAGGCTTGAAATTGTAACAAAAGTGAATGTTGCAGGCAGCAAAATTCACGTTGCAAATTTATGCATATAATTTGCAGGTCAACGTCTATCGAATTCACCTTTCAGAAAACAATTGCTTCCACTCTTTCGGTGCACATACGAAAAGTGTTCATGCTTCTAAATACTTGATTCGATTCGAATTTCATATGTGCCACAACATTCGCGAATACAAAAAGCGTATATCTTTTACAGAATCGCTCCGAAGTATCTGTAAGCGTTGACTACAGATTGATTCCAACTTCAAGATATATCTCTGATCATAGTCGTAGATTTTCTTAGTGGCGAAACACAATTTTTTTGCATAGCCACTGGGTCAATGTGTACCTTTCCGGTAAAACTAGTTTTGTGGTATGCATTCTTGCGCGAGTTATTCTTTTGATCGTGCCCGATACCACTCTATACAATGGACACTAGTATCATCGAAACGTGTTGGCTTACGAGAAATTCCAAATATCTTTCGTGGACTGGCTTTATTGTAAATATGTCACACGTCTTCGAGGTCTTTGGATTGCGTGAGATATATGAATGTGTAACGAATTGGATTGTTACATTTGATTTTCAAAAAGAACACTTGATACCCGATAGCCCAGATACTTTATAGAATTTTGGTGAATACATCAATTGATTTCAATCATTGATGAATTCACACACATATGCTGGCATATGTGAAAATCAAAATAGAAATCTTGAGAAGTCAATTAAATGCACATTAACGTTTTCGTTAGACTATCAAGTAGCGAACGTACGAACGAACGAACGAACGATTTGATCTAGTAGAAAAATCTTCAGATATTTTCTTGATATGTATTTTGATCAGACTTCAGATCGATTTGATTCGATTTCCATGTGAAAGCAACATGGGGTGATTAGAACGAGTGGGAAAAAAATCGGAAAGAGAAAATTATTGATTGCGTACGTTTAAAGAGTCATTGTTAGAACGTCTTTACCGCAAAGCCACGAGAAAACGGTGGATTCTTGTTGATAGTATTCTTTGTTATTCTAGATGTTGCTACGTAATGCTGTTTACCGTAGAGCGCATTTTTTGATCATATTATTGGAATTTGATTCAGATTAACTGTAAATCTATGTGGAATGTTAAATTAATGTTTTCAAATCGATCAAGTTTCAGTTATTTACATCTACATCGTAATTATAGTAGTAAATTATAGAAAACAAACGCATAATACATCAATTATGTCGTTCTAGTGAAAATATGTCTGTTTTTAAGTAAAAAAAAGATATGATTAATTCTGAATTTTCTCCCATGTTTAGCGCTTCGAACGATTGCTTGATATTTTTATTATTCTTTTCCATTAAAACGCTATAGTTTTTAATTTTTTTCCATATATATATATTTCGGGAGTAAGTTGCTCCCTTCTTCAGTGAGTTTTCTTAGAAAATAATCACCACTGAAGAAGGGAGCAACTTACTTACTTATATATATTTCTACCACTGAAGAAGGGAGCAACTTACTTATATATATTTCGGGAGTAAGTTGCTCCCTTCACTGAGCAACTTACTCCCGAAATATATATATGGAAAAAAAATTAAAAACTATAGCGTTTTAATGGAAAAGAATAATAAAAATATCAAGCAATATGATTAATGTCCTGTAAACAGTTTACATGCGAAAAGGTCCAAAACATACTGAAACATGTCCACTTTCCTAAGTTTTTACTAGTCTGAACGGATAATCATTTATAACCTTTCAATCTTTTCGGATTGTGTAAAACACCTCAATATTGTTTGTAGTTTATTGACTTCCTTCAAATAATTCTATAAGGAAAAATACTCCTTGTTGGCTTAAACATTATTCCTCAGTTATTAAAAAATCAATTCTTACAGATTTATTGCGATCTATTATGGTCCTCTTCATGTAATGCTTTATAAACCAAACGATCATAAAAACTACAAAGATTAACGACATTTTATTTGTGCTTTGTTTCAAATTTCATTTGCATAAAATATTGATAAAAGTCATTATATTATTAATGTTTTCAAATTGCAAAACTATCGACAATGAAACCAATTTGATCTTCATAGGTAACAGATCTTAATCGGTTAAATTTTTCACGATAACCGGGAGACAAAAAGTGTTTTAAGGGGGCATCTCTAGTCTAGATTTTTCCAAAAAATAGATTTTCCAAAAACTCTGGTTTTGCGTTCAGTATACATTCAGAAACAGAGTACAATAGGAATTATGTATGGAGCTGGCATCGCTCATTGAGTGTAAGATGCTTTTTTCTTACTTTTTTTTACACAGTTTTTAAAAAAATTATTTTAAACACGTTTTTCTCAAAACAACGTTTTTTGACCTGGTTGACACGATTTTACAAAAACTATTTAACCGATCGAGCTGAAACTTTGAGGGGTTATTCATCACATATATGGTTATAGCCCGTAGTAGAATTATGAATATCCGTTGTCATTTAACCACCTTTTGAAACAACGTAACCTCAAAAAAATAGGTCGAAAACTCGAAAAGTCCGCCATTTCGTTATTTTTCACTTGAAGTTGTTGATTTTGGTACAGGCTATAGCGACTTGCTTATACCTAAATATGCATTTTGAATTTTCGATTTCAGAAGTTCCTGAGTTGAGAAATCGTGTCAACCAGGAAAAAAGCAGGCTTTGTTGTGGCAGCCATAGCTGGGCCATTTTGGATTATAAAAATTCAAAAAAATAAAAAAAATACACTTTAATATGTATTTTTGCATTTGTGAAAAAATGTAGTTTAATAATAAAATTTACTGTAAAAAATTATTGAAAATATGTGCAAAAGACTAGAGATGCCCCCTTAAGTATAAAATAAATACGTATGAAAAGTGTGACCTTTTTTTTTACAAAAAATTTGGGGCAAATAATAGATTGATTTTATTATGCAAATTTGTGGTTTAATCGGTACCAATTTTTTTTATTCGAGTAAACGTGTGATTGAATATTAATAAACATGAATTCTAAATATTGGTGATCTAAAGAATATACTGAGCTTATGTGTATGCATAAATAAATAATTATAAAATTAACGACCAAACCGACGTAATTTTATCATCTAACATTGCCTTCTTCATAATGCATCCTTGGAGACGATGCGGAACATTCTGAAAGAAAACAAATCGGATAAAAGAGCCAGGAAAACAATTAAAGCGAGAGAGCTGACAAATGTAGGATCAGTATTGTCCTATACGTCCGGATAATCCTACTTTGTGATAAAATGCATAGGAGTAAAAGAATAGCGCGCCGTTATCGATTTAATTTCTTAACCGGAACGGATCGGGTCGGGTCGGGTCAGAAAGCAATCAAAACGTGCACCTCTGCGCTTAGACCTCTTTCTGGAAAGCTGTCGAAGAAGTTTTAGGAAGTGTAGGTTACTATATATAACGTACATATCTTTTCAAGTAACCAATATGTTGTATGAAATCACCTTATGACTCCTGCGCAATAAATGCGGTCTGTTACGACCCAATTTCAAAATACAAATTGCTAACATTGTTTGAGTTCGATCCTTAACCTGAAATTAATTTCGCTTTACTACTGCCAATAAAAATGTCGAGTTTAAATCGGAAAAGAAAAAAACGCTACAAGTTGATTTGATCGTTACGCCAGAATAGACATTGAAAACATGCAAACTAGTCCATGAAAGTTGGCTTCTAGCCGATTTGCTCGGTATTTCCGCGAAGCCGGCGTTTTATTAATATTTCCACTAATCCAAAAGTGCATCCATCAGTAGACGCACTAAGCACTAAATCCGTGGCAAGCAGCGGATAATAGATACGTGGTAAATATGAAGGTGAACAAGAAACCGCTTTCGACGACACTTTCGAAATTTCTATGGTTGCACTGGTCTGAACTTGCCGCTCGTTTGAGGTCAAATTGACGTGTCATGTTTGCAAAACCGAAATTGGGCCGGCACAAATCCAGCTTCTCAATTAGTTGGCCCAGGATGAGTGGACAGCAGGTTCCTGTCCCGGGAATTTCGTGAACCAGGGCGGCGTGTGTGCGTGAACAATTTGAGTGGTTTTATTCGCGATTCATTATTAATAAATCTAGACTTCTCGGCATTGTTGTTGAATCGCTTGAAAATTGTCGATTGTCGCTCTGAACAGGCTTTTGATGCTGCTGTTTGCGCTGAAAGAACAAATCGAGACTTTTTGGTGGTTGATGGCTGCACTTTTGCGTGTGGGAACTCCACCTCATGTCGGGTCTCATATGAGTCAGACGAGTATGTGATAGGGTACTTGACAACGAGTCTGGGGCCCGGGACAATAGAGAGACTAATGATTTTTCGTATTGATTTAACCAATAGAATATTTGAATCCCTGCAGTTTAGTATACGATTTTGGATTTCTGGATGTGACTGCATCTTGAAGAGTCACACATAACCGGTGCATGCGTGCGGAAATCATACTATGAAGTGTAGACTCACAATGTTAATGAGTTTACCTAAGGCTGGTTGAAGTAAACTTGAAACTATTTACTATGACAACATCGCGTCACGCAGAACCGATTTATCCGTGATAATTATCATAATCTTGTCAAGTGATGGGCTTTGTTGAAAGAGACATTAACACTCTTGGTATTGAATGTATGGTTTCAAGGATATTAAATAATTATGTTGCTTGTTTGAAAATGTAATGCTCGCATACTCTCATCATAGTTTTTCTAAAAGATTTTAATTGAATGATCTTTTTGGAATTTCTTCGATATTTGCTTGAGAAAATTTTGTCAGTTTAGATTTGTTAGAATTTTGAGAAACAATCACCCAAAAATTCAACTGCTGCCACAACATCATCATCAATATCGCACCAACCAAAATTGAGCCTTGACTTGATAAATACCTTGCCTCCAGCTGTCTCGCCTTGCCCAAGTTATGTATCTTGAAAGCAATTTTTTTGTGTCTGCTGAGTTGACCTTTGAAGGGGTTACATAGGTTTTGTATTTTCAAGTGATCGATCGTATTTTTTTATTCCATATGAAAGTATAGTACTTCACGAGTATTCACACCAAATTTGAAGTAAATTCGAGCAATATTACCGGAGTTATAGGGATTTGAATACCGTGTGGTCGGTACGTGCACTCTGCCTAGCGTATTATACGCATGCACCGCGATTCTACCGCGTAAAATCAGCTCCTTTCTTTTTCATCAAACATCACAACATCAAAAAGATGCTCTGAACATCGCGAATGAGGGATTTACGTCGCTAAAAAATAGCTTTAATTCATTAAATCGCAATTAAAAAAAACTTTAAACGCGTTTTTCTCGAAACTTTGTTTTCTGTGCGGTAGGCACGATTTCTCGAAAACGAATCGACCGATTTTGCTGAAACTTTGCACAGTTTCTCTTTATAGTGTTGACTCGTGCTTGAACGAAGGGATTTTCATTCGGTTGACTCGTTTTTGTTTTATACGAAAAAAATATTTTAAAAACTATGAGAATCGGAAAAATGCTAAAAAAAATGCGACGAAAATTCATTCAAACCCATTTCAAAACTTTAAATTTCATTTGTTTTTCAATTCCTTCGTTCAAGTACGAGCCAAGAGCATAAACTATAAGGAAATTTTTGATTTGAGATGAACCTGCACCAAAATATTCTGCCTACCGCAAAAAAAAGTTGGACGAGGAAAACTGCAGGAAAATTGACAATTTTCAATATTAAGGCTGAAAATTTTGTGTGTAAACTTTAAATAAAATAGATTTTTGGTTTTTAAAATACAATTTTTTGAAAAAGTTGTCTTTTTCCCCTTCAAGACCTATGTAACCCCTTAATTCTTGGTGAATTATCCAGTGGGTGACTGCCAAATGGTCGGCTTTTTTAAGAAGCGAATTCGACAAAAAATGTTGTTTATATATTTATTAATATTGAGCCTACACAGTCCGCGAATAACTGGAAAAATATACAGCTTTTCTGCTGTGTATGTTTCCCCCTCGGGCATACATAGTGAAAAACTTCTCTCATTTAAAACGTGAAGTTAAATTAACGCCATACGAAATTATTTTTACTTCGGAGATACATCGAACCAAATACGCCCGAATGCGTTCTTTCGTTATATATAATTATAGTGCCGAATAAAAAGCAAACGATGTAGAGAATAAACTTCAGTTACTGAGAATTTTAACTTCTTTGGTTCTGTTCGAAGAAACAGCGTATTTCAAAAGTTGTTTGGTTAAAATAAACCTTGTGTGCTAAAGGTTATTTATTTTGCAAATATTTTCATTCATCAATTTTACAAAAACAACCTTTCTGCCGTCCAAAAAATACTTGAATTTATGTAATTTTTACTATAAAACTGATTCTCATTTCGATTTTCACTTTAAAATTGACTTCTCTCAGTTTAAATTAACTTCTGTACAAAAAACTAGATAAATTATAGATAAGCAATTTATTTCTTTTCAAAATATTGACGCTTTGTAATGTCGAACTTCACTGGAAGTTTTTTTTTATTTTCCTAGAACTTCAATTTAACGCCTTGTTCCTTGGTCTCTTCTCCTAAATAAGATCCTATCACCGATTTTGCCAATAGTCCTGCTTCCTGCAACGTAGAAAGAGCATTTCAAAGTGTCCGATTTTCGGAGACAATAGATGTCCTACTACAAAAACGAAAGAACATTGACGTCATGATTGTGTCGATATTATTTCAATGTGTTGTGACAGCTCTGATGGTTTCTTCTTGCTAAAGTTATATCAATACAAGGCACACTCAGGTCTACGTTTTATCTTGATAATGGCTTTGATATTGAATAACATTGTATAACACAAATGAATATTGCCTCCTTGAATGATTTCCTTCAAAATAGTCTGGTCATCGTCGGATGTCGGATGTGATAAGTAGAAATCAAGTAAATTTTTTTTGTTGGACCATGTTTGCACTTAGCCGGCAGACAGGCGGTCGTCAGTTAATATAAAGAGCAATATTTTCAAATAATTTTTTTTAGATAACCTTTTATCTACAGTAAATAATAAGTTGAATTTAGTATCAGCTAAAAGGTTGCTTGGATAATGACAATAAAAAAGAATCGCAAAACAGGACCAATGATTATTACTTTATCAAAACTGAGAGAATTGCGAAATAATAGCTAATCTTATAGATGGGCACATTGAATACTTCATTCTAGCTCCGATCGATAAATTTCTCTAGTTTCTATTCATCGGCTCGAATTGAAGCTACGTTTAATTGATTTTTCTTATGCACATATCACATATAAACATAAATCTAATCAATTTTACCTTTTTTATTCTTCTTTCAGGTAAGTTCAATGATGTCGGATGGTTTAATGGAAATGAAAGATGAATCTGCGTTAATGATGTAACATTCCAAATGAGTTCGCTTACATGGAAAACTTCGTCTAAGATAGTTAGTAGGTATCAATGAACGGAGCAACATTCTGTAAGAGTTATTTATTGATTTTCAATTGAAAAATTGAATAAAATGAACGGTTTTCATCTGCATTTGCTTCCATATTGATATTAAAGATGTTAATTGATTTTAGCCGTACGTTAACCTTGCCAGGCTGACTATTGTATTTCGGTTTGTTGATCTTAATTCCGGTGCACATTTTTGGGGGATTAAATGGGTAAATATCCGTAAAGGCTTTCATTTTGATGTGATGAGAGGGCATCGAAAAATTTACCTGCTTTCAGATTTTTTATAAATTTCATTGAATATTTTTCTTCAAATCGAAGTTTAGAACTGAATGAGTTTTCGTATCAACATTATTACTTTGTATACCATCATTATTATTTTCGAAGTTAACGAAAACATTTTCCCACTAATGTTCTTAATTTCCTAATCTACTAAAAAGCAATTCTTACGTGTTTCAAGTTAAGATAAGTGTAAATTACCTCCTGCTTCAATTCCACTTGGCCTGAAGTGTCAAGAGACTGTCGCGCGAAATGAATGATATGTGAAATTGACTTCCCCCAATACTTGAATCTCGTTGATTGCACAACCCGCTTTTTAAGTGAAGTCGCGCATCTAAGCGCAAAATAAGTATCTAGCAAAGAGTGAAGATTATCCAAGAGCTCTGTCCGGTCCCTATTCAAATAATCGCATCGTCGCCTAACCGCAACTTCAACGTACTTACTTCTATGTATCTTAAATAACAGCCATCAGTCCAGCTTTCATTTGAACTGTTATACATACATATGTATATTCTCAAAGATGTATTGTGAGTGTGTGAGCGGGATTATAAAACACCCAAGCATTGTTTGCTAATTACTCTCGCAAGAATTCAAATTAAGTTAGTTTTCGTAGCGCGAATGGTCAATGCTCTTGAATCGGATGGCGACATGAAAAAGAAATTGTAATGGAGAAAAGTAATGCATTTTACTCACTTCGTATGACATGCCGATATCTTTTGAGGGAAAATCGAAAAACATACATATTTATTCTATATTTAATAAAAAAAGATTCATAATTTTGTTTCCCAATCACATTAAGGTTATACTGTATACATTTAAGATTTTCAAATAAAAATCCAATATGTTTTTTGATTAAGGTCGCAGCAATAAAAAACACATCAATATTTCCGTTGTCAAATCGAAAATATACGTTCGCTGCCCACTCCTTGCTCAAAATCATCATTTTAGCCATGATGATGAATGACAGCAATTTTCAAAACACATATTGTATATGCGATTTGCTTGTAGAAGCGTATGAATGACCCATGTGAATTTGGTCCTCCCGCCACAGATGATGTAAAGACGCTCCAAACGTTTAAAAAGACAGCAATTAATAAATTCGAGATGAACGATTACTTCGTCTTATCTTACTGGGAATGTATCAAGTTTTATGAGTTCATTGGTTTTTGTTAACATCATTCAGAGATTTCTTGAAGAGATGCCAACCACTTGGTTGGTTGGTTGTAGTGGCAGCCCCCTTTTATCCAAAGGTAGCTCACTTAGGCCACGAGAGGCCCATTGTGATACCACAGAATATAAGGACGGCACTAGAACCTGCGGGATGACGAGAACCATCCAGATTCTCGAATAAAGCCGGCTATGCAGCCAATGTCCAAATCGGCTGCTTCCGTGAGGTTGTCTAGGAAGGGTGTGCCCAAGGTTTGCATGCGCTTCCTGGACAGCGCCGGACATTCACACAGAAAGTGTTTAATGGTTTCTTCCTCTTCCTCTGATCTGCAACTTCGGCAGAAATCATTGAAAGGGACACCCAGTCTTTCTGCGTGTCTGCCGATCAAACAGTGTCCCGTTAGTACGGAAACGACGGAACTCAGGGTTTCGCGGCTTATGTTGAGGAGCCGCTTGGTGCGTTTGGAGCACAGTGCGTGCCAAGTTTGCCTGGTTGTGCTACAGGTTTCTTCGAGCAGCCAGGCCCTATTCGCAGCCTCCACGTAGTGCTGCTTAAATCCTAGCTTTATGGAAACTAGAGGTTGGCCGACTTCGGGGTTAAGTGTATATTCCTGAAGCTCGGTGCCAGCTCTCGCTAAGGCATCTGCTTCGCAGTTTCCAGGTATATCACTATGCCCCGGTACCCAACAAAGAATCACTTCACAGTGAAGCGACAACACGTTCAGTTGTGAGCGGCATTCCATCGCAATTTTAGATGAAGTATACACGCTGGATAATGATTGGATGGCAGCTTGACTGTCAGAAAAGATGTTTAAATTTCTTGTGGAAATTTTCTGACTTCTCAGCCAGTCAACTGCCTTATAAATCGCAATGACCTCTGCCTGAAAGACGCTGCAGTGGTCTGGTAATCGGAAGGATAGTTTCAGGCCTAGCTGTTCTGAGAACACGCCACAGCCAACTCTTCCCTCCATTTTTGATCCATCGGTGTAGATGTCGACCGATTCCTGTATCCCATCTCTTTCTGTGGTCCAGTCCTCTCTATTCGGGATGACTGTCCTGAAACCATGGTGAAAACAGGGAATCGGAGATGCAAGGTCCACTTTCCCTGACGTTGGCCCATCCCTCCGTAGTATTGTGGAGTGACCAAAGTTATCCTCATGCCATAGTCGCAGAGCTTTTAATCGAACAGCAGTGCACTTGGCCTGCTGTCTCGTAAGTAGCTCTGTCGGAAGCCAATTTAATAGCATAAATAATGCCTTTGTCGGGGTAGTCCGTAGAGCCCCGGTGATTGCAATAGCCGCACTCCTTCTGACCTTGTTCAGCAGGTTTACATTTGATGCTTTCGCCATAGCAGGCCACCAAATAACTGCACCATACAGAAGGATTGGTTCCACTATCGCCGTATAGAGCCATGATACAATTTTGGGTTTTAATCCCCACCTTTTCCCAATAGCTCGTTTGCAGCAGTAGATTGCGCATGCAACCTTGCGTGCTCTTTCTGCTGTGTTCGCTTTCCATGCGAGTTTAGAGTCCAGAATTAGACCTAAATATTTGACCTGATGAGATGGGTTGAGACTTATATCCTCAAGCTTAGGTGGGACAAATCGTGGAATTTTATACCTTCTTGTGAAGAGCATAAATTCCGTCTTTTGCGGGTTGATCTTTAGACCACACTCTTTGCTCCATTTGGTAAGAATACCTAGGGCAAAGTTTAGTCTTTCCGATAGGGTGTTAACAAATTTTCCCGATATTGCTATTGCAACATCGTCGGCATAAGCTACGACTTTGCAGCCAGTCGCTTCTATTTTTGACAGGAGTTCATCCACCACTAGGTTCCATAGAAGGGGTGATAGCACCCCACCTTGTGGTGTGCCTCTGCAAACCCTCCTTCGTAAGGTACTGTTTCCTAGCGTGGAGTTGATGTTCCTGCTGCTAAGCAGTTGACCGATGAACCCTATCAGGTTGTCATCGGCATTGCTTTCCCCGAGTGCTTTGCCAATAGCCTTATGGCTGATATTGTTGAAAGCCCCTTCGATGTCTATAAAAACTGCTTGCGTGTATTCCTTAACGCTTAGCGATTTTTCGATATAGCTGGTGAGCGAGTGAAGAGCTGTTTCAACCGATCTCCCTTTTGTGTATGCGTGCTGCGCATTAGAGAGTGGTTTCAGAATAGCTCTCAGATGGATCTCTATCAGTCGCTCCAGAGTTTTTAGCAGAAAGGAGGTGAGACTGATAGGTCTGTAATCCTTAGGTGAGGAGTGGGATGTTTTACCCGCTTTAGGTATGAAAACTATTTTTGCTTCTCTCCACTGCTGTGGAATGTAAGCCGTCCGTACACATGCTTTGAAAATGGCGTTCAGCCATGGCAGTGCTATATTGATACCCTGCTGGATCTCAATAGGTGAGATGTTATCCATGCCAGGGGATTTAAAGGGTTGAAATGAGCTGATTGCCCAGCGTAGGAGCCTGCCATTTACAGGCACAGTAGTTGGCATGCAATCCGAGAGCGTGTGTGGATCCGCTTTGTCAGCCACATCATCACTGCCCGGGAAGTGCGTATCCACGAGAACAGACAAAGTCTCGGAGCTGGATTTCGTCCAGACTCCATTTGCGTCCTTAACGGACCCTAGAAATGAGGGGGAGCTCGTCATGACTTTTCGCAGGCGACTGACATCTTTGGAGTGTTCTATTTCTGCACAGAAGCTTCTCCAAGAGGTGCGTTTAGCCTTTCTGATAGAGGATTTGAACTCCTTCAGTTTTGTTTTATAAGAAGACCAGTCATTAGTTTCTTTAGCTCGGTTGAAGGACTTCCTACATTCCTTCCGCAGCTCCGCAATGTCACTATTCCACCATGGGGGCTTGTACTTCCCTCTAGGTTTCGTTGGACTACATGCAGACCTTGCTGCGTCATTGAAGGCCAATGTAAGGGTCCCAACGGCTTTCTCAAGACCGGGTGTGTCTGCAATCTCTGGAGGTCCGCCTTCTAGCGCGGACTCAAATACCGATTGGTATTTGACCCAATCCATCCTCCTTTTGTTAATGAAGGTTGGATTTGTCGGAGGGTCAGATGCCAGATCGAACTTTATGTATAGGTGATCGGAGAACGAGCACTCTTGTGATACGTGCCATCCCTTGATAGCTTGGTTCAAGTGCTCGTTCGTCAGAGTGATATCCAGAACCTCTCTACGGCTTGCCGTAATGAAGGTAGGATCCTCACCTTTGTTAGCTAGGGCTAAGTCATGCAATAAAATGTATTCAAATAGTGACTCACCCCGTTTATTCGTGTCGGTGCTACCCCAGATGCGATGATGAGCATTGGCGTCCACTCCGACTATTAAAGGGATGCCTCTTGCAGTGGCTTCCCTTGTAATCCTCTGCAGGCTAGTTGGAGGTGGCAGAACATCATGCGCCATGTAGCAGGAGACAGCCCAAAGGGGTTTGGACTGTCTTTCTACTGCTATCGCAACGGTGTCCTGGTCACTGAAATTATACAAGGTTAAAAACTTCAAGCCTTCCTTTACAATTATGCAAGCTCTCGGTTTACCTGCTGTGTTGAAGGATACTGTGTTATATCCTTTCAAGTTGAGCCCGCAAACCCGGTTTCCAACAACCCAAGGTTCCTGGGCCAGTATTAGCTCCTCTCCTTTTTGGGCCAGGTGGAGGAGCAGTGCGGCGGATGCCGCCTTGGAGTGCTGGAGGTTAATCTGCAGAAACCTCAGCATCGCGACACAATGTTTTATCCGCCTCCTCGTCAGATAAGGACATCTCCTCCTCCTCGACCAGGTCGAGGGATCTGAGAAGGTCCCCAGCCAACCCCGCAGTGGAGGTGGTGCTTCTTCCGTCATCGGAGAGAAGATCTGACTCAGAGAGGTCCACGGTCGGGTCTACTGATGCTTCCACAGTTCCCTCGCTTCCACTCTCCTTGCTCGGTTCCCGTACTGCCTTCCCAGTACGGTCCTTGCGATATACTCGCAGGGTGATAGCCGAGAAACCGTAGCTAATCACCCCGCACTTCGACTCCAATGGAGCTAGCGACTCCTCGTTCAAGATTATTAGAGCCTCTCGCTGTCCATTGCTGGGCTCGCTAACCTTAGCTACCTTCCAGTTTTCCACCGGGAGGTCAGCATTGCTGAGCTTGATGAGCTCAACAATTTCCTCCGGTGTGGATGGCTCCGCTGGTATCCACGCCCTGGACCGAGGCCTATTCGGGATATCTTCCCTGGAGACAGCGTCCAGCTTTGCTCCAGGCCAGACTTCTTCCACTCTACCTATAGCCTGCTTGTAAAGATCCGCTGAACGTTGATCTGTACAGGCTATCAACTTAACGTGACCCTGGTACCAGCCAGCATCACGACAGCTTGGTGGAGGGCCAGGATTTGCCTCGAGTATGGGCTTGTACACCCGGAGAAGCGCGATTTCCACCATCTTCCAGTTTGACGGTGAGATGGTGCCATCGCTACTGCTTCTGTCGATAACAGCCCATACCAGGCTTTCCTTGGCAGCTTCACTAAAACTCCTGCCCTTAACAGGATTGGGTGAGACCAGTTTTGGTCTTTTACTAACCGGCAGTTGAACGCTCGGTTGAATTGGGGCAGACTCATTAGATCTACATCTTTTATGAGTTGCCTCTTTCTTCGGAATAGAGGCTTTGTAAGCCTCTACCATGGTGGTTGCCCATTTCAGGGAGATTTTATCCTTCTGGGAAAGACCATCCGGAGGTAAATCTTTCAGCCTTTTCAGGACTTTGAAGGCGGACCTTCTGTCTCTGTAAGCCGTAACCGAGGGGTTTTGTTGCTTCTTAACACCTGAAGTGGAAGCGGTGTTGGAGGGCGCTCCGGAAACAGTGCGGGCAAGCTTGTTCGCCGTTACCTTGGTGTTACCGCTAGCGCCAGTAGGCTTGACTGAGGAGGTGCTTGCCCCTGGCATAGCTGCCTTGGTGCATGCATCCCTCGAAGAAGTAGGGGGTTGGCTGAGTACCGCGGTCTTCTTCCCACTAGAAGGACGCGTCACCTTCGTCCACTTCCCTTCCGGGCCGAGTGGATCTTCCTTTTGGGTTTTTCCTAAATTCATTGCGATTTGGGTCCCCCCTCACAGCCGCTATCTCCACTCGTTGTGCAGTTCCCCTGAGACCCCATGGTTATCTATGCCGAAGCAGGGAGGCCATGCGAGGGTTGGCACATTCCCTTATGAGGAGATGTGCTCAGAGCCGGGCCGGGGACTAATCAGGAGTCCAAACTCAACTGAACCTACACGGCCAGACTAGTGGCGACGAGTTTTGAACGTACCGTGAGGCCTGCCAGGGTTTTACCGGGACGGAGGCAGCATTGGCATTAGCCTGAAAGCCATTTCCGCAAGATGTCACTCTTGCGTACTCAGGTAACAGAATACCACTGCTACCAGCCCAAAGCATCAGATATAGTCGTTAAGACGAGAGAGTTGTCCAAGAAAACAATCGAAAGTCGTGCCGTGGTAGATCATTTAGCGTTACCCAGGATGCACCACGAGGAGGCGATCTACCCTACATCCCAACCACTTGATTTTACTTTAAATTTAATGTAGATACGCAACAAGTAAGCTACTCTTAGACAAAAAGATTCTGCAAGTATGTTTCAAGGGATACTTTGGAAAAATCGAAACGAAACATTTCTTCAACTCATAGAGGTCAGATGAAAAGTTTGTAGCATTTAGAAAACATTTAAACCATAAACTTTCCTATATTCGTTGTTGAAGGCTTAACGCGTAGGCAAAAAATAGATTCCTGTAGTCCTTCTGCTGATAGCTTCTCCAAATAGTCCTTACAAAGCTTGGAGGTATGTTTCGGGTCATTGTCGTGCTGAAATGTGAATTTATCTCGAAAAATGCGCAGTCCAGATGGCAACATTTCAGTTTCAAGTAACTCCCGATAGTGTTCCTTCCTCATTAAGCCTTGAATTCGGCAAATATTACCAATCCCACCTCCACCAAAACATCCCCATACCATACAGAGCCTCTCCCATGTTTGATGGTAGGCAGTAAACATTAGTCTAATGCCCGTTCTTTTGCTGACCTCCGCACAAAGACTCTGCGCCTGGAGCCAAAAACTTTGAATTTAGATTCGTCCCTCCACAACACGTTTGTCCAGTCTTCAGGTATTCAATTTTTGTGTTGTTCTGCTCATTTCAATCTCTTTTTTCTGGCATTTTATAATGGTTTTTTAACAGCAACACAGCCATGAAGGCCTGCTTCCTGAAGCCTTCGTTTGACGGTCGACACACTTAGGTGTTCATCAGGATTGTTCAGGATCGCCCTAAGTTCATTTCAGCGGCTATTCTTGGAGCAGTAAGACGTCTGTTACGTTTGATGGCAATCACTATCTTCCTATCTTCAGCTGCAGTCGTGGTCATGGGTCTTCCACATCGTTTTTTATTTCTGATACTTCCAGAGGTCTTAAATTTGTTCACGTTGCAGTCTAATGTTCTTTTCGAGATTTTCAGTTCCCGAGAAATTTGACGATTGCTTTTGCCATATTTATGATGCGCAAATATCGTAGCGCGTATTTCAGTCGAAAGTTCTTTTGTTTTTGGTATATCAAACAATCGCTCAAGAGAAAATGTCAGCCTCAACGAAAGATATAATTAAATCGTTTTACATAAAAAAAACGGTATTAATACGAAAAATCTCAAAATATCTGGGTGGGCAAATACATATGAGCGGTAGTGTAGGTTCATTGCCTAGAGATGTTCTCTAGATGATGAGAAATATTCTCATTCTTCACATATTCTTCCGTGACTACAAATAATAATACGTGACAAAAAATGCATGTGTTGCATTCATATAATTTATGTCTCTAGAGATTACAACAATAAGAACAAAATGTCAAGATGCATAACAATTTAATTGGAATTCTAATAACGTAGTGCAATTTACTAGTCAACATGAGAAAACTGTGGAATCAAAATGGTAAATGGATTTCATTTCTGCAAAAATTTCTACGCATTCACGACATTTATATATGTATGTAGGCATATCTTGATTGGTGTCAAGTGCACGTGATTATTTTCATGATAAAATAATGAGGTATAAGTAGAATGCGAGCTGCACGAGTATATAGTGCATAAAGAAAGATTTCCTTCTTGTGTCACTTTAAACTTTTGCAAAAAATAAGCTGTTGTTTGATAGTGTTGTCTTGATGTTATACTGTTGCCTCATCAGGATTTCGTCTAGCTCGCATACTTCATTACTAAACACGCCGTTCAGTTAATACTGGATTGATGGTGCTAAAAGCAAATTCATGCTCAATAAATCTTACATAATAAAGATGCTTTGCATCTGAAATGCAGGTAGACAACTAAAACGTAGTAAATCATATTTTTTCGAAGACCTACAAATATATGTAAGCTTTTGTTAAGTTTTCAAATAAAGCCGACCCCGAAAAAAAATAGAATAAACTTACAATTTTCACTCTCATTTACACTCCATTAGGAAAATTCTTGAGCGAGCATTCACACAGATACAAGTGTTTTGTACTTATTGTGTCATTGTTCCCATTATATTAGCTGTAGTATCTTTATCTGCACTTGCTGTGAAATATATATACATATTTATATGTTTTGCCACATGTGGAATAATAACTGGAATATACAAACAATGATGCATGTACATGAGCAACGAACAAAGAGGAAGCTCAGTAGGCATGTAGACTTTTTACTTTCTTAGCATGCATGCACATATGATTGTTATTTTTATCTTCTTATGGTGCTTTCAACTCAAATAGACCATACTGCATTGATAGTACATGATTTATGACGTGGTTGGTTCGATAATATTTCACTTTAAAGTCGAAAAGAATTGAAACTTATATAGGACGATTCTAACCTTGACCGAAGGTTATCCCACACTTGCGAATTTTCAGTTGATGCATCAGGCTTGAATCATATTTGAAAATATTTTTAATATTAGTATTAGGCTAGCCACACACTTCGAAGTGTTCAGTTTCAACTGATAAAATCCTATCAGTTTACATTTTTGGCATGATCTCACACAATTTTCTCCATACATGGTCAGTTTGGTGTGAACAAACTGACCCTCAGATTAAATTGAACGTGTGTGGTTAGCTTTATTCATTTGGCAATTGTCTGAAATAAAATTGAATTCATCCTGTACTCTTTTATGTGTGAATATTTCTACAATAACAAAGCCATTTTTATGTGATGGGAAATCATTCAGAATAATGAGATTTCTTTGGAAAATCATATGCAAAGTGTATACGACATTAAAAGCTGCAAGTGGAGAAATTATGCGATTTATTCGAACGCTTTGTATTTTTGTATGTATGTAAACATAATAAGATGCACAACATAAACCTTTCCAACACAATTTCTCCCGGTTGATATGTTTATTGCATTATAAACATGTCAGCATTGTCGGCGAACATGCATGCTAAAGGCGCAAATGTGGATTTGATTATTTCCAATTTGTTTTGTAGATATTCAGTTAAAATTGGTTGTGCTAATAAACATTAATATGAACCATAAATAATATGAAGGTATGAAATAAAAGATGCTTCAAAAAGTCTGATTTGAAGGTAATGCAGTAATAGTAGTGTTTGTAAATTGATTCGTTAATCAACATTAAATTGAGATAAGAATTTTATCTGTTGAATAAATACCCAATGTAATCATATTTGGAGTATAATAAAATATAATAATGATTTTGATTTTCTTTGTCTTTAACTTGAATATTTCGTCCAACCATGATTTTGTTGCTATCCTACAAAAAATAAGACGCTATTAAATAGTCGTTCGATCTGATTACGCTATCCTTAGTATAAAATTCCCGCCAGCGCAAGCTATTCTTTCAAATTGGCGAAAATATAATAATTTAGAAAGAGCAAAATCTGAAATGTAGGTTTGGTTTTAAGGTACCAGTCCACTTTAGAAGACGAAAAATGACCATTTTTCAAGAATTTGTTTCTCAGATACTTTATTATATATTGACATGAATCTTTTTTTAAAGTATTATTCGAATGATACAAAAAAAATATAATTTTTATTTTTATTTATTATTCTCTTTTATAAATGGCGCTGAAATTGAGCTCTGAAAAAATTGTTACTCGACGGCAGAGAGATAATCTTTAGACTAGTAGATCTGAAGCAAAACATTTTAATGGCACTTTAAAAAGCAAAGTCTCTTACACCGTAATCCACCACCGTTTTCCAAAAAATTAGTTTAAAAAAATTGTCGGACTTTTGGAAAAAATGTCAAAAATCGACCCTTTTTCGCGGTTTTTTACGCCAATTTTTTTTCCTTCATTTTTTTTGGTCATATTCTGATGGATTACGGTGTAATATTCTCTAACAAATGAAACACATCAAAGTTTTTAAAAATCGGTTCGGTAGATCCGAAGATTATCTTTATGCCATGTTAAAAAACATTGTTTTGCGAAAAACGCGTTTAAAGTTTTTGTTCCATTTTGCTGATAAATATTTTTTGAAAAATGAAAAATTAGACGTTTTTCAAAACCACGCAATTGATATGTAGAAGTCTAAATAAACACTAAGCACATGTAAAAAAGGTGCAAATATCATGTTTAAAGAAGAAACCGGTATTTAAGAGAAGAGTAATGAAAAAGACGTTACGCGGCCGACAGCTGATCGAACACCTACAAAGAGCCAAAAACGCCTAAAGATTTTTCTGGAGGTCTTTTTTGAAGTTCTTAGTATTCGAAAAAATGCAAAAAAAATCCATTATTTGAAATTTATAAATTTTCTAGTACCTTTAACCAATAAAGGATCTTATCTCAATGAATTTTCCGATCACAACTCCAGTGAAGTGCGTAAGTGTGTTTTCGTGATGCAAAACGATGGTTCTATGAGCCATTTGTGGACACAAATTCTGCAGTTGGGTGTTCAGCTGTTTAAAAATCATGGTAGTTTCATATTTTTCCAAAGATTTGACGATAATTTTCGGCATAGAATAATGCTGAGCCTAAAAGAGTCGTTTTCGGCGACAGTTCTCGGCGAGTGCAACTGTTTTCGCCCTTTTTGGTGCTGAGGTGGCAGTCTTTTTTTGGCATGTTCTTTGGTCGCCGGCTTGGAGAGTTATATCTATGTTTCAACCACAGTGAAGAAATGACGCCTGTAGTCCTGAGGATTACACTGAAATACTTGTGAACTGTTCTTGGA
This sequence comes from Oxycera nigricornis, assembly GCA_963942545.1. Lineage (NCBI taxonomy): Eukaryota > Metazoa > Arthropoda > Insecta > Diptera > Stratiomyidae > Oxycera > Oxycera nigricornis. The sequence goes on along the minus strand of OZ012663.1, from coordinate 11,183,679 downwards.
ATTTGACGATTTCGTTTTTGGGCAACTGTGATCAGAAACTGTTCACAGTTTTCTCTTTTTCCAATTTTAGTGCAAAATTTTTACTAGTTCACACATTGACTCTTCTATCAGCTACCACCAGATGATGAATTTTCTGAAGGATTTTGGGAGTAGTTGCCATAAAAGGATGTATAAAATGTTCACCATCACCTGGTCCCCATATTACTACCGCGAAAATTTTGAAACTCTATGAACGGTACTTATAGTAATTATATAATATTTATGAAACTCCTTTTTAATCTCCTGAGGCGATTCGACTATCATTCAGTAATGAGTAATCAACACAACAAATTCAAGGTTCAAAGGAAACTCAAAGTAATTTGACAATATGACTGAAATACGGTGTTAGTTCCTCTAAGAAATGATACTGGCTGAAAGTAACCTCGGTATGCATAGTCAGGAATGTTATCTCGCTAACACTGTATAAAATTTTCAAATCACTTGTAATGTTGGATTTATTTGAAATGCTTACGAATTGATAATATACAACACACTTCGTATTTTTTGTTTTATTCATTGAAAGAACGACGAAATATGCCCCGTATAAGTGGAGCAACAATATTAAACCTGTTATTTCCAATTCGAAATATTTTTCAATCTGTGTCACTCCTTAGATTCATTGTTCCATTAAAACTCATCAAATAGCAGTAACACGACTGTTTACCAAGGTTAATGCATTGAAATAGATTCCAATCCAACCTATTATCAATAAATCATTATTTTGAGAATGTTGAAGATACCAATTCGTTTGCTTTTGCTCTACGTATAGATAGATGAATGCTAACAAATGATTGCAACAGTTACAAACACCAGTAAATATCCATGTAACCGCAAATTACGTAAGCTGCTAGTTTTTCGCCGTAGCTACAACAAAATAATACTAAACACGAGAAGAACTTTAATAGCATAGATACATTGCGTTGTAAACTCGTAAACCGCATGTTCTTAACCCAAAAGACTTTCAAACGATCCGTTAACCAATCCATAAGAAAGATATAATTTTAAACGTACCCATAAACTATGAAAAATCATAATGTTCGTTTCTTGCCAGCTTCGAATACAACAAGTGTTTGCGGGGTTCATTTATAAAAATACAAGTCGCCTTCATCATGTCAGTCTCGATTTCGATGCATCCGTAAATTCTTAAATCTAAATTAAGAACCATTAAGAAGTTCATCCAACACCGGCAAGTAGGTTTCTGTGTCAGCTCGCCTTGAGAATACCCCACATCTTCTATGTAGTCATGATAGCCGACCGTTCAAGAGTTTTATCGAAAATTCAATTGCCAAACTTCCAGACGTTATTTTTTGGTTTGTCTCGCGATGTTCTCCTTGCGAATGAACCATTAACATCCCTTCCTGTCACGGAACCACTTCAACTGAATATCGAATAATTGAACTGCTTTTCGAGGCAATGGCGTGCACGTTATATTATGGAGAAAACAAAACTTTTGGAGTACGTGATTGAAATTGTTTTGTGGTAAGCTATAACTGACCTGATTGATAGCGATTAAAGAAAATGTGGATCATTAATGACACAATCGAATTTTCTTGGTGAAATTGAAGACTCAAATCAATATTTAGAATTGAGTACAGGACACATTTATACTCTTGCCTTTCAAAAATGGAAAGAAAGATGTGTTTGATGTAAGGAAATTCTGGATGAACAAATATTGAAAACGGTATCCATACAGACAATACGGCAGAACATACACGCGAGGTGGAAAAAAATAAACATTCAAAAAATGAGTCATCCGAATAACTCTCTTAAATTTTTTTCTCGGTAGAATTTTAATACCCTGCTTCTTTTCTTTATCATAACAATTTAGGGTTGAAAGCTTGCTGCAAGCAAGAGGCCACATTTTCATTTTCTTTATTAGAATATGACCTTCTTGGGTTCGTATGCATTTTGTAATATGTTGACAGAATAAACTGTTGAAGGGTCGAACTTCGTAGCTATTGTGGAAGCAGTTGTTTTATATTTCTTTTAAATAATGAAAGCCAAAGTACATACTAAATTTTTCGATAGCCGCAACTACTACGATCAGACACAAACGATTCTTTGGCTGCAAGCCAAAAAATGAGGCCATGTGAAATCCAAACGAGCAAGAACAACAATTTCTTCAAATCGTACCAGCAGGTTAACAACCTTATCACGACTTACGCAACTACCTCGAAAAAATACAGATTACTGGTAAAAATGATGCCCGATCTTCAAGATTTTATTGTGTGTTTCCATTTATGAACTTGTTGTTAACCTGTGTGTGTTTAACGACAAATTTATTGCAAGGTGTTTACGGCGAACAATTTCGCAAATGTACGCTTGACCTCAATCTTTCAATTACTTCAACTAATTTAATTGTTGTTTACTATAAAAAAACGTATTCTTAAAGCAGGTAACAATAAAGTAAAATATAATTCTGACAGAAACGCCGGTTGCGAAAAGGTTTACAGCAAAGCTATAATTGCAGCGATCTCCTTAGATTAAGAAAATGAAAAATTTAAATATTAATCAAAATTCCATTTTTTTGCGAAATTTAAAATAACTGCAACTGAATGGTGATTTTTAAGAATATTTTCGAAAAAACTTCGAAAATTATCACAACCAGGTTGAACAATAAAAATTTCAAAATAGATTAAGGGGGGAAGTACCTTTAGAGGCCGAAAAAAAGGTCATTTTTGCAACTGATTTGTGGGTAAATGAAGACAGTTCTTATTAAATCAGTATAATATTTATTTTAGGCGATGTTTGAGGTTGAAAAAAAAACATATTCTACAAAAGTGAAAGTTGAAAATTAACAAATTTTTCAAGGATCTTGAAAGTCATGTCGTCGTTGACGTCGTAAATTGCGTAAGCGATGCTGGCTGCAATTTTCATCTAAAATCAACAAACCCAACATTTTCTTACTCGAGAGGTTTTTTTTAGTAGATAGACTAAAATATTTGCGAAATTCGAAAATTACCCCTTCAAAACAGGCTCAAAAAAACAAATTACGGTTTTTACGAAAAATTTCGTTGTACTTCCAATCAAAAATAGTCCCAAAATAATTTGCTTTTTGTTATCTTTATTCTATATAGAACAGTTTTTTATGTTCTTTAAAATGAGTGCTAGATGACGAAAATCGATTTACTAGTTTTTTTATTATCACTTACGCAATGTTAAATAACATTGTTTCGAGAAAAGGCCGCTTAAAGTTTGTGGTCAAGAGAAAAATAACTCGGCGCCAGGCACTGCCGGGATGCATATCTTCCACAATTTTGAGAATTAGCTTTTGAAACTTTGACATGATATTCTTAGGCGATCTATCTATATATCTATCGATTAAAACAATTTAAAAAAAATCGATTTTAAAAAGTGTCTAAAGGTACTTCTCCCTTAAGTTTATTGAAAAAAAAAACCTTAAAAAAATCCGTTGAAAATTAAATCTGTAGAATAAAATTTTTCTCAAATGGTGAATTGATGGTTTAAAATCGAATTTGAAACAAATTTTCCACTCACTTCTGTAAGAAACCTACCTAAAACAATTTTTGAGCAAAAATGATAAAAGTAATTGAATTTTCATTAAATCAACTCCACAAAATGCTCTTCGAGAAAATTGAAAAATTATTAATTGTTAATTAAAGTAAATTTAATAATTATAAAAGCATTGGAATTATCTCCAATACAATCTTTCTATTTTTCGAAATAAATTTGAAACATGGATATAACATTTTCTTGCGAAAAAAAGAAGTAATGTCACAAGAAAATATTTTTTAAGAAATTTTCATGAAACAAAATAGATTCTACCAAAATATAATGCTGTTTATGTTACGTTAAAACTAAACATTTTGGCACGAAGGTCTACGAAATCTGTAACTAATTGAAGAAACACAAAAAATCACAACAAATTGTCGTGTTTAGTTCGGCTCAATCCGATTTTTTCGAAATAAAATTTATATAAAGTTCAAGTTTTATTCAGCTCTGAACGAAATTGGCACAAATCCAATAGCTTCAAAAGTGCATCTCACATCAAAGTAAACTCAATCCAAGCTTCCTCGAAGTGCCACTTGTTGAAGATTGAGAATTCAGTTTCTTTTTTTAAAAAAATTCATGATGAGCAAAATTAGTGCGATAAAAACAGTTTTTTTTCAAATGTCATAATTTAAAATTGCATATTAATTGCTGGGTTTTTTATTTTATTTTGTACACCTTTTCAATACAGTAAATAATTAGTTTTCTTCGAATTTATTTGAAAAAATAATTGAATGATCTTAGCAAAACAATGAAGTATAAATATAATAAATTTTTCCAATAAAAAAATTTGAATTTTACACCCAACTTAGCTCAACCCAGAAAATAAATTCAATTTAAAAACCATAAGTGTTTAGTAACCAAAAGCATACCAAAACAGTCTTGAACCAAAGTCTTGTAAAACAACCACTATTTCGTTTGCATAAACTAGATAGCCTAACTGTATGATGTTTTTCACGCCTCCTACAAACTTTTTTAAAACGAATAGAGCTAGTTTTTATTCGAAACGTTCAATTTACAAAAAAAATCTCCGATAAAATTTGCGATAGAACTGCTCTTAAGAAATTCTTAACGAATAAATTTTCGGTGCCAATTTTCAGGAAACGTGTGAGGAAAAATTCAAATATAAATTCCCTGATAAATTTCAATGCATTAATTTCTCGGAAAAACTCGGCGAAAATGAATATCCTTAAATGTTTGTTTGTTGTTAAAAAATCGCATTGAAGTATAGAGATATTTGGTTTGAAGACGTCAGGACTCTTGTGAAGCCTGAAATTTCAGAATTAGTTTTCAACTGATTTAAATTTTTATTATCATGAACTCTTTATCCTAAAAATGAATGTTTCGGAGCACCTTCTTATTTATCATTTTATTAAATTTCAATAAAATACAGCTAATAGGAAAATTTCGTTGCATTGATACAATTACCAATTATTGGCAAGGCCTGGTGTCGTCGTAGGATTCAAGAAATTCACGAACAAGTTTTTGGAAAAATTTTGTTAACAAGGTATTACAAATGCTATATTTGGTATGAATGAAAAATGCTTGGTTGCGACATAAACATCTCAAAATCGATATTATTGTTGTCAGACTTTCTACTGAAAAGTCTACATTGACTAACTTCCATGTGCCATAAATTCAGACACAAGTTAAAGTCGAAAATAAAAGTCTTATATGTTGCCAGGCTTTATCATACCCAAACAATTGAGAAACACACATGATTTCCATGAAACATGTTCCACTTACTGAAACGAATATCAAATAAATTTTTGCTTTCATCCAATTTTAATAATGGTATCGTATCGCGGCCATTCTTCCGCCCTCACTGTTCCACCTACATTGGTACGTAGTTCATAACGACAAGCATTTCCAATTTCCACTGTTCGTCTAACTTTGCGACTAGGCGCGCTGTGTACATAATACAATAATAAAACCGAGAGCCTTTTCAGGAAAATCATTTCCCAACTCAGTGCACTATTTCGTTTCCTGCATTTAGCATTTTTCCTCGCTCGTCTGTGCCATTCTGGCTGCCCTCTGAATTGGTAGTAACGTGCAATCGATAAAAGGTGGTAGGCGGCTTTTGTAAAGGCGCTTCCATACACTCGACTGCAAGTTTCCAAGGTGTGGAAAGAGGTACACCAGCAACGAGGGCACGTCAACCTTTAATTCATGCGTTTGGGCTTGTTGTGGGCTTCATTGTGGTATATTGGCATTTTGATATGGTAGTTGAGTACGTCATAAAGGTTTATTGCTATCTGGACGGTGTCATCATCATATGAAGGCTTGCCTGAAATAAGTTTAGATCCCAAATAATGCACATCTTGGTTAGCAACATCTGCCCCCAAACATACCCCGAAGAGCCAAGAAAGTCGGCAGAGAAAATATTCCGCACGTCGCTGTAACAATATTAACTCAATCATTGCAAAAAAGAATACGTATGCCAATATGCTTCCCGACACTCTTTCACCCTTATCAGGAGACGAGGGTTCTTAAGCGAAGAAGTCGATTGGATGGAAAATCCTTTTGATAAGAAGTAGACGGTAATATCCGATCTCGTGCTCAACATACATAAGAAGGGCTGATGACGAACGGGATTTACAATGCTAGCTTGCGAGGGAGACGTAATTGCTGTTGGCTAGGAAAAATGCAATTTTCTTTTGGAAATTTACCGGAGGGTGTTTGATGCATCTTGAGGCGGAATTTCGGAAATGATTTTCTTATAAAATGAGATCGAAAATTAAACATATATTTGTTTTAGATGTGTGATTTCTAAATAGTACTTTTAAAATAAGAAGGAGAAAAGCGTCACTGGTAAACTCTATTCAAGTATTTTTCCTATATCGTCATTGTCGCTTTACTAAACATGATATGCCCGCAAATAACCTCGTATAAACAATCTAACCCTTTCTCATCGAAACAACATGTAGTAAACAGTAGAGCTCTATCTACTCTTTTTCTATAGACGCATAATTTTTCGAAATACCAAGCCGAGCGTGAAGAAAGGAAATATAATTTCACGTTACAATGATTTTTCCACATCTTTTACTATCCCTTCCGCTAATTTCATGTTTTCTACTTAAGTTTTTTCTAATTTGCTTGACATCAAAGACATAACAACGTGTTATGTGGAATTTAAGCTGATGCCATTTTCAAGTTTGGGTGTTTTAATTAAAAGTTGATTATTGATTTTTAGAAATTTATTGGAAAATTGATTAAATAACTGAGCTATCTTTTATACAAAAACTTCCACAAAATTTTTATCAAATCTTTAATTGAAATGCAGATAGTTCTAATGTAGTTATATTTATTTGTTTGAAAAATCTTTCTGAAACTTTCGCCAACAAAATTTGGAACAAAATTGTTAATATTTAAAATCCATCCATCTTGAGAACATTTCAAATAATAATCTCTAAGAAAAATAGACCTAATTTTGATTTTTGTTTGTATTCAAACACTCTTGTACAATTGCTTGAATATAAATGATTCTAGGCAGTTTGATTGTCAGCCGTTTTACCTTCATTTACATTACAACCTTGTAGATGTGGTGGATTTGTTGCAGGGATAAAGAATTGAACCCTGTAAAAAGCCTATTCCAAAAATATTTTTCAATTTCAAAGCAATAAAGAATGCGATGCAAGAGTTACAGTTTGATTAGAGAGGAAACAAAAGTAACTCAAAAAGGACGAAGCTGTCTAACTTCCAAAAGCAGGCACCACGATTGATCATATTCTAAGTTTATTGAATGAATAATCACGAAAAACACTTTGAAAAAATTCATCTGTATGAAATTTTCCGCAATGAATCATAGCTTCTGCTTCTTTACAACAATCCAAAATTAGAAAATATGACAACCAATAAATTTTTTATAACGTCTGCATTATCCTTCGAATCCTCCTGCATTTCTCTTTTATATGGTTCAAGCGTTTCCAGCAAAAACTTCCAACATAGAACAATTACCATACGTTTTTTGACCTTTCAGATGACACAACATAAGCAAAGGAATTTCTCCCAGGTTTTCCTATCCTCAGATGAACCTCAGCTACAACAGCTAACTAGCCTATGTATTTTGAACTGACGGGTGGGAGTGTAGGAGAGCGTTAAACGTGTCATTAAGTATGCGCGCGATAATTGCTAGGGTGGTATCTCACCTTCGACTAGTATCTGACAGAGGGTGGATGACTCATCATTGCACTGTTCTGTTATCCTTTTGCGAGCTGTAGCAGTATGCAGCATGGCCTAGGGTGGATTTGTCTACATACACCGTCGGCTGAATGACGTGAATCCATGTCCTCGACGAAGTATGATACATTCGTGTATCCTCCGATACTGAGCTGTCGGAAGCATATGAATCATGTGTAGGTTAACGCCTCAATTTTTTCTGTTCAGAATGAAATTATTTTTCTCTCTGTTTTCACCACTCTTGCCGTATTGGGTAGAGATATAGAAGAAATTAAGGTAATAGTATGAGCCACTCTTTGATTCATGCGTTTCTAAAATATGGTACTCCTGGAATAGTAAAAACTACCATGAGTGCTTTAGTCGATTTAGAGAATGAAAATGGGAAAAGCTATAAGTTGCTGATGGATATCGTCAAGAATGACCTTCACAATTTTTGTCTATTATTATCCTCTCGGGAATGTTGAAAATGCGGCAGCTTTATTCCGGAGTATCACATGGTAACACTTTTTCAAGTATATTAGAATCTCATCATTATATACTTTGTCGTCGTCTAAGGCAGAAGAATCCCCCCAAACAAACGAGAAAAGGAAATCGCCGGAAAAGCTTGGAAATTTCCTTCCAGACATTTATTTTTAGATTTCACCCTGAACGACCGTTGATGTTATGGTAGGATACTTTCGATTGCGGGTGGTTTCGTACGCCAACCAGTGTCAGCGTAATGAATTTCCCCCTGCCTATATGCAAGAGTCATCATTTTCAATGGTACTTCGTGCTAGCCATTTGCTAAAACATTATATCCAAGAGTGTCGCTGCCTGTATTCTGTTCATTCAGTTTTGTAGTACAGTCGTGAATACAGAGCTGAAGATAATATGAAACTGTTGCTTTTTTCCAAGGACAACAACGGCTAAATAGACTTTGTTGTTGGCAAGGCAAAATGATAGCAAGCCAAATGAGAAGGAACCGCTGATGAGTCATGGTTTTGCTATACATCCCGTTAGAAGAAAAAAATGATTTACACTTTGAAGAAGGGAAAACCTTGCAGGGTGGAGTCACCTACTGTTTGCTATTTAGTCTTAAGCAACGGAAAGCGAGGCTAATTCGTTAAAGTGAATGAATTGGAAATGAGTTCCAAGAGCCATAATATTTATGTTGTGTCAAGCACTAATGTGAGCCGGTGATATATGGTATCAGTGATACGAAATTATTTAATAAAGTAAGGCGCTGTCAGGATTAGGAGAGGTTTAATAGAAAATAATGTAAAATCGATGTCAGAAAAAGGGGTCACACTATTGTTGTTTGGGTAGATGTCAGAAAATGAAGCGATCTGTTCTCATTTTTTTTTGTTAGACATGCTTGCTAAATGACCCGAATATTCATTAACCCATATATGTCAAAATATATGGTATATTAGAAAGAAAATTTATCGTCTTTTTGATAAAGGATGAGCAGGGTGAAACTAGCTGAACTGTCAGGCATAAAAAGTACACATTAAAAAGTGAGTTCTTTAAAAATATTATCTCACAATCACAATTTTTTTTAGTCAGATGGATTTTGTCATTGTTAGCAAAATAATCCCATTTGTCATTTCAAATCAAATCGGTTCGAAAAAAGCTCCGAACGTATCTGGAATAAATCGAAACCCAATGTTTCAAATCATATTTAAGTTGTTTTAATAATGGATCTACAAATTGTATTGTAGAAAGTTATGTATGGAAATTAATGAGAAGATTGGTGTGAATCAGCCTTAAAAGTCTACAGACAATAAAAAGGTCATTCTAAAATATACCTGCGAAAAAAGTTTTTTTTTGACTTTTAAAGGTTTTTTGAATTGGGAATTTTTGGAATTGGGAGAACCTAACTCGCTCGTTAATTAGAAGCGCCTTTGTAAACCCACTTAAAGGAAATTACTCTTCTTAAGGTCTATGAGGATTTGATGAAACAATCGCTTAGCAGCTCGTTATTTTTATGATAGTATTGAACTAAGGATTTTATAGGAAAAAATTGACCTTTAGTTTTTCCTGCATAGCTCCTGTTTGGGATAAGTTTAAGTATTCGTCAGGTTTGCAAAATTAGCTATAAAAAGGGACAAAAAGAATGTATTCGTATTGTAAGATCACTCTTGGAAAGATGTCATTAAATGAAGAAAAATGCGTAGTTGAATTGTGTGCAAATACCTGGAAAACCCCCTTCGTAAATATTCGGTACTAGCAAAGAAGATCAATTCGTCGATTGCAACAGTGAAACGAACGATTATAAAGTATAAAAAGGACCTACCTGTCGCTAAAAAATCTGAATTAGGTAGAAAAAATTGTCCATCCGATACAAATTTGAGCCGAAAGGTAAAAGGGACATTTTTGCAGAGTCCTAACACATTCATTCGAGATATGGCTCAAAAAGTGCAAACATCGAACGCAATGGTTCAGAGCATAAAGAAGCATTATCATCTTCGATCATATAAAGTCCAAAAAGTACCCGATCGATCCGAGGAAAAGGAGAATGAAGCGAAAAATCGGGCTCGAAAGCTATACAAGGATTATCTGACCCAATTTGATTGGGTTGTGTTGGACGATGGAACATGCGTGAAGGCCGATATCGCACAGTTGCCTGGTCAGGACTTCTATACAGCAAGATTCAAAGGGTGGTGTTAGCCCAAATCATAAAACCAAAAAAGCATCGAATTTCCCAGCGGTATGTGATTTGGCAGGCAATATGTCGATGTGGTCTCAGATCAGAGAAATTTGTACCATCAACTCAGCAGTATACATCGAAGAGTGTTTTGAGAAGCGACTGAAACCATTTATCCAGAAACACGACGCATCTGTAGCATTTTGACCAGATTTAGCGACAAATCATTATTCACGATCAACAATGAAGTGATATGAGGACAACAACATCTCCGTGGTACCGACAGCAGCTAATCCTCCAAACTGTCCAGAACTTTGACCAATCGAAAGATATTGGGCTGAAATGCAGAAAAAAATATAGAAAACAAACAAAACTGCTTAAACCGAAAAGGATCTGCAAAATAAGTGGCGAAACGCATTTAAGGTGGTGGTCGACATCGTTGTACGGAACCTAATGCGTGGAGTTAAAGGAAAGGTCCGAAATTCTTTTTCCTTGAAATGAAAATTCATTTTTTGTAAATGTTGTATAATATAATAGTAAAAGAAAAAAAATAGTTCGATGAAGCAATTAATACCACTTTTAGAGACATAATTATAAAGGACATTTTTTTCGATAGGTTCTTTAATTAAAACTAACTGAAATTTGTTTGAATGAAAGAGCACAAACCGACAACAAGTTGTTACTAATCATATGCACAAATATTGTATCCTCGATTTATCACATGTATGAAAAATTCCTTCATACGTTGGTAGTTTTGACAATTTTGTTGAAATTATAAAATCTAAATGTACAAATTTCGTTCACCAAAAAGTGAGCGGTATAAAAATATAAATACGCCATTCTTATAAAATGTATTAAAGAAATCATCATCAATTGCAAATCAGTCCAAATTCAGCCTTGTCCTTCTCAAGAAATTGTCTCTTATAGTCTCGGTCTAGCTCTCGTCTCAAAATACAAAATAATATCTAATTTCATCATCAAAGTCACCAATTTCTGCTGGCCTTATTAAAAGAAGTAAACACATTCCATGTGTATCTACAATAAATCACCCAGTCAGTTCTGCGTGTCCAGGAAAAAGTGAAAGCGTGCAATAAATTACGAAAAAATCTTTCCAATAAATCCCAAGGATTTGACGTTGATACAAGATACTTTACATCGAGAGGTTGCCACCAAATAATCTTATGTTCGCCAAACACTTAGCGGTCAACGGTCATACTTTCTGTTTCCCTAATCGAGTTTCTTGTAGCTGTCACTGCTGACTTAATAACTGTTTAGGCCGTTCATTATCACCGTTAAGTCCATAATCGTATATCAGAAGAGCTTACACATACGTACGTAGATCACGACTGTTATCTAACCTTTACGGCTACCGAGACTTCTTTGAAGAAGTACCAACGTAAGATACGTACCAGTGCCGACGAAGAGTGCAGAACTGAAGCCAAAGGTGATATTATGGGTGCAACATTATTTTCATCTGAGTTCGCTTGGCTCTGGATGGAACTGCTAGGCCAAACGCTTAATATATGTAGATCCGAATAATAGTAACAAAAGTACGGAAACATTTTCCGTTTTCTATTTTCTTGGCCGCGGATCGGCCATGAGAGAAAGATGAACCGTTAATAAATGAACTGTTGCTGTGTGGTTGAACTTACGCTATGCATTTATCAGAATTCAAATGGAATCAGTAGTATATTGATGATGTTGATGGAAGTTGTTTGGATGCGTTCCGATGGTAGTAACTATAAATACCACTAAAGAAGAGTATGCTGTGGTATGTAAAACAGCTATCTGATTCAGGTTGTTATCTTCTTCCGGTTATTGAATTTCAGTGTGTGGAGTAGCCAAGTCAAAACCAGAAGTCAACTGCGGAAGACGTGTTCTATGTTAAGTAGAAAATAGTCTTACGATTGAGGATCTTAACAATTCGTTTGCAAGATAATAATAGAGATATGGATGTGTTGAAGGTAACATCGTCGATTTGCTTAAAATTACATCGATCCATTAAAGGCTACTAAACCCATCCCGAAACACATCTGGCACCTTTTTCATACAAAAATTATTCTTTTGAATACTATCACCGCCAATGAATAATATATGGTGTGTATCGTTTTCGTAGATCCTCATTGAATTTAAATTCAAAAAAAGCATCTATCTATTTATGTGGCACACATTGTGCTATTTTTTTTTAATCAAAATTTCAAGTTTCCGGCATTTTACAACAAGAATATGGCTCGCGCAATGCAGCGAAACAAATGTGATAACACGAAAAACTAGTATCGTACGCATTGTAATCTGAATCCGGAATGAAGTAACCATAGGGCCAAGTGTTTTTTGGAAGTGAGGCATATGCATTTTGGGATCATGTTACAAAAGGAGATAGTCTTATCGTCAGCCAGGTGAACATGGCTAATATTTTCTATTGAAAATATGTGTGTAATATTAAATTACATCAGCGCACAGTCTCTGAAGAGCGGCGTGATGCCGGTTATGAATTAAGTTATATTATGGTAGGTGGATCTCCTGTTTCTGCAAACAAATGGTATGGAATTTTAGTGGATACAGTAGGCTTGCGATAAAGTGAGCTCCGAAATAGTAAACAGTCGAAAATAGCGTACAAAAAACCAATAAATATCAAAGAAACCTTTTTTGTAACCGTGTTTTTGCCGATTAACTGCAAAACGAAAAGAGCTGCAAAAGAAAAAAAGTACTAAAAGCTCATGTATTGCCAAAAAGCATTCTTTCACATATTTCTATAACGATTACGGGTAAGATGACATTGAAGAAGAAAAGCAAGGATCAAAGTTTGTGGGTAGCAGGAATTTCTATATTATTATTTCTATATGGTTTAACCAAGGCTTGATTGAGAAAAGGAGTTGTTGAAATATCTGTGCAAATCATAATTCATGATCATTAGGTGTATTTCACCAAGCAATATATGAGTATGATTTTGAATCGTTCAATGAATCACGAGAAACTCAGCCTTACGAAGGGTTCTGGTGTACGTCCTTCTCGGAATGTAAAAGGCTCAGAGTTCTTTTTGTCTGGATGTCCACATGGATAAATAGCAGTATGGCAGCTAACGCTGACCTTGTACAACATCCACTTTTTGATTTTAGACTCACCATACACCCCTCTAGTAACTCCACTGAATTTTTGCATTACAGACATCAATTTTCTATTGTTTTGACCGAAGTACTATAAGAATAAGAGAGTAAATGTAAGGGCAAGTAAAATTTATAGATTTCTTTCTGGTTTCCTGGCTTGTAAGATAGCAACGCCACATCAATCTTGGTCGCACGCGAGGCGAGACAAGGATTCATCGGATGGCATTTACACGTTAAGAAGACACCACATTCATAGGTAGTCGACGTATGCCGAATGTTTGTCAACAGCCAAACTCATATTTGGTATGAGTGTTTCTGAAAGAGTTCTTAACATTGATAAACTTAATCAAAATTTTATATAATCGATCAAATTATAGTAGCTCCCGCCCGGTAAAAGACGTTAAGAAAGTCAGAATAGCCGAAAATGGAGAAGGCTGTAATGAAATAGTTTCTGGAGCAAAGTGCAAATTGTCCAACAGTTGGCAATATGATCAAAAGCGTCAAAAGAGATTATTGCACGTGTCCCGGAAAGTTCTCCAATTTTTAATGCCGATGAGTGGCTTAACAAATTTAAGAAAAGACATGGAATTCGATATTGGAAAGTTACTGGATAGTGATTATCTGTGAATAATCTGTGAGTCCATTCAAGAAAATAAAAGAGCGTAACAATCTCTCCGATCGTCAAATTTATAGTGCAGATGAGAGTGGTTTATTTTGGCCACTGCTACCAAACAAAACGTAAGACTCAATGATTGAGAAGAGTGCTTCAAGTATGAAATAATTTAAACAAAGGTCAACTTTTCTTGTCTGTACAAATGTATTTGGTGATAATTAAATTACACCACTAGTATTTTGTGAAGCTCGAAATTCGCGTGCATAGCGAAATTTTAACTTTAAAAATCCATTTGTACACAAAAGTTAGAAGAACTCTTGTGCTTGATTTTTTGAAGTTTTTGTCCTAGAGTTAAATTTTGGAACCTCACATCTAAAAAGTAGGTCTAATCTTATTTTTCGATTAAGCTTTAAGCATTTCAAAAAGCATGGGTTATCTTGTGAAGCACTTCTTCTTTTTAACCCTTATTGCCCAATCATATTGGATGAAATAGTGAAAACTCGTTGGTTTGTACGTCAAATCGACGTAGATCGGGCTTTTAGGATTAATAATGCACCTTGTCATCTTGCAGGATGTTAAATACAGACTAATCATGGTAATATTCAAGTTATGTTTTTGCCACCAAATGGGACAGCATTGATCCACGCCATTGGCCAAAATGTTACTACAATTGTAAAACTTGGCAATCGAAATGCTTCACTGGCTTGTTGTGCAAACTAGTATATGTGGAGCACCGAAAAAGTTGACAATCGAAGATAATTATTAAATTTACTATGAGCGTCGAAGAAACTGGATTGTCAAACCATTTCTAAATGCTAAATGCAAAATCTTAAAATAAAATGATTTTGTGGCAGATTTTAATGAGGATGATATTCCTTTGAATATTTTCGCGGAAAAATGGAGACAAGATTACATTGCTATTAATTTGCTTCAATCCATAGATTTGAAAGTAACGCTGGACGAGTGTTGCATAATAATTCACATAAATGTTCATTTTTCCACTAACGTTGAAATTTGGACAAAAATAAAATACTCATGATTGCCAGTTATCAGATAAAAGTTTGAGTGATAGATTCGATGAGGATATTGTGAGCAGTCGCTGTTATAAATATTTTACTGAAGCAATCATGTGCAAACCAAACTGATTTCATTTAATAAAAAATATTAAAACTGTTCATATGTGCGCGCATGCGAAAAAAACGTGAATCGACTTTATCTTTAATGAATATATATTCTGTCTGTCAAAGTAAAATAAATTTCAGGATACTTTGCACACAAAGTTGACTCCGAAAAATTTCACTACAAGATCCTGCTGTTCTTCAAGACTCCTCAGACTCAGACAATGTAAGCTTTTACAAATAAAATTTTTTTATTAATTCAAATTATTGGACAGCAAAAATTCAATATATGTATGTAACAGCAATTTTGCCACATTTTCCATTTTCATTCTAAAATTTATAGCTTCATGATAGGAATTTAAAGCAGCGAAACAAGCCAATTTTATTTTCTTACGTGAAAGTTACACGTGAGGCAAGAAAAAAAACCAACAACTTTCGTTTTTTAATGAAAAACATAATTTTGTTTTGTCTACATTTCATTACAATATGTAAGCAGCTTGTTTTCTAAAGAAAATTCCCAAGTCGTACCTTATTTGCATATAAAATGCAAAATATTCATTAGGAATTAACTATGAGTCTGTTTCACTAGATCGTTCACATATCTTTCTGTCCGGTTTCAACTGCCCCGTCGTAAAGATACATAAATGTACTCAAACGCCTATCGGCGGCACGGGTGCAACAATCTGTTTATAGCTTTAAAGCTTTATTTATATTGTTGCTACCAAAAATTTTCACTCTTGGCACATCTCAATCGAATGGCTATTTTTATTATTAGATTAAGTGAGTTCATTTCATTTTGCAGCAGCAATCCTACACCACCTACTTAAAGAAAGCAAGGTATTAGCGAATAAGCTCCTTTTGCTCGCTCTCCTCCAATTGGAATTTGTTGGCTTAGCGGAATAGAAAAAGATATTCTTCGTAGGCAATAAATGCAAATCATTCGTGCGGATTTTAAAATTAACATCAACAACCGGTAAAGCTATATACATTTGAATTTTGTTATGTTTGCACGAGCCGATTGAATGATAAGAGGTGGCAAATTGAACTTGGAGTCGCTTTCCTTTTGTAGTTTGCATGCATCATAAAGCCGACATTGCGAAAACGGAAGTTTTCGATAAAATCACGTTCAAAAAGAATCCATGAAAGTAAATATTGTATTATTGTTGAGTTTTAATGTCATTGCAAAATATAATGTTGTCCGTTTTCAATTTGATTCGAGAAGCTGATAAATATGGAGACGTGCCAACAGACCTTATTTGATAAGTTGTCAGGGAAAACCCCTGTTGCATTACTCATGAAAACATATGATGACTTGATATTTACTGGACTATGTTTATTTATTGCTTGCCTTACTCATTTGTGGTGAAACATGCAAGCGGCATGCGCCGGCTTCGCTTAAAAATTTTTTATAAAAAAAAACGCTTTCAATTGAAAGTGAACATAAAGGCTTAAAGATAAGTGAACCTCTTATCAAGCCACAAAATTTGTTAGACTTTAAATTATTAATCTTCTTTTGTCACTAACATAAAGTCGTTTTTAGCCACGATAAACACAGTTGATTTTTTCTACATTTTCTCTATGGCGTTGTTTAGACCTCTAAAGGCATTGTCACTTTTATTTGAAAACTGAACCTGTTACGGTCATGTTTCTGTTTTCCAATCCAATCTGTGAAAAATGTAATACCATTCACTTCGCACAACACAACAAATGGACATGTCAACTTTCTCCACTAGTCAACGTGTTCTAAAATCACTTAATTAAATGATGTATGTACGTAAAAAGGCAACGCAAAATAGATTTCATTGCAAAGGTTTCTCAATAAATTAATTAATGCAAAACATACTAAAAGCGTAAATTAAGATGTTTTCATGGTCAGAAAAGTGTTTAGTGATCGATAATCAGGTTTTTAATACTGATTCTTTTAGTATGTGAAGCCTGTACACGTGTCGAAGTTAATTTTGATACTAACTTGCCTATTCAACTAATCCAAAGTCCAATTTGTATAAATAAATCTGAAAACGATAAATGCGACGCTTCAATTTGAGAAAAGTGAAAAAATTGCTTTTCTTTGAAGTGTTTTCAATGACAAAATCAATTTAAATGCACGTTTGATTCTATTGTCATAGTTTCAATGTTTTAAATATTTTTCAAGATAAGTTTAGTTTGTAACTATGTTAATTGAAAGAAACACTAAATTGAAATTTATGATTTTTACTTTAGAACAAAGTAGTTAGAAACTTAAATGCAAACAGCGAAACTATCCGATAAATCTCTTGAAGTGCTTCTATATGCAACAAACGATCAAAATTTGCTCTAATATTTCTTTCAACATATGCATTTATATAAATACCCATTTTGCTTTAGTTTGTCCACAAATTCTATTGAATTTCTTCAATTAAATGATGGTCACATCTCGTCAACTCATCGAGTAGATTGAAGACACAAAGTACTCGTTGGGATAAATCTTAGAAACACTATGACATCGAAGAAAATTTCCATGAAGTTCCATCCTTAAAGAAATTACCATTACGTTGTTTAGTTCTCTGACATGTTTATGGCTCCTGTGCATCCTGTTGTCAAATTCTAAGTTAGCTTAGCATTATCTTTGCATTTCAAAAAAATAAACATCACAAAAATCCCATGCAATCTAGTTTGCACTATCACAGTCTTCTTAGAATCTTTAAAACTGCAATCGGCAGTACGGTGCACTTAAATAATCGTATCATATATACTTTTCAAGGATCATCGTCTTCGCAGCCTCCGCATTCAACATGAAACAAGGAGGGTTGCATTAAATATATAACCAGGCTTATATTTCCTACAGCAATTGATGTTGCAGAACAAAAATAAAGCGACACGTGCCATTGTTAATTTAATCCATCCGACAAAATCCTTTGTAAGATTTACGGCGAAAATATATCAAATGAAAGTTCAGTAACTTGTTAGGTCGTGCCTTAGGTCTTTCGTTAAATTTCATGTGATTTTTGCATGAAAGGGACGACGAAATTTCCCCAGATGATGATTTACATCAACAATTGATGTAATCTCGGAGAAAGGACGGAATAGCCCTCATCCATTTTGAGTTGAAAAATTCCAAATCTTTGAAAATTTCTCTTTTTCAATGATATGGTCAGTTTTATCTTATTTGTCGCTCCATCACAAATCAAAAACAAAAATTTTGTAAAAGGTCGTATATATCGTCATCTCCTGTTGGTTGAACAGTTAATGCATAAGTGGAAAAAAAATATTTTTATGTTTCTGCAGATCGAAAGTTGTTTAAAGTAGAGTGATCTTTATACCGCCGTAATTTAGTAATATTAATATATATTTAGTTTTGATCTCAATTTTGTTGAAACTAAGCGAATAATTTATTGACCTATAAGCCATTTACATAGCCACGAAAACACATGTTTATGATTCGTACATTTAAAAACAGGTCGGAACGTTTACACAGCATCGATATAATTTTATTTGACGGATACATATTTGAGATGATATGGATGAATAATAAATTAAAATAGACACATAAAAATTTAAAAAAATCGTATTTTTGCAATAAATGTTTATTCAAAGCAATTTATAGATGCGCTGTTAATGTGGAGGATGATCGAGCACAAATTTAGAATCCTACAAGCAAATGAACACAATTCAAACAACGCCATTTTTCCCTTAACAAAATGTAGATGAAGATGTATTTCAAGCTGAGTTTTAATTTAGTTAAAAATATGGCATTATATGACACACTTCGTGTATAATAAACGGAAGTTTACCTAATATTAGCTTGATTCTTCATTGGGTCATAGCTAACCTTATATTGTTCTGGTAAATCCCGATAAAATGTCTATGTAGCGTTGGCGACTCGAACCCTGGTATGTCAGAACCAGAACCCGTCGCGCTAGGTCTTTAGCCATGGAAGCACAATGCGTATTAGAATCTGGAAAATGACAAGAACAAAGAACGTGCTTATGCATAATCCCATGGAGTTGACACACTATTACCAATAAATTATATCGACCTGCAAAGCTAGTGTTATCGAATTATAAATTCAATCAGAAAAATCATTTTAAAATAATAGGTTTTCCCATTATCCTAATAATTTGTCTAGTTTTTAAAATATATTAGCATTTGTTGTTACTATATTGATGATATACACGGAAACGGAAGAAACTTAAGTCAACCCATTTGTAATCAATAAGGGTCAATAAAGGATTTTTTCTTCTGCCATTGTGGTGAATTTGAAAAAAATCATTTATTATACATTCACAAATCGATCGTCGCTTCTTTCTATTAATATTTTCGTCAAAATAACCTGCTCAAGGTGATTTCCAAGCAAAAACACGTGTTTATGATATGAACCCGAGAATGGTCAAACCCATGAAAAGCCTCAAAAATATGTGTTCAGGGGGCAATTGAAATACTCCATTAACCTAGTTTAAACAGATTAAAGTTCTGTCTTATTATATGTTAAAATCATCGAGAAAATTGTTTGCTGCCCTTTCCTAAGAAAGACACCTCAAACTAAACGAGTATTTATCTAAATAAAAGCTATTATTATCGCATGCTCAGGAATTTCCTCAATTTATTGCTGAAATGAAAATTCAGCTAACTCACTTGGTCTGATTCATAGAAAGGAATGCATGGTAGGACGCATCACCAGTTATTTTTAAAAAATTGTAAGTAAACTTTTCTCCCAACTTTCACCAGGCCAACTAACCAACGGTTTTGCTGGTAGTCATGCAGTGTTTCAATTATCAACATCATTATTCCCAGTGATTTGTTTATTTAAAAAATCAATAAATTAGCAAAAGATCTTCACATGAGCAACAGACAATAAACAGGAGAAAATACTGAATAGAATCAACAGCCAGAAAGAGTATTCAGAAGCCATGCAAGTTCTTAGAAGTGCAATTTTACAGACTATGAAATCTCCTCCGTTGGCTTAAAACAAACATAGAAAGATGAGAAAAAGTGTTTCATGCAGGAAGTCTCAGAAATTTAATCTGAAACGGAAAGTCACTGACGATGATGATAATAATAATGGTTGGTTGTGTTGCTTGCGAATGATGGGATGCTACTGGCGACGTAGATGCCCCAAGCGAAGAAGTTTTCGCTTTGATGGAAAAAAGATATGCACATTGTTTCGATGGAGACAACCACGACGACGACGACGACATGAGCATGTCAAAAGATAGCCCAAGAATGTCTGACGTATCTTGTATAAAGTTTATGATTCATTAATGTGGTTGGCTTCGGGCGACAGAGAACATACCATTGGGGATACTTCTTTCGATAGAAGACATTTTATGAATGAATGGAAAGAGGAGTGGCATTGATTAGTCAATTAAATCATAAGAGGAAAATACTATGCGCCCACTACACCACAACTTTGTCATGTGTGACTGGGCTTGGATGATTATTTCGCATCATTCGTGAATTGATGGTTCATTCAATAAATTTTAATTACTACGAGGTTTTTTTTTGCAAAGAAGCGGAAATTTGACTCAAAATCAGTTTTAGGTGGTTCTAAGTGGTTTTACATGTAACAATGAGCACCAAGATTTGAATTGTTACGGAAAACACCTCGAAAACTCCGGGAAAAATGATGAAAGCGGTTAATAGCAACCACTACCATCATACATACATGAATTCTAAATAGTATTTTCCAATTGAGTTATAATTGGTTTCAACCCGTTTTAAAAATTTGAATAAAAACTTGATAACTTTACAAATCATTTTCCTTTGAAGTTTTAAAGCAACCAGTGAATTGAATGAACGTTACGGAGATGTTACAGTAAGTTCGTAATCAATAAATGGCATTGAAATTAAACTACAACATCATAGTATGTAATTGATATTTCACCGTTGCGTAACTCAGTTATGTAGATTTCTAGAAACATCTAATTTACGCTTTAACTCGTGAGAAAGTAAAAGCTTCTTTATTTAAATGAGCTACTTTTAATGAGCTGCATATTGCTTTGCATGTTTCAAGAAAGTTTCTAGAAGCCGTTCAACATCTACTGTTCAACGAAAGTAGTTATTACATATTCAAAACTTGACTGAGAAAATTTGCACAATAGTTGTTGTACATTGTTTGAATTAAGTTGGAGGCTGTGGAAGAAGTTGAGTTGATTTTTTCATATAATAGTATCATTATTGAAAAAAGTATTGAAAGGGCTTCAACACGTAGAATTAATTAAGGACTAGGATACACATTTTCAATTTGTTTGGAAAAAATTTTAGTGAAAAATTCTACACTAAGTAAATATCATGAAAATGGCGAAAATTGTTCTTTTTACTTACGATTTGTATATAATGAAAGTTGTAACGTAGAAAGGGCAGCTCTGTTTATTTTAAAAACGCATTTATGTGCTTTATTTTAGATTACAACACCAGAATTTATCGATATTTATTTACTATTCGAAAAGTGTTCATCTAAGTAGTATGTATGTATATTTTAAATAATCATGCTCACCGCGAGTCCTTTTTTCAAATCCAAGACACCTAAAGTTTAAATGCTTTTTTCTTATTTTTAATCGTTTTCTGATAAAATACGATGGTCATTCAATAAGTAACGAGACAAATTGTTGTAGTTTAAAAACCGTTTCTTCAATCAGTACAAAAATTTTGGCTCATTTTCAACATAATCACCCCCCGCGTCCCCCCCCCCCTCCTATCACTTATACACTGGTCCCATCGTTTGTCTAAAATTCTTATGCCACTAGCATGAAATTCTTTTGGTTGCTGTCGGAGCCAAGTTTGCACGTGAATCTTGACTTCATCGTTAGAGCCAAATTTTTGGCCACGTAGCGCGTCCTTAAGGGGTCTATCCTCTTTTAGCACTGTAAAAACGGGTTAATTTAAATATTTTTTTAGATAGGTTTAAATTATAAACATTGACAAAGGAGGGGTTACATTACAATAAATACACTCTCGAGATACACAACAAATTTTTTTTATTCATTTATGTGAGTTTTTATCAATGAAAATGTTGGTTGAAAAAATATCGGAAAAAAAACGAGAGGGGTGTGCGCCGTTGATGAAATTTTCGAGATGGTTGGTCTGAAACAAAAAAAAAATCAAATAGTTTTAGGTTCAGTATGTAATTAACTATAGGGAAATTTTTGATTTATGCAAAATTGACAAAATGGCGGACATTTTTCGAAAATTACGAAAAAACATGCTTTTTTCACCGTTTTTGGCCTGCATTCTTGAGTTATCTGTGTCGTATACGGTCGTGCATTGTCGTGAAGCAAAATCACACCTTTTGTCGAAAGTCCACGACGTTTAGTGCGAATGGCAGGCTTTACTTTGTTTTCCAGCATGTTACAGTAATATTGGCTGTTGATTGTTCGCTGGTCTTTCAGAAAATCGCAGAAAATAGAGCCTTGTGAGTCCCAAAAAAGTGTAAGCATCACTATACCTGCTGATGGCTGTGTCTTGAATTTTTTCCGCGTTGGAGAACTTGTGTGCTTCCACTCGAGGCTTTGTCTCTTCCACTAAGGCTCGTAATGGTGGATCCACGTCTCATAGCACGTTACAATTCTTTCAAAAAAAGCTTATTTTTCAGTTTCGGGTTTTCAACTGTTGACTGATTTGAAGCCTTTTTTCTTTGTGGATGTCCGTAAGTTGTTTTGGCACTCATCTCGCGCAAGTTTTCTTGTATAGCAGCTTATTGTGAATGATGTTATGGATAGTTCCAACACTTGCATTAACTTTTTCTGCTATCAGTTCAATAGTGATACGTCTGTTACCTTGGATTATCACGTCAATGCGAAATTCAAGGGAAGAAGTTGCAACTTCGATCGGTCGTCCAGTTCGCTGCCCATCTCCAACACTTTCGCGGCCTTTTTAAACTGTTCCATCCACTTGTAAATGTTCGGACGGTTTAAACAATTGTTCCCATACAATTTTAACATCCTTGCATGGATCTCACTACCTCTAACACCCTGTGTTACTAAAAATCTAATCACAGCACGTTGTTCTTCCGCGGTGCAATTCTCAATGAGACTGGACATCTTGAACTAACTGAATTATATGTTATATTTACAAAATCTTACCAAGCAGCTAATCAAAAGTAATAACAATGATGCCAACTTTAAATCCTAAAAGTTTCGTATTGAACTATAAAACAATTTGTGACCTACATCAATTTGTTTCGTTGCTTATTGAATGACCCTTGTATTCGTAAAATGAGTATTAACTCTTGAAACTCGATGAAAAGTTTAGTTGCTATTTCAGGCATGATCAGCTTTTATAAGTTAAAAAGTTTGCCCTTTATCGACATCTTTTGGAAAGAGGCCTCCAAATGTCTTCACCTTTCTTAAATTGATGCTTGATTAAAATGAACAAGTTCTGATCGAAGGGGAAGTTCGACTCTACAACATCAAAGAATAACACGGACGACTAAGCAAATGATAATTAAATTTTTCCATCATTTCCGTGCACTTTTTGCATGGGTAAGCACACCAATTCTTTGGCAAACATGTTCAACATCTGAACTAAAAAAATCGTTAACTTTAAACTCATTCCTGAAACCGACTCAGATTCCTCCCACGATCCCATATAAACTCATTGAATCTATTCTGTTGCGAACATTTGAAGAAATTTCTTTTAAAATTTCACAAAAATAGCCTCGTATCCAAAATATTTGGAAAGATATGCAAATTGGTATGACGTAGGACGCGAGCATTGTAATAAAACTAATGGAAGACATTTCGAAATCGAATTATTTATTCTGAAATAGACTCAAGAATGTTTACATCGCGCCATGATTGTATCTGTAGCGAAAACTAGTATCGAAGTTGTAGTCAGCCTATTTTGTTCTATGTAGAACGAACGAACGATGAGTTGACCAAAACCATTCTTCTTTTCAAACGATATATTCGTTCTGGTCTCAGCAGAAAAACGTTTCAAGAAAATTCCATTATTTATTCACTGTTCAATGAATCTGTTGAAAATCAGGCCCGAATTTGTATATTGTGATGGTGTGCCAATGCGTCATTTCCAGATTGAAAGATACTCTTGGATATGTAAATGAATGAACAGGTGAAGTTCAATGGCGATCATCTTGGTATGTTTGAATGAAGGTTAAAGCAACCGTTTTTTCTCTTCTTCGAAGCACACCGCGGAATCTGCCTTGGTATTTAGTTTGTGTAAGCGATTGGAATAATGATGAGTTCAATGATAATTCCTAAATATCTTGTATGTTTGGTATTGGACTTGATGACGGCGGTTGGTGCTTGCGCCACAATAATATTGACCATTCAAATTTAGCCGTTATTAAATTGAAATACTTTACTCAAATTAGCGGACGTATGTGGAGGTAAAAACATAACGCGTGGTTCATTTAGTGCTACTTTGGGTCTTTCTGTTACTGAACAAAAATGTTTATAATTATTGTGCCATGCCTGCTCTAATTCAGACCGTTGGTATTTTATTTGGTAAAGGTTAAGATTATATCCCCCCACCACCATCTGAAGAGGGTAGAGGGGATCGAAAGAAGGAGATTCCCCTGCTAATGTGGCATAAAAAGTTCGCGGTTTTAATTATTTCTACTTCTAAACAAGTCTAACAATCACTTCCCAGATCAATTTTACGGTTTCAAATGCTTTCTGGAAATAGGCAAAATAACCTTTTTGGGAGGGAGCATAGCTTTTTATGGAACCGTGACCGCCGCGAACTTTTTATGGGATAGTAGTAGGGAACCTCCCTTATTGATCCCCCTTCTCTGGCCCCTTCGGGGGGGGGGGGGGTTGGGGCCATAATCTTCACCTTTATCCTATTTTTTAGTATATAACTTTGTATGGGGCCGTGACCGTCGCGAACTTTTTATGCGATAGAAGTAGGAGATCTTCCTTTTTTTGATCCTCCTACTACCACCCTATTCGCTGGTGGAGGCCATAATCTTAACCTTTTGTTTTGAGAGATGAACTTGGGTAGATTGTATCAACTCCGAACCACATTTAGATCAGGCTATCTACAAACTGTTTAGTCCGATACCTATTTATCTTTTCATCTACTATGTATGTATGTTCCTTAAACAGCTTATACAATTAATACAAATGTATAAATACCATAGAAACTTATCAGACTTGAAATGAGCCTATAATCAATTTCAATATCTAAAAGAGACAAATCGACGTCTGATGAAAACCGATTTGTTTAAAACCAAATTGAACAAATTGATCTCATTCACAAGATCACATCCGAACGGATCAATAACCCCGATCCCATGAAAGATCATCATCTCACATGGCCAAGACTATTTTCAACGGTTATTTGTACGATTAAATCAATTTTCTTCTATTAACATAAAATGTGTGTCAATATCTTTGGTTGTAGCCCTCAAACGAAAGAAATACCCCGATATGCATTTTCTTGATTTTGTATGTGCATTGAATTTCTTCAGTTGGTGCTGACTTCGCGCCAAACAGAAAAGAAAAACATCGCCGTATGTAAACAGCAACACTCCAAGATGTTTTTGAAAATCAATGCCGAAGCTGGGCAACGTGAAAGATATTTTAGTATAGTATTGAGCTTGTAAACTTTAAAATGGTCGAATGTATGGTTTTGTGTGTTTTGATATTGAAAACAAAAGGTATCCCGCTTTAGCTGCTTCCTTCTATAAATAAAGAAATCAAAAGAAAGAAAAGGGAAAAATCATGGCAAGCTCATGATAGAAATATTTATTGTTGGTTGGCCAGAAGAAATAAATTTGATCGCTACTCAAGTACATTCAACATAACATAGTTTTGGAATACATTTCCATTGGGTGAACTGAAGCAAAAAGAATTGTTTATTTATTAATTTGAATCCGTTCAAGCTGTTTTATCCTCGAACCTGTCGTATGGTCGTTTTTTGGGACTAGATTTCAAATAAACAAGACTTTCTGAACCCTTCGGCCAATAACCAAAAGTTTCAATGACCGGAAAACTGCGATACCAACCGAAAACTAAATCTGTTAAACTGCCTCTTAGCTTTCATATTTATGTTCTTTCGAAAAAAAAATTCTGTTTTTTACTAAAACTCAAGGTTGCCTCTGACATAAAATGTGGCTAACTAAATAAAATTTAAGAATTTTCGTGGTATACAGGTATTGACGGAAGGATCAATTTCATATTCAGTAATCGGATTGAGACGGACGTACGGGTACACGGGTATTGACAAAAGGATGAATTTAATATAGATATTTTTAGAAAGTATGTTTTGAAAATCTCTAAATCATGAAGAAAAAGCAACAAAATTTTCATCAGTTTTCATCAAAAGCAACATTAAATTATTGGTGGTATTCAGTCTTACACGCAATTCCACTTTATCAGACAGTCGCTCCTCTCAGATAAATTTGGGAAGACTTTCTTGCAGACTACAGGGTGGCTTCGCGGTTAGGGCGCTGCTTCCTTTGCACCGAGTACCAGGTTCAAAGCTGCTTGTGGCAGCAAGCATCTAGTTCTGGAAAGTGGAATTTGATGCTAGACAATCTGTTCACTCAGCTGCGAACGAATACCTCAGTCAAGTCTGTGTAAAAACCACGTCATGATTGTGACCACCATCTCCTGGTGTTCCTTTGGCCAAGTAAATGAGGTAACTCGAACAACATTTCAAGGCCATGTCCCAATTTGGGATGTTGTGCCATCGATTATTATTTCTTGGGGACAGTAATAATAAAAGAAATTCGAATAAAATTGCTTCGCCAACGAAGAAATTTCATCATCAATGGCGCACCAGCCCAAATCGAGCCTTGGCCTCCCGAAGACACTGCCTCCAACTGTCTCGGTCCAGCGACCGCGTCCTCCAATTAGCGAATCCCAGCAAGGATTCGCTGTCGTTGTCAACTGCATCCTCCCATCGTTTGCGTGGTTTTCCTGGTGGGCGGCTTCCTGTTGCTCGGCCTTTCATGGAGCGTTTGGGAGTTCGCCCGTCATCCATACGCTCCACATGGCCAGCCCACTGAAGTCGTAGCAGTTTCGTCAGAATCGATACCGGTGGCTCGTCATAAAGAGCGTACAACTCATGGTTGTACCGGATTCGCCAGTCCGGTCCGTCCTTCACGGGCCCCAGAATACGTCTCAAAATGCGGCGTTCGAAGACGTCAATCCTTTTTTCTGAGGCTTGAGTCAAAGTCCATGTTTCACATCCGTAAATCAATACAGGACGGATGATCGTTTTATAGACGCGCAGCTTATTTTTTCGGTGCACTTTGTTACTTTTAATCACCGAGAGGACTGAAAAGTATATTTTATTGGCTAGACCAATTCGCCGTTCAATTTCATCCTTTTCACTCCCGTCTTTGGCGAGGTTGACACCAAGATAAATAAAAGAGTTAACGCTTTCCACACTGTAGTTAGTTATCGTCATGTTTTGTCTATTTGGCGTCTTTTTCCTTGACTGGGTCATATATTTGGTCTTGTTCACATTGACCCTTAGGCCGACTTGCCTAGCCGCTGACTCCAGCTCAGTAATCGCTTCTTTGGCAGGAGATAGAGATCGGGCCATGATGTTGATGTCATCGGCGTACGCTACTATTTGAGTAGACTTAAAGAGTAGCGTTCCCGCATTGTCTACTGTAATCTTCCTGATGACATACTCTAGGGCCAAATTGAAGAGTATGGGGGCGAGGCCATCACCCTGTTTAAGACCTGAGCTGGTGTCGAAGCTTTGAGTCAGATCGCCTTGACATCTGACTTTAGATCGTGTGTCGGTCATCGTTAGTCTGGTCATTCGTATAAGTTTGCTAGGTATCCCAAAATCAAGCATTATTTTATATAGTATATTTCGATCTATACTATCGTATGCTTGTTGGAAGTCTACGAAGACCTGGTGCACGTCAATATTGTATTCCCAGCACTTTTCCAGCACCTGTTTTACTGAGAATAGTTGATCTATCGTCGACATACCGGATCTGAAACCGCCTTGGTATTCGCCAATTATTGTGGAAGTGTACTGTGTCAATCTTTTATTAATAATTTTGGTCAGGATCTTGTAGGACGTACACAGCAGTGAAATGCCTCTGTAGTTGTCACATCTAAGCTTATCTCCTTTCTTATGTATGGGACATATGATGGCCGTCCGCCAATCATCAGGTAATTTTTCATCGACCCATACCTTGGAGATGATCTGGTGGAGGCGGTGCGTTAGTATTGGTCCACCTTTTTGAAGGAGATCTGCTGGTAAATTGTCGATTCCGGGTGCTTTATTTGGTTTTTGCTGTTGTATGGCTGCTTGCACCTCTTCAATAGATGGTATTGACGAAGATGGACTGCATAGGTCAGCATCTTCAGGAATCATTATTGGCAGGGATGTAGTTACTGATGGTGGATTTAGTAGCTCAGAAAAATATTCAGTCCACCTGTGATTGATGTCGTCTGGGTCGCTTAAAATATTTCCCTGCTTGTCTCTACATAGGCTTGATTGCGGCTTGTAGCCTTGTCTAAGTCGCTTCAATGCTGCATAGGCGTCCCGTGTGTCGTTTCTGCACATATCGTCATTGATCTTCTGGATAGTCTGGTTGTTATAGGTTCTACGCTTGCGTCTGACTATTTTTTTAGCTAACCGTCTTAGCTCGTCATATTTTTGCTTCTTGGCTCTTGTCGGTCTTTCAATGTATTGTAAATAGGCTTCTTTTTTACTTTTGAGAGCATCTTCACATTCTTTGTCGAACCAATCGTTTCTTTTCGACGTCGTTTGTCTTCCTACGGTTTCTTCCGCTATTGATGTTACGCCTTCTTTAAGCTGCGACCACATTTGTTCAAGCGATGTGTCCGTACCTGCCGGCGGTGTATTGACAAGGTAATTCGTCAGTTTCTCTTGATAATTTGCTGCTACTGTTTCGTTTTTCAGACACTCCACCTTGAACTTAGGAGTCCTGCTCTTTTTCTTGGTGGTGCATCTTGTTATGCGGCAGCGATATTTTGCCTTGACGAGATAGTGGTCTGAGCCGCAGTTAGCACCACGGTATGATCTAACGTCAAGCACACTTGTAGCAGCTCTTTTTTCGATGACGAAGTGATCGATCTGGTTGAAGGTTCGTCCATCGGGTGACATCCAAGTTTGTTTGTGGATGTCGCGGTGTTGAAAGTAGGTAGAGCTTATCACCATGTTTTTGCTGGTCGCAAAATCAACTAGTCGCTGACCATTGTTGTTGGTACTTTCATGGAGACTAACGAAGAAATTTGCCAATATTAAAATAATATATTTTAAACAAAAATTGTGGAAAATTTCCACAAAAATTTATTTTTTAAATTTATATTTAAATATGATTATTTTCGCCTCTCCCTTCACCACGTCCAACCTATATTATAATTCTCCCCTGACTCGTTTACAACGAAACCACGACCTTATGCAGTTTGGTTCCTTCGGTTACTCTTTAAATACCTGTAAGATCAAACTAAGAAATCTTATATTTTTCTCTTAATTTTAGTTCTCAAATTTTCTAACTCATTCACGACTGTTCTATATTCTTATTTACTATACTTATTTCATTAATTAATTCATTTATTCTCTAGAGGTATCTTAGACTTAGTTTAGTTCATCGCTACTATGTAATTGGAACTCTTCTGTTTAGTAGCTTTGTCAACAATAAACAATGTTCAAAAGCCATATGAACAAACTCTTTTAAATTTCTTGTGGTAACAATTATTTTAAATTTAATTTGGATGAAATGAATGGACGAGAGCAAAATCGAAATAAAACTCCCAGAAATAATCAAGAAACAAATCAGTGGATGTTCTTGAAACACTCGAAATGATCAATTTTCACGGTGAACCATTTATAAAGGATTCAAATCAATATGAAAATTTTCCAAAGTGTATTTTAGAGGATTTTATTGCGTAAAATTTGTGTAAGTTTTCGTAATTTTTTTAGAGGAATTCAATTGAAGCATCGTAAGTCCATAGAAAGATAAATATGAACAAATCGACATGCCTAAAATTCATGGAAAAATTTTGAAACTCTTTTATTTTTTATTTTATCTCATGCAACCGTTAATGCATTTTATACTATTGGAATTTTTATGATTTTTATGTTTTTCGAAATCTTTCATATGAAGTTTTCGATGCAGAAATTTTTTGAATAGTTTTTAAAACTAATAATTCAGAGGAGAGATAATAGCATCAAAACTAAATATAAGAAAACAAATGAAATCACTAGGTTATGCAAGGTTTGTCATGAAAGCTAACAAAAGTAGTATCAAAAGTTTGAAAAATTTGAAATTTTTTTTTATATTTGTTGCTCCAAAAAATCACAAAAAAAAACTCACCAAGCCCACTGAAAAAAAAGTCAAAGCATCATGAAATACGCAAGTGCTTTCCTAAACTTGAGAGTATGATCGAAGCATATTCCAAACGTAGAAATATTGGTAGAAACTATGTTTGACGAATATTTGCAGTAACCTCGATATCAAAGACGCAAAATATTCATAGAACTCTCGAATAAAAAAATGTTTTCAACTTAAGCTTAGTATCCAAAAATGAATCCTTTGGAATTCACTGCATAAAATCATCAAAATTGAACAGAATTCATCAAAAAATAGCTTTCAAAACTCTTTCAAAGTGTAAAAACAGTGAATTAATATTCTTGGTTTAAAAAATTCACCACCCTGCCTAGCCATCCTTCCATCAAGAATACAGGAAAACGTATTTATCACATTATAAAATATTGCTTTACATATCATTCGTTCCATATCCTTTAAATATAAAGCTCTTACGCAATTTCAGTTCTACAAACTGACGAAGCAAGTTCATATGGAATATAGCTATCATTAATCAAATGGGGATAAGATTCAAGTTTGTTTGACTGTTTCCGCTTCTGTTCAGATTCTTCTGATGGACGAACAATAGAGAATTCCAATCACAATACCACACACTCCGCGTAATTGTTAGTACGTTTACATTTTTAGCCGATAGCCGATTTTCAATTGCTTTGAAAGCGTGTGTGATGCAAACTGTTTGGAAACTGCATGACTAGAAATTCTCATTGTTATTCGTAAAAACGTGTTTGCTTGATGGAGAACAGATTATAGTATGGACAATGACGTAAACCCGCAACTATGATAGTATAGACCACTCTATTGATTTTTTCTTCAAAGTGTCTATCGATTAGTCACCGATTGAGAACTTTTTAAAAGCAATCGATGAATTGGGAAATGTGTGAAATATTGTTTATAAACGCAGATCATTTGCATATCGTAAAAATGTTGCCTTTTTGGGATTGATTGTGATACTAGAAAATTGACGGAGTGGAGTGAAAAGAACGAGATCTTGGAAGCACGTAGGTTGATAGGTATAGAAACCTGAAATTGTCAACGATGAGACCATATACGAAAATTGGATTTAGTCCAGAAGTTTTCTTACAACAGTTAAATATTGTAGAAAAACTATCTTCAAAGTTACGATCATTATGATTACTGAGAAAAACTGCAAAATTTGAACGTTTGGAACCAGAAAGTAAACTCAAAAACTTGATTTGATGAGATCAGGTGTTGCAGTTTTGTCATCCAATCACATAGAAATGATGAAATAAATAATGAAAACCCAGATTCTACACCACTTCATCATCAAGAGTAAATTTTATTCATCTTTCTTCATGTATATTTGCAAAGAGTCCTAAGAATTACATTTTCTAGCAAAGCACTATCATCGCTTAGTTTCAAATTTCAACTCGTTCACTCGATAGTTTGGCATTCCTATTTTTCAAGAATGATCCAAGCAAGCAGGACTTTCACCTCGTCGACATCACACCAATTGCATTTTAAAACGTGAATTCCATTATCAAACATTCTTCTACAAAAAGCGAATGTAAACAACGAATAGCTCAAAAAATGGCATAACCCAATCTTTTGAATTCTACCAACGAACGTTGCAAGTTTACGCAATATTTTGTCGTTGTCCTACTTTAAAAGTTACATTGACTCGATAGCAAAGTAAATTTTGATGATTGCTCTGTACATTTCATTTTATTAAGCAACATCTTTGATATTCCTTTTGTGTAGATACAGTTTTTTTGATATTTCTTTTGCTTTTCTTCGGACGAAAGTTGTATTTGGAAAGGTTTCTCTGGACGTGGAATGGAATTGTAAATGCTGGCGTTTACAATTTGTTGCTACCATTTACCATGTTGATTCTAATTGACAAAGTGTACAAACGCCACAACACATTAGCAGTGCATAATAACAAAGTTTATGCAAAATAGCCTGGAATATGTGCCAAGAAGTAGTTTGTACGCGAGAAAATTGTAGGAGAAGGAGGTACGCATTGGATAATTTAGCAATTGTGGAGTTTGCTATTGTGTATGTGATTTTGTTAACCCTCGTACTTTGATCACAAAACATGATCAATCATTGATTTTTTGCAGTGCAGTCAATGCAAGACGTCAAAATTCAGGCTGCAACTGATATATCATTTTTGTAGCAATCTGCATAGCAACGCCTCTCGGGTGTCTCGCACTCAGATAACTCGTTCAGATAACTGCGTCCTCTTCCACAAACCAAGGCGAGCTGTATTCGAGGACGAAATCCACCCTGCGCTTACTAGATAAATTTTACTTTTCTGCCGGATACTCTTTTTGATAACCGCAAATTAACAAATGATGCACATGGTACGCCGATTGCAGCTCCCGAGCTTTAATTATCATGATCATATTCTGCTCGTCGAATATATCCTGCAATTTTGCCTTTGTTCTCCATCTCGTTTAGCTCCAATAATAATCTCTACTGCCGGGGCCAGGCACCAAGGCATTCGGCAAATTTCAGTAACAAACTTGCACAAAAAAAATTGCCAAACTTATATGAGTGTAGATGAACAATTCGGGTTAATCCTAGCCAAATATTTAGTATGTAGTTTTCCCAGTATTTTACGATGTATCAAAGTGATCTAAGTGATTTGACTCGTCTTGAATTTCGACTCCTGCCGCATATGCAACGATGAACTAATCAAATGGCTTCGGCTATTAGGCGAGTTATGGTGTTTTTTGATAGTAAATAGTGTGCATGTTTGTACATCACATGTTCATGTATATTATTGGTAAAAAAATTGTATCCACCTTTTCTAAGAGCTCCAAAACTACGAGTTTTTCGTTTGGGTCTTCTGTTTGTCGAACTCCTACTTGTTTGGTTTCAAGTTAAGAATCTTTCGCCCATACAAAAAAGCTATTCGGATGACCGTAAGATTTAAAATATCAATCCCCTAGTGCTGAAGTATCTAGTTTTTTCCAAAGTGTTATTCGGGGAATGCTAAGTTGGAAATTAGAGTCCAATATGCTTTTGGAGACACGAAAAGGATGCAGGATTGATTCTAGCAACAAGGGATGATCCCACCGTCAACTATGGTATTGCTTCGATTGCAACAGCTTTTAATAATCCATCCGTTCAACAATGAGTTTTTAGTATAATTTACATATCTAAATGATCGAACAATTCTGATTTCTAAAAATAAATGTATTTGTAGTTGAACATTGCTGATTTACCTTAAACTAATTACATCCACAAGTTTTCAAAAAAAACCATACCGACCGGGGATCGAACACACGACCTCAAGATCACGAGCTAGTCACGCTGCTTCCTACACTGCACCGCTTTTGTTAGGTGTAAAACTTACTAATAGATAAGCATCGCTGAAAACTTTAAAGACGTTTTCTCAAAATCGGAGGGGAGATGTTGCGGTTTAATATTTTAAGGATCAAACGTGACGTTTTCTACTTATGTGCCAAATTTCATCCAAATTTGAGAGGACGAGGTGCTACTTTTTATCTGAGTTTTTTTTTCTTTAATCACATTTTCTACACGGTTATTGATATCCGTAGTTAATCAAGGGTTAAAACAATACATCTACATATATACACTTAGCATCAATTTCAAATCAATATTTCATTACGTGTACTTGCTGCCCACCAATAAATGAAATTTGGGCGATAACAGGTCTTACGACTAGTTGAGTAAAGTTACGTAAACTTTCACTGCATAAATACATATTATCTTGACTGGTGCCGCTTTGAATGCAAGTACCCGCTTGCAGGTATGATCCGCAATCGATCAATAAAGATAGTGTACATGTTGTCGACACGATTACATATGGTCTTTTCAAAGTGGATTGCATCGGTAATCGATCACCACACGTCCCTCTGGAAACTCGACCCGTACTTTTACGAAACAATTATAAAGCTGGTCCATTTCGATTGGTAATTTTGGACTCCTCATAACATAATGAGGAGGGAAGGCCCTTTACGACATTCCACCAACAAACCACAAACACTCATTACCATGTCCGCGATGGATTGTGTTTCTGTTTCGGGTCCAAAAACTCTTGTGAAAACTTTCAATTTGGCACACTCAACTCGATGTGAACGTGGAAAGCTCTTGATAAGCATGAAAGTCAATTAAAATGCTGGCTATGATGGTGTTATGCGAAAAAAGTAGATGATTGGACGCGACCGTATGAAGAGATATTGATATGTGAAATTGTTTTCCAATTTTACTACTAGTTATGGAGTTGTCTGTCGTCTTTGATGCGTGACATTTTATGCTAAGTGGAAATTAATAATTCGCTGTAAAGAAAGCCGGATTATGATAATGATCCGATGATTGATATGCGGTTGAGCGTTGTAATGAGTCGTGTTATCAACATAATAAGGTTTAGAGAAAATACAATTCGCGAAACATTTCTAGTTCATAATCACGCGAGATGAATTTGCATATGGTGTGTATCTCACAGCTATTCAGTCACGACCTGTTTGAAAGCTAATTAATTTTGATAAAATATCTTAACCGCCTTTAAGAGTCGAAAACATAAATATGCTGTGAAATCGTTCGCTTCGCTGTCATTTTTATAAATACCGTGACAATACCATGGAAAATTGTCTTATGCCCCGTATTGATACAACAAAACTTTTGGATAAAATTACTGTTTATGAGTTTTACCCCTGTTGTAGCCATAGGAACCACATTCTAAGCTCGAATATAAAAGCATTTCGAGATGGATTTAATTAATTCAAATTGGTTGAAAAATAATCTAAGGAAAAGGCACGGTATCGTCCTTTCAGATCTGGATGAAATTTGACACATAAGTAGAAGACGTCAAGGATATTCGATCCCTAAAATATAAGACCGCAACTTTAGAAGCGTTTTTCACAAAAACGGGGGGTGTTGCGGTCTAATATTTCAAGGATCGAATATCCATGACGTCTTCTACTTATATGTCAAATTGCAACCAGATCGAAGAGGACGATGTCGATAATCGAACTAAATCAAAATATTTTTTTTTGTTACACGTTCTTGAATTTTGGCAAACAAAGAACGTGTAAAAAGTCTCTTTAAAAATCTTGTTCGCATTGTCAGCTATTCATCGTCAACGGTAAAAAAATCAGTTTTTGCGAATATCTCGCTTTCTAATAGTTGTATGCAAATTTTTGTTCGGATACAAACTGTTCCTCACAAAATTGCTCGTAAAAAAATCCACATCAAATTTTACGTACGACCAATACCTTCCGAAATATTAAGGGACCTAAGATGGTCAGAAACGAAAAATTCAACTTTTTAAAACAATTTTTTTCGAAATTATTTACAATATTTTTACTTTATATGTAATATCGACTTATTCACTATACTTTAGGAAGATTCAACAAAATTTCCTAATAAAAATATTGATTTGCAAGTGAGCTGCCACCTTGATGGTTCTCTTTTACAATTGGTTTATCAATAGTCAATGAAACAAAAAAAAATATTTTTGTCCTTGAAACATTTAACGCGTGGTTAGCGATTTCGCTCTACATCCGTTTTTCACACATCTCAGTTCATGAAATATTTTCCGAGCCAGGAAAACATTTTCGGGTCTTTCGGTGCGTTAAACATATCTCCGAGTGCGTGAAACATTCTCCGAGTTTTTCCGAGTGCGTGAAACATTTTTTTCAGTGCTTAAAACATACTTCGAGTGTTTCTGAGTGTGAAACATTTCGCTAATTACAAGTGGCGCAAACAGTGGTGCATCCAATCCTCAAATTTGCGCATGCGTGAAGTAACTCAACACAACTCTGTCCGCCATTTCGCTTATGATGCTTGTTAGAAAAAACTAGAACTCGTCATTCGTGCGTTTCGCGCCGTATTCAGCTTGTGTGGCCGTCAAATTTTACACACGAAAATAAGCAATAAAAATCCAGAAAATATCAATGCTTTAAATGTTCTTCCTTGAACGTGTTAAGAATTCCACTACAAAATTTGAATGCAATCCTGATCCCTAAAAAAATAATCTCGCGACAAAGAAAATAATTTCTGTTATATTCCCATAAGAACAATGCTTTATTCGTAGAATATAGCCAGGTCATAAATTCTTAGTTTCTGTTCGCATCGCACATTCATTCATAGCTCAGGGTGTTTGTTGGCATTAAATCGAAATATTTACATAGGAAGACAACACCAAAACGTCTGCCCTTGAATTATAAATGCTGCAAGCGAAGACATTAAACTTCTTAACCCCGGGGCGAGAGACACTATCAGTAAAAGGGAAAGTAATTGTGTAGTATTATTTATAGCAGACGTTGCCTCCAAATTGTGATTAGACGGTTTTTATATATTCGGTTAACAGTAGCGAGTGCAGAGCATGTTATCGTGAATGAAACGAAATTGAGTAGAATGTGTAGATATTTTACTTTCTTTACTTGATTAATCAAATGATTAAATAAAAGTCATCGAAGCTATTATATTATTATTTTTTATAAATACAACCCTAGTAATATTTTTGCAAAATATTAGATTATTTTAGAACAGATGCGACTATAAAAGCTGAATGCTGAATACTTGCCTACCGATTGTAGCGATTCTATCGGTTAGCTTTTTATCTAATTCAATGGCAATTGAGGGAGCTAAATCGTTAGACGAAGCTACCTCTAAAAGGACTACAGGACAATCAAGTCTTGGAAAACCTATGATTTCGAGCGGACACACTATAGCTGGTGGAGCACTAATAATAATGTCCGTCATACATCCAGAAAACGATAAAATATTTATAGGTTGCTGACAGAGAAGTTTGTCAAAAAAAGGAAAAAAAAACTTGCCTTTTGAGGAAAATTGGAAGCTTTTAGACAGTAATGTTTCTCAGAAAAGAATTTTTGTCACCATTTCGTGTAAAATTTTCAGTGGAATAACTGTATGATGCATAATTTTATAATAATCTGTAATAATTATCGACAATGAATAATCTTTCACTCTGTTTAGTGATCTTATTTTCATCCCTACACCGAATTTGATGCCTAGATCCCACTTTAATTCAAAGAGCCTTTTTGAAATATCTTCATCAATCATGAATTTGTCATTCTTAAGATACTTGTTAAAGTTCTGGATATCTGATGGTTGTTCCAAGCTGGCACCATTCGCAATTATCGCAGAAAGATATTTAAAGTGATTTTTGTAGAGGGAATATTAGAGAAATGATTATATGGTGTTATGAATATGAATTACAGGCTCACTATAATAATTTATTTTCTGCTTATGAATGATATCCATGTTGTATTATCCTATCCCTTTATTATTGCAGCTGCTACTTCTTAAGGGGGATTTATTCAACGTTGCCAATGTAAACTACAGGGAATAGTTCGAGAATGTTTGCAAAGTGAAAAAAAGTAGGAAGCGTTTCTATCCTACACGTCGCGGCGTCGCTTGTAAAGCGAATTTTCGCAGATTATTCATTGGCATAAAATAATTTTTCTTCTATTATACTCAATAGGGGATTTAAGAATTGGAATAATGTTCAGATTATAGGTGCCACTATAGAAGCAATTAATTATTGTTTAGAGTTTATCTCAAAGGAAGCACTTTGGTCCAATAAAATAAACAAACACCAATAATTTAGTATTATAAATTCGATTTGTTTATTTTATAGGTCTACTTAGTTTTTCTTTTACGAATGCATCCAACTACGTCCAATATTCCTACCATGTACAAAGTTCCGACGTAATACGATTAATGCAAAGCCTAAACCCACCAATCTTCGCATCACACACTTTTTAATTTTACCATTGCCTATGTTCTGGTTTCGAAACGTTGTTGATTTGGAGCGTTTGACAGGCTTCATATCACCCTAAATCGGTTACAACAATGGTAAAACGTAATTGCCAACGTGTGTTTCGTATAATCTTCTTCGGCAGGTGGTTGACAGTACGTGAATGCACGACTGCACCTTCTTTTCTTTTCCATTCATCGAAATTGCACGTCTTGAATGTCGTAGCTACCTGTGGAAATACACTTGAATGGAGTGTTCTTATAGTTACCATTAATCAAATGCCGAGCAACCATTATTGGAGGAGGGTTTTTGGTGTTTCCGGTTTAAGGTTACGTGGAAAACACCTGCTTATGAAAGCTTCAATTTATTTAGGATCTATGATCAAAATATGATTGGAAAGTTCCTATTTGATCCAAATAGTCGATAATCGGAGGAACTAGTGTTAACTAATTTATTCCGCAATCATCTCAAAATCTAATAATTCCAAATACACGAAATAAATGAACATAATAATTTTAAGTATAGATCGTTATGCTCTTTCAATTTTGCTTGCCATTGAAAATTCACATTCACTTCTTAGTGTTTAAATAGTTGCGCAAACATTGTCATGTTGTATCTAGATAAGAACTTCTTATGCAGGATACAATTTGCATCCCTCTTGATAATTTTGAATACAGATTATAAATTACAGATATACAAGATAGCAAATATTAAGAATAGATAAAATTTGTGATATGTTTTATTGATTTTTGTTTTTCTATTTATTTTCAGGATCAATATGAAAACCTAGGATTACACACACATAAAGGCATTGAATTTTTAGATAAATATGCAAATTTTATTCGTGATAGATGTGCAATAGAAACAGAATATGCAGCGAAATTAAGGTTAGTATTGAATAAAAATTTATGAAATCAAAATTGAATTACTGAGAATTAAAAAAAAAATCATTGATTTTTTTGTATCTTTTGTCAAAATTCCGCAATATGTCATTGGTTTATTTAGTAGTTTAGGCTTTTTAGATTCTCAAGAAGAAATTCAAAGATAAAACTACTCTGATTACTTATTTTTGTATGTTCGAAAAAATCTAAAATGCGTTATTTTTCTCTGCTTGTATTCAAAAATTAGGTGTTTTTCCGATTTATTTTTATAAATCAAGTCACTATTTTTGTGAATTTATATATTACATACGATGTACCTAAGCAGATGTTATGTCTGCCTTATGAAATATTTGACGAATGACCCAAAAAATAATTTCGATATGTAAAGTGGTTTTTTTAATCATTGAATGTTCATGGAATTAGTTTTTACTGTCAAACTGCTGAAAATGGTCACATAGAGCGATATCTCATGCGTACTTCAAGACCTGTAGATTGTTTTTGAATCGTATTATTTTTCTGGATCTACAATGTGGATAAAAATCAACAAATGTGACATTGAAGTTGAATCAACACTGATCGGTAGGGAGAATGTCCAATAGGTTTTGCACCGGCAAGACTTTGTAGAGTTGGAATGAATTTTTTGAAGTTATTTCATGGACCATCATCTGCATTGCGACTTATTGAAGACTGAAACCAAATACATAAAACGATGATAATCTCCAATTCGGATTCATGTATACATAAACAAGCATACACAATCCTTGAAAAAAACCTCATCTGAGCGTTATATAATTTATTTGAATAAATTTTAACAACAAGGTCCTTTTTCTGCATACGATAAGCTTGAGTTATCACAATTCCAAATAATGCGAACGATAGACAGATAATATGGATATACAGCTCTTACCAATTCAACGTTCACATAACGTGGAAAAATTTATTTCATGGACAATAAAGTGTGTTCCATGAATTTGATTAATTTCCCCGCATCATGATTGTTTTTCTGGCAAGGCTTTCGTAAAGCTTATTTTTCAAGAATTTTCAATTTAAAATTCAAAAATGATTTTATTTTATTCTGAAAAAAAAACCGAGCCTAAAATACACAACTATAAAATAATGCATACCTAGAATCTTTCAAATTCTTTCAAACAAATTCCAACCGAAATTTCATTTATCGTGCATTTTTCGCATTACTAAATGCACATGTGTACAGTACAGTACACTTAATCATAGAAAAGTGACAATAAGTGTTAAATAAATAACTGCTACAGGTGAATAATATGTTAGATTAGTTCGTATCTTATCACGTAGTATTTGTATAATGAATAACTGTTTTCGAAGTATATGAACCAGTCCATTCGCGCACTATCTTCGTGTTGTTTACCCTTTTCGTCTGTTTGATTGCGCAAATATAGATTATATACCCGCTCAATTAGGCTTGACACATATTTATATGAGATTAAGGCGCAAATTGTGTAAAGCGGTCTGATTTTGGATGAAAAATGTTGAATTTGAATGTATAGTAGAATAGTAGTTATCAGAAATCGTCGATTGTTTTGTAATTCTTTAAAGTATTTTAAACTGAATTTAATGTTTTTCTGCAAAATTTCCTTAGTCGTTCGAAATTCTAGGCAAAATTTTGCCCTTTTCTAGTTCAATTTCAAATTGGCACAGTTAAAAAAATTAAATATTCAATATTTGTAATTTATAAATCACCAAACCAAAATGTCAAAAATCAATTTGGAGCAGCAATCAAAAATATGCTGAAAAAAACAAGGATCATCTAAAAATAAAGCAAATCTAAAAATAATAATCTTTAAATTCAAGCCGAGATAATACACAAATAAACTCCCATAAACTCTTAAATTCTATTTCGCAATGCAATGTCGTGTTGATAGCCTATAAATCTAATTATAAAATACGAGTTTGTTCATATGAATTTAATTGACAATAAAAAATACATTTCTCTCGGTGTTGAAACGTTTTTCTTTTCAACACTTGACTGGTTGATCTATTCTTATATATGTATGTACGTTTGTGAAAAGTCTCAATGACGCAATTGATAAAATATTACAGCAAGAAAAAAAAATGGAGAAGTTATTAAAATATATTTTTTGAGTTGCGGATGTCATCATTTTCTATAAATTTATCCGAAAGTTAATATGTTTGTTATAGCGAAAAATCTGAAGTAGTTTTTTCCTTTATTTTTATTTGAAAAAATGCACTTTTAAATAAAATATTTAGAAGAAAATAATATCAATATTTTTAGGCAACAAACAAGGCATTTTAGCTATAAAAAAAGAGGAAATAATGCATCAAAAAGATTTTTAAATTTTTCTGTCCTGTTTGACAATTCAAATCGGATAAGTTATCCGTATCATATCAGGCAGAATTATATAAAATATTGTATAGGAGTATATTTTAAACAATAAAAACACGTAATTATCCAAATGTAGAAAAACACTTTCGAAAATTGTGTATGGTTTTTATTAAACCAATTATTTTCACTTTAGTTTATCAAGTATTTTATTAATTCCCTTTATATTAGAAAAATTCCAAATTCTATAGTCGAAAACGGAAAAATTTCCGGAACAATTTAGTCTTTAGTCTTCACAAACTTGAAGCATATTTCCATTAACTTCGATAAGTTATATTCTTTTGATGTAAAAATTATGCCATTTAATTTTTATATATTTTGCAGCCAAAACTGCTTTGCTGACGTGCATATATTTTCCATTGTATCTCAAAAAAATCTTTAATTTTTTAATAAAAAATAGACTTTAAACGCATCACAGAGTGTTCGAATTTTAACGCATTCCTTAAGTTTAAAAAAACGTTTATTAAAGCTATATTTCAATGTCATTAATCTTCAAATTATAATTGTTGATTACTATTAATTTCAATGAACTGATTTAATCAATAAAGACAGTTTGATCTCATAAATCTTGTAATTTATTTCCAAAAAAGCCTATGGTGTGCCATATTACCCGAAGTTATTCTATATATTGTTTATTCAGAAAACTTTAAATATGAAATCCTTAAAGTACATGTCTCAAAGTACTTGAAAATATTTTTTTAATAATTGTTCAACGCAAAATGGCGGCGATGCAAGCGAATGAAAAAATCACCTCAAAAAAATGTCTCGTACAAATTAATGTCTTCTCCAACATTCAGAAAAAAGTATATGTTAATGAGATGTATAGTTCATAGTTTAACCAATAATCTAATCTTTATATTAATTTTCAAAAAATCGATTATTTTTCAAAAAAATCGCGTTTTAAACATTAATAAACAAATTATTTCTCCGAAATAACAAAAAACATGTAGGCAGGGGCGTAGCGAGGCGGGGGGTGTTGGGGGTGTGACACCCCCCTGAAATTTTGTAGCGAGTCGGCATTTTCGTGCCGAAGTTGGCATATTCAAGAAATTTGATTGTAAAGTCGGACGATCGGCAAATTTTTCTAATCAAGTCGGCATTTTCAACATTTATCACCCCCCCCCCCCAATTCATGAAGCTCGCCACGCCCCTGCATGTAGGTTCAACTATGACTATAACTGAAGAACTAGTACGAATATCGCTTCAAAATTTTTTTTGACGTATTTTTAGGAACACTTCAATATAATAAAAAAAATCGTTTTTGAGCAGTTACATGTATTTATCCCCTTAACTTCAATTCTAGCTCCGATTTTTGTTCAACATCCGTAATAGAGGATTGTTCGATGAATTTTATTTATATTTGCTTGAAGTTAAGGTTTTAATCAACTGCAAATTTGTCCCTTGGATTCTTTCAACTGCCTCTGCCTCTTTAAGTGATAATGACTTCTTTACTATAAAATCCAATGAAGTATTCCTCTTACAGATTTGTATTGTCTAGACTTTACAACAATTTCAAGTATCTCTTTTGCAATACTAATATTTTTGATGTATAAAAACAATTATTTTCTCAATTATTGCAACAATGTACAAATGATTGAAACAATTTTACGCTCTTCTGAAAAAAACGTAAAATTATACTTTATATGTTAATTTATGGTGAAAGAAAAACATAAACTTGGTAGTCATCTTTCATGCATATCTAAATTAATGAGGTGCAAAATCTACCATGCGTTAAGGATTTGCAGTCAAAAAATTTATGATGGCTCATATTTAACAGTGATTTATCACTCGTCAGCGTTGAATTCTAGAACTCGTATATACATAAAACATGACTAGCTTAAAGGGAATCGTATTTAGTATGTCTAGTAATGCAAAATTATTTGTATACTTTTCTGACATGCACTCACCGAAACCTAACATCTTTTTCTAATTACCATCAAATTGACCCAGTTTATTTCTCATCGTTTTCAAATTGCCCGCGCGATGAATAAACATGAGATGAAGTGAATTGAATCTGGACTATACGTAGATGCAGGCTAGTTGTTGCACAATTTCAATAGAATGTGTTTCAGTATTGCATAGTGAAATTGCCTCCAACTTGTTATAACAATTATGAAATGAATGCAACTCGCATTTGAAACTATCAAGCATGACTGCATTTGTACACCGCACAGATACTTTCTTATTTCTAAGAAAATTAACTGAAACTCCGACGCCTTTTGAGAGTGAACATGAACATATCTTGATAGCGATGAACAATATCAAAAAAAAAAATTATCTCACAAATTTTTTCCATATATCAAGAGATAGTCATTCAATATCGATGAAGACGTCGTTATATGGCTTCAAATTGATATCAAAAAACCTAAATCTGTTTTTTTTTTACTTCTGATAAACAGTCACGCCTTACAACCCGAAGCAGTGTTGGTATCAGTGTTTGATTTACTTTCCAAATTCATTGATAAATGAAAATAAACATGTATTAATATCTTATTTTCCTTTTCAGGCGGATGGTGAAAAATTATCAACCGAAAAAGAAAGAAGAAGAGGACTATGAGTAAGTAAACGATCGTTATTTCAACTGCATTTATCAGCAAATCTTTTTATTGACGACTTTACGAACGCTGAAACTGTGAAAACATATTCTGCAGCTAATCGAAATGTTGTTCGATTTCCTTTAGGAAATATTGTTATCAGAGAATACTTTGCTTGAGTTGAGTTTTTTGTTTGGTTTTGCTTAGATTACTGATCGGTCGAATGAAATAGCCGGCATTCCAACTGCCATTGTAGCTAAAATTGAGTGGTTTAGATTGTATGTATTTTAGTTTCAATCAAAAAAGAAAAAAATAAATTGTCTATAGTTGAAAATATTATCTAAATTTCTTAGAAAATTTTGATTAACTCAAATATGTAAGGCGTTTCTCTTATGAAGTCTTAGGGGCCATCCATCCCATGTATTATGTAACACAATTTGTAGAGTATTTTAATTTCCCCCTTCATTCCCCCTGTAACACTTAGTAACATTTCCAAAGACATCCCCTTTTATTACGTAACAAATTCATCGTACTCCCCTCTGACGTTGAGATATTTTAATCACAAAATATTAACAATGTGAATACTTAACCAAAAATACTTTTTTTATTTTCTATATATTATAAATAAAATTATTATAACTAATTTTAAATTTTTCAACCTAACAATTTGCTAGACCCTCCTCCCTCTATATAACACTTAATAAAATTTTCAAATATCTCCCTCCTCTTGGAGTGTTACCTAATATATGGATGGCCCCTTAGCAGTCAAAGTAAATTTTAAAATACATATATCGAGAAAAATGCACTTGAATTGTTTCAATCGTTCTTAATAATAAAATAAATATTTTTAACCTTCATATTTAGACGAA
The DNA here is from genome assembly GCA_963942545.1 of Oxycera nigricornis. Classification (NCBI taxonomy): domain Eukaryota; kingdom Metazoa; phylum Arthropoda; class Insecta; order Diptera; family Stratiomyidae; genus Oxycera; species Oxycera nigricornis. The sequence goes on along the minus strand of OZ012663.1, from coordinate 11,138,850 downwards.
AATGATAGTTTCCCAACAATTAAGTCAATTAGTGATGGAATTCAGATGGCCAGTATCACATATCTACATCATATGAAAGAAAATACTGCTAGTTTTCTATACTTGAGCATTTTATCCTCTTCTCTTTTTATACAATAAAAAAAACCGTCAATTATAGTAGATCGATCGTGAAATTAAACATTCCAATTGTGTCCATGACATGACCTCGGGATAATCGAAATGGATCGAAAGTGATTTCATCTTTGATATCGAAATAGATTGATGATCTGTAATTGAAATGAAATGGATCAGCCGAAAGCACATCTGTATGTGCTCTATCGTTTGTATTTTTCAGTACCAGGAAGATCTAATCAAGTTGATCATTGATATTGAGAAAAACTTTTGGTACTTGCTTAGAAATGGGGTTTATTCATATATTCGCTGTATAATGCCAGTAGAAAATTACACAATATCAAAACAGCCCAGGCAGATTGCCGGTCTTGTTTTCTTACTGATTTTTTTTTAATTTTTGATCAAAAATTGAGCATGTTATGTCATTAAGGGGGTTGTAGGCTTTATAGACCCAAAAAGCTGATCTACTTTTAAGAATTTATTACGAGGCCCCTGGAGTAGATATTAATGTTATTCTTTTTGGGCTTATTGAAAACACTGTCAAAACATACTAAACAATTCATTTCATTGAATTATTATTATTATAATTTTACACAAAATGGCGGCACCCTCCTAGCCATTTAAAAAAATGCATATTAAACGGTGACAATGATCCTGAAACGAAAAATGGTCGGAAACAAAAAATTCAAAAAAAAAACTTATTAAATAAGTCAGTGGCTATCGTTTTAACCAAAACTATACAGTTATATACAATAACAACAAAATGGCGGCCAGTTAAAAATAACTTTTCGAAATTCGAGTTTTTTTTGTGATTTTTGGGTTTAAAAAAATAGAAAAATAAACATTTTGAAATACACGATGACAATTTCCAGAAGAAAAAATTAAATTAAATTTCAGAAGGATCGGTTCAGTAGTTTCGGATAAATCACTGTCACGGTATGATAAAAAGTAGTTTTGAGAAAAATGCATTTAAACTTTTAAGAGATGATTTTTCTTCAAAATTTAAAATGTTACTATTATTGAAAATATGGGTTAGACAAGATTATGCGACCAACATTCTCTTTTCAAATGCTGCAGTTAATATACTTGTTTTCATGTATAACTCGAACATCTGTTTGTATATATAGAGCTAAACATTATACAGAGGGGCGCAACCTTACAGAGCCGCGTGTATCTACGAGTATACACAGGGTGCGCACATTAAATCGCGCATAACTATAATACTGACACCTGGATCTTTCTAACATTTTAACACGATATTTTTGACACTATTTACTATCGACATAAGTTTTAAAAAATTGATTTTTTTGACATGTATTAAGCCTACAACCCCCTTAAATTAATTTATGATTTTTTCACCTGAAATTTTAGGGATCGATTTTCACCCACTCTTCTTCACCAAGAAATGGAATGAATAAATTGAACTTGGGCATGTAGAGGCTCCTACTAAAAGTTTCTAATAAGTTTTATCTTAAATTTAATATGAAAGTTTCAGAATCCCTCTTAGAACTTGAATGAATACAATAGAAATCCGAAACCGTTAGATATACATATAACTATTGAAGTTTCCAGTTTTTCTTGAACTCGGTAAAATCTTGTCTACATGAAGTAAAATATAATTATGATTCGAACGAAGATCATACCGTTGTTAGCTTAAACTCCTGCAAAACTGTTTGCTAGTGTTGAAAGTCTTTCATTTTATTTCGAGAGGAGTATGCGAAAATTAAATACTAACCAGCAGAGTTATCGAAAAGAATTAAAAGTAAAAGCTAGCATATCACAGTGCTTCAATATTAAGTTCCTTAAACTTAAGTAATTCGCAAAATTTGGCAATTGAATTCAGCTAGAAAGAAAAACGGGAAACTTACCTGTGATCCTTTTATAGCCTTCTTGATCACGAAAGCAAAATAAATCTATAAAAATACGGATCGAAAACTATGATACTGCTTTATGTCCTTTTCTATTAAGATAACATTCAGTACACGCCTCTTCCTGTGAAAGTTCATCGATCCTTAGATTGTTATTTTTAAACAAACGGAAATTTAAATTTATTCGCTACAAAATAGCTTTCAGTTCATTCCACTTGTTAATAAAACAATTTTGAGATAAAAATAATTGTTAGACGTCTCACAAATATGAAAAATATGTCGAATCGAACGAGTGGCAAATTTTTAAATGCTTCTATTTTCTTTGGCAAGAAACATACATCTGCTAATTGCTATGACGGCCTTTAAAATACTACACATTTGCCGCCATAAAATATCTTACTAAGCGTTGTTTTCCAGCAAAGATATCTCGACAGAAAATAAGGCTACAGGCTTATCCAATTTTATTTTATCAGAGTTGTCTATAAGAAGTGATGCTTTTCTCACTTCCTCACAATGTGGACGCGAATAAATTAGTACATTCGTGCGACAGAAATACCGTCAACATCATCACGGCCACTCTTGAATTTACTTTCGCAACATACCATTTTACATTAGCTTGTGTGTACGATAGTGTCTCACATAACTGGACACATACTTATGTAGTTGTTGAATCTTTGATTCCAAAAAGTCACCGCAATTTATTGTGAATTTGGATACAAATGCCGTCATGGATTTAAGCAAAGATAAATGAGAAAATACTCTTATTATAGTGGCATCTTGACCTAGTTGTATGCGACGATGTGCTTGTTGACATTAAATACTATATTAATATGGTTATGCCGTAAAATGATAAAGTGGGGGCGGGAAAAATGGAAACATAGCGGAAATAACAGACTAGATAATGAAGACAATGACACTATCCAGTAGATGACAGCATAAGATAAAATTGAGTTTTAATAGTTCTTTGACGGGTTTTACTTAAATAGATGCTTAGCACAACCATTAGACTCATAATAAAAATAAATTTTTGGGGTTTGAGCAATTAGTATGATATATTAAAATTTATCTCATTATTTTTTCTTTGGAAGGAATACAGTCGAAAGTTTTAAAAAGTGTCGACAAGGCCAGAAAAACAAAACTCGATTTTGAACCAAATAAATCGACAAGGAAGGGATAGGGAAATTATACTAATTATTTGATCAGATTGCCAACCATCTGCTTCTCAGCGAATCTTTCGTAACCATATTTTACAAGGAGAAGGCACGGCATCGTCCTCTCAGATCAGGATGAAATTAAGCACATAATTAAGAAATAAGAAAGAATTATGGAACTGTTAAACAATTAAGTCCCTAGTATCTACTTTATGCCACAATTACGCAACACCATAGCATTCATGGCTAGCCACGTTGAGCGCCACCTAGTTTATTGCTTTTTGCCGAGTTGGCTATGAGACACGAAAAGGACACAGGATTGATTCTAGGAACAAGGAATAATCCTACCATTAGCTATAATTTTGCTTCGATTACAACAATTTTTAACAATAAATACATTCAATAAATGATCGAATAATTCGCTGATTTCTGAAATAAAATGTATTTGTAATTGAACATTACTGATTTAGCCTAAACTAATTACTTAAACTAAACTTAAACACACGACTACGACAAACTTTTGAAGCGTTTTTCTCAAAAACGGGAGCGGGTGTTACGGTCTAATATTTTAAGGATCGAATATCCTTCATGTCTTCTACTTATGTGCCAAATTTCATCCAGATCTGAGAGGACGATGCCGTGCCTTCTCCTTGTTAGATGTAAAAGTAAAACCTTGAAAGTGTTTTGAATAATATAATACAGTTAATTATTTTAAGGGAACTTTCATTGGTTTCGAAAAAAAGATGAATGAAAATTGTCCCTTCTCAAACTAGTTTGCTATAAATTCTAAAAACAAATATTTTTTAAGCACATTGTTTGAATTGTTTAGTTTTGTATTTTTTCAAAGTTAGTCTTAAATGTCTAAATTTTCACAATTGAAATACATAAACCGCCCAAAGTTTTGTGAATCACTGATGTCTCTATTCTTTAAAAATACAATTTAAATTTGAACTTTAAAAAAACGCTATACAGCACTTCGGCCTCAATTTCAGTAATTTCTGGATCAAAAAAATGAATACTTGAATCAAATAAAGAAATCTTCGAGTCAAATAAATAAATTTTCCAGTCAAATGCATAAATTTCTGAATCAAGTACAGAAATGTTCTAATTGTTCAATTTATTCTGAAAATTTGTCCTTTTAATCTGAAATTTACCGAACTTGAAGCGGAAATAGTGAAGAAAGTATCATCATCTGACATTAGGTTTTTATTAAATTTACAACTAACTTTTATTTAATGTAATATCAATCTTACGTTTTTCCTCAATTATTTCTTTTAGAATATCGTCATGGCAAGCATTTCGGAATGTTTTGAAAGAAGTAAGCGATTTGGCGGGACAAAGAGAAGTTGTAGCAGAATCATTTCAAGCACAAATCATACAGGGTATTGCAGTATTATCGAAAAATTTAAAAGAAGATCGAAAGGTAATTAATTACAATTGCAAATTATTATTGAAAACAAACGACATCGCTTTGCACAAACCCAAGAAGAAAGGACAGATTGTAATTTTTATTTTGATATAAAATATGTATCTCGATTTTGTATGAGTATGTGTTCAAAACGTTCTATCCATCCCTTCGTATCAAGCTTGGATTCGGAAGCTTGCCAAATGTTTGTATGTTCCATATATTCCACTCTTTACTCTTCCTAACATCTTTCAACACTATCGATTGAAACCTTGGCAGCGTAGGTGTAAGTTTCCGCAGTTTTGGGAAAAAGTTTAAGGGAGTTGGAAAAATGTTTAGGTGAATTTGGAAAAAGTTTAAGTTATTCGGGAAATGTCATGAATCGGCAACTTATTTTTTCGTTGTACTTTGTTAGGTATTCATTGGGGAAACCAAAAAATACACGTTAATGTCTCAACTCATTGCTAAATTTCTTCCTTCATGTTGCTGCTTTTTGCGAGGTTTGGAAAAGGGATGAACAAATGATTCCAAGACATAATTTGCCACCGTCATATTTCGTCAGATTGGCAACGTTTTATTTTTGTTTGGGTCGTGTATTTAGTTTTGTTTTCATTGATCCTCAATTTGAACACTGAGGATAATTTCTTTGGCCTAAGGAATTTATTGCACCTTGATATTGTTATCGTCAACATACACTGTTATTTAGTTAGACTCAAATAATACCTTTCCCGCGATTTTCTGATGACGTACTTAAATGAAAAGTTCAAAGACTAAGAAGGCGGGGCTACATATATACTTTGTAAGGCTCGAGTCAGGTTTGGAGCTAATTCAGCAGCTCGTCTTCAATTCTGACTTAAGATTTCATTTCCGAACATGATTTTTCAATATTTATCAATTCAATTAATTTCATACTTGCTTTGATATTCATTTAAATACAATAACAGATAAAATTATTGTCAAGTGTACCATTCGTAAATCGGATGCGGCTGTAAAACTTTTGACGTGGGCATGCTATCTTTACTACCTCATCAATTTTGTAAGTTTGAAAATATTCTTCTGTAATACGGGGCTTTACTCTTTTATAAATTTGCGATGATTATTCTAATCCGAAATCTTTGGATGATGCTCAGGATCCTGAAACTTCTTAAGCAATCCAGTTTTTTTTTTGGTTTTTGTCTCGTCTAGCTTCCTTATTCCACGATTCTTGTTTACTTTGTTTGAAACATCATATAATCCTCGAATATTTAATATGTTCGTTCATCTTGGAGTCTTATTGATTTCCTTACAACTGTAGCTTAGCCATGTTATGGTTGTCTGCAAGTAGACGTATTTTAAAGCTCGTTTACAACCTCCTTGCATTTTTTCATTCGGCGAATTTTTTCCCCACAAATTTACACATTATTAGAATTTAAAGCTGATGCATTCCGGTTGATATTTTTTCTCTCTATGCTTTTCTGTGGAGAATATTTTCTTTAGTTGCATCACGACCTATCTTCGGTATCATTAGTTTTCTTCTCGCCTAAGCTGTTAGTTTCTTTCTAGATCTTTTGAATTGAAGACATACCATTTTGTTGGGGTTGGTTATATTGATCTAGCTTTCCTAAAAGATTAACGCGTGGTTCATAATTAATCTAGTTTTGAATTGAAACTGAAATCCAGCCATATTCTGGGGTAACTTTCAAATATTTTCCCCCGGTCCAAAAACGTATAATTCTTGTCACTTGACGATTTCAAATGTATTTAACTTGATTTTTTTTCTTGTAGAAATGCCTCTGGGACGGAGCAAATCTTACACAAAACCTGACTGCACAAAGTGACGCATTGGAACGTGCAAAACGCAATTACAGCAAGACATATCGAGACGCCGGAAAAGCTATCGAAAACTATCAAAAAGCTGATGCTGATTTGAACCTAAGTCGGGTCGAGGTCGAGAAACAGAAACAGAACATGACGATGAAAATCCAACAATCGGACGATGCGAAAAATGAATATGCGAATCAGTTACAGAAAACAAACAATTTACAACAGCAACACTTCGATGTGTTGTTGCCAAATGTGAGTGAATTACTTCGAATTCCAGGGAGCAAATCCTGTTTCGAGTAGATTGCTTGCCATTTCTGGAACTATTAATTTATTTTATTAATCGCAACTCGTTGCAAACGATAACTCGAAATATTCGTGGTCCTGAAAATGCTTCTATTTTTTTAGGTATTTAATAGGTTACAAGAAATCGACGAGAAGCGAACGCGTGGCATAAAGGAATTTGTCAAGTTAACGGCCGATATTGAATCTTCGGTTGCACCAATCATAGCTAGATGTTTAGAAGGTATTGTTAAGGCCGCGGAATCAATCGACGAAAAAGATGATTCCATCAAAGTAATAGAAAGGTATGTATATGTGGAAGCCACAACATTTATGAGTGGAGTTAAAACTTTTGGAAACAAGCCAATAATTTTTTATGATCTCGTTTTGTAGGTATAAATCTGGATTTAATATACCAGACAGCATACCATTCGAAGATCTATCGAAACAAGATAGCACAGATGGATTGAATTCAGAAAAATACAACAATATACAAACGAATCATTTGACTATGAAAGGTACAATAGGTGCTAACAAGCTGAAGAAACGTGTAGGCCTGTTTGGAATATTTAGCAGTAATAAGGTAAGTGCGAATGATCAAGGAGGTGTTGAAGGTTGTCGTGTAACGATAAATCATTTTGCATATATTATTGATAAGTTACAATAATATAGAAATAGTAAATTATGTCAATACTTAATATTGGTAACAAGTTATAGTAAAGACTTATAACCATAAGGGGTGCTGTTGAATTTCAGCATACTTCTTACATACCTATGTCCTGCACTGCGTTTTTTTGCTTGGCTTGCTTACAATAGTCTTGACTATTTAATTTTCCATAAAATGAAATAAAAACATATTTGAATTTTACCAATATTTCAAAAGCAATTTAGATATATTTTTGTTCTCCCGTCCAGTATTTTGTTCTGACGAAAACTTTTAGAGATTATTTGAAAAAAATGCATGTTTTATTTTTCGACGATACCATCCATCACACGAGTTTCACATTTAATATTATCGATGAGTTTTGTTGTTTCCCTGAAATACACAGACAGAGAAAGAAAGTTTTGTGAATTTTGTGTCATTGAATATTTTGGAACGCCTATATTTAAAAACCACGAAATACTTTATGTCGCACATTCTTCCAATTTTGAATTTTGATGTACATAAACAGAACCAGTTTTTTTCGTAAATAATCTACATTCAAGCACCGAATTTTGTTCATGCAGTTTCGTTGCAAAAACAGTAGTCATTCACTGATGGAAAAAAAACCTTAGGACATGTTTTTACTGACTGTGCATTGCTTACAAACTTTTAATATTGATGTGATGAATATGAATAAGTTTAGTTGTGTAAAAATTTGATAGTAACTTTTCCTAAAACAACATTTTTTTCTCTAATGCATATGTTTCGAACTTCCGATGAAAAATGTTTTACATTGGTGGCTCGTCAACAAACATACAACCAACGTTGTACATTAACGTCATTATGGATGTTTCAAATGTAATTCTCTCTTCAACTTGATAATTGCAATAATAATAATAACAACAATTAAATACTGCAAAATAATGGCGTTGCCAATCGTCAAAATGATGAAATCAACCGATTCACCAAACATAAACAAATTATAAATCAAACAATCATTGATTATACTATTTATAATGATATTTTAAAACAATCGTAAGTATCTGTGAATTGATGCATAATGTTTTAGATATCTAAATGTCAGATTTTTAGTGTTTAATATTGATTTCTTTTTTTTTTGTTAGTGTGTTTAACAGAATTCATTAAAAAACACCAGCGCTTGTTTGCTTTTATTGAGTTGAATTGTTTTGTTTGCATTACATGCGTTACGCTTTCAAGTCGATTTCCAATTGATAATACACCACCACACAATGAAATGTGAGGACATCGTCTTAGTCTGGTCGGGAATTTGATTGGCTTATGCAGTTTTTCGAGACAGGAAGCAGTGTTTGTAGAATTATTCCTAAGGAAGCCTTGTGCATTGTTTGCCTTATGGCATTATTATGGGACAGTATTTTTTACATAAAGTAGCTCATATATTTTCTACATAGATTATTTCAAACTAGAAATATGTAAATATTTGTTTCAAAGTAGATATGAGATACTGAATATTCAAAAGGATCAGCGATCGCAATGATCGATGAACAACAATGGCAACAACAGATATTAAACGCCGCAACAATGACTACTAGTCAATCGGTTGACCCCACTCTGTCCACAGGTTGACTACAAACCGTCCAGCTGATGTTAAGACGTGGACTAATTTTTTCTCCTTGTTATACAACAAGATGTGTTAGTAGAAATAGTAAAATGTGTATATTTTTTATGTACAGTGGCGGTCAAATACTGTACACAAACTGTCTAAAGTATCCTTAAATTCAAAACCAAAGCATAAACAATATATAGCACGGACATGAGAGCCAATTAGCCGCAACTTTGTTAAATAATTCGGCGTGTGGAATTTTGCACGCGTATTAGTGTTCTAATTAGCATCGGTACAAATGTTTTCGCACACTAATTCGATCGCGGCTTTTGTTCAAAACTAAGCCTATTCATTAACCTGAATTTCAAAGTGGGAAAAAATCAGAAGGATCACAAGAACATATAGCAAATTGGTCCATAAATTAACATTATTTCAATGTTTGACCATTGAACTCGTTTTTATTTATGCATCCGCCTCTTAAAACTTCAGCAAATCTTCGCTGGGAGACTGAAAAGCTCTTCGCTTGAGTTAGATACATGAGGAATAATAAATGAAATAAATTTAATTTTATTTTAAATAATCTACCTCTAACTCAATGTCTATTTTACATGTCTTTCTACATCGCTTTTGCCCTCATGGGTTTCTTTGGATTGAAAATGGCTTGACCTTATTTTCATCCCAAAATATTTTACCACGTATCTCTTCTATTGGATTACTAAATAGATAACACTCAGAAGAGACTGAACCTGGACTATAAGATCAATGGTTCATTTTTCCGAGAACTGTTTGGGGTGAGGCAAACATTGCAATGTATAAATTACAAAGGGTGCGCGTTGTGTTACTGATTTTGCTTTAACTTTTGCTTCTTTTCGAAGCAACTACTTTCAACGTGTCCAGTTGAATATAAACAGCTACTGTCCCCGTGGTAGCATGTAGTTCTCCAAAAATGTCCTTAGACAGTTGACAATATTTAGTAGGCATGTCGATTTGTCGGTCCTAGTAATTTCTTGCGAGATATCGTCTCTCAAAGTGCAAAAAGTCGTAGGTCTAAAAACTGCGTTTTTCAAGAAAGCAGAAAACCTGATATTTTGCTTGTGATTTGATTCTTTCGTTATATACTTTCTGTTTTATTTTTATTTCTGCATTCTATTATTGAATGAGCCACTAGTTTAAGCACTAATCAAGGACTTGTAGCAATATTAAAAAATAAAATATAACTATCGACATACGACCTTTTGCACTTTGAGTGACGATATTTAATTCAAAACGTGATGGGCCTAACAAGTCGTGATTTCGATTTGATATTGATGGAAAATATACTCAACTCGTGCAGTAATTAGTGTGCTCAATTGACTTTAGCCGTTTTGACTTCCTCCGGAACTAATATATTCGAGAATATATTTAAATATTTTAGAAGTTGATGTAATACTGGATTTTTCACTAATAATTATCGCTTGAAAACAATTTTAACTCCATCAAAATTGAATCCTGACATCCCAGGAGCCGTGTTTGATAACGCTGCGCTAATATTTTATTTTCTATCACAAGAACACGTACTTTTTTGAAAAAAACACGTTAATATTTGCATTTATATATTTTCACACGAATTTTACTCTACACTCATCGTTTTTTTTTGGATTCCACAGTCCATAAAACGATTATACAATGTTTTGTGTGATTGAAATTATTGATCTAGTGAATTATATTTAACTTTTAAGATAATTATATCTACAATAAATATGCTTTTTACCTGTGTCGTAATTTATTTTTCTTCTCTTGCTTTTTCATGCTGCCTTATTTTTGTATGATAAAAACCATTTACAAATGCAACCAAAAAACAAAAATATTTCCAAATGTTTTCGGCTCACATTGTTCATCACACACTTGCATACACGTGCCATCAATATTCCATCATTCAATAAAAATGAATGATATTGCCAATGCGTGTGTACATGGAAAACATTTCTCCCCGTTTGGCAATAAACATAAACATAATATACTTGACAATGTCATCACACACAAATGAATCGAACAAAACACAAAACAATGCGACATTATGTTGAAACTGTGATATAAATGTTTGAAAAATAAAATCAACAGAAGATACTTGAAGCCTGCATCACAGTCAAGGTACGACGATAATCCAAATTTCAAATGAAAAGAGTATTTAATTTTTTTTTGATGAGTAACAGTTGCGTTTTATTTCAAGAGTATTTATATATATTTAGAAAAAGAAAAGAAATGTTTGGACCTAGTACTTTTGGTGTTGTTTTCTTTTGGTATTTCTTGGTGTACGAATTCCTTTGAAAAGTCGACATGTGGAGCACAGAATTGAATAGTTTCCTATTTTTGGGTTTGAAAACTATCAACAATGTCTGTTTTATAATTTGCGTTTGCAGTTCGTGTTGTGTGTGTGAAATCTTACACTAATTGAAATAATTTATATGAATATGTATTCAAATTTAAATATGTATATTAGTATTTTCCACATGTTGCATGCTGTCTTTTCCAAAAGTAGTTGATCAAATATCTAACTACATCCAATTATTGTTCAACCGAAAGCTGCTGTAATGTGTCACTTTTTGAATATTTGTTGGGAACCAGAATCGGAGACTTTCATGAACTTATTGAAGAAAGAAGATGACTTAAAAGCGATCACGTACTGGATAAAAGGATTTGCCCGACCGCAAGTTACCGTTTTCGCGTCGAACTCCAAATTAGACTGGTGGTCGCATTTTGACTGCAAAGTTTGTATGATCAACATCCCTATTGTATCGAAACGGGCTCTAGGCTTATGATTGACGACGTTTAAAAACTAATCGATGTGTTGGGAAGTTACTGGACTAGTGTTCTTACTATTTTTTCAGTTAGTCAAATCAGTTTTCCGTGACTTTTCCGTTGCAGTTATGCAAATTTAATCACCACCTCATAAATTGGTGTGGCATTATTAGCCGACGTCAAAATATTGGCTACTATTTTCTCAAAAAAATTGTCTATGTCCACAATTCCTGCGAAAAACACGGGCATAGAAAGGAACATGAATCCGATCTTCAGCCTTCAATCTCACGTTATCGCGGTAAAGTTTTATTTTGTTTAATATTTAATTTTGTTTGACTTGTCAAAAGATTTGTTTTATTTAAAAGATGATTTCAATGCACCATCCAGTACCGAGAATTCAGATCATTCTTCAATAAACTTGTAATCTAATTATTCAAAAGTGAAATCGTCCATTTATGTCGTTGTTACATTTTATTTTATGCCTCCAATGCGGCGCAATTTGTCGCTGTCGGTTTTTTGTATATTTATAATTTTTAAGCATTCTTTTACGATGGAATACTCTTCTAACTGCTGTTAAAAATGTGTGAGCGCAATTTGTCGCTCTGTAAAAGTAAAATTTGAAGAAAAAAATTGCCTGGAAAATCGGTACTAAAAAAACTGCTCGATCTTTTATTTAGCTCATATATTTTTTATGGGTTCTTGATATTAACCCGAACGATTAGAGAAAATATAATGATCCATTTAAGCAAAATTTCGTTCTGAGTCTTTATTATTATTTATCTTTATTATTTTTTTGTTTATCAAAAAAAAATTTCGGTGTTGGTTTCATTAGGAAATTACAAAGCAAATTGATGTTCAATTTGCCTCCAAATGAAATGAGCTGACAAGAATGCAAGCAAAATGTGGTTAAGTTTTCAACGAAAACAACAATCGACAACGCATCAATGAAAGTCTCCTTTCGGGTTCCCAGTCAACACAATATTTTGTTCCCAAGTTTCTCACTAACCGCACCCTAGTGTTTGTGCGCTATGCTATTTCCATTTTGTCGTCCATTTACAATTGATTTCGAAATATCCAGCGATAATCGTCTCCTATTCAATTTAGAATTCCTTATCAACGGACGGCATGAAGGAAGACTTTAGTGATTTACCGCCAAATCAACGACGCAAAAAGCTACAAGCAAAAATCCAAGAACTTCAACAGAAAATCGCTCAAGAAACGGCTGCCCGCGATGGTCTCATGAAAATGAAGGTGGTCTACGAAGCGAATTCAAGTTTGGGCAATCCAATGACTGTGGAGGGACAATTGAATGAGTCGGAACACAAATTGGAGAAGCTGAAGCTTGATTTGAGAAAATACCAAGGATATTTGGAGAAAGCAAACAGCTTGCCGATGGCTAATAATAGTCCACAAGCTCATAGGAATCATCATAATGGGCATCGCGTATCGAGGTAATTGATTGTAGGAGTGTTCTGTACGGCAAAATCAAAAGCGAATATCTTCAACTTAAATTTTTTGAATATAAATTTGAAACATTTGCTATGTCGAACTGGGCTAGAGTAGATTAATAATAAATAATTTGATGAATAATGCACCAAATCAATGTTAATTGGAAATCCACCATTGGAAAACCTTTTCAAAAATGCGCTTAGTTTGATTTTTCGAGATAACGAAACAACTTTGAGTATTTTCCTGGAAAACATAAAATCGGTAAAGGTATAGCCGAATCTCCTGCGCGTGTTTCTTTCATACAATTTCAAAATTTCTGCTTTCCATGACGGATAGAAAACGTTTTTATGTAGATGTTTTTGCGTCCGGAGATCCGGCTTAATGTACACATGTATATAATTTCATTTAATTATTTATAATATAATTTTAATTTATTGAAAATAACATAAGACAATCAATTTGCCCGTTCAGGACACTCCTAATTTCCGATATCTTAATTTCGATTTGCTAGAAGTTTCATGCAAATTCAAATGCTTTTCGTTTATTTTTACAACGTTCTTAATTAATTTTGATTTATTTTCGTTATATTATTTCGATTTGTTTCTCAACGAAAACAACAAACATCACTTGTCATTAAAACAGACATTCCAATGGTAGTGGCGACAATGATGACAACGACGATCATCAAGACGATGGTGGAAGCTTGAGCAGGTCAGAATCAGAGGATAATGTGGCGCAAATAGAAAACGGGCTTAATATTAATAATAACGGGTACAGCTTAGAAAATTTGTCAAAACAATAACAATTTTCTTTACAAAAACATAAACAATGGATGAAAATTATTAAAAATCTAATCTATTTTGATTTGTTTTGATTTGAAGTGATAAAAGCAAATGAAAATTTGTGTATTTTTTTGAATGGAATGGATGATAAATTCATACGTCTGTTGTGGAATTCAAACATAATAATTTTGGTTTAAATGCCATTTCCTCATTTTAATGTGAGTTCAAAAACGGGCGATAAATTTGCAAGTTTTATGCTTAGTGAAAATATATTTTGAAACATGATTATCGTGATCCAAATTAACTTTAAATTGTTCTTTCCAAGTCATGAATAACTTCAAATAATGTGAAGTATTTATTTAAAAAGGGTCTCTAAAATCCTTCTACAATTTTCTAGCGAGCTTCAGGCTCGATTTCTGTTATCGTTTTACTATCGCCAGCTTAGCGGGGTGGTAAGATATCACATTTTTCAAGTGAACTCATCATTTTAATCCGTAATTTTTACCATAAATTTCCAACCGGACGCTATGAATTTTCACCATTAAAAAATAAAAGATGTGTCCTGATTAATGCATGCCCTAAACATGTTTGCCATTATTATCCCCATAAACATTTTTAAGTTTTTAATTCTAGCTATTCATGAACTATTTTGTTTGCCAATTTGTTATTTTTTTGCTAGTCGAGAGTGTTTAGTGTCTAGTTCCCTTAGATTGCTTGAAATCATGTTCAATTGTTGCTAAAATAATTTTTATTTTGAATATATCAGTAGTTCGGCAAGTCCTGAAAGTGGATTGGGTACATCTCATACATCGCTCCCGGGCTCTGGACAAGGAAGTGCTAATGAAAATGCCATGATTGATGATACCTATTACGAAGCTGAAGCTTTACAACCGTTGGGTACATGCAGGGCATTGTATCCGTTTGAAGGTAAGTTTTGGAATTAATAAGTTGAGATTTATAGATCAGTTGATTTAAGTTTGGCAGACAAACGTGCCAACAGCTCGGTCGCAGGAAAAACAACGATAAAATACAAAAGGGAAATCAAATCAGTGACCTATGAGGTCCAATATTTGGTTGCAATAAATTCCAAGCTAATTTGGGGAAGTTTTAGTCTTATATGTAGACGCAAAATCTTGCTTAGAATGACTGCTCGTCAGTTTTGCATAGAATTTCCTGGGTTCCCTTTTTGTTATCAGGTTTGTATTTTGGTGGCTGCTTCAATTAAATAGCAACTATGATTGCTTCATTCTTCATTTGTAGATGAAGATGTAGCTGTTGTTGTGCGGGATTTTATTGATATACAATTCTTTGCATTTCATGGTGGAACTAATTGAGTTCTACTCTGTTTAACCTTCGGCCGCCATACAAGCGTTCTTTATATGATTATCGGTCAAATGATTGTCCTGTAGGATTAGTAGATCATTTTGGGCTGAACTGACAACATTGTGTCTGGATAGTTTACTTGTATGAAAATTATCGAATCACGTTCAGTTGCTTCGATAGTATTATATTTTTGCCTCTAACTATGCTGGTCCACTAAAGGTTACATATTTTTTTCCTCTACGTTGTATTTTTGAGAAGTCCAATTCAATAAAGCTTTTCCACTCAAGAAATGGAGTACTTCGTTTTATAATCTTTTGCTATGATTAAAGGAAATGGGTCAGTGGCAAACAATTCGATTAGAGATGTTTATAGAATTTTCCGCATTTCTTTCCAACGACGTTTTCGCAACTTTGATTCTTTTAGTTGCTTCACAACAGACTTAGAATGTTGGCTGCTTGTTCCGAGTATTATTTGAACATGCATTATTGCTGTAAATTGTAGTAGCTTGTAGCTAGTTTAGCTATAGCTAGGATTTCGCTTGCAGGATCGATTTGAGTAGCTAATAATAAGTTTTGGTAGACCCAGAAATCTGGAGTCAGGAATAAAACTTACAGTTCTGTGAATAATTATAGACTCAACTATATTTTTGAGTCTCTCATAAAAACAGGAAATTATTTCAAATAACTGTTGATTTTATTGGATAATATGGCTTTAAGGATATGTAGTAGGGATAAAAGGTTGATTATATTTCTTTCGAAAATAAAATAAAAATAAAACTACATAAAAAATCGCTGTAAGATCTGTGAAAAAGTACAAACTCAGTGTAATGTTTGTTAAGTTTTTCTTTACTTAGTCCATTTGCCCATATTTTTGGTTACATCTAACAATCGACTCGAAACGCAATTAACAAGACTATTTAATATGATATCTGATATCTCGTTCCAGGCTACTATTATTATTTCCTTCAGTTCTGCTACATGTTCAATGGATGACTTCTCCTGGTCCGTAGACTTTCCTCGCTAAGATGCTCCACAAATTTTCTATGCGGTTCAGGTCGGGACTTAACGTTGGCCATGATAATAATTGGATTCCATAATCCTGAAACCACTTTTTTGTGGAGGCAGCCGTATGGATGGGTGCATTATCCTGCTGAAAATAATGTTTTCGTCTTCCGCTAGCGCGACAAAAGGCAGTAGATGGTCCTCTAGTAACTCCTGATATCCGACAGTATTAAGTCTAATATTGGCGAAGGCTATTTCGCTCCTAGCATGTTTTTTGAAAGCTGCCCAAACCATCATAGAACCACCTCCCTGTGCTCTTCTTGGCATGATTCTTCTGTCCTATTCTGTTCCGATTTCTGTCGTAAATCATGCCAGTCGTAGTTAAGTCCATCTGGTCCATCGAGATTGAACTTCTTCTCGTCGCTGAAGATCACATGATCCCAAATGGTTTCTTTTTGGATGAGATTTTCGGCGAATATTTTGGAGAACGTCCAGATGACTTCTTTTTCCCATAATTCTCGATTGCAAGCTTCAACAAATTTTTAACTACACTCTGCGATCTTTTAATTTCACTCGCGATTTCTTTCTGAGTTTTTCCACTGTTCCTTAAATCAATAATTCTATGTTTTTCAACAGCATTTTTTTTTCCACGGGACATTCTAAAGGTCGACAAAATTTCAAAACTCTCAAAAAATACACTTGCTCATCTTAACAGTTTTAAAATGCTACATAAAACTCAAATCCGCGTTAGAAACACTCTTCGTAAACTTAGAACAGCAACTGAGTTTGTAATTATTCACAGCTGAAAAAGGACACTTTTGAGATTTTTACCTTGTACTTAACGTGGTTGAAAGAAAGGGAAAGGTAGATGATTGAAAGGATTTCCTGGGAATCCCAAAATAACATGTTCAGGAAAAAATTCATTCCCTAGAAATGCTTTGGAAATTTTTTCGAAAAATAAGTTTGAGTCTATAATTATTCACAGCACTGTATCTGTACGAAACTAGCAAAACTTTTCTTATGATCTCGATATCTTACCAAAATCTAAAATATTATCTGCTATAGTAATATTCATATTAACAAGTATTTTTTCTATTACAGCAACCAGCGAAGGAAGCATTCCAATGACAGAAGGCGAAGAACTGCAAGTGATAGAATTAGATCAAGGTGATGGATGGACGAGAGTGCGACGACTGAATGGTCCAAATGGTTGGGAGGAAGGTTTTGTGCCAACAAGTTACATCGAAAGTACTCTTTTCGCTTAACTATATATAATATATAACATTAAAATTACTATTATAAAAATAATAATAATAATAAAAATTCAAAAAAAACTTGCTATATTACTAACTGTAAGTTAATGTTAATAATAAACTTGTAAGTAAACAAATGCTAGGCGCAAAATCGTAAATTTATGTACAATTTTATTGACTCGACAACCACATCCCCCACACACACACATACAAACCACAACATTTATTGCACTGATATTCACACATACACGCCAATCACATTTGATGTGAGTCAATGTATCTATTGAAATGAGATAAAGATAATGAAAAATGAAGTTAAATGTCTACATGATCGCGGTATTAAATAGTTTGAAAATCACAAGCGTTTTGTCCTCTGAAATTTTAATGTTCTGATTTGTGGACATTGTCCATCGCTGCAACGTGACTATAGTAAAAGAAAAGTATTTAGCTGAAATTGAATTTTTAATTGAAAATCAATTGAGACGAAAAAGAAACGATTAAAATCTAATGTTTTATGGTTTCACTTGTGAATGATTTTTTTAAGGAGAGCTAGTACTGTTTCGTGTAATTGATTTTAAACGATATCCTACGAGACTTTGCTCCTCTATAGACAAATGGATTCCGAACAATCTCAAGGAAAATAACGAAAAAATGTGGCTGTATCTTCTCGTGAAGGTACTTTTTTAACTAATCTACTATTAAATCTATTCAATTTGTTGCTGCTGCATTCGATTTATGTTGCGAAATAAACGCTTCGATTGATTTTTATTTGAAAACAGCCGTGAAAACAATCTACCCGACACATTGAAATATGTAAGTGTCAGGTGGAACCGATCAATTAATTAATTAACCCAGCTGAAATGAGAATAAAATAATCGGAATAACATTGAAGTGATTTGAATTGAAAATCGGAGAAGATTTATAGTTAAAAATAAAACTAGACATATTTTATGTCGAGCAATGTAATGCGAATAATTGAAATACGACTTCCGTTTTACATAGTCATTTAACATAGATTTGTTAATGTTAAATTTTTACTATACATAAACTAGGAATAGTCTTTGATTTTATTATTTGTCTTTGATTAAGACGAGGAGGGGCAATTTTATTTGACTTACTTCAACTTGATGTGTATAGTAACTATGAAAAAAATCGCAGAAAAGCATTTTTATTTTCGGTTGTAAATTTTATATTGAGAATTTTCGAGAGAAAAAACAGAAAGAATGTGTAACTTATATGCTTTGTTTTATTCATATGTTGGATTTTATTTTGATTTCTAGGTATTTATCATGGACAATTTGAGAAGAAGGCAATTATGATGGGGCATGCTCGTAAAGAATGAAACAAGCTGTTTTAAAAATATGCAGCCAATGTGTTTTTTTTCTGTCATGAAGAAGATATCCATTAAATCTATCAAGATGAAATTCTTGTTGATGGAGTCCTCGCCACACTTTTAACTGAAAGTAAAATGAGAATATTGATTTATTTGTTCGTTAGCACTGTTGAACGCCTAAAGTGTGTCTAATTTTCCCAGGAATTATTTCCATCGCGAAAGTAAAGGCTTTAAGATTGCTTATTCATTACTTGGGTAAAAATTTGCATGCATGTTTCTTTCATTATAGGCAATGAATCGCTTGTAGCCGTACTACTTAAACAAACTGATCTTATAACAAATCTGTAGGAGAACTAGATCAATTATCTGAAACTTCATTGAATGCACACTTATAAAATTTATATTTGTTATAGCTAGCTTCTTAATTGGCACATGCTTAGATATTTAACTTGCAAAATGTCATAGTTGAGCGTTATATTAATAATGCTAGTAGTAAGTACATCATTATCTCAATAATAAAATCCTATGTGAGCCTTTCTTCAGTGTCTAAATTGAAACTAGTATCATTTAAAGTGCTGAGTCGTTTGCATTGTACTTTTTTCGATTAGAGACATGAACTATTTTCTTGTACTGTAAATATTTAGTTCAGAATTGCGATTAATGTAAAATATGAGAATTAATTAAGAATGATATATTTGTATGCTTAAAAAAATCAATTCTTAAATCACATGAAATCTTAAATAATTTGTTTATTGTGTGTGGAAAACTGTTTAAATTCTCGCTCTAAATTGACAAAACTAGGAGACCTGTTACTTAACTATGATCTTGGACGTTTATCGTAAAAGTGTAACCGTCAGACTTCCTTAAAATTCATTTACCTAACAATATCATGAATGTTAAAATCCATATAGACAATTTGAAACAGCAAAAGGTAAACCATGATATCATAAAAAACGTATAACGAAACAATATCGACATAACAGTTCATTCATAGCAGCAAATATTGTCATAGAAATGTATAATGTCCTAAAAGTTTTGTATCTAATTTACAATGAAATGTTTGATTTTTTCGACACATCCATTGAATAAAAAATAAGAATAATGCGTGTCTTTTAATGCACAAAAAATTGAATAGAAAACTAAAAATAAGACTGATTATTGTAGGTTGATGTTTTAACCAATCTAATAGTGTTATTTCGTATATAATTAATTAATATCTCCACGGATGTTTGATGTGTGTAGAAACGTAGGGTTCTAGCTTCTGGACTTTTTTATACCACACCAATCTTATTTCATGTTCCATACTAAGATTATTAGTTTGTTCACAATTTTTTCTCGTTTGGACGGGTAAAATTTTCTTTGACTCATTCAATTTTTTTTTATTTAACACTGTGGATCGGACCATTTTCTAGCTGTACATTTTTTAGCTTTCTCTGGGTGGAAAAACTAAACCCATTTTTATAGAAGAAACGTTACAGTATTCTGATTACGCCATCTAAATCGCAAAGTTTATTTAAAAACGACAATTAACATGCGTTAAGCCTCCATAAACAATATTTATATACACTTGAATTACGTGTGGAATAATTGAACACATATGAGTAATTAGCTATTCATCTCATCATCAAAAATATTAGATAGTCTTTTGTGCAAGTCATTCTTACATGCACGATTTTCATTTTGCAATGTTTGCTAAATTGCTTTTGGAGAACTCATCGTAGATTGCAAGCGTTATTTTGTGCTCACTAATCATTAATGGTGCTTTCTGAAATAAAACGTTTCGAAAATAATCGATGCTTAATTAGGAAATTTTTTGCCACAATTAATTACCGCTCTTAATTGTGACACAAAAAATATATTAATTATTCTTTAAGGGGAAAAAAATAATCGTAATGTTCAAGACACATCGTATTGAAATTTTATCACACATTTTGCATGCAGCTTTGCACAATTGAAAGAATGTTCTCACTGATTCAGTCATAACTAATCAATTTAGGAAAAATACAACAAAAAGACTAACAATTTATTAGTTTTATTGTTTCATAGAAACTCAGACTACATCCATTTGTTGGATCAAATGCATTCTCCCTCAGAGCGAACGTGTTTTGTAGTAAATCAAGATTGTCCAAGCTCTGCAATCTTCTGTTTAATGTGCGCTATATTCTTTTGTAGACCCACATTATTTGCTTTCTCGTAGTAGGGCAGAGTTTTCATGCGTTGAAGCCATCCATTGAGTTTCGGGTATTTTTCCGGATCAGCAGCAACAAATGCATTAATAGTGGAGAATGATGCCAGTATAGAAAAATCAGCCACTGTAAGTGAATTTCCCACAAAGTACAAATTATTTTCCAAAAACTTTTCAAGAAATTCGTAGGCCTCGAATAATTTTGTTTTGCTGGTATCTAGTTGATCGGCACTTCGGCTTCTTTGAGCTGCCTGAAAAGTAATTTCATTTATATTGCAGAAACAATGAAGCAAGCATTTAAAAAATGAATAGATTTACTTTGGTTATCACTTCATGTTAAATGAGACAATTATATAGAGCAAAAACGAGTGTAAGCCTACCATAACTTTTTAAATTTTATATTACCTTCCTGTCTAGAAATTTTTGGTAAAAAAGTTTGTTTTGAATAAATAACGCCTTCGAAATTGCCAAGTGATATTTACCTAAGAGTAAGGTCATTGCAGGGCATACAATCAGCTTTCATTTTCAATCGCATAGACTCATTTTAGCAGAAAAATATATTTCATTATAGACTTAAACTAAAAAAATTATTTGTTGGCTTTTGACTTAATTGTTTTTGTTATTTGACTCACTGAAAATATGTGTGGTTTAGTGCAATAGAAATAAGCGTTGATTGCAGGTACCACGCTTTTTTTAAAGAATTACTTTTTTAGCATTCAGCATCGGATTTTCTACAACATGAAACGAATCTATGTAGTGAAAAGAGTAGCATTTTATATCATCCGAAATTAAGAATGCTTCCTTTGAAAATCATTTTACTTCGAGAACAGCTTCAATAACGTACGACAAAATTACGCAAAAAACCTTCGTCAAAATCATTGTAATCCAGTCAAAGCGTTAGAATTTTGACGTAAACCGTGCATTTTCCAATTGCAGGGAAGTTTTATTGCAATGGTATAGTGAGCTTAAGTTCAATTTCCTGGGGTCGCAGCCCATGGCCTCTAAGCTCCATCTTAAAAACAAAACAAAAAGGGACACCCCCTATATCTCCGAAACTATGGCTCCCACAAGAAAGTTTAATATGACAAACTTATGTAGAATTTAATTTGCAGCAAGTCGTGCATACATCACTTTTACGTGGTATCAGCAATAAAAGAATTACAAGCCTAAAACAACATCTAAAAAGGGGGGAACATCTTTCGAGCGCCACAGCTTCATTGTTTTCACTTTAACCCCAAAACACATTGGAAATAACTTTAAGGCAATTTTGTCGAAAGTCGTTTGCGGTATTGCTCGTTTTAATCGCTGTACACTGACGGGAGCTATTTCATCCTAAAGGTGGTAAACTCACGTGAAAAACGTATTTTTAGGCCAAATAATCGGCTTCCGATTCCCCATTGCAGAACTCACGGAGCATTTTAGTGGGCAGAATTTTTTTAATTGCAATGAGTATGTATGTATGTATGTATGTCTTTATATGAGCTTAAATTGAAGTTTCTGGGGTTGCAGCTTCAATCCCCTTGGCGCCATCTTGAGAACAAAAAAAAGTGGGACGGCCCCCATCGCTCTCATAAAAAAAGTTTAATATGACATAGGAAAAAAGCATTTTAACACCTGTTTATCTGGTCCTAAAATGCTTTTTTTCTATGACACAAGAACTCCCGATATGGTATAGTGATCAAAACAAGCAATACAAGCAAAATCTAAAAAAATATTTTTGTACACCCAAAGTAACAATTAACATACATATGTAGAAAATTTCAAAATTATATCTCATTTCTTTCTATTGAAAAAAACGGGTAATTTTTTGTTTTGAAAATCGTAACCTGAAAGATCTCTTACATTAGTATTATTGATTACGTCCAAATGAATCTTACTTCCCTTTAATTTGAAATAATGAGTATTTTACCCAAAGTGCCAAAATGTGTTTATATTTTTCTTTTAACTATTCCAGAAATATTTAAGAAATTCAACAAGAAGCATATATTGAAATTTTCCTCCGTAATCGCAGGAGGCGGCGTTTTTTTATTATTCATGATGTTTCGTGGAGTTCTAGAAAATCAAGGGAGGATAACAAAATTCAAGGTGAAGTGAAGTGCAATTCTCAATCACATTATTAAGATACTTAAAATGGCATATTGCATCATTTTCGCTTGCTTTCAATTCATCAAAAAGTATCTAAAAATCTAGAGCCAAATTAAATGCCTACTGCTCACTTACCGCGAATCCAAACATCCGTGGACTAAGGACGCTACTATCAAAATGAAGACGCTGATCCACCACGGCGCGTGTAAACAGATCTTTCGGATACAGCGACGCATCTTTTGCATATTTGCTCGCCAAGTACGTGATTATCGCGTGACTGTCCCAGATACATTTGCCGTCATCCTCCAGAGTTGGTACGGTATGTTGAGGATTTTTCTTCAAGAATTCTTCGGATTTGTGCAGACCCTTCTGGACACTGATTTCCACGTAGTCAAAATCCAACCCTATAGCGTGGGCGGTCAACAAAACGGCTCGAACCGCGGGACTTGGGTCAATACCGTAAATAATCGGTTTAGCCATTTCTGCAAGCACACACAATTGAGAGAAACTTCCGAGCCGGCTTGGCAATGAAACAGATACTGATTGTATGAATCATAAATTCAGACTAGTTTCGATGAAAGCTTTGCAAGTCATCCTGTTTTGGACACTATTGGCTGCTCTTAGTTACGTTACGTAACCTTGAGTGGTATTCACACTGACTTCGCTTAATAAACGAACAGCAGCTTCGTTTTTAAGCTCATATAAAAATATTGAATTTTCACGGTCTAATACCTTTTTAATGTATTATCGAAGATTTTTTATAGAGAGAATAGACAAAAAGTTAGCCATGAATATATTGGAACAGAAGGGTCAAATAATTACCGAATTACTTCTGTTTTCCGTTCCAAAGAGGTGGGAGAAGATTTACAGTTGACTCGATTTGTAACTTGTGTGATCAGATATGGATTACTGGTTTTAGAATGAATAATTAATCAGAAATTCCCCTTCAGCTATGTTAATGAAATAGAGTATAGAAGGAAAATGACTGTTAATCATCCAAAGTAGGAATCTCTAGCTAGAAAAATAGCTTTCCAAGCAAAGTTCCGAAAAAATTCCGTATTTTAACCATAAACTGGGCTTCAAAAATTACTTCAAACCAATCATTAACACGCGTATTAATGTTCAAGTTTTATTATCTATTTTACATTAAATAAAACCTTATCATTCTAAAAAAATGACTCAAATTCACAATCAACACATAAACATTTCACTTATGAAGCAGCCTGGCCGGCTGTAATTTGTTTAAAGAATTCAATGAGATTTTCAAGTCCTTCCTGGTTGGCTTTTCCGTAGTACGGCAATTTTGTCATATTTTGAAGCCACCCCTTCAACTTTGGGAATTTCTCTTGATCCACCGGCACGAATATATTAACGGTTGATAGTGTTGCCAAAATCGATAAGTCGGCTACTGTTAATGAGTTGCCAACAAAATACTTGTTGTTGTCGAGAAACTTTTCCAGAAACTCATAGGCTTCCACAATTGATGTTATTGCCTTTTCTTTAGCCTCTGCATTTTGTGTACGAACAGCACCCTGAAAATATTACAAAAAACTGTTAGGAGATTTTATTGTCTGGAAAGTTGGTCTTAATTTAGTCTGTTGACTAAATAGTGCAATACATTTTCGTCTGATTTGTTAATCAAATGAAAATTTATTGCACTATATATTGCTTCAGGTGAAGCACCTCGAACTATCCTTTTTAAGGGAGCTGATGTGAAAAGTGTTCCAAGTAGACATCTATTTAAAACAGTAATACAGATTTAATCAATGTTATTTTAAACGCAGCACCTCGAAGTGTAATAATTTTTTTAGTACCTAATATAATAATTAACAAAGCTATTCAGTAAAATAGCAAAATTCTAAGAAAACATTAAGTTGCGTAAAAGTATACCAAAATTATGCACTTTTCAGATTGCTATGATAAAATTTCAGCCTTCTACTATAATTGAATGCGATTATCTATCAGTTCATGCCACACAACCCAAAATCAAAAGATTACATTCGTTCGATAAAAACTTAGTGGAAATATGATGGTCTTGAAGCTTTCAGGAACATCTTATCTCAAATAAGTACTTACACTGTAGGCAAACATTCGCGGGGACAGAACGCCACTATCGAAGTGAAGCCGCTGATCAACCATGGCGCGCGTATACAGATCTTTCGGATACATCGAGTCGTTCTTTGCATATTTGCTCGTCAAATACGTGATAATAGCGTGACTGTCCCAAATGCATTTGCCTCCATCTTCCAGGATTGGAATCGTATGTTGTGGATTCTTTTTCAAGAATTCCTCCGTTTTGTGTTCGCCCTTATGCGGGTCCAACTGCTTGAACTCGATCTCCAAGCCAATGGCGTCAGCAACTAGAAGCACGGCACGAACAAAAGGACTGGCATTGATACCATAAACGATTGGCTTGACCATCTTCAAACTACAACGGATAACTGTGCACTGGTGATTCTTCGGATTGAGCAAGATATCGAGCTAGCTACTGAGCTAGCGTGTCGTACTTCCTAACTATAAATACTCTTTTTTTATCTGGTATCTGAATCATTATTGAAAGCTTTGCATTTGCAAGTCATTCAAAGATCTTCTTCTATTACGCAACTGCGTCCCCTCTGAAGCAGACTTGATTCTTGTGTTTGCGTGCCAGGTTGCGACGGCAACGTGGCTATACCTCTCAATCAAAGTTATGACCAGATTAAAAACAAATTGTTTTCTGAAGCTTTTCCACATAAATATGATAGTACATAAAAGCTTCCAATGTGTGGTCAGCCAAAAATGACCAATGCTGCATGACATAGCGTAAATTATGCATGAATTTTATTGATTGTCGCAAGGCACATAATATATTTTTGACTTCTTCGCACAAGAGCACTTATAATTAATGATTATAATCGACCCTTTCCAAAAGCTTTGTATTTTATGCAGTACGAGTTGATTACAATCAACTATATTACACAAATAATAACCAAAAAGGTCATACTAATGATAAAAAAGTTACGTCAACGGTGGAAATTGTTATTCTAGACAAAATGGTGAACCTAAATCGACCGAAACGAGCACCAATTCTATAATTATAATCTTGTTTATTTATTATCGTTTTCGAATGATGAAAGATGGCTGATATCTTTTGGTGAGCTTGTAAAAACTTTCGAGAGTCCGGTTCTTGGACACGACAGCCTCGTTCACCTGTTCTTTTACTTTTCCTGTTACACGTCAACCTCGTTTATTCCTTCATCTTCTGAATGACAGATGCCGCCGGCCGTACCAGTCACCTCTCTTAGGTACTACCTCCCCTGATCTAGTACGACCGGGCATTGAGCGCAGCTAAATCTATGCCACAATCTAGATAGAAAAAAATTACGATTTTGATTTCAAAGAGGGCGTTAAATGCAAGAAAACCTTTTTATTTGTCTTCCAAACATTTTTGTCCGTTTAAAAAAAATACTGTCTGCTTAATGTTGCAAAATTTTCAAGTTAAACATGCTGTTTTACCATTAACTTTATTAAATAATATCACAACGCTTAACTATGCTTCAGCAATAGTAATCGTTTTATTATCTGAATTAAAAAATCATACGAGCATATTCAAAGCAGTAAAAATATGTTCAAATCATCCAATATTAAATAAATCTTGCAAGCAATCACCTACAATTTTTTCTTCTATTGTTTAAGAAACAAGGATACTTTACCATAAAATTGGGATCAAATTCACGCTTTTTACCCATCTCTATACAATTGATCCATGATTATAATCCTTTTGGAAAATTATCACATCATGGAAACATCATATTTTGTAAACTTAATTTTATAAAGTAATGAAACCAGCTTAGCATTAATTTTACTCACATTAGATGGAAGTGCATAACTGATACAGAAGACTAATATAAATCAATAAATTTAATATTCATTTTTTGATGAATGTTTGAAGAATTTAATTGTCTACAGTCCAGTTCAATCCAGTTTTGCAAAAATTAATTTTTTCTTGAATCTTTTACAATCTTGTGAATGCTGTATCAATTTTAGCTGTTCAAATCCTATGGATTAATTCAAAGGATACTCTTAGCTTAATGCTAATCCTTTATGCAATTTCTGATCCGAATATGTTCATTCGATATGACTATTATCAGACTATTCAAAGTAAAATTTTCAGCGTAACTTTTTTAAATTGGGACCGAAGTTACTTTCAAAGACCTTGTCTGTAGATTTAGCATTGCTCCATTTAAGCGTTCAGATTTCTCACGAAAACGTAGCTGATAATACTATCAGTCAATACCGTCAAAGTTTTGTAGATAGATTATAAAAGACCTTGTTTTTCTGAAGGTTAAATTGCCTAAATTTATTAGAGAACAAAAAGGCGCAAAATAATTTATTTTTCAATACAACATTTACATATAAATTTAATTTTATGATTCTTCCTTAGTCTCGGGTTGCATCAATTTCTGGAAGAACTCCAGCAACTTTTCTAGTCCTTCATTGTTTGCCTTCTCATAATACGGTAACTTTGTCATTAGAGTTAACCATGCACAAAGTTTCGGGAATTTCGTTTGATCCACCGGCGATATTGCATTGATGGTAGAGATCGACGCCAAAATTGATAAATCGGCCACTGTCAAGGAGTTTCCAACAAAATACTGATTGTTTCCAAGAAACTTTTCCAAGAACTCATAGCACTCTAGAAGTGATGTTTTTACTTTCTCCATTTCTTCTGGGCTTTTGTTGCGTTGGGCAGCCTGGAAAGAATAAAACAGGTTGAAATTGTTTAAATACTTTTATAAGCTTGGCTAATATCAATATTTAATCACAAAATGTTAACAATTTTAATACTTTTAACTAAAAATGCTTTTTTATTTTCAAATTAATTATAAATAAAATTATTTTAACAAATTAAATTATGTTAACTAATTTTGAATTTTTTTTATATAATAATTTGTTAGACCTTCCTCCATCTTTGTAACACTTAGTAACATATTCAAATACCCCCTCCTCGTAATATAAGAATGGTCCCTTATGGCTTATGGCTGAATTTAGACCACGTGGACAAATAATGCTAAGCGCCACTGTATATGTAAGAACCAGTACTTAAGGGGGGAAGTACCTTTAGACACTTTTTAAAATCGATTTTTTTTAAATTGTTTTAATCGATAGATATATCGCCTAAGAATATCATGTCAAAGTTTCAAAAGCTAATTCTCAAAATTGTGGAAGATATGCATCCCGGAAGTGCCTGGCGCCGAGCCCGCATGACCACAAACTTTAAACGGCCTTTTCTCGAAACCATGTTTTTTAATATTGCGTAAGTGATAATACAAAAAACTAGTGAATCGATTTTCATCATCTAGCATTCATTTTAAAGAGCATAAAAAACTGTTCTATATAGACTAAAGATTAAAAAAAAATTCTTCGTCAAAATCGTAATTTTTTTTGAGCCTGTTTTGAAGGGTTAATTTTTGAATTTCGAAAATATTTTAGTCTATCTACTAAAAAACCCTCTCGAGTAAGAAAATGTTTGGCTTGTTGATTTCAGATGAAAATTGCAGCCAGCATCGCTTACGCAATTTACGACGTCAGCGACGACATGGCTTTCAAGATCCTTGAAAAATTTGTTAATTTTCAACTTTCACTTTTGTAGAATATGTTTTTTTCCAACCTCAAACATCGCCGAAAATAAATATTATAGTGATTTAATAAGAACTGTCTTCATTTCCCCACAAATCAGTTGCAAAAAAGACCTATTTTTTCGGCCTCTAAAGGTACTTCCCCCCTTAATCGGTCATTTAAAGGCACACTATCAAGTGCGAACCGCGGTTCTACGGGACACAATCATATGTTTTCCTTCATTTATCATATGTTTGCTGTCATTTATGATAAAATGACAGTTATTTACCGGTCGGGTTGTTGCCAGAGCTCGTGTAAGTACTTTTCAGTTTGCGCGCGAAAAAATCCTTAGAAACTTCCGTTCCTTGAATTGCATTGGTGAAACGTCTTTGTTTACATGAAGGCTATACGTTTTTGACAAAACGATTTACAAAAAAGCCACAATGAATGAAAAAATATCTCGTGTGTTGAAGTGAAAGATAAGGTCTGCCATAGTGCTTTATCCTCTGCAAATCTGGCAGTGTTTGTGACGTCAATTTTTACGAGCGCATGGCGGCATTTCGTGGATAGAAATTTGATGTTTGAAGGCCTTGATTGCGCACTGTCTATTGTACACACTGTGCTAAGCGTGATTTTGACCATAGTATATGTATAAAATAGTCGTTAAACTGAGAGTAAAAGTGTACTATCAATTTTATAAGCAGCGGTCGTTCTGAGGAATGACTGCTGGTCCTGGCCGTTCCCAAGCAGAAAATAGCATTTGACGTGACGATCCAATATGGAATAGGTTATCAGGATTAGCAACTTATTGAATCGAGTATTTTTTGAACTAGATTCCGAAAAAGCGAGTAGAGTGCAATGAAAGTAGAACGTAAGTAAATGATATATGTTTTGCATTTTCATCATCAATGGCGCACCAGCCCAAATCGAGCCTTGGCCTCCCGAAGACACTGCCTCCAACTGTCTCGGTCCAGCGACCGCGTCCTCCAATTAGCGAATCCCAGCAAGGATTCGCTGTCGTTGTCAACTGCATCCTCCCATCGTTTGCGTGGTTTTCCTGGTGGGCGGCTTCCTGTTGCTCGGCCTTTCATGGAGCGCTTGGGAATTCGCCTGTCATCCATACGCTCCACATGGCCAGCCCACTGAAGTCGTAGCAGTTTCGTCAGAATCGATACCGGTGGCTCGTCATAAAGAGCGTACAACTCATGGTTGTACCGGATTCGCCAGTCCGGTCCGTCCTTCACGGGCCCCAGAATACGTCTCAAAATGCGGCGTTCGAAGACGTCAATCCTTTTTTCTGAGGCTTGAGTCAAAGTCCATGTTTCACATCCGTAAATCAATACAGGACGGATGATCGTTTTATAGACGCGCAGCTTATTTTTTCGGTGCACTTTGTTACTTTTAATCACCGAGAGGACTGAAAAATACATTTTATTGGCTAGACCAATTCGCCGTTCAATTTCGTCCTTTTCATTCCCGTCTTTGGCGAGGTTGACACCAAGATAAATAAAAGAGTTAACGCTTTCCACACTGTAGTTAGTTAATAATATGTTAATATGTTTTGCATAAACAACTTTAAATTTAAAAGTGATATAAAAATGTTAAGGATCTGAGTTCGAACATATGCTATTCCTCTAGCATCTATGCAATAGCTTTTTGTGGTTTCAGAAGCATAGGCGCACCTATCATTCAAAATGCTATAGTAAATTTAGGCATCAGAGGCCAAAGCAAGAAAGCAGGATACTCAATAATGAAATTCATTTGAATACGAAAAGAAAAAAATGTGGTTATCTAATTGCCGCATGACGATCAGTTATTACGAGGCAAAAAATGTGTATAACATCTTCATACAGTGGTCGCTGATAGCATTTCGGTGTAAAACATGGAAAATCAGCGTTTGATTAAGCAACAATAGTGACACTATCTAATCGTGTGATTGCACTTACCCCATATGCGAACATGCGTGGACTCAGGACACCACTTTCAAAGTGTAGACGCTGATCAATCACGGCGCGGGTGTAGAGATCGTTCGGGTACATGGAATCGTCCTTTGCATATTTCCGAACCAAATATATGATGATGGCATGACTGTCCCAAATGTATTTGCCATTATCTCCCAACGTTGGGATCGTGTGTTGTGGATTCATTTTCAGATACTCCTTCGTTTTGTGCTCGTTTTGCTGCGTATTGATATCTTTCATCTCAAAATCCAGGTTGATCGCGTGAGCAACTAGCAGGACCGCCCGAACTGCAGGACTACGATCGGAACCGTACACAATTGGCTTGCCCATATTACTAAACCGGCAGGAAAATATCGTATGAACTCTTAATTTGAAGTGAACACTAAATACTGATACGAAATATCGTGCGGCTATCTATAAATATAATTTTTAGTCTGAGTCATTGTCAAAAGCTTTACTAATCATCTTCCGAATATGGTATTTCGGTAATATTCGAAGTACTTGAAATTGGCTTCATGTGTATACCTTGGTTGGTATTTCAGCGTTAAGATTCTTTCTTTAGATTAGTCGTAAACATGAAGGCAGTCAAACTTTCTTCTGGACGATTAGGTTAATTTTAGGAAATGTACTAGCAATGAAGCATGAAGGCAAAAAGGACTAATGTGGGTCATCAAAACTAACGACAGCTTAGTCTCATTGTCAATATAATTTGATACTCATACTCGCATTACTTCCAATTTTTTATCAAAGAGCCAGAAAAGACAAATTTCAAATGTGGTAAATTAATATGATTTTGTGCATTTTGTAACTTCTTTCTCTAATAAGACACTTAGCAATAGGATTTTGCAGTTTTCAAGTCCTAAGAATAGGATTTGATAAAATTCCACGAAAATGTAATAAAATGTTTTAACTTTTTGAAAAGTTATGTTTTTTTACAAATGTCCATTCAACAGTAAGAATCCCAATAAAAAAGTCTCACAGAAAAAAAAATTGAATTCATTACGAAAGCAAATTGAATCTTTTGGTTTAATGTAAAGGAAAAATAATTATTAAAGCGAAACTCTAGGTAAATTATGTTTGAGTGCTGCAAGAGAAGAGGAAAAGGGCTCAGGATGAAGCCTACCGGGAGCCCTATGTAAACGCATAAGGGATTTTGAGTTAAAGGAAGTGGAAGGAGGTAAACGTACGTTGCACTGATTTAAGGTCTTGAAGGAAACAAAAAAACAACTTTTTCAAAAAATTATACTTCGAAAACCAAAAATTTGTTATATTTAAAATTTACACACATAAAAGTTTAGCATTTCAAGAAGTCGTAAAACAAATTTCAGCTGAAACCTTTGAAAAGTGTCAATTTTCCTGCAGTTTTCCTCGTCCAACCTTTTTTTTGCGGCAGGCAGAATATTTCGGTGCAGGTTCATCTCAAATCAAAAATTCAAAAAAATTCTTATAGTTTGAAGTTGGCTTCTGGTTTTTTCTAACTTTTTTTTTGAAAATTTATAGAAATAAAGCTCAATAATGCACTCTTCAGGATCTGATGAATCAGCCGTACTCCAGAAATTTAATTTCACCTCTGGACTAACCCATTCCGCGAAAATTGAAGCGGATTACGGTTGTGGATTGTGCAAGCACTGCGCATTTCATTTCCGAAAAACTTTGTGAAGTTTGTTTATTTTATCAGGTGATCCGTTCAAAATCAAAAGTTACTTGTTCGTTGACAAATTTGAATTGTTTTTCTGCTAGAAAATACTTGGTTTTTACTCTAGAAAACCGAAAATTTTAAAGCATTATCGGAAACAAAAACACTTTCGGACCAAATTTATTCTACGAAATGTTCTCCAGCTTAACAGCTGAAGGTAAAGAACTGACTTCTCTGTGGATACCAAGAAAAAATTACAAACTTCATTCAAATAACAAAATCGAACAATCACAATTATTTGAATGATTCGATATTTGAAAAGAAACCTAAAATTCATTTGGTATAAATAATTCGAAAAAAATAAGCGAAAAATTTAAATAACAAAGCTTTATGATTGGATCTATTAAAAATTACAGCGTGTAAAAATATATTTCAAAATTTAATTATTATTTTAAATGGGCCTTGACAATTATTGTCCAGAAACGGTAAATATCTGAATGAAAAAGGTCCTGGTGATGATATATAATAAAGCTTTCTTTAATAAGGAAGCAGCGACTAGCACATATTGACACAAAAATGAGCACTAACGCTTCAAATTAAATTGCTTATGTTTTGTTTACTCGCAAACCAAACATTGCATTTGCATCAAATTTGTTTACACGAAATGTCAGTGGATTTATACCAAATTTACACCACAGTCTATTTTACATAGACGTCGTATCCAGTAGTCCTCAAAACTCCTCCAAGTGTGGTGAATTTCGTTTGAACTGTCACAGACGTAAAACGGAAGTCAGTTCGAATTTGAGAATTAATTTGAAAGGTGTAAAAGTTCCGATTGTATTCAAATTAGAGTTTGTAATAAAAAAGAGTGCAAGCGAATTTAATTAATCACGCCGTAATGGATCACATTTTAATGTGTCTGCATAAAGCCGTAACGCACCAGGATCAATTTTCACAATCGCAAATATGTTCTGAGATTGTTGACTTTATTCAGAGTGCTCAGCCTGAATCACGTAATTATCTCATCACGCAATTATGTCGACCCGAATTAATTACACTATTAAATGAGGGATTGACATCGAGTACGACGTCTCTGCTAACAATCCTTAAACTACTCTGTTACATTTCGGAAAATCCAAATTTTAACATATATTTTTGGATGCTTCTGAAAAGTATTGCCAGAGCTTTAGTGTTTCTTGTGAATTCGAACGAAATTGTTCAGCTTCAAGTGGAGTTTACGGAAGTGATTTTTATGGTTGAAATTTTGATGAGAAGGTCAGTTAATTGTGATTTACTTACAATGTAAAATTTTAAGGTAGTAGTCCATTTATAAATTTCAAAAAAATGGAAATTTTGTTTTGCATTTTTCGATCCCTTAGAACTTTTAAAATGACCTCCAGTTTCTTTTTCGAAGTTCGAAAGTTTAATATATAAATGGCGACTTTGCGTGTGCGCGTTTTCGGCTCTTTTCAGGTGTTCGATCAGCTGTCGGGCACGTAGCGTCTCTTTCATTCTCCTCTATAATAACGGTTTATTCCTTTATACATTACATTAACGGCTTTATTACCTGTGCTCAGTGCTTATTTAGACTGCTACATATCAATTGAGTCTTTTTGAAAAATGTCTAATTTTTCATTTTTCACAAAATGTTTATCAGCGAAATGAAACAAAAACTTTAAACACGTTTTTCGCAAAACAACGTTTTTAACATGGCAGACAGATAATCTCCGGATCTACCGAACCGATTTTCAAAAACTCCGATGAGTTTTATTTGTTCTAGAATATTACACCGTACTTCATCCGGAATATGAGCAAAAAAATGAAAAAAATGGCGTTAAAAAACTACGAAGAAAGGGTCGATTTTTGTCATTTTTTCCCACAAGTCCGCCATTTTGTTTTATAGCTGGGTTTTTGAAAACGGTGGTAGATTAAGTGTAAGAGAGCTTGCTTTTTAAAGTACCGTTAAATTTTTTGTTTCAGATCTATCAATTTATAAATTATCTCCCTGACGTGAATTAACGATTAAAGAGAATAATAAATAACAAATTAAAATCATACACAAATATGAAATAACACTATAAAAAAGATTCATGTCAAAATATAATGTAGTATCTGAGAAACAAATGCTTGAAAAATGGTTTGTTTTCGCCTTCTAAAGTGGACTGGTCCCTTAAATCAATTTATTTGATTTATGTAGTCAAAAATATCTCCATGGTAATTAAGCATTAGATATGCCAAAAACTTGGCTCATTTTTAATTCACGAAAAAATTTGGTTTTAAAGAAAATTGTATATTTGCTGCGCGTTGAATTGTAAGTCTTTCTTGAATTTTATTATGCCAAAGGATATCTACAGAAAATTTAAACGGACTTTGGAGGTTTTAAAATGTTTTCAACAAGAAAAAAAACACAAATCAAACATAATTTATCCATAGGCATATATTCATATAGATGTTCATCCAACCTACAAACTTCCATCTGGTATTTTTTTTTTGCCTTTTCCGTCTAATCTGACCCATACAAAACAATACGAGATTATTATAGGAATTCGGGAATGAGCCTTGCTCTTTTGAAACACATGAACTTATTTTCGTTAAAAGTTTGTTTCTTTTGCATTTTATCGGTAAAACACGGCCACAAAAAGGGTTCCTTGATTGTTCTATTTTTATATGGCATTTATGCATTGCTCAGAATTTAATATCACATTTCATTAGAAGTACATATGAACAGTTAATTTTGGTCAATAATTCTAATAAAGACTTTCCTTCAAGAAAAGAATGCTGTGTTTTCTTAGCTAGCCAAAATAAAATTTTAAACTATATTTGTTGTTTACATCGTATGCCAGGAAATATTTTGCCCAATAAAATGATGTTTAATTAGATAAATAAATTTGAAGCAGTGTAAAATTTGTTTTGTTTTCCATTTTAAAATTTACAAATAGAAAATAAAATAGGAAAATATGCCAACCAAATTTTGGCACTATTTTTTGAAGATATCAAAACAGTTCAAGATTATCTTCATTTTGATTTATGTCTTAGATTTCAGAAACAAACGCATCATCTTGATGAAAGCAATCTGCAAATCTTAAAGACTTTCCAAAGCATAATTACAACGGTGATGAAAAACCATCATTTATCCTATTTGTGTAAATTATGCGTGTTTTCTTTACTTTCGCAAATATTTTGGATAGCACATCGCCTTGAGGTACATTCAACAAAAAAATATCGAATGTTTTTCCACTCTTTGATGGAGACATTTTGTTTGTCAACTGAAAACGTGTTGCCTGAGTTGGCGACGACTAACAAAATGTTGATGATCTTTGTGTCTGCAAAATGGCTTTCAGATTTGTTAAAGTATGATCGAAATTTTTAAATATTATATTTTGGTTATTTTATTTTTGGTTTAATTCTAGGACAGCAAAAAATTACGTGGGTTTCGATTGCTATTGTTTTGGAAAATTGATCTTAAATAATTTTAAGAAACACTATTGGGAGTACTTATTTGTAAGATACTTTTTGATAAAAAATTATATATAGAAAAAAATACTTGGGTTTCAATTTCAAACAGCCTAACTCAAATTGATTCAATTTCAGGAGGATACCACAGATATCGTCCTGGCGAATTTTCTCATTACTTTTTGCAATTGGTTTATTTGGAAAATGAAATTGTGTGACTTACGGATCTCACATTCTATCTCAGAAATTAGCGCACAGTATTATGGAATCGAGCGATTGATTATTTTTCTGAATGATAAAAAGTATGTATTCGAAAATTGAAAGCTAGACCTTGGAAAAGCATGTTGAAAACGTAGATTTTTTCATGAAGATAACCATTTTTAATGTATTTGTTCCATCACAAACTGTTTTGTGGAAGTTAGAAAAATCAACAATAGAAACTCCTTGCTATGCAATTTTTTATAAACAAAATTCTGATAAATTATTTATTGAATTTAATTTGATCAATTGAACATTGTATAATTTTAACTTGAGTAAGAAGTTTTGCGACATTTT
Source organism: Oxycera nigricornis (assembly GCA_963942545.1). NCBI lineage: Eukaryota > Metazoa > Arthropoda > Insecta > Diptera > Stratiomyidae > Oxycera > Oxycera nigricornis. Next base: position 11,102,616 of record OZ012663.1, on the reverse strand, counting down.
CTTGTTGAAAATAACTCATCTTGCTTCTGTTTTTTTTTCGCTAAATCTGCTTTCAACGCAAAATTTATTTTAAAAATAACTTTAAACTTACTGTTGCTGAGTCCTATATAACAAAAATATGGGGCAACAAACTGGAGGCTTAGGCTCAATTCGGAGAGGCTGTTGCTGACAACTGCACCTCCTAATGTCTCGTTGGCTAAGTAAATGAGTATATATAAACTTTAACGATACTTAATGACTTTGGGCCGATTCGTGCTGTTATGCCATCGATTATCCTTAGTATGAATTTAAGGAATGTGTAGCTGAAACATTAATCTATAAGAAATACATGATTTTATCTAAATACGGTTGAAAAATACTCGAATTCATTCTTTTTGATTAATGACAAGTTTTTATGAATCCTCCTTTTGATAGTCTAAGATATTAGTCCCTGTTTCCTCAGATAATATTTTAATTTGTTACGCTTAATAATTGTATTTTTCATTTTCAGCTGTGATATTGTATTGAAACAAAAAACAAAGCTTCTAATTAATGCGCTCGCTCTTGCAACCAAACAGAATCCTTCCTCAAATCCTACAGAAAAGAGAAAATTAATCTTGCCCTACACATTCTTTGCGGAAGAAATTGAACTATTCACTGACTTAGCACAAATAGAAAATAACAGACTGTACATAAGTGCACGTAGTTTTATTTTTATTTTTTACAATCTGTTGAAAAATTCCGATTGGAATGGTAACGAATATATTTCGATAATTTTTCTTAAAATGTGTTCAATTATTAAACGCAAGCATGCAAATCATGAAAGATTGATTGCGGACGAGTTTTGGCTGGCTCTATCAATTTACCTAGTAAGTTGTTGGTAAAGTCCTCCTTATTTTGAAAATTTTTCAACTTCAAAATCTTTTTGAATTGCAGATTTGTCAAGAAATAACTAGAAAGCAAAATGAGAGAAGAGGTCCAAAAATGAAATTATTTTCCAAAACCAATGAAATGTTTAAATGCCTGTTTGAGGAAGATTTCTGCATTGCACCCTCTTTGACCGAACTTGAGCAGTTTGAATGGCTAAAGATAAACGATTCGAATTTGTTTGAGCGAAGTGTAAGATTTTTTTCTTCTATAGTTTTGGACAGTTGTACATATTTTTCGTGCATTTAACATTAATTTGATAATAGTATGTGCGTAGGAACTGAGATGCACACCTCATGAGCTCTTAATAAATTTCAGGTTGTCAATTGTATCAGTCAACGAATATTCGACACAGACGATAGTTTGTTTGAAGCACTGACGAAGTTAACTACTCCAAATCAAATATTATATCTATTACTTTCTAAAAATTACTACCAAGTAGTCAACTCAGGAAAAATATTGTTATCTAAACAATTAAATGAGGAGGATCTCAACTCCTTATTGCACTTGTATATCCTTGCTGAGGAAATGGACGCCCACCAGTTTTTTGGCTTATTATATTTGACGAAGAATAGCATGGACAAATGTGTGAACAAGAAAGATGTCCTCAAAATCTATATGAATGTATTAAGAAGTGTAAGATTACGATCATCTAAATTTAATGATGAAATCACAAGTTTATTATTTGAAGCAATTTTTAGGGCAATTAAATGTTATGATGGAATTCAAGTTGTTATATATAATGATAAGTAGAAAACTTATCCATGCTTGCAATTTTTCGCACACTGTTGGCTCATTAAATCGCAATTTGTTGAAATTTAGGTTGATAAATACTCAACCAGGGTCAATTATTTACTTTTTGAAAAACAAATCATTGCATGATTTATGGATAAGCTTGAATGCTGGAAAATTGATTGGTACATATAATTATGCATAGAAGTTACCTTTGATTCATCATAAAAATAGGATAAAACTACCTAGAACAGATAAAAATATTATTTATCTGTAAAGGAATAATTAATTTCACTCCTATCGCGACTAATTTGTTTACAGAGCAAATCAATCAAAAAAAAATAGAAAAATAAATCGATAGTAATGCAGCAACATAAATAACTTAAAAAATATGCTGAAAAGGTCCTTCGATTAATTTATTTTTCAAACAAATTATTCCCAGAAAAACAGCTGACAAAATTAACGTTCTTTAAAATAATAATTTTTTTTTAAGAAATGAGCTTTGGAAACAAAATTTCGTGCATATTGTTTCGAAGTTTAAAATTAAATTAATGTTTCAAAAAATCTCTAAAAAATGCCTAAAGATCATGAAATCTCACATAATTTCTATTGAATGCTGTAGTTCAATACTATGCATTCTGCTGACAAGATGTGAATCATATATTTTCGTCAAATCCCCAAAAAATACCAATAGCTAATTTTTGGCATAATTTAGTGAATTTTTTAAGAAATTTACATATAGAATGTATCAAAAAAAACATTATAAAATTTATTCAAAATTATTGTGAAATGAATATGAATATAAATAACAATAAAATGAGTATTTGTTGTATTTTCCGTAAAATGAGATCCAGGCAAAAAATTATTGGGAATATATCTTTAAAAAATTATAAATATTGGATATATGTATCAATACAAAACCATTAAAAACTTAGTTTAATTTATATGAAAAAATATCAAGAATAACTGAAAATTTATTCCTTTGAAGCATTGTATCATTATTAATAGTGAGTAGCCTATTAAAAATGATAAAATGGTGCTGCGAATATTTTTACTTTGGAATCAGCAGCGGAAGCTCATATGCTTGAAAATCAGATGCTGTCTGAAAAAGATTCGTCACTATTTTTTATCTTCTTGGTTCTCTAATAGCTAATCTTTTCCATCAATTTCCATATCAAAAAATTATTTTAATTTATTACTAGCAACAAGCTAGGTTGAAAATTCCACAACGTTTTTGGAATATATTTTTTGGAATATTATACGCTAAGATTATTTGTAACATTGTTTAACTGTGCAACTTTTATTGAAATCAATTCTTCGAAATAATTTGGATTGAGTGAAATATAATTGTTGAATGAACTTTTTCTATGTAATTGTATTTTTCTATTTACAACAGTCGCTTTTCAATTTTAAATATATTTGTTTTCATTAAGATCTGGAAACACCACAGTCATTCAAAAATGGGCCAAATTTTCCCCGGAAACGACTGGCAAGTAGGGAGGACAATATGATTCACGATAAGAAAGTAGTATGCTTCCCATTATCCTTAACAGGTTATTCAAGCGTGACATTATCTCAGCTATCTTATCCAATTCGTTGCATAACGATGAATGCATTTGTTAATTGAATAAAAGATAATGAAAATTTGTAATGTGATTTGGCATGTCGAAGACGTCAACAGAATAAAAAATTGTGGATAATGCTATTGCACATTGCGTTTAATTTTGTAAATAGAAAATAGATAGTAAATTTATGGACATAGCTACAAATTTTTGTAGTATATGATTTCAAACTCCATTTGTTTCTCTTTAGAGTTTTTCTAAGAGAAAAATGAAATCAAGTTAAGGTTTCATAACATGGACAGTCCAGAAATTGACAAAAAAGTATAATTTTGAGCTAAGTGTTTGATCGTTCGGACAATTTCAGTAATGAAATACACCAATCTTCAACGTCAACTCCAATTTTATTCTTTGATTTTGAACTTAAATAAATGATTTGAGGTTTCGCGAAAACGAATACCTTTGTTCTTAATAACGGAAACAATTATTTTTATTTTTAAGATTTTTTTATTAAAAAATATGACTAAAATTCAAATAAAAATAAAAATCTGACAAATAAAGAAGCTTCATCGAGTAAAATGATAATTATAAGGACATTTTCTATGCATATTCGAGTACAGATTAGCATTCTGCGGTGATTTGTATCTTGTAATCTTTTTGTTCATTATCTTAAAGCTGACCTAACTCAATCAGCGAAATATTTGTAATTGTAATGTGGCAATTGAATAAATTATCTCGAAAGTTCATTCACAAGTACATGATTACCATTCAAGGCTTCAAGAAGAGGTCGTTATCATTTATAAGGTTACATTGTTTTGACTTGAACTGGCAGATAATAACAATAAATATAAGAAAATATTGAATATTCTTTCACGAGCGAAATTCATTCATATTTCTTGCATGCCACTTAATCTAAATAAAAGATGTGTCCAGATAGTATTCAACTCATCTTATTGTCCAGAAAATACACCACAGTTGAAAGCTTGCTTGTTATCTCGAAAAAAGTGAGATTACAGTCCACCAGTGACTTATAAGTAGCAACAATTTTATAGGTCGTATCACTTGCTTAAGTAAAGTTATCACTACTACTTCCCAGTTTCTGTCCAAAAAACCACAAGTTCTCCTCATTCCATTCAAAATGCCGAAACCAATTCTTTACGGGATGAATTGGAGTCCTCCATTTCGTGCAGTTCTTCTGGTTGCCAAAGCCATCAATTTGGAACTGGAAATTCGGGAAGTGAATTTACTGAAAAGTGATCAGATGAAACCTGAGTTCCTCGCTAAGAATCCACAGCACACCGTGCCTCTTTTAGAGGATGGCGGCAACATTATTTGGGACAGTCACGCTATCATCACTTATCTTATTAGCAAATATGCGAAGGACGATACTCTCTACCCCAAGGATCTCTACAAACGAGCGCTTGTCGATCAGCGGCTGCATTTCGACTCGGGAATCCTCTTTGCTCGTCTCAGAGGGATCTTTGTATGTTCTGCATATATTGATGGTATTTGTATAAGTTAATCTTGCTTCATTTCCAGGAACCCATCATTTATTTCAACGAGCCCGTCATTCCACAAGAAAAGCTAAAGGCACTGGAGGACGCTTACGACTTCCTGGATAAGTTCTTGGCCAAGGACACTTATATGGTTGGAAACAGAATCACAGCCGCCGATTTCTGTGTCATCGCGGCTGTATCTTCAACATTGGGAGTACTTCCTGTTGATTCTGCAAAATATCCTAAGCTTGCTGTGTGGATGAATCGAATGGAGAAGCTACCATATTACGAAGAAATCAATGGAAAGTATGCAAAGGAGTTAATTGCCTTCCTTGAAACTAAACGTGCCCATTGATGCAAGTGTAGATCATCAATATGTGTTCTTCGTCAATAAGATTAACAGTGTGTCACTTTACAACAAGAATTGCTTTGAACTGAATAAAATAATTTAAACAATATCTCAATTCAATTCCATGTTATTATAATTAAATTCTTCAGAAGAAATTTCTAACCTGGATTCGTTTCAACGTTTTGCCGAAAGTAGTTTAAACATTTAAAACAAGTTATATTACTACCACTCGCATTATCATTAAGATTAGAAGAAAGAAAAACCAAGAATTTTTTTAAAGGAGGTATATATATATTGTAAATATATATCGACAAAATGCAATACGTTAAAACTCTTTAAGTCTAAAAAACTACAGTAACAAAAGGTTACCAAATTTTTCTGAGATAAAATATTTTATTAAAAAAAGCTATTGGAAAAATCGTTGTTCTTAGAGATCTAGGTAAAAATGGAGGGATTTGAAATTGTATGGATGTTCTCCTAATCAATTTCAAATCATTTCCTTTTACCAAGATCTTTAAAAAGCACAGTTTTCCAATAACATTCGAAAATAGTCTAAATTTTGCGCAAACATCACTGGCAATTAGAGAAAACATTGTATTTTACGATTAGCAATATTACGCTAGTCACCATCCTTCCCTACAAATATTTTTGGCATGATCATCAATCAAGACTTTGCAAAGTAAAATGCAAAGACAGAAGGAATAAAAATGATAGTCAAACATAATAACACATCTAAGAATATATTTGATATTCTCTTAAATTGAAATAAATGTAAAAAAATTGTGGCTGAAAATAACCTAATACAAATAAAAAGTGGGATCAGATAATATTTCGTACATCTTCTTGTTAATAAGAGACACCACAGCTCAAAAGCTTATATGTTATCTCAAACAAAAAGAGATTACCGTCCGCGATTGAATTGCCGAGTCATCATGAAGCTCAAGCGTTTTAAAATCAGTAGCTCGAATGTAGGTTTCATCACTGACAAAAGTTAAGTTACCAGCATCACATCCTGTGGTGCATACTTCCTGGTTTTCATTCAACAAATCGCAAGTTTTTTTTCAATCCTATCAAAAATGTCGAAACCAATTCTCTACGGAACGAATTGGAGTCCCCCATTTCGTGCGGTTCTTTTGGTTGCTAAAGCTATCAATTTGGAACTGGAAATTCGAGAAGTGAACTTCCTGGAAGGTGATCAGAAGAAACCCGAGTTCCTCGCTAAGAATCCACAGCACACCATACCTCTTTTGGAGGACGGAGACAACATCATTTGGGACAGTCACGCCATCGTCACCTATCTCGTAGGCAAATATGCAAAGGACGATACTCTATACCCCAAGGATCTCTATAAACGAGCGCTTGTCGATCAGCGACTGCATTTTGATTCGGGAATACTCTTCGCTCGTCTTAGAGGGATATTTGTATGATCTTCACATATTGATCGAAGCTATGTAAGTTAAACTTTTCATAATTTCCAGGGTCCTATCATTTTTTTCAACAAGCCCGTCATTCCACAAGAACAACTAAAGGCTCTGGAAGACGCCTATGACTTTCTGGATAAGTTCTTGGCCAAGGACACTTATATGGTTGGAAACAAAATCACAGTCGCCGATTTCTGTGTTATCGCGACTATTTCGTCAACATTGGGAGTACTTCCTGTGGATACTGCGAAATATCCTAAGCTTGCTGCATGGATGAATCGAATGGAGAAGCTGCCGTATTACGAAGAAATCAATGGAAAGTATGCAAAAGAATTGATTGCTTTCGTCGAAACTAAACGTACTTCTTAATTCGAGATTCGATTCACTGAAGTTAGCTTCCATTGAAAAAGGATAACAACGTGCAACTTAACAAAAATCTTGCTTCAAACTGAAGAATGTAATTTGAACTAGATTCCAATTCGATTTCTTATAAATAAATGCAATTTCAAAAAGAAGCCAATTGACCGTTTCACTTGAACTTGTAATCAAAGTCGTTATCAAATTTGAGCTAAGGCCAATGGAACTTTGACTGTGAATTTTATGTCTACTGTTTAGTTTAAGTTTAATCACTTCAGCCGTTCACTCTTGGAGTACTCAAAATTATTGTATAAGCTTCTTTTGATTTTAAATTCAAGTTCATTCCATTGCTTATACTTTTCTAATCTATTAAATTTTATGCATGGCTACTTCGGAATGATTTCTCATAAAATTGATTAAAGTAATGTTTTACTTTAAAAATGAAAAGAATAAAATTGTATCGATTGTTCCTGAGATGCGAATGACAAAATCATGTTCAATAGAAGAACTTCAAATAGATAATACTTTAAAATTGTTTATTAATAAACTAACAACTAACATCAAGAATATGTGTGAAAAAAGTGTTGGATATTTCACATAACCACTACAATGTATTTTAACTAACAGATGCAATTCATTTTGCGAAATTCTTCAAAATAATAATGAACAGTTTTGATTTTTTTCAAAGAATATTTTATAAAAAAAAATTGTGGACTTCAGCATGCACGGTAATGATAGACTCGGACAACGGTCCCCCATGGCAAATAGCGATTGACAATAAATTAAATAAATTAAAAAAAATGTAGATAAGTCCCTGAATTTCATATTTTTCTTCCTAGGTTCTAACATGCTTTTATTGTATGTCAAACCTGATCCGAATTTTTACCTTTTGTGGTTTTTGTTGGTCTGTCAGGACCAAAATCAGTAGCATGTTGTGTTTCGTATTCTTCATGAGCGGACTCACAGGCTCTTTGGAATAAAAGATAGATAGGCTCCTGAAAACTCGCATCGGGTAAATCAAGCTGCTCTAATAAGAGTATGAAGATTTTGGACAAGTCCTTATTTGATGAATGGAAAGCTTTCCTAAAAGAAAATCATAGGCGTTCATCAAAATTTGCAGGGATCTTTTTCGATACAAAGTAGTATTGTTGCTTATGAAATAAGTGCTGATGGTATAATAGTCCCAAATGATGTTGTTTCCATCTCGTAGTCGTGCAGGGATTTATTCTGATCACCCTTCAAAAAGTTTTCCCCGTGGCCTTAAAAATTCTGCACGAAATTAAGCTCTCGAATTCATTTAGTTTAAACTTGGTTTCCATGGTCTGAGGTATGTTAATGAAGCAACTATGTTCAAGTTGAATTCATTGGTATGTATACGCCACAGAATACGAATAATGTGATTTACTAGCGAGTGGCTAGTTACAGTCAGTACAAGCGTAGTGAGCAATTAATTTGAGTTAGAACATTTATCTCACCTTCAGTGAGAGACAAAACTGTATATTTTGCGCTACTTGTAGCATTTTCTGGATAAAAACGTGAACGAAAAAACATCTGAATAATATCAACCATGAAAAATTTATTAGGAAAAATTGGTATGAGTTTCATATCATTGACGAAATAATTGTTTACTGTAGAGTACAAGCACATTGTTTGTTTTTTAATAACTAACACAGAAGACTACAAAAATGGTATTGTCATGATAAAGTTAGTGACTCGTTGAATGATTTTATAATAATGTAAATGTTAAGTGATGAGTTTTACGGCTATAAATTAGCAGCTAGTGGCTATATCTGAGATGGTAATTATATTAACTCATAGTAATGTTCAGCCAAGTTTTATTCTAACGCTTGTACCATCTTTAAAAAGCAAAACTTTCAAAATATATAATACTTTCATGAATTTAAAGCTGACGAGAAACCATCGTACCCAATCCTCTGTATGGGTAGTAAATTTGGGTAGAGAATCGGATAAATATTATGAAGTTAATGATTAAAATTTGACCCTACAAAATTCATACAAATTTCTATGATTTGACTTGTCCATTACCCAAAAGTTAATGCTTCTATGTAAACACGAGGTGGCCGTGATAAGAAACTAATTATTTGAAGTTGTTTCGTCAAAGAATCATACCGAATCAGAAATATATTCATGCGAAAAGTAAATGATGTTGAACGGGTTATAGAAAATTTATACAATATATTTACACTTCTACCTTAGCTCATTTAAATTTAATTCGTAGAAAGTGAATATAGTGTTGCTATGAATTTATTTGAAGCTCAAATTCATAGATAGAAGAGTCGATGCAAATCGTATTGGATTTTTTACTATTTAAAATTTGTCCAACATATACTGGTCTGCTAGTTGCTTAAAACTCGAAATGTATTCGCAATTTGTGAAACGAGGATATTGAATCAGATAAGAATTAATAAGAACTTCACATTACCACATCATTATAATCTCCAAAAGATGGTTCGGGATACATGATTTAGCATATTTAAGTACACTTATTGTTGTTAAGTTATCATAAATCCAAACTGGGACACAATCATACTAAAATGTAGATAAAAAATTTCAATTCTACATTTCCAGAAGTTTTAAGGCGTGCATTGATATCAAATTGTTTCCTGATAAGGCCATATTGAATTTCATTATCATTCTGACTTCAAACCGAGTTGCAGATAGGAACGATTAGGCGATAACAATTTCATAATTGGCTTTAAGTACAGTTCACATTTGCTTCCAGATAGGACATTGTTGCACAATAACAACCAAAGTATTTTTTCAAAAATTTAATCGAATTAACCAACGAGTTTATTATTAATGAACTCAATCAATTGCTTCGCATATTTGCCATTAACTTCTTCGTAATACGGCAGCTGCTCCATTCTTTTCATCCAAGCAGCAAGCTTGGGATATTTTCCGGCATCGACCGGGAGAACGCCTTGGGTGGATGAAATCGCCGAGATGCAGCAAAGATCAGCTACCGTCATAGTGTTGCCCACCAAGTAAAGATCCTTCACCAGGAACTTCTCTAAGAAGGAGTAGGCTTCATCTAGCGCGTTGAGCTTTTCTTGAGGTACGGTGGTCTCATCGAAGAAAATTACTTTCTCCTGAAAAAAATTAACAATATTACCACACTTTTCAGAAAGGCAGCGTTCAAGATCTTACAAAAATTGCTCTCATGCGAACGAATACGATTCCCGAATCGAAATGAAGTCGCTGGTCAACAAGAGAGCGTTTGTACAAATCCTTGGGATACAGAGTATCATCCTTTGCATATTTGCCAATTAGATATGTAGCAATGGCGTGGCTGTCCCAAACGATATTCCCTCCGTCGTCCAGGGTGGGCACAGTGTGTTGAGGATTTTTCTCGAGATAATCCGCTTTCTTGTGTTCACGGCTCAGCAGATTCACTTCACGGAATTCGAGGTCCAAATTGATAGTTTTAGCCACCAAAAGGACTGCGCGCACTGGAGGACTCAAATACGTCCCGTATAGAATTGGTTTGGACATTTTGTGCGCGGGCCAGTTGATGCGTCTGCTTCAGGAAAACGAACGTGCTAAACTGAATATTAAATAATACTTGACTAATTGACTTTATTGAGTAAGATGAAATACTGTGGTAAAGCTAATCAAAAGAAGTGAAGTTCAGCGCAGCAAGATTATTTTACAAGATAATCACATCTTTTTAGAGTGAGCTTTCGCAACGCAACACTCTGAATTTAAATACTCTGTTTACTGAGCGACGCTTTATTCAACGAAGAAAGTCAATTTCGGTTGATCTTTCCATATGACAAAGCTCCGTTCATCTACATAAAAATTTATAGATTGATATTTGCAAATGAAAAACACTTATTACTGATGCATATGCATGCATTCTTTTGAATATTATCAACACTTTTATAAACACAATAAAACTATACATTTCGTATAACTTTGAGAGTAGATTTTGAGCAACAGTGTGGCATGAAATTCAAATTTCATGGAAAATTTATGTAAAAAATATAAATTTTCCATGACCAAAACAAAAATCTAAAATTGAATAAACTTTATATTTTATGGACTGCAAATACCGACAAAATGGCAAATTGATTGAACTAGATTTTAAGATAAAATTGAATATGGCTATGCAATCTTTATTGCTATTTAGCTTGGAATCGTTGAGTCGATAAACAGGAAAGATCAACATAGAGTGAATCAAGTCAAAATGAAAATTATTATTCATGTACACTACCACTAATAAATATTTGCACATGGTTTGAATTAATTATAAGTCACATGATAAGAAAGATGAAATATTCAATTGTCAATATAAATAAGTGTTTATATATTTTATATTTGTTGGATTTTTGATTCATCAGGGTATTCACCATTGCTTCAGACATTTTATTCAACGATTTCAAAAGATATTCTATTGATTTTTCTTCTATTTCGATTGCCGAATTACCGATTACCCGAATTTTCAGTTGGTATTGTGCTAGTTTCTCTTACGTTCTTGTCCAACTCATCTCATAAGAGTTCAATGAGGTTTAAATTTAGGAACTATTGTGGTGAAGCCATCACTTCGAGTGCTCCTTTTGTTGGTAACTAGTCCAAATATTTTCTGCTGAGCTTGAAGGGTTTTTTAGATTCATTATCGTGCTGAAAAATACATTCATGATCAAGAATGTTAAGACCAGGTCGGATCATTTCGTTTTTAAGCTATTTTGGGCAATGCTCTTTCTTCATCATTCTAATAATTTCGAAAATGTTGGCCTCACACCATTAAAGAGTCTATACTAAATTTTTTAGAAAATATCAAACATTAATCACATATTCGCTCACCTGCTGACCGTTAACTTTCAAACGAGGAATCTTCGCATTGAGTCAAAAACGTGGAACTATGACTGTTGAACTTTTTCTAGTCTTTTATAGGGTCTTTCAATAGGGACTTCCTTCTTCAAATTTAAATAAAACAAACTGTGTTTAAGGTATCATCGAAGTTTTTCATTCGTTTGGAAAGCCTATCGATACACTTAGGTACATCGTTCAAAAGTCCGCCGCGGCTTCTCTGGGTGGCGCGCATCCAAAATGTCCAATTTTCCATGACGCTGGCGCATAAATCAGGCTGAATTTCACCGATGGCAAAGATTATGTTGACTTCGAGGGCCGCTGTGGTTTTTGGCTTATTTCCATGGACCTGTGACTAAAGAAAACCCCACAAGAAAAAGTCTAACGGGGTCAAATCGCACGATCTCGGTGGACTGTTCACATCACGTCCACGTAAGTTGATGCCCTAAAATCGCTTTTGCAGAATGTTCAATGTGGCATGAGCTGTGTGGCACGTGGCATCGTCCTGTTGCAACCACATGTTGTTGGTGTCGATATCATCCAATTCAGGCCAAAATAACTTGGTAATCATTGACCTACAGCACTCGCCGTTGACAGTTATGGCCTGGCCAACGTCGTTCTTAAAGAAGAATGGACCGATGACGCCGCCAACCCAAAATCCACACCAAACAGTGACTTTTTCCGGATGCCTTGGACGCTCTTGGATCTTATGGATTGATTGGTATCGTCCTAAATTCTACAATTTTGTTTGTTGACGTACCCATTCATCCAGAAATTGGTCTCATCGTTGTAGACGATTTTTCGATGAAAATTGCGGTCATTATCCATTTTATCATTGGCACGTGTTGTTGAATGCCATGTCCGTCCATGGTGATTTGGCAAAACAGACTGAATAAATGACAGCTGTAGCAGATTAATATTCTGTTGCTTTTCTTTCGGAGGTTCAGGCAGTGAAACAGAGGACGAGAATTTAATATAATGAATTTTATTTATATCTTAGCGTGATAAGTACAATACAATGCAAAGAATTCCAAGAATCTTAGAGTGATAGATACAGTGTAATGTGTGCGGAAGTAAGGAGTTCCACGAGCCTTAGACCCGATAGGGGTGCAGAGGCGTAATAGAGTCGAATGAATCCTTCGGTGCGAGACCGCTGCTTTTATAGCTGCTGATGTGCGATCAGCGTTGCCAACTCTTTTTGGTCGTTGATGGCTAAAATCTTGGCCGAAAATGGCTAAAAATGGCTAGAAGTTCTCAAAAGTGGCTAAAATTAATGGCTAACGTATATTTCCGTCATTTATAAGAGAATATAACGTTTTGTATTGAAATTGCCTAGCAGATGATCTGCAAAACCAATTGTAAGTTTCAGAAATCAAAAACTCAAGATTCGTAGGTAAGAACTCTTTTGCAGCTGAAGATGTAGCCAATTGCACGGAGTGACAAACACATCTTATCAACAAAAGATTTGGGTTTAGCTGCTTGAGCTTTTTGAAAACCCCGTTAATAGTTCCCACCATTACACTAGCATTATCGGTTCCCAAGCCAACCATATTTTGAATATTTAAATCATAGTTTTTTAAACATCCAGCTATAGCTGCTACTATACCTTCAGCGGTCGCATTTTCCAGTATTTCTAATGATAAATACGTTGAGACTATTGATTTGGTTTCGTTTGAAAAATAAATAATTGAAATACCAAGATATTTTAGAACCGAAATATCTGTAGACTCATCGATCAACAGGCTAAAAGGTGAATTGCCAATACTTTGCCTAAGTCGTTTCTTAAAAAATGGAAAAAAAATATTTTTTATTATAGAGCTGCACTTTGTTCTATGCAACTGAATTTGCGATGCGTGAGGCGAATTTTTAAATATTGATTTGCAGAGTGTGCTTAAATGGTCAACATTTCTAATAGCAGAGTGATTTAATATAAATAACGTTAAACCTGCTTCAGAATTTTTCTTAAGAAGTGCCGTATTTTCATGGTCACTAGGTTGAAAACATTCTGTTATTCTTCTGTTTGTTGAGCACGGCTCTGTATTTTGTTTGTGCTTACTTGTATTGGCATGGTTTTTCAGGTCGTAGTACTTTGCTTTTAAGATGCACTTGCAAAATCGACAATATGCTTTTCCTTCTTTTTCAATAAGCCAATCTTGTAGACTTGGATATCTTTTCCACTCGGGACGAAAGTTTTGTACATAATTCTTAGTATCAGCCTTCTTTGTACTTTCCTTTGGCATATTCAATCGAAAATTCATAAAGCTAGACAAAAATATCACAAAATAACGGAAAAATCTTACTATCAAGCGAAAAATATTACACCAAACTTCCAATGTCCTAATATAACACCAAACTTCAAATTTCAACAGAAAATTACTTCTTCTTATTTCAAATTTGGTAGAACAAAAATAAATGTATAAACTTCAGTATATATTGAGTGGAACAAACACAAAGTTTTCCGCGCGGGTTTTGTCTAACAATAAGTAGTGATGAAACTAATATCAGTTAATAAATTGAAAACGCGAACTTCGGTTAAAAAATAAGTCCAGGGCTGAGCCCGATGTTTAATACTCTACAGATTACAATCGACTCACTGAACTTATCTTAATAAATTCTTAGACTAGGAAAATATCGATGTGCCAGCGAAAATTAGTTTACTCATAACTTGTGGAATCGGGTTGATTCCCTTGTGTAAATAACGCAGCCATGGAGTCAGCATAATTTGGTAGCGCATGCTAACTTATAATTTCCAATCACAAAATTCCTAGAAAATTCAAATTTTTCATAGGGCAGTAGTGGGGCACATACGTTAATAGTTCGAATGTAGAGTGGCTCAAAGCAAGACTCGGACACTTGCATTTTAATCATTTGCACAAGGAGTATCAGTAAAAAATGCAAAATATGTACAAGATTTTTGTATTGTTACTAAGCTAAATTCATGCTTATTCAAATACATAAGGAACAAAATCGAGTTATTATATGTTCATTTTGAAAATAAGTAGTGTACTGTCTATTGCGTTTGTTTAAATGCACATGGCTTTCATTGGTAAGTCCCACTTGTTCTCTATTTTTATCGGCTAATGGCATTGATGTGAACCCCATACAAAACAAATTGGGAACTTGGCAATGATGTGTCTAGTTCAGTTTATTTTTCCATGCGATTCACCCACATGACATACAACCAATAACCGGTCCTAACTATTTCCTTGTTTCTAAATTAATTGTGTACATCAGAATTATTTCATCAACGGAAAATATGAGATTTAATTTTGGAAGTTTCATGTCGGCAAAATAGAACTATGAAATTTATCGAATGGCTAAAAAAATGGCTAATGGCTAAAAGTAATATTTAATGGCTAAAAGTGATTGTAAATGGCTAAATCTAGCCATAAAATGGCTAAGTTGGCAACACTGTGTGCGATGCTGCTAGACTGTGCTGTAGTGGGGGTGCCCGCCGTCGTGTGTTACTATCACAGTATAGGTAGACCCACAGTATAGGTAGACCCAGTATGTAATGTTTCATATAAAGGCGCACTATCAAGTACGGCCCGCGGTTCTACGGGACATAATCATATGCTCTACTCTGTCTAGCACACGTATTTGATTTTCTGTTTCGCATAGAAATCACATGATTCTCTCTTAATTATCTCTTAAATCTCTCTTAAATCCCAATTTCTTTTTGGATTCTAACAGCTCGATTGCATACTGGGTCTTACATATACTGTGGTTACTATGCTGCAACGTTGCGCTATTGAATATCGCCATCCTGCCACGTTGTGGTGGGTGACGTTCGGTTTGCATGTCGGCTCGTATGGTGATTCTTAATTTAGATGTTACAGTACTCCCCTTCTGTCTTCGAAGGCGTCTCGACGAGGATGACAGGGTTACGTGGCTAGTTTTGCTGCTTTCTTGGTCTCCCTCTCTTGCGAATCGGGGCGACTGGTGTAGGTTGTATGCGATCTGCCTCATCTGAAACGACTTTTGTTAGGGCGGAAGTGTGATAAGTCGCAAGATATGCGCTAGGATTATCTGGAGAGGATACGTCGTAGGTAGTAGGACTTTTTTGGGAAAGTATAATGTAAGGACCATCCCTCTTGGGTGTGAATTTCGAAGTAATTTCCCGAGCTTTCTGACTTCGTGTATGTGTGGTGATCCATACTCTATCTCCAGGTTGATATGCGGGTACGGATCTTCGTTTTTTGTCATGATATGTCTTCTGACGATCTTGTTGTTTCTCGAATGTTTCTCTCGCGTGTTTTATTGTTTCGACGAGTTTTTGTAGAAGAGGCGTGATCTCAGGTATGAAATTTTCAGACTGAATGATTTGTCGTAAGTCTTGATGAGCTTCATCAGGTGTCCGTAATTCTCTACCGAACGTCATGTAGGCTGGGGTGAATCCAGTATACGAGCATTTAGTGCTATTCATAGCAAATCTTATGAATGGTAGTTGCTCACTCCATTGGGTGTGATTCTTGCCAACTAATATGGACAACTGTGTCTTAAGATCTCGGTTGCGTCTTTCCACAGGGTTGGCTTGTGGGTGATATACTGGCGTGAAGTTTTGCTTGATTCCTAGGCAAAAAGTGAGCTGTTGCATAATTCCACTAATGAATTGTGTACCATTATCGCTGATTATTCTACGTGGTAACCCATAACGTAGAAACACTTCATTTAATAATGTCGTAGCACACTGTTTAGCTGTGGCATTAGGTAGTGCGAAAAGTTCTACCCATCTGGAAACGACATCTTCGATGATTAGTATCCACTTCAACTTGTTTTCTGTTTCGGGAAGCGGTCCGAATAGGTCGACAGACATTACTTCAAAACGTTGGTTCATGACCGGGGTTTGGAGTAATCCGGCTGGTTTCATATTAGTAGCCTTATATCTTTGGCACTGAATACATTTTTTTACGTATTTATCGATATCATGGCGCATTCCAGGCCAAAAGTATCGATATATTATTTTCTGTAACGTTCTTTCGGTTCCATAATGTCCAGCCGTTGGTTCATCATGGTAATGCGAAATAATCATAGTGCGGTCTTGGCTAGGGACTACCAGTTGTGGTTCTTCGGATTCGGAATCAGGGTTATATCGATACAAAACACCATCGTTGAGTAGATAACCGCGTGTCGTCCATCTGGAGAAATCTTCTTTGGTTGCGTCTGTTTCAAACGATTCAATAATTTTACTTATCTCGGGGTCTTTTAACTGTTCCTCCCGAACTTCTTTCTTGTCCTTCCTAGGGATGTCTATCATTGTTACGCCAACTTCGCAGGTTATTGTGTGAGCTTCAGTACAGAATGGTCTTGAGAGAACGTCTGCAACAATATTTGCTTTTCCCGGGATGTAGTCGATTTTTAGATTATATGGCTGAAGCTGAAGAGACCATCTGGCCAATCTACCTGTTGGTGATTTGAGTGACATAAGCCATTTCAGTGGCTGATGGTCTGACGTTACTATTACATCCTGACCTTCTATGTAACCGCGGAACTTGGATACTGCCCAAACGACTGCCAAGGCTTCTCGTTCCGTCGTACTATAATTACGTTCAGCTGGAGTGAGTAGTCTGCTTGCGTACTCTATGGGACGTTCATCTGGTCCCTCCCCTTGCAATAAGGCTGCACCTACTGCATAGCCACTGGCATCTGTTCGTAAGATGAATCTTTTATTTTCATCTGCTTGTTGTAATATGGGGGCGCTTGTTAGTAAACGTTTCAGTTCATTGAAAGCGTCCTGTTGGCTTGATGTCCAAACCCATTTAACATTCTTTTTGGTCAAGTCTGATAATGGACGAGCTACTGATGCAAATGATGGAACGAAACGACGGTACCACGAACACATTTGTAGAAAAGAAATGAGATGTTTCAAGTTTTTCGGATTTGGCAGGTTAGCTATGGCTATAACTTTATTGGGGTCGACATTTATTCCTTCCTGATTTATAATGTGCCCTAGGAACTTAATCTCATCGCAGCTGATTCTACATTTCTTTCTATTGACACGTAGGCTAAATTCTTTTAATGCGTTGAATACTGTGACTAATGAGCTGTACATTAAGTCAAATGTTTCACATAGAATGAGGATATCATCTAGGTATGCAAGAATTTTGATGTTTGGACACTTCATTTTTAATTTGTCAATTAATCTTTGGAATGTAGCTGCCGCATTTCTTAATCCGAATGGCATCCTTTTAAAGCGATATGTTCCAAACGGGGTGCACATAGCCGTTTTATCTATGTCTTGCGGGTGCATAGGAATTTGCCAATATCCAGAATGGAGGTCCAGTGTCACCATGTACTTGAATTTAGCAGTTTCATGTAATAAATCGTCCATCCTTGGTAATGGATACCGATCGGGTTTAGTTATGGCGTTAATTTGACGGTAATCTACGCATAACCTTATCCCACCATCCTTTTTGGGTACCAATACTACTGGTGATGCCCAGGGAGATTCACAAGGTTCGATTATATCATTTTCCAACATTTGTCTTATTTCCTCTCGTAAGGTTTCTTTTTGCTTACTAGACATTCGATAGGGAGGTGTGGCTATGGGGTCGTTATCTCCCGTATCAATTTTGTGTACAGCGTATTTCGTTGCTGGGCCATTAGAACGGAAGAGATCGGCATATTCTACCAGAAGTTGGTTCAGATGGTCTCTTTCTGTCATTGAAAGTGATATTCCTTCATCACTTCTAAGTGGAATGGCCTCTAGACTACCAATTTCGATATTTTGTGAATGAAAGTTTTCTGTATAGTTTTCAATATTTTTATTTTCTTTATTTACACCAAAATTTAATATATTTTGTCCCACTGTCACGACTGACTCGTGATTCATTCGTTTCGGTGTACCTTTGATTGGAGATATCGGCTCTAGACATTTCATAAGTGTGATGTATTTTCTTATCTGCGGTGGTGTCTTCATCTCGACGTCTTCGTTGACGTAGTCGGTTTTATGTTACGGAGTTTGTATGTTGATTTCCGAAAAACCATAGAATGGAGGAACCGGCTGCGATATATGAGTGTTCCCTTCGTTATACGTGAAGTCGTATTTGGCCTTTGGATTTTCGGTAAAGCACCAATAACGCTGCGGGACACTTATCTCTATGCTGGCGTCCTCGATGAAATCACATCCGAGTAGTGTTCGGTTTTTTTCAGCTTCTGGCAGAACCAATAGTTGTGTGGGAATGATTTTGTTTTTCAAGTGGATGTCCACTGTAGTATGTTTTACCATTTGCTGCCTTTCGATGCCATCTGCAAACGATATGTTGACCTCGTCGTTGATGAACGTTATCCCCTTGCTTACTAGTAGCTTGTGGAGGTCGCTGCTGGCGATGCTGGCTCTTGCGCCCGTATCTAGGAATACACATCCTTCTTCGCCTTCGATTTTCACGTTGATGGCTGGACGGCTTCGTAGTGTAATTTTTGGTGGTTGAACATTCGTGCAGCAGAAATTTACTGCAGGTGCCGGTGCTGTTGCGTATTGATTACACTTCGGGCACTTTGATCGAATCACTCCTGGCTTACCACAGCCGTAGCACTTAAGCTGTTGTGCCTCTGGTTTGAAGTTTTCCTTGGTCTTTTCGTCGGTTTTCTTTTTTTTCGACAGTCGTTCATCAGGTGGCCGTATGAACGACAGAAAGTGCAACGATTCACTTTTTCGTGGTCCTTGGCGCTATTACCGTCAGTGTTTTTTCGGTTTCTGCCCATTTCGCTGTGTTCCTTTAGTTTATTCTCGATTTCTCGCGATTGAATTAACAATTCTTCGAAAGTTCTCACTTGATCACGTTGGAGTTGTTCGCGGATTTGAAGATTAATGAGCCCGAAAACTAAGTCTATTTGCTCTTCTTCGTTATGTCTTCCCTTGGGAAGTTGCGATAGTAGACTGCGTTTTTCGCAGATGAAATCGTCTGTTTTGTTGTGATCGTCTTGTTTAGTGGAGAAAATTTGACCGTATATCTGGTAGTATGGTGTGGTGGGAGCAAATGTTTTCCGCATATTTGATATTGCGTCGGACCATGTTGTTATGTCGTCTTTTTTCCCTGCCCACCATTGTGCTGCTCTTCCTTCTAATAGAAGAGGAAGACCTTCTAAAGCGATTTCATCGGACATATTCTCGCAGGTCTTGAATATGTTGATTTTCGTAATGAAATCTTCTACTATTGGCTTATTACGTACGCCACTGTATCTGGCAGTGCAGCTGGTAAAGTTCTTTTTCCTCTCCTCACGAGGGGAAATTCGAATAGCATCTAATAATGCTTGAAATTGGTCTGCTGAGAAATTCATTGTGGTGGTATGCCGTTTTGGCGGGGGCATAAGAATGTTCTTTCTCTATTTATCTTGTTTTACTGGCCTCGAGTTGGGCGCCAATTATGTAGCAGATTAATATTCTGTTGCTTTTCTTTCGGAGGTTCAGGCAGTGAAACAGAGGACGAGAATTTAATATAATGAATTTTATTTATATCTTAGCGTGATAAGTACAATACAATGCAAAGAATTCCAAGAATCTTAGAGTGATAGATACAGTGTAATGTGTGCGGAAGTAAGGAGTTCCACGAGCCTTAGACCCGATAGGGGTGCAGAGGCGTCAAGGGAAGGATTGCGATAAACACAGTATGATATGTGGGAATACAAGGAGTTCCACGAGCCTTAGACCCGATAGGGGTGCAGAGGCGTCAACGGAGAGATTCTAACTAAAAGCCTTAGACCCGATGAGGATGCAGAGGCGTAATAGAGTCGAATGAATCCTTCGGTGCGAGACCGCTGCTTTTATAGCTGCTGATGTGCGATGCTGCTAGACTGTGCTGTAGTGGGGGTGCCCGCCGTCGTGTGTTACTATGCTGCAACGTTGCGCTATTGAATATCGCCATCCTGCCACGTTGTGGTGGGTGACGTTCGGTTTGCATGTCGGCTCGTATGGTGATTCTTAATTTAGATGTTACACAGCCAGTTTGACACATGTAGCTTCAGGCCCCTATCAACTGTAAAAGTTAGCAAGTTCATATTGGAAGACCCTATAGCTTTCAAGTAAGGTGTTTATGCAAGAAAAGTTAAAATATGTGCGAATCAAAATGATATTTTCTCAGTAGCATTTAAATGGAAATTGAAAAAACAAGCAAAACATCATAGCTGCATTTTAAATGCATACGGCCACTTTCTAAAAACACAAACAATTAAGAGATCCGATTCTCTAATTTAATTGACACATACAACAAAATTTATGCAATTTTTCTGATTTTGTCGAATTACATAAAAGGTCATATACTTGCCTATTCTTGTCATTAAGTATGTATTGATAAATTAAAAATAACATTTTAACAAAGTCCGCTGGCCGAAAATTACACAACTAAATTAATTATATTTTTTCAACCTGATTTAAAAAAAATAAGCAAATGAACCCCAATCTTCATGTAATTTACCATTTCAAATTTAAAATGGAAATAAATATTTTCCGTTTTCAAAAACCTCCATTGCATTGCATTATTGCATATTCGAATAAAAGTTCGTGATATAGTTTTAAGAAAAGTTCACAATCAGTCATAGATAACATTTATATTTATGTTTTCATTCCTTCCGTTTCCAAGAACATTTGATTTATTCAATTTATAACAATGACAAGTATTAATTCAATTCAATCAACCCATGATAGGTAATCTGATAGCCTGATCCTAGAAAACGTTCAACACGAGATTATATAGGCATGGGATTCCATGAACGGAGGAGGAAAACGGATGTTCAACACGGATATGGATATCGCTAGCAACACCTTGGATAAAGCTTTGAAGAGCTTGTGATTTATATATGGAAATGATGCCATCAAGTGTGGGTTACGTAATATTTAGGTGAGCAAAAATGATTTCGTTTTTGTGACGTGCATCGAAGATTTAAAGCTAGATTTCTTCAGAAAATGTTGAATCTTCTTAGGATGCTCATCAATTCCGTGGCAAGTATTTAGAATCTGCCAGAGTGTCTTGAGATACTTTCGAAACTGCCCGAGATACTTTCTTACCACCTCTTGGGAGAGCCCAGAATAAATCATAATTTGAAAATGCAAATTCAGCTTGAAATTTGTACTTCTTGCTGGTTTTGATTAATGCTCGCGAGTACAAGTCCTCAAACACAGTTTTCTGTTTCTGACTCCAGGTGCGCTTTTCAAAATTAGTGAAACTAAACAGAATTTGAAAGCAATTCCAGGTAATTATAAACTTTGATAGTCACCGGTGCAAGTTTAAATTAGATGTGTGTGAATCTGAGGTGAGGCTCGGTTGCCATGATATATTATATACTCTTCTTACAAAAAATCAGATACTATATTATTTTGAACTGTAACTCGTGAATAAATTTCATTTAAAATGTTTTATTCACAAATTACAGCTGCAATTTTCATAGAAATATTTCGATATTAATCTGTAAACTGGTCAATATCCTTTTAAGTTAAGAACAAAGTTGTTAAATAGGCTATCGGTTAAATTAACATATAAATATAAAAAAATCCAGGCAATCCACAGCTTAAAATATGATAAGATAAAGATAGCTGCCATGAGTGCAAAATACTTTCCATTTGTTTATATTTAGGTAAGCACTCAACACACTTTAGTGCTTCACCCATTTTCAGGGAGTACGTCACTAAACTATCTAATGGGCAGCAGACTGCGTGCTCCTTGGGTTTGATAAGGCGTTAGTATTTAAAGCCAAGGATGAGTACGATAAAATTTAGTTGCATTTTTATCGGTAAGTGGTGAAAGGCCCGATCGCTCTGCAAACGGGATATGGCTAAGCCTATTTTATACGGAGTGGACAGAAGTGCTGGAGTTCGAACTGTGATGTTGACCGCTCATGCTATTGGCTTGGATTTGGAAGTGAGAGAAATCGATGTGGCGGCCAACGAACACTTGACCGAGGATTTTCTGAAGAAAAATCCACAACATTCGATTCCTACCTTGGAAGATGGTGGATATTGTATTTGGGATAGTCATGCCATAGTCATTTATTTGATTGCCAAATACGCCAAGGATGACTGGCTGTATCCGAAGGATTTGTACACGAGGGCCATAATCGATCAACGGCTACACTTCGACAATGGGGTTTTAATGCCCACAGTACGAGATCTTAGGGTGATTTCTTATTTTTATTATTGTGAAATTCTTGATTTGAAAGCATTCTTTCACATTCGACTGCTTTTACAGACATTTTCTTGTTTCCTAAAATAAAATTCATTAATCGAAATAAAACCCTCAAAGCTAACACAGGTTTTCCTCTTCCGTTTAGATGGCAATAAAGCAAAAACAACTAACGAAACTCGAAGAAAACAAAGAAAAGCTTTTGGAAATTTACAATTTCTTGGAAACCTTCCTCGGTGGTAATTCATACATGGTCGGAGACAATTTAACAGTAGCGGACTTTTCACTCGTGACCTCATTGTCCACAGCGCATTGTTTTTTTCCAGTTGATCCTTCCGAGTTTCCAAAACTGAACCAATGGCTGATACGCATGGCAGAGCTTCCGTACTATCAGGAAGCAAATGGAAATGGTCTGCAAAGTTTAATAGCGTTCGTTCATCACAAGCTTAACTCTTTCAATAATACTTAACTAAGATTAAATGTGGAGCGCTTACGCTTGATTTTGTAACAGGCGCTAGAATTATCAGTATTTTAAAATTTAAGTCGGTTTATAAATTGTGAGAGTGTTTGCATATGACTTCGACATAGCATTTTGTGGTTGTAAAGAGTTTTACTATTGGTTTGAATTCGAGGAATTGATTGTTTACCATTTATGTGTGCTAATATCAGTTAGATAAAACTACCATATAGTAAGATTTTCGTATAGTCTTGTGATATCTATACCTGAAGTCACAGATATAGATATGCAGTATGCATAGATATAAAATAAACTATACGAGCCTAGCTTCGAGGAAAAATTTGGTATAATAAAACCTTTTAAATTTTCCATTGATGTGGCTTTAATTGATCAAAAGATAATATTGATATTTATCGTCACGTCAACGCAAGCCGTGCCAAATCAATACTATAATACTTAATTAATTTGTGGCTGGAAGAGTTTGTCTCATTGTCGATTCATTGTTATGGACATGAAATTGTTTCACAGGAGTTGAAATCATCAGACTTGAAATGTGCAAGTCAATAATTGGCAATGGAAGTCGCATGACTTATCAATACTATTTGGAAACGTGCTCGTTGTAGAATTTAATTGTGTTGATGAGCAACATGTACTGTATGTGCAAGGGAAGAATTTATGATAGAATAATGATAGGATATCAGATTAAATGGGCATCATAAGAAGCAACCAATAAAAATCACTAAAAACAATTGAATATGCTTCATAAATTATTGCCTCGGATTTGAATGGTTTTGAGTTATTTGTAGAATAATAACTCGTGAGAAAACTTATAATATTTATTGCATATGTTTACTTTATTGATTCTATTATTAATTAAGATGACTATATATTATGTTTCAATTAGAGTATTTAATTCTGCAACAAATGACTAATTATCACAGATAAAACTAATCCAAATCAATTGGATGTGCACTAAGTAGGAATCATGGTGCAAATTGAGATCAATATTTGACAAAAAATGTAGTTCCACGCGTTATAATTTCTATCTTGACTGAAATAGATATTGGAAAACTACTTTCCTTCATGATGATACTACAGATCTTCAAAGTCTCTTTCATATCCTTGATTATCCCATAAAAAGACACTCGACTAAGAAGGACATTATGAAGATTGTTGATGTTGATAAGCAATGTGTGTGACACGATTGCCTAGATTGATGATATGCTTGTCTTCTATTAAAGGCATGATTTGAAATTCGAAAATTTTCCAGGATAAAAGAGTGGTGTGCAATTTTTGCTTATAATTGCTAGCCACACTATGCTGGTATACATTCGACAGAAAACGTTTTGTTTTATTTAGGTTAGTAAAAAGCTTAAAGTGAGGAAGAGGGAAAAGGTTCAGCTGTTCGATGAAAAACTGAACTTTCTTTGAGTTACATGAAAATTGGACATGAGTTCTGACTAGGACGTTAAATAATTCCTAATGATTATCATCCAAAACTCTTCACTATACTCAGCTAGCTTTGAATAAGTGTATCACCTAAATGGAAACTTGCAGATGAAGTACCTGTATATGCTGAATATATTTAAAATAATATTTGAAACATCTGAGATTTTCAAAGACAACATTAATTAACGTTCGAACTTGATACATTCTTATTTTTATGCTTCTCTCCAAAAAAAAGTGGTAATTTCTTCTTAGATCTATCCCAAAGCAACTGACCAAAAATCAGTCAAAATATATTGTATAAAGGAAATATTGTAAAGTCCAGTATTAAACCTACATGTTATAATTTGTAGAAAGCTCCATAATTACCTAATTTTTAATTCAATTCAGCGAAGATAGATAGAAAAAGCTGATGATTGTACTGTTTAATTGCTTAATCATTTGGATTGTTTAATCTACTTTAGATATCAATTTAACTTTTTTCTTGATAATTTACATCAATATCCACCGTAGAAATTTATATATAGCTGATATGTTGCTTTTGGCATGCTTTTATGTTAGTGATGTTATCCTGGACTATTGAAACATTTATGGTTACCATTCCTTCATAAATTAACGGACTATTTTCTCAAAGGGGCTTGAGACATTGTGATTTATAACTAACCAACTAACTTGGAGACTCTATTATTTCATTCCGATTGTAATCAATAACATTATGCAATTTGTGGATCTCTTGATATTTAATAACATTTAGCAATAGAAAACTAGATTTTTAACAGATTTTATAGGGTATATTTCATTTTAGTTCTATATAGGAATACCAAATTATTTATTATGCTTCCATAAATCAGAAAAATTGTATGTAAATACATTCAGGAGTTTGTTAATTACTTTCTGTGACCATTGTGACTTAATTTAAGATAAACGTTAACTATCCTTCGGTTTAGTTAAAAATTTGTCGTATTTCTAGAACCGCGTACTTGACATGCTTAGATATTCTAAATGCAATTATATACTTTATTGTGATAGTAAAACTACATTAAAATGACTCCAAATGATGTGAACTTTCAATATATGACCACCACAGGAGACACGCGCTTTTAGCACCTAATTTATTTACGTAAGCTACAATAACATTACTTAACAGTAGAAGCTCAGGGTTATTTTGATTTTTTCCACCTGTACGTACAGCGAACTTATCTACTTGCTTTTTTTCGTGATAATCTTTAAACTATGGCGTAATCGAGTTGGACATTATTCCCACCTTATTTGGCCATATCATATCGAAAAGCTGATAGTGCAATATCTATCTTCAATGCTCGTTATGCGTGAGTTTATCAGCAAATGAATTTGTCCCCTAACACCTAGATAGCCTCCACATATCAAAAATATTTCAGTTGTAGTTAAATTTCCGCGGAAGCGATTGCTCTACCTGAAAATAAGTTCATCCTCGTGTAGTGCTTTTGTGGCGAGCGGTTGAGGAAAATGGGAAAACCGATAATCTATGGATATGATCTTAGTCCACCTGTCCGAGCTGTGCTACTAACAGCAAACGCAATTGGATTGGACTATGAATTTCGAGAAGTGAATACTATGGCTGGCGAACACAAATCTGAGGAATATTTGAAGATGAATCCACAACACACGATTCCGACGTTGGAGGACGATGGAAAATATATGTGGGACAGTCACGCCATTGCAACTTATCTCGTCCAAAAGTATGGAAATGACAAGTTCTTGTACTCTGAAGACGAATACAAGCGAGCCATTATCAACCAAAGGATGCACTTTGACTCGGGTGTCCTGTTTCCGCGATTTATCAAATTAGTGGTATGGAATTTTTTGCATTGTTAAACTCTTGTAGCTCGTTTTGTTCGTTTCCTAGTATTTTCCATGTGATTGTAAAATGATACAGCAAATTTTTATGTATATTTTTATGCGAATCAGTGCATATGTAATGATCAATTATTCTAATTTTCATTTCATTATTCACTACCACGTGATAGGTTGAGATTAAACGAACAATTGAAAATTCAAGAAATTTTCCATACAATCACGGATAATTTTCTTTAAAATTTATGGCGCTACATTTTAATGAATTCCGATTCTCGTTTTATTTAGAACTCCTTGAGGACCATCGGTTCAATAACGGAAGACGACAAGAAATCAATTGAGGAGACATACGAATTTCTTGAAAAGTTTTTAGAAAAGGATTTGTATTTGGGTGGAAATATTGTGACGGTGGCAGATTTATGTTGCGTTGCCAGTGTCTCGACCGTGAACTTGGCTGTGCCGATCGATGCCACTAAATTCCCGAAATTAGGAAAATGGATGCAAAGGATGTCGCTGCTCCCGTATTATCATAAAACGAATAGCGAAGGATTGAAGAAAGCTGGTGGTTTTGTACAGAATTTAATTGCAAATGCCAAGAAATAGATGCCTTAAATTGAATGACTGTTTTAATGTAAAATTAAGAGTTTTTGGAGTAGAATACCATGTCTGTTGGCATATAATTGAACTACTCAATTATCGATACTTTTCTGTGTGTTTGTCCGTTAGTATAGCTGGTAGCGTCCTTTACTCTTTGAATTCATGGAAGATAAGTGTAGTTTTGGAGGAAACTTAATTTACAATCAGAAATTTCAACATTTTTCAAAGAGTTTAGATTGGGTTCCCTATTTGGTGGACCCATTTGAGTATAAAACCATGATTTGGAATACCATCAACCTGTTGGTTATTGCTTCAAGATGATAGCTGCGAAAAACCTGAAGAACCACAAATTAAACAGGGTATCAAGGCGGGATTAACATGTGAGAATCGAGTGTCAATAAAACAAACAGGAGTTCAACTCACAAATTTTACTCACTGGTTGTGACCTTCTGGATAGTCTCCGATTAAGTGAATCTAAAAACAACTTGAATTGATTAGAATTTTCCAGAGAGTGGTGGTGATGGTTTATCCAGTTTCATGATTGTATTTCAATACCAGAGTATCTAAAAGTACAAATTCGACATAAATATCACTTTCAATACAACATACAATTTATTTAGATTGCTATTACTTAAATCGTATCATGATCAACTTTTCATCCTTCGACTATTCAATTTTCCTATAGATATTTTTACTACGAACGTCTGCATGGTAAACGTGAAAAGCATTGATTGCTGTTCACGTGAATGAATGCTTAAGGAAAATTGAATTCAATCTGGAAAACTGTCCGCAATGTAATTTGGTGAATTTATAATGTTGTAAATATATGATTTGGATTAGGATTCAAGCAAAGACTCTTTGAAAATTTCGTGGAGATTATGATATTGGTTTCATAGATTCATAAAAGGAAGTATCTATATTTAAATAGACATACACATTGAAAATGTTGAAAGATTGAAAACTTACGATTATACTTGATAATTATTTTAGGAAAATCAGTTACCATAGCGCAACTCGCCTTCATGGTGATGGGAAACTGCACGCATAATTAATCCTTTTCTTTCATTTGGATTACACCTATCTGTTGATGATTTCTTATACAGAAACAATCTTCTCGAGATGTAAGTTGCGTTGACAGAATGCATCCGACCGGGAACTGTGCTTAAAACCACGTTTTCAGAGTTTCCGAACGATACTTTGGCATATTATTATGTGAAAATCTTTACAAAATTTCGAAACTTCTTTTAGCTCTTTTCCAAGCATATTTTGTTGTTGTTAATGCGAATTTCTATTTTACTCATCTACGAAATTTGGTTCTTTTGACAGGAAAAATTGTATTTCGACCATGTATGCATATGACTCGGCGATGAGATACTTCGGAATATAGAAAGATTTCTATGAACAGATTAACACACACCCCTTCCATTTAGCCGGGACAACGTATGAAATATATTCACAATTCTGTCTCTAAATCGACTGATGCGTACAAATGGCAATGACTGGAATAAATTCATAAAACATTGCATTGATGTGGAAGAAGCTTTTCATATCACAATGACTTGCAGGCTTGAAGCTGAGTCAGGTAAGATATCGAAGTGATTTACGCACTAGCTGCGAGAGGAGATAGGTACGTGCATACATATGTACAAATATTATACAGATTTATATATAAGTGCACCAGCCACATTATCTGTTTCTTTAATTGAGACTGTGCTGTCGCAATTATTTTAGTAGCAATTTCAATTTTGCCGTGCCCGGTTCGTATTCAATCTTTGAGAAACGGTCAATCAGTGCTGAAAATGGGAAAACCAATTTTGCATGGATCGGAAATGAGTCCTCCCGTACGAACTGTTTTCCTAACAGCAGCTGCAATCGGTCTGGACTACGAATTCAAACCAATGAATGTCCACGCCGGCGAGAATAAAACGGAGGAGTTTATGAAGAAAAATCCTCAACATACTATTCCTACCTTAGAAGATGATGGAAAAGTGATTTGGGATAGTCATGCTATCGCAACGTATTTAGTTTCAAAGTATGCGAAGGATGATTCGTTCTATCCAAAGGATTTGTTCACGAGGGCAACCGTGGATCAGAGACTCCATTTCGAGAGTAGTGTGCTGTCGGCGAAAATTCGTGGAGTTTCGGTAAGTGCCTGCAGCACGGGAAGAAGACGTATGTTATGTGATTTTTCCTCGTACTACATGTGAGATAGTCTAAGTTAATAGAATTACGGACAGGTTTTGGAGCTTGCCGTGAAATTTTTTTAAAGAAGTTATGCTAAGCAAAGCTGAGATATGCTAACTTTTTTCAGTCGATTACATTCAGTTCATATTCATCTATTCAATTTGAGATTTTTTATTGGAGTTTTGCGAGATGAATATTTTATTAAAAACGAAAAGATAAAGAAATAGTATAGTTTGCAATAAGCTCAATGCCATTAGAAATATGATTCACTTCCATTTGCGGGGCCAAAAATAATTGTCGTGTTACTAAGATTATGGGCAATGGGTGAGGGTGTCATAATCGTAATTGAAATATCAAACTGATAATACTGCAGTAGAATTTTTCTATATCAAATGAGAAATGAATGAGCTTTTCGTGAATGGAACATAAATTTTATAAGGAATCAATGCGAAGATTTTAAATACTAGTACTTTATAATTTTGAGTCTGGTTCAAATTAATGCAGATGTCTTTTCTGTACTCCATACTGTCCATTAGGAGGCAAGAAACTGAATCGCTTCCATTTTGTTGATATTATTTTTGTAAAAATCATTTCATAGAATAGGTTTTAGATTGATACCTATTTCTCAATATTTTTCGATTGAATTTATCCATGAAATTTAACATTTGAGAGATATTTTCTATAAAATTTTCGATTGAATTCTGCAAGAAGAGATTTTTCAATAATAATAATTATGTGATAATAAATTGAAATCAATTTTTTCATAAATACTGTTGAACATATTGTTTTTGCGACAACAGAAAGCCAAATTTCAATTAGTATTTTTCGAACTATTTTTTCATAATACTGACTTACTTGATATATAATGTATTATAAGTTTGGAATATTTTTCGCGGAACTCTGCAACGACTTTACCTCCATATTTATAAAATAATTATGTTAGGATTTCTCCTAAAAGTTTGTTCATATTTTAGCACAATGCAACCTTTGAATGGTAAACTTATATGGTCTGCGACATAATTTTACAGAGATCATTGCAAAAATTTGCTCGAGAAGATCCATCGAGAGAATTCTGAATAAAAACTATCAATTTCTTTTGTGAAAATATTTAAAACTAAGTGTATATATATTTTATTTGGTGCAGTTTTTCAACAGTACTCATACATCTATAAGCAAATGTGATTGCGGAGTTTATACGGTCTATAATTAAATTCATTCTCGATTTATTCATACGACTTTTGAACAATTTTCGCCTTAAGTGTTGTATTTTAAAATTTCTCATTTAAGATTTTATTGAAGTCAGCAATTTATTAACATAATTTTATGATCAATCATTTTACAATGTTGTATATTTTGAGCGATCGCAAATTATTTTGCTGCACAATTTGAAGAAGTACCTACCCATAATTCCAAAATAATGACCATTCATATGCAACTTAATTATTATATATCACTTCATTTTTGAATTTGAACAAAGTACGGTTTTTGTAAATTTTGATTTTGATTTTACCCAACAGACGGCAATTCGACAAAACAACTCTGAAGCTCTACAAACTGCCAAGGAATCACTGTTGGAAGGTTACGAGTTTTTGGAAAAGTTCCTTGCACATGGGAACTATATGGTGGGAAACTCATTGACTGTGGCTGATTTCTCAATTGTTAGCAGTTTGTCGAGTGTTAATCTGTTCTCTCCAGTTGATCCCAACAAGTTCCCTAAGCTGGTGGCATGGCTGAAGCGTATGGAAGCACTGCCATATTATGCGAAAGCAAATGGTGTTGGATTGCGAAAAGTCGGCGAATTTATAGAAAAACTGAGAGCTGAAGCAGCCAATAAAAAATAAATTTGTATTAAAAATTTGGGAATGTGTTTTTAATATTCATAAAATTTCAGGCTTTGAAGAGAACCTTCGGTGTTTTTAGGATTTAAGCATCTAGGTCAAAAATTTCCTGATCAAATAAACAAATGCCCGAATCAAATAAATAAATGTTTGGGTCAAATAACAAATTCCAAATTAATTAAATCATTAGTCCTCATATTCAAAAATCTCTGATTTTGAGTCGTTTGAATTGGTTAATATCTTGTTGACAAGGTCTTCAAAGCATCACAATTTAGTCCCTATTCAGAAGAAGGGTGTGTAAGTGCAAAGGTTAATTAATACCTTTAAAACGCCACCGAAACAGCTGGACACTACATACAAATTTTTTTGTTGGCAATGAACAATCGTATTATCTTGTCATTGGGATTATCTTATCTAAATAACTTTCTTATCGTGTTGCTATACATCACCTGGCGATTATCTACGTGCGAATTGTGTACTCGCATTAAAATATTATGTTCGACTGTGGATAACGCTCGTTGCTAATCACTTCATAGAAAATTAATATGTACATAGTACCAACACTTGTCAACCATAAAACTTCATGCGGTTAACATATAGGTACCTTATCAACAGCTTTACTCGATTGGGAAAACACTATAAGCGGTCTACTCGCCATTTAACCGCAGCCAACCAGTTAAGCAGTCTGTGTTTCAGTACGTAAGGTGACATGACGAAGCCAATTGTATACGGGACGACCTTGAGCCCACCAGTGCGAGCCGTTCTCCTGACTGCCAAGGCGATCGGACTTGATATCGACTACAAAGAAATCAGTTTGACCAATCAGGACCACTTAACCGAGGACTACCGTAAGAAAAATCCGCAGCACACGGTTCCCACTCTGGACGACAACGGTACCATTGTGTGGGACAGTCATGCTATCGCTACGTACTTGATTGGTAAATATGGAAAAAATGACTCGCTGTACTCAAAGGACCTTAAGATGCGAGCCAGGATCGATCAGCGCCTCCATTTCGATACGGGAGTGCTATTTTCAGTGCTTCGGGATATAGTGGTGAGTAACACTTCCTGAGCCAAAATGCTTACACATACTTGTGAACATTATCTTTTCTCGATCATTTTAGGCTGGTTTGTTGTATCTAAAGCAAACCGAAATCGATCCATTTTGTATAAGGAAGGTGAACGATGGCTACGCGTTCTTGGAACAATTTCTAGCAACAGATTTGTATATGGTGGGCAATTCACTAACTGTGGCTGATTTGTGCTGTGTTGCAACTACAACCACATTAAATCTTTTCATTCCGATTGATGGTACAAAATATCCAAAGGTTCTGCAGTGGATTGGGCGGATCTCGAAGCTGCCCTACTACGCGACAAACCAGGCCGGGATTGACGAATTTAAGGGAGTGTTGGAGCTTAAGTGGAAGAAAGGAGATGTATGAAGGCATTTAAGAAGTAGCTGATGATTGGTGTTGTAGTTTATTGAATCAATCAAATTGCACTTATTATAACGTGTTAAACACATGTGTTTTATTGGAAGTGTGAATGTGTCGTCAATTGTTCGAAAGAAATGGATTTGAGTCCGATTTAACAATAAAAAGATGAAGACCTCCTTAACTGTTGCTCAGGAAAGTAAGAACGATTTCATACAGAACACATTTAACTGCAAGGTATATAGGCAACCTATAGTCTAGTCAAAATATCTTGATTTTGCTGTTCAAAAGTGATGCTTGTTTAAGAAGCATGATAGAAAGTATTCAATGCTCTTTATTTCAATTCCATTGAGCGTCGAATCCTGAGGCTATTTAGAGTACGGTCAATGTCACATAACAATACTTTTGAACTGAGACTATTTGTATATCTTTCGATGTCTGATTTCATCTTAACCGATGTATTTTAGGTTGATTAATGGAAAGTAATTCCCATGGTTGAAAGAATATCCTCAAATTCTGGCTAATAGAGAGGCAATGATTGGATATTTTGAAGAGTGAATGAAGTGTTGATAAAATAGAAGTTGGAGATATACAAACCCCAACTCTGAACTCCATTACGTAGTTCGGTACGACTATTCAGAAGTAATCATAATTCTCGCACCCAATTGGTTATCTACATTTCACCTGCAAGAATCTTAAAACGCTTCAAATCGATCATTTTAATTTAACGATATATCACAATTTTTTAATTGATTCTCAAAGATATTTTGGTTACTCATGATTGTACTCACATCTGATCTACAAAAGAAGATGGATGATAATGATCTGTAGGATACTACAGATAACTTCAGAATTGCATCCCGGGTACGTCAGGTATCATCCGCGTTGTGTTTCAGTCGTAATCAGTTAAAAGGTTCCATGGCTAATGAACCAATAGATGAATTGAAACTTCTAAATTATTTATGATCATTATTATTATTATTTTACAGAAACATATGCAGATGACTTTTAATTTTTATCATAAAAATGATATTCCACTTGGTAAAATCTTTTTACGAACTGGCTTCACGAATTTTATTCTACAAATATTTTTGCTTTCGAAGAAACACATTCACTTTTGCAAATAATTTTCTTTTTCGTTTGTTGTTTCCGGGATAGTGCACCTCATTTTTGAACCACTATATATTTCTGGTGGAAACACCGCGTCTGCTGCTATTTACGTATCCAAACCATAATCGCAGAAATCTTCTTCGTTTGGATGTTGAGGAAGTATTCACATCAAATCCTCTGAGAAATAGTTGTTGACTGCAGCTGGATCAAGAAGTGGTAAACAAAATTTTGGGAAAATAAATACCATATCCCGAATTATTTTTTCAGTAGGTATTCAGTTTTATTTTTCCCACAAACCAACATCCAGCGATTCTTGTCTTTGGGAAAGTGTTTATTGATTTTTTCAAAATCAGCGGAAATCACTTTCGCACAAAATATTAACTTTAACTTTCTTCCGTCGGGAATCAAATAAATGAAAATTGGCTCATACGTCCATTGTCGGCAACCATAAAAATGGAAATACGATGTCCTAAACTGCAGTTAGTTTTTTATTCACTGCATTATCAGAGTGTATGCATAGTTTGGATGTTTTTCATCTCTGTTCAAAACAAGGAAACGTTGATCTAGTAACTTTCTTTTGGATGTGCTTCTGCTGCATGGTAATGCTGTTTGAAATTTTTTGACCAAATTAACTTCAATGATTTTGGAAAAATGGTTCCTATTTTGGGAAACCTATTGAATTCCTTGTAGATCTGAAATGTGTGTATGCAACCAACTTTTAGGGACCAATAACTTGTCATTGTATGATTGAGAGTCTAACAATCTATGGATAAGTATAAGAGTTAAAGTATACTGCTAATTCAGCAATGGTGGGGTTAGAAAAGTTGAAACTCCTGGTGTTATGGGAAGGAACGCGACGTGCTATGCTTTCGGACGCAGGACACATGATGAGGCCGGTTTATAACTTATACAAAAAACATTGATCGAGAAGTACTCTGCGATCAAGAAGTGAGGGAGGTTTCAAAATTCTCAACCGATCAGGATACTCCGTATACGGTAGGCCGAATTTATAAAACAAAGATTGTGTAAAGTTACGTTGAACGGACTCAAGCAGTGTACGATCACAAGCATGATAAGGCGACCAAACAATTTCAATTCACTGTTGTTAATATGGTAGATGGCGTCAAATGGTGTTTTTTTCAAAGAATAACACATCATAAAACATTTGTCTACGTTAAGCGTTAGGCCATTTTCTAAACACCAGCTAGACAAGATATTGATGTTAGCTTGCAGGTTGAGGCAATCACTATAGTTTTTTATGCAAGCGAAAAGCTTAAGATCGTCGGCGTATAAAAGACATTCACAAGAGAAGCGATAAGGCAGGTCATTTATGAAAAGTAAACTACACGGCAGCTTCGGTCGGTAAGATAAGAAGATAGCCAACCTATACCAATAACTAATTTATTTAAGAGAATATCATGAGATACTGTGTCAAATTCCTTTGCAAAATCTGTATAAATAACATGGACGTCCAGTCTGGGCTCGAAAGAATTTGCAACAGAGTTTGTGAAGCCAACAAGATTAGAAGATGTGGAATGAAGGGAACGAAAACCATGTTGCTCTTTGGCAATCAGATGACCAAAGTGATAAAGAATAAAGTTATGAATATGTGTTCCCAGTAGCTTGGAGCAGACCGAAAATAGAGAAATTGGTCGGTAGTTTGACGCTAAATTAGCGGGGCCATCTTTATGTATTGAGACAAGAAGAGCATCTTTCCAATAGTTTGGAAATGTTCCGGCAGTGATGCTTTTTTTAAAGATTATGCTCATCTAACATCTTTCGTTCGCTTTAAAAAAGGGTAGGAAGGCCATCAGAACCAGCTCCTACATTTTGGTCAAGATTTTCTATCAGAGATTCAACAAGAAATGGTGATGTGTAGGGCGGTGAGATGACAGTGACGAAGTGCCTAAATCTTATATTGGGACTGGCAATCGGTTTAGGCGATAAGAAAATGGATTGAAAGTGTTGTGCAAGTAGGTTACAGCAAGTCTGGGGTAGATTGGCATGAGAAGTACCAAGATACTTGGAGGCTGAATGAGTTGCGCGAAAGCCGCGAATAATAACTTTGGATCTATCAAAACACGGAACTGAACAAAATACAATCTTGATGTTTTTGTTTCATTTTTTCAAAACTTCGAAGGAGAATTTTTATAAATATATACCATTTAAACTTATATGTTTACTGATTACATATTTATTACAGTCTCAAATCTGCATAATCAATTTAGATTCGTAAATTCAAACTTCTGGTTGAAGTCTGAAAGTTGCCTCAACTTTATGCATAGCAATATGTAGGACTTCACTATCGACACATTGGCTTGGATTCCACCAATCGAATAACGTGTATATCGTATGCACAAATAAAACCATCTAGCTAAATTCAAATCTAACCCAACTTTGCATCAAGCAGCTGGATCGCTTCAAACTCTGCTCAATAGAATCCTCTGTTCGTTCTCTCGCACCACCCTCAAATTTGAATTCTACCTTTGCAAAAGTTAAGGCCGACCCTTTTCAAAACACCTTGCCGTTGGCTTTACTTTTTTTTCGAGAAACACATTACTGAAACAATTCTGCAAATTCAAATATTTGAAACATGAAACTCAATCTTGCTGTTAAATAGGATCTGGGAAATTTGCATTCGTTCAGCATTTCACAAGGACGTCGAGTAGAATTGAAGAGTTTTACGAAACGAATTTGCATGCCGAAGAGACCTGTTTAGTTAGATTTGTGCGGACAATGTAATTTATTGTCGAATAAATTTCCGAAAATGAATGCAAAATGTTTTTAAGCTTTGTTTTACCTGGTTCACAATAAACGGTGTTCTGGTGGGTGATGCGGGAAAACATTTGTATGTTTTCAATGGAAATGAATAAATCAAATGTTGGAGGCATAGTAAAAATTTCAATGGATTATTCTGATAATTAAATAGAAAAATAAGAAAGCAAGAAAATTGTTTCTTGATGGCAAGTGTGTACATTATCAATTATTGAAATACATAAAAACGATCTAATTGCATGTTATTTACCTCTCGTTCCTCACAGATAATATAGCACTCGTTTTCCCTACCTCAGTGCCTATCAGGAACGAAAATGACCTCGTTCGAATGCGCATCTTTATTTCTACCTCCATCAATGTTAACTGCTACATGGGCTACCACATATCATTGGCAGGCTCGTGAATTAAGCACTTTATTAGATGGATCATCTTCCGATTGTCTATGTAGTTTTCCAGTAATTCTATCTAAGATGGTCATTTCCAGTTTGGTCAATAAATTCTATGTGCTTTAATTATTTAATAGGGAAACTAGACGAAGAACTTGTCTCATCGAATGAATATTTAATTAGACCCACATCTGAATGATTCACCCTTAGCATGAAACTTACCAAATAAAGGTTGCATTTTGTATATTCACACTGGGAATAGCATGCATGTACGAGTATATATATATATAATTTTGTTACTTTTCAATGGAATGTCAAACTTTTGATAGCACACATTTCAGTTGAATACAACCATGTCACGGTATGCAAGGCCAAATAGCTGTAATGCAATAAAATTGGGGATAGCATGATGTAGATAAAAGATACTTCACATTTTTACATGGGATGTTTGGATAAATACGTCATGGTATCGCGGAAAAGGGAATCATACGAAAATCATTGCCAACAAATATCAAGGATGACTGAATGATTTTCATGCAACAGAGAGTGTGTTTTTCGAAAACTGAAAAATTCGAAATAAAAATGTTGGAATTTGGGTGTTATTGATTTATTATTTATTTAAGGGAAATTAAATAGTTGAGTAAACAGTCTTTGTGAAGAATATGCAGAATGAGTCACATAAAGTTTGTGGATGCTGTTTGCATGAAAAATTTATGTTTAATATTTTAAAACTCTGACTCTGAAAACGTCTTAATAATTACTGATTTAATTGCAATGCATTCCAACTTTTAAACGTGAATTTTACAATTTTACCTTTCAAAATCAAGGCTAAATACAAATTTTGAACCCATAATTTCGAAAACACATTCAAAATAGTTTCAATTTATCACTAATTACTTTTCATGCGGGCCACCTAAAAAAAGTTTTCAACCTGTAGCTTATTTTTATTAAGGTACTAGCCTACTTTATAAATTTCAAAAAATGCATTTTCCGACTCCTTAGAACTTCAAAAATGACCTCCAGAAATATCTTTTCGAAATTCGAAAGGTTATTATATAAATAGCGACGTTCGATTATCTGTCGGCTGCGTAGCGTCTCTTTCATTCGCCTACATTATATTTGCGGCTTTTTCCATGTGCTCAGTGCTCATTTAGACTTCTACATATCAATTGCATGTTTTGGAAAAGTGTTTTATTTTTCATTTTTGAAAAAACATTTTTTAATAAAATGTAACAAAAATTTTAAACACATTTTACGCAAAACAATGTTTTTTAACATGACGGACAGATAATCTCGGGATCTAATGAAGCGATTTTCAAAAACTTGAATGCGTTTTTATTTGTTAGAGAATATTGCACCGTAAGCCAGAATATGATCAAAAAATTGAAGAAGAAAATTTGGCATTACAAAACTACGAAAAAAAGGGTCGATTTTTGATATTTTTTTCAACAGTCCGCCATTTTGTTTAAACTGATTTTTTTTAAAAAAACGATGGTGGATTACGGTGTAAGAGACCTTACATTTTAAAGTGTTGTTAAATCTTTTTGTTTCAGATCTACCAATCCATAGATTATCTCTCTGCTGTGGAGTAACGACTTTTTCAGAGCTTAATTTCAGCGCCCTCTATAACAGAGGTCAATAAAGAAAGGTAAACAAATATATTTTTTTGTATCATTCAAATATGAAATAATACTTTAAAAAAGATTCATGTCATATATAATAAAGAGTCTGAGAAACAAATTCTTGAAAAATGGTCGTTTTTCGCCTTCTGAAGTGGACTGGTACCTTAAGGGGGGGAATATATGTAACTGCTCAAATAAATAGAATTTTTTTCTCTTACATTAAAATGTTCCAAATACTCTAAGAATACGCAAAAAAAAGTTTTGAAGCGATATTCGTATTAGTTTTCAAGTTATAGTCGGTTAAAGGCAGCGCGGCGATCCCTTGTAAGTCGAGCACACCTGCCTCGCGTCCCTGCCTACTTTCTCTTCGGCGCTATGGGCGGTTCTCTAATAATTGTGTATCCCTACCATATTCTTATAAATCTGAATTTCTAAGGAAATAGGACCAATAATCGCTGACTAACGCGTAAGTTATAATAAAAACTAATAATCAATGGTTTTTATCTACCGCAAACTTTAAACGCGTTTTTATCAAAGTAGTTTTTATCAACTTCTGTACAAAATATCTCAAAAAATGTCGAATCGATCCGGCTCAAATTCATATCACATCTACAAAAGAGTATTATCTTCTGGTTGAATCTACATTTTTTGTAATTTTCGAGAAATAATTTGGTAATTATTGTTTAAAACGCGATTTTTTGGAAGAATAATCGATTTTTTTGTTTAATCTAAAATTAATGTAAAAATTTGATTTTTTTATAATACATCTCATTTACATATTTCTCCTGTTCTGAGTGTTACAGGATCTTCAGAAAAAGCGTTAAGTTGTACGAGGCATATTTTGAGGTGTTTTTTTTTTCATTCGCTTGCATCACCGCCATTTTGCGTTGAAAAATTATAAAAAGAAATATTTTTAAATACTTTAAGACATGTACTTTACGGATTTTATGTTGAAAATCTTCTAAATAAACAACATATATTTTTATATCGATCCGAAATTAGCATTTTTAAAAAAAATATGTATTTCTCTCGTTAAAGACAGATTGGAGAAAGTAATTTGAGTGATTCTTCAAAGAAAGTTTCAAGTACTTGTTCGTCCATTTCTTCGATGAAAAGTAAATATGACATCATCGCTAAATAATCAAGGATTTTCAGTTTATATAGCGCTCAGAAATGAGGAAAATTCACTCTGATTGTTAGAACCCAAATTCAAAATTCAAGATGATAAAATCCTTGGTATAGTTCATGGTGATTTTTTTTGGTGTATTGTAAATTAATTGTGATTATTTTAGATTTTCCAAACACTAGGAACATGGTGAATAAATATTTTTGGTTTCTTTGATGTCATATTTTAAAAACAGTTAGAATATGTTGGAAATTCGCTTGATTCTACAACTCAAGGACGAATTAGTTTGAGTTTAGAGTAAGATTTTCATTTTCATTTTTTTCAATTAACTTATCGGTTAGGCTTTCCACGGAGTCATTACTTCATTTTAAAATAATTCTATACCAAAAATCGGAAATATTTCTAACATTTTATACCAAAAATGTTGTTTAAAAACTACTTCACTTCAAAGCTTCACTAAAAATGTATCATGTTTAAATAGTTGAATAACATTATAGCTACTATTCGATTAACTTTTTGATGTTGACTGGTTAATGTCCCCATACAAATGAAAATTCAAGCTTTTGATCATGTTTATTTATAAACATAAAGCATCGTCGATAAGAGATGCGATAAGCCATGAGAGATGAGACTTTACAAGAACCGATTTTGTGAATGTTTCTCATGATGAAGATAATTCCGTGCGTTTTTCGTTGATAAATGCAATCAGCTCCCTTGCGTATGATCCATTGACTTCTTCATAGTAAGGCAGCTCTTCCATTCGCTTCATCCATGATAGAAGGTTGGGATACTTACTGGGATCTACTGGTAAGATTCCTTGAGTTGAAGAAATAGCTGAAATGCTGCAAAAGTCTGCGACTGTTGGAGCGCTCCCAACCAAATAGACATCTTTCGCCAGAAATGTATTCATGAAAGCGTATGCTTCTTCCAAACCGTCCAATTTCTCTTGAGGTATATTTGGTTCATCGTGAAAAATGATTCTTTCCTAAGAGCATAAAAAGTTTGACTCAAAATTTTTTAGAAGAAAAATCGAACAAGCAAAATCTTACAAATATTCCTCTCATTCGCGCGAAAAGGATTTCCGAGTCGAAATGCAAACGTTGATCGACAAGAGCTCGTATGTACGGATCTTTTGGATACAGGGAGTCATTCAGTCCATATTTGTGAATGAGATAAGTGACAATTGCATGACTGTCCCATAAAATATTGCCTCCATCGTCCAAAGTAGGTACTGTATGTTGGGGGTTCATTGCAAGAAATTCAGGGGTAAATTGCTCGCGGGCAAATAAATCCACTGCACGAAATTCCAAATCCAGGTTGATAGCCTTTGCCACTAAAAGCACTGATCGTACCGGAGGACTCAAATATTTACCATACAAAATTGGTTTCTTCATTTTATATTAGAGACTGGCGAGCGTATATTGCCGACGGTTGGTATCTTCATGAAAGCTGGGAAGTTACTGCGGCACAGAATAAATTCGCTTGTGGCAGAATGATCAGATTAATCTATTCCATCAGTTGAAGAGTGAGCTTAATTTGATGTTGGTTTTATGATTTTTATATAGTGTTGCTGTTATTGTACTCACCATGAACCCATGAAGTCTTTGGCTTCTGATCTGCAGATACTGTTATAAAGATCAAAAGAGTAATTTTGGAAGTTAATTTTATATCCAGTTTAAATTGATCAAAAATCTACAAAACACAATCAATTAAATTTTTATCAATTAACTGTACAAGTTCGACACATCTTGAAAAATATTGGTATATTATATTTCCCTTGATGAATTACATTTTATTTATTTATTATTGTCACCATGACAAACTTCATGAATCTATAGACAAACTATTACCGAGTATTTGGAGTTCTGTATAATAAGTAGCATTTAATCGAATCACCACAAAAAAACGCTCACCCTATTAACGTGCAAGGACTCAATGTGGCATTGATAAGGATGTGACAACATTAAGATCTACCTTTACCAATGCGGCAGGAAAAAAAGTATTTATCTTGACCGACAGGAAAAACGCAAAAGGACAATGAATTATTCAATTGTTCATCCTCTAGCTTCGACAGTATTAGGATCGCTTCGGAAGAAGCATATTGAAAATCGTTCGAGCCATAATACTAATTGGTATTCCGAAGTGATATTGCACGTGCCATGGAAGTTGTCGTTTGAATTTATTGAAGTTTAAGTGGCCACGTTTCAGGGGTAAGGTCTTTTAGACTGACTACATGAAATACGAAGATGTTTTTCTGAGAGTAAATAGTGAATACTTTGACAGAAAACCATTATAATGACTTTGATTCGAACAGACCACGAAAGTATGATTTTGAAAATGTAAGTAGAAAAATTATGATAAACGAAGTTGCATAAAAATATAAGAAAAGACACTTGTTTCCTGTATTATACAATTTCGATTTTATTATTACCAAATGTACATTTCGGACATTAGTTGTGTCCTTCTTCAGTGCATTACTGTGTCCGAAATGTACATTTCGTAATAATAAAATCGAAATCGTATAATAAAGGAAACAAGTGTCTTATCTTATATTTTTAAGAAATACGATTTGTAGAAACTCGTTGATACTTCATTGAAGTTGCATAGCTGATCGAGGTTCAATTAAAAAATAATAATAGCTTATCTTGGCTAGCCGTGATGAAGACCTCAACAGTGGATATTTTGATTTATTGCGAATTATATTTGATGACGATACTGTTCAAAAGATTGCACCTTTGAAAAGAGTTTCTGTCAAAAGCTCCTTACATTAGATGCTTGGTTATCATAAAAAAAGGAATTGCTTTCTAAAAGGAGAAATATTGATGGTATAAGGATAGTGTGGTTTTCATTCTCTTTCAACTTAAGTTATTTAAAGTTTATATTTTAACAGAACTTTGAAGCTTCTCAATATATTCTTCATTTAAAAACCTAACTTAATAATCCTAATCAGCAATAAGGATTATGCTAAAACAATAATTTATCATAAAGGAAACCCATTAAAAAAATTCACATCTCATGTTGACTGAACCCCTAATTTTCTGTTTATATTTCAAGGTCTGTAATATTTTTGGATGTATTCTTTCGCATAAAAAGTTCAAAACAGAAAACAAAGCTCTTAACCAATTTTGGGAGTATCTTGAGATTAGATCCTTTGATCACAATGAAAACTAGGTCCACTGCAAACAATGTCCAAAAATACTTATGTGCGATTTAAATTCATCACATTGCTTTACATACTATTATACCATATTTACTTGAAGAAATAGTGTTTTTAGAGCTATTGCTATTATTACCAGAAAAATGGTTTCCCAAATACTGATGTTGCATAGACATTAATCCTTAATTTTTCGTTTCGAAAATATTTCGTCTGATTATTTAATAAAAATGTGTTTGAAACAAATTCTACGTTCGTCAGTTTCTGAATTTAATCAGATTGTGAATGCCAAATTTTTAATTAAGTGAAAACTTTTTTTTAAATGTGTAAAATATGGGTTTGCGCCATTTTTCATGATGAATCTGATGGCTTTCTTTGTATTTTTCTTAGGCATTTTCATTGAGAGAAATTTTTTGGTCTATAAATTAGTTTCTGTCATCACACAGCGATGTTTTTGACAAAAATATATTTATTTTCAAGTATTTATTGAACCATATTGGAAACTAGCCCCTAAATTTGATTATACATAATACACAGAAATTTGGTTTCTATTTTGGTTGATATTTTTTTCCATTGAAATAATACAATATTAGCTAATTTTATTGCATATCTTGTTGTATTTTCATCCATATTGTAATACAGACCGTAAATAAGTATCGGGTTTATATGTGTTAAAATTTTCTCAACACAAATATTCTCTCATACCCTTCCTCATCAGGTATCATGACATGCACGAACTTTAATTGGCAAATTCTTCTACCAAAACTTGTTGCTGGAAATGATTACTTTTGGCTGCAATCCAATTTTCATTTCAATACTTCTCCCAGAAAATTCCTTGAAATTTTTTCTGGTACAAAGTAGTGAAAGGCGATCAAATATTTGAAATTCACTAGTGGTTGGTTATTTGATGTCACTTCGAACGCAAGGATGGATGAATGGATGACAAAGAGTGGTCAACCTATTGTTATTTCAGCACATATTTGTGGTAAGCTTTATTCGTGTTTGGTGTTTTGTAAAAAAGGAGAAAACAAATCATCAACGCGGACAGGAAATCGTACGGCGTTCTCATTTGAATTCAGCTGAAATTTGATAATCGCTTTCGTAGGATGCTGGAAGATCCCAATTTATAAAAAAAAACAAATTTAAATAGGTATTGCATTAAAGCTTTCACAAAATAAAGTTACTTAATCTCAAATACTTCCTACCAAAATCAGTAAAAATCAATATCAATTTGCCATAAATACGAGTAATTTGTCAATATTTTCCTAAGACTTTCAACAACATGATTCCAACATGATCGAACTCCAGATGTCGAATCCTTCATCATTTATTCTGTGCACACAGCCCAAACAGATGAACAGCCAAAAGTCGTTAAGACCGAACCAAGTGAGATAGGTTTCCATTATAACATTCAAAGGAAATTGTTAATTTCCGTGACAAAAGTAGTGCCACGTAATTAATAAAGAGGGATAAGCTCCTTTCAAATTTCAAAGCCTTTTCTTCTCTTCAGCGAGGGAAAATGTCGAGAAACATTTGAGCTATGCTTCGTCTCGTCTCGTTACGTCCTGTCTAAAGGATGTGAAGTAAATACTCTAAAGTGCAAAGCTCCCTCAATATAATCTTAAGGATTTTCCACGAAGAATGCTTTTAGCAGAGATTTTCTTTAATGTGTAATATCGTAAAATGGTTAAAATCTTTCGCTGTGCTGTAACGTGTGCCGGAACAGACAAGACTGTGGACAGATATACAAGCTTCGTCACATTTCTAACTACACATATGGATTGCTCGTATTTTCAAATGGTTGTACGTTTCATGCCACTTGGAAAATGTTTGAATTCAAGTTGAAAATGAGGATTTGCCTTTTAGGTGATGCGGAGCAATGTTCAAATTTTACGGGGATTTGCGGAAAATCAATGCGAAGTGATCAACAATATTGCGTCACTTGGTAGGCACTGTGCGGTACTACCAAAAAATAATTTAAATAGTTGGAAGCATATCCTTGCTAGACGAGTATGTATTCAACACACAAAGTAACCGGAGCTGGCATACATCAACAATAGTACTAAAATAATAAGTAGG
The DNA here is from genome assembly GCA_963942545.1 of Oxycera nigricornis. Taxonomy (NCBI): domain Eukaryota; kingdom Metazoa; phylum Arthropoda; class Insecta; order Diptera; family Stratiomyidae; genus Oxycera; species Oxycera nigricornis. Next base: position 11,057,812 of record OZ012663.1, on the reverse strand, counting down.
TTATCATACATTTTACATTTCATGTTGATGACATTCTCTTACAAAGCAGTCAAGCTTATCGTATATAAGAGCCTCGCGATGAACGTTAGTGAACTCGAAGCACTGCCACGCGAAAATTAATAATCATTTTCTGGTTGAACCCTTGAAAATAAATCTCAACGCTAATCTGCAAGGATAATGGTCTCAAAAGAAAGGAAATTTGATGGCAATCTCTTGGTAAACGATTAAGGGATATGAAAAATAAGATTCTGTCCAATCGATAAACTTGATTGATTAGAAAAGGCGGCAATGTTTTCGAAGAATGAGGCACTGAATCTTCGTAATCGATTCCAGGCCTCTTTTTACATTTTTTTGGGTTGGATTAGGCAATATCCAATAAAGAAAAATTAATTGGTAGTGAGGTTGTTTTTCATGTTAGTATGGAATGAGAGAATAATGAACGGATTTCGATTATTTTGAAAATATGATAGACATACATAATAAATTAAAGTAGCTGCATATAGTTTCTGATATCAAAGCTAACTTTAAGATACATCTGTCTGAATCAAGGGAAATTCACGCACTCTTCTGTTAGTTTTTTTGAGAACATTTTTGATCAAATTGGAAAAATATGTGATGAAAATTTTATTGGCACATGAAAATGATTTCAAAGCAAAATAAAATAAAATGTAGGCGTCGATAGATGAAAACAGCATTAACATGTATAACATTTTTAAAGCTGTTGTGTTATATTCAAGTATTAAACAAGATGTACAACTTTTTTAAGACAACGAGCAATGTAATATGTTATTATTATTCTGAAAACGATTATTATTGGTTATGAACTCTCAGAACAACTTTTTGTTAAAATAGTATTGATCTTTCAAGAATTTTCCGTTTGAAAGAGTCTCAAGATTTTATTTAGATCGACTCAAATAAATAATTATCACTCATTGATAACTGGAATCCACCAAGCATGAGATGTGACCTTTGTAAAAGTTAGATAGAAAACATTCAGCACTCTACTTCATTGGGGGTTCAACAAACCGAAATATTCAAATTATCTAAATGAGTTTTTGTCTAGTCCTGAAATTGATGACGATTATTTTGAGTTTTTTTGAAGACAAATTAAAAAGCAAGTCGATACAGGCTAAAATATAAATCGTATGGCTACAGTTATTTTAAAAACGAATCTCAATGGATTTAGAAACATGGTTCGATCAAACTGAAGGTTTATAGATACATACAATCGGCGGTTTTCTAATGGATGAAGGGGTATTATTACTTTCCTTGTTAATATTGAAGTTTATTACATAAAGTACTTCCCATTTTCCCCAAAAATTAACGAACCATTTTTTTATTCAAAGTTATGAAGACAAACGAAAAAAATAGAAAAGCATATTTTTCTTCGTGCCTGTGTTCACGTAATTGGGAAACATGGAAGTAACGAAAAGCTTACATTCAATTTTTTTCTTATACTTTTTGGACTCACTATTATATGAAAAATCATAAGTTTGAGTGAAACGTCTGTATAAGACTCCGAGGAAATAATTTCATGTTGATTTCACTTGGTTTATGCGTAGTTAAAAGTAGTGTTTGTTGTCTTGCAATATTTTTGGTTTTAAAATTACAATTTATTGTTTTTTGAAAGCCTAAAATTTTTTTGTGGATTGACAGGTAATTTTGTATTGTCGGATGAGATTTTAAAGTAACAGCAAAATGATTTGTATTGCGCCGTAAAGAAATAGTTTAGCGGTGGATGAATTAATTGTGTTAAAAAACTACACGTGGTTGGTATATTAAAAATAAGTAAAGTTGGATTATCATGCTCTCACATTCACATCATAGTCCTTGGGTACACATTAAACACAAATTGATTATGTAAATAGTGATGTAACTAAAATGAAGAAAATTTCGGTGATAAAAGCTAAATTACTTTCTGAGAGGAATCGGGCCAGACTCACCACTGATATGAACATAATCATTATTTTTTGAAATCATGCATTGCTAGATAATTACATTTTAAGATGTTGCCAAGCTCCTTAGAAAACAGGGATCAAGTATGTTAATATTCCAGTGATATTCGTTAACTTGATTGCCAAAATATAGAAAGAAAATCGGAAATAAATTAGTTCTGTTTTTAAACCTTCCAAGCAACACCTTTTGAAGCAACAAACTATTTCAAAACTTGGTTATATGAACCGATCTCATATTTTCCGTTTGCTCTTGTATAATATATATATATATATAAATGTATGGTACCAACTAGATTCCGTCATTCTTTTAACTTTCATCACTAACCAGATACAATCCACTACGAAGAATCAATCTCTAGCTCTCTAAAATGGCTCCAACAAACTCTGAGAATATTCCAAATTAATATTATTCTTACAGAATATGGAATGTGTCACAGTTCATTTGTGTTCACTCATTGAACCGTGCATTTTATGATATACACAACATTCATAACACGAAAGCTTTTATTGGTTTAGTATCATTAATCTTTGCTATTATCAAGTCATCTTTTGTGTATTTGCCAGGATACCCTATATGCGTGACGTGAACTCAATGTAGGGTTACGAAATAATGAGACTGTTCAGGCTGACTTTCCAAGAGGATGCGTTTGACATAGTGTGGGATGCTCGTCGTAATATCGATTGCCCTTTCATTAGTAACATCAGCTACGTTAGATCACATCCAATGGGAACCAAACACATTAAAGTGTCCTTAAATTGATTAATTTCTGAACAATGAGAAAACCGTAGGGTATAAATCTTTAAAGAGAATCAAGATGGAGCGATATTTCATGAGCGGCCGTCCTTCGAGGAATAAAGGAAACGCACGAAATTTTGTTGGAAATTGTTAAGCTTTTTAGCCGAGTTATTGATTCCACGGTACAACTAAACGATGGAGAGTAATTTCATGGTTCTTTCTGCTATCAACTATATAAATAATATAACTCTCGGGTTAAATACGTAATCTATATATGTACCATAAAAACGATTTTCAAACATAAAAGCTTCTGGCACTTGATACTTTACTTTCATTGAAATGATTTGCCATGAATAGAATCTTGTGTGTTGTAAAAAAAGATGTGATTATATTCCATCACATTTATCTTGCAAGAAAGTAACAATCACGGACTTCAAGAAAACAGTACATTGCGTATCTTTGGAGGCAGCCAACATACTCAGAAAATCATCCGTCAGTCACATTATTACTTGCCTTCGGGACACTCGCACCAAGCTCCAGAGGCAGCAATATATTTTAAAAATTCATTTTCAGGTAGCAAACATCACCAATTCCCTTGTTGACATTGGCTGCATGTCTTCATCCCTTACACACTCATACCTGACAGGGACCTTTAACAATACGCTCAAAACTCGCGACACCACTAACACATTTTCCATAAGATGGCTCAATTCCTACGGACAGAAAAGTAAAAAAAACTTATTGTAGTGGGTGTCCTTATAAATATTGCATATTCATGGAAAAATGTCAGCCACGCGAGAATGAAGTCTAACAAAATCACATGAGCTTGTTGAGCGTCTCATAAAACATGCATTAAATTGCGAGATCCTGCCGCAACTACTTTGAAGCTGTAACATTTTATGCTCCACCAATTTTTCTGATATATATGCTCTGTGTGTTACGATGTTGTATGTCATAAAAGGACTTTGTGTTGGATAAAAATGTTGACAAGCGTGTAAACTTTTGATCTAGGGTTAAAGTATTTAGAACTCGGCTTGTTAAGCTAGGAAGAGTGTGTGAAGGCGAAAACAAAGTTAAGAAAGTTTAAAACTCTCAAAATGAAAAAAAAATCCAAAAATAGGAAACAAAAAATTGAATAAAAGCCTCGACGTTTAGGAAAATTCTGATCTTTTTATAGAGGAAAACTCATGAAGCTATGTTTGAAAGCAAAATTCAAAGTATATTCTGTACCGTGAAAATCATGAATTTCACGTTCGTTTCAGTGAAATCTCAGGCAGAAACAAACTTAACCACTTGATTTCCTTAAATTTAATGTGTTCAACTTGCATAAAGGCTCGAGTGCTCAGCAAGCATATTACGAAAAAATTTGCAAACCTTTCTGGACGCAAAAGGCAAGAGCAGTAACCAGCCTGTTGTGCGCAAGAACTCAGCTCCTTCACAGTGAGCTTTTTCTCTTAGGAATAATCTACAGGACTACTGAGCTGACACCGGAAAAATCCGTATTCAAATTGCATTCATCACAGGCTCATGCAAGCATGACTGAATATTGATTTTGTACTGTAACCTCTATCACATTTCCCCTATTACATTGCATTGGTAAAATATGCTCAAATATTTCTTGCTTTGAAACAGAATATCTGAACAAAATCCATTCAGCAGAACATTAACGGGAATTGAATTTGCTCCCGGTAGTCCTTGCGTTTGTTTATGGTGCGGTTCATGAAACCACAGCAAAACCTGTAGGAGAAGTGATCAAAGAGAGTGGCAAGTAGAGCTTCCAACATTTCCGAATCCATTCGCTCGAAGTGGAAAAACAATCATAATTGAGTTTGAAACTATTTCCACAAAGTGTCCGCAGGCTCATAGCTCGGCAGCTAAACAACCACAAATTTTCCTGTTCTCGTATGGGTTAGCTGGGCTAGCAAATTGGCTACTGATAATGCAAAGTTAACCCCCACCCGGCTCATGGTACGTGCAATTTGCGAGCCAAATTCATCGAAGAGGGTAAGGTAGATTGATAAAAGCGAATTATTACGATACAGCAGGGTCATTCGTGTTTGCATGATTATAAATTTAAGGAAAGTATCTACCTACACAGAAGTTATACTATGCGGCATGGATGACAAAAAAATATGTTTGCCTATAATAAAATTAGGGCATTAGCTATCTGCAAGCCACTTTAAATTGTTTCATAATATTTAGGATGTTTGCTGAACTTTACCAATTAAGTTTTAAAGCAGTGATAAGCTATACGGAGAGATCCTGCATGCACAATAATTTTTAGAATGATTATTAAAAGTCCACTTAATTACTTAGCAATGCTTCTGAATATAGGCTATCGTTTAAAGAAACATGCTTTGCTTTGTGGCTAACTCTGTGTCAATAGTCAAAAACCCGAGTATTAGTGACAAAAGTAGAATGAAATTACCGAAAATTAACTGCAATCTTATATGGCTTACAATAAAAATGCCTGTTTTAGTTGAATATTAATTTGTAATTTATTTTACAATAAAATATTTACATCTGTATATTTTGATAGCCAGCCCAAATATGAAGTGATTCTAGTGAAAGCAGTTGGCCATTTAGCTTGGCATCCGTAGCGGCTTCCAAATGATGTTATTCCTGCCAAAAAGGATAAATTTTCCTCTTGAATTGTAAGGGGCCCACCAGAATCACCAAAGCATGTACCATTCCCTCGACTACCATCCAAGCACATTACTGAGTCACGAACTAGATCTCTGAAATATTGTTTGCATCTTTCGTTGCTGATGACTCTAGCATTCGTAAATCGTAAATATTTCGATAAACCATTTCCTTTTGTAAGAAAGATGAAACACTGCAACAAGAACTGAATGGAAAATTTTTGTTATGTACCTTCATAGTTTCCCCATCCTGTGATAACCGCCATAGATCCTTCAAAAGTTTTGTGTATGTGAGATTGTGTTGGAAGCGATACGGCTGCAATTTTGTCTTGAAGATAAAAATAACTCCGTTGAAAGCGGCTAAGTACTTAAATGAAAAATTTCTACTCACCAGTGAATCGTATAGGATTTGATACCTTGATCAACGCAATGTCATTTCGCACCCCATTCATGTTCCAGCTTTGATGAATGATGAAATTTGATCGTCCTGCTCGCACAGTCATCCTTCCGGATTCCGAGGAAAGTAGTCTATCATGAGCTCCCATTATAATTGTCACGTTTTTTACTCTATAAATATGGTAACGAATTTACATGATTACAAGGAACAATCACAATCATAGGTTAGATAGGTACTCACTTTTCTAAGCAATGGGCAGCAGTCAGTACAAACCTCGTCGAAATGATGGATCCCCCACACCAGCCTTGCTTTCCCGAAGCGATTGCCAACACCAATCCTACTTGGTGAGGATATGAATTTGGTTTCGCGACTTGACCTCCAACAATTCGTTGTTCGTCTTCGACTTCTTCATCAAAAGCAGGTGGAAGGTAGTCTCCCGTTCGTAGATTACTCCAATTTATTTTGAACTCGAAGGAGTATACGGCAGTCGCAAATAAAAACCCGTATATGAAAATCAACATTTTAACTTGCTGGCTGTAAATCAAACGAGTTGAGTAGCAATGAAGGTCCGTTAAGTGTTGCTCTTGAACTGATTTAGGAGTCAAGCAGCATTACTCCTTGAAGAGCTCCCGAGACGTGGTAAGGTAAAATTATCGTATAATATGTTGCTTCAAGACATTGTTGTTGGTGACCATATTCTGCAAATTTCTTACAAATATCGAATCTGTACTTCTTAGTTACCTGCTCGTGGGAAATATTAACTAATACTGCCCTAAAAGTAGCAGGTAACAACTCCTCAACATTTCCAATTAAGGGATTAGTTTGAAAGACTACAATTTTTACCTAGAATCTAGACACCTGAAAATAGAATAAGAAATCTGTTGGATTATAGCACTGCTCCCATTTTTCACCATAAGGAAATCCTTTCAAGTGTATTCCTGTAACAGTATGAGACTGATATCTTGCATGGATTTTACTTGCCCTTACTCATTTTGAAAATTCACTTCCGTGAATTTCCCACCTGCTTATTTTTTTGGAAATTAATAAAGCACTCATATTAATTGCTCTGCTGTTTGCATTTCACCGATGAAAAACACTGTGAAATGAACACTCTTTTCCGAATCCTCTGAATGCAATCTGAATAAAACATTTTTTCCAGCGACAGAATAATATTGAACATTTTACAATAAACTTTTTTTATGATTTTTTCCACGAAAAAGCAACAAAAGTGCATTGAGGTGCAGTTTTGTGGGCAGAGTTTTAACGCCTGATGAACACCGCGTTGTGAGCATGGATCATATATCCAAATATTGAAAGTATTGGAGTATGTACATGCCAGTTCGTTGATATAGTGCCCCTTCCGGCTGGGAAGTAAACCTTGGCTTAAGGATTGGATTTCATGGGATTGTTAAAATTTAAAAACCATTTTTGTGAATTTTTCGTCTGCTTGAATCCAAAAAAATCATATACATAAATGGTAGAAAATTAGTTGAGCCGAACTGTAAAGAAAAACCAATCACCTGTAGGAAGTGTCCTCACAAATATGGAACTTTTTCAGACCAGCTCTTTCGTGGATCATATTAGATTCTTTCGACCACCATTGTTGAATCTCTAGTGATGGTCAACCAACATTCAAATATATTCAATGAACTCTACCCTTGTGAGCGCTTGCTCACCTGAGCTGAAGAAGTAACAAAATTTGTAAGTTATTCAGTTTGGTCTCGCATAGAAGTGAAAAACCGAAAGTTTCAACCTTTTTTATGTTGATGTTATTGTTAGTTTGCCGAGCTTGTCCTTGGTGGCTGGGATAACTTTCAATCTATCACGATTCCCAATTAGTTTCAGCTCCATACGATTCTCTAAAGGCAAATTATTTCCTGTAATGGAAAATATCCCAGATAGATATTGCATGCCGTAATCGTTCTTGAGCTTCTTGTTAGATAAACTTTTATGCTAGCAGTTGATGTTACATTTTGTGTAGGTGTATATATATGCCACAAGTTTAATCTCTAGGGAACCAGATTTGCATGTGTGTATGACATGAAAAGAATGAATCTTGGCGTTTGTCCTTGCGAGGACGATACAATGAGCTGATGAATTTGTCTAATTAGCAATCAGTTACTATGGTTGATTTAACTAGCAAGTCAACTTGCATGGTGCAATCGAATCGAGGCGGATTCATTGCAATCAGTGATAATAATTAATGGTGAACTATGCGAACGTACAAATGTACATATTCAAGGAAAATCAATAATTTTTACTGATAAACTGATGATGCCTGCATAATCGAATCATTCATGTGCTCATGAAAATATAGATTCTAGACGTGCTAATGAAAAAAGAAATGTTTTTATGTACTCAGTACAACAGAAGAACGGAATGGCTTTTCAGAAGTCGCAGAGTAAAAACTGCTAGTTTTTTTCATTATCAAAATTATCGACTTTTCGAGAAAAATAGTGCTAATCTATATCTATAAAAATTAATGCCACTTTTCGTTGTAATTTTATAACTCAAGAACGGGCTCACCTATCAAAATTAAACGTTTAGGCTTTGTTCGGACTATTTAGTAGATGGTTTATGTGAAGTTTGCACAAAATCGGTCGAGCGGTTCTTCAATTATCACATTTTTTGTAACAAATGAGTTCAATAAATGGCGGATCATTTTGTTAATGGGGATTTTTGTGTCAAATTGAATTCTTTTTTAAGATGGGGATTGTACTGTCAAATTGACACTTTTTTCAGTGTTGCAAGTACATTGCATCTTCGGGAATTGCTGCTACATTATTAGAAGGTGGTCGGACCGCACACTCTGCATTAAAATTGCCATTAAATGTACAGGTGATTGAAACTCCAACTTGCCAAATTTCGAGAAATTCTGCTATGGCGAAAGTTCTGCGATTAACGTCAATTATTTTATGGGTTGAGTGTACAATGGCGAATAAAAAATCACTAGAAGCATTTAATCGAACAATGCAAGATTTACGTGGTAATCAACAGCTTTTTGGTGGTGCTTTTATATTACTGTCAGGGGCATTTTTGTCAAACATTGCATGTCATTCCTCGATCAGCTCCTGCTGATGAAATAAATGCCTGTTTGAAGTCATCAGTTCTTTGGAGATATGCACAAAAATTAACACTGAACATAAATATGCGTATTCACCTACAAAATGATCCAGCTGCTCATGAGTTTTCAAAACAATTGTTAGAAATTGGTGATGGCAAAATAGAAATCGACAGACCCACGGATTGATCGCTATACCGAACAATTTTTGTACAATTGCGCAATCGATAGATGAATTGATTGAATCTATTTTTCAGAATATTCTTCAGCATTACAGAAATCATGATTGGTTAAGAGAACGCGCTATTTTAGCACCGAAGAACATTAATATCAATACCATTAATTTTCAAATTCAAGCGAAACTGCCAGGTGTAGTCACGACATATAAATCAATTGACAGTGTTATGAATCAAGATGAGGCAATGAGTTATCCAATTGAATTTTTAAATTCATTGGAACCGGCTGGTATGCCACCGCATTGCTTGAATCTGAAAGCTGGTTCTTTGATTATATTATTGCGAAATATTAATCCACCAAAACTGTGTAATGGCACCAGATTGGCAGTGAAAAAGTTATTGCCAAATTTGATTGAAGCTGAGATCTTAACTGATAAATCAAAAGGAGAAGTTTGTTTCATACCGCGTATTCCTATAATTACAACTGATATGTCATTTGAATTCAAACGATTACAATATCCTGTGCGTTTATCATTTGCGATGTCCATCAACAAGGCCCAAGGGCAAACACTTAACGTTTGTGGTGTGAATGGAGAAATCATGTTTTTCACATGGCCAACTTTATGTTGCCTGTTCCAGAGTCGGTACCCCAAGAAATTTATTTATTCATGCCCAAAATGGAAAAACAAAAAAATATTGTTTATCCAAATGTTTTGGATTAAGTTTTAAAATAGCTAACAATTAATAAATTTTTTTTTGAATAAATGAATTGGATGTTAAAATTAAATTTTTTTATTATTTCACTTTATACGTAGCGAAGCAAGTACCGGGCCGCTAGTAAATTATATAATTTTCTAACTGAAAAAATAATGCCAATTTAAAAAAACAAATACAGAAAGATTTAAATTTAAAACCTCACCAGATACGTACGAATAAATTTCGTAGCTTCTGTAACGGCAGCTAAACTTTAAAATTATCTTGCGATGAAATCGATTTTAAAATTCAGGATATTAATTTTTGGAATAATTTTGGTTTTCGTTTTTCTTTGTTGAGCTAATATGTAAGCTCAACCAAAACCTTGGGCAGTTTTCATTTAAATGTCATGGCCAAAGATTTCTAGATCGTTGATTTATATGTAATTCCAATAATGAAATTTGTAAATTTATAGGACGGAATATTACGAAGCACATATAAAACAATATACTATTTAAAGTTTAAAAAAATTGTGTACACATTTAATTTTTCTAAAAAAGCTCAAATTAAAAACTTTTTTGCAAGATATGGGATTGTATTATTATACTACTCTCTTTTTAACAGAAGCTAGGATCAATTTAATCATTTGGAGTTTCATCCTGCCATGCACCCTGTATACTTTGGTACACGAGAATACGCGAATAAATAGAAAATTTATAAACCTCTTGTGTAGGAATGTGTTCAGAATATAATGTTTCTTCAAATGTCTTGAGAGGAATAATTATGTTTCCGAAATATTGGCTGGATCAGAAGTTAATTGAAAATGAGTATCGAATCTTTTTTTTTTTAGAGAAAATGAAGAAAAGAATTCCATATTCCGAAAAATAGGTGAGCCAATTAATGCCACACCATTTGATGCTTCCCAGTAATGCTCATGAAGTTTTGTTCAGGTTGACATTGAAGAGTAGTGGATTTAGTGAATACCGAGATGACCGAGGAATCTTAAACTGCACGATGCTTGCTGGATACTTGAATATGTATGTATTTAGAACAGTTTGGTTTCTTAGGTCTTATTAGCCCATTTGCTGCCAAGCCCAAATCTTATGAAGTTATTCCCGTTGCCAATTACATTTTAAGTGTTTTTTTGACCTAAGCTATGCTATTTCTTGGTGAAAGCTCATAAATATATCATATACAATCATTTACATGCCTAAAATCAAAGACGAGTATACTCGTCTCTGGCAATGGGAAGAAAACGGTACGCGATATCCTAATTCAAAAGCATGTATGTTATAAAATATTGCAAGCAGGACGAGTATACTCGTCTCGGCAATGCATAACACCACGCCAAAGACGAATATACTCATCCCTGACAGTGAATGGGTTAAGGATACCTTTTCCGCTACGCAGTTCACCAAATGTAACTTAGTATTTCTTATTGATCTTACAGTGAAAGTCATTGGAATCTTTTTTCATAGAATTTTCAGTCTTCTTATGTCGATTAACCAAGTTGACAAAGAGACTAACTTATTTGCTTGAATACCTCGCAGAATTTGCTGAAATTATTTTAATATTTCTTTCAAATTTTACATTTATTCCGGGTTGTTTTTGATTGTGACATTTTTTTAGTAATGATAATAATTTATAAGAATCCGTGAAAATTTGTAGTGCATATCATTTGCAAGTACTTCAAAATATTACAAAAATCACGCACAAAATGCAAGAAGTGATCGCCCGCAGAAGTTTCAATTCACCAACAATAAATCCTTTTCCCAAATACATCAAAAGAACCCTGACTGTAACGGCTTTCACCCAGTGTAGAATTTCACCTTGTTAAATTCTCAATAAGGTAAGTTATAAACTATTCCGTTTGGTGTAAACTTTCACCTTTGCTAATGCTATAAAATTTTATAGAGATTCCGATTCAAGAGCACTAAGAGCACGTCACGAACCCAACACCGAAATTTCCTGCACCTTCAACGATATTCTTCCTTGTCTGCTTGCCTGAATAAAGGTATTCTTGACTATTAAATTAGCTATGAAAAGATACAGGATATTTGAGAGGAACACGTAGAAACTAGGCGGGATCATAAGATGTGTAGTTGGAGATTTGTACAGTCCATTTAGAGGTGATAAGTTTTACGTTACCTCGCCGGTGACACTCCATTATGCACGCTTCTAGCTACATATTTCCAACGCTTACCCGAAACGGAGGCGAGATCGTCCTTCACATAGTCGTACGACCATCAATGTAAGGTGAGATAAACGCGTTGGCAACGATTTATTATGGGTTTGGCTTATTGAATACACATATGACACTCTCATGGGACCGGAATTTATAGTGGTTTGAATTTTATTTAGGAGTTTTTAGGTGGCCATTAAATTGATTAAAACTGCTGGAAAAAAACTTTAAGGATTTGCTTGATTAATAAATATGAAAATAGTATTCCCACTAATATATTTTCTATCCAAAACGATAATTCTCTTGGGAGATAACTGAGCAGCACAGAAGGTTCGATATAGTTTCTGAGGAGTTTACCCATTAAACTTTTAAAAAAGTGAACAATTTATGTAGGTCGTGCAATGTCCTTAATTTATGGATAAAGTTTTTTTTCCCATTCTATCGAAATGCTATTATAGCACGTTCATTTCAATACCACAAAGTGTGGCGCATTAGTGAAAACTCTGAAGGATTGTGACTTTCGCCAATTGTAACCATAAAGCAACTCTTGTAAGGATGCTTTAATATGCGTCCCAACTCCTGATTTTTACATTTTGCACACAAAATCTATGATGTGATAGTAATATTCCAGAGGGTCCAATTTTTTTTCAACGATAGAAATGATATCAAATGGTATACCTATAAGTGTGACCAAAATTCGTTCCAAAAGATAAATCGTACAAAGTGCACTTCGAGTGTCTTCTGGAACCCGTGAAGGGTTAGACTCGCATATTTGTTACAAGCATGAGTTGTATCAACTTTTTGCTGATCCTGCGGTGTTGATTCTGGCGATGTTGTGCAGACGTCAATGGGTTGGATATGTGGAACGCACGAATGAAAGTAGAATAAACATTGCGGAGAATAAATAGACACAATAAACTGGTGAACGTGGTCATTGGACTGAAATAATTGGTTGCCATATTTAAAGGTGACCAAGCCTTGTGCTGGTGCGACATCAATCATGATGAATATAAATAATATATCGAATTGATATAGTAGTAACATAGTCAAACAATTTGTTTTATAAACACACACTGGCACTATTCCAATCGCACTCGCGTGTAATAGCCAATCACATCCATTGTAAAGTAGTTGCTGAAAATTAGTTTTGTGGAAAAAAAGGATGAACTTCTTTTGAAAGTGACGGGGTTCATCTAGAAGGAATTTGTGCTAGTCAGGAATATTCTTCTTTGCAATGATCTCTTCTACTTAAAAAGCCTGCAGTCTCGACATAGTGTGCCATGCCATTTTACAGGGACGAAAGAACAATTTTTGAAACCATTTATTATTGCTCTTCATAATATCTTCAATAGACATGCTTCCAGATGCTAGCACCATTTGTACAACCTTTAGCAGAGTCAATTTTCGTTTTTAATCGTATAATTTATCCGAGTCTTATTAATTTTTGTTGAAAGCTGTTTCGGGATTTTTAGTTGGCAGTAATTACTTCAGGCGCAAAGCTCAATTTCATAAATTGCTCCCAGCGGCAGGATAGTCATATTTGATACCAACAAGTATGCCTGCAACTGTAGGTCACACAATCAGTGAAATTGATTTGCTTTGATAGACAAGTATATGTACTGAATCTGATGACTCGCAATTAATCGCATATCACTTAAATGTTATTAATTTCACCCATCGTCGTTAAGCGTGTAATCGCTGCTCCTCCAATGCACAAGCATATGTAATACCATCAGTAAGCACTGTGAAACACGCTGTGCCACCTACGATTACCACACGCATCCCTGTTTCATACCCCACAGCGATAGGGGCTGTCGAATCCTAATCCGGATGCTGATGAACCAACCACCTCGTAGATGAGTCCTTGCTGGTAGCGCGACGATATGAACTCGACAATTGCGGTGGCAAGAGAATGTGTATTTTGCGTAGCGAATTTCCCGCGGGCAGATTTGCAATGTTATTAATCATTGCCGCCACATGACGACATGACGACTGTAATTTCTACGAAATTATTGCATGAAAACCGCCACTGGAACAATGTTTCCCTGCTCACTAAAAACGATGGACTGCAGATGGACGAATAGTCCGATACAGGAATCAATGTTGACGCTACTGAATAATGCACCGGATAATAAACTCGTCCATTTCCAGGACTCACGAACAAAATTGTGTGGTCGTGGAAGTACCAAGGATGCTATTGACACCCATCAACTGAACGTCCTGTGAACGTTTGGCTGCCAGGAAGCATCCGGTGGAGCATTGCAATATTGCAACATTGGTTTTATCGGTGTCTAGTGAAAATGAAGTTTCACGCAGAGTTGTTGAGTGAAATAATTGGGAAACTTTTTGTTTGTATGCTCCTGATGTTTGGCTGGAATCTATTGATAACAGAATGAAATATTCGTTTATTGTGAGAACGAAACAACCGCAGAATAGGAATGGTTTTTTGAACTAAAGAACAACATTTGATGCTCTAAGTCTGTTGATTCAAGTCCGATCACAGAGAGCCGATCCGTAGAAAAATTCAGCTTCTGATACCGGTCAACACTAGGTTCTTCTATAAATATATATATACGCGTCCTTCATTTTTTTTGATTATGAACACATTTTTTGCATCAGTTAATTGCATCAACTTCTAAGTGCACATCATTTGATCTCATTTTTCGCTGATGCTTCCGCAAATAATATGATTCAAACATTAAAGGCATGTTCTGCAAACACCAAATACTCTCTTAAACTTTCAAGACATTTTCACAGTATAAAAATTTTCTACACAGTTGTGTCGCCTGGAGTCAGGAGTAAATTTTGTGATATAACATTTTACTCTGTGTATTATCGTAACCATGAGCAATCAACTTTCCTTCATTTTCGGTGGATTTACCTTAACCGCAACTGAAAACAAATCACAATTTTCCACTAAGACCGTTGGCTTCAACGCATGGCGAAATACACTCACTCACGTTGAACACATTTTCTTTCCAACAGAGCTCATGTTGTTCGTCGACAACTCCTTGGATTATAAAAAGATAACAATGAACAGGAGGATGAGACCTGTTTGATAATAGGTGAAGTTGAAGTACATTTAACTGGAAGCGTATTTTGGAAATATCTTACGCTTTTAACACATACATTTTCCAGTGAAAAATAACAGTCTATTTGGTGAGGAGTTTTAAAGTGAAGCTTATATGTTTAGTTTTAAAGCATGCTAACAAAATATAATGTGTGAATATTCTGCACGCATATTTAGCGGATTTCCAGAATATGTAAACCAAGTAAGTCTGAGCAATACAATATTCTATCAACGACTTTCAGATAAGATGTAGGGACAAAATGGCCATTGAAAGGATTAGCTTATCAATCTGAATGACGACTTAAGTATTTCTTTTCATTTACAAAACGCTCAAATGGATACAATGCTAAATTGCGACAGAAATCACAATCTCACCTACAACCGAAATAATACAAAACGACGTGGTAGAATACAGCTAAGACTGAACATCAGCTGGAAATGGAAAGCAAACGTTATGGGAAAACATCCACAGGTGAACTTGCTAAAGTTCCAGTTTATTGTGTTTTCGAAGGTAAAAAGTAAAGTCTGGCGGATCGTAATGAAAATTTATGGCTTCCTCCAACGTATTTTTAGTCTTACGGCTTAGGACCTTGGCTCCCCAACACCTGAGTTTTGTTGTGTGTAGCTAATTGTGATGTGAATAGGGTGAAATAAAGTGGAAAACCAAGGTGAGGTGCATTTCGGTTAACCTCGAGATACACATATTCAGTGCTAGGAGCTGTAAATCGATTTCAGAAGAGTATTTCTAAACGAAATGAAAACAATTTATTTCACTCTGAAATTTGAACATTAAATAGGATTGGAGATTTTCAAAGAAATAATTGTTATTACCTCAGTGGATTATAGAGATGTTTAATAAATAATGCAGCGTTTTTATTTAATCTTTACTACATAATAAGTAATTGTCAAATACAAATTTGAATGAAATTACTTTTATACTCTCTTGAAATATTTTTTTATCATTTATTTTATGAACTCTTTAAAAAATACAGACAAACACAAATTTCCACCAAAATTATAAGTTTCTTATGCATCGATGTTTTATTTGAATTTTCAATTTTAATTTATCACTTTTGCACGCTAATGACTAAATTAATATATAAGGGGGAATAGTTTCATATAGCGATTTCAAAGCCCAAAACTAAATGACACAAATTCAAAAACTATATTTTTCCCGAACAAAATTTACAATTTTGAATCAATTGAATACATGTTAAAAATTTGATGTGCTGAAAGAATTAATTTAAATTATCATTACTGTTTTGCTAAATTTAAGCCGCAGAAAAAGTAACTTTTGCAAATTCTTTTCGTGTAAATAATGAATGCATTTGTTTACAATATAAAAAATGATATTAATGTTAATTTTGTTACATATAAAAATGATTGCTATGCTTTGAATTAACTTCCGTTCAATATTTTAGCCCGTTGACCACGACAAAATCATAGTTAAATTTTTCGCTAGAAATATACTGTTGGATCAACTCACCATCGCTCGGGATTCATCAAAAGTTGGCTCGAAATTGATGTAAAATTAAATTCTATTATTTCTACCATGATTTAAAATTAATCCCTCCTCAATAAAAAAAGAGAACAGACAAAAATGTCTGCAATATCGCTATAAACTTTTTTCAATATTCGATGCTTGACGATGTTCTAAATTTGTTTTTTGGTTCTTTAATTTTCGTGATGTTAAATATTTTTAAGGGTCACATTGGGATAATTTTTTAAATGATATAATATATTTGCTGCAGGAATAAATATGAAAGAATATTTGAAAAGGGAGCTAATATTACGAGCCTATACTACGTAGTTGAAACATTTTGATTTCGGGAGACTAATGATGAAAAGCGGACGGACAAATTGCGTACAAAATTCCTGTTTCACCAAAATATCACACCCGCACGATGTGAAAATTGTTATGGCTTCCATTTGAGAAGCAAGTTTCGAGTTGTTGGAGCACCAGCCATTTTCTCCAAATTAAATCCAGAGTGGCTCTCAAATTTTCCTCCGCTTAAAGTTGAGCTCAGGGACAAAAGTTAGATGATAGTCACTGGGAGGCATTTTGGAAGTATTGATGCAAGGATTTTTCCCAATAACATTCAGGGTCTAGAAAAACGTGTACTATGCTATGAAACCACCAAAATTGAACATGGTTCCAAACTGTGCTTTACATAGATATTCATTGTCATCACTTTTGGATCACCTCTACAAACAAAGTACTATCGAAAAAAATAAGATAGACTCTAAAGTTCTGACAAAGATACTGCTATTTCCAGCATCTACAATCAGCTATTAAATATCTTCGTTTTTGCACCAAAAAGACAGGCGATCACGTATTCCGCATCAATATTGTACACAGTATTCGCAGGAAGCAATAAGCCTTGCCCTTATCCGAACGATATGCTCGTATAATAGCTTGTTCTAGACAACTAGATAGCAACACAATTCACTTAACATATCATTAAAGCCCATACCATCCAATTCACTTCCTGCACAATGCATACTTGTCAGAAGGTTAAATTTACCAAGAAATCGTACGTAATTTGTGGTTGCCGAGGCTGCTGATGGTGGTCGTCCACATTTACCCCCACCAGAAATATTAAATACTCCTACCGAGGGAGTAAAGGCCTTTTCGCACGTAAGAAAGCACGAGCGTTAATCCTCAATTTTAAATTATGCTAATGTAGCTCTCAAGGACCTCGCAGGTTCAAATTAAAGCGAATAATTTAGTAGGTGCCAGGCAGTCCTGCGAACCCATTTTCACACTTCTCTCAAGGATATTTCAGATAATCGAATGTATTCTATAGATTTTTAGCAAGCTAGATGGATATAAGGGCAAAGCTAAATAATTCTTTTGATGATACAAGTCATAAATTAATTTATACATACATGTTTGATCCATAAAAATATTTCCTAAATAAGGATGGCTGAAGAATTTCTACAAAATTAATCTTAGAAAATTAAAGAAAGTTGTTTAATTGAAATATGCATATTTTTATTAAAATAACTTACTAAAAATGTACTTTTGTCTAATTTTAGCTCTCAAATATTTTCAAAATGTATTGCAAAATGAAAATGGTTTGGTTTTCTTGATAATGTATTCAATAATTCGA
Organism: Oxycera nigricornis; assembly: GCA_963942545.1. Taxonomy (NCBI): domain Eukaryota; kingdom Metazoa; phylum Arthropoda; class Insecta; order Diptera; family Stratiomyidae; genus Oxycera; species Oxycera nigricornis. The sequence continues at coordinate 11,039,787 of OZ012663.1, read as the reverse complement.
AGCAAAGATTTCCAACCAAAACACTGCCATGAGAAATGTGGCTGTGAAGTTTTCTCAGCTGTGAGATTGTTTTGATTAAATAAATTCTTCAGCGTATTCGCGAAACCATACGTTAATATCTTTATGGATCGTTTACGACGAACTCAAGGCGTAGAAGAGCGTTCAAGGATTCGATATTGGTCGATGACGCTCCTAGATATAAGATAAAATGCTGCTAGTGGTGCTTTTAGAATAGCCTTACGGCATCTTTCAACTAAGCAAAGCTCGAATTAAGATAAGTAAAGCTGTAGTTTTTCCCAAAAATTCCAGCTAGCTTATCAAAGAGTTTCATCCATTTTACGTTATTCAAAAGCATTGCGTTCACTAATTTTCGACCCTAAAAATATTAGGCGCTGCTATTCTCACCTTTAAAAAACACTTATCTTGAATAACAGCATTGTAAAATTATCTCCAAGCGAGGACTACACTAAAAATATCATAGCAGGAATCAGAAATTAATCCTCTGAAGTAAGAAAAAACTGTTTATTTTTAATTCCACATCAAATTTGCCTTTCGTTAACGATTCCATCAACGATTGCTTCAAAGAATAATTTAACGAATCTTTACAGCTTACGTTTTAGGTATCGTTTGATATGTCGTTATGTAACCACATCGATATTTAACACCAACTAAATTATTTCGTTACCGAGGTTCACGCTGATCAATAAAGATTGTTAAAGGTACCTTTACATATATTTTCGATACAGTTTTCAATTTATTGAAGCCATGCAGACACTCCATAAATATCATCATCATGTATGCAAACAAAAATAAACTTCTGTTCGTTTGCTTTCCTAAAAACAATAGAATCAAACTTTTACCTGGCAACACACAAAACTTTCTTCGTAAGGCTCTTAAGTGGTATTAACGTTGTCCCAACAGGAGAGAATATGAAAGAAATGAAGCTCGACAATAACTTCTCTAAGTATTCTTAAACATCATTTCGAGAGTGAAGTCTAAACACAAGAACACGAATGACTTCAATTTCGTTGTGGAACTTCAGAAGAAATCTCAATAAAGGGAAGAGGTTACCTGGATACACTCTTCAAAGTTTTGAGCTGTGCAAATGCTTTGCTATGATCCGTTCGAAAACAACATACACGAGGAAAATGTATCAGGGGAAAATCTAGGTTATTCACTTTTATCTCAAAGATTGTAAATGTTTATTAAATTTGTTGGAATCTTTCGATGAAACATTATTGGATACGTAAACTAACAACATAATCATTAAGCGAAATTTTATCACACAAATTATTATTGCAACAAAAAATTTGTAGTTAGATACTTATATTCAGTTAAGTTGCCGATTAACTTCATATTTGTATAGTCAAAACTGTTCTATCCGATTAGTTTTTGATGCTGCATTTATTTGGAACACGCTATAAGAATATGAAGTGTATCTTTGCCTGTAGGAAGCAAAAATCAGTCAGAATAACCACATTCTATATGCATAGTGAATCGGGAGAGTGAAGATTTCAGTCGAAACGAATAAATGGACTTTTTGATTGGCTAAAACTAGAAATCTTTTTTGAAATATGTTAATACATTCCTATAACTTCACGGCATTTTATTCTTCCTATGCCGCTTGAAACTTCAGGATTGCCCTACTTGCCGTAACATTTCCACCAATGTTTGTTGCTCGCTGTGTTCTGTTTTTGCTACTCGATAGCTTGAATTAATTCAAACGATGAATTGGTAAGCTGATTTCCATGACGCTATAAAAACACGGCGTGCTAACATTTTGTGAACTCTTCATTTTGTCGAGTGTGTGCTGTTTCCATCTACAATGCACGTCTTCATGATTTCCACCCGCGAAACGAGCAACATTTCAAGTTTCGTCTGAATATTTGCATTGGGAATACTATACAGCAACCTACTCGCATTGAATCCTGACGGCTCGGCGGAAACTGAAGCGGCGGCAAGGATACGTTGAGGCTCATGGAGTTCAATAAACAAGCCCCCGAAGCATGCAAATTAAATTTCCTTGGGAAAAAGCTTTGGAGAATTCAAATTTCCCTTGCTAATGCCGGGACAAGTGGGCACTTAAGGACGAGCAGGTTCTACATCAAGTATGCACCAGCCAGGCACTGGAAGCAGAGTATCGGAAATGCATTTTCGACTCGAACTGTTGGGAGCAAGGCAATAAGATGCACTTACGGGTAAAGTGGTCTTTTCATGGGCCACTTGTGCAACGCTCGCCAGGAAGACTTGCGTGCATGAAGGTAAGTAGCTTGGAGGGTGACTTATTTCAGTTAACATATTGACTGACCACAAAAACTAGTTAGCTCAGTGATGTAGTGCATGTAATGCAAATGTACGACAGCATGTAAGCGTTCAATGTCCATTTCCAAGATTGTTTACCTCCGAATGACGAGAAGAGACTTTTCGAATGTGAATCAAGTTTAAATTGTTAGACTACGTCGTTTTTAAGGTTTGAAATGTGGTCTTTTGAAAAGTGAGAGAAAAATATTTCACTATATTTCTGAGGAATGTTTTATTTAATATTCAGGATCTTAACTTTGAGCTAACTGATGAATTTTGCCTTTGATTTGCTATTTGAAAAATTTGTTACATGACCAATTTCCTATTTCTTGTTAAGGGGGTATTACCGATTAGAATGCTAAAAAGCTGCCTAATTTTCAATATTTTTTTCTCATCCTCTTTATTGTATATAAATTAAAAAATTTGCATGGTAAAACACACATTTTGAAGATTATCAAAATATTTTTTTTTCATTTTTCTACTAATTCATAGAGGGCGCCAAAGTTGTTGTCGCGAAAAATGCCGCGTCCCACTGCGGACAGATAATCTCAGGAATGAAGAAGTTGAAATAAAAAAACCAAATCGAATTTCAAAGGGCAATGTTTCTTACGTAGTAATCTAGCACAATATTTTGAAACAATGATCAAAAAATATAACGGTTGTTTGAAATTTTTTCTTCGAAAATCGCTTTTTTCACTTTGTTTCGCTTGCCAAATTTTTTGAGATTGATTTTTGGCCGCTTATATTGTGGCAGATTACCACACAAGATACTTGAATAAAGTAGCACACCAAATTTGACTTAAAGCGGTTCGGCCAATCCAGAGAATCCGCAGCTGGAAAAACATCATTTCGGGAAAAACACGTTTAAAGTTTCGATTACCGAAAATATCGCTTACAAAGCGAAAAAACGTGTGCGCTCGAACTGCCGTAACTTTTTTATTTTTGGGAATATCTTAATAAAATTTTGAGACGTGATTTCTGAAGGTATAATAAATTGAATAATGAAAAATTGATTTTTCAAAATTATAACCGGTACTACCCCCTTAAATTGAAGACTTTCACAGATTATTGTCGCTTACTCTCTTCTGAGCGAATGTTTGGTTTTAAGTATTTAACCAGTTGTCAAAACTTGCTTTTTCGTTATCGTCTCCTTAGCTTGAGACACTTAAGAACATATTTCACATATCTAGCCTATAACCAATGACGCTACATATTCGATAATGAGTTTAAAAATACAAACATATCCATTTCATTTCTTAGTAGCATTTGGTTTATTGTTTCAGGACATTTTTCATCTCTTATCTACTTTCCTTACTCGATCGTTTACAAAGAATCAAATGAAAATTTCATTCAAGACTTAGTTTCAACCGAAACAAAAACAATTTCGGCCGGTAATTTTTTGCTTGTAAGCAAAATTTCATGCTTGAAATAATCTTAGAAAATGAAGATTCTAGAGAAGTTTCGAGCCTTTTTAAAAACATCAACTTTTCAGTTATTTCTCTGCTATGGGTTTTTGCTAGGTTTATGGCTTGTTTCTAGGATGAACTTTGATAGCAAACATTATTCTAGCAAAAAGAATAGCATAATAAGGTACAAGTTGCTTGTACAAATTTCTCGTAGATATTTCAACATTTGGTGTTGGTATTCATATCGAGGAGAATTATTCAGTAAATTTGACTATTTTAGAAGAATGAGATGCTAATGGAATTCATATGCACATATATACGTATCCACATAAATTTTTATGCTGAATATGTTCTTGTCTGCAACTTGTAACCATCATTGACCTTCTTGAGTTCTGGCAAAATTACAAGACAAAATTGACACCGAATTTACTGAATGTGTCTTGAGTCATACTATGGTCTTTAATGTCTGTTTTCCTAATCCTACGCTTTCTCAAGTAGACTTCAAATCTCGTCCTTGTAATCATCTCGCAGAATCGATAATTACCCTATGTAACATTTTTGTTTCAAAGCCGAGAATTGAACTTTTCAATATGGTCCGATGATTGCCAGCCGAAAAACCCTTATGACCTTGGATTTATTTAATGGATATAAGACAAGGCGAAAACAATGCTGTCAACCGACACAACCCTGGATTTATTACATGCTCTTTATCTGATTCCACCATAATTTGAAGCCAAGATGTCGCCTTTTCTCGTTTTGTTTCTTTCCTCGCGAACATTCCGACAAGATAAATTTGGTTAATTCAAATGGGACACAATAAATATGCAAGGCTTTTGTTCTGACCCAGCTGGAATGGAAAATATAACCATTATCTAGATTCCTGTTGGAAAGTAGAAATATGATTGCATTCATTGCCTTCAATTAATGGAGGACAAGAAATGTGGGCCTTACCTCTACAGAAAGAAAACTAATGGAATAAATTATGGCCAAATTGGATTGCACGTGTTTATAATTACCAAACAACACTGATGGTTTGTCGTAAAGATAAATTAAGAATATCCATGAATTGCTACAGCTTTTACGCAATTCTTACCTTTGATTTCAAGTCATTTGAACACATTATTTTCAGTAGACTTTTTGGCTAATGCTAATTTACACTCTCATTGTTTTGGTGATGAATATATTAGCATGGATTACTGATTCTAAGACAGGATGAACCAGGCACAAGTTTCGATTCCTTCGTGAAAAATGAAATCAAAATAGTCATCGAATTAGTATTGAACTTGACTAAGATCCATGCATCCAAAGTTTTAGAAAAGAAGGATCTTAAATATGGGAAAGGAGTTGATGGTTAACCTTGCAGGCTCTGCCGGAACATAGTGGAGAACTCACTGCATAATCTATCTAAATGTGATGCAGCATTCCATAGACGACTGTTAAGCCTGGTTAAACCTAGATAAAGTGACAAACTCAGCCCCGAGAAGACATTGTGACATTATAGAAAACATCCAACCTGAAGTGCAGTTGACGATAAAAATTAGATATATGTACCTAGATCGCATTGCTCATATACCGATCGCTATTACGTTCACACCATACTAAACCATTCTTCTAGAAATGTGCTTCTGTAATCAGGCTATTACGTAATAGTTTCATTTGTCATCCTTTGATTAGATAGACACTGGAACATCTACATTAAATTACACATCGGAATTGTGTATGGATTCAAGGATTTAACATCATATTTTCTGAAACTTTGAAGCATGAACGTCTAAATATTTGCGCTTAGTAACCTTTAGAGGGCAGTGTAGGTCTTTTGGCCAAATTCCAATTTTTTTTAAATATATTTATTTAAATGGTATAAAACTTTTGTACATCAACAAGCAACTATTGAACTTTAATAATTCCCCCCCCCCCTTTAATTTACAAAATGGCGGCTATCAGGAGGTACCCAAAAAATTGGTTGACATAATATCTCCTCACTGGAGCATTTGAAACAAAAAATCCGAATGGCATGTTGAAATATAATTGATTGGCTATAGCTCGTAGCAGAATTAAACATTTTGGACGAAAAAAAAACATAAACAAATTGTGTCAACCAGATCAAAAAACGTTTTGAGAAAAATGCGTTTAAAGTTTAACACTAGGAAGGTCGCGCCTCTCAAAGTTACATAAAGGTCGCATAGGATCAGTGAGATCCAATGACACCGGATTTAGGAGGATCATAAGCCACAAAGTGGTTGCAACGCATAGATGTAAACACACACCGTGGATCTCTCAGATCCAGCGCGACCTTCCTAGTGTTAAGTACCTGCTGAGTGCGCTCACACACGCTCTATTGTATCGCTGTATATATATATTTCTTAGCTTTCCCCAAAAAAAATGAAAAAAAATACACTAATTCTGCATATATGTTGTATCTAAAAATCATGTTGTTAAATTTTTTTTTTGAAAAAATAGACCCAGACTGTCCCCTTAAGATACTAGTCCACTTTAAAAGGCGAAAAAAGACAATTTTTCAAGAATTTTTTCTCAGATACTTTATTCTGTATTGACATGAATTTTTATAAGGTATTATTTCATATTTGAATAATTCAAAAAAATATTTAAATATTATTTTTTTATTTATTATTCTCTTTTGTAAAGGGCGCTGAAATTAAGCTCTGAAAAAATCGTAACTCCACGGCAAAGAGATAATCTATGGATTGGTATTTTTGTAACAAAAATTTTAATGGCACTTTATAAAGCAAGGTCTCGTACACCGTAATCCACCACCGTTTTCAAAAAAAAAAACAATTTAAAAAAATGGTGGATTGATTATATTCTGGTGGATTGCGGTGTAATATTCTAGAATAAATAAAACGCATCAAAGTTTTCGAAAATCGGTTCGGTAGATCTGGAAATTATCGCTATGCCATGTTAAAAAACGTTGTTCTGCGAAAAACGTGTTTAAGGTTTTTGTTCCATTTTGCTGATAAATATTTTTTGAAAAATGAAAAATTAGACATGTTTTAAAACCACGCAATTGGTATGTAGAAGTCTAAATTGAACTTTCTAATTTCGAAAAGATATTTCTCAAGGTCATTTTTGAAGTTCTAAGGAGTCGAAAAACGCACAAAATTTTTTTTGTAATTTTTTGAAATTTATAAAGTGGGACCTTAAGGAATGGATAATTGAAATACAACAAAAACAGGATCATATTCAAAAAACAGCTTCTGTGGAGTTTTATAATTTAATTGGGTTCGTTCAATATAATAATTTTGCTCAGTCCTCTGAGCATGAGCTTTTACCAATCTCACGTGCTGTAGATTTTCCACTTTGCAAAAGCAATTAATGCTAAACTGCTTTGGTGTCTTCTTCCATTTACTTCAAGGATAACTCACTGAACACGAAACGCGCTCTAAAAAATTCATGAATTCAGTCTCCAGCTTCGTTTTGTATCATGTGTGATCAATGTCAAGGTGATGAACGATGATAAACATTCAAGTCTCTGCTAAATGTTTCCAAACACAAAAAAACGATTCTTCCTGCCTTATTTTCTCAAATTCACTCATTCAAAATGTATCCATGAAAATAAATTATTTATGTGGGTAATTTAATTTTGCCGAAAGCCACTTGAAATGTCCTTTGAATATGTTCTCCGCAATCTTTTGCCTTCATCCGTTCATTGCTCACGCCACCCCATTCACGCATAAAGCACTTTATTGGCCAAGTTTGATGGTCACACGACGCGAAGGACGTGAAGGATATTTACTGCTGCATGGATTTATTGTTGAATTTGCCTAAAGGTTCAAAGAAAAGTTTTAATAAAGTTCACCAAGTCGCCGGGATCGTGCCATCAGAATGGGCCGGAGCAGATTATTGAATGGCATCTTGACTCCTGTTGATACTTTTGACTTGATTATGAGTTCGTGATAGCAGATTATACGCGCCATAAAATTTATTTGATAACGCAAAGGACACATTATGGCATCTTGAAGAAATAATGCGGCAAATCTTTTATCTGAAAAACAAATTTGCCTGCCTTCTCCATTCGGGGCTGGCGTCTATCCCGATTTGCGTTGCTAATTTGAAAAGGTTTGATGTCAGTACACAGTTTGATTTGGAATTCGCCTGTCATGAAATTTAATAAGCGGACAGCAAAGGAAGTATCCGGTAATTTTGAATTGTATGGGATCTTATTTCCGAGTAAACAATATCAAATGATGGGATGTTGTCTTAAAATATTATCGGAAGTGTTTTGCTCATGGCTCATTTAAGATGAAATCATGTCATGTACTTGAAGGCATTCGCAGAAGTGAATTTGATTTTCTCAATTTGCCTTTCCTGATTTCGCGTTACTTACATGAATTTATTAAATTATGGTGTGTTTAGTACGTTGATTAAATATTGGTTCGATTTATTCCATCATCAAAATTATTATTCCCCCATTTTCGAGGCATGATTGCTTCTAAAATATTAAAGACTGGCTGAAACTAATTACTTCTAACAGCAATATCTTATTTATAAATGCTTAGAAAGAACTATTGAACAGATCAAAGCTCGTGGTAGCAGATAAAATTTGTACTAGTATACTAATTTCCAAATAATATCGAATTAATTGAGTTATGCAACTAAGAAATATGTGTAAATACTTGCAAAAACGTTGAAAGAAACGAAAATGATTTCGTCTCTACTCAATTTTTCTTCTTATGTCAATTGAGCAAAACTTCTGGAGAACGTTTTGAAGATATGGGTGTCTTCAGACGATTATAGAACGGCGGCCAAAAAGTATGACGATTTAGTGCTTTAAAAGCACTTTTTTATTATTCATTATTGATGGAGTCCAACTGAAAAGAGTGTATTTTAACATACAAAACCGTATCACCCGAGGATTGGAATTTCAAGTTAAGTCCCATTATATTTTTTTGGAGTCCAAAACTGTTGAGAAGAGAAATTAAAACTACGTATGATGCTTAAAATAATTTCAGACAGAAAAACTAAGTGAATTCCAAATCTTGAATATTTTATTATTCTTCAATATTCTCTGCAATTTCTACTGAAAACCAAACATCCTTGTCTAACAACCCTCAATTACAATACCCTACATGTTCTGAAACATTTCCATTAAACGTAGCATAAACAATTTTCTCATAAAACCTTCACATCTGATGTGTCTCCGGAAGCTAACAGAGGCACAATAACATCCTGGAATGCATTCGTTTTCACGAAACCAAAGCGAATCCAGCAAACATCAAGCGGAAATTCGAAAACGCCGAAGGTTGGTGAAAAGTTCTCTTGTCAGAAGCAAAGAGAAGCTTATGCCGTCGCCATACACCACCCCCAACCTGTTTGACATGTCCTTCGCAACAAACAACGGAAGGGGCGGTATTCGAAGCCTTTTCGAGTCGTCTGCAAGCTTTCCTAGCAAACTTGACAGGCTACGTTGTGTCAGGAGCGCTTCGCGTCAGTAGATGTTCTCCAGAAAACACGAAAAGGTGTCCACGTGTGCGAACCTTACTTGTTCTGATGTCAGGAGATTGATATTCTTCCAATTCCCTAGATTGCTCCTGTTGACGGGAGTTGCTAGTGTGTACACAGTGTCCGGTATACCCAATTATGTCGAAAATCATATTGTCCGGTTATCAAATCGTAAAGTTCTCAACTCAGATTTAAGAGAGCCTGGAGCCACAAAGGATAGTATCGTCCTTGTTTACGTTAAGTGGTTTCCAATGTTCAGTGAAAAGTGAATAGGATGCTTTAGTGCAATAGATCAAAGTTCAGAAGATATATAAGAGTGAAGGAAGGAAGCTTCGCGTTAGTTGTGTTATAGTGGAATGTATCGGGAAATCAAACATCGCCCAATTCTAAAGAGTGTAACATTTGCAGCGATAAACAATAAACATCCGTTGAAAAATTTAATAATGGATAACTCCTCTGCACTATCCCAAGAGCGTGAATAGAGGTAAGTAATAATAGTTGAGACACTAGCATCTTCTAAAAGAGTTGCTAGAATAAACTTCCTGTACGTTCTGCATCTGTTATATTTATAATTTAAGGTTCAGTCTTTGTTTGCTCACAATGTAAGCACAAGTGCTATCGTCATGGTGTGAAAAGTATCGTTAGAATGGGGTCAAGAACACTTCTCAGGTAGTGTTGTAGACCACGTGACGTTCCTTTAGATTGGACGACATTGAAAGGGTGACAAAAAGATTTACATAAGGTCAATTTGAGAGTATATTGACAATGATTAGCAGCTATGATGTCGTACATGAGTAATTCAGAAAGTTAAAGTCCCATTCAATCGACAAACTTTAAGTCTATCTATAATAATCTCTACGAATGTATTTTAAAGTGGTACTACTTGATACTATGATCCTAACCCAATGACATGGTGTTAGATGAGACCTTATCCGATTTGGATTAGAATACTACTATCACAAACGATATGCCTAATTAAATACTACTGCTAGAGTGCCAGGATACCTTTCGTTTTGCATCACGTGCTGATGTTAGCAAAAGTTATAACAACATGGAACTGTTTTTCATTTCAACTTTCGGTTGGGCTTTAGTTTAAGTAAATGGCTTCATTCGGCTCATACTCGATCCTTCCAAACGAATCACTAAGTACAAAATTAATTAAAATTACGAAATTTCATTTCAAAGCCAGTTTTATTTGAGTATGAACATCTGAAAATTACAAGCGTGGAAGCGATGCCAACAGCATGGCTTTTCAGTGCCTCTGAAGCTTCAAAAATGTATGGGTAATTATTTTCCCAATGAATTTCCACGGCAAAGTAAACACCACACAAATTGAAAATCGAAGCAGCTGCTTCGAAATATTATCCGAAAATGGTCATGGTCCTGACGTTCTCTGAAAGTTGAAAAACAAAGTGAGGCACTCATTGTTTCCCATGCCATGTAATTTGATATGTGCTTAATGAATTTATGCGGAAAGCTGAAATGTAAATCTGTCATTTTTGTTGATAATAGCCAGCAAGCCCCATAATAAAGTTGAAAATCATTCGGAGAAATTCTAAGAGAAATCACTATAACTACTATAATCCACATTTTTTCCATGCAGATGTCTTAGACGATGTTGAACTTTGTTGTCGCAACTTCCATGATATTCTAATCAACTAATTAAATAGCACCCCAAGTAATTTTTCAAACGTCCTTTCTCGAGGATGTTTATCAAAATGAACTAAATTACTCTCTATTAAGCTTGATATCCAAGAAAAATATTTTTTTCATTTGCTCTTCACTGTTCATTATTTCTTGCTTGCCTCTTCAGCATTTTCTCAAAAGGAGGTATAATTAAATTATTTCCAAAGACGGTTATATCTTTTATGATTATCGTGGCGTTTTTTCTTGAATTTTCGCCTGTCTCGCGTTATCGACGACGCAAAATAAAATATTTTCCGTAATGTTCAAAGCCAGCAGATATTGAGCGCTGGCAGCATAATGGATAGCTATAATGACACTCTACTTGAATATTTTATGATTGACCAAGGTTCTTTTTTGGCTCACGAAGTAAGAGGAGGTTGCCTGAGTTCTGTTACCCTCCTCAAAGCCAGCACATAGACGCTTTCGTCACTGTTCACAAACATAGGGAACGTATTTTGATGATGAATGATTACGCTGTGATAACAAAACATGCGGTGAATAATTTTTATACTCGCCGACAGTCTTCAAGGAGCGTTGTTGCTTGGTCGTATCCTTTTTCTTTTCTGAGATCGTAGCAAAGAACGAACGAAGTTGCAAGAAACTTCCGTTTTAGTTTCAAGGATAATTAATGTGATAAGACGACTGGATCATTTATACGGTCTTTTGTTCTCGACAAGAACAAGCCTATGCTATTTTAAGAAGTTTTTTCCGAGCACTAGCAGCTCCTTTGAAAATTTGGGGTTGTGACAGTGCTATGAAACTCTTACCAACACAACAGAATCAAATTAACCATATTACGTTGTTTATTTATCGAGTAAGCACACTAACTCATATAGCCGTAGGAGAAGTATCTTTTTTCGGGTCAGAAGACTTACGTCCTTTCTAGATCAGTCAAACCATTAACTTTTCAAGCAGTAGCGTAAAGATACATATCAATATATAAATGCATATTCCAACCATACACACGGATGTAAAGGACTAATTCGCTGTAGAGAACTGAACACACTGATTGCATTCTTCGTTTTTCTGGTAAGCCTGAACTCCTATTAGTCTCTGCCATTTCTTTGTCACCATATAATTTATTTAAGGGATTAATTGCTATTAGAGACGATTAAGCGAATGTATATGTTATATTGCGTGTTTATTCGCCTAGAAGAAGGGTAGCAGACACATGAATGATCATGGTAAGTAATTACCATCAACGGTTTCATTGGTATCATCATGCAACGAGCGGCCACTTAAAAAATGTTAAGATTCGATGTTGCAGGCTGAATTTCAATTATATTGTATAGTTTTTTATAATAACAGAATAAAATTGAGTTTGCTAATCTACAAATTCTTTTAAAAAGGATATATAGTGACAAACTGTATAAACTTGTTGACACAGTGAACAATAGTCTCATTGAAACTGATTAAAAATGTAGCCATGAATCAGTTAAATACTAAAAATAATTAGTATTTGCTTGCTTGCATTCCAAGATCAACTTTATCAAATGTAATGGGAGCAAATGCTCGTGAAAAGCCAAAACTTCAATTCAAATTTACCCTCACCAACAGCATCAAACCTTATAAGAAACTCAAACAGTCCTACTTAGTGTATCAAATAGCAAGTCGGTAATGACTATTTGCTCTGCTAGCTGGCTAATGGAAGCGCGCCAGGACTAAATCCTTTCCAAAGTTTCACACTCCTTGATATTTATGTTCCTCAGCTAGAAAGCATGTGTGAAAATTACTACATAAAGCAAATATAGAGTATTTCAAAACTTTCACATTACAACACATTACATAGCAATGCGATTGAATCAATTCAACGCTGGCAGCCTAGCTCCCAGCGCCTTCAGAGTGAAGCTGTATATTTTCCTCGAACCTGCTGCGAGTTGGAGCAGAATTTAACCATTCTTTTGATTGTTTAGGAAGTTTATTGGTACCACACGCGTCGTACTATATATGCACATATCCTGCCGTCGCTCAAACTCGTATACACTTTGAGATTTCCTTCACAATTGTGCGAGATTGTTGGCTTTCCTATGGCAGCTCAAAGTCCATTTACAGCCGTGTTCAGAAAAAAGTCGGAGGAAAGTTTGCCAAGTTTTTTTAAACTTCGAAAAGCAGAAGAAAACTGCATGAAAAGAGAGAGAAGGAAATGAGAGCGAAAATCGGAAAAATGTTATAAAAGGACTTTTTACTATGCTCACTGCAAAGTTTTAATTAGGATTCAGTTTTCAGTTTTAAATGAATCGTGGAGAATCGATCCTTAACTGATTTTAAAATTTAACGCTTGATATTTTGGAGACTTTTTTACTTTCGTTGAATTCGGAAGCAAAGTTTATTTCCCCAATGCTATTTGCTTCCAAATTGTCTGCATTTTTCAAAAGTGAAGTCTCTGCGGTGTTGCATTTTTACTACATAAAAACCCACTACCAACTAGCTACCGCAGCCAAACCAAGCACAAGATATAGTGGCGTGAAGTCAGTGAAGGGCCCATATTCACTAATTCCTTTTTAGCTTTTGCAGAGTTTCCGTAGGGAAATAAAATGCATTCGTTTGGCCAAACATGGACGCACAAAAACCCATCCCCAGCAAGACCACGATTCGTTTCCATCGCAACGCTCATTAAACGAAATGATATTTATTAAGTAGAGCTCATTTACAAACGGCAAAAAGGACAGGGCGCTGTAAGTTAATTAAACAGTAAATGACTTACATATGCGTCCCAAAAGCATGCTTGATGAAAAAAATACAACATACGATAGGTAGCTTCCGAGCTAAGCCAAACATTTGCGAAATGAACACAATTACCCATGAAGAGTTTTGGCGTTTCCGAAAGGGATGCTACTAAGCTCATCAAATTCATGGGGTGTTTTTTTTTGTAATATGAGGAAATGAAGACGAAAAATGTTCAGACATCTTTTCTTGAACAATATTATATAGTCGATGTCGAGAGTTTTAGGGTAAAGCGGCTTATATACATTTAAGTCTTCTTGACTTTCTACTTAATTTCGCAGCAAAATTGGGTAGTGATGAATGATTTCACTATTTCTGGACGCAATTTGAAAGCTTTAATCATATTGAACAATTCGATTTTTATTCACGTTCCACAACGACATGAATGTTTTCATTTCGCCTGGTTGATGTTGCCAAACTCTTGAGAGTGTGAAAGCGCTATGGCACACAGAAGACCTACTCTGAGCTCCGGCTTTACTGATTTGCTATTTTTTCAATGATCAAGTTGCACTAAAGCAAAAAGTCATATCGAATCCGTAAGGAACATTATTCGAACATTCACTTCGAAATCGAAATCTCAACAGCACTATCAGTAAGTGCCACAAAAACGGCCAACTTTTCAAAACTAATCATTTCGATGCAATCAGTTCAAATGCGTCATTTCTGCGTCACGTAAAATCTAAGTCTATTAATCTTCGCCAAGAAAACTTTCCCCGATTTGTCGGAAAAATTAAGTTGAATAATCAAAATGTTCTACTACAGCTTCGTTACCCTTCCAACCGCCCTTATTCTGTACTATACAGTTCAGCTGCCTTTTGTGATGTAATCACGTGTTAGATCGCGCGTAATGTGCTAATTAAGGCTCGCACGCATAAAAAGCACAAAACGAGGAATTGTACAAGCAACTGTACAAGAAACTCTCCATCCTTCTTGAAGGCGCTTTCATCGTGACCATAATTACTACTCCATTAGGTGCATAGTGGCCTCCAAATACCCTGGTGGGATGAGGCTGAAGCCCTCTACAACACTAAGCGTATCAACTCAATTATGTCGTTAATGTATTTTTAATTGGAATATAAATAATATCTTCGGGACGCGCGACACTATCATAAATCAAGATCTTTGAATTTATTTCCAGGGTGACTTGGGGCGTTTTCAAATTCATCGTCAATGCTGAAAAATTGAAGGGCGAATTTAGTCAAGTTACCCATGCAAATGTGCTACGCGGAACATGAATTATAATTGGCTGATATACTATGTACATTTGAAGAGTATTAATCGATTCTCATGCAAGGGCGGATCAAAGGGGGGCATGGGGTTCAAAGTGGCCCAGAAAGAACATATTTATACTACTGACCCCCCCCCCTGAGCCTATGTAAACTAATGATTTTTACGATTTTCTGTTTCATTAATATGACATGATATGATATATGCCACAATAAACAAATTCGAGGCAGTGACCCCCCCCTGAGTCAAATGCTGAATCCGCCCTTGTTCTCATGTGTGAATCCTATATGGAAAATAATATGTCCTTACATGTATTTGAACTGTGGTGCTATGACGGTCGCAACTATATATATTTGCAATTAATTTTCAGGATAGAAGGATTACCTTTGATATTCAGTTACAAGTCTGTGTTTTATATTAATTCAAAAAACAAACTTAGTTTTCTATAAATTACCACATTTAAGATTATTTCTTGCTACCATCTGTGGTATGTTCAGTTCAGCAAAAAAATCACCCGTTTTATTTTTCCTTGAATGCACTGGCCAACAATGAAATTCTTCATCAAATTAAAATTAAATGTAAATTAAATTAAAATTAAATTAAATTTTTCATTAAATGAAAATTTAGATTTCTTCCCTGAAAATCTTGGCCCAGTTTTAGATGAACATGGAAAACATTGAGGACATATTACAGAAGCAATATTTACAGGTTTTTGATAGTCAATTTGTTTAAACCTCTTATAGAACATCCGGAAAGGACGAAAACCATAAAGTAGAAACTATTAGAAAGCAATTTTAATGTTTTTGATATAGGTAATTTCATTGTTTTTGTAGATATTATAAAAAAATATTCAAAATTTTTAACGAGTTTCAAGAAAATAAGTAAATACTTTACTTGGAAAGTCAATCCCTGCAAAATATACATGATACAATTTTATCGAGAATAGTTATAGACTCATCATCATTTCATCTATAAACAAGAACTTTCCATATACTGGGAAGTTAAAAATTGCTTAACAATTTATGGAAAGTCAAAATAAAAAATATTTTTGAAGACTAGTGTTATTATATTAATGGATTGATTTTGTGAAAGTTGTATATTCGGAAAAGTTGGCTGAGCAACAAGCTAATGGAAATTCTTGGATACGGTAAACTTATGGAAAATACAAGCTATCCTGCCATTATCTTTTCAGGCATATCCTATCCGTACTACTTTCATTCGCTTTTTGTACTACTATTCATCGTAAAATTGAGCTTCAGATATTATCAGGCTGCATTCAATACCGAATTTTCCTCGACATTTTGAAAGCTACGTCGTTTGGATGGGATTTCCTTATCCTAAGACATTTTATACCATGTGTTAGAATTTCCTACTGTAGTCAACAACATTGTCTTCTAGTGTGCAATTTTGGTTGGCAACTCTGCTAACACTATTTAATGCACATTAATGGAGGTTCTGTTTTGTTCCAGATTATAGGCTGGTTCCTAATTAATTGTAGTAGGAAGTGTGGTTTCGGGGTGTCGGATGGCATCCTCTTCAGACATTTGTTTTAGGGTAATCAATGATCCGCGTAGTCAATGGAAACAATCTCACAATCTAAAAATGAATTAAAATTTTGCTCTCGTTTATCAAATGTTGTTGCAGCTTACGGGATTAAAAATAAAATGGATATAAATATCAGCCAATAAACAGACTGGAAAACGTTACATTCTACCATATCCGTAAGTCAGTTTAAGCAATTTATATAAACTCGCAAGAAAAGCTCGTGGTAAACAGAGTATTATGAGCAGCAATAGTATTTTCACGGAAACTTGGCTTTCCAAACAATTTTCAACATTCTTTCTTCACAAAAAAAACTGAATCGTCCTTTGTCATCGTCACAAGAAATTGACCCACCATTTCAGGGAATTTATTTAATAAACTTTTTTTGACAAACTCCAACTGTTTGTTTTCGAATGAGATTAGAAAGTTTGAAAAAAATCTTCAAACTTTTTGTTGCTTTTCTTATGAGAAATTTTCTAAGAATTATTTTTCGATTACACCGACAAATGAAGATGGAAGTAAAATTTCTGGGTATTTCTTTGATCCAACATTTTAAACTTCTTTGGATTGATTTGCTTGGTACATGTTTGTTCTCGATGGTGTTGAAACGAAAGTTTGGATTGTTGAGTTTGAATAACAAAGCCTGAATACTTGTTTACTTTTATCTGAAAAAATAGCATCAGAGACATGGATAATTGAATTTAATTTAATAAAGCTTCAAAAATGTTGTTTCTTGAGTTTAAAGTAATTTATTGTGTTTATTTTTTGTTAAAGCAGTGCATCGGTATCAAGAGTAAATTTCTTGATTGATTAAAATACATTGTCGCCTATGCTTTAAGATGTTTAAAGAATGTTTGTGTGTATCGTAAGATGTTTGATGAATAAATAATATAATGATTAAACCATTCTCTTAAAAATAGTCTCTTATATCAATTTTTGCCGCGTGTTTTACATTTTATGTAGAAAAAATTATAAAAAATCAGAAAATAGGCATATCAAACGATCGAATTAAATTATGAAAACAAGGCAAATAAGTCTTCAGATGAAGAATTATTATTTCCTACGAGGCTTAAATATCATTCATATATGGGGCATTTTTAGGCACTTTGAAATGCATTCCTCAATAAGAAGGCAAATATGAATATAATCTTCCCACCTGAAATTGTTTTAATATTTAAATTGTTTTCCTTATTGCTGTCATCAAAGGAATATTATATTAATTTCCAATTTATGGGCATCCATTCCGACTCTCAACGCAAAGCTTCTAACTGCATAAATCTATTAAAAATGTTGTCAGAAACAAACCGAGCCTCTAAACGTAAGCTGCATAATTTAAACGAACTATGCATGACACGATGGTCTATCTTCCCACTCATTTATGATATATTACTGCTAGCACTTACTCGTAATGCGACTAATTGAGTTGATCACATACGTTTCACTCAAAACCTGCATAATGAATAATACTCTGGCTTCAGTACAATATGCTAATATGAAATCACATCACAATTAAATTCATATGTAATGGATTCCCTGCGCCAAATGCCTACACATTGGAGCTGTTCGTAAAGAACCCATGGAAACCGACCCTTGATGTAAAACGGTACGGCATCAAAGTCCTATACACAACTTCTCGGAACTACAAGATGTCTCTCTAGGCTGGGCAAATAGTAGTATCCATTGCGCATAAGATGCTTGATGGGCTACAACTTTCATATCATCCCTTCTCATTGAAACACAAAGCCGATTACCAAAGCTGCCGTCCTGTTTTCAGCCTTCTTATCATATAATTTGCTGTAATGTGTCTTTCATACAAATCGATCCGGGGTAATGACCAACTGAGGCAATTTAACTTTTTGTAGCTATCATATTCCCTCGTCCTTCTGCCTAGCAATTAATAGTATTCATTCATGCTATTTTGCAGTTGGTCTTTTTTATCCTGATTGAAGTATGCTTCCGACCACTTTATTCTATTAAAAGTCAATTAGCCCCTGGTTGCGAAATGACGTCGCCACCATTTTATCGTCGATAGGCTTGCGAAGGATATATTTTTACTTATTTCTATTTTCTGATAAAAGAGCAGGATAATAATCTGAAAAATTTTATGCAAAAATTAATACCAAGTAGCGATGAAAATGGCCTGAAATGTTTATTTTTTAATAACAATGATATTGTTTTGTTTAGGAAAAATCAATGAATGCTTTATATGTGTTTAAGATGCATAAGCACGTAAGTAAAATGAATACTCCGTTTAATTTGAGGCTTTTAGGTAGCTTTGGTAACAATTATCACTTAATTGTGTTGACTGACTAAAGTGATATCCATTTTCTTTATGCCATTATAGCCTTGCACGTTGCTGTTAATCAATGAATTTTCAAAGGATTTTTTCCAAACAAATCAGGTAAGTTTTTTGCTACTTATTTATTCTCAGCTTGATTTTTAAACACTTCGTTTCGTGGAAGGAGGAAATTCATCTTGATTAACAAAATTCATTATGTAGGGAAAAATATAAAAACATGAGTATGCAAATGTTTATTTAATATTTAACACATTGCTTGCCACGATAATGTGTTTAAAGTCCTATTAACTTAGTTATATTATGTTATTAAAACTCGGTATTTATGCTCAAATGGAGCCTATTTTTAGATACATAAAATTTATTGACATTGCAAATTGAACGAAATTTTTTATTTGACTCTAAGCTTTGAAAACAGGATGTTCGTTTGAAGTCCTTGTAGACCAGGGCGGATCTGTTTTCAGTTGACCGTTGAAAGGGGGCACACTGATTTTTGCGAGAAAAGTTGTGGAATAACTCGTATAACAATAATTGACTTATGCTCCCTCTCCAAAAAATCGGGAACATTAAAAAAATCGAAATGTTTAATTAAAAAAAAAAAATCTTAACTTTAAAACCGTTCATTTTAGGTCAAAGTGGTGTGGAAATAAAAGTTGCGTAATAAAATTTTCTATAAGAAAGGATTGGTTAAAAATCTTAAAACATTCAACCCTTTCTGCAAAATTGCAATAAATATAAAATAAAAAAGGATGAAAAAAGCCTTTTTTATTTAATTTGCTTACAACTTAAAATGCATTTAGGACCTTCACGTTTCGTCTAAATAATCTTTACAATATCATAAAATAGCAAACAAATTTTCATCAAAATCGGTTCAGTAGATTGCCCAAAATAAATGTGCAATTTAAATTTATTTAAAAAAGTCAAAAAATTTGAAAGCTTGCAAGTCAGAAACTTAAGCTTATAGAAGTTTGTATTTGTTTTCCATTTTTTGAAAAATATTTTAATCATTTTGATTTTTTAATATTCCCGACTTTTTTAGAGGAAGGATTAGCCAATTATTGTTATACGAGTTATCCACAAATTTTCTTGAAAAAATCAGTGTGCCCTCTCTCAACGGTCAAATGTAGTCGTTTTTCACTAATCCGCCCTGGTCTATTGAGAAAAATTTTATTTTCAGGTTGATTCTTGCAAAGTATATCAACGGAAAGTAAGTGATAGTTGAAGTAATCCTGTGTAAAAAAAATGTCCTACAATAAATTTTGATTCAGCTTCACTCAGAAATTAAAAGACTATCAAAGACGAAGCAATTTTTTTCGCAAAAGCCAGTCCACGAACGCAAAACTACTAGTAATCTAGTAAAATTTTAAGTAGCTAACTTTGCTAAGTTCTTGACTTGAACCTTATAGTACTTTCGATGGTTGTAATATTATTGTGAAGTTCTCGAATGATGTCAATTGTTGCTATCATTCGTGTAAGGTTTCGATATGATCTTCAATTATACTTTTCATTGCTTTTCATACCAAATGAAGTCTTGTGATAACTCGATTAGGAATGAAATCGTATTGTTATCAATTCAGTCCTATGCCCTCCAACGATTCCACTATTCAAATCAGTTTCAATTAGCATGAAACCCGAGGAGGAACATTTCAATGGGTAAGCTTCATGAGTCCGATCAAAGCAAATATTCAATAGAGGAAAACTAATTAAAATCAAAGCAGATATGAGTTAGATTCCCCGAAAAGAGTCGGCCATGAATACTCCAAGCTGATTCGGGGTGGTATCATCCACTTGGATCATTTATTTCAAATGAAATCTCTACATTTGCAAGCCTGCAAATCTCAAACACGCAATCTGAACATCTATGTCCATTTCGTTCCAGGATCTGATTACCATTTTGTGCGATTATCTAATCTTAATGGTACATATAATACTCTTGCAACTTGAAGGCACGCGAACAAACAGGAACGTTGCGTTGCATGATTTTGACCTGAATTCAAGCCTAATAAACTTTTCATTATAGGAATAGGAAATGTGTTTGCTACTAATCCAAAAGGACTATCTTTATCTTAGAATGCTTTTGTTCAATGCAAGCCATCATTAGATTGAGGCTTTTATAATGGGCATCTGAGAATCAGTGCACAAAATGAAATACCGCTTTGTGTTTAAAGAGATTTTATCTCGTTTTCGATAGCTTTCTCGATAATTTTTTTTCTGAGAGCTAAAAGCAAATTCTCTTCAAGTTTTTTTTGTTGGAGTGCGGAGTTTCTTCGTCTTAATATTTTTGCCTATGTATATAAGAAAAACCAGACCATTATCTGATGCGACTTTGATTCAAGAAAGTGGATAAAATTGTTTAAAAATTTAAATTCGCATTCATTGGAAATAACTTGCTGAATGTTATGATCAAATAGATCAATGTCTAAACGCTTTTTGCATGCTGTGCGTGTTTTTTAGTATTCAAGAGAATTGTTGAAAATTAAACTCTCAACTGTATCTATTAAATTCATTTTTATTTGTTGTCTGTAGGTTTATTATATACAGGCCATCGAAATTCCCATTACTTATCACACTACATATATGATAATTGAAAAAGTCGTGTTGTTGCTTTTCACGTAAAATACTATGTATTTCCTCAAATATGTATTTCGGTTGCTACTTGCAACCTTCTTTAGTGTTTTGTACTCGACGAAGTTGAGGAAATACATATTTTTGGTGAAAAGCAACAACACGACTTTTTCAATAATCTTAAAACACCAGCAAAAGACGCTCAAAACACCCAAAAAATATATTATATGACTGGTGTTCGTTTTTCAAAGAAAATTTATTTAATGTTTCACTCTTCTTGGAAAATCATGATGGACCGCATCGATGAGCAACTTTATATAGAGCTTCTTTCAATTTTCACTTCATAAATGTCAAATCCAGGAAAAATATAGCATTTCCAATATAAACTGTTTGTTTGAATGGAAACTGAATAAAATGTATACCACTGTGTTCCTTCCCTGTGTGTTCACGGAAACAAACAAAATTCCACAATATAATTTACAAGCAACTAAAGAGTCCCTTTCAATATACAACATGAATTGATTTATTTTCTTCATTCAAGTGGAAAAAGAAAATTTAAGCATCGCTTAGGAGTTTATAATATCTTCATAGAGAAATTAATGAAAATATACAATCAAGCCAGTTATGTTAGTTGCGACAATATGTATAATCAACGTATAAGCCTTACGTGAAAACAAAAATGAAATTCGGACGAAGTTGAGTTTTTCGGTGGAGTGCAGTATTTTATCTGTGTAAAATTTTATGATTTCATTTTATTCTTTACTGCACTATACAAAAATATGGACTTCCACAAACATAGTGTTAAATTTTTGTCATGTAATTCAAATTATGCCAGACTCTACAGCTTTTCTTAGAAAAAGCGAATTTCCCAAGCGTTTCCCTCAGGTTCGCGCGAACATCCCTCAGGTTCGCGCAAACATCACTCAGATTCGCGCGAACATCACTCAGGTTGGCGCGAACCTGAGGGATGTTCGCGCGAACATTACCTCAGGTTTGCGCGAACATCAACTCAGGTTCGCGCGAACATTATTTCAGGTTCGCGCGAACATCCCTCAGGTCATGTGGAAGTTTATTTGTTTATACGTAAGTTTGTTGATTTTTCAACAAAAATGGTTCCATTCAACACTTAAGTTAGAAATGGTTGTCATTTCAATCGGAAACCACTCCTGAAATCTACATACCGATTTAGAGAATCGTTTTGGAATTTTGGTTTGTGGCAATTTTTCAAGGAGTTGGACTTTCCACCGTTAGATACGTTTTTTAGTATCATTTTGAAATATCCATAAGCAACATGTAAAATATAAAAGTAGAGCAATAAAACAAAATTATACACATCATGAATCATTTCAATAAACGAAAAAACAATTCAAATCATTATTGAAGGAAAAAATATGATAATCAGTAATTTTCATGCTCGACAAAATACGATTTTTTGATAGAACAACTTTTTATCATTTTGATTTTTTAAACAACATTAATCCATAAAACTTGATTGGTTTAGATAGTGAGTTCATGAAAACTTATGGATGTCTATTCTATTGAGATTTATTTAAAATTTTGTTTTACTTATGAATTTCATCTTTTGAAGTTTCTTCCAGTTCATAAAAATCCATGTTTTACTTTCAAAGTTAATTTTAGGTAATTATTCCAGAAAATTTCATGATTTTTCATCTGTGTGTAACTTTTCCATTATATATTTTTATGTTACACTCGTTATAAACATTTTTCAAAGAATTTACGGACGCATGGTATTTGTTTTTCAGAATTTTTCTGGAGGAGCGTAATTTGATGCTCCCCAAGTTCATTTCGTAAATTTTTTTCAATGGATTGTTTTAAATTATTGTACAAACATAATTATTTAGATAAATATTGAATTGTGGTTAATATAAAATTTATAGCATGTTACCACGAAAATCAATATTTGTAATGCAATTAATGTCTGCGTGTTCATCGAATAATTGAAGTCCTTACCACAGTCAAACTACATTTCACTTCAGAGCAACTTTTTATGAATACAATATTTGAATGAATATAGATTTCCTGTTGACAATGAAATATTGTTTTCCATTTAATGTATTCATTTGATTCAATGGAATACTGATGAAAATTTCAAAATGTTCCTTAATTAATTTGATTGACTAAAATGTTTACTATATATTTTCTGTAAATAATATTAAATTGTGAATTATTTTTTCACATATACCCGTGGTGAATACTGGCATTTATGCAACCAAATGAATTTTTCGACTACATCATAATCAGGAGTTGCTTTCGATGATTATTGATAATATCAATGTGTAACTATAACGCACTCCATCAGTTGACTGAAATATTTTGAAGTTGTTTAGCAAGTGCCCAGCTAATCTAGAGAGGTTGTTTTGCATATTATAAACCGCAAGCTTATTGTCGATTGTCCTGCATATTGTTTTCATTTTATATTATACTAGCTGTGTCTGCAACTTCATTCAAGTGGACTTTCGGTCATGCATAGTTTATATTTATGCGTAGTCACATTTATTTCATTTACTGAGCTTTGAGGAAGATTTGACATCAAAACTATTATTATTATATATCCTTATGACATGAAGAACCAAAACTCAATTGCCTCGTTTGATTATAGTATATCAGACATAACATTAATTGTTTTCATCTATAGTCGCCACAAATATTCATGTCTTTAAACCATTCATATCGAGATGAAAAACAAATCAGGTTTTAAAATGAAAATATTTTCTAAAATCGGTTAAAATTTTATTGAGCCGTTTCGAAGCATATTCTGAACAAACATCCAGACAAACTGACATACACGCTAATTTTCTTTATAAATATGTGGAAGATATCTACCAGGTCCACACGAAAAAAAGCATGTTGTACTCTACGTCGAAAGTGGTGTGGAAACAATTGAACGCTTCATGCGAAATATACATATGTTTGTATTTAAATATTATCACTTTGAAGATGTGATTATCTCCGAAACGATTGATCCTATCAACAGAAGGAACCTTTTTCTGTTGGAAATTTCTTGCGCTCCAAGTTTGATAGTATCTAATTTCCCCATACAAGTGACCGTTGATAAAATATTAACGAAAAATCGTTCTTTTAACCTTTCAACTCGCATAATATTTTTGGCGGTAGATTCAGCTTGCTTAGAATTTTCCTGGAGAGCAATGTTTGATTTTCCTAAGCTACGAATGTCGTCATCGATCCATTTTCTGATTAGTACCAATGTAATATAAAAATGTGGTACATATAAGTTGAAGTATATTTTTCCACATCAAACAGTCAATAGGGATGTTTAGGTTCCAAAAGTTATTTAGTCGTTTGGGCACTACTGTTTTATGAGTGAAACGATATTTGATGCTTTCTTCCAAAGAAAGGCACATCTAATTTCTTGAACCAATCAACGTAATTTTGGTTGTTGAGCTCCCTAATTCCAATAGTTGAAAATGATATCCTTCAAGCAATTGATTGCATTTATGCAGAATATTCACTTGTTTTACCATGAGAACAAACAATATATTCAATTGAAACCGATCAAATATATTGCCCAAATTCTAAACTGAAGTGCTTAATGAAAGTGAACATATCGAAATTTTAAACCAGCTTCATTAAAACCCACACCAGTCAACGCAGCAATTAAAATCCTCCGGAACTATCACAGCACACTTTGTCCTCACCATGAAAGTATATTGCTTTCTCGAAAAGTAAAACAATTACTCCAATTTCTGTGTACCAAACGAAAAAAACCATTAGGTCAAGTTTCCTTGGACCGCACTGCAAGAAGGTGTCAAATTTATTCTTATAGTGTTGAGATACTTTTATTTTTCTTGCTCTAAAATGTAGACACGCGAGAAGAAATGTTTCCTAGAAAGCTCATTTCAGGGTGAACACAAGCAGAACTGAATTTTCAAAATGCTAAACAACTACAGCAACGAACAAGTTCTGAAATACAATCCTTTTGTCACAATTTAATATGGAGCTGCTCTTAAACATAAGCAATAGCTTTAGGGCTCAACACAAACTGCTACAAAAGACTATATGTAAGCAAACAACAAACTCATTTTCTACTCTCGGATTTTTTCTGTTTTCTTTTGACATTGTTCCATGCTATCCTTAACCCGGACCCTTAAGTAAGAGTGTCTGCTGTATTGTTCGTTGTTTTCATATAGACTCTAGTGTTTCATAAAGGATGCTTTAGCATTTCAAGACGAACTGCGAGTCCTACAAAAGTCATTGCAAGTTGCGCTCCACCGTAATGTGTGTTTGGTAATTATTACGCGGAGCTGCGTCAAGGACTGTGTTAATAATTTCACGCCTAATATCCTAACGCAACTTTTATTATAATTCGGAAGTTGAAATTCGCATTTCCAAAAAAATGCTGGAAGTTAATGGTAGTCCTATCTTTCACTGCTCAGTTAAATCCATTTGAAGGAGTTTTTGTCGGCATTTCTAATAATCGAAACATGCCTGCATGGAAACGACCGCAAAAAGTCTTCAGGCAGTGTATACTTTCGTTGAAATTCTCCTTCACAGACTTTAATACGACACATCCTCTTATTCATAAAATGATGTCAGTCAACACTGGTCCATTACAGTTTTTAGTAATACGCTTTGACCCAACATCATGTTTCTTTTGTTAGCTTTTCAAAACCACTAGCGCATAACAATGTTCTTATAAAAAAATTTCACTAAAGAAAAACAGAATCCTATCAACACTCACTGCTACTTAGCAAGCAAAATCGTACTGCTTGAATGGATTGAGGCCACCCGTCCATCCATGTGTCCATCATTCGGTTGCGGAAGCAAATCCAGGGATCAATCCTTTTTAAAACGTTTGATAGCTTCCTAGCACTCATGTTTGTGATGAAAGGATGAGTGAAACGGCCAGAGATTACGAAATGTGAGAAAGGTTTTGATTTTCCGTTTGGATACCTAACATTTCGTTACAACAATATTTTATGGACATGAACATTTTACTGTCCTTACAGATTTTATGAATGGCAACAATTTCATCGAAATGTTTTTTCTCGCTTAATTTGGAGGAGATGTGAGTTTCATTTATTTCGTAATGACTCTTGGTCGGCTTTCATTCGTTAATTAATTTCTAGCTTGCCCAAACTCTTAATTTTTGCTCAAATCAAATGAAATACATACTCTTATATATACATAAAACTGACGCTCTATTTACCACATAACTGAAATATAAATTGTTTGAACCCAAATAAAGCAGTCGTAAAGCAATACATTTAATTGACCACAGGGAAAGATTATGGAAAGTTTACTTGTTTATCACATTGCCAGTACCTCTAGTAGGACCCGAATGGGAAGTTAATATGAAACTTTCGCAGAAGCATCATAAACCACTCTTCTTCCTTAGTCTGTTCGTCTAGTTGCCTGGCAACTCACACACACGATACACAACAAAATATCTAAAAAGTTCAAGGAGTAACATATATGAAACTGTCTTGAGGCGTTAGGAGCATTGTCATGATGAAGTGGAGCTCCTATCAACATTTCCGTAAAGCGAAAGTGTTTCATATGACATGAATCCTTCAATTGAAAGATTCCTGAAGTTGATGTCAGATGGATACTTTGTTCGCGGTTTGTAAGGGTAGAAATTCAAATGGTATCAAGAGATTCAGCGAAGTAATTAGAAAGAATGGTATGTGAGACAATGGTTTCAATCCTTGAGGGGATCAAAAACCTTTCACATTATTAGGTAAAGAGTTTCCATTTGATACAGATTACCCTGGCGTAGTTTATGAATTTGGATTTGAATATTGGTGTTTTGTAATGTGATTATTCAGAAATTTAATTTGAATTTATTAAATCTTTAATAGACATGAAGCTATGATTGGTTAAACATGCGTAGTTTGTATAAATTAAGCTGTTTTTCTTCTTCTGAAATTGGTCCCAAGACGTTATTATAAACCCGGAAACAAAACAATTAGTGCGGAAGACAGATAATTCCATTAAAACCGAAATTCGTTGCCATTAATTTATTGGAAATTTTATTTAAAGATTTTTTTCATAGAATAACTTTTAATAACATTGCTTGTAATATTGCTCCTGGGAAACTAATATATTATTGATATCGATATTCTAAAAATGCATTCAAGATTCAAAAAAACGTTCTTAGTTCACCAGTTTTTCTTACACTAACCTGACTTGCTTCTTTGGTTGGTTGGTTGTAGTGGCAGCCCTCATTATTAAAAGATGGCACACATGGACCACGATAGGCCCATTGTGATACTACAGAAGATTCAGACGGCACTAGAACCTGGCTGCGGGGTGATGATAACCATATAAATTCTCTAAATGGTTTTCATCATCCTTGACTTGACCTGACTTGGATTGTTAGAATTACCAGTAAAATAGTTTGTTGAGTATGACCCAGTCCTGTAAAATTTTTTTCTTAATTTTAACGTGCAGTGATTTATCACTTTTAAACGATCACACAATTTTCGTGTCAAATTTCTCTACAATTTATTGAAATTTTCCTATTTAAAAACAATTGAGCATGAAGGGTTGACATGTATTAATCGAAATTTTCTCGCCTGTAGCAAGTCATGTCCACTTCAATCAAGAGTAACCATCAACAAAAAATACTAATTATACTGGAATGGGTAGATTATATCGAAAATTTAAAAGAATAGATAAGTCTAGATTATCTAGAAACATGACGAACCTTTTATGGAAATATCGATAAACACGTGAGTTCATCAATGTTTTGAAAGTCTCAACAAAGATCCTCGGGAAATAATGTTTTTGTATGAGCGAAACTTATTTCAAGCAGTGTTATCACAGTCAAAAAATGCGAAATACGAGTAGGAAGTTCACATGAAATTGACCACACGAATTATTCATATATGTTATTCATTGTTACAAGCGAAGCTTTATTTATTTTTCAAGAAGAAGCAAACATTTCATGATAATGAAATGGCAGACCATTTGAAAAATCATTCCACTCTAGCATTGGAACATAGGATAACATTTGCTAGAACAATGTTTTATTCATTCCAAATTATTCCATCATTCTGATTCATTACCAAATATCTATGCTAATATCAATTCAATTTTAAACTGCTTTCTAAATATGTATCATAATTTTTTTTATTCAAAAGGGATGAAATTCAAGCACTGATTTCCTAGAAAAAAAATTTATAGCCTTCAACTCAAAGACGTGAAATAGACTCCTTTGTATGTTTTCCAAGCAATAAAGCTATGCTTTACACCAACGTTATAAAGACATCTATCTTGTGGTGGTTTTTTCACCGTTGGGCGGTAGCCAGTTTCACTAGTCCGAAAGCTTTGCTTTCAAATCGTTTCATCCTCCCTCGACGGAAGAGAAACTGTATTTTGTGCGCACACGCTGAACAGGTTATTCTCTCTTAACATCCCCATCCCTATTACATTTCAAACATAAGCTTTTCATTGGGTTTCCGTGAAATTCGTTCGAGATGAAAGTTGAAAACTTTAGAATGTAAAACAGCATACGAAAAGAATATTTAGGTACGTACATAAAACGTCTTTTCTATCATAGACAGATCCTTTCCGAGAATCTGATTAATGGAAAGCATTTTCCTAAAAGCAGGTTATTGCCAGCGAACGAGCATTCAAAATGCCTTTAGACTGTGTATGTGATTGATAAATAAAATGTTTACAGGATGTCTTCAACAATGCAAACTGAAGAAGACACTTAAGATGCCTGAGCAACTCATACTCCTTGAAATGTGTCCCAGGATGTGATTCCACACAAATCACGCCTGACAGCAAAATGATAAGCATGGAGAGTTTGTGGAAATGGAAAGGCGCCTCAGTCCTGTCGAAAAGTACACAATACCGAATATCGACAAGTATTCAAATCGCTTTTCGTTGCGAGTCTACCTACATTCGTGTAGCAGGAAATCATCAGAGATGATTTAATATATATTTTATGAGCGGTGAACATTTAGCAACGAGATATAGCGGGAGAGTCCTTGAAGCAAGGTAATTTCCGCTTCAAGTGCTTCAGATACTAATGTAGCCACTTTTGGGAGACACCTCTTGTAAGATATTATAAATGAAAATGATTGTAGCTGTTTTGACTAGCAACAAAGGATCCTTGAATGAACACAAGATTTTCATACAAAAGCGGTGAATAAGTATGCTTTGGTAAATTAGCATGGAAAGACATAACAATTGCTTAAAAAAATGCATTACGTCTGATTTTCGGAGCATTTTCAAGGAATATACTACATAGACCTTGATGAAAAGTAACACCTGGGTGCGATCTGGATCTGGATCCCAGTTAAAAGTGAAGATTCTTAGTAGAAGAGACTTAAAGATGAATTAAGTAATCCAATATCCTTGATACCGGTCAAAAATTATGATCGGAAACATGTGTACTATAGAGAAGGATATACTGAAAAGCTGTGAAGTTTTTCTAAAAGAGCATAAAGGGCAATAATATCTAATCACAATAAGAAATTGGGATGAAAATATACGCAACAAAACCCGACTCGCTGAAACTGTAGGAAAATCCACAATTTTTTTAAGATATACATATGTTTCCCCTCTTCAATATATCTCTGCAATACACGATATACACTCAGCAGAAAAAGTCTACGCTCACATTTTAAAAGAAACTTACATTGAAAAAAACCCCACAAATGAATATAAATTCTTATGAATCATTTGCCTTTCTATGCAACGTTTTCCAGGCACTGTCTGTGAAGAAATTTGTAGAGATTGCTTCTAAAACAGCCACCAAAAATGTGTAGAAAAAGTCTACGTTCAGTTTTAGTTTCAAAGGATTCCTGAAAATTTAATGCGATGAATGTAGTCTATGTATGTAGAGTTTGGCTGGTTAAAATCATATTACCACGTTTGTTTTATATTACCGTGAGCTTCATGTGTTTTGCTTAATAATGGAAGGTACACGAAAGGAGATAAGTGTTTCTGAACGATAAATAATGTGAAGTTATGGAAAGATGACAATAGAGTTAGAAATATTGGAAAAAAATAGGAAGGAACTATTCCCCGGTTCAAACCGTAATCAATAATGGTTTCTCAACTTCGAAACCTCATTTAGGTCAACCGTCAAAGTAGATATCTGGACGAAGACGAAGTATTATTTCTTAAGTCAAACACGCCCCACAAATATCTGCCAATAAAATAGCAATTAGTATCAGAGATAAATACAATAAGATAATATGTCCTGATACTGCTAGGAACTTTTTTTAAAGGAAGCTGAATATCGTTGGTGTGTAGCTCGCAGAAAATCTTTCTTTCACGTATAAAACTTAAAACGTGTAGCTTTTGCTACAGAGAACTAAACAAGCCACTAGAGTCCCGGAAGGATAATTTTCTCGGCCGAGAGTAAATTCTGCATATCATAGGAAGGAAATTAGTACGGAGAAAGAAAGGAATAGCGCTTGAAAACATGATGATACTGACTGTTAAGCATGGTGGTGGTATCATGGAATGGGGGTGTATGTCATTCAGTGGTGTTGGTCAAATGGATTTTATAAAATGCACTATGACAACATATGGTTATCTTAATATCCTTAAAAAGAATTTGAAGCAAAGTGCGACAAACTTCAATTTGGAGTCCAATTTAATTTTTCAGCAGGATAGAGACCTCAAAAACACAGCAAAAATTGACAACTTTGGCTTGTTTATAATGTACATAATCAGCTTAATACACCGCCGCAATCACCAGATCCTAACTGCATTGAACACCTTTGGGATTTTAATGGAGAGGAAAATTCGTTTGCATACAATTACTAACAAGGATATTTTAAAACGAATATTTAAGGAAGAATGAGAAGAAATAAGCGCCGAAGAGACAAAACACCTTGTCAACTCTTTTTCTTTTTCTGCCTTGTTTTTGAACGTTCAAAAAAGTTTTTCAAACAATAAAAGTTTTATGTTGCTGAAATCCATAGGCCTAATTTCTAATAAGCAATGAAGATTACAGAAATGCTATTAAAGAACATAAATGTTTATCATATTTTACGTTGTTTTATACATTTGTAACGGGGATGAACGTAGACTTTTTCTGCTGAGTGTATTAGCAAGATGCATATTTATCATCAGATATCCTATTGGTAAGCCGCTTTTGCAACTTAATTGATGAAAAAGGTAATGTGAAACCAACTTGCGGAGGTTTTGATGTGGTTGGATGGTGGATACTAAAGTGGATTTTTATCAATCAGCGAAAATCAATGATGTTGTTTCAAATCTAAGTCATCAATAAACAACTTGGACAGAACAATCGCTTCTTGAATATATTGGATATTGATTTGATTCACTCTCTGCAACTTGCAAGATTGTAGAGTGATTCGTAATCTTGAGGACTGTGAAGCTCTTCAAGATGATCTAAACTCACTGAGTTCCTGGTGCCAAGCTAATTCTCTCACCCTTAACATTCCCAAGTGCCACACTTTGACCTTTTCGCTTAAAACCTCTCCCATCTCCTTTGCGTATATTATCGACTCTGTTCCTTTAAAAACAAGCCGCGAGGTGCGACCCTTAAGGTCCACACGGTCAACTTCACAGTAATATCTACATAAACATCAAAAACATTAAACACAATAATAATTTTGAAAATAATACTACTTTAAATAATAATAATGAGAGGTATTCACAGCAGTAACGGGAATGAGTTAATATTAATCATATCATCTACGGAAGGTTTTTTTTTTGGATTTCCAACATTTAAGCAGTTTTTTATTAGCACTAAAACACTGTAAAAACTATTAAAAATCTGCTCAAATCGTGCAAATATTATAAAACTTGGATTGAATTTACAACAATTTCCTTGGAATAAAAGATATAAAGTAATATCATTCGTATGAATCAATTATACATGATAACTTTGAATGATTTTTTATTTTTAATTTAGTTTTTTATAATTATGGAATATAGTTTTGCTGGTTTCTCTACCAAAACTGATAATTTTTTTTAATTTTACAAACATTTATTACTGTGCTGTGCAAACCAGGTTAAAAAAATATTTTTTATGAAAAAACCCTAAAACCCTAGAAGCCTAATATTTTGCATTTTCTTTTATTAAATTAAAAAGCGGCTGAAACAATTTTTATATAATGTTAGAAACATCGCAAAAATTTTAATACACGTCTATTGACAACTTAATGATGCAAATATTATATCTGATTCGTGAGATATAGTGAATGATAAAAATGACCTTGAAAATCATGAAGACTTTTAATGATTTTTTATTTTTTATTTAATTTTTTACGTAATCATGAGAAAAAGTTTTGATGATGTTTTCACAAACATTGTTTGGAGTATATAAATTTTATAAACATTGATTACTATATTTCGCAAATCAGGTTAAAAAATTATTGTTTATGAAAAAAACCTAATTTTTTGCACTTTTTTCTCTTAAATTAAAAAACGGCTCCAAACATTTTTATAAAAATTTGACAGATTCACGAAAATATTAATACCCGTCAATTGACACCTTAATAATGCAA
Source organism: Oxycera nigricornis (assembly GCA_963942545.1). Lineage (NCBI taxonomy): Eukaryota > Metazoa > Arthropoda > Insecta > Diptera > Stratiomyidae > Oxycera > Oxycera nigricornis. The sequence continues at coordinate 11,007,097 of OZ012663.1, read as the reverse complement.
ATCGTATGTTTGGTCCGCCAGATATAGCGCATGACAGAAATAACCTTCAAAGAGGCAAAACAACAACCCCCCCCCCCCCGACCGAAATGTTCCAAAAATTAATCAGCTCTTAAGATTGCAAAGTCACTTCGATTGACACCTTAACGAAGTCGATACGAGTTTTTTTACGTGAGTTATGCTCGTAGAAAAAACTGTCCACGAACGCATATACGTACGTACGGACGGACGTACGTACATACACACACACATACATACTTCTTTCTAAAAACACTTTATATATACTCTATAGACCTCAAAACGTAAAGAAATGTTGAAAATTTCAATTTCGATTTTCGAGGCGATTACAAGAACTTCCCATATACTGGGAAGTTAAAAGTTGATCAAGTGAAAGACCTTGGTGTCATCTTCGATCCTAAACTAAAGTTTGACGCTCACATTCGTGATATTGTCTCCAGATCTTCAAAACTGTCGGGGTTTGTCTTAAGACATTCTCTTATTTTTACCAATCCACACTCAGCAGTCTATTTGTTTGTAAGTATTATTCGTTCTATACTGGAATACGCATCCCAAATTTGGTCTCCTTATTTTGAATCTCATATTAACCTTATTGAATCTTTCCAGCGTAAATTTACCCGCCTCCTCCCTTTTAAGTTTAACATTCCTTATACTCCCTACAAAGAACGCCTTTCACTTTTCAACCTACCCTCCTTATCATCGCGCAGGACATATCTTGATCTATGCTTTCTTTACAAGCTGTATCATAATTATATGGCTGTGAACATTGATAATCTTGCTTTACAACGGCAATCCACTAGACCCTCTCGGTCAACAGATGTTTGTATATTGACTTTTGCTAGAACGGATGTCTATTTTCACTCTCCGCTGCTCCGTTTACCCAGGACTCACGATAGACTCCAGCTTGGATCTTGCCTCGTAGTTTAAAAAAGACTTTTGCAAAATGTTCTATTTGATTAAGCTCTAATTTATCTTTTAAGTCTTTATTCTATATCTTTTTTCCCATATTTTATAATTAGAATGTTCTGTTATGTGTTGAATAAATAAATAAATAAATAAACAAGATGAGACTAGCAACGTTGCACATTTCCTCTGCTGCTCTTTTAACTTCGGCATATAAAAATTTACCATTTCAAGACATCATGTTACATTTTTGCTTTTCATATTTCCAGTCATATTTCAAAGAATGCTAACGAGAAATTTATGTATGAAAAATATTTGTTTTAAAAGGTCCTCTGTACGTTCGTTACAAGTTAGTCAAGATGATATGGTCTAATTTATCTCAGTTTTTTTTGTAGACAGCACTTAAAATTTAAGGTATTCAATCAAAACTGTCTAAGTGAGCTACAATTCTAAACATTTATGAATGATCCTGAAATACATCTGGAATACAATGGGATTATTTTTTGACTATATCGATTTGTGCTTAAATTAACTGTGATTATCTTCAAAAAATAAACAAGGTCTTCTTAAATTGGCTTAACATTTCATAGCTTGCCTATTTATACTTAATGTACCCCATTCACATCCCTACGGGTTTGTCACACTGTAAATAACCTCATGCAAACTTCTTCAGGGAAAGCCGAGCGGGACATCATTAAAAACAATTAAGATTGTTTTTCACCCCAAAGCATAGACGTTCCAAATGAACCTCTACGACTGTATAGCATGCCGTAGTGCAATTACAATTCAACACATTTAGCGATAACATTTGTTGTATTTTCCGGGTGAAATATGTACGTTCCCTGGACAAAGTTTTTTTCTTCTCTCATCATGAATCTTGGCAAGTTTTTCCTGCCAACAACGGGAGGCACACTATCAAGCTGTGCTGGTGGGAAACTTCTATCAGAAACAAGTGAGAACTTTTTCTAGTATGTTGGTAAGGATTTGCTGGAATTGGTTTGCAAATGTAAATAGGAAGCTTGTCACAAGCTCATGAGCTATTTCTTACGATTCGAGCAGTTCACAGTGCATATGAATTATGAATATGCAGAAATCTAACAGTTATTAATGGCACGCCTGAAAACGAATAATTTATGAAATGTTCTTCGCTTCATGTGGGAATATAATAAAAAAATCGTTGAGATAACATTTTGCCTTCAAATTAAATATCATTGGTTGAAGTCATGACTCGAGTTTTTATAGGATTTTTCGCTATCGAGGTGCATTGTGCAATAAATAATATTTCTGATAATTTAGTCTACAAGAGTAGAAACCGTAAAGTTTTATTAGCATTGAATTCATTCTTTTTAATCTCACAAATAACACATATTTTATAGATAAGTGATTTTTCAACTCTACTTTTGGCTCTATTTAGCTGGTTTCGTCAATAATCTATGATGTTCTTTCGTTATCGGTTGTAGAATACCAAAAATGGATCCAATCATGAATACATCAAAGTAGTTTGAAATTGGCCCGTTGTGCACTTGGAAACCGTTTCCTTACACCCTACGGCACGCTCTTCAAAATTTTATGATCAATCGAATACGAATTCGGTATACATTTAAGTTCATACAATTTTCGTTCAAATTGCATAATCACCTGTGGTACATATAGAACGGTAGAACGGTAGTTCTGGTATCCACACCAAAATCATATAAGATTCCATGAAAAAAATTCGGGTTGTCTGTTTTCTGACGTTTCTCTTCACTTTGGCTTAGTTTATATTTATATACTCACCAATTTCACTTCATTCTTCATATTTCTACAACATTACTTGTGTTTGTCGTGATGAAAATTTTAACCGCCGAACCGTCTGTCACGCAGATTAGAAGTCGGCGACTCTATGCGTTCATCCATGGCAAAAAACATGAAGAAAAGTGGACTGCATCAATGGAAACCGAAGCAACAAATTGCTGCGTACACATAATATCATTTCGTTTTCATAAAAACATTGTTTTTGAAAATGTCATTTATTCTATTCATACCTAAATTTTACGCAATTTGTGTTTTAAAAATAAAAAAAAAATATCTCCAAATTTATAGACATTGTTTTTATTTCGTTTAATTTTTCAATGCTATAACTAAAATTGTATCCAAGAGTCTTGAAGCGTCTATAGTATCGCAATTTATCATAAAATTTCGCAATGTAGGCTCTCGACTTTGGATCAGTATAAATGCATTGTGGAATGTGCTGCAATTCTTTTGTTGTCCACCTTTTGCACGCCACTAATTCAAATTATTTCTGATGATATAATTTGGAATGATATGGACTCTGATTTCAGTTTGCCAAATTATATTCTCATTATTATATTCTCATCAGAACAGTACCATCAAAAAAGTCTTCAACTGAGCTCTTCTTTGTTAAGCGCTGCAAAACATTTCGCGAATAATATCCAAGGTATCTTAGGATACTTCCAGACAAAAGATACATGTAGTTTTTGGTACAATATCATCAAAAAAATAACAAAAAACGTGAACTACAACACGAGACGATTAACGAAGTTTTGAAATAAAAACTTATATTTGAAACTTACGGTTTTCAAGTCTTTTTTCCAAGTACCACCCAGAAAGCATCCGTACATTGTGACAAGCTATTCCCCCTCTATTTATTGGTATCCGGATAAATTCACACTACACCTAAATAGTTTCATCTTACATTACCTTCTGCGCGATGAGACCATATTGCTCCAATCTTCTCTGACTACACAACCCAAATAATGTTTATCAGATTTCATTAAAAGTGTGTTGCTCGATGGTTTCCGCCTTTGACCCTTAATTAAGAAAGCCTACATACATCGAAAAGGAAACTATCCTTCATATGGACCCAATAACTCACTCGTTTATTTGTACGGAAGAGAAGCTGTCCTTTTTCTACATCAGCCAAGAACGTGACTAACGTGGCAAAGAAAATAGATTCTGTTTATTTATGAGTGGAAGTAATTAAGAAGAAGTCAGTCATTCGCATCGGCAAATTTGTTGAGGTGCGTTCTTTTGTATATTTTTATTAATGCCACACAATCTACCTTCAAATGGTTCGAGATTATATCGAGTTGCAAAATGAAAATGTCTCACATTTCAAGTCAAAGGCAACAGCAACAGAAACATTAATCACGTTCCAGGCAGAGGTGCTTTACACTTCAATTAAACTAAGTGAAATTTTAAAAGTCAAACACTCGCTTCCGCACAGCTTTTATTTCCAGGAATGCTCTGAAATAGTCGGATAAAACGCCGAACAGAAGAATGCATTTGCAAAGACGATAAGGACTGGCAAATAAAGCTGCTCTGCTTTCCATCAATTTAGTTGCAACCTGCGAATGCTGTACTATTGAAAGAGCAGGACTAAGGTTTGTGTCGGAAGTTACAATTCAGGTCCACTGCTATGTGAAGCGGAAAACCAACTAATTGGTTAAGCTCAGCTTCGCTGGGTACTTCAGTTCTTCTGAATTTACCCTTGCCTTCGCATTACCCTGTGAGAATTTTATTAAAGAAATGATTGTTACTATCCTGATGTTTTATCGTGGCTTTGTGGTTGTTTTTAAAAGCAATAGGAGCTCATGTGAAAACGATACTTTTCTCGGTAATTGGTAATTATAGCATTGTTTCTCTTTATGCCAAGATTTTTGAGAAGCCATTCTTTAAGATTCCTCCAAATGCACCAGTAATTGATACCTACGTTAAGCAATTTGATGAAAACGAGGAGTTGTGCCTAATTTAGGTGTGTTAAAGGGTATCGAACCATAGTCTTTGTTACTTCTTATGCTTACGCTGCTAACGCACCGCAATTATTCGAATCGTGCAGTGAAAGGGTACATCACTATCTCGCTTTCACTTATGCACGTACATAATTTGAACAATGCACGTACATCATTTGTGTGGGAATTCACTAGCAAAAGGGAGTATTAAAATGATGGACAAACAGACTCAATTTTCGAACAAGTATTTGATGAAATCGAAGTGCATGCTCAATGGGTAAATATTTCCATGATGTTTGCATATTCCACTAATTCGCAGTCGCCGTTTCTCTCACAGACAGCCGCCCGCGCTATTTTGCACAAAAGAGGACTAATGGCTTCAAACGCCCCCATTTATTTAGTTTAAAATAACGTTTTCTTCAATCAATGTAAAGTTTAACGCTACAGCACTTTATTTAAATCACAGAGATAAACATACAATACCACGAGCGCCTCAATATATTGACCAACGAGGCTAGGAAACCGGTAAACTGATCTTTGCCAGTTGGCCAACCATTTAATCAAGAAGTGTACAGACTTTACTTGTATGAAGTTAAGGCAAATAACATCAAGATGAGATTTTTTTTGATGAACAACCCACTTTGAACGCTCAAAAAATGTATCGTTTTTGTCATTTTTTCAGCGATTGCAATACAATATATTAATGACATTCTTTTTGGGTAACATAAATACACTCTTGAAGTGTAAGAATTTTTTTTCTCATTTTATTCAAAGTTTTTTTTTATACAAAAAGTGGCATTAAAATGAATATCTTGGAAATACACATCTTTGTGGTGTTGATAACTTTGCAGAAATGGCTTATCTGAAACGAAAAAATCAAACGGCTTCATGATTGGCATGAGAGTGGGTATCGTTCAAGCCATAAATATAAATTTTCATTCAAAAATACCAAAACCAAGCCAAAACCAAAGTTTTGGACAAATGTTGTTTTATAGGGTCATTTGATACCAAAAAATTGATATTTTGAAAAGTTTTGGACGATAGCCCTATATGTGGTTAAAGCTTGGTGCGGATTGATTTAGTAGTTCCTCCAAAAAGGACGACACCGTATGAAAACATGAGTTCTAGCTTCCATTGAAGCTTAAGAGCTGCGGCGGTCAGCATGGTATATGCGCGCCGAGGCTCACGAATATGCGAAATTCAAGGCACTTCGACCGATTTTTACTCCCATTGTCTTCATAATTTTGAAGACTGGTACACAAGATGGATTGTGCACACAAACTGCAATCTTAGTAGCGATTTCAACCATGTCTTTTTCACAAAACATATTTTTGGAGTCATTACCAGACGCTTGCATTGAAGCTTTCATTTGTATTTAGTGTGTAACCACCCAAACAATTCTCTAATAGGACCTTTTTTGATAAATCTTCGTATATAGGTTTCATGATTTCTTCAACATCTTTTGATTTCTTGTAATAAAAGGTGGCCCAAATACTTTTACGCATTTCTTCTACAGAATCAACGTTTCTTACTTTGGCTAAACCACAATGCGTAGATAAATCCTTCATTAATTTTATTGTAAATAGTACCGGCATCATTAGATATTTTTAGAGGTCGTTTTTTTTTGCTGGTAAACCTTTCGTTTTTCCTTCTTCTTCTACTCCTTTTTCCTGTACTTTTCGCTATAGAGTACGATTTTTTGCCAACACAAACACGCTTGTACATACGTTTTTAACGTGTAAAACGCACCCTAATCTGCTAGTCCAGCGTCTAGTACGCTTACGTCATAATGGTTATAACTACCTAATGAATATTTGGACCACGATGAAATTTTCAGCGAATATTCTTGAATCCTTATACTTTATAAAAATGCAATAAAAAAATATTGGATTTTTTTTCAAAGTAAGTTGCTCCCTTAAGCAAAGTAGTTTGACTTTTGCAACAGATCTAGTTTGGATTAATATTCACCAAGCTATGAAATTGCAATGCTTCGGTTTTTTTTACAGATACAAATTTTTCGACCACTATACCATAACCATTAGCAAAATTCAACTTTGATTTTGCATTAATTTTTAAAATCTTTTAATAACTTTATCCCTCTTTTCTCACCTTACTTAATTAATCAACCAATTTGATTTCAGATATAACACAAACATTAATCTTCTGACTGTTGATGAGTGCTCATTTAAATGAAAAGTACCTAAAAATACGGACCTAAGGCATAACAACACAACCAAATTAATTGTATCACACAGACTGTGAAGTAATTCGACCCGGAAAGGATTTACTTTAGCACGTACTAATATAATTTTTCGTCATTGTTCTCACAAAGGATCTTCCACATCGTAATTAAATGTCAGCTGTTGAATTGAAAACTTCGGTGGCTGTAATGGACTTCCGACAAAGACAGGTTAGTAATTAATTAAATTGTAGGTTGCGATAGTCACTGCAAGGGTACAAACTCATATGGTGCAACAGACCAAATCCGTGGAGTGACTGTTTTGGATTTTGTGAAAATGAAGTGCGTAAGGCAAATTTATATCTGAAATGCGTGACATGGTGAATTTAAATTAGATGGGAGAGCCTAATAAAAGAATGATCGACCCAACCGTCCGAAAAAAAATGTGTTGCTTTAAATAATAATAGTAAGGGAACATATACTATATATGCAGATAAAATTATTCTGCAGAAAATTTACCCCAACATTTTATACGGAAAATGCATTGATTCAAATCAGTTCATTCCGCTTTTCGACTGATTTAAATTGGTAGAATTTGCAAATTCTAAATTTTTAACTTCCCTGTATATGGGAAGTTCTTGTAATCGCCTCGAAAATTGAAATTTTCAACATTTCTTTACGTTTTGAGGTCTATAGAGTATATATAAAGTGTTTTTAGAAAGCAAGATGTATGTGTGAGTGTGTGTGTGTGTGTACGTACGTAGGTACGTTCGTGGGCACTTTTTTCTACGAGCATAGCTCAAGTAAACAAAGTCGTATTGACTTCGTTAAGGTGTCAATCGAAGCGTCTTTGCAATCTTAAGAGCTGATTAGTTTTTGGGATACTTCCGTCGGGGGGGTTTGTTGTTTTGCCCCTTTGAAGGTCATTTCTGTCATGCGTTATATCTCGCGAACCAAACATACGATTTGCATGTTTAAGGTGTCAATCGACGCGTATTAACATTCGTTGTAACCGTTTTTTTAATTTAAGAAAAAAAAGTGCAAAAAATTAGGTTTTTTTTTCATAAACAATAAATTTTTAACCTTATTTACGAAAGACAGTGTTCGATTTTTATAAAATTTATATACTGCAAGCAATGCTTGAAAAAATATCATCAAAACTTTTTCTCATGATAACAAGAAACATTAAATTAAAAATTAAAAATCATTAACAATAATTAAATAATTTAAATTTAAATAATTAAAAATAAAAAAACATTCAAAGTTACCATATGAAAAGGTTTCTTCCGAATGATATTATATCTTGTATTCTCTTCTCTTTTATTATCTTCAATTCTATTACCTTATATCTTTTATTCTAAAGTCAATCAAAGTTTTAAAATGTTTGGATAATTTGAGCAGATTTTTAATAGTTTTTGCAGTCTTTTAATTAAAAAAAAGCGGCTTAAATTTTGAAAACCATCAAAATTTCAATCAAATTTGCATTTCAGGTAATCAATCATCATCACCCTTCCACCAAAAACCTTACTTAATCAATGGACCCTCCCGTAAATGATATGATTAATATTAACTCATTCCTGTTACTGCTATGAATACCTCTCATTATTATTTAAAGTAGTAGTATTTTCAAAATTACTACTGTTTTTAATATTTTTAATGTTTATCCAGATATTACTGGGCAGTTGACCGTGTGGACCTCAAAGGTCGCACTTCGCGGCTTGTTTTTGAGTCGTGATAAATTGAATTATATTACAAAAAAGACGGTGAATGTTAGTCGGAGTATACCAAATTGAGTTTTAACATGAAAACATCTTCTATAATGCTATTTCTTTGTATCGCTCCGTGTAAGGAGGAACTCGTTGCAACCTTATACATCACTATACATCCAATACCCCTCGAGTATTAGTAGTTTCAAACTCGACAGATGTGACATCACTAGTATTTTTGGAATAGCATTCATTTTTCTTTCCGAACTTTAAGACATTTTCATGTCAGCATGTGATCATTTGAAAATGAGCACCATTTCTCTTATAGCTAGGATTTGAATCCTAAAGTTTTTGAATGAGTCTTCAAATCTTTGCTCCCACTTCTCATGAATTTCCGGAAACAAGTTTAGCTTGAAATCACTTTTTCCAACTCCTGAAACAGAGTGAGATGTGAAAGTTAAAAGACCACAAAATTTGGCCGATATTTTCGGGAAAAGATTGCTATCAAGCCAATGTTTGAGCAATTCAGCAAAGATAATACCAAAAAACCGTTTTTAACATTTCGTGGATTCAGTTTCAACCGGAGGACTTTCAGGGTTCGATTTAATTTCCTATGAGCGCACTTACCACTAATCAACTTCAGCTTATGTCAGAACTATTGGCTTCAATCGAAATTCAAAAGATACAAGTAACCGTAGTCCATTTGATTCGGTTTGGCTGAATTAACAAATAGTCCATCGATTGATTGCTTACGCACGCACTTTGATCCGGTTGACTCGTAACGGACGGAGCCGCTACATCCTTGCACGCACCAGCACACAAAGGAAGTGTTTGCCCAAAGACGCATGAAGCAATCAATCAAATTGAGCGAAAGCAATTTCGTCCTAAACTTATACTTTCGGGTATTGTTCCTTTCACCTGAACAGCACAGATCCCGGGACTGGAGGCGTTTCGGTGCCCAGGTGAAAAGTAAGATGGCCAACCATCAAGATTACAATCAAATGGATGCGTGGAAAATGCTCGAGCACGAATAGTAATTTATGATAGTGATGAAAGCAGGCCACGGACCAAGTGCGGGTGTCGAAATTGTTACGTGTCGAGCAATTAGGCTTGGCCAGCGGAGCCAGCAATTATAAATTATCCTTGCTCAACAAGTGAAAGATTAATTGCAACACACCAGGATAGCGTTTCTTTGACCATCGACCAGAAACAATCAACTTGTCGTGTACACTGTTCGATTTTATTATTCCTGCGTTATAAATAATAGCTCGCCCTTTTTGTCGCTTGTTACTACGTTTACCGACATGGCATCGTCCTTTTGACCATTTCATGGAAAATTTCAGGAGGGAAAATCCTACTCGTGAATGGAAAATATGCCATGTTCAGCAACCGATGATGCAAACTATTCCTTGTTGAATTATTCAATTTGCGATTTTCGCTTACGAGAGGCAATCGGGGAGAATTGGAACTTCTAGAATTTAATACTGAATTCCTTTTTGTTGTTGTTTGGATACAAAAAAGCTGCACAGCATGCATTGTCGATTTATTTTGCAGTTGTGTTAGAGATACAAACTGTTGTTCGTGTGAGCTTGACAGGACATCCTATAAATACAAATCAATGTGAGCAACTTTAAATCAAATCCCTTTTTCGAATTAAGATTTAAGAATGATGAGAATTTTATTTGCATTCCGTATTTGCTGTTATTGTCATCGTTGTATCAGTATAGTTCTCCACTTAGCGGATAAATTGCTTCCAAACATCTCAATCAGAAAATCACCTTCCTCCAATAGCGAAGGGATTTCGTTTAGATAAGCCCAGTGCATAACATACAAGGTTTCATGAAAGGTTTTCATTTTTTAAACCTTTCTTCGAATACCCTTGTTGGTATTCGTGAGTCATTTATAGGCTGCACAGTGTCTGGGTTTTTAATTATAGCTAACACCATATCATTGTTTCACGTAGTCTCTGCTGTTCGATTTTAAGAAATTATCTGCATTTCATTTAAAACTACATCCAAAATATTGATCAACAGAATCTAGTTTTCTTCTCTGCGCATACCGTCTTTGCTAATTTTTGCGCGGGCCGTCGAGGCTAGCAGACCAGGACGGATCTGTTTTCAGTTGATTGATTTGTGAAGTGCTCTTTTATATGTAAAAAAATTTCAAACTTTTATATGCTTTAGTTTCTGACTTGCAAAATTTTAAAAGTTTTATTTTTTTTTCAAATAAATTTAGATTGCAAAATTATTATGTGAAATCTACTGATTCGATTTTGATGAAAATTTGTGTGCTGTTTCGTTATATTATAAAGATTTTCTAGGCGAATGATTAACATCCCAAGTGCCTTTTAAGTGGTAAAAAATATTAAATAAAAAAGGATTTTTCCTCGCTTTTTTACATTTATTGCTAATTTGGCGTCAAGGGTAAATTTATTTTTAAATTTTTAACCACTGATATCTTATCGAAAATTTAACTATACAATTTTTATATGCTCACAACTTTGCTCTAAAATGTATCGTTTTGAAGTTAGAATTGAGAAAACTAGGAAAAAACCGAGTTTTTCATAGTTTTTAAACAATGCGACTTATTTAATAATGTTCCCGATTTTTTGAGAGGGAAGATAAGTCAATTATTGTTATACAAGTTATTCCATAAATTTTACTGCAAAATTCAGTTTGCCCCCTCCCTACAGCCAAATGTAGTCGTTTTCTTTCACAGATCCGCCCTGGTCTATAGTTTTTCCGCAAGTCTTCTGTATTATTGTCTGTGCAGACATTTCCTTGCCTGTGCAAATCGTATGTGCTAATGCCTACACAGACATCTTGTTGTCTTGTGTTGTGTTGTTGTTGCCCGCCTGTACTACTTTTTGTCTGCGCCGGACGTCTCTGCTAACTTCTACGCAAATCGTCTTTTCCAATGTTTGCGCAGACCGTCAGCACTTCATGTTATAATTTGCGTAAACTTGAAAAACTAAATTTCAGTACAAAACTACCCACGTTTGAATCGACTAAACTCTAAATTTTTCTTAATCTATACTTGACCGACATAAACACTTAATTCAAATTGTAGCGAACGATTGAGTCGTATGAGAACTCATCGTCGGAAAAATGCGGTTTTTTCATATAAGCCCTTATCACAAAACATGAAGCTTATTATTTAATCTAAAAACATTGATACATATTTTTACGCCCAGCATAAAATCCTGTCACTCTTCTGTAAATGTTCTCTAAATTACATATTTTTCTTGAGCTTGGAATTAACCTTGGCCTTAAAAACCTAACCTCTTGCTTCCTTGTTACATAATAAATCATATTCACTCATCCAGGTTTATGTCACTTAACTATCGTCATCTTTTCTTTTCGTTCTTTAAACTAGTAAGTACTTTTTTTTGTTAGTTAAAAATTAATGAATTGTTCATTAAGCAATCGAGATGATATTCTTTTCGTTCTGTATTTCAGTTAGGCATGAATTAACAATTTAGTAAAATTGAACGCCATTTTTTAAGTAAAATCTAAACTTTATAACTCTGCAGTTGATAATTACATAAAACACTTAACGTTGGGTTTCTAAAATTATTTGTTTTAATAAAAAAATTGACTAAATAATTTACAATATAAACCCAACCTCATACTTACGGAAATCGTAACTAGGAAGGTTGCTCGATACTCAAACTGTTAGATCTTGATAACGCAATAAAAACTTGATTTGCATTCGATCAAGGATTAGTAACATCAGCAGCGACAGCGAGTTTCACAACGAATCAGATTCTATTTACCATATTGCTCAAAATTTAGTTGTATTGACTATTTAATATAGCCCACACTCGCCTTTATTTCGGCTATGAAGAAAATACGTTAAATAATTGTGTGATCGCAATTTCGCTTAAAAATTTTGTGTATTACCCGGTTTTGAAAACTTTATGCAGTTTTCGATAAATCACAGTTTCGACACAATCCCAGACTCGCACCTAACTCTTATGCTTACATTTCTTTATATATTCTCACTAGATGTCAACCTAAATTCGCCGTGCCTTCCATAGGCTCATTTTAAAAGGGCTATATTCGCCGGAAGATTTCAAGGAGAATATTCGCCGCGTATTTCCTAGGCGGTTTTGCAGCAAAATTTTCGCCGTGCATTCCTGAGGCAAACAATTTGGTTCTTGTCAAAACTACTGACTTATAATGTGGAAATTACTCACAAGCGCTACTCTATCCTTCTCGCTCGTACGGGTTGAGTCCCCGAAATATACCTTAATATTCGAGAAAGGAATTTCCGGGACTCGCACCACATTATTGTCGAAAATCCAACGCTCTTCTATTTCCGAACGGGTGGGGGGATGGTACGCTCTTTAGAGAAAATTTGCCATTTCATCGTTTTGCCGTCGACGAGTTCACAAGCTTTAGCAGGACTTTTTATTTCGTTGTCCTTTCCCGTCTTTTGTTTTAAAATTAATAATCTTACGTTGGCTTTGTTTGTTTCGTATCGTAAATTACTTATATTTTCCGTTACCAGTTTCTACTTTAGTTCCTTACAAAGTGATTATTTCCGCAAGATTAATTTTCCAACAAAAAGTGTTCTAGTCCCGACCATCCGCAATTTTCTGTTGTTTTTTTTTTGGTTCACACAATGCAAACATGCTACGCAAACTTCTATCGTAGCTTCGCTATGAACAAGGAGCTCAATGACGAGTGGGATGATATAAATGCTGAAATCTGGGTATGTCCTATTGTTCGTTCCTATTTCCTTCCAATATCTTGCTCCTTAGGACCTTAATCTGTAATCCGTCTTCCAACGCGGCTGCAGTTCAGATTCCTAAAAGAATCGCCACGATATGGCGAGAGCTGCAGCTCTTGTTGTATGTGTGCAGCGATTTTGGCGCGAAATATGTAGGTCGCGTGCTAGCATTTGTTTCCAGGAAAAGATACGTCGAATGCTTGGATCGAAATGGTGCAAAGATACATTCATATGAAAAGATTTTATTGGAAAATCATGATAATATGCTGCGGTTTTTTAATTCAGTTTGAGATGTTTGGTTAAGATTGTAACGAGATAAATCATCCACAAAATGGCATCGAGGTATTTTCCATAAAAAAATGATCGAACCAAATATAATTTTATTATTCAGTGAAATAAATATGAACGAAAACAAAAGCTATTCAAGTTCATAGTTGGAAATTCACCCGACTTGATGAAAATTGCATCTAGTAGGACATAATCAGAAATATAGATGTGCATTTAATGATTCAGACGTTCTAGTTATCTATATTATGTTAATTTCAACCACAAATTTAAAAACAATTGAAAAAGTAAGGCAGTAGGTATTCCTGTCCATTCTCAAATCAACTTGACAATGGTTATTGACCGATAGGTCTTAATAATGAGTATTTTATGAAGAATAACAGGCATTTCTTTACTTCTCGGTATGCTGTTCACAATAAACAGCGATCCAATTCTTTGTTATTTCTCAAAAGTGCAGTTTCAAAATTAATTTGATTGTCGTAACGAATAATATAATTCACGAAACAAACCTTGAGCTTCATTTCCCCGGTAAGCCGTCATGCAAACAAACAATAATATCCTAGCAATTTTAGCAGAAAATATTTTTAAAGATAACCAATAAGTTGGGAGGATTTTTCACAGAAACAATATTATTATTTTTATCACACAATTCCGAAACTTTTTGGGACGATTAATACTCCGAGAGTATTGTTTTAGCATTTGCTAACAATCAATGTAGAAATTCTGCCATGAAAATATGTATCTAAGAAATTATGAGTTTTTAGTAGATATCTTTATTAACATGATTTTTCTCCCAAAAGTTACCACGAAACTATTTAAAAAAAATATCGTTCGGAATATTTCCCCATGGAAAAAAATCCAAAAAAATATTCACCTAGAAATAATTTCAAACAAAGACTTTTATTCTAAATAGCTTTTCACTATTTCGTCTTGAATCCTTGAAGACTTTTATTTTTGGTTTGAATTTCTCGTAGTACCATTTCATTATCATTTGAATTTTTTTATGTATCTATAAAATTTTTGCTAGGCTCGTTTTGGATTTCTAAAATTTATTTTGGAAATGTTTAGTTTCTAAATTCGAAAAAAACACAGTCTTGATTTTTTTTTTGAAAATATCTATAATATTTTTTGAAAAACTATTTTTTGATTCTCAAATATTGTACATAAATTTTTTTTATGATTTTTGATTCTTCGTAATGACGGTAGAAGGCGTATTCGAAAAGGCACGTTTTTGTCAGTCAGACACTTTTTGAGCTACCTAAAAAAATTAATTCAAAATTTAAAAAAAAAGGCTTTCTTCCTGACACATTTTCTTAGGGGTCATACCAAAAAATTATAAAACAAAAATTTCCGTTACTTTATAGAAGATTTTCAAAAAGTGTTGAAAAATCGACGAATTTTTTAGTTGAACTACCCTTGTAAACAGGCAAAGCCCTTAGTGTATTGTATAAAGAATCGAATAGTTTTTGGTTTTCTTAAATCGGATGATTAGAACCTGAGAAAATTGTCTGACAAGTTCAAAAAATGTACTTTCGAGAAAAGCGAGTTTCAGGTTTTTTTTCGATAACTTATACTTTTAAATAAATTATTTCGATATAATACCTTATTCTGCCATTCCTGATAAATACTGTAGGTCTTCAACTTCTGCGAGATTCCAAAGCCCTTTTTTGTATGCGTGCCTCTTTTGAGCATTCGGTGCTCTTTCTGTTGGCTTGCAATATACGGCAATTATCGACAGTTTCTGCAAAATTGATAGCAGGTACCGTTACAATTTCGTGTGTAACTTTGGTTATGTACAGAATTTATCAAAATGGTTTTGGGAGAACATTTCTGTGATATTTATGAAATAAAAAAAAAAGCTAGTAACTCTCCCTACGCTGGAAAACTCAATTGAAGCCAAAATTCTTTCCATTCTTTCCGTTCTGCTAACGAAGATATTTTTAAGCAACTTAAAAAAGTTTCTGGTTCAATTATATAGGCAACTATTTGAATTGATTAGCTATTGCAAGTAACGAAACTGGAAGAAAATATACCAAGGACTTTTTAACCACAGTATAAGTATGTCGAAAAAAATTCTGGTAGAGTTAATTCAACAGTGTCCAAAAATAATTTCAGCATTAAATATTTGAAAAAAATTATGCAGCACGAAAAATTGTTCTAAGATGTTTCCTTAAAGAACTAGCAATACCTTAAACAGTTTCTTTCAAAATGCTTTTCAAAATAAATTTTTGAAAAATTTCTATAAACTTCAACGAAAATATCTTTTAAGAGAATTTCAGCGGAATTTCCGGAATAAGTGCATTTGCACTCATAAATATTTCAGGAAATTCCGAAATTAGTCAAAAGACTGAAATGTTTCTATTTTTCTTGATTTCTATTTTGAAAACGAATGTACGTTTCGCCTTCAACTTTCAGATTTCATTAGAACTAAATCATTGATCAAATCTTTTAGGGGAAAAAATACTTTTATATTAAAATGAAATTCAAGGAAAACGAAAATAGTCGTTTTAGATGTTTCACAATGATTTATGCAATCCGAATTTTAAAAATATCCTTTACATACAATTTTGGGAAGGAAATGCTTGCATTCATATTCGATGAAAGAATTCATATGAAAAAACTCGTATGAAAACACACACAAAAAACTTGTTCATAAAACAAGTAGCTGATGAACTCGTTTTGAAATTTTTTACAATTCGTACGACTTAAAAATTTCTATATACATTTTGGTAGCATATATTTTTGAAAAGAGTTTCTTTTATATATTTCTTGAAATAGATTTTCAATAAAGGTAAATATCGAGAGAGAGAGAGAGAGAAATATTTTTTACCTAGATAGTCGTGAAAAGTACTCAAAAAAATGAATAAATTTACATTGTAAATTTTTTGAAACCCTCTAAAATTGCCTTTTGAAAACTTCGTGTGTGTACAGTCAGAATATAATTTTAAAGAAAGAGTTACTACAATTTTCACAAATATTTTTTGTCAAATAGAATCTCTTCAAATTATTTATCAATCTTGAACAAACTGGGCGGACGAGCACTTCATCTATCAAATGCATTTTATAAAATCAAAATTGGCTTTTTTCTACTATTTTATATTTATTGCTATTTTAAGGCAAGGGTAGTTTTTTTTTTGAATGTTTTAATCAATCATATCTCATAGAAAATTTAATTACGCAAATTTTCTTGGCACCTAACGTTGCTCTAAAATGAACCGTTTTAAAGTTCGGAGTGAGAAAATTAGGAAAAATCGATTTTTTTTTATAATTTTTAGGCATTCCGATATTTTTATTAACGTTCTCGATTTTTGGAGAGGGAGAATAAGTCAATTATTGTTATACGAGTTATTTCACAACTTTTTCTGCAAAAAACAGTGTACCCCCTCAATAGCCAAATGTAGTCTTTTTTTAACAGATCGGCCCTGGTCTATTATAGTTTAGGAACTATTGATTTAAATGAATAAAAAAAAACTATTCAAACAATATTAAATTCTATAAATTTTAATGCATTTTTCTCTGTGTATATGATAAGCAACCTTGGTATTGACTCTTGAAATTTAGTAGAAAAGCCACCGTGGCTGTGTGCTATCCAAGAAGTTGCGGGCAGTTGCGACGAAACATTCTTATTATTTATTTACGCCACTATATAGCCTAGAACAATCATTCATGTTATTGGTGCATCAGTTTGCCATAAATCATGAACACATATTTTTTAATAAAAAATCGGCAAACTCTATGTCCCGTCCAAAATCAACAGAAATTAATGATGTCTCCCTGTACATTTCTAGTAATACTACTCACCCATAAAAGATGGTTCATGTATGTTTATATGTTCAAAGGATATACAATTGCAGAATCTCTAACTAATAGAGACTATTCAACCTTACAATGAAGAAATCAAAGAATCGTCTGAGTTTCTCGTTGTGTGTCTCAATTAATTTAAAGAAAAACAGTTAATTTTTAACCAAGAAACCACAACTTTATTAATTTTGATTATTAACAAATATATTTTTCGGGACACAGTTAGTCTCTTCTTCAGTGTTGTTAAAACTGATAAGGATATATGATTAATAACGAGGATATTTAGATTGTTGATTATATCATTTTCCAGTGGTGTAGCAAACTATTTCCTCTGACAAATATTTTTGTATAATAACAATCATTTCTATACAAGGGAAAACTTTTGAAAAACTCAAATAGATCCAATTAAAAAATACCATCAAAATATCGTCATTTAAAATCATCAAAACAGCTATGCTTGATTTGAGAATGAAGTCTGTGCGTTCAATTCGATCACGCATAATTTCCGAATGTATATCTTTATGGAATCCACATTCCCTTCTCAAATCCGATTTGCTCCATTTCAATAACATAGTCGTCTCTTAAACCCATTTAAATCCCCGCAAGATTAACAGTCGTTCGGCGCTACTAATGATGGTTCCATCCGCAACAATCCTACCATCATGACTGCGTTGCTTCCCACGAAAAATACTCAAGTGTGAATTTGCAATGGTAATTCATAATCTGCTCGAATCCTGCGATTGCTGCGACAGAAGCCTGTCAAGTCAATCACAGATGAGACTTTGTTGCCATTCACAAGAGTCCTTCGTTTACACTTAATTGGAGTTCTTCCTCCGAGTTTGAATGCGAAACATAAAATCGTTTTACGACTACCAACCTTCCTGCTTCCGAGTGCTTCTTCGTGGTGCGCACCATGCAGAAACATCTTGTCAGTACATTCCGGGTTGAAACAGTTGAAGCAATCGAAACAGGAGTTTATTGCGTTCTTCCTGGCATAAAAGAGAAGCTACAAACTACACATGAACGTAGTTCCCTGGGCACAAGGATTCAGCTCCGAGTGGGAACCACCCGTGGGCGAACTACTATGTTGCTTGCTATCAAGCTCTTCGTATCGTCCAGGGACAGGGATTCAAAGTGCACACTGGGCAGCCTGCTCGATGTCCGGAATACAGTTCATGGTATCCAATGTTCATCCCTTAGAGGAATGCTCGTAGGTCTGTATGATTTATTACGGATTGTTTGCAGTGGAAAAAAAGAGTGGCATTTCAATTCTAGTTCTGTGGCAAGTGTTGCAGAAACTAAACGGTTTCGCGAGTAAGCTTGGTAATTATTTTCAGGTTCAAGTAAGGAATCTGTAGATATTAAATTCATAGGCCAAATTTTTGAAACCCTTTGATAGTTTGGAGCAGAGTATATTCATAGTATACCTGTATACGTATCTTGCTTTCTAAATGGCTTTGACTTTGCCTTCGCTTTCCAATTCTCATTATAGATTCTGCGATTGGCGGCAAGGGAATATAAAGTGAAAACTTACTACTCCAAATTTATATTTTTCGTTATTGTCCTGAACAAATGAAATTTTTCACTATTTTTTGATAGAATTGTGCTGAGTTTCAAACAAATCGTTGTATGCTTGCCAATAGTATTGAGTGCTTCTGCTACCAGCCACCAGTTTCGAATTAGTCAAATAGCAAATTTTTTCAAGTTATCCTTGAATGAAACATAATATAATATATACGTGGCCTGAAAATGTCCACGGTATTATATTTTTATTTTATTTTGAAAAATATAACTTCCTAAACAGACAACGACGAAACTAATCGGAATTACTATGATATCATAAAATGTACATGAACACATCACGAATCAGGTAAATCTAGCCAATCCTTGACAGTTTCTGGAGATAAACAGTAAAGTGACACAATCAATCAAAATCTTTTTCAAAAAATTAAATTAAAAATATTTGAAATATTGTGAAAATTGCTTAACAAACTCTTTTCGAAAACCCTTTAAAAAAACCTCAATAATGTTTTTTATTAGACAGTTTGCAAAAAAAATAACGTCAATACTTTTCCCAAATTGTATCGAAAGCTATTTGCAAACTTATTTATAGAATAGATAGATATAGATTTATTTATGGAATATTGAAATATTCTTTCGGGTTGTTATGCTCAGCAAAGAATTAAAACAAACAATGAATCAGGACATTTTTCTATAGATTTCTGTTCTAGTCTTTTGTTTAGCTTTATTTTCTCACCGTTACATTTTCATGTATTTCTTTGTTTGAGTATCTTTTCCGTTGAATTTTATTCCCAGTTAGATTTCATGAATATTTTATTGCTGTTTGCTTACAAACAACTGAATTTTGCATTACATAAATATTTTCGAGACAATATCTCATAAAAATGTTACGTAAAATATATTTTCTTAAATTATAATTTTTGTGAAAGTATTTTTATAAAAAAAAATGCAAACAGTATTCCCAGTAAAGCTACACTCGAATGTAAACGCAGTAACCAATATTTACGAGAATGAGTATTTGAAGTATTTAATCGCTACCTTAATTTTTTTTGAATGACCTTTTGCATTATTTATTTCATTATTTTTAGATGCTCTTTTCTCAATACTATTTCCATAGAAATTTTTCTCAAATTTTCGCCCAAATAATTTCATTGAAGTGAATTTAAAAGACTATTCGTTTCAGTTTAATTTCTTTCTCCCCGAATACATATTTCCAAGGGACTGAATTTCCGAATTATTTCTATGTATTTTCGAAAAGTTGTTTTCATTCATAAACTCTTACAAAGTATTGTAAAATATTCTTTGTGTAATTTTAAACCAACAAAATTGTTCCAGATAAAAATTCAAATGGCTGAACCATTTCCCGAAATTCTTATCGAATTTTATTTCCAACAAAATAAGCAAGTTAAAAAACTGTTTTTTTTTATTATAAAAATGATAATTTAAACAATTATTGTTATAACTTTTTTCACAGACTCCAAATTTGTCAGGAAATGTATTCAACAAATTTTGGCAAAACTATTTTGCATTAACTCCAGATGAAGTGTTTAGATAAAATGTATAAATGGTAGAAACTTTAGTGTGAACAAATTTTAAGAAAATTACTCCACAACATTCTTTTAATAAATTAGAAAAAAAAATTATTCGATAAGAAGAATTTTTCGAAACCTTTTTTTTGCTTGTATGTTTCGTATGAAAATGTTTAAGCAGTACTTTAGTTCAAACATTCAATGGAAAATGAGCGATCAAATAATAATCTAGCGACAAAACTATTCCCCATAGTATTTTGAAAACTTATCCAAGAAATCACTCCTTAAATTCATTGGTAATTATTTCTCCAGGATTTAGTTCAGAAAATTTTAAGATACATTTTACATATACTGATACAGATTCAGATACATTTTTACAATATCATTTTCTCGTAATTTTTCCCCGTACTACTATAGTAATATATTCAAGAAATGTATTCACGGTATTCTTTGAAATCTTTTTTGCACTACGTCCTTGTGTTGAAATTATTTCATAAGTATGAAGCAGATTTCCATAGGTGGAAGCTACCTCAAAAACTTCTCCTCAAAAAATTTGCTAGGAATCATAGTCACAACAGTTTAATGAAATTTTTCTACGAAGTTTCCTCGCGATATACGTTTTCTGAAATCATTCATATGTAGTCAAAATACTTTCATTCATAAAGGTGTTTTTTTAGAATCGGTAAGGGATGGTTTCACCTACAAATCTAGTAAATCTCCGTTGATTTTTGCACGGAAATTTCATAAAACTTTTTGTACAGTTTTCTAGATGTTTTTTCGTAAAAACTTTTGCAGCACATTTTTGCATATGATCAGGAGTCGTAGTTATTTTTCGTCAAAGTGTGTTTAAGGGGAAACACCACTGTAGAGGTAAAAAAAAGAAGTCATTATTTGGGAATTTGTTTCTCAAAAACCAAACAACATATCGAAGTTTGGTAAAAAGATATACATTGTACAAGGGTTTGACATGCTCTTTAAATTTTTTCAGAACTTTACCAAACAATATGGCGGTGCCTAGCAATTCTTCTGACACGCCTTTTTTTTCATGACTTTGCGGTCGGACCGTCTTCTTCTGAATTGTTAAGGTTATGGTTATCAAATAAATAATTATCGATAAAATGTAATAACAGCCGGAGAAGTACGCAGGATTTTTTTTAATTGATTTTTGACAAAACGGCGTCATTTTGATAATGAATGTAAAATAACGGGAAAAAACGTTCGAAAATTGTTAATAACAATTGAAATATGCAACATCAAATTTTACGTACTTCCTAGCAGACACTAGTTTTGAACATACTATAAAAATTTCAAGTGAATCGAACAAAAAATGTTTGAGAAAGGAGTTTGGCCTGTTTGAAAAACGTTGTTCCAAGCTAAACGCGTTTTAAGCTTAAGTTATTGAAAAATCATGAATAAATTTGATATACATCTAGTCTGCAAAATACGTACTTCAGCGTTCTCTGCTAACGTTCAACTAACAGAGCGTACGTGTACAGTTTTGAAAAATTTATATTTAAAATTGCTTTAAATTTTAATACCAACAGCGCGCGGGGAAACGCATGGGGATACGCACGGATTGGGCTCCAAAAGAGCAGTGAAAAGCGCAGCGCTAATTTAAAATTTCGAACACTTAGAAATTTTTCCACTATATGAAACTTTGCTACTTGATTTCTATGATGATAAGGTATAGTTTAGAGCAACAAAAAAAATTTGATTTTTTGAAAATCCTACAGTGGTTTCCCCCTTAAGAGTTTTTTGGGGAAAATTTTCGACACGAATGCAACAATATGTTGAATTCTACGTTCACCTTGCCTTGCCTTGTTTCGCTTGCCGATTTTATTTTAAATTATGCAAAATTTGACCCGCAGACAATATATATTTATTATTATATTTCTCAACCACCAAAAGAAATATTTATCAAGCACCGAAAGAAAACAATTCAAATCGATTTAATGATAACAAAATTTGTTAATTTTTATGAACTCTCTTGCTAAGATTTCAATTTTTACAGAATTTAATATGGAACTAACAGCGTTTTTGTTGGGAACACATAGAATTTTCCCATGAAGCCAACATATTCATATGGTTTTTTAATCTGTTAAAAGTTTTACTCACAAACTCCACAAAGCAAGCATAGAAACTTCAGGACTCGTTTCCTGGGCATTAACGCAAAATCCACCTCATCTGTTCATTAAGAGACCATAACAGCTTTCAAGCAACACCCCCTCTCTATAATGGCACGTACTTCATTTGTACAAGAAGTCACCTTCCAGCTCCCTTGTTGATTTGAAGATGTCGAGAAATAGTGTGCATGACACGTATATGACCTGCGAAGAAGTAAACATGCTCTGCTGCGGATGTTAAAAGGATATGCCATTCAGAAAGTCCCTGCTGCTAATGAATTATTTATGGTGGGATGCAAAGCAAGACAGTCTCTCTCTAGCTCAACTCCGGACATTTAATAACCGAAATGGGTATTACTTACCTTCCAAACTCATAACTTTCCATCTATGTCGTCTACTTATCACACTTCAAGTATGCCGAGCATGTTTCAGGAGACGTCTTGAATATTTTCCGCGAAAATGCTTTGCAGAAATGCCGCGAATTAACGGTGGAAATATAATATTCATTCTAGCGCAATGGCATTCTTGACGAGGCTTGGTAAAAGGATCGATTGCTGAATTATTCGTGAATTAAGTTTGCCAAAGGATTGTTTGGAGGTTTCAGAGTGCTCTAATTAATCGAAATGCTGTGACGCCAGATGTACTACAAGGTACTTTCATTACTAATTTGGAATCGGACTGTCCTTGAAATATACATACCTACAAATTAAGTAGTCTAGCGAAACTGTCTATGGGCGGAAATAATGAGAGTAGGATCATTATTAGGTTAGCCAACTTTCCATAAAGGATTTCTTGGATTTGGTTTGTAGATGGATAATTTTCTAAAATATTGGTTAATGTTATTCCCTATAATAGTGTCAAACTTGAATACTGTTAAGGAACTGTTTGAACGGATCATTCAACAAAAAAACCAAAAGAATATCGATTGGCTTCAAATTTGGGCTGTTTTTAGCGAACCAATCTACGAAATTTTATTTTTTGAAAAATATCCCTGAAATAAGAAGCAATTTAAGTATTTCATACATCCAAATCAAATTCTTATGTTGGTAAAAGTCGTAACTTCATAAAAACATATCAATTTAGTTAGATAAAAACGGGTCTCCACCGCGAGTTATTTTTCACCCAGAAAATATCTTTTACTTTTGAAAAATACTGTTTTGACGATACTATTTCCTATTCAATTTTTTTGGAAGTCAGTGAGAAACGTTTGTTCAATGCTGTAAAACTTAATTAATTTTTTGTATATTCGCCTCTTCATCTCACGTACAGAGAACCATCCGCAGCACTAAGGCTAAGTTTCAACTCGTTGAAGAATGGAATATTTCTTCAGTTCAACAGACTCCAATTTATGCTTTCTTTCGCCTATTCTTAACGTTATCAGAACAAATTTTCGTCAAAAATGATTTAAGGTAGGTCTTCTAACGTAAAAATTCAATTTCTTCTATCTGACTACATGGTTTTACCTGTTGGGTGGTGCTTCTTTCATTGTTATCAGCTTGGATTAACTGGTACCTTTTTAACACCCTTTTCAAAACGATACCTCAAGTCATATGCGTATAAAAAACTGATCTTTGGAAACTAACGTTCTCAAAACCGATTAGATCGTTTTTCGTTGAATTAATTCGGTCGCTTAGCATTTAAATTTTTCGCGCATTGTTACAATACATCTTTTTTGCGCTGCACTCAATAAACGTCATCGTGACAGCATGGTGTGTCATTGAAAAATTTGTATTTATTATTTCGCAGCGGTTTAGTAAAAGTAAATGTATGATTGAAGCGATTTGTGAAAAATGTACCAACTACGATATAAACAATTCAATACCTACAAAGGAGGCATTTTAGCTTTCGAGCAGTTCATCCGAGATAAGAACAAGCTATTTTGCGCGTACAGCATTTTTCAGTCCTAAAAAAAATTCAAAAAGTTTAAAATTGATTCTTTCGATTAAAGCCTCGTACACAGTTCGGTTCTGCGCAGAAATGTATGAAAATTCTGCTGTTGCAGAAATTGCGCACAGAATTTCAGACTCAATTATGCAGAAGCAGTACACAGTTTTCTGCACAGAATCGATGAACTCGATAAATGGCAGTACCGCAGCACCAAGTACTCTCCACACTTTTCAGACTTAAATTTTAATTGTTTCGACATTTCTTTTGATGCAGAAAGTTGACGTTTGGCAATAGCTGTCATTAAAACTGTCATTGAAGTTGTTTCCAACATCAACAGCAGCCAGCATTTGCGAAAAGATAAGTGTTTCGTGAATAATCTCCACTAGTCTCCATTGTCAAATTTCCAGGAGTAAATTATTTACCAAATGTGAAGACATGCAGAATTTTCTGTTCTGAATCGAACTGTGTACTAGGCTTAACAAAGAGTGTTGCGAATTAAAATACACTTTTATCCACGGGCATACGAATTAGAAATTTCATGTGAAATAAATCAATGATGAATTCCAAATCAAGAAGATAAACACTTTGAGAGTTATTTTAAGATGAAACTACCACATCCTGGGATTGCATATCAGCAAAGAATATACAACATATGTTGTATGTTCTTTGATATCAGTCAGATAAGTCAAAACATGCGACAGCAATTCTTCATTTTAGAAAATCAGCATCTTCTGAAAGCATTATTTTTTAAGATGGTGATGGTTCATAGACTAGTCTAATGATGTAACCTTAGATTTGAGGAGGAGTAAATGTTTGATATTTCATGAAGAGCTAAAATGAAAATATTATTTGCAATTATTTCTTAAATTGAATTTCAGGCATGGACTCGTTTAGTTATATTTAAGCTTAAAACGGTATTCATACCAAAAGAATTTACATAAAATTTGAATTGTGACACACTTGATTTTACTCATTAAATCGATCATACTATGACAAAAAGTCTAAATCGTAGTAAAAGCTGCACGAATCTATTTTGTTTTACCTTTTGTATTTTATGTAGGCGCCTCTATCAATCATACTAATTAAAAACCTAGTCTCAAATACAGTTACATAGCTAAGAACATTCCAAAGAATCGCTTTTCATAGCTATCCCTGCCTGTTCGCTGCCACTTCACTACCGGAAAATAAAATAGCTCACTGCCATCATGACGAGAAATTTATACTTGACTGCAAGGGACCGGCATAAAATTAATCTTAATTAAGTTTACTGACAGTTATCTAATGAGGATTTAGAGTGAGAGCCTGATACTAAACTGTACACGCTTTGCACTAAGGTCGCACTAAGATGATTATTTAAGTGATAATCCTTGTTAAGTGTCGAGTAGTGATGCTTCCTGAGTTTTTACTGAGGTGTTTAAGATTAAAAAGAAAATGTCCTTGATGAGTTTTCTCCCATTGCAGTGAAAACGGAGAAGAATTTATACGCCAGTTTAAAGTTTGAATCAATAAATGGACGACTATAGCTTGTGAAGTGGTAGTTAAAAGTATAAATTTGATTTCGATTCAGAACAGCTTTGTCAAAGTAGTAAAATGGACGTTAAATTAAGGAAGAGATTTTCTTCAAGTTTTTATTGAGTTTATGCTCGAAAAACGCAAATGATTTCCGTAAAGTTTTTTAATTAACTGAAAATCAATGAGTTTAATTGTTCAAGCGTTTCAAATCTGACTTGAAAACGAAAAAGGAAATATGCCGTCCACTTTTTATATCAAAATTTTCGAAAACCCGACCCTTAAAAATTTCAATAAATTCTAAGATTTTTTTCCAATAAGAATCAAAATTGTACTGTTCAAAAACTGGTGCCGATTTTTGGGCTTGATTTAAGCTCATTTTGAGTTCAAAACAGGAACTATGTCACAGGAATTCATTGAGGATTTTATGGTTAGATTTAATGATTTTTGAAAAGATTTTTAGTGAAGTTCTGTCGGATTTTGCTCAATTTTTGAACTCCAATTTTTCCAATGATGCTGCGTAAATTTAAAGATATGTAATACACGTATGATTTCAGGTGGTGGGAGGGCTTATATTCAAATTGACCTTATACAGTTGCGGTGTAATTTTTGTATTTCGGGAGAAATTCTAATT
Source organism: Oxycera nigricornis (assembly GCA_963942545.1). Taxonomy (NCBI): domain Eukaryota; kingdom Metazoa; phylum Arthropoda; class Insecta; order Diptera; family Stratiomyidae; genus Oxycera; species Oxycera nigricornis. The sequence continues at coordinate 10,980,540 of OZ012663.1, read as the reverse complement.
AATATCGGGTATGAGCACATGGATTCTACATTTTGAAGACAAGATTCAATTGATTTATGTGAAGTATCTTTGAGTTAAATTTACGTTGATATGAGTGGCAAAGTATTGATGAGTTAGGAGCACTTTCGAAACAATTGAAGTAGATAATAAATAAAATTCATCCGTTCAAAAAAGAAAGTTAGTCTCTAGTTTATTATCGGCTACGACATAGTCCTGAGATAAATCTAAACGAATATTCTCGTCATCTCGAAAACAATCTCGTTTTGAGGCATTGATCTGTACAAAATATTTGATGTGCCCTTAAAATCCTGACCACGCAATTGTTAGATGATTCCCAAGCAATTTATGAAGGTGTTTCTGTTTCATTAGTTTCCTCATTATTCTTTATTGCCACCAATTCCACTGAAATGTAATATCGTTCTCGGCACTGAAATCCTATGGTTTCCTCAATTTCCCACAAAATGCCGTACATAATGGTCGTCCTGACGCTTAGTGGCGGACATCGTTGAATGGCATGCCGAAGAGCGACCTCATTTTTATAATGCTCGACCATCTGTTGAACTAATAACTTCGATTATCTGTAAAAGAAAGCTCTTAAGTAGAAAGTTTATCTGCCATACAAAATAAAATGTCTGCCAGGGCGTATCTTCCTGTATACATTTCGTGTCGCCTGTTTTGGCGCCATAGGATGCTATCAGTTTCACTTCGAATACAATGGTGTAGCTTTGTACATATGCTTGGTTAGATATGTGTTTACAAGTAGGTATGTACATGTATGGAACTATAATCTTTGTACATGACAAAGAGGTTTTCGTTATCATCTCCAATTTGGGAAACAGACAATGTTTAAGTTTTTCAACGTCCGTGAGAATCTGGTTTCCTTGATCATTTATGCTATTGTTAAATTTCTGATATTAATGGCAACGCTAGCATTGACTCTGAGCTCTGTACTAATAAAATTAAAAAAAAATGTGGCAGATATAGGTTGCAATCCTCCTTAACATTAATTTATTGACTTAAAAATCTTTTATTTTCCAATGCTTCTTTATTTAAATTTGAATTTCATTGACAATCTGCACGTTTTCTGCAAACCTACATACGACACATATAGAAAAAAAAATATTTTGTTAAAAGTTATTCTCCAAAAAAATCCACGAAGTCACAAAATTGCCATCGAAATACTTTTCGAGCGATGTCCGAGGTTTTTTTAAAATTGGTTTATGATTTTCCATTAAAAACTGAAACTCCCCTCCAAAAAAAATTTCGAAAATTTCCTGAAATTTTTTGACATGTTAACTTTTCAATTCCCAGTGGGGTCAATTTTGCAAATCCGAAATTTTAACATATCAAACGTTTTAAGTTCTCTAGAATCCAAATCCATCGCTTTTAGAGAGATTTCTGTGTGTGTATGTACATATGTGTGTATGTGCGCTTGGAATTATTTTTCGGCTCGATTATCTCAAGAACCAAAGATTATATTGACGTGAAACTGGTTTCCTTCGACGCGTAATTACGTAACTTAATGATGGATGAGTTTTCAGCAAAATTTTTAGTTTAGCCGATTTTTTTAAGGACGAAAAACCTGAAAAAACACAAAAGATTGCTTAATTTTGAAACTGTTGAAATGCACTATTAATTCGTGCAGATCCCAAATACCTTTATGGTAATATTATTGTTGTTGTGTGTTTTAGTAGAATTTTGATCAATGTTTTAAAAAATGTTATTTAAAAAAAATTAAGATAAATTTATAATAAAAAGGAGTAATGACAATAATGCATTTAATAATTGGGTATTGTTATAAATAATTTAATATTTTCAATAATAATCAAATATTATTAGTTGTAATTTCATATTGTAAAGATAAAGTCAATTATGATTATTCAGTAACCATCAAACATTCTTAATAACGAATGATTATTATAATAATTAAATGCCGTCAATAACGGTTGTTGATGCCGGGGTTGAGATGGAAGATGAGGAGGACGAAGAGATGAACGAGGAGAAGGACGAGGATGTCGAGGAATGATGATGTAGAGGAAGACAAGGTGGTTGTAGCGCCTTCCTCCACCAAAGCTTTTATGGTTAGATAAAAAATTAATATAAATATAAAAAGTGATTATAATAATTAAGAATAATAACTATTATTAATAGTATTTATGATAGAAACAATTTATAGCTTTTTTATTCACCCCACTGGGAAGTTAGTCGTGTGTGCCTCAAGGGTCGCACTTAGACCATAGTTTTTTCTGCTAATATTACGACTTTTTTTTTGAAAACTCTTCCGACTTCCGCCGAAAATTATTGCTTGAAATTTCATAGTAGATATATTCGTACCGTTTTTCACAATTAAAAATATTATTTGCCTCGAACACTTTTTTCATTCTCCTGTAGAGAAATTTTTGTCAAAAAGTTTTCATGCAATTAGATTTCATTCATTATAGAACTTACACGAGAATATTTTTCAAAGATAAATTGCACTATTTGTTTTTCAATCGAAATTTTTTACAACTTTCGGAAAAAATATTTATTGAATTTTTACCGATTTTTTAATTCTGATTTTCTAGAAATTATGAGGAATATGTTCGGGGACTTTTTTCACATTGACAATCGACAATGATATGAATACGATACGATGTTTTTAGTTTGAAATCGAAAATTCAATCAAATGCTACCACATCAAATGCCTTTTCGTACTTTTAAGCTTCAAAAAATTTTAATCGTGAAATTTTTTTTTGGGATACTACCTTCAATATAAGTGCCTGATGTCCTATATTTAACACACTTATAATGGGCATTTTAAAATTATAACCTCGTGAATTACAACAGTTTCTTTCTGTACATATATATCTTGATGGCATAAATGTTGATTCATATTTGGAAAATATATTGGCATTGAATGCTAGTCGTCTTTTTCCCCAGCAATCGATGATAAAATCATTATAAAGTACAGTGGAGAACATAATTATAAGTTCACAAAAAAAATTCAAATAAAATTCACATCTAATTCATTATATTTATTACGAACAGATGTCAAGAAAAACCTTATAATATATGTAACAAATTTAAAATGAAATTAAATTATTTCAACCGTAAACAAAATTTAAAAAATTAAAATTGAATTTTTTTGTCTTAAATTAGGGGACATAATTATAAGTTCACCAGAAATGGGGCACATATTTATTAATAAAATGATAAGGTTAATACTTCTTGTGGCTTCCTTTGGATTTAATTACTTCAAATACACGATTTGGCATTGAATTCACCAAGGTTTGTAATATTGTAACTGGTATTTATTATTTATTGGCTCCCTTAGCTCTCTTGTGTTCGAAAATTGCCTTCCATTTTCATATACTCTTCTCGATATTATTCCCCATAGACTCTCAATGGGGTTCAAGTCAGGACTACAAGCTGGCTATTCTCAAACTGGTATATCCTTTGACCAAGCTTTTGTCTCTCGGGATACATGTATGGCAGCATTGTCTTGTTGAAAGACAAAATCTGGTCCAACAATTGACTCTGCGTGATCAATAAGCAAGTCTTCGAGAAGTTCAACATACTTTTTCGAATTCATTCTTGTGGATATTGTGGCCAAAGGAAGGTGCCCATGGTAACAGAAGCATCCCCAAACCATAACCGAACCGCCACCGAAATAACGCGAGAGTCGTAATTCCTTATCTCTTCTTAGGTCGTGCCAGTAGTGTTGAAATCCATCCGGCCCGTCTAAATTAAACTTGTTTTCATCACTGAAAAGAACCGTTTTCCACTCATCTTTGTAAGACATGTAGGTTTCCGCAAACAGTAATCTTGCACTTTTATGTCTCTCCTTTAATTGTGGTTTAGGCTTTATTTTTGTTCATATTAAATTGTCGCTGCTACTCAGGATTCTTCTTACGTGCCGCACCGTTACAGGCAAGACTAAATCTGCTCGAAATTGAGACGCATTCATACTTTTGTTTATGCCGTATTAGCCGTTTTCGATGTTCACTTATGGTAGGTTTTCTGCCTGTTCGTCTCGAAGCGTTGTAACTTTCTTTCAATTTTATATAATTATTAATTACACATACAGATCTATTAAGCCTTCTTGCAATTTCCCGCTTGGAGAAACAGTTTTCTTTGAAGGCATCAATTTTTGCCCTTTCCTCCATCGATAATAACATTCCTCGTGGCATTTTTCTATGGAAAACGGTAAATTTAATTTATGTAAAAAACGAGTTCCTCTCAGTACAATTAACTCACTTACTTCAAAAATTTCTAGTTAATTCCTCCAAATTTCGCAGAAGAAATCAAGGTGATGACATAACAGTATTTCTTGGAAATGTATTTTACAGTACGCACAAAATAAATAAGCATTCAAACTTGCATCCACATTTTAAGTGCAATTTTGTGAATGAACTTATAGCTATGTCCACCACTGTATTTCACTAGGACTGTACTAATGAGTGGGCTTTTTTGGTTCTTTTTAAAGTGCTTGTTATTTCGACATTGTCAACAGTAACGCGTTTAATATATTGATAAATAAACACGTAGTATCAAATCTCAGCTGTACGAAATAGAAGTTCAACAAAAAACTCACACGAAAATTAAAAATAATAGAAGTAAATATTTTACAATATTATACAATAATTTTGGTGGCGTAGGTAATTCGCGAAAAACAATCACAAATAATCGACAATGAACTTAAAAATTTGATGAATCAAATGAATACAACCAAGGCAGCCGAGGCAAACATTTAACTGAAGATATTTTTCATAAACAATCGGTGTATTTTATTACCTATTTCAAAAAGAAAGCATCACATAGTCCATCCTATATTGACTAGCAAAGAGGATGAAAACTATCATTGTTACTCGTTTAAGTCTTTAAAAAAATGCTCCAAATTCATTCTAGGCACACCAAAATCATATACACAAGCTTATTCATTCGTAATCTACATAATCTTGACAACAAAGCCAACCAAATTTAAATTTACAAAATTGCTGCACGGAACCTGCAAAATAAAATAAAGTTTTCCCTGACCTTATCCTGTCGACTCGAGTGAAATGCCTGGTAAACTTTAATAATACAATAAACCTACGCTGGATCATGCCACAAAGCGAGCTTCCATTACGAGAAAACTGAATTGACAACTTGGCTATCAGCCAGGACTCTTTTTTTTCGTCGACACGATGCAATAAGGAACGAGATTCGTCTATTCATCGCAGATGATGTGAAACGTAAAAGTTCTCTGCTTTTATCCGCTGATAGAGAGATGTACAACAAATGTTGGCGTTTGAAACCACCACTTCGTAGTACGTAAACTGCTTTAAAATGACCTCCGAATATCCTTATTCGTTCCTCCGGAATGGACTGTGTGAGGAGGTGTTAAGCTCAAGAGAAAATTCGAAGCAGGGGATAAGAGTTTTATGGATCCTATTCGGGAAGGGAATGTGTATTGGAGTATTTTACCAGACGTGTGCCAGACAATTGTTCATTTTTTGAGACACATTTTATCCTTCTAGTTCGATGTTCCTCTCACAGAGCTAAAAACTGTTCTCTTGTTAGATATGGTGTTCTTCTATATTTTATGCAATGGCCGCAGTTCGATGTAGTCATTGTCAGAAAATTGAAAGCGTCGTTAATCTGTAGCTATTAAATTGTGGTGACTCCTGGTAACGATGAACTTCAAAATGTTCCTCGCTTTTAGCAATAATAGAGTAGCTTCCACTGCGAAGATTAATTTGCACCAGTCAGCAAGTTCTACAGCAAACTTGGGTGCTCTTCAATGATGTGAAAGATGGTAATATACCTCATTACTGGCGAAAACAATGGTTAGATGTTATCGGGTAAACTCGGATCATAGCTAACCAATTCTCTATTCATACCCAACAAGTAACTATCAACAAGTCCCCTTTGTGCCATCCAGACAATCTCTCACACCAATCAGACTGCCGCACAAATTGAAGAAAGATCTTCGACAAATCCCTCCTCACTCTCATCCATGTTGCCATCAGATATGTACACGTATAAGCACTCTATATCACCAAGGATACTACTAGTCGAGTCAAATGAAAATAGGATCAGCAGAAGATATGAACCAAAGTAACATATGTTGGGTAGTAGGATTCACTTCATCCTTTTAAATGGGTTTCGAGCGAGTTCAATGGGGATTTCGAGAATGAATGAGGAATAGTTCACTTTTTCGAAAAATAAATGCATTGGTCAGGTGTGAATAGCAGGCAACGGTTGGGAAGGAGTGGAATTTGAAAATATGGTTCAGCCGGAACTTGAAATTCAAGTGGAAGTTCGGTGGGAAATCATGAAATCGGAAGGTTTTTTCGAATAAAATCTCGTTATAAACCAGAAAGAATTTTTTTTCGAATAGAATCTCGTTATAACGGAAAACGAATTGTAGGATGTTTTGTTCGAATGTACCTTGTCTGAGTCCTGGACATTTTCAAATGTTGAGTTAGTTTTCATATGTGTTTTAGTAATTTTATTTACATCTGCAATAAATTTGAACGAAATAATATAATATTGCTTGGAACGAGTCAAAATAAAAAGTCATTGAAACAAGGAGCTGAATAGAATAATTCTCAGATCTAAGACATGAAAATTGATAGGAAAACTCTGAAAATTGTTCATGAGTGACGCTAGTAGAGCTTTACGATGACTTTCGCTAGCATTTGTCTAACTTATTCTCGGTATGTTGCGGTTGGTTATGATGAGTTACTGTGAAAATCTTTACAAAAGAAAAAAACCGTTTCTTTTATCTAACGATCAGTCTGACACGAAAGAAGATAGCAACCAAGCTTATACATAGCTCCTGAGATATGTACATGAAATATACCATAAAATCCATCCAGGTCTTTATGCCATTATGCTACATATTTTTTCATTAACTTTAAAGCTGTAATCCGTCCGAAACTTCCTATTGAAATTTTCAACTTTACTTTGCGTTTTAACGCCTTAGGAGTAATTTGAACGTATTTTTGGAAAGAAATCTGTGTGTATGTCTTTATATGTACGTTTGTATGTGTGAGGACATTTTTTCTATGAAGATAAGTCACGATTGAAAAGTCGTTCCGGCGAAGCGTATTGCCAATTTGGTAAGATTCGGTTGGGCAATTTTTTTTTTGTTTTGCCACACCGCAGGTCGTTTCTGTCACGCACGATATCTCACAATCAAAACGATGTATTAACCTCGTTGAAATTGCAATCGAAGTGTAATATCATCTTTATGAAATCATTATACTTTCAATAAATTTAATACAGAGGTTTTTTAATATAATAGAACATACTGCACATAAATTTGTTGTGTTTTGTCGGAAACCATTTTAAAAATCTTATTTTCACTTCTGGTAATCCATGATTTAAAAAATCAGTTGCTGCATAGAGTTATTCGTAGTTTAAAATCAATATTTTTTTCATAATTGCAAAAAAAGAATTATATAATAGCGATAAGCTATTAACAAATACGCCGAATACGAATAATAGTAAGTAAGTAAGTTACTCTCAAGATGTGGTTGCGGTCGAAATATAGTATATCAATCGGGTTTGCATTTGATACAATCAATATTTTAAAAGATCGAATACTTTAAAGTGTTCTTATCAAATTAAAAATTAATAATAGTTTTTTATTATTGCAAAAGATGTTTTTATAAAACAACAAAAAATAACTATTTATGAACGATTGTACGATTAACATTAACTAATTCCACACACCTAAATGAGTCATTATCATTACTTAGAGTATTATTATTTTTATTAGTTATGCCGATATTACTGGAAACTTGTTACTGGTGACATCAATGGTCACACCTCGCGACTTGTTAACTTCCCAGTTCCCAGTGGGAAATTATTGTAATGGGACCGACTTTGCGAATCCAAAATTTTCACATATTTCCATGTTTTAAAGGTCTCTAGAATCCAAAGCCATCATTTTTAGACAGATGTCTGTGTGTGTGTGTGTGTGTACGTATGTGTGGATGTACGGATGTGCGTATGTTCATATGTTCGTATGTGCGTATGTGCGTTCGAAATTATCTTTCGTCTCAATTATCTCAAGAAACAAAGATCGCATTGACATGGGACTGGTTTCATTTGACGCGTAATTACATAATTTAAAACTGAATGACTTTTCAGAAAAATTGGTTAAAGCCGTTTTTTATTGAGGATGGAAAAACTGAAAAATAGACAAAAAAATCACTGAATTCTGAAACTATTGAAACGCACTATTAATTCGTGCAGATCCCAAAAATATCTTCATAGCAATATTATTATTATTATTATTATTATTATTATTATTATTGTGCATTTTAGCGAAATTTTTATCAAAGTTGTAAAAAATGTTATATAGAAAAAATCAAGATTAATTTATAAAATTCCAAACTTATAATATTGTCAGGTTTGGGAAAATGGGAGTAGTGACGCTAATGCACTTAATAATTGGATATGGTTATGAATAATTCAATATTGTTAATAACAATCAAATATTATTAGTTGTAAATATGAAGTCAATTATAATCATTCAGGAACTATCAAACATTCTCAATAACGAATGATTATTATTAATTATAATTAAATACCCTCAATAATGGTTGTGGATTCCGGGTTCGAGATGAAGAACGAGGTGTAGCACCAGAAGGAGGAAGATAAGGAGGAGGACCATGGTGGAGGCATCTTCCTCTACCAAAGCTTCTATGCCTAGATAAAAAAATATAATGAAAGTAATTATTATAATTTATTTAATAATAATTATAAATAATAGTAATCTATATAAATAAAAATGAATCGCCAAATGTGTTGCTAAGCGCAAAACTCGAAAACGCCTCGATCGATTCGGCGTTTTTTTTAACATATTTTCCTTAAGGCACAAGGATGGTTCTTACGGAAAGAAAAATTTAAAAAAAAATAAAAAATTTAAAATTTTTTTTTAATTTTTAATTAATAAAATAATTTTTTTCTATTGGACTGCGACAGACCAATAACTTTTGACAGAACGAAGTCTGTTCGGACAGCTAGTTAATAATAAAAACAAATTATGGCCTGTTTACTCGCCCCATGGGAAGTTAGTCGTGTGGGCCTCAAGGATCGCACTTAGACCACATTTTATTTGTAAAAGGTTTTCACAATTCCACGATCAGTTGATACTTCTCAACTATTGAGAAATTGGACTATGGTGGCTTGAACTAATGATAAGTTTCTGATGTTTTATGCTACTTACCCTGTACTGCTTTAACTACTTCATCCCAGTAAAAAAAATCTCAAAAATGTATGCTAATAATTTCCACAGTATCTATTTTTCAGAATTATATTACGGCAAAATTATACAAAAAAACTTTCATTTTCGAAGTTTATTTAAAACAATTTTTCTAAAAAATTCATTTTTAGTTACCTTGAATTTGAGTGTATGATTTATCTTAAAGTAGAGTTTGCTTTTCAAAAATTAATATCGGAGATACGATCCTAGATTGTCTTTTCATGCCATAGCAATTTAACAAAAACTTGTCCCGTCATCAAGCTCTGATATTCAACTACACACTTCCAATAAAATTTTGAATTCTATTTCGAAAGAATTTCCCAACCGAAAGAAATTTCACAGACTATCGTATCAACAAAAAGACATCAATAGCGCTTCCAATCAGACACCCTAATAAAATCCACCAAAAAACAAATGAAGCCTAATTGCTTGCACAAACGGAAACTATACTCCGGGAAATGGGATGCAAAAAAATATCTTATTCAATATTTTACTAATGCTTTCTTCGACATCTGCGTCACTTAATTAAAAATTCAGATTTCCATTCCACACCCAGCTCCAATGTCTTCACTCGAGAAACTTTTAAGTAAACTTTGCAATGTTCTCCCGACCAAGAATTCCTTCGTGAACTTGAACTTCGATGGTAAGGACACGCGTTCACTTCTTCGAGAAGTGCTTCTACGGAAGGAATGGCGGAACCATACCATACTTTGGGGCACTACTGCTTGCCTCCCCGTCATGTAAGTTCGACTTCGAATGGCTTAATTTATATTTCCTAATTACGGAAATTGTTAAATGATGGACGGGCATCGTGAGGATGTCGACAAAGTGCAAGGGGAGACAGAATACCTTTTTGGAAAGCAAATAGGAGTCTGATTGCTCGCCTTTTCGTTTCATTGTAGATGATGTTCACGTAAAATGGAAGGAAATTGATTTGGAACTCATTTACTTGAATGTCGCGTCTATGAGCGATTATTGATGAAGGGAAGCTGAGCAGAAATTCCTTGAATTTTCTCGACTTCCACTCCGTTGCTTGTTGAAAACTATGTTCTAGCTTGGCAAGCAACTCACCGTCTCTGTTGGAAGGACTTCGATTAAAAGATTAATTGGTACAGTAAATGCATTTATTGCTGTTGAACTGAAGTTTCGATTGCTGGAGATGAATAGTTCGTCGGATGTACGAGGAGGAAAACGTGATCATCATTGAGGAGTGCTCATGAAGACGTCCTTTTGTAGTACCACATTGTGCGCGTCAGTTCTTCGTTAATGGACTTTCCTATTAATTTTTCTAGAGAAGAATTCGTATAAAGTCTTTGTCAGCTTTGAAATAAAAGAAATTTATGAGAAAATTCAATTTGATATTGAATTGACTTGAAGAGGTGAAAAAAATGTAGAGATGAGATCGGTATATTTTTCAAATAAATTTTTATTGATTTTTTATCAAAATATAGAGAGGATATTTTTCCAAGCGTACCTACTTTGGAGGATCCGCCGTTTAATTTATTTTCTGTTGTTTGCTTGTCGAATTTCAACCATGAAAATATTCTACGAAAATGTTAGGATTATTCAAAAATATCCTGTGGCAAAGCTATTCGCAGCTTTCTTAGCAAATTCATATTAAAACTATTTGTTAGTTCAAGGGAATTAATTTAGGTTTAAATATCAAAAACCTCTCTTGTTCTCTAGATAGTTTCTTTCTCAAACGATTTGTGATTAACTAACTAGCCCAGGGACTACAACGCCACGTGAGAGTGTGAAAATGCAGCTTCCAAAAGTTTGCTTTCTCAGCAGTGTACCTCACTTCTATTAATGCTTACAGTTATATTCAATAGATTAAATACATTGTCAGGCAGAAGGAACGTTTACGTTACTTCTACGTCCCCCAAACCAATGAACGACAGAACAAAGAAAAATATGCACTCATATTTTTATAATTATTAATAGATACAAAAAAAAGTATCTCATAAATGTTTCGGACAAAGGAGAAGTACACAATGATATAAACGTTAAAAACCTTTACTTCCATGATACAGCCGCCGATGATGACAAAGCTAGCAAAATGGCTTCAATAGAAAAAAATAAATAGGAAGTCTTCGTTACTTGTCGCTCCCGGTCGAATTGAAACTATTGCAAAAACATTATTCCGTCATTTAATAAATCTAGTGTGATGTATGGCAAATTGGACGATTTTATCAAATTAAACACAATGTACACCTCCCGAACAGCAATCTGGCTTTCAATCTAAACGAAACGAACATGTTCCCAAATACGCTCGCCTGATTTCCACACAGGACACTATCATACACAGCTTTCATACTACAGATATTTCTATACATAATATAGCAACACGAATCCTACATAACGAAGGTTTATATTAAACTGTAAAGGATCACATTGCGCTTTTAAACGTTATCTCTCTACAGTAGCTCCATCAATAAAATCGCCTTTCGTTGTCGAGTCATAGATGTATGCAAATGTGCCAGATGATCTTTAGTATGTTAGGTCCTCGGGCTGGAGCCTTTACATATATTTCCTAATTTTGGAATCAATTTGATGAATCTCCGAAAACTTTGTTGCTTCATGCAAAGCAGATTGTGGTCCCCACGGTTTAGCTGCAGAATTTGCGAGTAATGGCACAATTACTTTAGGAATTTCCGATAATGAATTAATTAGAAATAATAAGGTACAATTTTGGGACGTAAAGTGACGATGAAATATTTTATATATCGTAAAATTTGATGAAGAAATTAGTATTTGAGAGGCAATCTAAATCTTCACACAGTGCATTTTATGGAAAAGATAGAATCAAAATGAGTGAAGCTCAACAATGAGTTAACGAATCTAAAGAATTCCATCCAGTTAATCAGCAAATTTGTTTGTTCTACTTTAAAATCTACTGAGTTTCAGTATTCCTGATTAACCGTCTAGAACTTTTTACTAGTTGTCCAGGTCTTTTTTAAGCACACTATCTTCGTTTTTAAACACACTATCTTCCCTATCGGTGTATACTAATTGCTAATAATGAGGAAACATGGCATCAAATTGGATTTCATAGCAAAGGAAAATTTTACTTCAAGTTTAATTTAACTTTGAATATTTTGAACAATTGGTAACATTGGAAGATTATTCTTTACTAAAGTCATACTGCTACATTTTCTACACAGTTGGGGTAAGATGTGGTATCTTATGAGGCAAGATCGGCTATGAGCCTAATATTTTCTTTTCATGAGTTGCTTCTTGGACCAGCAAACAGAAGTGTGTTTTACGAGCCTGATTTTGTAGCATTCTGAAATAAAAAAATAAACAAAACAATTTTTAAGATTATATGCGAGAATGGAGTACAATGGATTATCTATGCCGGCTTCGAACATTCATTTGTTTTCTTTTTAGAAAAAAAACTATAAAATTTGACCATCAAAATCATTTTCTAAAATCTCACCGTAAACATGGACTTAAGCCTAGTACACAGTTCGGTTCTGCGCAGAAATTTGTATGAAAATTCTGCAGTTGCAGAAATTGCGCACAGAATATCAGACTCAATTCTGCAGAAGCAGTACAAAGTTTTCTGCACAGAATCGATGAACTCGATAAATGGCAGTACCGCAGCACCAAGTACTCTCCACACTTTTCAGACTTGAATTTTAATTGTTTCGACATTTCTTTTGATGCAGAAAGTTGACGTTTGGCAATAGCTGTCATTGAATTTGTTGCCATCATCAACAGCAGCCGGCATTTGTGAAGAGATTAGTGTTTCGTGATTAGTTGAAGAAGTAGATGAAAAGTAAGTACAACGTCAAAAGTCTAAATGACTATGACTTTCTCAATCTCCACATGTCTCCACTAGTCTCCATTGTCAAATTTCCAGCAGCAAATTATTTACCAAATGTGGAGACATGCAGAATTTTCTGTTCTGAATCGAACTGTGTACTAGGCTTTACACTCTTTTCATAATGGACAAGAAAATTTTAAAGAATTTTCAACAAAGGGTACTAGTAGTATTAAATCGCATCGGACGATGTTGTAGCTAACTTCATGTTAAAGCGTCATGAATTGGCAATTGTTTTCAGACTGTGTCATTTTGGCGAAGTGTGTACAACATAATTTTTTGTGCCCTGAATAGGTATGCCAATTTTTGTGGTTACAATGCTCAACCCGCGGGAAGCTTTGCTTTTTGAATCCATTTGAAGAAAAGTGAATCAGATATACTGCGTGAGGTTTATAGGGAACGTACTCCATCAATTTCAACTTATGCGTACTGATTTAGACGGTTGGCACAAGTGACAAAAAGCGTAACAGAATGCCAACAACGTTTGACGCTACTGAATTAAAGGCGATATTGGACCAAAATCCGTGTCAAACTCAAAAGAAACTTGTTGAATCTTTGAGAGTGAGAATCAACACGCAGTTTCATAACATCTGAAGGCCATGGGTATGATTCCAAAAATTGGAAATTGAGTTCCATATAAGCTAAAACCAAGAGACGTTGAAAGGCGTTACACCACGTCTGAAATGCTGCTTCAATGGTACAAAGAACAGCCTATTTTGCATAGTATTGTTACTGGGGACAAAAATGGATTTCTTATGACAACCCTAAGCGCAAAAAATCGTATGACCAACCAGCTAAATTCACTCCGAAGCCGAATATCCATAGTTTGAAGGAAATGCTGTGTATTTGATGGAATCATAAGGATGCCGTATACTACGAGCTGTTGAAACCAACTGAAACCATCTCTGGAAAGACGTGCCCAAAAAAACGAACTGAGCATTGAAAGAAAAACGTAAATAATGGAAGACCAAACACGAGACACTGATTTATCATCATAACAATGCTTGGCCACATGTTGCGTGACCATTTAAAAACTTTTTGGATAATGTCGAATCTGAAGTTGAACCCCCACTCGCCATATTCACCAGAACTCTGCCCACTGCTACGTGTTTCATTCGATGCCTGAAATACGCTTCACGTCCGTTGAAGGAATCAAAAATTGGAGCGATACATTCTCGGATTCGAAAAATGAGCAGTTTTTTTGGGACGGATTCCATGCGCTGCCTAAAAGCTGGAAAGAAGAGGTTTCGTTTTCGATGCAAACTATTTTGAATAAAATATATTGAACCAATTTTTATAAATGAAGCCACAATTTCACAAAAAATGGTTTAAGAGCTTCGTGTACACCCAATACTAAAACTTGCATTCGGTTTTGTTCATTCCATCCATGAGCTGGATTAAAATAAATCATAGTTGGAAATATCAAAAAAAAAATGGTCTTGCTCAGCGTAAATGTATCTGACTCTCACACTGTTATTTAGCCTCACACATGTTAACTTGGTAGTAAACATTTCTTTTGTTTCCAGTTACTTTTATTAAAGAGTTTTCACATTATTTTTAACAGATTGATTGAAACCGCAAGAAAATAATTCAGTATAAATCTCTTCATTCCGCCATGCCAATGCAAAAATTTATTTTATCTTTCCGATCTCCTGCCGCATTTCACATTTAAGGTTCTAACAATCGAAACGTATTAAGAGGGTGGGTGAACAAGGCCGTAGAAAGAGATAGAAAACATTTTTTTGGTAATTTTTCTTTATTTCTCAACATAATCTCCTTTAAGATCAATACACTTTTCTAGATGCCGCTCCAATTTTTTCAAGCCATCAGAAAAATATGATTTCGAAAGTCCTTCAAAATAGTCGTTATTAACTTCCCAGTGGGAAGTTATTGTAATGGGGTCGATTTCGCGAATCTTAAATTTTGACATGTTTTAAGGTCTCTAGAATCCAAATCCATCGTTTTTAGAGAGATGTATGTGAGTGTGTATGTGCGGATGTGCGGATGTACGCACGTATGTACGTTCGGAATTATTTTTCGTCTCGATTATCTCAAGGACCAAACATCACATTGACGTGACACTGGTTTCATTCGACGCGTAATTACGTAACTTAGAACTGAATGAGTTTTCAGCAAAATCGGTTTAGTCGTTTTTTATTGAGGATAAAAAACTGAAAAAAATACTTAAGTTTAAAACTGTTGAAACGCACTATTAATTCGTGCAGATCCCAAATACCTTCATAGTCATATTATTATTATTGTGTGTTTTAGCAAAATTCTGACCAAATTTGTAAAAAATGCAATTTGAAAAATAAATCTGATTATTTTTAAATTCCAAACTTATATTATCAGGTTTGAGAGAATGAGAGGAGAGACGCTATGGCAGTTAATATTGGATATTGTTATAAGTAATTTAATATTGGATTTATGGGGGATTTAGGATATAAGGGATTTAGAATATGGGGGAATTTGGATCTGGGGGATTTAGGACATGGGGGATTTTGGATCTGGAGGATTTTGGGATCTGAGGGATTTAGAATATGGGGGATTTAGGATCTGGGGGATTTTGGGATCTGAGGGATTTAGAATAGGGGGGATTTAGGATATGGGGGATTTAGAATATGGGAGATTTAGGATATGGGAGATTTAGGATATGGGGAATTTTGGATCTGGGGGATTTAGGACATGTGGAATTTTGGATCTGGGTGGTTTAGGATATGGGGGATGTAGGATATGGGGAATTTAGGATATGGGGAATTTAGGATATGGGGGATTTAGGATCTGGGGGATTTAGGATCTGGGGGATTTAGAATCTGGGGATTTAGGGTCTGGAAGATTTTGGATCTGGGGGATTTTGGATCTGGGGGATTTTGGATCTGGGGGATTTTGGATCTGGGGGATTTTGGATATGGGGGATTTTGGATATGGGGGATTTTGGATCTGGGGGATTTAGGACATGTGGAATTTTGGATCTGGGTGGTTTGGGATATGGGGGATGTAGGATATGGGGGATTTAGGATATGGGGAATTTAGGATATGGGGGATTTAGGATCTGGGGGATTTTTGATCTGGGGGATTTAGGATCTGGGGGATTTAGAATCTGGGGATTTAGGGTCTGGAAGATTTTGGATCTGGGGGATTTTGGATCTGGGGGATTTTGGATATGGGGGATTTTTGATCTGGGGGATATTTGATCTGAGGGATTTTTGATCTGGGGGATTTAGGGTCTTGGAGATTTTGGATCTGGGGATATTGGATCTGGTCGATACTTTAGTAGATGACGAGGGCGGAGGCGTCTTCCACTATCAAATGATTTTTACGGCTCAAAAAAAATTAAAAAAGGAATTATAATATTTTAGAATAATAATGGAATATATAAACATAAATAATAAAAACAAATCATAGTTCCTTTACTCACCCCACTGGAAAGTTAGTCGTGTGGACCATAAGGGTTGCACCTAAACCATTTTTTTTTGTATAAATGAGGCCGCTTTTCCTTTAATTTTTCGCTGAATCAGCTCAATAACGACGCATAATAATCTTCGGTAATGTACGTGCATCGCGTGTACTCACTACTATAGGACGTCCTGAACGATGTTCGTATTTTGTTGGTTTACGGCCACGTTTAAATTCATTTATCCAGTTGTAAATATTTGCAAACATAAGGGCAGACTCATCACGAACTGTATTCAACTCACCTTTGATTTCTTTCTTTGAGACCTTTTAAATAGAAATGTTTAATCACCGTTAGGAACTCACTTTTCTACATTGTTATAAATAAACAAAAGTTGTTCACTTTGATCGACGATAAAAACAAAACCCCTTTGATGGATGTACCGTCAACTTTGATACCACTCTATTTAGAAGTGACTCTTACTGTGAAAATATTTGGTGATGCTTTGCACGCCATCTGGGATTTTCTAAGGACTTATTGACACACACCCCCCGCCCCCTAAATAAAATTAAAGTCATTTGAATTCATTCATGTGAACATTTTCAGTTCAGGCAATTTGTTTACAGGTCGACTAATTTTATCCAACTGAAAATAATTGCATCAATACATTCGATTGACTGAAAATACTAGAAGTAGAGACCAAACTTAATTAAAAATTGTGTGGACCTGTTACGATTTGAACGTAAGCTTCTCATTTAACGAAACAGAGGTGTATGCCGTCTGCTTTCAAATCTTCTATCACTTCCTAGAAACAAATTTTTTGCCCTAAACAAAATTAATTTGAACTGAAGCATAGTCGGACCGCACTACGCATTAAATAAATGCAGACCTATCGGAAGCCTTAAAGGATAACAACTTGCTAACAAGCTTAACAACTTTCAATCGAGCTCAAGTCGTGCAATGACACATCAAAAAGGACATCCATTAAATCCAGCTATCAACGATACTTTCCAAGAAAACCGTTCGCTTCAACTCGCATGGGTTCCAGCAAAAGCACGTCTGGGACTCTCGGCTGCTCCTTGGTTGGACCTCCGGTGATTTTTCTGACCTTGTTTAAAGTTTTGGAGTCCTGAATAAATCGCATCGAAGCGGATGTCTCTCATGGTGCCTTTCGTCCGCTTTGTACGCCATACCAATTATTGTTTTCCTTTGATTCCTTGCCCGATAACATTTCTTCGATTATCTCCGTATTTGCGAACGCCAGCCAGCCAACCCCAAACACTTCACCCATTCGCCGAGTCCTTGGACGTTTGCAAACGCAAGATTTCGCACAAGGGAAGTCCTGACATGCTTGTTGTGCAATCATGAAAGGATCTCCTCGATTGGAGATTATGGAATCTTTGAATGGGGCCGGGGCCCGAAATGATATTTGGAAATGTATTGTTTGTCGTTATACAAATCAACAGAACGCAAAAGGAGGCAGGATACGAAAATGGATGAGAATGTTTATGGTCTGGCAGACAAAATAATTGTATACAAATTTGACCAGTAAAATGGGAGTGCGGGCGCGATATCATTGATGATGATGGCGACGAGAATGTACGGTCGGGGAATCACATCAATCACCGAATAAAAGCGAAATAATGAATATCGCCCGTTCCCATTGAGATGAATTGCTTGCAGGAGGCGGACAAAGCATAAGGACACGCATCAATGCAAAGGATACTATTTTCTTCAATGGCTTTTGTGGCAAGTATTGAATTCTTGAGTGGGAGTACGTCAAAGTGGAAAAGATAAATATGCATGATCCCACCTCAATTCGGATGAAAATCCCAAAAATATATCAAATTGGAAAATCAATTTGAGATGTTGTAAAGAATACGGGCTATGAAATGTGAGATCCTTCAATAAATCATAGATTGTATATCATTGGAAGAGTTTTCAGAATAAGCAAGATATTTTTGTGAAATTTCCACATAACGGAGAGCGGAGGTACTGGCGAAAGGAAAGCAAGTGAAAAGGTTATATCTACTCGTACTTATATAAATAAGGGAAATTAGGATTTAATGCAAAGAAGATATTTTGAGAAAATCGCGACTATCAAATAGTTTTTTTTTATATTTTTGATTGTATTAATTGTTTTGCTCTACCTACGTTCGTATTTTTCATTCAGTGCACATTTTTTTCGTCGTTGGGAGGCGAAAATCTTCAAAAGATACCGATTTGCTCCTGCTTCTCGTCATGTTGGATTTTTCCTAGTCCGCCTCGTCCAAAATATTTTTTTAGATTAAATTTGGGTATTATGGAACATTATAAGCTTTGACTGATAGAAAAAGCACATTTTTTTAAAAAATGTATTATGTTTCTACTTTAGTACAGTTCATAAGCAACCTCCGGTTCGTATCGAAACATTTTCTAAAGCTTTTAAAATTTGTAGCTTGGTGAAAATGACGCCAAACAAAC
This sequence comes from Oxycera nigricornis, assembly GCA_963942545.1. NCBI lineage: Eukaryota > Metazoa > Arthropoda > Insecta > Diptera > Stratiomyidae > Oxycera > Oxycera nigricornis. The sequence goes on along the minus strand of OZ012663.1, from coordinate 10,961,619 downwards.
AAAAATGAAAAATTAACGCCAAAAAATATGATTTGCTAGCTTATCGTCGTCAGCAACTGATTCTTAGTTCTAATTTTTGAAATGGTGAAATTCGAATGAATTTTACATATTGTTGTGGTTTAACAAGCTGCTAGGGGTTCGTGAGGAATTTTCGGAATTCAAACGACTAAAAACTGATTGTACACTTATCTGCTGTTATTAAACGGTACACGATACACTATCACTAAGTTTACCGTACTGAATTATTCATTATACAATTACAAACGAACTTTGCTTCGGTACTTACACCACAGTCATCTTGACCTTGCCACGAGAATCTTTATTCTAACTAATTCACACTCTGGCGTTGAAAAAACTGACTGACATTCCCGTTTAAACTTTTTTCTTATACATATATAGTATCACCATCCAGTGGGGAATCTTTTCGTTTGTCGCTTACTCTACAAGGGCAGCTGTAACTAGTTTCGTACTAGAGCCTTCTAGAAAAATCATGCTATCCTTCGAATGTAGTACTTACTTTCTTTCTTGTTGGAATTTTCAAAATGCTCCTAAACCGTTGTGCAATTGTTAAGGGGGAGTATTCTGCTAAAAAACATTTTTTTATTCGGGATATTTCGTTAGAAAAAATGTCTGTACACAATTTTATATCGATATTTTAACTGGTTTTCCTTCTATAGCGCTCGTATTCCCCTTGGTCCTACTATACTTTTTGGAGTGTAAGCGTCCTTCAAGCGCCCGAACATATGCCACTATGTAACTATTCGACTATTATACTCTCTAATAAAATACATACAAGTTATATTACATAGTCTAGGTTAGTGCATATTCGAATTTCACAGCGTAAACATCAAAAATTGCGATTGAAAATGTTTTCAAGTCGAAAAAGACGAGAAAATTCTGGTAAACCAAAGAAACTTTTAACGCGTTTCTCTCGAAACATACTTTTTGTGTGCGCGTCGTAGATTTTTGAAGAAACTACGCATCCGATCTATTCGAAATTTTCTACACATACTTATTAACTATTTAACTTCTGCACGGGCCTAAGGTTAGAGCCAAAAAAATTTGACGATTCTAGTACACTTTTTCAATCGAAAAAAGTCAAAAATTGTTATACGTATGCTCAAACGTGCACCAAATCGCGAAAAACTAACTTATTGCCCTAAATTTAGGCCCGTGCAGTAGTTTATACTCCAGACCAGTAGAATTTGTTTTTTTTATATGGTCACAAATGGATATTTTTCTCAGGGTTTTACGATTATTTTACGCTTTTTTTGTTCCACACTGCGCAAACGCTTGATCGAATCGGCCGCCATTCGGGTTTTTTATTTTATTTTAAAATCATGATAGTTTGAACTTTTAACCTCAATACATACTCGTACATGTTTTTCAAATTTCAAGTCGATATCTTTAATAGCTTATTTTTTATATGCATTTGAAAAAAGATTCAATTTTTCCTTTTTAAACAATAGTTGTCTTGAAGAAGAATAAAAAACAACTGTTTCAAAAAATTGTATTTTAAAAACCAAAACTCTATTTTATTTAAAATTTACACACATAAAAGTTTAGCATTTCATGAAGGTGTAAGAAAATTTTCAGGTAAAAACATTGAAAATTGTCAATTTTCCTGCAGTTTTTCTCGTCCAACCTTTTTTTGGGTAGGCAGAATATTTCGGTGCAAGTTCATCTCAAATCAAAAAATTTCCTACAGTTTATGGCCTTGGCTCGTGCTTGAACGAAGGAATTGGTAAAAAAATGAAATTTAAAGTTTTGAAATGGGGTTGAATGAATTTTCGTCTTTAATCTTTTAGCATTTTTCCGATTCTCATCGATTTCAAAATATTTTTTTCGTATAAAACAAAAACGAGTCGACCGAATGAAAGTCGCTTCGTTTAAGCACGAGTAACTACTATAAAGCGGAACTGTGCACAGTTTTAGCAAAATCGGTCAATTCGTTCTCGAGAAATCGTGCCTACCGCACGGAAAAACAAAGTTTCGAGAAAAACGTGTTTACAGTTTTTTTTACCACGATTTAGTGAATTAAAGTTATTTTTTAGCGACTTACAGCGAGTCGGCGATTCCAGGTGCATACAGTAATTCGTTTGCCTCATTCGCGATGTCCAGTGCATCCTTTTGATGTTGTGATGTTTGATGTACAAGGAGCTGATTTTACGCGGTAGAACCGCGCCGCATGCGTATAATACGCTAGGTAAGGCAGAGCGCACGTACCGACCACGCGGTATTTAAATATCTATAATTTCGATATAATTACTCGAATTCACTTGAAATTTGGTGTGAATACTCTTGAAGCACTAAACTTTCATATGGAATAAAAAAAATCCATCGATTTTTTGAAAATACAAAACCTAAATAACCCCTTAACAGAGTACTTCCCCCTTAATGAGATTCGTTAGCAACTCAAGTTGATAGACTTCACGTAAAATGTTTGAATTGTTTGAAATGAAAATATGCAGCACCTACCAAGCGGTATTCAATTTTTCCGGACGAAGCGAGATTAAGGGAGTTGATTGCTATGCAACGAAAAAGCTGCTATCGTCAATCGTTTTAATTGAATTTCATATTGTGTGAGAAACCTCATTAGCAAAACAACTGTGTGGACAGCTGCAAAGAATCTGGTTCGCCGTGTCGCTTGCACAGTTCTGCAATTTTGACAACTGCATTTTAAATTATTGGCGCCAAAAATCCAAAATTAATTTTATATTATTTTATATATTTTTTATTTTCTCAGCATCAAAAGCCTGATTGATGTTTGAGAGTCGCTTTTATTTTACATTTTCGCCGGCACAATAAATCACGCGTTGCTATACGTCGGCGAATCTGCTGAATTCAGCTTTGCTTGAAGTTCCGCGCACGCACACTGCCACTGATTCCATTCAAGCCGAACGCATCGCATCCACGGACATTCGGCAACTATACCTTTCTCCTTCGATCTCTATAGTATTTACTCGTGCTCTGCGCTTCTTACCATCCTGCTCTCCCAGACGCATTCCAATTACGAGCAATCTTCTGCCCACAAGCAAAACAAAGCCCGATGCAACTCTGCAGCGAGAAAGAGCTGGACTGCTGCGAAAATGGGCTCTGTTTTTCTCTATCCCTTGTGCCGCTCTCGGCGTGTGTATGGGTGAGCCAAAGCTGTGTGAATTCCGCCTCGAATTCAGCCGCATGACAGGCCGTCGCTTTGACGCAGTGGAGTACAAAAGCAGTTAGTCCAACAACGCACTCAGTTACGGGCCGGAAGCAAGGGGTGAACAGCAGTACCAGAACGGCACAGCAGCACACAGCGGAAAGCTGAAAAGGAACAAAAAACCGTGCGCGGGAGAGACGGAGAGCGTCTTCCATTCTTGCCGAAACGCCATCAGGATTGTGTCATATCAGAACCAGAAGTCGCGAAGAATAGTCTCGCCGAAACGAATTCACCGCGACGCTACAAAGTATTCCGCATCGGTCGGCGTGCTTCAGAAAATCGAATCGGTGGAATAAAAGGCAAGTGTTTGGACTGTGAGGACTCGGCCAGCGATTTCCCGTGTCGCCGAAAACTCGGGGTGCAGACTCGCGTCGTCGTCCAGTGTCCGTGTCCGGGACCTCTTCGGCAATTTCGCAGTGGCGTTCGAGTTGCAGGGCCCAATTTCGGGTGTAGTGCGGATCCATCTGGTCCGCCAAAGGATTGTTTTCCAGCGCGAGAGCTGTGCGTGTTGCAGAACCGCTGTGCCCTGCTCGTCCGCGGAGCCCCTGAGTGACGCGGCCCCTGCCTTCCTGTCAAACGCGCCTGACTTGCGAAAATCCTGGAGGAACTTGCCGCGTGAGTGGCGTGCAAGCCAGGCACTTTCCTCGAGGATTTTCCGCGGTGTGAAGCGTTTTCTGCAGGAAGTGTCCTGAGCGCGGTGTCTCGCTGCACCGCGAGTCCTTTCATCCGTTGCCCGTCATCCCACCCCTTTGGATCCTTCAGACTATTTACGTTCTTGCTTGCAGGGTTGTGCTCTACGCTAGCGCGGAAAAATCGAAAGCAGAACTGTTCGTCCTCGACGCCGCAGTGATTCCGCCGCAGTGATTCCGCCGGGAAGTTCCCTGGAAAAGAAGTGCCAAATATTCATTTACGTTCAGCTGCACGGCGGGTGCTCCATGCAAGGTGCGAGCGATCTGGGCGTGAAGACAGCCGCGCTCGCCAGTTCGTAAAACTGTGATTGCCAAGTGTGATAAGTTAAGGATTCAGTGCTCGTCGTCCGGAGGACGCCGCTTCAAGCCCCGCGCCGAACAGCCTTCGCAGTCGGTCCCCATTTTCGAGAGCAGAGTAAACAGAATCCGCCAAACTGTGGGGGTCAGGGGCCTTCTTCCTTCCTTCCCCGCAAGGAATGTACTACCCGGTAAGTATGAAGTCTGACGCTTGACAGATATTCCGCTGTTCACGTTTGTATCTCGCTTCAAGATGACAGCCATCGGATTCTTTCGCTTCCACACAATTTCCCTTGAAGCCTTTTGCCCCTAGGCCGCGCAGCCGATCAGCAATAGTAATCAAGTCAAGGGCAAACTGTTATGCCTGGGAATACTTTCAAACGTCCATCACCGAACAATCCAATTGCCTTTACGCCAGCACCGAAGCTAAACCTCAATAGCAGACGCGGGAAGCATCCGAAGCAACCCTCCCGTAGGATTTGTTGGGGAAACGTCAACATGAAAGAGCGCCGTCAGCATCGTCCTCCCAACGGCCTGAGTGTTCCTCCTCGGACGGCAGAGAATGGTGCACTCGACGCTTCCATGTGCCGGGAATGCTGGGTGGGTGGACTCACATGCAGGCATGGTGAAGCGTCTTCGAAGCCAGGCGCGAACTTCCACCGCAACCTCGAATTCGCACGGCTCTTTGCTTCGGTGGAAGCAGCAGGCCATGCTGCCGCCTTGGTGCCTGCTGGCGCTACGTTGTGAGGTGTATGTCTCGTTGGAGGCGCACAATATGAGCGAAAACCTATGAAAAGCGCACGAAGGTGTTCGTTTCGTGCCCAGAAATGTTTGCAGCAAACACCACAGGAAAAATTGCCCGGGGGCAGAAGTCTGAGTTAGCGCCATGCCCAGAAGCCGCCGAGCAGCACACTTCCAATGCAATCTCAGATTTTACCGATTTATATCTAAATATTTGCCTATTGTCTAGAAGTGTGCCGCGGCTGGTGGGTGGAATAGTTACCTGGATAGTTAGTGGCACTTTTTGGATGGTGTCCATGGTAGAAGGGTGTTCTAGCAAAGGAGAGAGCACTCAGGTCATTTGGTACCTAGCAAGGTGCAACAGCTTGAGATCAGGAACAGATTGTGGAGAAAGATACGAAAACCAGACCGCGATATGCAGCGGCAGGAGTAAAGTTAGCATCAATTAAGCTCCTGGAGCTCGCACCTACTTCCACTTAAAATTTTGCTCGTTTTTGTTGGAAGTGTTGTGGAAAATTCCCAGGGTGAAACGCGATTATGTACGTCTGGAATCTCGTAATTTAATTTCGCCTTAAAGACAACCTGGGCTAACCGCCAAGGGCGGCATACCTTGTATGCTTCTGATTTTGAGCGCAAAGCAATATAATTATTTAATTTTTTTAACATCTCAAACTTTCGATTAAATTACAATTTAATGTTCCAATTTCTTCATTCAAAAATATCCGTTTGAATTTGAAAATTATCAAGAGTGGTTATCTCACTGGAAAAGCATAAGCTTTTGAAAGATACTTCATTCAGAACAACATTTAATTTTAATAGAAGAAAATTCAGCAAATATCGTTCCAACTACTAAAATTCGGAATTTTCTAATCTACGCCTCCAGAAAAGCGCATAATCAGTTTTGTTAATCAAAATCGATGATGCGGAAATTGATCGGCAATTTCTATTCTTTCAACCATGGTTCTGTTTATTTTTAATTCCGTTTCTTCGCACAAAAAGTGCGAGGGAATGTTAATTGAACCAGCTAGCAAATATTTCCCTCGACTTGAAATCATTTTCAAGTTACTTAGGGGGGTATGTGCAGTTGACACAGGCGAAATTCACAAAAAAATCTGTAATTGAAATATATTTCTTAATTAATAACGGAGCATACTTTCATAGTACAATAAGAGACCTGAATATTCAACCGGTTTTGTTAATATGTATTTAAAAATTAAAGAGGTACAGCAATGCTCTAATATTTTTTTTACGGTGACCCCGATGACTAGAAACGACTGTCTTCTTGTTAGAAAACATTGATGACTGTTGCTTGAAATGAATACCACTTTTAGAGACATAATTATAAAGGTCATTTTTTTCCATACACCTTAAATTCGGAATTTAACGAAAATGAAAATTTATTGATCATTAATCTATCATCGGATTTGACTATAAGACCTTAAATATTTATCCTAATCCATGTGGTATAATCGAACTCTTACACGGGTTTCTAAAATGTTAATATTGTATTTCATGCTTATCAATTTGTGTCGTTATATATGGTGCCAAGTCTATATTTTTCTAGAATGATTCGCATTTTATAAAGCTTCAACGCTGAAATAGTGACAAAATACAGAACTGTAACTCGTATTTCATCTGCCCACAAAAAAAAAAAATGAAATTTTTCTATATACGCAAATGCATGTTCTACGATTCTAAAATCATTTTCAATGATGAAAAAACAAAGGTTTAAAATTTTTGACCAATTTTACCAACACCTACATATTATCTACGCATTATAAATTACTTTCTTTGTTTATCAATTCCGCGTATTTGCGGAAAATTTCACTTGAAGTATGTTAATAAATTCTAAAAGAAAATCTGTTATAAGTAAATGTCTAATGACTGAGGATTTAGCACAGTTTCGGCTGAAATCCAAAGATATTGATCATTATATGCAAATCGTCATACCAAACAAGTTTATAAAGATAGATTATTTTCTATTCTCAAAATAGATCTCTCATTTAGCAGCTTTCATTAAAACAGTAATGAAAACCCTTGTTACCAAACGATCGGATATGCCTACTATAAGCACAAGTGAAGAAATTCAGTGCAAATCATATTATTTCTAGCAAATGTTCAACAATTGGCTTGCGATTTGTCAGGTTTCTAACGTAAATGTGGTGGAATCGGTGCTTTTTATTCGTTAGGTTTACAGGTATCATCTGAGATTTAGAGTCAAAATATTTTACTGTGTTATATGGATACATATAAGGACCCAATAATGGTTGGTGTTCTTCTACGTTTTTTTTTCTCCTTAGCAGGAATATAAAGTTAATAGGAATAGCTGCAGTTACTTTTATGTTGAAATGTTACCGCCTGAAGAAACTACTGTCCGTTCAGCTAATTCGATTGGCTTAGTTTGGAACAACAAGTCTAAAACACAATCGCTCTGCTTGCTTCTTCTGTTTTTTTCCGAACGTTGGAAGGTGGAACTCTTCAAAAGATACCGATCAGCTCCTGCCTCGGCATACCGGATTTCTGCCGACTAAAACCACCTCCGTCTTCTTCAAATGACACTCTCCATCAAATTTCCATCTCTCCATTAATTTTCAGTAATTCTACGTATTTATATTTCAGTACATAGTATTTTCCACACGATAAGAATCGGTATAAGGGATAGTACCAAATTTTTGAGTTGTTTATAATTTTATTTCATATTGACTTCATGTTTGGCTTTGATTTTAGTGGAGCTGATTGTAATTGTAATTCACTTCGAAAGTTGATATTGGAGGTATTTTTTTATTATAGTTTTAAAGGAATTTGGGTTCGTTATGTTTTTCACTTTATCCGGTAGTGCATTGAAAAAGTTAGCTGCTTTGTTGAAGGGGTCTTCTTTTAGCCGATCAGTTCTGGCAAATACGATAGCTATATTATTCATGTTTCTCATGCTCTAAGTGTTCCTTTCCGCAATTTCATCTAATTTCGCAGTGCTGTATTCATGACGGTGTAAACTCTTATGTATGAATGTTGCTCCTTCCATGGAAATTATGCCTTCCAAATTTAATTTTTGAGCTATTTTGTAAACTTCGGCCGTTGGAGAGGGAGATTTTTAAATGGTTTTATACGCCTTGGCAACCAGTCTGGAGATGATCATGAGGTAACCTTTAAAAGTTTGGCTCCAACTCAAGATACCATAGGAAATTTTGGAAAGGAGGTGCGCATACATAATTTGGTTTTGTTCCTTGGATAGAAGTAGAAGCGCCATAGAAGACTAATGAAGACAGCCAGTATTTTCCTTAGTTCATTTATGTGTGGTGTCCTTGTTAGTTTTTCGTCTATTAGTAATCCTAAATATTTTATTTGTTCTACTCTCTGGAGAGTTGTGTCATTGATTTTTATGTGTGGTTGTGTATCAGTCTTGTTCTTTTGCTTGAAAATAATATATTTTGTTTTCCCAGAATTTATTGTAAATCTGCCAGGACCTGTACAGGTCAGTCATTCACTTTTTGCTCATTTTCGAGATTAATTTTGCCTGAGTACAAGAGCACAGTGTCATCTGCGTACCTAACCACTCTCGCAACAAGGTATGCATTTTTTGTGGATTTGATATAAAGTAGAAATAGTGTTGGTCCTAGGATCGAGCCCTGCGGAACACCAATGTTATTTTGTGCAGTTTTGCTTTTGACTTCTCGAATTATTGTATTTTGTGATCTATCCGTCAGGTAACTGCGCATTAATTTACTTGCTTTTCCAACAATTCCATATTCTTCGATCATGGCGATTAAAGTTTCATGTGTAACTGTGTCGAAGGCTTTTTTCAGTTCCACGAAAATTGCTGCAACGTAGTGGCCCTTATCCAAGTACTCATATACAAATCTAGTTACATCATGAATGGCATCAATTACATTTTAACATTGCAGATCCTAATTTCGGTAAAGGTTAAGATTATGAATATAAATGTAAAAAAATAAAAATAAAAAAAATATTAAAAAGGTGACGAATGTCATTTTTGTCGTAAATGTAATATAATTAGTGGTAACATTTTGGACACACGTTTTTCAAGACCACCCTCCCACTTTGTCGTGAACGTGTGTCCAAAGTGTTACCCCCATTTATATTACATTTACGGTAAAATTGACATTCATCTACTTGTTTATAATTTCTTTTATATTTTTTATTTGATTTGTTTTATTTTTTACATTTTTAAAAAAAAAATTCGGCTTCAAACCAAGTCTAAAAATCACTTTCCAGATCAATTTTACGGTTTCATATGATTGGAAAAAGGCAAAAAAAGCATTTTTATGTGGGGGAACCCTCATAACTTCTCATGGAGCCGTGACCACCACGAACTTTTTATGCCATAGTAGAGGGGAACCCCCTTTTATTGATTTCCTCTACCCTAACCCCCTTCAAGGTGGGGTCCATTATCTTAACCTTTACTCCAATTTCTAGTCATCTAGTCGGTAATTTATTATGACAATAAATCAATTAAATAATAAATATAAAGCAATCTTACAAGCATTGAAACCTTTTCTCCACTTTACGCTTTCCATCAAAATCAATTTTCCGAGACTCGCACGTCGCTTTGTGACGCAGCAGCAATTACAATCGCGAGTCCGCGGCAAATGTCAGACGAACATACTGTGTCGATCGTCCCAAAACGGAAAAATCGAAAGAATTCAATACGTCACTTGGCGCGAACATTGTTGCTATAAATAATGTGCGCACCTAGGGTTGACATTCGCGCGGATCCCAGCTGAGAAGCAACGTGTGGCTGCCCACCTCCATCCGCAGCTCCCACAGAATCAATTATTTCTTATTTGTTTGGTGGCGGGAAAGAGCCGAAGTGGACTGCTCCTACGGTTACCTGAAAACCGGAAAAGTACATGTACAACCTTATGCAACGGAACGCCGGACAGCGCAAAATGTGGAAAAGCCAGCCGCTCCAATGAAAACCCGTCACGAATTCTAACACGTTGCTGGCGATTATCGCGGGAAAACAACACACACGAACGCGGAAAACATGCCAGTTGGGTTGGTTACCGGCGTTATGTGTAACAGTATCCGAATTTCCCACTGTTTACCTGCCACCTTGGTAGTAGAATTTTCATTAGCCAATTAGTTTCGTCGCGTTATCAGCACTTATCAGATACATTTCGTATCTAGCGGATAGAGCTGCACGACTGATAGGTGCACACGAAGCTGCGTGGGCGTGTTTCCTTTGGGGCACATGCATTCAAGTTCAGCTGGTTCGCATCTCTTCCCAAAATATCTGATTATTTTTCCCACTTGTCAGTGGGCGTGAGGGAAAATCACATGACGCAGAGGTGATTGACTTTGTCCCGAAGACAGAATAAATTGTGAAAGGCTTACAATAAAATGTTTTTTGTCTTCATTTCAATCGGTTTAGGACCCCTGAAATTATGGCGCACTATGATGGTTCTCTGGAACAAAAAAACAACATCTCCCGAATGCAAAGCTCAAAACGAAATATAGCCGTTAGGCAAGCAATGAACTATTAAACCTTTTTCAATTGACTTTTGCATTGTATTGAACCTCAATTTGAGAGAAATGTCGTCGTAAAACCGAAACGAACCCTAATAATTCGTTCGCCGACGTGACGTGTTGATTCATCGCTGTTAATTGTTTAATCACGTCTGCAGGCCAAATTAAAATCCTACAAGAGAATGAATTGAATAATTTCCACATTCCTTCTTTTCTTTTTCTTCTAAGCTAACTTTTGTGGTGTTGAAAGATAAGGTTCAATGTGGCATTAAATAATTGAGATAAAAAAACCTGTGATGAATTTGTGTGGACGATATTGTTCGTTAGCAATTGTTAAAGAGTATAAGTTTTTGGAAAATTAAATGTGTTTCACATGAGAAGCATTTTGAAGTCGTTTAGTACAATAAAGGGGTCTTTCAGGCTACGATTTTCAAAAAAAAAAATTTTTAATCATTTTCTTCAATATAAATCAAAATTTTGAAATTTTGTACATATGTTAATTGGTATTTTAGGTATACGAGAATATTTTCTTTAGGTTTTTTTATTGTTGTTTTATCCATAACAATTTTTAAAAAAAAATATCAAAAATGACGGCGGACGTGATTTCAGGTGACTTGATCATCTGGAAAACAAAAACAAAACGCTAAAATAATCCTTGTTAAAGTGCCTATGGCAGGTACCGGAATGATTTTTTTCTATTAAAAAATAACAACATGGCGGCCACTTTTAAAATAAAAACTTTTTTTGAGGGTGGAAAATTGAGTGAATATCGGAAAATTTGATACCGATCGTAATGATTCCGCTATCGACTATAGCCATATATGTGTACAAGAACATATTAAAAAATCGGAGTGATCGGTTGAGTATTTTTTTTAAATCGTGTCCGCCAGCTAAAAAACATGAATTCGAGAAAATCGCGTTTCCTTTTTACGATTTTTTTTCAAAACGTTATATGCCTCTACTCTGCTATGCCGGGGCCATACAAATTTTTTTATTCTTTTTCATAAAGCTCTTGACTAGCTAATTGTGCATTTCGAGCGAACGAGCTGTTCTGATTTTTACAAAAAAATGTAACCTAAAAGACCCTATAAAGATAAACTAATGCGGAATTTTCAATTTGGTGCAAAATTCCAGCATCGTTTTGAATTAAGAGGGGGAATCACATTATGAGATCTATTTTTACGTTTTTTCGTGATTTTTTTGGAGGGGAAGAAATGATTAAAACTAATTGAAATTGATAGGTTATTTTACTCATATTATGAACTACATCTCACAGTTTTTTCAAATGACTCTCATCAAAATTCGCATGGAGGCCCGTCGTCCGAGTCTCTGATTGCCGTGCATGCTGGAGTTCACAATTCTAATGTGAAAGCAATCCAAGCATATTTTTCAAATTACTTTGATGTGTAATTCCTCGATGAACCAGATTTTGAGTAAAAATTTGTGTCTCGTTTGAAAAAAATATCATAAAAACCCTCTTAATCGGAAATTTCAACTCCTCTTTCAGGTTCAGTTATACGAATTTTTGATAAGAATTCAAAAAATCTTTGGTTTTTGAAGATTGGTCAAAAATTTGCTGAGCTACAATGCCGCCAGCCGAAAAAACGTATTTGAAAACAAATTACCAAAAACTGAGTATTGACGTGACTTGTGTGCTAGTCATATATACACAGGCATACCAGGAAAAATACATATTGTTTGTAATACCTGCCCGAATACATACAACATAAGTTAGATTCATAGAAAAAGCAGCTGCGTGGTCCCGCACAGCTTGTCTGCGATCGCTCCATTCATTGGACCTTGCGATATACTCGAGCACGCTTCGTTTCTTGCCCCTAAAATATAAGGACTTATATAATAATATATATATTGGTCTCAATTTTTTGAACATACTCTCGAATAGCTAAACTTTCGATTTCTGCAGTAAAAAGTTGATTTTTTGAACCGTCTAATGTGATGTCCCCCCTTAAGCACCTGTACATGAAATTGGATCAAGTGATTTGACTATCATTGATCATTATATAAATGGTTACCAGCCGCGTTAGAAGAACGAACAATTGCCATCATTTGGGTGTGTGATTGAGATTTAGGTTATCATGCAAGTAAAATTACAAAAATACGAGAAATAATTGCATCAATGGTTTGCAGCTAGAAGACGGTAACTCCATTTTTCTCCTTTGAAAAAGTACAAACTGTATAATCTTTACAATTGTAAGGCCTAGTTAAAATACTTCTAATTATTCAAAGTCCGTAAATCTACTAAAGGTTCGCCACCAATAATTACTAAAGGCAGTTATTCTGCCTTAGAATGGGAGCTTTGAACAGACAAATGCCAAAACTGAAGCTAACAATGAACTTAAAGGAAGAGTAACTTATCGCGAGTCATTTGCCGTATCGTATGTTTCAATCAATGCAGATTAGCGGTAGTTATCGCCTCCAAAATGGGGGAAAGTCACGTGAAAAATGTATTTTTAAGCAATATGAAGCTCCTTCCCTTCAGGACACTATAACTGCCGTCAATGTTCACCGATCGCAACAAAATCCGACCAGGTTTGGCAGACCAATCTTTCTCATATCTACTTATAGTTAAACTACCACTACAAAAATTAAATCCTCATTAAATCGATGATTTAGAACTTTTTTCAGCCGCCGCCTGTTCTAAATTTAGGCAAAAAAGGATTCTAAAATGTTAGCAAATATCTTCAAAGTGATTGTTCTATTATTTCTTTGAATTATAATTTATTATATTTGGTAGACGTTTTCGCAAAAGCTTCAACACATCCCACTGCCTTAAGATTCTTCGCTTGTGGGATTTCATTGAAAGCTGAATACCAAGAATATTTTGCACAAAAGCCAATGAATATTCCAAGATAAATTTTCACTACAAAAGTTCATTTCGGAATATGCTGCCTTACTGATTTCAAGTTTCCTTAAAGCAAGGTCCGAATCATTTAGGATTGTAATCAATCAAATCATTTTCTGTAGCGGTTTTCAATAATGAAATCAGTCGTTTGGTTTCCAACCTATTTACAAATTACAAACATAAAGGACTCAAACCATTTTCCACAAAATTTGTGAAGTCACGATGCTCAAGCAATAATTGAGGCTTCTAAGCCTTTACATGATCCTAAATGCTGTTTTACTTTCATCTAGACTAGAAAATGCCAACCCACTCTTGTGATGTGATGTATTGATTTATTTTCCATTAAAAACCATTCTTGTCAGATCATCTTGCAGAAATGTTTTGCGATAACAACACAAGATGATTTAATGGAACATGCCAGGATCTTTCCCACATGTAATCATGCAAATGTGATGCTTACTAGTAGGAGTCGGTCGTCTCTTTAGGCATGTAAAAACGCACGTTGGATTTAATTGAGTTTGGGTTGATAATACCCACGAATGATTTTCATTCTAGGTTCTAACGCTTTGAATTTAATATTGTCATTACGCACGATTCAGAGGTTTCGTTTTGAGAGGCCTCTTTTTCCTGGAAAAAATCGACACTTTCGTTGTTTTCTGCAGACAACAACAACAGCTACCGAGAAACTACCGACCCTCCAACCGCGGTTTTATCGACAATCGTCCTTGATATTTTCTCTCGTTGAGCAATCGTGACGCACGTTTTAAGTATTTTATTTATACTGAAGCTCTAAATTTGCATTCCCCATGGCCTTTTATTAAATTGCAGGCATCTTTTTAGGAAAAACACATCTTTCCAGAAATGCGGGGTTCTTTGAATAACTTTCTTTCGTTCCATGGAATTAATTTGACATGGTGAAAGATGTGAATTACTGTCGCCCGTACTGTGTGTATGCCAGGAGAACCTTGCGGATATTAAGGCTTTCGCACAATGTAACCAGTTTCATAAAACTCGCAGCGTAAATTAAATGTGTGGATTTCTCATTCCTGACGGAACGCCCAGAAACGTAACCTCAGGCGCAAGATAGCTTCCCAAATAAATCCTACACAGTTGCTAGTTCATTCTAATGTCATCTTCCTTGGCCTACACGTTTTTCATTATTGACTGAAGTCGATTCAGTCTTGTATTTCTTTTGTACGTGTTTTTTTTTTAAATAAATTCTATGAGAATTTAAATGGGCTGGGCTTAGAGCTGATGTAATCCCTTTTTCTAACAAAATTTACTTTTGAAAATGTGACAAGTTCAATTTGAATGAGACATTTTCCGTTGTCCTTGTGCGAATAGAAATCTTCGCAAATTACATTATAAATTATTTTCCATGAAACTGTGGGCACGTTACAATGAAGTGTACATTTTTAGGAAAATCAACCTCTAAAGAATACTTAAATAAATGATGAATACTTCATTAAATCAACATACAAACATAAAAATTCCTGAAAACTTCTTGATCCTGACTTCAAAATAAAGCAATTTACTTTAATGCTAATACTATTGGAACGTGCGGTTTAGATCTCTTCCACAAATTACGTGCCAACCATCATGTGGGTTGTTCCTTCACAGTTAAAAGTCGTCCCGGAATTATATCGAAACAATAAAGCTCGGTGTTCACTTATTACTAAAATAATCTCCAACCAACTACTTCTTTTTTCTTACCATTACTTAAATCATGTCCCCCAAAAAGGCTTGCTTCTAGCCTAAAGAAACTAGAAGCTCGGGATCAAGATGCGATTTAAGCCATCGTGTAATCCTGAAACTCGATGCTTTGTCGATTTGTTGCGTGTCACCGACCTAAAAGGACCTAGTTGACTAGGGACGAAAAGTTTATAAGCGAATTTTCATCGGAATACTGCAATGGAAATGAAAGATCTTGTATTGGGAAAGCATTGGGATTCAATCGTCATTTAAAAGGATAACGGACAAGAGTTGGCAGAAATGGCGATTTCATAAAGCGCGCTGTATTGTATCTGAGAACTAACAGGACGTAGCAATGGAAGAATCACATTTCATATACAAAAACCTTTCTTCAGACTGTTTCGGCTGGCGTTTATGCTTTCGAATGTGCTCGTGGGATAAAAAAAGTTACAATAGACTAAAATACCATCGAAATCCTTCCATTCTTTCTTTCAGTATTACAATATCTGATAAATAATGGTCGTTTGGTATGAACCCAGCTTTTATTTCTGCCATAAAAAGTGGAAGTGTAAATTTCCTCTTACATATAATGTGAGTGTAAGCATTTTATTCACATATGTACGTCTTATATAATGCAAAAATGTATTTTAAATTTTCATACCCATATTGATTTATACCTTTGATGGACTTATAAAGAATGAGTATGCATAAAAAATTCAAAAGGATGTAGAGTTTTCCCTAGCCGCGAATATTACTATAAATTCCATTTAGGAACAGGGTCAATATTTCGTGATGATTTATAGTAGATACTGTATAGCTTATTGATGCCCTTGTAAATTGTTTAAAATTCATTGTTTTTCAATTGAGAACAAGATTTATTTCCGTAAATGTTTTTTAGTGTTAATTTCAGTCTTACTGAGAAGCATTTAAGCTTTTTGGAAGCATTGTCAAGTAAATATGTTATGTTCTCGGTTTATTTTTAGTTCCTAACGCCCTTTCACATTTCGAATTCGAAGACTTTATATTTGTAAATAATAGATCTCATTTTGTAACGTCGAACTGATCTTTTCCCATTTTGAGATTTTTGGGTCCACTGATTCTTTCAGTTTTTCCTCAAAACTTTTTTGATTTGAGAAATTCGCGGTTGCTTTCATTGTTTAACATCAAAGGAATACTTAAAAATTCATGGTCAGTGATGTTTCTAGGAAGATATAAAGATTCTTTTAAGCCAGGTGCAGATTTTTTTGAAATAATTTGGCCAATAAAATTGTGAATCCGATTATTATGCTCTTTATTACAATACATACAAGATATATCACATAGTCTAAGTCAGTGAATATTCGAATTTCACAGTCTAAACACCAAAAATTGTGATTGAAAATGCTTTCAAGTCGAAAACGACGAAATAATTCTCGTAAACCAATGAAACTGTAAACGCGCTTCTCTCAAAACATACTTTTTGTGTGCGCGTCGTAGATTTGAGAAAAACTACTCTTCCCATTGACTTGAAATTTTCCAAACATACTTATTAACTATTTAACTTCTATTTTGTTTTTTAAGTTTTCTTAATAATGTGAATGTGAACTTTTAATCTCAATTTATTTACATTTCAAATTTCAAGTCGAATTTGAAGTAATATCGAACGGGAATCCTCGTCCAGGCTGTTTTTGTCGTTGTTTCCACTTCAACTTGTGTAAGAATATTCCAAAGATATGATACATATCTAGATTCATCAATGACCAGATGTAATAACAGGGATATTTTCTTTCAAACTCAGTTTTTTTTTCATTGATCTCCAACTGAATAGCAAACTCTGAATTCATAACTTTAGATACTACATGGTTCAAAAGTGAAATTCTCAAAATGATTGTCACGATCGGGTGCTTTCCAATTCTTCGAAAGTTATAGTACTTGCTGTCTTACGCTTTGATCCTTTCAGAAGTCGTATGCTCATAAAAATTAATCTGAACTTTAAACGGTATCATCTTTTCATTTAAAAATATAATCTCGGTCCAATTCACAGACATAATCGTACAAATTTTGGCCGTAACTTATATAGAATAGCGACTTAAGCATATATACGAACCAATTGACAGTCGTTATAATTCGCGGATACAAATAATAAAATAGTTGAATTATAACGAGCTTAACCCATCAACAAGCCTAACCGTGGTCGTGCTGTCTGGTAGCGGATGGTAAATGACAGCACCTGAAGCGGATGCCATCCGACACCCCGAAACGACACTTTCCATTCTTCAAACATGTTTTTCTCGAAATAAGGTTTTCTCAAACGGCGGACAGACAATTTCCGGATCTACTGAACCTATTTAAAAAAAAATTGTTGCATTTTATTTGTTAGAGTATCCTACATCGTAATCTACCACAATATGACCGAAAAATTCAGAAAGAAATTTTTGGCGTTAAAATAACTACGAAAAATGGGTCGATTTTTGACATTTTTTCCGCAAGTCCGCCATTTTCCTTTTAAACTGATTTTTTTGAAAACGGTGGTGGATTACGATGTGAGAGACTTACTTTTTATAATCTATGGATTATCTGTCCGTCGATTTTTTTCAGAACTTAAATTCAGCGCCCTCTATAAAAAGACACAAAATAATTTTTGTTGGTAATATTCAAATATGAAATAATTTTTTAAAAAACGATTCGTGTTATGTTAATATCTAATAAGGCCTCTGGGAAAAATCTTGAAAAATTGTCGTTTTTCGCCTTGAAAAGTGAACTAGTACCTTAAATCGTTTTACGAAGGGTGTTTTTCTGTTCTTCTCGTGGCTCTATAATTTGGTTATGAACTTACATTTGTTTTGATCTCTCTAGCTATTAGTCTGATTTGCCTGATTTGAGCAACGGTCCTTTTTTTAGGCATGCAATAAGCAACTTTTTGGTTTCAGTCAGACTTTTCGTAGCGCCGTCGTTGGAACTAAGGTGTTATCCATATATTACTTAACGCAATTTTTAGAGTATTTTAACTACCCATGTAACACTTAGTAATATTTTCAAAGACTCTCCCCACTTTGTTACGCAACAAATTCATTGTACCCTCTGCTGACACCTCGTTACGCGGCAAATAAATTTAAAATTTGACTTCATGACTGTTTTAACTAATTTGAAATTTTGTTACGTAATAATTTGCGTAGAACCACCCCCTTCCCCCTTTCTCCTCTGTATCACACTTACTAACATGATTCCGCATAATAGCAAATATTTCATTTTAAGTTCTAAATAAACTATGGTCAGTATGGAATATTTTCCGCGTCTTCCTTAACTTTTTGCAAGCAGATTCATTGTCGTTTATCAATTGAATCAATCGAATTCAATTTATTTTGCTTCAATGGTTCCTTTAAAGCAAAACTTATTCAAAATGCCATTAAAAAATATGTTCCAGTGAAAATTAATGAAATAATTGCTTCGAATTGTCTAAAAATTCGGAGCTCGGTTGCAATCGACCAGAAACATTCAAATAACTAAGACTTCACTCAACGTGATTGAGGCGTGAATTTCAGATTTGAAATCACCAAAAAAAAAACAGAAAGAGATTCACAGTTCATAAACCTGCTATACTTCCCCCATCGCTTTATTTTTCCTTAACAAAATTTTAGATTCACCCTAACGAGCTGTACAAAGAGAAACCCAATTTTTCCTCGATTGATTGGAAACCTGAGATCGTCGACTAGTCCGCGAACCCAAAAAGAAATTCAAATGTAATTATGAGGCTCCCATCTTGCAGGTTATCGACTTGCTTCGCTTCATGTTGATGATGGTTTCTCAATTGTTTGCGCTCTGTTGACTGATTCAATTAATTTTTCGGTCCGTTTAAATTCATTTTGAAAATAATGAATTGTGGCCGTGAGTGCTTGGGTTCAAAGGACCGTTTGAGAGAAAAATGTGCCTTTTGATATTAGAATATTCAGGCAATTATTTGAATGTATAACAATATGATGAGATATTGACACATATTCAATTAAAGCACGTCTCTCAAATTTATCTACTTGAAAAAATTTGAAATACTTGCACTGCAGTTATGCATAAATTGATTCTCAACAAAAAAACTAATTTTGGACACGTCAACTGTCGACAATACAATACGCTTTCTTAATGCAATTCCGCTGGAATATCTGTAAAAGATGTGCACAATTTTTTGCCTCCTGTGAAAAGTAGTTGCGGACGCGAAATGAAAGTCAACTTATCGAAAGACGATTGCCAGGATTTACTGCTGCTCGCAAAATGGAAATTCACTTTTCGCAGCAGGACGACGGAGGTAGTGCTACTTATCTGGCATATGCTACCGGTGCAAGCCAAATAATGTAGACGTGAGATGACATCAAATATTCCTGATATCGATTTCCATCGTAATGTTGCCTTGAGAGGTGAAAAATCGACAGCTAACCTATTGGGCTAAGGTCTTCTGCAATAAATTGCTGTTGTAAATCAGATTTTGCCACGAACGATGAAAAATATCGCTTGGTAAGTTCGCCTGTGTAAGGAACAGGGTGTTCAGGCTACGGCCCGGATGATACGGAAATGCAATTTCCACCCGAAATTTCAAAGCAGAGATTAGTTTTATGAGATTTACGGAGGAAATAGCATATTCTCGAAGAATGGTTGTCAGTGGCTTAAGCTGCTGTCACACGTCTAGCCAAGGGAACTTCATCAGCTAGTTGGCTGTCGGATAGGATACCAAATGAGATTTTATGATCGGCCAATGATATTCGTGAACTTAGTCACGTCCTATGTCTGCATCTGTGGCATAGAAATCTGTGCAAATAATAGCGAATGTAAGGTTTCCACACTTAGAATATACTTGTATGCTGGGTAGGGTACCATACTGTGTGTTGCTGAATTGGCGTTTAATTTTCTTCGGCAAAATTCGCTCGGGAAACTGAAACATGTACAGTCATGAACATAAGTCTATGTACCCCTGCAATTTTCAAGAAAAATATCGATCTAAAGGTCTGATTTCAACAAAAAGTATAAAAAATAATGAAAACAATGAACGTTTTTTATCTAAAGTCCAAAAAATATGTATCCATTCAGTGCAACTTAATACAAAACAAAAATAACTAAATGCCATATAATAAAAAAGAACAAAAGTCTACGTACAGTCATTTTTAACATCAGTTATCTTAAAAGCTAGTATTTGTTAGAGCCTTATTTGGAAGAAATTACACCTTTCAGTCGGCTTGGCATGGCATCGACTAGATTTTTAGTGATTTCTCGTGTAATTTTACCCCATTCTTCATGAAGAACGGAAATAAGTTCGGATCTATTCGAAACTTTGTGGTTTTGAACTTTGCGCTTCACGTGTTCCCATAAATGTTCGATTGGGTTTAAGTCCGGAGGTTGGGGTGGAGAATGGAGTTGTTTTGGAATATTGAATATCAACCACTCTTTCACAATCTGCGCGGTATTTTTGGAGTCATTGTCTTGTTGGAAGACTCAAGATGGTCCTAGTGCCAATTTTCGCGCAGATTGCTTCAAATTAGCTTTAATTATATCCAAATATACTATACGGTCCATAATACAGTCGATAATAACTAAATTTCACACCTCCGTCGCCGACATACACCCCCATACAAGAACACTTCCACCCCCATGTTTTACTGTACCAATTAAATTTTGTTTTTTGGGGCCTTCGTTTGATTTCCTCCACACTCGTTGCCTTCCGTCATGTCCGAAAATATTGAACTTACTCTCGTCGCTAAAAAATACGCTATTCCAAAAAAAATTCTTGCTTGCCTTCATGTAGTTTTGCGAATTCGAGTCGTTTTTTCATTTGCCTTACTAATGTATAGTTTTTCCGCGGTGTCCTGTTAAAATAGACATTGCGGTGGAGAACTCTACGCACAGTTATAGGATGTATGTGTTTGACCTTAACCTCCTTGATGCCATCAGTTAACGACTTTGATGACGTACGAGGATTATTTTGTATTTCTGCGAGTACACTTCCCTCTTCATGATCGGTCAGCTTTCGCGATCTTGTACTTCCAGGCTTATTTTCAAATGATTTCGACAACTGGTAATTTGAAATTACAGTTTGAACACCTGACCGCGGTTTGTTCACTATTTTACTGATTTCACGATAAGTTCGCCCTTCTTTTCTACGGCTCACAATTATTTTTCTAACATCTTCAGAAATTTTTTTCTAATCGGAGCCATGATCACTTTAAACAATTTGAAAATTACTTGTCAACCCGCCGTCAGCTGTTAACACTATTACGAATTTCACAATTCAATAAAAACATGTACAAAGAAAATTACTTGAACAGACATTAAGCTGTACGTAAACTTTTGTTTCATTTTTGGTGCCAAGATTTCTTTTATTTCCCTTTTATAGTTGCTTCGATAGAAAAAGTTCCAATTTTTACGTATATTTAAGCTTAAATTAAGTGAATACATGTTTCTGCTGAGAATGCTAGGAATTAGAATTATAGGAATTGAGAGAAGTGCTCAAATATAGGGGGTACGTAGACTTATGTTCATGACTGTATGTACATAATTGTCGGCCGCAGGAAATCTAGAGACAAGCAGCAGTAGCTCAGTATACCGTGAGGATGATAAATATATTCTTTGAACAGTCTTGGTATCCTGCGTTTGACTCAAAAAACGCTTCAAGAAAAGTGCGCTTCCAATTTGCTGACGTTCGAAAGGTAGCACTGATTTTTCGTCTGAAGTCTTTACTCTTTCTCATCATACATTACTGTGGACCATTTATTTACTTCTACCTGTCCAACCTTGTATGAACGCACAGAATATATAAGAGCACATAAGCTCTTTGGCACATGTTCTTCATGAAAAAAAGCATAATTCATGCATAAATAAATATGTGAGTCGCCCGTTCATCTACAAATCCAGTCATTTTTTCGGGACGGTACATCTCCATACTATAAATATTTGAGTCTGATGCGTACGATGACTTCTTTGTCGCCGATACACATAAGCTAACCAAACTTGTTTGCATGTCTGACGAAACATTTCGCGTGGAAATCAAAAGCACAATCGTACGAAATAAAATTCTCATTGTCGTAAACCATTTTGGATTGCTGACGGTCATCATCTGCGGCTTAAATGGAAAATGAAAAGAGCGACGATACTTTTTTCTGCAAGTTGGATGTTTCATATCTGTAACTGAATATGACACACATGTGTGTAGATATGAGTCGATTGATATTGATTTTGATATCACAAAAGTGTACGTAGCATCGAACGAGGAATGCGTGTCATTTTTGACGAGATGTAAGAGGAAGGAATATATTCAAATAAATCATATGTTGCTTTGTCCACAAATATACTTGTGGATTTATTTTTTGTTGTATTTGGAATTTGGTTTATATTATGATAAGGGATAGATAAAATCAATGATACTAATCGAAAATGTTTTCTTATCTCTTTCCAGGTAAGTTCCAAGACATTTCTGGTTTAAACGATTGATTTGGATAAGCAGACAAAACTATTGATTTAAGATAGTAATCGTAAGTAATATCGATAAGTTCCGCTAGGGCAGGATTATACAAAGTCACTAACCTTCTTGTTTGATCAAAAGATCGAGCAAACGTACATTCTCGAATGTAGTCGGAGAAAGCAAACGAAAATACATAACATCCTTGGAAAAAGCATTTTGGTAACAAAAAGTTTGTCGCTAAGTTAAAATTTGCGACGAATTTTGGGGTAAATCTCACGATTTTTGGGATAAATCTCAGTTCAAAACATCGAATTATCTGCTAAAGTTTTAGCGGATCAATTTTTATTTGATTCGATTTAATGACATTTATCTAATATCGCGACCTGCGACTATGCAAAATTAAAATTTATTGAATTACTGAAAAATGTGGTCTAAGTGCGACCCGTAAATATTATTATTATTATTATTATTATTAATTCCTACTACCAATAATTACTATTATTAATAATTATTATTCTAAGTTATAATTCTAAATTATTATAATTACGTTTATTCATTTTTTTATTCATAAAAACTTTAGTAGAGAAAGACGCTTACATCACCTGGTCGAGCTCTGCGTTTCAAAAGTTTCAAAATTAAGCAATTTCCTGTCTTTTTTCAGTTTTTCATCCTCGATAAAAAATGGCTGAACTGATTTTGCTGAAAACTCATTCAGTTTTAAAATATGTAATTACGCGTCGAATGAAACCTGTTCCACGTCAATATGATCTTTGGTTCTGAGATAATTGAGACGAAAATTAATTCCGAACGCAAACACGTACACACACATCTCTCTAAAAATGATTGATTTGGATTTTAGAAACCTTAAAACGTGGAGATATGTCAAAATTTGGGATTCACGAAATCGACCCCATTACAATAATTTCCCACTGGGAACTGGGGAGTTAAAAAAATTGAGGGAATAAATTCAACGAGTGTATTTTTTTTCAACGTTGGGAGGTGTAAATCTTCAAAAGATACCGATCAGCTTCTGCTTCTGGGCATGCCGGATTTCTACAGTCTAAAACCACCTCCGTTTCCTTCAATCACTCTCTCCATCAAAATTTCGTAACTCTCCGTATTTAAAATTTTAGGACATAGTACTTCCCAGACGATAAGAATCGGTATAAGGGATAGTACCAAATCTGTAAGTTTTAATGTCCTTTTGGTTAGATTAATAGTTCAGTTTAGTTTATTATTCTCCAAATGATCTTGAAATTCTGGTTGGAATGATTTAGGTCTAAAATTTTCACACATGAGTAAAGCATTTCGTATCGATTTATCTATTGTATAATCATTTCGATCGATGCTCAAAGAGGCAATCCTACCTAAAATTCTCAGTGCAATCATATTGAAGCACATGTTACTCAAGTCCATTTTACCTGTCCTCCTATAAAGGTTTCTTTGGCTTCTCATATTCGAAAATGTCAATTTCTGTGAAAAAAGATGAAAATTTTTAAATAATGAGGTGTTTTTTTATCAAATTCAGATCATCCCAAGTCACTTATACTTTGTCCCAATTCTTTTAAACTTTTTCTCAATTCACTTAAACTTTTTCCCAAACTGAATTCTCAATTCATTTGAGTTTTTTCCTGTATTGTTCATATCTCTGCAGATAAGAATATAAAGTATTCGATGTTTCTTATAAAGCGTAAATGGCGCTAGTTCACGTTAATATGTTATGTTAACGATTCAGTTTTTAATTGTGTAAGATTTTCACATTAAATTAAAATCTTTCGTAAATGAATTTTTTCTTCAAATGAACTAAAAATCCATTTTCCAAATGAATTAGATCCATTTTCGAATGACAAAAATTCTACTTTTTCTCAAATCAGGCACCAACAAAAAGTGAATATTATAGCTGGATTTATTTTGACTAAAAAATTGCTCCACAAAATTTTCGCATCAACTTCTTTAAGCAGATATGCACAAGAATTTTCAGAACGAAGGAATTTTCGTGCCTACTTTTTCTCGCATTTGGATTGGCAAATGCTATTAATTTCCAATTTTTCCAGCGAAACAAATCATATTTATATAAAATGATGCCATTAGAAACTTTTTAGGACCGATTTGTTCCGTGAGATTTTTGGGAGAAGATAAATTTAACATACATTAAATCTAAAATTGTAGTTACTTTTTAACCAACCATAGATTTTTTTTATTCAGATTCAAAACAAATGTTTCCCCAAAAGTTTTTCAGATTTTAAATGCACTTTGTCCTGGCAATGATTTCCATCAGTTTGCATGGCAAATTCATCAGAGTTGATGAAACGACAGCAACTTAAAATCAAGGATAATCCTTGTGTATCTCTTCTGTACTGTCAAGATGATGCTTGGCTTTCATCAACAAATGTTTGTTTTTTTATTGAGACTCAAACATATCGTTTGTGCTCACAAATGCCAGCTTGAAACTCCATTCATTCCCGGTGAAACACACACTAATCCTGGTGTACTCACTCAAATTTAATTAGTCCTCACTAACGCCAGGTGCATGTACTAAGTTAGCTGACTGATGCGTTCTATACTCAACCGTTGTGACTCCTGTACGCTCTGAATTTGCAATTAACTCGAAGGATAATAACTCCATGTATGCATGCATAGTCTCACTGAACTAGACTTGCACTGAACGTTGTGGTACAATTCATTATGATGGAATACAGATCCTGGCCAGATATTTATGGATTCATTTCACTGCACCTGAAACAGGATACAAAATGACTGCTGACAGTCTCGTGGATATACTCCTGATGTGTATGTTTGTTTGCAATGGCAAAAAATGTGCAGTTTGTATGTGTTCCAGGCAGTAGAGAGCAAGGATGATATGTCTCCAAAGTCATTTCGTATTCTGCCTGAGGAGAACACTATGATTTAGGTCAAAAGTTCGAAATTAAGGTACAAG
The DNA here is from genome assembly GCA_963942545.1 of Oxycera nigricornis. Lineage (NCBI taxonomy): Eukaryota > Metazoa > Arthropoda > Insecta > Diptera > Stratiomyidae > Oxycera > Oxycera nigricornis. The sequence continues at coordinate 10,936,293 of OZ012663.1, read as the reverse complement.
CCTCGGTACGGTTAGGTTGGATTTGATATGTGTAAACTAAAGTGCAACAATGTTCAACAGAGCTGATTGGTCTCCTAGATAGAATTTTATATGATTTTCAATGAAGAGGAAGAACACGTTTGTAGAAATGATTTGATGCAGTGGTTTTCTTTATTGGTAGCTTGTAAATATACGACATTGCTCTAAATGTTTACCTGGTTTGATTCAATTTTCAGCATCAAATGTAGATTGCGTTATTTAAGTTGGTTTCTTCTTGAAGTGCGCGTTATTTTGATATTGGCAACCGTGACATTCTTTACATATTGATAAACATGAAGAGTCCAACCTCCACTGTAAGAAATCGATCGTTTTGCACTTAAATATCACTGAAAAAGGCCGGAAATTATTTTTGTCGATTACAGTCGCGAATTCATCCTTTTCGATCAAAAAATTAATATCAAGTTTTCTTGATTCACACTCAAATAAATACAAAACTAATTGAAATAAGTATCTAGTTTAATAAATTCACTTGAAAACTAACAAAATCCTTTAACCCAAAAATATTATGCAACATGTAAAATTTTATAAAGAACATAACACTTTCTGTGTTGCGTTCTCCTGCAGAACATTTGACACTTTTCTAAACACGATAAATACCATGTTTCCAATTAAAAAGAACTCTATGTGTCTCAGGCTTTTGTTCTTCGATAAGTCACTGTAAAGCATGCAAATCTCCAGGACGAAAAATAAAAACACCCCACACCTATGCCTTACAGGATCTCGCTCCTGCTATTGCTTTTGTTGCTACAAAATATAGTGGCATCAAAGAACAGCAAAATGAATAGTAGAAGCACAGCTCAAGGAGCACAAAATGGAAAACAGATAACTATCAAGTCGGAGATGATGATGTCTTCCTCCTCGCTGTGAAAGAACTTTTCACTTTAGATTTATTGTACAGAGAAGGTAGAAACATGGACGTTGCAAAGTTGTTGTTTTTTTCAAAAAAGAAAGTTTATTGTGTCGACCCTCGTTATGCGTCGCTTCCACCATCTCACATACTGAATACGCTCAAGGTATCCCTTAAAAACAGAGCAAGTACGAAAGAGGACAGGGAATTGGATGACACGCAAATGACGACAATACGAAGTGTAATTTACAAGTGCTTTTGCAAAAGCATTAGTCGAGCTGATAAACAATATTTAGCTCAGGTTCCATGCTCTTGGAAATGCTATTTGAAAAGCGACGCTTGGGAAATGGAAAACTCGTATATCGAGAAATGTCAAAAGGACTCATATTGAAATTTATTGTTGTACTGTAAAGCGTGAGCTATAGTGTTGTTTACAGAACCCCAATAGCAGTTATATTCCACCACAGAAATGGAATTGTATAGCGAGCTGATATCCGAGTAGAAACAGATCTTCAATAAAGGAACGAAATTGAAAAATCCCAAACGAAACGTTTGGCACCGCAGTAAATCACTCAATCAAGAAACTCAAGCACAAACGCAACGAAAAGGATCAAATCAAATAACTCATTGTTGTGAATTTATTAGTGTTGACTTTTGACACAGCGTTACCCTTGGATTTTATACTTAATTGTGGTTTTTTCATTTCTGAGCACACCTAACCACACCTCAAAATTTTCTTACAATTTTCAACTTTTCCAAAACAAAGAAACGTTGAATAACGAAGCGACGCCAAAAGAAATTGAACGATGTCTTATTATCGAATGCAATGTACAAATTGTATAGCGAAATGTATCTGAAACGCAATCTTTTACTTCGAGAAACATCTCTATCGCATGACAATAGTATATCACAGTAACATCCATCTCAATCGTATTCACTATCTTTAGTATGTTAGTCTTTCGTGAGGATTTGCCCAGAAGCTATTAGTGTGTATCAAAAGAGCATTACAATTTTCAATTAAAAAGCTTCAACACAAACAGCATCTCAGGAAGATTGAAGTACCCTCAACTGCAGATACAACTTCAAAACAATATCATTAGTAAGTCCTTAGGGAATTCAGGATTTTTCCTTTTCATGTGGGTGGAAAAATTGTCTGATATGTATCGTTCAGTATTTCACTACAGTACAATGCCAAAATAGTTTGGCAATTTTCGGACGGAATTGTACATTTTGAAAGAGTTTTTTTTTGAGAAAAAATTAAGTCTTCGGACGTCAAGGATTTGTTTTTTAATTAGAAAATGAAATATGAATAAATGTTGGAAAGACGTTGTCAACAATAGTTTCGATGGATTTTGTTATCGTATTTATCCATGCAAATTATGCGTCTCCGTTCAATATCTCAATCTGTTGTCAATTAATATGTATTTTTATTTCATACTAATTGACATCATGGACACGTCATTAGTATTCAGCAAAATTAGAGCAGTTCGATTCAACATGTTTTCGAAACAGTACTGAAGTTTTTTGATTGTCCCTAGCGTCCTTCAGTCTGAATCGTTCGAGAGTCTATACAAAATTCAGCATCTCAAGAGGAAATGTAACACTTATCATGATCACCATCACTGCTGCCGGGAAATGATAAAGACAACGAAAGACCATAAAGGTGGAAATAAAACTCAAAAAGAAAAGTTGGTCGCCTGTCAGTTTCAGGTGTCGTGCTCTGATCCAACAAGTCCTTTGTGAAAAGCCAAAATGGAAAGTGAGTTTTCGCGAAAGCATCGTAACGAAAATGCTACGCTCGAGGCACTCGTCAGCCAAATTCACGCTTCATTACGTTTGTTATCGATACTTGTGTATCTTTTGGTTCGTCTCGAACAGTGAAAGTCGTTTATCTGCATTTCAGATGTCGTACGCCCAAAAAAAGTGGATTCGCATACAAAACCGAACGAAGTCAACATAAATATCGTCAAAAATTGTGTATGCGTACAATATTGAAACTCTTCTGTTTGGCTTAAAAGCGTTGCTTTGAGTTGATTTACCGGTAAAAAGAAAAATAGCTGCGGGCGTAAAGAATGCATGTGGAACCTTTTTGGCATAATTTTTAAGTGTTTTTGTACGATTTTATGTGTTTGTGGTAAAAAAATGCTTTCGCATATAGATTTTGCATATGGTTTTGGAATTGCAAATGAGTTTTGAGCAGGCAAATTGCAAGAAACTGAATAGTAAGTGTTTTATAGAATATAATTGCAGATTTTAATGAAAACTGCAATGTATGTACTGCATATAATGCATTATGTTTATTGTAAATTCACGTAAATAAACGAAAAACATAAATATTGAAATATTTCGACCACCCTGCATAGTTAAATAATAAAATTTTGTATTGATTTAAGACTCTTTATCATAAAAATAACGACGATAAGCAAAAATGAGGATAAGTTTTCAAGGTTTTGTCTAATAATATGTATGAGAACTATAAATGAGAAAGTTATTGATGAAAAATACATGTAGAAGAACCTCAAATCATAAATCCCTGTCTAATTAAATTTAAATATCAATTTTAAATGGCGCTTAAGGTACTAGTACTCATTACAAGGCTAAAAAATTGCGAATTTTTATGGATTTTGTTCCCACTTCTTTCATTGAATATGAAAACAATAAATCTATGAAGTGGGGTTGTGAAGTGTGGTTTCGGGGTGACGGACGGCATCCTCTTCAGGTGCTGTCATTTACCATCCGCCACCAGACAGCACGACCACGATTAGACTTATTGATGGATTAAGCTCATCATACTTCAACTAATTTTTATAATTATTTCTATCCGCGAAGTATAATGACTGTCAATTTTTAGTCCATCAATGTGCAATCATAGTGTTAGTAAGTTGCTAACCAAAAAGCACACTAGTAGGCGAAAGTTGTCGACTAGACTGAGAGGTTCAAATCCTTAAATAAATCTATCTTTTGAGGGTAAAAAATGGTTTTTTTTTAATTTTTCAATTTAAAGCTATTTTATAGTGGGCGCCAAAGTTGACAACTCGAAAAGTACTTCATCGCATGGCCGACAGTTAATCTCAAAATTTGCAAGTCTGAAATAGAAAACTCAAAAAGGGTTTTTAAGACTAAGGGTGCTTACGAGACAATTGACCACCGTTTATGAAAAATTTATTTAAAAAATTGATTTTGAAAAATCAACCCCAGTCATTAGTCATTTTTTTGCACACCAAATTTTTTTTTTATTTTGGTCTAATTGGGGTGGCTTGTCTTGCGGAATATGTTAATAGATAAAATGCACTAAACTTAAATTTAAACCGGTTGAGCAGGTCCGGAGATTAACTAGCGGCCAGTTGACAAAACGTGATGTCGAGAAAATCGCGTTTAAAGTTTGGCTTCGTTTTTTAGTACCTTTTCTATACTTTTTTTAGTACCTTTTTTATGCGTCAGAATAAATACTGAAAATTTCGTGTTCTTTTGTGAATGAATAGAAGAAACCGGTATTTTCGAAAGAGGGGGTACACAATCGATGCCATGTGGCCGGCGGCTGCGAGAGCTCCCAAAAACGCGCACGCACTTAAAACCGTTTTATACTATTCTAATGTTCGAATTGTTTCAAAATATTTAAAGAGGTCATTTTTAAAGGTGCGAGAAGTTGAAAAATGCCAAAATAAATAAATCAATATTTTGAAATTTTTCATGTGTTCTAGTCCCTTAAACAAAATTGTGATAGTTGAACGAAAATATTAATTTCGTCCTTTTCGTCAAAAAAAAATATACAGAAAGATTGTGTTCGCAATATATACCACGCATCATGAATACCAAACTTTAAGCTAATTCAACCAAATTTGTCGGAAATAAATGCAAACTTATTGAAGCAACAGCCGATTTTGCGACCTGCTTCATTTTCCCCAATTTTTTCAATACATTCGATTGATATTGAAAGGTTCAGGTTCTAAGACGTGTTTTATTGCATTGAACACATTAGGAGTTTTTTACGCACAAATCACAAACTGTTTAAAGCCTTATAAAATCTTTTTTACACTCATAAATTTAATTAATCGCCTTAAATGGACATAATAAATAGCAGCGGCTAAAAATTCAGACTTTTAGAAAATATTTGAAACATTTAACACGCAAATAATCTAGTATTTTTATATTCAAATTATAGAATGAATGTTTTCTAAAAAGTTTTTGGTAACATTATTCGTTTATAATGTTTTCGGGTCGGTATAATTCTACATTCGCAAGCTTAAGGGGGGAGTACGCTGTGAAAAAAATATTTTTTTTTATTTGGGATATTTCGTTAGAAAAGTACCTTAAAAATACCTGTACAAAATTTTATATCGATATCCAAACTGGATTCATTCTATAGCGCTCGTAGTCCCCCTCCGTCCTACTATACTTTTTACCCGAACATATGCCACTATGTAACTATTCGACTATTATACTCTCTAATACAATTCATACAAGTTATATTACATAGTCTAGGTTAGTGCATATTCGAATTTCACAATGAAAACATCAAAAATTATGATTGAAAATGATTTCAAGACGAAAAAGACCAGATATTTCTCGTAAACCAAAGAAACTTTAAACGCGTTTTTCTCGAAACATACTTTTTGTGTGCGCGTCGTAGATTTGTGGAAAAAATACTAGTCCGATTTACTTCAAATTTTCCACACATACTTATTAACTATTTACCTTCTGCACGGGCCTAAGGTTAGAGCAAATTTTTTTGATGATTCTAGAACACTTTTAAATCGAAAAGAAAGTCAAAAATCGTTACATGTGTATTAAAACGTGCACCGAATCGCGAAAAACTTACTTATTGTCCTAATTTTAGGCCCGTGCAGTAGTTTATACTCAAGGCTAATAGCATTTCTTGTAGTATATGGTCACATGTGGATATTTTTTAGGGTTTTACGAGACGCGATTCGCTTTTTTTAATTGGCACTGTTCAAACGCTTGATCGGAACAGCCGCCATTTTGTTTTTTAGTTTTTTTTAATAATGTTAATCTGAACCTTTAATCTCAATATTAAAATTTCAAGTCGATATCTTTAATAGCTTATTTTTTTACATACAGTTTAAAAAAAGATCCATTTTCGTTGTTTTAACAGAGTACTCGCCCTTAATTATTTTTTATTTACATGCTGATTTGAAATAAGGTAACAAATATTTTTGAAAATTAGAGAAATTTTCAGAAATGCTCTAACCACCTTTGCGTCGTTACGTGAAGGAAAAGAACATCATTTTGCTTAAAATATTTAACTAAACAGAGATGCTCATTCGCACTGTCTTGGAATCTCTTTCGTTCACATTTCTTCCTCAGTAAGATGCACGTGAAAATACTTTTCATTTGATGCTGCACACATTAAAAATTGATAATTATTTTGTTAAACGTAAAGTCATTGACATTTGAAAAGATCTCGCTCATTTCGATAGCTTCTTGGATACGAAACAACTGATTGGTTGCTGCATCGAACGACCTGAAAATTGCTCAGCACATCGTATCTACATTAATAAAAGATGAATAAAAAGTTCCAAAGAATAAGATGGAACAAAATTCGCAACAAGACGATTAAGGAGTATAACTCAATTGCCGAATATGGTAACTGAGTAGGTTGTGCTTGATGCTTGGATAGGCGTTGATTTTAAGGTTGATTAACTCCAGCTCTAACAGTAGATTGAGTTTTTGCTAAGAATATAATTACTTGCAAATCGATTTGAATATTCCAGACGATGATAAAACAATGCAAAACGAATAAACAACAGTCTTTTGCACGTTCTGCAACTTTGTTGTACACAGACATGTAATTTTACTATTTTTTCGTAAGAACAATTTGAAATTTAGTAGATTCAACTGTTTTATTTAAAAATAAATCATTTGATATGCGATACGGTCTGGAGAAAACCTAAGCCGAAAATTCATCATCAACAATATTCGCGAATACATTAAAACTGTTTACAATGTACATAGACAAAAATTCATTGAACTTGCAAAAATTCTCGACATATTGTTTTTGAGATACAAAAACGCGCAACAGCAACATTTTTTCCACATGTATTTTGACAATAAAATTCGAACAAAGCCAAAACCTTAACAATGAAGTTCAGCCATCCCAGATCTAATAAGTACTTTTTTGTTTTGTTTTTGCACATCGCAACATTGTCTTTTATGTTCGTTTTGCATCAATAATCAAAAAAGGCAACAGAGACACATAATTTAATAAGCGTAACGAAAATGACGCTTGTAGCAGTAATTTTTTGCAATATATAATGGATACTGTTTGCTATTCTATTGCTTCTAAATAAATGAGGTGGTGTTGACTTTGTTTCGCATGAAAACCCATATGAAATTGATGACATGTTTTTTTCATCCAGCACGTTAATTTCGTTTTATTATTTTTAACAGTAAGCGAATCACAAGAGGTGGATTAAATTTGTAGAATGAGTACAAAGCGTAAGCATGGAAGCGTTAATTGTTAGTCGTCAAGAGGAAATTCATTTCTATGGCACAATATACTCGATAAACGTGTATTAACTATTTCACTGTCAAGGTGATAATCTGAGTTGAACGTAAATTCGACGACGTTTTGAAGTTTACCAAATATTTATAAATATTAACAATATCTTGACTATAAATTGCATAGTTTTTAATCATATTGAGTAACAAGTAAAATAATTACACTTGTTGTTTTGGTAAACGTTCGAAAATATTAAATATTTTTACATCAAAAATTTCAGACCACGTGAACTAAATACTTAACTGCAATTAAGCTTTCCAAAATAATTTTCTCTGTTCCACCGAACTGTTACCCTTTAACCTTAGCAATAGTTTTCATATTGCGGTTGTAAAATTATTTGAGGATCACATTTATGCTCGTTATTCAATCCATGTTTAAGGGATCATTCTGTGTGAACGCGTAAAAAATAGGCTATTTTTATGAATTTATTTGAGATCCTCATTAGAGATATACGAGGGCGGTCCAATAAATACTTAGGTTCACCACGCGACGACGTATAGTACATTCATACATACATACACTATCGTATAGTACATTCTCGTAGAAGGTTACTGTCAAAATTTCAGCCGAATCGGACTCGTAGTTTTGTTTTGACCGCGTGTGGAAGCGGGCGTGTCCGCGGATTTTAGAAAAATGGAAAAAGAGCAATATGTGATTCGATTCTTGTTTCTGGAAGGGAAATAGCGCAGCGAAATGAACGATCACTTGGATGCTGTGTTCGGTAACTCTTCTGCTTCAATTGCGACCGTCAAAAATTAGGTCTGACTACAATTGACGTCCGAGCTCGGACGTCGGCCTGGGATGGTACGCATCCTCTAACATCCAGCTATGCTCAATTCGACATACGTTTCGTCAAAGTGTGAAACGTTTCGTTAAGCTTAAGTTTCTCGGGTCCGGACCCGAGGAACTTTAGCTGACGTACCGAAAGTGAGGTTAGTTCACTCGAAGTGAAAAGAATGTCAGTTTTAAATATGAAGATCTGTGAATTGTGACTTAGGAAATGTTATGAATTCGGTGGATTAATGAATGAAGTGAGTGAAGGTTTCTACATATGCGGGACAATCAACTTTTCGAATTAAATTTTTTGAATTGCAACGGCAGCTGTCACTGGTGACAACTCATTTCATATCCAAGACACCCGCCATATCAAAGACACTTTATGCGATATGACAGCTACTTAGCCTACCGTAAGTCAACTTAACGAGCTCGACGTCCGGGCTCGTACGTCAATTGTAGTCAGACCTATTGGTGTAACGAGTTTCAACGTGGTCGCACATCGGTTTTTGATAAGAAACGCCCAGATGTCCCGAAAACGGCTACCACGGAGGATAACGTGACAAAAATCCACGATCTCGTATTGACAGACCGCCGATTGAAGATGCGCGAGATTGCTGAGACAGTAGGCATCTCAAAAGACCTCGTGGGCCATATCCTGCATGAAATTTTGAGCATGAGAAAGCTGTCGGCGCGATTGGTACCGCGTTTGCTCACTCCGGACAACAAGCGCAACCGTAAGACCACTTCAGATCAGTGCTTGCCGCTGTTGAACCGCAATTCGAAGGAGTTTCTGCGTCGTTTCGTGACCGTCGAGAAAACATGGATCCACTATATAAATATAGGAGCGTGTCGCTCACACCATAAACACGCTTCAATAATATTCAAATAAATATAGTTAGAATGCTCCGATCGTTATAAAATTTTAACACGTTAATTTTGAAGGTATTTTCTTTCGAAATCGGTCGAAAAAAAAAATTGAGTTTTTGAATGTTGCACACTAGAATGATCCCTTAAAGTTGTTTCACAGTCAGAGTTGATGCAATGTAGTAACTCTTGCGTATTTTGTGGTTAGTTAGCAGAAATTCAAACCGCAAAATAATTAAAAGCACTACTCTCAAAGGAGAAGAAATTCAGAAATTTTGTGTTTAATTTTAGGATGCAGCTAGTGTAGTCGAATAATCTGACTGTAAAATGAACTCTGACTTATTGCCATTGACGACGCACCATCCCAGCAGATGCATTTTCCATTAAACTGCAAAATACTTGAAGGTCCTGGGTTCCTCCATTTACGAGCTTTCTACCGACTTACGCTAAAATGTATCAATATTAGCAAAACTTGTGGGTAAAATTACCAATTCTAATGTCGCCGGAAGGATTATGTTGCAAAATATCAGGAAACATTGTTTTCACTCTCCACACACATGTAAGCATATGGTAACAGTTACAGCAACACTAAGAACACCAACAGTTAACTAATACTTTATAAATGTTTATGCCTTCGTCCCTCTCGCTATAAAACCACATGGATAACATCATTATGTATACGAAGCGGCTTTAGCTTGATATTGTGTACATCCTGAAAGTGATTCTCTGGTCGATGTTACTGAGTTGTGCATTATATGCAAGGATAATATGGAAATATGGACGTTCATAAAGCATATATGGATATTTTCAAAGGATAAACTCGAAAACTTGTAGCTGGCTTCAAATTGTGGGGGATTTTAAGAGGTGGGAATACACATACGAGGATAAACACTTTGCCGGAGGCAAACCTGAAAGTTATTTAAAAATAATGAAGGCTATGGGTAAGATTTAGACGTTTGGTGGAGTATGTAGTCGTTTGAAAACGTGCAAATGGGGTATTTATGAAGGTGGCGATATTAGTATCCATTTCAAATGGCAAAATTTACGAATATTACAGCCCTAAGCTTAGGAATAGCATGAGCCTGTTAGCCGCAATTGTACGAGCATTAATTTGAATTTATTGCAGTAATGTGGCTGGTTCTTGGCATGGTAATAATATTAGTTTTAAATTGAACACCGAAATGATATTAGTGGTGATTCTCTTGATGAATTTTAGTATATTCGTAAAGTGATATCTAAAGTAACCATGAATAATGCGTTTTCTTTCGTGATTTGTATATTGCGTACACACTTTGCTCATATATCACCCACATTCATGACTGTGCAGAAATATGTACGAACATCCCATTATGTGAATTCACGGCACGAATTGCTATTTGACACTACCTGTTACACGAGGAATCCCATGACTTATAAATGTTCAAGTTTTTGGCATTCTTTTTCTATAGATTTAAAATAGCTAGAAGATAAATTGCTAGAGAAAAAAATAAATCCAATTATTCGGTCGAACTTCAGGTGCATTCACCTATCTTGCTTTATGTTATTTGATGTTGACTAAATTGTCATTAATTTAATATTTTATTTTTTGGAAAAAGTCTCTAAAATATATTCTAAATTGACGATTGTTTGATGAAAAAAATAATTATTAAATAAATGTGAGACGAATTTTAAGAAATTTTCTTGGGGAAAGACATTTTGTTTACAAATGATATGAAAATGCTCAGAAACTCTAGGCTGATCAGCTTCCGAGACATTCACCAAAAAATATTTTCCTTTTAAGCGGGGAAATCACATTAGACGGTTAAGAAAATCGACTTTTCAAGAGTATGCTCAAATAGTTTGAGACCGATTTTCGAAGTCCTTACATATATCTTATTTTGTATGTATTGGGGTAGGTATTGCAAACAAAAAAATGTATATTTCCTGGTATCCCTGTATAGTCACGTCAATATTTCAGTTTTTGGTAATATGTTTTTAAGGGGTCTATCCTCTTTATAATTTTCAAAAAAAAAATATTGAATTTTTGGAAAGCATATATATATAAAGATCGGAGTAATCTAACTGTATTTTGGGCAACTTTCACTTTGTCACCCGAGCGCGATTCTTCATTAAAAAATTTTAACCGCGTTTTTCTCAAAACAACATTTTTCGACGCCGCGTTGATGAAATCTCGGAAACTGCTGAACCGATTCTCACCAAATTTTTAGCAGGCATTCTTTATGACAACAGCTATAGCGCGAATAGGGGGTTCAAAATTTTGATTTAAAGTATTTTTTTGGCCAAAAACAATGAAAAAACATGTTTTTTTCGTACTTTTTTGAAAAATGTCCGCCATTTTGTCAATTTTACAAAAATCGTCCCATTCGCGCTATAGCTATTAACATACTGAACCTAAAACTCTTTGATTTTTTTGTTTCAAACCAACCATCTCGAAAATTTCATCAATAGCGCACACCCCTCTCGTTTTTTCAACATTTTTTCAACCAGCATTTTCATTGATAAAAACTCACATAAATTAATAAAAAAAAATTTTTTTTTGTGTATTTCGGGAGTGTATTATTGAATATAACCCCTCCTTTATCAATATTTATAATTTAAACCTATCTAAAAAATTATTGAAAACAACCCGTTTTCACACTGCTAAAAGAGGGTAGACCCCTTAAATGCGTTTTCATCGAAACGTGTTTTACCGGCTTGCGTGCATTGTATCTAGGCAATTTTTTGATCGATCTTCAAAAACCAAAGATTTTTTGTATTTTTATTAAATTTACGTATAACGGAACCTGAAATAGGAATACAAATTTTCTATTTAAAGTGTTTTATGACAAAAGCACGAAACAAATTTCAATTTTTTTCAAACGCGTCACAAATTTTAACTTTTCCAAAATTTTCACTCAAAATTTGGTTCATCAAGGAATTACGCTTGCTTGGATTGCTTTCACATTAAAATTGTGGACTCCAGCATGCACGGCAATGAGAGACTCGAACGACAGACCTCCATGAAGAACAGCTTCTAACTTTGCGAATTTTGATGATAACCACTTGAAAAAATTGTGGGATGTAGTTCAAAATATGAATGAAATAGCCTATTAATTGCAAATAGTTCTTAGTCATTTTTTCTCCTTCAAAACAAAATTATGAAAAAAGCGTAAAAATAGGCCTTCTAATCTGAATTCGCCCTTAAGTCATACGTTTGAATTTAACATTCAATATCCTAGTTCCTAAATAAAAATCGGCTTTATAAAACTATGATGTTTTAACAATCTGTGGGATAATACAAAATGATTAGATGCGGGTTGAATATCCCTCATTTGTATGAAAATTAAGTGCGAAATACCTGTAAAAATTGAGCTAAAATGCAAGCAAAGCAAAATTTAGTTTAGTTGTTTGTTTGATGCTATGCAACACTTGCCATTTATACTAATGTCTCCCATCAAATTTATGTCCTTTATTTACGAAATGGTTGAAACTGGCTGAGAAAATCGTGCAAAGACGATTGTTTCAAGAAATCAGAAAGTAGGGATTTAAGAGAAAAATGAGTTCATTAACACGTTGAATGATCACCCACCCAGCCGGCGGGATCATTCGATATTGCTATTAGGCCACGCGTTGGCGGGATCCAAATTTTTACTTAGAATGAACTTCGATCCCACCGGCGATCCTCACACCATCCAGACTACATCAAAATTGCATGACCACTAGTCAGTGTTGTGCAGAATTGGTCTTGCATAAAAATCAAGGCTAAGACCATACTTGCGGTAGCAAGACCAACACTGGTCTTTTATGACCAAAACTTGGCTTGCAAGACCAATTGATATCAATATTTTGAGAGACTTCAGCCAGGAAGACAGCGACCTGTGTTATATTTGTAGTCTGAAGATCATTTCTTCCCATCTTTTGAATTAACATTCGGGTCAACATCACTCATTTTACAAACACTCAATCTATCCAAAACAAATAGCAACCAAAGCCTGAGTAATAAGCTGTACAAAAAATTTCGATGTGGGAATGCTATACTGCCAAGTCTTGCAAATTAGACCAAAATTTGACAGACAAGACCAAGTTTAAGCCTATAGATGCAAGACCAAAACCGAGACCGAATGTGGAAGAATCAAAACCAAGAGACTCATCACTAATGGCCACCATCGGTGGGATCATAATATTTTGTGTGAAGCATTTTGACTAAATTTGTTTTTGTATGGGACACCGAACGTGTTTAAAAACATATTATTCTCTAATTATTATTACTAGGGGAACTAAAAATAGTTTGAACATTATTCCAAGAATATTTCACTGGCGAATTTATTAAATCTTCTCGTCTCCACTTGATGTATGCCTTGAAACAAAGATATAATAAAATAATTCTAATAAGTATAAAAGAAACCGGAACCTAGCATTGAATGACAATCATAAGAGTATCTACTTCCTACCTATTCATCGCTGACATTGTCAGCAACACAACTACCGATCTCCGTGATTATTATAAGTGTAAGCATTGTTCATACACGGATTCAAGTATGCTTGCTTCAATATTTACTTTACTGCTCTTCACTTTGCCGACAGTCGCCCTAATCATATGCTCAGCCTCGTATTGAAGACGATTACGGCACTATGCATGCATGCCACCACTTCATATGTTAAAGACATCACGACAAAAGCAAAGATGGTCCTCCAGGCGGTAGTCGATGGCTAATAGCGTCTTACGAAGCTAGCCATCATTGGGAAAGATTACGTCTGGAGAATATAATTTCATATTTAAGAAGTATTACGTTATTGCCATCTATATCTTCTATGAAATTCGCGAAAATCGGCAAATACACGAGTGTCTAGAGATAACTTAAGAAGACCCAGTCCAAGACCAGTCGTGCAAAACCACACTTGGCCTTGAGGAACAACGACTGGAAAGCATTGTTCAGTGGAAATCGAAAAGACGTCGAAGAGAATGAACAAAAAATGTTGAAGTTGAAGGCTTCCGAGTCTGCATAGCCCGTGGAATATACCTTTTGAGGTTGGCGATATGAAAGGTATTTACTGTTCAATTCAAGATGCTCGTGCAATGGGGCAATGAGCATGAAACGTTGCTGATGAAAAAGCAACTTGACAAGGTCATTAGCAATAATGCACGAGCGTGGAAGCAGCATTTCTGGTCAATCGTTTTAGAGTGTTAAATAATTACACTGTTAAAACGATGTTGTTACACCTGTATAACGTAGAGAGTATTAAATGTTGATTGGAATAAGTGTCCGAGGAGTGAAACCTGATTATCTTGGGTGCGTAAAACGCTTGTGAATTGATTGACGTCTCAATAACACGTACTTGGGGTCGTAAGGATCTCTTGAAGGAAAGTCGATGTTTCCAACTATATCCAAAATCCGATAATTCATTGACAATCCTTATCAATTATGATTCATTCGCCAATCCTCGCATTTGCTTTGATTTCACTTGACTTAAAGCATTTCACAGTGAGAGCATTTTTGCACCGGGTAAACAATACAACGACTTAAAAATGATGATCATATATGGTAAGTCCTACATTCGAGTGGATCAATCGACTCGAATATTTCGAGTGCAAGAAAATGATGATTTCATTTGAAAGATAAATGGCTTTTAGAATTTATTATAGCTTCTCAGTGCCACACAGTCTGATATTCTTGAGTACAACAAACAAGGCAATGAATGGATATGCTTTATTTAATATCACTTAACATGAAAAGTTAATGTGTGCACTTATCGTGACAAAGTCGTGAAAAACAATTAATGAGAAAACTCAGCCGACACGATATATAAACTGATAATCGGATATACATATGTGTGTATACTTTTAAGTGCATATGAAGCGAATTTCGGCTGGTAATCGGGATTACTGTGAGCCGAAACTTCATTTAATTAAAATATATTTAGCTCAATTTAAGAACTTTGATGTGCCAATGTGCCGGAACACCCAAGCTCCCCTTGAAGCATCGCAAAGGACACTGGGAAAATATTTAAAATATAGAAAACCAATCTTTTCTACTGTGAAGGATATTAAAAACGATAAAGATCACGACTGAAATTCACAGAATCCAGTAAATATAGCTAAATTGTTCAAAATATTTTTAATTATTTATTTGCGATGCGTAACCAATTTGAGCAAATTAGATACTTTTTATATTTTCTCAACATATTGATAAAAAATATGTTTTCATGTATGCCATTTAATCTCAGTATGTACTTTACATGTATCGTGGAATAAATATGTTTAAAAAAGCAGCGTTAATAGAACGAATTGTTGTTAAGTTGAATGTAAATATACTTTCTATGTCTTCAGCATCCGCCTAGCATACTTCAAACAGCCTTGAGTAGCACTGAAAATTAAAATACTCAATGGTTAGGATTTTTTTCATATTACTCTATGATAAAAATATAATAATAACAATGTCTGTTCAATTTTTCTCAATTTTTAGTACCGTTTTATGGCTTTGAAATAACACTTGATAAAATTTCAAAAAAAGAAAATTTTAAAAAATGAACTTAATCGAAATATTTTTGTGAAATATTTTTCATAAAAAAATCTTCAAAAAAAATATGAAATTTTCGCAATACTTTTTGTGCTAAGATCTCAAAAAATTGTAAGTCGCTTTCCTTAAATAAAAATTAGAATCCTATATTGTCATATTTTTTATATATCCAATTATTTTTCCCCGAATATTGGTTACGCATTTTCTCATGTGAAACAATCAAGCGATTTTTCGTAACATATATAATCTTGGAATTGCAATCACATGAATTTTCAGTAATAAAATTTTCCCGTGCTATCACAGAATTTTCATCATGTGAACCGAAGTTGAATTTGAGCTGGTGTGCGATTTATGACG
Organism: Oxycera nigricornis; assembly: GCA_963942545.1. Taxonomy (NCBI): domain Eukaryota; kingdom Metazoa; phylum Arthropoda; class Insecta; order Diptera; family Stratiomyidae; genus Oxycera; species Oxycera nigricornis. Next base: position 10,920,392 of record OZ012663.1, on the reverse strand, counting down.
AGGATATTTCAAAATAGTATTTAAACATAACATTCATAATTTTCTTTCTTTCTGAAATACTTTACGTATCAAAATTAATTATAACAATATATTTATCATAATTTTTTTACGGAATTATTTATTTTCTATTTTTTCCCAAAAAATAGCAAGAGCCATCCATATATTACGTAACGCAACTTTTAGAGTATTCTAATTCCCCCCTCCCCCGATGTAACACCTAGTAACATTTTCAAAGACCCCCCCCCCCCCCTTGTTACGTGACAAATTCATTGTATCCTCCTCAGACTTTTAAGGGGTTACACCACAGTAGAGAGCGAAAATTGGATGTTTTTTTCGATTTTTTAAGTGGAAGGAAAAGTAAAAGGGTAATTCTTTGTAAGAAAGTTATTAAGCATGGTTTGAAGTTTTAAAAAAATGTTTATTAAAAAATATTACAAAATGGCAGCCCAACAGCCGTTTCTGAGGAACGGTTTTTTTGGAGGTGCTCCGCGGTACGCAGTAGAAATACACCAAAAATTAATCTGAAACAAAATAATTTTTCTTTTCTTAAACTACATTAGTATAGCTATAGAAATTCGTAGGGGATTTTGAAAATATTCTTTTATGTTAAATTAGCGAGCGTTTAAAAAAAGTTCATTTTACTACCAAAAGACGGGCACTTATTTGTACCTAAAAAAACGAATTATTATTATATTAACTTATCGCAAAACGGCTACGTATTTCAATGCGGAATGTTGTTTAAAGATGTGATATACGTTTGGAGTGAAAAAATAGAAAATTGTTTGAGTTATACTGCGCGCCTATTTGAAAAAACGTGCTTCGAGAAAAACGCGTTTAAAGTTTTGACTTTACTTTACGTCTTCTCTCAACATCAAAGGACGCTGTACTAACGTACTTTGTGATCAATATCCTTGAAAATGTTCCTAACAACATATATTACTGTACTCCCCCTTGGAGTATTACGTAATATATGGATGACCCCTAAGACAAAATTGACGTTAGTGGATTCTAAATGACATTATTCCAACCTCAAAACTGATTACGATTTTCTTGAAAAAGTTTGCACAAATTATTCCATGATCCATGATCATTCCTCAATTTTGAGTGCGTTTCGTAGATTCAAAAAAAGTAAGGCGTTCAATCAATCTAATTTTTTTGAAAATAATTTAGTTTTGCCTTTCTATAACCCCCGAAGTCATACCAAAACAAAATTAACCCAAAAGTCATTTCAAATAACTCCTAATCAATCTAAGTAAATTAGAATGCCTAATTGTGACGCGTTTTCCACGCGTCATGTAAAAATTTTGAAAAAGAATTGAAGTAGTTTTGATACTAAACGCATCAAATGATCCCTAATCGACGAGATTTCCTTCAAAAAGGGTTGATTATTGCCATGTTAATATGTTTGGAGCTTCTAAACGCAATGGACTTAAATGTACAATAATGAATTAATTGGTTGCCAATTATTTTGAAGAAGAATTATTTTGTGTGATTGCTAAACAATGAATTCAAAACGTTTGATAGCCCAGCGATGAAAAGTGCAATTCGAAATAATTTTTGAATAATCAAAAACATCAAATATTTGTCACAAAAAAATTCTTCAACTTCTGTGAAGACTTTTTACTAGACAATTGCTCTGAAACAAAATTACAATTGAATTTCATTGAAATTAAAATACCTTCTGCGACCTTAAGTATGATAAACTAATTTCAGGGTCGTAAATTAAAGTTTAATCAGAGTTTGATTTCGGATAAATCAACGAAAAAAATGAAGGCTAAATGGAATTTTTACAAGAATTTTCGGCTATCAACCAACACGTAACGCATTTACCTCGTATAGTTGTTAATCACTTTCATAACGCACACGTGACTAAAATTCTAATAATCTCTATTGAAAATTAGAAAGCTTTGTTCAATGGTGCTAAGCGTAAACAGCATGTGATTTGCGCGAAATGAGGATTCATAAACAGATTCACATAATGTGGTACGGAAAAAAGGCTGTAAGCTCAATTACACATCAAGCAACAATACGATAATACATTGAAGGTCACTCGGGCCCGAAAATGTTGTGTCGTGATAATGATGTGTCAATCAATTACGCGAAAATCGCATTATCAAAGAATGTCTTCGTCAAGCTTCATCGGATTTTATATTAAGGCTTACGACTGAGGATAAATGAAAAATGCTGTTTAGAATTCACACGACCTGAACTTGATGTTTGCAAAAAGAATTAATTAATCACAAATCAATTGATTAAAAATACTCCTGAGTTTTTCATGGCTAACCTAGACCTGAAAAGAAGGAGGTAAGGTCCGTGGATTCGATTCTAGGCGAAGGCCATCTCACGAATAAATACTGAAACGAATTCTAATACTATTGTTCATATCGATTGTTTCGTTTTCTTTGTTCAAGAGGTGATTGAGGTACAGTATGTTCATGTTATGGTACCATTTTATTCTAACCTTTAAACACCTTGACCGTGGAATCCAGTGCGAGAAAGTTAGATAAAATTGATGGTATTTCAAATAATATTTTTTAACCAATTATTGGAACCAATCGGCAAACAGTTTAAATTCGAATTACATTGCTTACAGAATAGAATTTTGAGTTGTTAATGCCCAGATTCAGTTTTTCTCCCTTGAAAGTCTGGTCTATTCAAAATTGTTAGATTTTTTAATGAAAAGAAGCTAAAAAAATACACAAATTTGTGAACGCAAAGTTTATCTCTGCATTATTGGAATCAAAGTACTCCTGAATCCGTATTCAATATTTATTCCACCGTATGCCAATTCACAAACATTACCGCAACGAATGCCATTCACTCTTAATAATCCTCGTGTTAACGAGTGGATTGAACTCTATATACATATCTCCAAGACATGGAAGCATCATGAAAGGAGGATGCATCATATATGTTTCCGTTTTATTTTCATCTAAGACATCCTCGTCACATCAACTTTTTCGTATCACGATGACTTTTCCGGTTGATAGGTCACTTTTTGCGTATGTGTTTTGCTCGTCCTGAGAATGAATGTTATCTTTATTCTGGCGCGCTGTTGTTCGTTCACCTATCGTTCGGCCTAAGTCTCATCTGGGGCTTCCTATTTAGTTTAACATGGATCTGAATGGAATTTTTAATGAGGGCGTGTCTCTGTTAACGGACGAGTACAACAACAACTACAACACCCTTTAGCCGGAATCCAGCTTCTGCTTGCAGGTAAACTAATATCATTTGATATTCAATAGAACATGCATAAAATCCCTGTTTTGAGGCTCACGTAGTTGATGGGGAATGTATACCCTCTTGCTAACAACCTCGTGTTCCATGCTGCTTAAAATGGATGACAGATTTTAAAGGAGGCTTTTTGCATCCTTGCTGTATAATTATACTGTATTCCACAAGGAGAGAGCATAAAAGGACGCGGCCGATTGTGTAACCAATGCTACAGTTAGCAAGCTGCTGAAAAACGACTCGGATGTTTGCTTGGATACTTATGAATCCTGCTGAACACAGCGGAAAAATATGTGAAAAAAAATATGAATCAGGAACAACACAACACACGGGTTTCGTGTGCTGCTGAAGTGCATAATGAAAATGTGATGTCGCTCCCTGTGCGAGTGTGCGTAAAACATAATGACTTAGGCTTCTGTAGAAGTACTTTATGATCACTAATGCTGCCTTGTACAAAGCAGATTGAACAAAGAGGAAAAAGGACTTCAATGCTTTTCTTAGAAAGTGTCTTGAAAGTCACACAAATTCCCGTTTCTCATTAATGTGTTTGCATATTTGATTAATAGGATGTCTCTAGAGTGGACTCTCGTCTGAAATTCTTTGGGTAGAATCCTTTCAAAGGCAAGCCAACCTTACTTTTCACAAAACAGATTGAAACACCAAGCCTGGCGAATCATAGATCGCCAAACAATATCGGTCATGCAACATTAGTCATGCAATAACCAACAAAATGCACGTTTTATTAACCATTTGTACGTTCGCAACAAAAATAAATACACGTGTGATGTGAATGTTTTACTAATGGAAAAAAATCTAATGTCGAAGCAAAGTCTCTGGGCTGTAAAAGTGAAATTTCCCATAAAAAATTAGTGTTATCCATGGCCAGTAAACTCTGTTTATGAACCTGCCATGACCACAAATATTACGTGATTTTAGTGTCGCCGAATGTTGCAAATGATTGCATTGCGCGTATACCCTTTCTTGAAAAATAAAACTAAATATTGCAATGGAACAGAGGAGTGTTTATGGTGGAAATTTAGCGACAACAGCCTGTACAATTTTACGACACATTAATTTGAATGCTGCTAATGCTCTATACATATTTAATTGGTTCATATTTAATGTTAACTTTACTGCCTTTGTCATATTGTAAAGGTTTCATAACTGAAACAAATGGATCCTGTTGAAGTATTCATCAGCACTATCCGTTTTTACAGCTTCGTATTTGATATGTCGCGGATTTAATTAATATTGCGCCAGTTATGATGGAACAGAAGGTTTAAACGAGCTACTATGTTTTTAACACAGAAGTTTATTCGTTAACTTAAATTTATTCGTTAACTTAACTTAAAAAATCTTCTCTATGCTTCCACATATCTTTTAGTCTATGGATTCCAAAAGCTTGATATACTTTTGTTGGACGAATACCATCTAAATCATATAATTCCTATCTTTAAAATTTGTGACAAGCGCTCTGTCCTGAACTATAGAGGTATTGCCATACTTTCGATAATCCCAAAATTATTCGAACAAATCGTTTGTCAAAAACTCTCAGCTACTGTTGAGCCTCTTTCAAATGAACAACAACATGGTTTCCGAAAGTTTCTGATGTCCTAAGTAAAATGGAGATGGTTTACCAAATTGACACAATCCACACAGATTTTAGTAAAGCATTTGACCGGGTCGTTCGCTCCATACTGATTTCCAAATTGCAGAAAGTAGGTATCACTGGCTCAGTTCCTACTTACGAGACCAAAGTCAATTAGTAAAATTTCAGGGATATTCGTCCAAGCCAATTCTCGTACATTCTGGTGTACCTCAAGGCAGTCACCTCGGTCCTCTTTTGTTTTAATATTTTTGAATCAGATTTATCTGAAAAACTCTCGAACGTATCACATCTTCTTTATGCTGACGATCCGAAGATATATCACACCATTAAGTCTCAATCTTATGCTATTTTCCTTCAATCAGAATTAATTTCGCTCCTACCTAAACGTTTGAAAATGTCATGCAATGACTTTTTCCCGCAAAAACACAACCTTGAACGATGCATACAATCGCAACAATACTGTATTGGGTAGGAAAGAAAACATTGTTGACCTTAGAGTTGTTCTAGACAAGAAACTATGTTTCAATTTGCACTACGATAAAGCTTGGCTTTATTAAAAGACGTGCCAAAGAGTTAAAAAAATTGTGGGTAACTAAATCATTATTTACCTCACTAGTTCGCCCGTTACTAGAACATGTCAGTAATGTATGGAATCCAATTTTTGGAGTTCATAATGCTAGAATAGAATCAGTCCAAAAACAATTCTTGTTTGCTTTGAGAGATCTCTATAGCCCTGGTGACTTTTAAATCTTGCCTCCTTATGATTGGAGCTTCTGAATATGTCGTCTCCTAAGGAGTCTTTTAGGTTACGATTTTCAAAAAAGAAAAATTAACCATTTTTTCAATAGAAGAAAAGAAATATCATTTTGAAATATTGTACATATGATAGTTGGCACTTTGGTACTTTTTTGTAGATTTTTTTATTGTTATTTTTTACCCATAACATTTTTTTTAAAAAAACCTCAAAAAATTACTGCGGACGTGATTTCAGGTGTCTGGGTCATCCGGGGGATGCCAAATTAACCCTCGTTTACGTGCCTATGTCAGGTACCGGAATGATTTTTTTCATTAAAAAATAACAAAATAGCCGCCATTTTTTTTAACAAAACTTATTTTTGCGGGTGGAAAATTTGGCGAAAATCAGAAAATTCAATACCGATCATAATGATTTCGCTACCGGCTATAGCCATATATGTGTACAACAACATATTAAAAAATCAGAGTGATCGGTTGAGTATTTTTTTTTAAATCGTGTCCGCCAGCTTAAAAACATGAATCCGATAAAATTGGGTTTACTTTCAGGATTTTTTTAACGCTATATACCTCTACTCTGCTATGCCTGGGCGATGCGAAATTCCTTCCTTTTTTCATACAATTCTTATTCTCACTAGCTAATTGTGCATCTCTGCGAGCTGTTCTGATTTTTTGATTGCAACCATAAAGACCCCTTAAAGCCAGAAGAACAGTGTTGTCCTCTTGAATCGCATTTCACGTGATTAGGGGCCACGTTAATGTGGAGTACTTTACTAATAAAATGTAGCTTAAAGTGCCCGCAAGAAGTACACGTAACACACGTTTATAACAGAATATCAGCATTTTACTATGTATGTATGCAGATAATGAACCTGTTAGTAGGTGCTGTAAGATCTTTGGCACTTTGAGCAACCACTACTCCCTTAACATCTCCAAGTTCAATTTTAAAACCTGCATATAGAATAATGATTCTAGACTTCATTATCCATCCCTAAACTTTTGATGTGCTTACAAAAGAGTTTGTTGTATGTGCTATATTTTAACATGTGATTGCCTTGCTTTGGTGGAATAAATAAATCTTACACTTCAAATTCATAATGAACTATGAACTATTAATCCTAGTTTGCCAAATAGCGTGACATGTCATAGCAAAAAAATACAAGACGATGATTGCGAACATTTATCACTGATAATCTTTGAAGCACATTAAATTGCTCAATTGCTAATGCATGTCAAATCGCAATTAACATCATCAAAATTAGACACAAGACTGTCGAGTGGAAAAACAACGATTTAATCACTTTTTCACTTTCAAACTCATTAGCATGAAAGTATTATTTTTCTTTGATGCATTAACAAACAAGCAATTCGGTCTTCGGTGTCCACAATATGCAAAAATGATAGACATTAGCCCATTTCTAATCACACTCATTAATTATGGACTAGACATATAAGGCAACACAGTTTATTAGAAGGTAAGTAATCAACAATGTTTAAATTTTTTGTTCCAAAAAAGAAGAAGATAAAATCGCAAAAGTATCGATTGCCTTCATCATATTAATAGTTAATACGTGTGTTGTTGCCATGTTTGTTACAGCAAATCTGAAATCTTCGAGCTCTTAAAAAGACCGACTTCAGCGAAATTACTGACGTAACCAAGTGTTATTAACAACCGCCTTCCTAAAATGTTCATAAATAACATCAACATGCATGATTTTCTGCGTAGACGCATATTCATAATTTTTTTAATGAATATATTGTGACAACACATGCTAGAAATTGATTTTGTAAAATCGACAGCATGTGGTGACAATTAATTTAGGTAGAGCCTTAAATTAACCTTAGAATATTTTTATAATTATCAAATAGTGTTGATAAAAAATCCCTGTATAACAGATGTTGTAATTTTTTCCCTGATTGATGCCAATTTAAAATGATGTACAATGATGATGGTTCCTGATTTCATGTCGCTACGATAATTGATAAAAAACAGAAAATTATTAAGTTATTATACCTTCCGAATTTTTTGAAAACATACATGCATGCATACTTGATTGTGATGTAAGATTTTCATATATTATTTATAATTAACGGAAAAAAGTAATGTGGATTGCACTCATGATATCAAGACTCCTAGTTTGGCCATGCAAGTCACTCATCTGCAAAACAACATTGGAAGGACTCCATGACCCCAAGTAGCAAATTGATGTTGGGATTTGTAAATTATAGGCCGCGGTCATCGGACCTAGACATCTGAAGAGAAGATCGACTATTGCGCCCGATACAATAATAATGATAAAGTAGCTACACCGCTGATGAAAAAGAATGAAATTCATGAGTTTTTATGATTGTCGTGGTGCTCTTAATCCTTGCTCATCTCGTTCGAAAGTCATTTCTGCAACACACCATCGCTGACGTTCACTTTTGGCTGTTAATCACATCAACTCTGCGTCCAGAATATTCTCTATTAAATCAAATGACTATGCCAGCATTCACCCACCGCACTCAGATTCGCCAGCCGATGGATAAATTCTCACAATCCTTCGAAATCCCTCGCAATGTCATCAATTACCAGCATATATTGTTCTAGGCAAATGACTTGTCCGAGGAGTCAGTAGTGAAAAGGACGTGCATGGAATGCACTTTGAAGCCACCACATTCTGAAAAATCCGCTACCGTTGATGGTGATTTGAAGCATATTCGGATTAAATTTATGGTAAACCATCAGCTATAATCACACCAAAGTGGAGAATATCAAAACGAAATGCTGTGCATGGACAAGGTCCTTGTGTGGTGCGTGTTGCATTTCAGCTGTATATCTAGGAATTAGTAAACGCTCATTGCGCTAATGGAAACGCAGAGTTGTAACTTGTGTGACTCGGTGCAGACCGCATTCCACTTCGTTAATCCTCTAATGGGGTTGATGTGATGCCATCATCAAACACTTTGACCAAAACTGTCCTACCAAAATTTCGGATAGTATGGCATGTCCATTTTTGATACGATTACCAATTAAAATTTATAATCCAACACTTGTGACGGATTATTTTACGAAGCGAATCAAAAATGAATGGGTTTTATATATAGATAGAAGTGGATAAATAATATCAGTGTCACAAGGAGAAAAATAAATGGATAAATGAATGGAACTCAGCTATTTTAAATATGTATAGCAAAATGGTAAAAGGAAATTGCTTTAAATAAAAATTAAATACTTTATGGATCCGTTAAAACGCATCTCTCGTTTTACATTAACAGCAGCAACAATAATTTATAGTCATCAAACCTATGAAAAACTGAAATTTATTCCATGAAAAACTTTATAAGTTTTGCTGATGATTATTACTAAATTCCTCTTTATTTTTTTGATGTATTAACTAAACAAATTTTTTTTTCTCTCTTACAGGTAAGTTGAAAAAAATCAAATGTTTCAATAGCAATCTGCGTTACGTATTGTAAGTATTCATACATTTTAAATTACGCTCGTTTTTAAGATGAATTCTGGTTAAACTCACATGCAATCTAATATTTTAAGGATCGAATATCCTTGACGTCTTTTACTTATGTGCCAAATTTCATCCAGAGGACGATGCCGTGCCTTCTCCTTGTCAGTAAAAATTGTAAAACATGATATTATGTCCTCTGGAATTTGATTTCGTTAATAAAAAAAATGAATCGTAATATTTTCTTGCCAAAAAAAAATTAAATGTGGAGTGTGAAAAGTTTTTAAATGAAAAGCAGACGAAACTAAATGTACTGTTATTTGATTTTTACAAGATGACTGAAATTGATTTATTGCTATAAATGAAATTCAATTTATTAACCCAGAAATTCCGGTAGAAAGCTCAGATGGACAATTTTTGGAAAAGAATTCAACGTTTTTTTCGCGATTAATTTTCTAAATTCTGTAGAAAACCAAATAAATATGTACATATATTAAAATTATTGTCAGCAGCTATGCAACGTTGGGAATACCATAAATTAAATTCATGAAATTTTTTGAAGGTATACCAAATTTGTTTGTATTTATGAAGTTTGCATTGATTTTTCCTGATTCAAATCAGAAGCAAAACAAATATTCTTCATGACAACACCTAAAAATTAATAAATGAAATATAATTTTGTTAGTTTGTTTTAAGAACTAAACATTAAATACGAAATTTTCCGCTTGTATTCTTTCATTTTGAAAATTTCAACCGTGGATGAATCAGTATCGAAATAAGAATTTTATGGCTGAATCATGGAAAATTGTACGTCGTGGAGCCCCAACACTGCCCGTATCCTAAATTCGAATTTGCAGGTTCTAGCAATGATTTAAATTGCTTTCCTGACCCCCAAACATCACATTCAAAGAACACCAATATTGAAGCAGGTTAAAAAACATTTTTTTTTTCAAATTAAAAATGGCAAATAATAACTGAACTGGTGTTAAATGTTCAACTTCCATCTGCTGTTTATTAATAAGCAAGAAGAAAGCAAGAGATAATGTGCTTTCACCCTCCTAAAACATCAGTTTATACGTCTTATTCAAATGTGTGGATTTTGCCCTAACAAATCCTAAAGCTGACATTTTAATCGCTGCCTAGTCCTATCCAAATCTGGAAGTAACTTATTTTCAATCTCGACTTCGTAAACGTACCTACTGTTGCTATCCAGCTACGCGCTCTTATCATCATTTGTTGGCATTCCGTATCCAATTATGTTTGACATTCTTGAAAAGATAATTGGAATTTTTTCAGAAGTGCTTTAAGAATGAATTTCTAAAATTTGCAATAAGAGACGAAATGTAGGCACGCTTGAAACTCATTATATGTACATTCTGTGGCGTAGTTTCAGTTAAACATTTGTTAGCATTGAAATGGAAAAGTTACGAATAAAATAGTCCAGTAAAATGTTAAGAAAGTATGTCAAACGCACGAGTGGAAAGCACAGATTTCCTGACAGGCAGTATTTTGTTAGGAAAAGTTTTCCACGGAAAAAAATCGTCCTAAATCTTCAACGTAGCTAAAACGATGATTTGACGACTTGAGCAAGTTCCTTCATACATTCAACTTTCAAACATAACGAAGGTGTATCACTTGAATGTTTACACATGAAAAAACATTTTTTTGCTGTTTAAAAAGAAAATGGATGGAATCAGTGTGATAATCTTCCGCTTTGAATTAAGATTCATTTTAATTTTGAAAATAATTTTCATTTTCGTAGTGATGACTTGTGAAGGCTGCAATGATACGAACTTATATTTAATCCACACAGAAGAAAACTATGATGGTAATCCTATTTCTTTCCAATTTTTGCCTCCCTTCAATGTGCTGAATGTTACAGCTCTTTCGCTCGAAAATATTAATCAATCCTCTTAAGGGGGTGGTACTCTGTTAAAAAAATTCAAATTAATTTTTATTTGGGATATTTCGTTAGAAAAGTACCTTGAAAATACCTGTAGAAAATCCCCCTTCGTCCTACTATACTTATTGGAGCGCAAACGGCCTTCAAGTGTCCGAACATATGCCGCTATGTAACTATTCGACTATTATACTCTCTAATAAAATGCATACAAGTTATATAACATAGTCTAAGTTTGTGCATATTCGAATTTCACAGTGTCAACATCAAAAATTGCGATTGAAAATGCTTTCAAGTCGAAAAAGACGAGATAATTCTCGTAATCCAAAGAAACTTTAAAGCGCAATCCGCTTTTTTTGTTTGGCACTGCTCAAGCGCTTAGTCGAAATGGTCGCCATTTTGTTTTTGTTTTTGATTTTTTTAATGATGTGAATCTGAACATTAAATCTCAATATATGTATAAACATTCCAAATTTCAAGTCGATATGTTTAATAGCTAATTTTTTATATATATTTAAAAAAAAATCTATTTTCGCCGTTTCAACAGAATACTGCCTCCTTGTGAGTGTTTAACGACCATAGTTTGAACTCGTCTAAAAGAGTATTGCACTTCTGATGATCTGTATCGGATTCCGCGTTTTTATTCACGATTTTGAATGTCAATTTTAAAAAGTTCGACGTTACGTAAGAATCCATTGTTTTATAGTGTTAACGAGTTTTGTGATGCCACATTCTTTTCTATGTCTATGTCTTCTATGAAGGGTAGAAACAAAACAACAAATTTGAATTAAATCGAATAAATTCGAGACTTAATTTCGCATTATTGATGACAAAATTCCACTATTCCGTGATGGTTCATCACAAAATTATCTTTGCTGCACAACTGCACTTAATCCAATTTCATATCGTAATTGGTCTGATTTTTTGCTGATTTCATTCATGGCTTCCCTTCCGCCTCTTTTGCACAGCAACAACAACAACGATGATGATAATGGAAAACGACATGGGTGAGCAAAATCGACAATTTCCGTCGATTCAGCAAAATTATTTGCACCTTCATTTATTGTCAATCACAAAAAGAATTTTCATTGTGCATCGATCCCATTTTCCGGTTGAAAGATTAACACAAATCCATAATGCTTCGTAGTCGATATGGCCACCTTTTTCTCGTTGTCTCTGTCTCGTTTGATCCTTTCAAAAAAGACGAATCCAAAAGAAATTCGATGTGAAATGGAAAGAGCAAAATTGATTTTTCCTTGAATAGCTTTTGCCTTTTCCCCGGCATTTTGTATTAAATTTTAATTCGATACGTTTCCATATAGTTTCTGGACGATTTGCAAAACATTGGATAAAAATTGAAATTGAATTTAGATCCTTTCTAAGAACGAAATACGATAAGCGTTTGTAAGGTAAATATGCTGAGAAAGTTTGAAATATACAAAAGGTGTATAGCAAATATTTAGAAAGCTCTAATCTTAATCGGGACAAATAGAAAGGACTGAATGAATTAGGAATGGTATAAAGTGAACTTACAGGATAGAAAATGGCAAGCCTCACTGGAATTTAAATTTGATTGCAATGCAGCAAATCTCAAGGAAATTCACGTAACGATGTCATGTACCGCGCATTTGATACAAATAATTTGCTCATTAAAAAAAATCAATTTCTTTTGGTTATTTCCTATTTGAATGAGATTAAATAGAAATTTGAATAAGATCAGATAAAAACTGGCGCAAGTAATCTGCAATAATTTTTGCGTCATCCAATAAAACTTTATTGGAAGGAATTTTTTGGCCTGTCTAATCAAGAAGGTCATCTCAGAAATTATAAATCTCGTGAAAGAATGCCTTCTTTGGAATTGGTTTGTGTCCATATTCTTCAGCACGGCAGCAACAATATGTTTTATGTTACGCCAGGCTCTGCTTTTTTGATCGCTCTACATCCAAAAGAGTGCAGTCCAATTCAAACTCAAGGAGACATGGCATCTTCAATTTTCGAGTTTTTAATTTTTGGAAAATGAAATTTTTTTGATGAAAACAAAAACATATCTTAATTGAACTTTGCACATCTGTTTTGTCAGCATAAAACTGTACAAAAATATGTAAAATATGTATTATGTTTTTTTACCACCCGTCGTCTGTTGAAATTTTTTGAAGAAGAAAACATGTGTACGACTACTGCTCACAGAAAAGTCTAAAAAACCAAAAAAGGGACTTTGATCAGCTTCAAAGCCGCTATTAAGTAAACTACAAAAAAAATTGGATGAAAAACAATAAAATTGCTGTATTTTTCTTCAAAAATCGACGTTTTTTACCTCTAAAAATCTGCTGTAACTTTAAAAATTGTGTGCAGATTTTTTTCTCTGTAGTTCATTCTGAGCATTACCATGCTAAAATTAATTTGTTAAAATTTCAGAAGGAATCGTGCACACCCGGTTTACACCCGTTGTTTTGAGAAAATCGCGTTTTAAGTTATAACACTTTTTTTTAAAAACCCTTAATTCAATCTGCGATGACTACGCCATACATTTTCCCTTTCTTACGCTCAAATTCGTCCTCTTCTTGGGATTTCTGCTTCCTACGAGCAGTTCTAACCTCTTTAGTCGCCTCAGTGCTACGTTTTTCCACCTGCTTGATTGTTGTAGCATCTCGCTTCTCTGCATGTTCCATCGCACTTTGACTTACAGTTATTCCCGTAACTAGCATTATTTTCATCAAAAATATGAATCCTTCATTGAATACACATGCAGAAGTATTGGCAGCAATTCTGATAATATTTTTGCCAACAAACGTATGCTTAGGCGCCATATTCCAAACGCAAGAATTGAAGCTTTCTTTTTTGTTTTGAGTGGAATTGCCTAAGCAGCGCTTCAATAAATCTTTCGAGGTTAAGTCTTCATAGATTGGTTTTGAAATTTGTTGTACCTCACCATCCAAAGGTGGAGGATGCTTGAAATTTTTCAAACCACTTCTATCTGCTGCCTCAGCCCTGCGTCAGTTACATCAAGACTTTTAGAATGAGTGTTGAGGATTCTCATCTGTAGAAATTTCGTTTTTGTATCCTGCCCAAAATTGTTGATGTTTTCAACCGAATCAGGATTTCGTTGCATTGCTAGGCCATAGTAAGTTGACGAAGTTTTCATTAGTTTAATAGTTAGCTGAACTTTTTTCGGATCATTTTTGGAGATGATCCACTTTTTCATCAGCATTTTTCAGACTTAGATTTTAGATTTTCTTTTTTTTTTTGGTACGATCAACTTTTCTTTGGTTCTTTCTCTGCTAAACATTCATTATTTTACGTGCAAGACACACTCTCCTTTTTCGATTATGAGATCAGAACCGTAAGGCTGCATATTCAATAGTGTTCATCGAAAAAAGATCTTGACGCGCCTTGCTGTATAAGCTCACTATGTTTTTACTTAACGAATTTTACTTTCATATTATCAAAATAGTAGTTTTAAAGGTTTATTCTAACAAAACTTATCAAAAAAAGTTAATTTTCCTATCCAAATATATCACAAAGTGCACGATAAGTAAACATAGTTGATTCCTCACTCTGATAATAACTTTTAACTATTTCTAAGCTTGGAACAATCAAATTCGGTTGTAGCGTTTAATTGACCAAACATGCATGAGTAAAAATCTCAAATTGGTTAGACATTTTCGAAATATAATATCAAATTATTACTATTCATTTTGAAAAATAACATGTTTAGTGTTTAGAAAAAAATATGCGTTAAACGCATCTCTGAAGAAATTTATTAAAATTTTCTTTGTTAAAAAGGGCGACGGTCCTGATTGAAGGTTTCAAAAGGCAGTTTGTCAATTTCTCGAAAAGCAGTGCATGAAGATTCGTAAAAGATTATTTAAAGTATAAATATATATAAATTTCACAAAATGGATTTTTTGGCATTTTTCGACTCCTTATAACTTCAAAAATGACCTCCTGAATTTTTTTTTCGAAATTCAAAAGTTTAATATATAAATAGCGACTTTGAGTGTGTGCGAGTATTCGGCTCTTTGCAAGGTTTTCGATCAGCTTTCGGCCGCGTAGCGTCTCTTTCATTCCGCTTCTCATATATACATTATATTTGCGGCTTTCTTACCTGTGCTCAGTGCTTATTTAGAATTCTATATATCAATTGCGTGTTATTGAAAAATGCCTCCGAAAAATCAATATTGTAAAGGAAGTAAAGGTTCGAAAGTGAGAACACCTTGAGCACGTTTTTTCGAAACAAGGTTTTTTTTTTAACAAGGCGGACAGATAACCCCCGGATCTACTGAACCTTTCTGCGTTTTATTTGTTAGAATATCCTACATCGTAATCTACAACAATATGACCAAAAAACTGGGAAAAAATGGCGATAAAAATGGTCGATTTTTTTACATTTTTTTCACAAGTCCGCCATATTTTTAACTGATTTTTTTTAGAACGGTAGTAGATTACGATGTGAGAGGCTTTATTTTTTTCAAAATCCCGATAAAGTTTTTTGTTTCAGATCTACCAATCCATAGGTTATCTATCCGCCCTCTATAAAAGGGACTAATAAATAAAAAAAAATAAAAAAATTTTTTTTTTGTTTTATTCAAATATGAAATAATATTTTAAAAAATATTCATGTTATTATATAATAAATTATCTGAGAATTTTTTTGTTAAAAAATTGTATTTTTTCGCCTTCTAAAATGGTCTAATTTCATTTGAGGTACATAGTCAAATGAAATTCTGAAACTCCTAGTTCTTTGTTGTTGTTTTTCAACCATGCATCGAAATTTGGATTTATCGTACTACTGTCTCTATCAAATCGCTTCAAACATAGAAAAATAACATAAAAGAAGAAATTACATCAGTCAGAACAACAATGCTGGAGGATATCGTGATTCCACTGACCTCTGACCAATCTATTTCTCAGAAGCACACAGTGCAATTTTGTCTTATATTGTGCGAATCTTCCATGCCGAAATATCTAAATATAAACGATCTTTCGTTAAACCTGTGCGTGCACAGATTCTGGGACCTGCGTTCACTTCTTTGTGCGACACATAGCACTGCTGACATGCGTCTTGTGCGTGGGGGGCGGTTCTCGCTATCTTCCGCCAAAAATCATTGAACTTTGCTGTATTCGAATCGTGTGTTGTCCGTGGCTGCACAAACTGCATATGTAATTACGTGGCGCGGGTGTAGTCACATACTCCTGACATGAGGCATCTTGGAAGCATTGGAGGACGCCAGCCAAACAAAATAAAGACGGAGTGTCACGTACATATGTAGAAATGCTCGGTGAATAGCGACGGGCCTGCTCTACCCATCTATTAGATGTTCCTGCACCTCCTCTCTCCGTTGCTAGTTGCTAGACCCGAGCAAGACCTTACGTGAATTGCAGGAAACGTTCACCGAAAGAGGTAAGACATGATGGCATCGCAACAACAAAGCAACCACTCCGCCACCATGGCCATATCATTCTCAAGCAGTACACAATCGAATTCGATAAAATACGACAGGTAAGTGAATTCGATATCAATTCGAATCACGTACATCCTCAATGAGCGCTCTCGAGGCCTTTTCACGGTTTCTTTTATTCTCAGCTGCTTCCAAGAAACATTGGACAAATCGACGTAGGGGATGTCGTTTCATTGCTTCGGCTCGACGACTGTTAGTCCTTTTCTTTGCATTTCTCAAGTCGTCATCAATGGCGTTGTTGAGCACAACGCCTTCATGGCATTTTCGTGTGGAAGAAAGTGAATGAACAGCACATAAAGCTGATCGAAAACATGAAGTCATTTCTTGCACGGAGCACATGTTTCTACAGTCCAGAAAACTCGTAACAGTCCTGACTATTTGACAAGGACAAATTAGCTAAATTTCTGATATGTTCGCCAAAACGTCTCCCATTGAATTTCACACTGGAATTTCTGCAACGTCGTATGAATTGGATAAATTCCTGCGATGCATAATCCGAAATGCGAAAACCTATTTAGTGCAATACTGTGCCAACATGACAAAGAACACCAAATCAGATATCTTAAGAAGTTGAGGCACTTGGGAGAAAATACGACGGAAATGTCCATGAGTTGTAGTCAGTCTTTCGATCGAATGTGAGGTGCCCAGAAAGAAATCGTTGCCAAGATGGTCTCATCGTCTCATCACATCTTCGACTGGACGGAGAGACTTGAACGAAGAAGATGCTAAGCTGACGGCTTGGAACAATGTATGTATATCGTCGGCTTTGTGCTTCTTGGTGCGGCAGAAAGAAACTACGAAATAAATGAACTGCCTTCTGTTCATCCGCACAAAAAGTGAACAACATAGTATCCAATCCACCTCATCAGCAAAAGTTGTCGTCGTCGTCGTCTTTCAACCGTGCAGGCGAGGAAAAGTCGGAGTCCAGAACAATCGTTGGCATTTTGTGTTGGCTGAACGGTGACCGGTCAATTGAACTCGAGGTCAAATTCATTATGCGCCCGGATAACGTGTGTCCATTGAATGCGAAATAGATAAACCCCCTCGGTGCCTTGTAAAACGTTCAACATGTACTTACATACATATGTGTAAGTATATTTTTGCCCATCATTCACGGATCACTCCGTATCGGAAAATGCAGGGGCTCTAGCTAGTTGGCTGATTCGCCAGATTGTTGTTGTAGTGTCCACAAACGTGACAAAGAATGACCAAGCTTTTGACTGATGAGGCGAAGAAGACGAAACAAAGTCTTCGGTGTTGAGTCGTCTATTCTTGAAACGAAATATACACTGTAAAGTGCTCATTCATCCTTTTGTGGGTGATGGTTTTTCGATGAAAGCAATGAAAAGAATTTATGTATAACGAAAGTCCGAGCTGGTGACGAAGGTGGTTTTGGAGATTCAATAAATGAACTATGTAAAAAATACTATATAAAGTTCGTATCACACGTGCCACATTATAAGAAATTTCTCATCGAAATTCAATCCGAAAAATGGACTTGTGGGTTATGACGTAAGATGATAGCCGCGATTCCCACTCTGCATCCATCGTTGCGTCCATGAGTGACCGATAACGACGCGAATGCGACTAGCAGTGCACCTCGTCTGAAGAACCCATTTGTTTGGAAAAGGGACTTGAAGTGTGATGTTATTTTATTCGGAGATGGTTCATTTAGTAGGCTAATTGAACTACGACAAAACAATAATCAAGGGTGGAAATTCTAGATTTTGAATGCTGGGAACCGTTTTGACTCTTTTATGAAAGTGACTATGCTAGATATTTCCGTAACGTTTTTCTGAAATTCGAAGTCGAGAATTTGCATTCTCTTTCCAGAAATTACTGGGCATTCACGAAAAACTCTGAAACGTTTTTTTCTTCTCGACCCACAACTGCAACAGAAGTCATTGAAAAGAACACCCTGCCAACATTGAAATGATGTGACTTGCGGTATCACGACTCTTATGAATAGTACAGGAAATGAAGCTCAAAAAATAGCAAAACTTCGCAATTTTTTCGTCCAGCATCGATTTGCATAAAAATTTGGGATTAGGCTCATTTCACCCTCTAGTTCATTTTCTATGTCGTGCTGTTGTACGCTATATGTTTTTCAATGGTAAAAACTACCCCTAATTGTAAAAAAAATATCAAATAACATTTTAAACCTTAAATTTAGTAATAGAAAGTTTTTTCAAAATCGATTTTGTAGGATTTTTCAAGATCTATAAGACTATGTAAATTAAATTCCTTAAGATACCTTAATTTTTAAATGGGGTGAGTTTAAAGTGCTCAAATAAGGATGTTCCCTTGTAAATAAAGGGTTTAAATGGCTACATCTCGCCAAATATTCACTGTACAGAAAATCTACGCACAGAAAAAATTTTGTCATTGAAAAAGCTACAATTTGGTACTCTAGATTTTTTTCGTATATCCAGTACTTTCATAGATATTTTGAAGGAAAGGGTGAAAACTACGAAATTGCGAAAAATCGTTTTCTCTTTAAACTCAAATTTTTCTAAAATTAGGCATTTTAAATTGGTCAAACTTCTTGGATGTATTGATAATACATATATAAAGAGAATTACAAAAGGGTGAAGATCAATTTTAATTAGGGGGTTGTTTTCACTGATTTTGATCATAAGTCGCTCAATTTTCATACTAGATACATTTTTTTAAAGAAAGGACTAATTATATACTTCAAAATAGATTCTATAAATTTTCCTCGAAAAATGTTTTCTCATTATTTGACTTTAAATCTTTCAAATTTAGCATTTGACGAAAATAGCTAATCATTAACATGCCGTAGGTTGGTTCGTATTAATTGTAGAATTTTTTTTTTTAAAAAGCATTATTTTGTTGTTTTAAAAGCTACAATTTTGCTCTTGCTTTTTTTGATCAAATGCATATTTTCCGAGTTATTCGCGAAAAATCCGGTAAAAATGTCGATTTTTCGTCGAAACCCTGTTACTTTCAACCGCGAATATCTCGACAAATATTAGTTTTACGGAAAAAATGTATAGACCATTTTTTACGTAGAATTACTTTTTCCATCGATTCCTGTAGTTAAAATGTAATAAAAAATTTCCACCCCCCCGAGATGTGGCAACCACCCTCAAGGTTTTAACGTATAGCGGATGATATAGAAAATGATCTGACCTTCTGTGGAAATTTCAAGTATATCCATGCTGGACGAAAAAATTGGCAGCTAAAATGCTTCATGTCCTATATTATAAGAAGTTGTTTGTTGTCAAGTCTTCCTGCTGGTGCTAAAATGTTATACAGATAGCCAGGCTCTGTTTGTAACTTGAAATGCTTGTAATGCTGTTTTATACTTGACATAATGGAAGCTGTCCGTTTGAAGCTCAGTACCGACACTGCAGTCTTCAATTATATCACCGTTTTTCATACAGGGTCGCTTCATAGTGTAGAGTTTACTTTAAGACAATTTTGTCTGGCAACTTTTCTAATTTTTTTCAAGAAAATACAGCGGTGCAAAATTCAATTTCATTTTGAGTTTATTTTAAGGTCGCAATGCTTTGTTTGACGATTTCAGATATCATCAAGTGAAAGTAGTCCTGCACAAAGCTGGGTGAATGTGAAGAATACAGCTTATTATATCGGTGCGAATACTGAACTCTATTTAAAGTGACATAACACTTACGATCGTTATCAAACCACGAACCACCATCACTACCAACTTCAATAAGTAACCTTTCACGGAACAGCAAATCTTTCCGGCATACCGAGTGTTGATCCTCCTCGCAAACGTTGCGGATCGTTATTCTGTCTTGATACTACCCGTAGAGATGGTACCTTTCAATGACCTTTTGGCGTTTCAGTCACGTCCTTCCTTATCTATTATAGCATCAGCATCGTCGTCGTCGTATTCTTGGCATAAATCGATGGAAAATGAGGTCTACTCAGTGTGATGCGCTCACCTTTGAAACCGTTTAAGTTTGCATAATTGAAATTAGAAGCGAGAACAGATGCAAAGCATTTACCCAATTACACGTTGCTTTTGCCAGGTGTAATTACCACAGTCTTAAAATCTGATGGCAGAGGTGAGAGTTGGTTTCGTTTGCTTCCCGGTTACCGCCAAAGGCAAGTCGTTCAACCACAAAGATTATTGTTGGGGCGTGCTCGATTAAATCATACTTCGGCACAGATTTCGATAAAAGCTTGATTGGAAATTTTTGTTAGCACAAACTAATGTTGACAATTTCCCGGCTATGTTGACTCGAAAAGGACAATGCTAACAGAAAGAATGAACTATGAATATGATTCTGGTTCCCAATTGCATTATATAAACTGTGTTATAGTCGAATCCATGTGTTATCGAGCGGAAATCAAACGAAAAGATTAATTTGAATTGGTACTCATATTGATTTCCATCTAAATTCAATTCAATTATGCAAATTGAGTTGGTTATGTAATTGGAAAAGAAATATCAACATAAAGCTGTTATTATTTGATCTTAAGGGGGAAGACTCTACTTATATTTAAACGGTAAAAATTGGTCCTTTTTTTAAATGTATATAAAAAATAAGCTATTAAACGTATCGACTCGAAACTTGAAATGTTTACATATTGAGATGATGATAAGTAATAAATAAATAAAAAGTATATATTGAGATGATGATAAAGTTCAGATTCACATTATTAAAAAAAAAATTAAAAAACAAAATGGCGGTTGTTTCGACCAAGCGCAATTCCAAACAAAAAAAAGCGGATTGCGCCTCGTAAAACCCTGTGAAAAATATCCGTTTGTGACCATATAAAAAACCAAATTCTATTAGTCCGGAGTATAAACTACTGCACGGTCCAAAAGTTAGGGCAATAAGTAAGTTTTTCGCGATTTGGTGCACGTTTGAATATACTTGTAACGGTTTTTGACTTTTTTTCGATTGAAAAAAGTGTTCTAGAAGCGTCAAATTTTTTTCTGATCCAACCTCAACCCGTGCAGTTGTTGAATAGTTAATTTGAATGTGTGAAATATTGAAAGCAAATCGGATTAGTAGTTTTTTGAAAAATCTACGACGCGCACACAACAAGTATGTTTCGAGAAAAACGCGTTTAAAGTTTCTTTGGTTTACCAAAATTTTCTCGTCTTTTTCGACTTGAAAGCATTTTCAATCGCAATTTTTGATGTTTACACTGTGAAATTCGAATATGCACTAACTTACACAATATAATACAACTTGTATATATTGTATTAGAGCGTATAATAGTCGAATAGTTACACAGCGGCATAATTTCGGACACTTGAAGGGAGCTTGCGCTCCAAAAAGTAGGACGAAGGAGGATTACGAGCTCTGTAGAATGAAAGCTAGTTTAAGAATCTATATAAAAATTTTTACAGGTATTTTTGAGGTACTTTTCTAACCCCAAAAAAAATTGGAATTTTTTTAACACGGTACTCCTTCCTTAAATAAACTAAGTTATGCAAATTGAGTTGGTTATGTGATTTGAAAAGAGATGTTAGGATATCGTAGTCATTATTTGGTTTTAAGATAATAAATTCAGCTGTTTTCCCTCAATTAAACTGAAGCTTATGCTTTCTTCGTTAATTTTAGAAATTGAAATCCAAATTACTATCTAATTTAGGATCTCTTCGCAAGCCTCTGTAGATTTCTACGAACGACTTCAATTTTTACGTAACTATTTGTTTTCATTTCAATTTTTCAGAGAAAAATTCTACACTTTCTGAACGCTCAATGGTATCCCTTCCAACTGTACAAAATAGCGCACTTCTATGTTTTGCCCTCCAAGTCTATAATAAGAGTCAACAGTTACTGTTATCAGAACACGTCAATATTTGTCATGGGAAATTTTCTGAAAATATTACCACTCATCATCGAACCATTGCTAGTTCTACTGACATTGATTTATGTAGCGTTTTCCCACCAATACTTCCAAGCAGTTAGCAGTTCTTATTTCCCTTCCTAGATGTATTTTTTGCTTTCATTCTTCACAAGCTTTACATAGGCAAGTGTCGTTGTCCTAGTTGATATGTCGTCGAAGTCCTGTAGACAAGTTGTAAGTTGCCTAATGATTAGGCAAAGCTGTCGTCTCTGGTCGATATATAAAAACGTTAGCGGTGACTTTCAAAATGCAGTAATTTGTCAATTATTTAGGTTAGATTTGTGTTAGTTTGATTGCTGGGTTCATTTTTAGATTCAACTATCTGTAAATGAAATCAACGTAAATGCTAGATGTTGTATAAAAATGGGCATTATTTTCAAAATAAGGTTAATTTGCAGATACGCACTAGGAAGTTTATGAACGATTCACATCTGAAACACATAATAAAAAAAGAAAAGAAATAGATATAAAAATCTTAAGTAGCTTTGAGAGCCTGAATTCAAAGTTCTTTTTTGAGCAAATGAAACAAATCGATTTCTTCGTCGAGTGATGACTCAATTGTTCACATTTTAGGCAAGCATCTGCATTAAAAATTGACGAATTTAACTTCAATTTATAATAATTAATCTGTTTTTAATATTTTTAAATATATTCTCATTACTTATTTTTCAATCTAAAGCCTGACATTAGTTTTTTGACTGATATTATTCATAGATTGCATTCAAAGATGAAAAAAAGTTGAATTTTTTGATCAAAACTCTTTGAATAACGAAAATGAGTTCAATAAATTTCTACAATATTTTATTCAATAAATCGAGTCTTGCAAAAATATTTGTACCTCCATTGTTCCAAAAGAAAATTCGGGGAACAAAATTTTTAATAATAAAACCAACAAATATGTTTTTATTGAGTATGCTCTGCAACGTTAACTTCAATGAAAAGAATTTATAAATAAAAGTAAACATTTCGCAATAATGATTCTCTTCTGAATCCCTGGAAGTCTTCGTTTCACTAAATTAATAAGCTTCCTAACCTAATACTTTGTTGGGTAACCTTTTGCCCTAATAACTGCCTCTAATCTCCTGGGCATTTAATTCAAACGATTTTTTTGCTTTCTGGAACGATTCATTTTTTGAAAAGACTTCGTGAACGGTCATTTTCACAAGAGATTTGAGGTTTTTTAGGCTTATTTTTCCAGTTCTTTTGCCTACTTCAGACGAGTATTAAGGGTTTTTGGTGTATTAGAAAAAATCACTAACAAATAATGCGTGCAATATCTTTTGTTGTCAGTTTCAACGCTTGGTCTCAATTCTGACGTAAAATATTCAAGTACGCATTACAATCCATAGTTTCATCGATAATCCTCACGTTTCTAGTTCCAACGATGCTGTCGTTTCCTGGAAAGCTTAACGTTGTACCACATTTTCTTCACATATATATGTATATATTTTATTTTGATTCAACTGTGACACTATTCGATATTTTTAAGGTCTGCAAGACCCTCTGTGCAAAAAAGAAACCAGTCCATTTCATGAATTATTGTGTCGATCACACCACAAAAAAAATATAGGATAGCTGTATTGTTGTCTTCCTCCACTTGGATGCGAAACAAGTTGAAAAACAGTTCGGAACGGAATGAAGAATGAAGCACATGGTAGTCTCAGATTCTTAAATATAATAGAGAAGTGCCTCCTTGCGAGTATCTTTAACAAAGGGCTTTGTTTTCTTGGTTTTGCATTCTAATAAACAATCTTTTCCTGATTCCTTAACTTTCTGCAACTCTTTGAGACTTGTAAGTCCTAGAGAACTCAAACCAACATCAATTCATGCATAATCGATGCTGATAGGGAAAAGCACCTGCCAAGTTTCAAGCGAATCGATGTGTACTTGGCGAAATAAGCAAAAACCAATAAACTGATATGGTTTAATCTAATCGATTCAGCTGGATACTAATTTTGAACGTTCTCGAAATCTAAAAGGTTTACTATGAAAATGTAAATTGTCTCGCTCTTAAAGGGTCAATTCAATAATATTGGAAAATACTAACCATTCAATTTTCAAACGGAATTTTTTGCAGTCCAACCCTGAAAATCATAATAATGCATCACTATTTCAAAGATATGTACATATTTCAATCGTTGACTATGTCACATCGTCGTGAACACTACAACAGCAAACGAACACACTTCAATTTCGCATTATTAACTAAATTAACTTCAATTGACCGACTTAAGTCGTCATAGAGCGTATAGTGAAACACATCACACAGACATCGTTTCCAATCAGCAAAATGCGGGCTCTGGAAACAGGAAACTTCTGATCTTGTGGGTTATTAGAGCCATTCCTCGTCGGATCGCCTCCACCGAAGTAATTGGTTGCCGGCGTAGGGGTAGTTTGACCACAGATCCCATCGGAGCTTCAGTGACGTGTTCCGCAACATGTTAGCCACGCTAAATTGGAAGTGTTAATTGAATCTTAATTGCTCAATGAGGAAGACTCCATCAGAATTGGTTGTGTCAAGCATTTTCGAGCTTTTGGATTGCAGGAATCTTGAGTTTTTATTTCTAAGAATACTAAAACTCCGTTGTTGTATTGTTTAGATTTTGTAGTTGATGCAATTTGAGTCTTGAAGGGGACATAAAAGGCTGAGTTTGAAACTGTCTGTCCACATCTACATCTCGAAACGTTGTAGAAAATAACATAAAAACGCTCTGACCCATATCCTATTTCATAAATTACTAATATGTATCGCTCATGTTAAATGCAACAGGACGATCCGACAACGTGCTCACAGCTTAAATATTTATGTTTCCATGTGCGAGTCGGAATCGGTTGCAACATAAACAAATAGCTTTATTTGGAAGTAACAGCAGCAAAAGATTGTAATTACTATCGCCGGAATTTCGAATGGAACTCGGAATACATGCCAGAATACTACATTACGTGTCCATTTGATTAGTCATTCAGCTACTCGCATGAGCACAATCGCATTTAGGACTTTTCGTCAATGACTGGGGGGACCTTTAACATTTACGATGGTAAAGCGCCACTATTTGTTCTGTTTGGAACATTAAATCGGATTTGTAATGGAGTGTAGTCTGTTGATAATCGAGCGATTTAAGGAAGGTAATAAACACGGTCAATATTGTATTCTTTAGGCTATAAACTTTGTGTTAAATAAAAATGCAAGCTACTTTAAGTCGAATTCGTGATTTAGCTTTAATGAAAGGCACTAGCATCGATGTACAGAAATAAAAAGCAAAGCTGTATCCGACATAAAAATATGTAGGATGGCAATGTAAATATTTTAGCGTTCATTTGTATTTTTAACTTCCCAGTATATGGGAAGTTCTTGTAATCGCCTCGAAAATCGAAATTGAAATTTTCAACATTTATTCACGTTTTGAGGTCTTGAGAGTATATTTAAAGTGTTTTTAGAAAGAGAGAGATGTGTGTGTAT
The DNA here is from genome assembly GCA_963942545.1 of Oxycera nigricornis. Classification (NCBI taxonomy): domain Eukaryota; kingdom Metazoa; phylum Arthropoda; class Insecta; order Diptera; family Stratiomyidae; genus Oxycera; species Oxycera nigricornis. The sequence continues at coordinate 10,894,678 of OZ012663.1, read as the reverse complement.
ACGTACGTATGGATGTACATTCGTGGAAAGTTTTTTATACGAGCATAACTCACGTAAACAAAATCATATCGACTTCGTTGACGTGTCAATCGAAGCGGCTTTGCAATCTTAAGAGCTGATTAGTTTTTGGGACACTTCGGTCAAGTTTTTTGCCAAATTTTCGAGACATATTTGGCGAGGTGAAATTAGCATAAGCAAAACCAAAAATTGAATAATTCTTACCTATTTTGAGCAAAACATACTGAATTGTTTTTTCAAACTAGTCTTCATAAAGCATTCCACATTTGGATACTTAATCGAAAATTTGTAAGTGACGTCAATCTATTGTCTATAGTGCTATGTATTTTTAAGTAAAATAAGCCGTTTTTAAGCAAAATAAACAATTTCTCAAAAGAAAAAAACGCTCTCCGAAAATTAAATTAGTTGATACTTTATAGTACTTCCAAACTATTCAAAGCACTCACTGTAAACCCAAAGAAAGTTCTTTGATATCATTTTCAAAATTTATTTAAACAACGGAAAGCAAACCAATCAAATATCTTATTGCGTGCACAGGAACTCTTCTAGATATTTTTATTGGTAATAAACTTTTGCCGTTTCTGCGTTGAAATTATATCTTCCTTGGGTGGTCAGGTCAGTATTTCATTTAGTTTAGAAAATGTTTCGATTATCTCTATTTAATGGGCATCGTTGAAATTATTGCCAAACTAAGTATTCTTGGTCCGTTTCAAGTATGAAAAATATTATGAAGCCGGTGCAAATGTAACTGAGATGGTTAGAAAGATGCTTAAAATGTAATATAAAACTTTCCTCATATAGTGCTTCTTGTATGTTTGGGATGTGTTTTATCTTTCGATTTTCTCGCATTGTACGAACAATCAAAAACGTAGATCTTTATGTAGAACGCTAATATGTCTATGGGTAGGAATTTTGAGATTTTACAAGTGTTGAATTGCTTCAAAAATCAGATTATCATATTTGAATAGGCTTCGACTTGATTGGAAACAGCGATTTGATTTGGGAATGATATCATCATCATCATCATCAATGGCGCACCAGCCCAAATCGAGCCTTGGCCTCCCGAAGACACTGCCTCCAACTGTCTCGGTCCAGCGACCGCGTCCTCCAATTAGCGAATCCCAGCAAGGATTCGCTGTCGTTGTCAACTGCCTCCTCCCATCGTTTGAGTGGTTTTCCTTGTGGGCGGCTTCCTGTTGCTCGGCCTTTCATGGAGCGCTTGGGAATTGGCCTGTCTTGGGAATGATATAGGGTTTTCCAATAAGAGGTTTCATTTTAATATTTAAAAAAACGAGTATTTTTTAAGAGAAATCAATGGATGTTTATTTCATTGTAAAGAGGAAGGTATGCCATTAACAATGGAAAACGATATCATTTAAATGGCCGCCACGGCTACGCTTGCAGCACCATATCTTTTTCATGAAATTTTCCATGACCAATTCGCACATTTGCAGCTGTATGTCCTCGATAACTTCACGAATTCCACCTTTAAGGTCTTGAATTGATTGTGGAGCATTGGCATAGACCTTATCTTCCACGTAGCCCCAAAGAAAAAAGTCTAAGGTGTTCAATCACAAGATCTCGGTGGCCAATTGTGATCACCTCTTCGAGAAATAACACGGTCAGGAAACTTTTCTTGCAAAATTGCGATGGTTTCGTTGCTTGTTGAAAATAAACGTCGTGCACATCAATATCTTCCAACGTCGGCCATAAAACATCATTAAACATAGCTCAGTAGCGCAATCCATTCACCGTAACAGGTACGCCAGCCTCATTTTCGACTAAGTAAGGTCCAATCACACCGCCAGCCCAAAGACCGCACCAAACAGTGACACGTTGAAGATAGCGAGGCTTTTCAACAATAATTCTTGGATTTTCCGAGTCCCAAATTCGACAATTCTGCTTATTCACGTTGCCTCCGAGGTGAAAATGGGCCTTATCACTGAATATGATTTTTCGAACAAAATTTGGATCATTTTCATGCATTTCAAGGACCCAATCGGCGAAGATACGACGTTGCTGGTGATCGACCGGCTTTAGTTCTTGTGTTAACTGAACTTTGAAAGCCTTAAGACCTAAGTCTTTATACAAAATACGGTGTAATGTCGTTTGTGGAATGCCTAATTCCAAAGATAGACGAGGAATCGACAAACCTGGGTTTTCGTCAACACTATGGGCTACAGCAGCAATATTCTCAGTTTTTCTTGAGCGACGCATGGTTTCGATTCTTCACATCACTAACTTGTCCCAACAGCTCATATTTTTCCACCAGTTCAACTATTGCCAGCCGAAAAGGTGCTTCACGACGACCAAAACGTGCTTTAGTTTTGCGAACTGTGACTGCAAAATTTTCACCATTTTTGTAGTGAATTTTTACAATTTCAATGCATTATTGAAGCGTGTATCGTTCCATTTTTAATAATGGCGTAGTTTTTACTTGCCAAATGTCAAAAGATGACAGCTTCAAAAGTGACAACTGCCCAAATAGCGGGCTATTTAAAATGAAACCTCTTATTGGAAAACCCTATATTTGTGTGTACTGAAAATTTCAAAAAAATATTTTGGCAACAAAAACTACGGAACAAAAAAACTTTTTTCATTTGTGAAGGTTTTTCTTGGCTAGCTCGGTTTCAGAGAAAATTTGCAGGAAATTATTGTTGTTGTGTGACGATTATGATGAATTTACAAAAAAAAAATCACGTCGATATCGATTTATGATTAAGTTTAAAATTTACAAACTTGTTAGAAGGCTTAATGGAAAGTGTGGTTTCGGGGTGTCGGATGGCATCCTCTTCAGGTGCTGTCATGTTAGAAGGCATCTGTAAAATAAGACCCAGGGTTTAATGTCAAGAAAGGTATTAACAACCTTATCGCTTTTTAAGAATTTGAACGGCTGCCTTTCAATTCGAATACTTCAACAATACATCGAGTAGAAAGCATTGAATCAGTCACAATAACGCGCTAAATATATAAAAACGTCATCTTCGAATCCAATAACTATAATATATTAATGCGAGATTCTGTTTTCGATTCGATGTCGCAATCAATTATATTCAAAATTCCAATCAGTGAAATTTATTCGCCTCTGATTGATTTTTTGTATGCAAAAACTTGCCTATTAGTGTCATCAAATAAATATCATTTCATATTTTTCGACACCAAACATTCGTCTAATTAGTATTCTGCATCGTCGTGCATGCGCTTATGAATTTCCTGAGACCATAAAACACACTTTTGGCAACATTGATCAATTTATTTGTTTCGTCGAGTCTACATCGAAGACATTCATAAGTCCTGATATATCGATGCGGAACTATAATGTGAGCTGAAAAATAGATATGCCATAAAAACATTGCAATTGGAAAGCTGCCCGAAATGTTTGAGGGTACAAACAGGCATACAAATCGAGAATGTTAGCATTGGCTAGCCGAATCATATGATTTTCGTTCACGATTAGGTCCAAATTGTTGGAAGTGCTTGAAATAGGTATTTCTAATAAGCCAAGAAGACAGACTATAGTTTGTAGATGATTTTCGGAATTTTGTCCAACTTCAACTTGAGAAATCAGATTAAAATAATCTTAGGAATTCTTTAAAGAATAAGCTACATAAACGGTTGCATTTTCTACTTATGAGCTCAACCCATGAACAAAATTAGACGATTCATGATTTCGAGTAACGTCTTCAAATCAGATCTTGCTCCAATTAGACTCCGCGAAAGCTCAGCCAAGTTAATGCATTCACACATGATGATCTTCATTCTGGTTGATCCTACAAAAAAAACTACCAACAAACGTCTCGGTATGATGTCGGCATTCAAGTAGGTAGTGGTTCGGATCCAAATCAAGAGGTCAAATTACTGCGTTTCCGGCTATTGACTTCATTATACATGGTTAACTATCCAAGCCAGCAAACACACATGGCGATCCAATATATTCTTTGGCTCATCTGAATTTCAAATTAGCCTGGAATGATTTTGTTACGATTTTTGGCAGCTGTTTTTTGGTGGATTTTCAATTATTGGAGATAATGCCAACTATTAATTCCAAACTCAAGAGGTTTGAACGAATTCAATACAAAAATAATTCTTGATATCCTCAATCATAGAAGACAATCACTTTCTGAACATTTTGAATGCATCGTTAACTTTCAAGAGTCTGCAATTTTAAGTCCAATTATGATGTCATGTTTTTTGGAAATAATTTTAGTGACACCTAGGCATTTATCTAATGAGAAGCTTTGCGTAAATCAGAAACTAAATACATACTATTATTGCATTGCTGATGTTTTCAATCATTTCCAGATATATAACGATTTTTTTTTTGGGAAAAACAAAAAATTTAGGTTTCATGAGTTTTGAATGTTTTCTGTGTGAAATTCATCTGAGCATTATTTCAAAAGATAATATTTTCAATTTAAGAGGGATAGCCACTGTGACGGCCGAAAAGTTAATGATTTTTGAATTTTTTTTGACCGAGTAAGTAGAGGAATTTTTGGATCGTTTTTTTTTTTATTTTATTAAGTACACATCTAATAATTTTTCCACAAATTTGTATTAAAAAATATTAAATAGTTTTAACAACATAAACGATGCCGTAGCGCCTGAAAAAAAATTCTCGCTCCATGGTCGCATCGATTTTTTAAAAACCGGTACTCTAAAAAACAAAAAAAAACATTTTTGTAATCTGTATGAATGTAGTTATCGTTGTACGTAACCGTTATTTTTTATTTTGATTTTTCACAAAATGGTGACCGATTGACAATATTCTAATTTTTTCGACTGTTTTTTTTGGGGGTTTAAAATAGTTTAAAAAATAGTAAAACACAAAACTTTTCAAATCGGCTACGCTTAATCTTAACCACTACTAAGACGAACAAAACAAAAACAAAAAATTAGACATCGGTTAATAATTGTTCGAGTTATTGATGCCACCAGTTCAAAAAAAGTCGTTACGAGAAAAATGCGTTTAAAGATTTTAGTCCATTTCTCTCGTAATGAAATCATGTAGAAACAAAAATTTTAAATTTTCATACCTATATTGAACTATCGAGACCAGGTCCAGGTTCTTCCTCTTCATCTCCAGGGGTCTTGTTGACTTTCTTAATTTTTTTATTAACTTTTTCGATGCGATACTGAGCAGCTGATCGGCCTACCTGCTCTCACAACAATCATTGTAACTTAGTCAATTTTTGAAATTTTGACTTGCAATTTTGTACACATATTTTTGAACATATAAACTTTGATTTAAAACAAAAATAATTATATATTTTTGTTGACCCATCACAGTGGCTATCCCCCTTAATAACACAATCACGGTGAATGAATATTCATCAGAAACCTTTCGCGAGAGTTTTAAAAATATTAGTGTAGCTTTTCTTCATCTAATCCAAAAAAAAATTTAACTGAAATTTCTTGGAGAAAAATCAAGTTTTCATGATTTTTTGAATTGCTTCTATTCTTGAAATTTGAATACTAAGTATATTATCAGAAAATATCTTCTGCTAAGGCAGCAATTAGTTTATGACGGTCGCGATTTATTTAGTACGTTGCATGTTTATCAACCTAGCGATTCCTGTCAGATCGCAGCAATTCGCGAAAACTAGTTTTATAAAGCAAGCAATCTCATTTTCGACTTATTCTGTCGAAGAAACACCAAGATAAATCGATCCTAAAAAATCGAAACATGAGTTCCAATATTTTGGGGAAATAAGAAGGCGTATTTTGCGAAGGACTCTTAAAGAAAAAAAATGTTCTAGAAAACTAATCGATATGATGAAAAATTGTCGCAAAAGTTTAACGATTCATTTTATTATAAAAATGCGCGGAAATTATCATAAAATATACTTTAATGAAAATTTATGAGAAAAAAAAATATAGAAAAATATACGATTTACGATTCTTACATTTTATTTTTTTCTTGATAATGGCGTCAAAATAAGACTTCCAAAAAATTTATATCATCTGAAATGTCTTAAAAATCAATGTTTGCTGAACCAAAGCGACAACATTGATGACGAATCAAGGAATATTATTAAATCTAAAGAGGTTTTTGTCTATTTTAAGTAAGATTATTGGAAAACTAAAAAAATATCTTTTCTCATAATTTATACATTTTTTTAGATATACCTACGTAGTTTCATTTTTCGTGAGTAGGTTTTTCCCATCTTCAACGTTAGTTTGTGCTTGAAATATTGGTGAAAGTTAGAACTAAAGAAAGCATAAAAAATATCCCGACATAAGTAGATGTACATATGTATTTCAACAATCGTGCGAACATTTTTGTCATGAATCTCCAGGGCGATTTCAAACGAATCAATTTGTATTTTTTTTAAATTTTATTTAAATTTCGTGAAATACTAGACCATTTTATGTATGAAAGTGAAGTTAAAATTGCCTAAGCTGCATTTATTGTCTAAATAATCCAAGATACTATTTTTCGTAGCATGTCGACAATATTCTTTAAGGACGTTATTCAATTTTATTCCGTATGAAAACTAGCCGTGAGGTGCGACCCTTGAGGTCCACACGGTCAACTTCCCAGTAATATCTACGTAAATATTAAAAATATTAAACACAATAATAATTTTGAAAATACTACTACTTTAAATCATAATAATGATAGTTAAAGAGTTAATATTAATCATATCATCTACGGGAGCATCCATTGATTACGTAGGTAAGGGGGATGATTGAATATTCACGCGGAAAGCCTTTTATTATTTTCATAAATATTTTTGCGTTCAATATTTTTAATATTTATGCAGATATTACTAGGAAGTTGACCGTGTGGACCTCAAAGGTTGCACTTCGCGGCTTGCTCGATTTAGAATTTCCTTCATTTAATAATAGCAATAGTAGTTTTTTTAACAGCAGCAACCTTACGTTGAAAGCTATATGTAAGATGATTTCTGTATGCAAAAATAGTCTTAAAAAATTCAACTTATTATTTGGCTTCAATTATTGTTTTATTCCCATTTTAAAAAATTCCACTCGCTTTACTTCAGTTTTTCCCTAGAAATTTTGTACGATAATTATTCTCAGATGCTTTTTGTAGTTTAAATTTTTGGAATTTTTTCATTGCATTATATCAGGAAGTGCTGTTATTCAATTCAGAATCAGTTACGTTGTTTACTTAACATTTTTCAATTAAGGGCCATCCATATATAACGTAATATGTACTTCAGGGAAAACGGGGGGTGGGCGGTATTTGAAAATGTTAAAAAGTGTTACATGGGGAAGGGGAGTTAAAAGTCTCTGAATATTGCGTAATATATGGATGGCCCTTAGCTGAAGGATTTTTTTTAAATTCTAGATTAATTCAAGATGCAATTCAAGAAATTATATAAAAGATTATTGTGGCACACCCCTGATAATTTTTTTTGCAAAAATATTCCTGTTATTTTTTTATTGAATAGTTTGATCTTTCTCGTTAAGAAAATTTCAATTTTTACAAATTTCATACATACCTTCTAAATTTAGCTGACTTTCTATGATGATAGAATTTTTTACAAGATGAAAGAAAAAATCTCAACTTTCACATGTGTGCTCTATACAAGATATATTCTATTCAACCCGACCGGCGAAAAACGATATCAATTTAAATTTTTCTTTCGAAAATGATTGCCTTGCGAACAAAAGTGCACCAGCAAAAAAAATTCTGTCGTAGAGTCAATAGATAAGGATCTGCCAGGATACAATATCACAGAGAAATTTCATCCCAAGAATATCGTTTTCCGAAAATCAAAGCACGTAAAGAATTTAGTCCATTTGATTAAATCTTCAATAAGATGCCTGCAAGCTATTAGATCTGAAGATCATATTCAAATTATAGAACAGGGAATCAGGAATTTAAAGTAGCTTTTACGATTCAACAGAAGCAATCCAGCAGCAATAAAGGGTTTCTTGGAAAACGTGCATTTTGAACTAAGTTAATTATATTCTCACAAAACAAATCTTGCTTTGAACATTGAAATTTGAGAGTAATTGTAAGTGTCTAAATTCCAAACCTTTTAAGATGAAAGCTATTTTCTTGATATTAAATGAGAGGAAAAAAACTTCAAACTTTCACAGAATTGTGAAACGAAAAAGTGAAATGTTTGTAATACAAATAGAATTAAGGCACAATTAAAAATAAATAATAACAATTTTCTCGAGTTGTACAAAGAAACTATGCAAAATTATGAGAAACTGTAATCTTTTAAGATTAGATCATTTTTCCTACGTATTCTTGGGCTACATTAGTTGAAGCTGGAAATGTTCAGATATCATTTTATATTTTAAACTAAGTCTTTGTTTGTACTATCTACAATTAGCTCGTCAATACGACTTAATTTAATTATCTCTAGTTGCTTTCATCTAAACTGTACAACTCCTTTTTTAGTATAATGTTATTAGAACATCCATGACAACTGCATTAGCCCTTGATTAACTGGAAATGGGTCTAATCAATCTACAAATTAAATCATTTCTAATAACGATTTGAAATTCAATTCAACCCGACCCAAATAATGATGAAATAATTATTTCATGTCTTCCATCCAATCGTCGTGCTTTCTTTTCAATCGTAAATAATTACACGAATTAGAGTTTAAACCCATTGAAAAATTCCAAAGCACTTTCAATGCCCTGTAAAGTTTCCTCCTTTAACGTTATTCCATACAAAACCTTGCGAATATACACGAAACTGATTTAAAAGACAGTGATTTGATTCTATAGAATTTCTGGCATCAAACTACCCCTAACTGAAATAGGTATCACCCCAGATGATGATGGTTGGCACTCAGTAGAGACCAGAGAAAAATCAATAAAGTATAATTGGCTAATGCTGGGGGTGGCGGTGGAGATGGAGTTTCAAGGAAATGATGCTTCATAAAATAGTAACGTAAAATCCAGGCTACGAACCTCGACAAACTGTACTGAGTTGTGTTTATGACGGTGGAGCCAGAGGGTGGGGAGGGGATGAACGACAATTTCCGAAAATCGAATACACGGAAATTGTTTTTGATGAAGTTGACTTTACTTGATTTTATGTTGTTTTTTATGATGTTTTCAATGGGAAAAGATCAAAAAGTTATTTTTAAAACCAGAATCTAATCAACTAAAGTATAAAATTGTTCATTTTATCATTAATGAAGTAGAAGTAACAAAAATTATTCAACTAAATAGGCTCAAGCTATGCACTGATTTTTGCAGGAAAAATTGTGAAATAACTCGTATAACAATAATTGACTTATCCTCTAAAAAAATTCGGGAACATTGATAAAAAAATCAAAAGTTTTGAAAATTATAAAAAAACCATTTTTTCCTACTTTTCTCACATATAATACAGCACTTCATCTATCAAACGCATTTTACAAAAATAAAATTGGATTATTGGGGCGACCTCAATGGACGGAATAGACGAAGAGCCAGGGCCTGCCAGACATACGTTAAAGTATAAAGGTTGAAATGATTTTTTTCTTGTTCTCTTTAATGCAGAGTACAATGTTTGGGGGTTATAAACCTTGACTAATGGTGCCTTCGCCAGATATCAGGTAATAAGGAGGGTCGTACATATACTCTCTCACGTTAAAGTATAAGAGCTGGGATTCATATATTGTCTTCAAATAACTATTTTAAGTTAATATTTAAGAAGCCAGACCTATTCGATGGGTCTAACACCTTTTCAGACGTAGACCAGGGCGGATCTGTAAAAAAACGACAACATTTGGCCGTTGAGAGGGGACACACTGATTTAAGCGGAAAAAGTTGGGGAATAACTCGTATAAAAACAATTGATTTATGCTCTTTCTCAAAATAGTCGGGAAAATTTAAAAAATCGAAATGTTTAAAAAAATCGTTTTTTTCCTACTTTTCTCACTCCTAACTTTAAAACGGTTCATTTTAGGTCAAACTTGTGTGACAAAAAAGTTGCGTAATAAAATTTTCTATAAGATAGGATTGGTTAAAAATCCTTAAACATTTAACCCTTGTCGCAAATTGCAATAAATATAAAAAACAGGGGGGGAAGCTTTTTTTAGTTAATTTTTTTTGCCATCTAAAATGCACTTGGGACCTTCATATTTTGCTTAAAAAATCTTTAAAACATCATAAAACAGTAAACAAATTTTCATCAAAATCGATTTAGTAGATTGCCCATAATAATTGTGCAATCTAAATTTATTTAAAAAAAATCAAGAATTTTGAAAGCTTGCAAGTCAGAAAGTTAAACTTATAAAAGTTTGAATTTTTTTTTCACATATGAAAGAGCACTTCACCTATCACATGCACTTTACAAAATTAAAATCGGATAATTATGGCGGCCTCAGCAATTTTTGCTAAATTTTGGTAAACTCTAAAATTGTGCTGGGCGGCTGCGGATTCTGTTTATGGAAGCATGGTTCCTACGACTGAATGCGCAGCCGCTCAGCACAATTTTAGAGTTTATTACCAAGTTTTGCAAAAATTCCTGACGCCGCCCCAATAATTCGATTTTATTTTTGTATAAAGTTTAGTTTCTGACTTCAAGATTTCCAAAAAAAAATTATTTTGTTTTGAATAAATTTAGATTGGAAAATTATTCTGCGCAATCTACTGAATTGATTTTGATGAAAATTTGCTGTTGATATTTTATTATATTATTTAGGTTTTTTAGGCGAATTATGAAAGTCCTGAATGCATTCTAAACGGTAAAAAGAAATTAAATAAAATTAGGCTTTTCCCCTTTTTGGTAAATTATTGCTATTTTGCGCAAGGGTAAATTGTTTGAAATTTTTTAATCAATCATATCTTAAAGAAAATTTAATTCGACATTTTTGATTTCTTAATGACTTTGCTCTGAAATGAACCGTTTTAAATTTAGGAGTGAGAAAAGTAGGAAAAATCGATTTTTTGATAATTTTTCAATATTTTGGTTTTTTTTATCAATGTTCCCGACTTTCTTTAGAGGGATGATAAGTCAATGATTCTAATACGAGTAATTCGACAACTTTTCTTGCAAAAATCAGTGTGCCCCCCCCCCCCCATTCCTCGCCTCTACAGCCAACTAAAAACAGATCCGTTCTGGTCTATATTAACAGAAGTGAAAGCCAAAATATAATTTAACTTTCAAAAAAGTCCCACATTAATTGAATTAATTTTGCAGTTGGCGCACTCGTAAAAAAAGAAGCTTTGCAGTACTGTACCGTAAATTTCATACAAAAAATCTGCATTTTTCAATTAACAATCCCAAATCGGCTCATGAATCGCTTTAGATGTAATCATCAGTTCTCTATAATCTTTAATGCCTCTAGAAAAGTTCATTCAACTGCAATGTGTTCGCATGAATTTCTATTTTGAGAAAAATAGACGCACAGATGTAGGTAGTAGGTACCACATGAAAGATACGATGCATCACCACCATGTACATGTTTCTAGCTCATATCATTTTAATACCCCATCCAGACATTCAGATATTTTTGGAACCGAATCCGCCAGATTCTGTACCGAACGGAAGAATGGTAACCGATTTCTTCTTGCGGCTATGCTTCAGTTGAAGCATTACTGAAACACTCATAGAATTAATTACACTATAATAACTCAATAGTTTTCCGGTCCCGCTTCCATAATGTCCAAAATAAATTTCCATCATGGCTGATGTGTGTGTGTATCTTTTTTTGTGTTTCATCACCACCGATTTTCTCGAAATAAAGCATGACATTAAGTGCGAATCGCGACTTCCGTAATAAATTGAAATTGGATTTCTATGTATTCTCCGTGATGAGATTCATTTGAAATGTAGACCCACCTCAGCGTGAGTCTAGCAACACCAGAGGTGACTTCTGGAAATTCTGGGGGTAGAAGCTCATTCTTTTATTTGATCCGGAAATAAAAACTATAAGCTAATTTTTATGGCACAAGGTACAGCGATCAATTTATTTTTTATGCCAAACAGCGATAAAAAAACAAGGTTTGATGAGCAAGCTTATTTTTTATGGAGCCATTGTGAAGAAAACATATTTTGTTGTCGAATTACATATGAAAAAACCCACACAATATAATGTTCTAATTCTATCGCGAATTATAATAATATAAGGATTTGGGCATGTGTCTTCCAAATTTATGTTTCCGCTACATGCTAAGTAAATAAATCGATTTTTTTAAAGGTTGTAGATATAACTAAACTAATTTTTCATAAAGTGGATGGAATGGTCAGTTGTTTCTGACATTCAAATTAAGGTGTATCATTTACCAACACAAAACGAATGACCATGTTTTTCAGTAAGACAGTCCAACTAGGGATTAAGTGATGGTAATAAGTATGCACAAATGTAGTCCGCACAAAGCCCGCATATAGTCCGCGTACGGTTTTTATTCATCTGCCTTGAATTTCAATTTTTACTTTAGGTTTGCCATGCAATTCTAGTTTGTTAAGCAATCAAACCTTCAACGTACATGACAATTTTTCAGTTTAAGGGGTCTTTTACGTTACGATTTACAAAAAAAAATGTTTCCAATAGAAAGAAAAAAAATATCATTTTGAAATTTTGTACATGTTAATTGGTAGGTACTTTGGGTGCACAAAAATATTTTTTAGATTTTTTTATTGTTTTTTTACCCATAACATTTTTTTTAAAAAAAACATCAAAAAATGAAGGCGGACCGTGATTTTAGGTAACTGGATCATCTGGAAACAAATTAATCCTTGTTTAAGTTCCTTTGTCAGGTACCGAAATGATTTTTTTCATCAAAAAAACAATAAAATGGCGGTGATTTTTTTAAAAAAGAGTAAGAGCGGAAGATTGAGTGAAAATCAGAAAATTTGATACCGATCATAATGATTCCGCTACCGGCTATAGCCATACATGTGTACAACAACATATTAAAAAATCAGAGTGATCAGATGAGTAGTTTTTTTTTGTAAATTGTGTCCGCCAGCTTCAAAAAACATGAATTGGAGAAAATTGCGTTTACTTTTTTCACGAATTACGAAGCCCCTTTCTAAAAAATCTTTCGAAGTTAAATCTTCGTATATTGGCTTTAAAATTTTCTGGGCTTCTTGATCAAGAGGTGGACCATGTTTATAGTTTCGTAATTCAGGAGAGGGGAGTCGAGAATACCGAAACACAGCGGAGCGTCAAAAATGCTGTCTCACGGCATCTTGCTATACACGCTTGAAAATACTTTAAAAATTAAAATATCATTACAAACCCTTTTAAATTACTAACGAAATTTGCAAAACGATTTTTTTTTGATTTTTGAATTGTAACCTAAAAGACCCTCTAATGTAATATGACTCAAATATTTTTTAAATTATATATAGAACGCAACAAGGCATCCAAATTGTTCGTGACAATTTATGTCAGCGTCGACGACGCAAACGAAGCAGAAGCAGTGCCTTAATTAATCGCCAAGTGTACAAATTGATGATGTTAGAATCTGCAATGTTCCTGCGGATTCAATCAATTGCATTTGTTGTCTGCGTATAAATGATTTATGAACGTTGCCACGAAGTGAAATTTTTCATTTCAAGAACTCACAATTGATCTTTAAGATATGTATATTTGAAGATTATTTTCAAGGAAATATTATAAAGCTGTTGCAAGGTGTTACCAATTGAAATCTTTGGGATGTGGTGTATAAATATTAAGTTTCAATCCATTTTGTAGCCAAGTTACGTTAAGGAAGAATGCGCTTTGAATGATTTCGGTAAATTCCAAATATATATTTAGTCCAGTAGAATGGTTCGAATTTTGACGGAAACCGTGCATTTTAGGCTGGCAGGCTCCAATCCTCTGGGCTCCATCTTATCCATATCCATCCATATCTCAGAAACCATGGCTCCTACAAGAAAGTTGTGTATGGCAAACTTGTAGCAAGTCATGCATACATCACTTTCACGTGGGGGGGGGGATTATCTTTCGAGCGGCACAACTTCTTCATTTTCACGTTTAACACGAAACACGAAATTTTATTTAAGACGTAAAAGTAATGTATGCGAGACTTGCTGCAAATTAATTTGTAACAAGTTTTCCATATCGAACTTTTTTGTGGGAGCCATGGTATTTGAGATATGAGGATGTCCTAATTTTTTTCGTTTTCAAGATGGAGTCCAGAGAATTGGGGCTGCGCCTCCAGAAACTTGAATTTAAGCTCACAGTAAGACACACTACACATTTCACCAAAAATCTGCCGGCCTACCAAAATGCTCGGTGAGTTTCGCAATTGGAGGGTTTGCCTTCGAAAGCCGATTATTTGGCCTAAAAACGCGTTTTTCACGCGACTTTTTTAACTTGGGGATGTAATAACTTCCGCTAATGTACGGTGATGAAAACAGTCAATATCGCAAACGACTTGTGACAAAATTATCTTAAGAAAGAGTCCGAACGTGTTTCGCGTTAAACGTGAAAATAAAGAAGTTGTGGCGCTCGAAAGATAATCCCCCCTTTTTGAGTGTCGTTTTTGGCTTGTGACTTTTTTATTATTGACACCAGGTGAAAGTGGTGTATGCACGACTTGCTACAAATCAAATTCTCCACAAGTTTGCCCCACACACAACTTTTTTGTATGAGCCATGGTTCCTGTGATATGGAGATGTCCCACTTTCATTTGTTTTTAAGATGGAACCGAGAGGATTGGAGCTGCGACCCCAGAAACTTGAACCTAAGCTAACAATAGATTTGGCCACAAATTGGAATAAAAATCTGCGCGACAGCCCAAAATGCACGGTCAAACTTCCATTTGATTGGACTAATTGGACTAGCTTAAATATTGCTAGGCAAAATCTCTCATGGTCAATCTTTTGTCTTTTATTTCCACTGAAGTTGAGAAATAGTAAATTGTAATATGCTCATGTGTTTCATGATCAAAATTTTATGCCCAATTCTTTGGTGGTACATATCACTTCTTGAGGGTCTCATTTTGTGACTGACTGCATGTCTTTACTCCAAAATCGCCTTTAATTAGATGAATAATTTCAAAGAATAGAGATGGAGATCGTTGTATTTTGGATATTATTTCTAGCCTAAAAATCTGGCAAACTATCCCTTGAAATTCGATTTGGATTCATTGGTGGATTATTTTGCAAGCAAGATTTAACAACCATTGAACAGTTTTGTCGAAACATTCTTTCGAATAGTCTAACTGAGTTTCGAAACTAACTGAGATAAATCAGGATTCTTCGTAAACGTAGACGTAGCTAACAAATCCTCTTTGCTACATCCTAAAATGGCAAGCCTACCAACTCGTAAGTACGCTTACTACGTACTAAGCATTCTGTTTCACTAATTGCTGAATTGCTGGCAAAATGTCTTGCTAAAATGTAAAATCCCTGGGCACTCATAGGTCTAATTTGTATGACCCATACACATATGCACACATTTCACTCGAATTCAGAATGGGTAGGGGCAATTAGTCAATGACAAGAGGACAACATGAATGCGAGGTGCTAGGTTGGAAATGTTTGAATGTTGAAATGTTGCGCTCATAAAATGTTTCGGATGAAATGTCGAATTGTTTGGTGTGTCGTGTTGTTGTTGGCGCGAAATTTAACTTGGGACTGGGGCGAAAAGCATTTACGCCATTTATGAATGTCATGTCGTTGCTGCTATTTCTAGTTGCGTTGTAAAGGCGGTACAGCAGAAATACATAAATGAGAAAATTCATTTATTTATCTCACGAATCTTGGAAAATGTTTGTTCTTCATGTTGCCGGTAGTTAACGATGAAATTATTCATATTGGTTGAATGCTAATGAGTGTTGCGTACAGATGATAATATTAAGGACGTTTGGCTTCCTGGCAACTTAAAGAGACTATTCAAGATGATTTAAATTAAACTTTGGAAGACTGATTAAAAACTTTAGTAAGAGAAGAGAAATGAAAATGTTTGGCATCGAATTCTTTAACATAAAGTAAGTAAAGGCCTGTATTGTGAATCTGAGTAAACGCATATTGTAATGTGTTAGGTTTATAGAATATCTTTAATTTCAGTGTACCTCTTGGCATAGACCTCCATTGTTGTCTGCCATGAGCACCCCTACCCCAGTTTGGCTCTGCTGTTCGCTTGATTTTCTCTTCCCATCTTGTGGTCTGTCTTCCCGAATTTTCCTACCATGTCTTAGGTACCATTTCCTCTTCGCATCTTGTGGGCTGTCTTTCCAGAGTTTTCCGCCATGTCATGGGTACCATTCTGTCATTTTCTTCTTTCGCTTCTCTTTGGTGCCGTGCCGCACATCATGTGGCCTGTCCAACACCATTTTTATTGGTCTATTTTGGTCAGTTTTGTTTAAGATTGAAGACCAGTATTTCTAGCTCTGTCTTTCGGAGCCTGTAATCCTTTTTTCTATTCCTCTTTGGCCAAATTCTTTCAAATATTTCAAAACAACATAGCACTTAAAAGTATTTTTTTTCAATTCAATTGTTAATCGAAAACCAAGTGGAAAATGTAAAAAACGTTTTGCGATGAATTTCAGGCGAATCGTTCCTCACCTATCGAATTTTTTGGTGCCATACATATTCCCTCAAAATGGCGCCTTAAAGTAACTCAGACCGGGTAGAAATTTCGTAGTTGACGGACTAACGCAGATTTTAAGCCGAATCGATGGAATTAATGCGAACATACAACGTAACATCCAAATACTTCATATGCTTCCTTATCTGTTCAATTATGTAGAATTCACCAGATTCTGCAGAAAACATACAATCCCATATCATTGTTGAACCTTATTATGATTTATTGTTTGGGGGTTCTGTTTATTTCATTTTTGGTGTAATTTTGAAGCCAAAAAACGAGAAAAAAGGAAAAAAAATTTTTGGAATTAAGGTTTTTAATCGGGAAATTTCCTATTGAAAAAAGTCTAAAAATATAATATCTCGAAAACATCACCTTGTAAAATGTTTACAGAATAAGTGCTCAGTACTTCAAAAGAATCCCGCCCGTTATTTTTTGAGTTCCGTGTCTCACCGACTTTAAAAATAAAAAATCTCAAAAAACGCGTTTGAATGTTTTTTTGGAAAAAGTGAATTTTTTTCTTTACTTACACAAAATGGTCAACAACGCGTCCATAAAGTATAAGGCTATCAGCAAGGATATCTAGAGCATCTTTTTGTTGTTGTCTTCGAAAGACTCGTCCTTCTTTGCACTCTTTTGCAGCTTTTTGATCAGCTCTGCTAATACGAATGTTATCCTCTCCGCGTGCCCATTCATGAGAGCTTGTCCCTAATCTCATGTCCATATCTTCATCAATTTTACTCGGATCAGCTTCAAATTTTGATGGGGAACTCTTGAAGGACTATACAATAGAATGAAAAAATTGACCATACCTTCCCCCGCCCCCACAAAAGATTGATTTTTTCATATGGAAACAAAATATGTTTGCAGAATGTTAATTCTTTTTCGATTTCTATCATAAATAAATGACATTCTTCAAATTATTTGTTTGTTTTAATTATGCTTTCGTAGCTTGTTCCCGAATTACTGCTTTGTTTTAAAGAAAATTTACAGATACTTAATTCAAGACGATTTACCTTACTAACCAAGGTCCTTTGATATCCCTAAATATTTTTCCGTAGTTCGATTTCGATCGATTTATGACTGTATTCTGATTTTGATGCTATATATTATGAAATATAGCGTTTCCCATTTGGTTTAGCCTTTTCCCTAAATAGTTTGAACTTTTGCCCCGAATGATTTCGACTTTTTCCAAAATATTTGGACTTTTCGTGGTGGTTTGAATTTTTCCCGAATAATTTAGGCTTTTTCCAAAACATATGGGTATTTTTCCGTGTGTTTGGCCCTTTTTCTCAAACCTTATAAACTTTTCTTCAACGAAATGAAGACCTCGGCTTACCGACATATTAGAGGTAAACTATAAGCTTAAATCTATTGAGGAAAATTAAATTAGTATTGAGAAAACGTTGAAACCGTTTAGCAAGAGGTTCAAATACGATGGGAAAAGTCAAAATTAATTAAGAAAAAGTTTAAACTATTCGGGAAAAGATATGAACTAATAGGCAAATGCTATATGTATACGAATTTAGCAACATTACGCAATTAGTTCCCATGATTAATAGTAAGTTCTTTCAGTTGTTTCGAGATTTGGCAAATTTGTATGACCATTTTCTATTTTGATCGGAAAAACTTGAAGTGAACTTTGAATATTCGAATTGGAATTAATAGAGGTCAAAAATATATTTCAAAATCCGTAATTCATTTCCACGAACATCATGAAAAATGGATTATTTGGTCAATGACACAAGTTTTACTGTGAGGCTGTAAAACTTTTTTGTGTAGTTTCAAACAATAATGATACTTTTCGTATTTTAGTGACCATAAATGAAACAATAGCAAAATCAATTCGTTTGGTTCATAACTTCAGTTTAAATATCATTTTCATACTCCTTTACAACCGTAAAAACCGCAGCGACCGTATGTTGTTTGATGTCATCTTCTGCGACTTACAAATTCAATTGAATCAGAAGAAAACATAGATGAAGGTTTACTTGAAGCTTATCTGGAAATCGAAATGTATTTAAATTCGATTTAATTTTCCCGAAGTGTTGGAAGCAGTATATTAATATATTCAGTGGTTATGAAAAAAACAACTACCGACATCTATTGCAAATGGCAGCGTCGATCGCATACTTGTATTTACTCATGATTTTGTCAAAACCATCTTCTCGAGGTGTTTTTGAACACGCATATGATTAAAACCATGAATCGCGTCAAAAGCATGTATCACGCGGGAATTCAAATAGCATATCCCTTCTTTCATGAAATTGTTGGCAGCTATAAGATTCTACAATCTTATTAAATTGCTTATCCGCTATCAATTGATTGATTAAAACGAACATTATAGGAAATTAAACTATTCAAGGTGAATGATCCCAATTCGGCGTGGATCCACACGAGAAACAACAATAGGCACCCCAAATGGATCCAATCATCATACTAATTATTCGATTATTTCTCAATCAATAGTCGATAGGATCCAATTAAATGTTTCAAGCATAATCGCATGCAAATTGCGTTGCATCTAATTGGAATTCTCGCCGATAAATTAATGTATGTAAACCCTCACCTGTATACGTAAATTGCCCATGGCTGTCGTGTTACCGTGCCATCTCTCATTGGAAATTGATGTGGTGGTGGCGGCGGTGGCCTTGCAGACTTGACAAACATTCAAATCCGCGTGTGCAATCGCTAGAAGTTTTGACAGCCGCGATGGCATCACCCTAGCCAGATAGCCGTTGAATAAAACGGCTCGAATTTAAATGTGTTTTATCTAAAATGCGAATATCGGCTGCAATTCATTTCCTCCCTCAATCGTCAATTTCTCATGTTGCGTGCAAACTGGGCGCATCCATGGTTGCATGCATTTGCGAATTTATTTCGCATAACATTTTGCACAAACCACTCAGTTATACACCATTTATTTCGCAGGAGCAGAAAATGAGTCAAGGGTAATAAAGTGAGTCGCTGACATTGAGAGCTCACTGCTGATGGGTAACTTCATGAACTGGTTCCACCGTTTTGGGGCTTTAAACTCTTTAGGAAGTAGCTGACTTGCTGCATAATAGTTAAGGGTATCTTCGCCCAGTGGATTCGGATATTCCTGTTCAAATATGTGTGCGTCGATCCGTCTTAGTGTTGCTCATACGATTATATGTTCCATGGTGTTAAACTTATGCCAAACATAAACTTCCATTTCCAGCGGCTGATTAGATCCCGAATTCCCAAATCCACTTAAAGATTACACCCGTCACGTTTTCCGTCTTATTTGCGGATGGCTGTAGGTAATCCCACTCGGACCATGTCGAGGGACTCCTTAAACGTTGCCTGCGGTAGTAGAGTAGTTATATAGTAGATAGTTCGAGTCTTTTCGTGAAGCTTTACTTTACTAGCTCTTCAGGCCATGACGACTAGTGAAACTAGTTTCTGAAGCCGCAAATTGCACTCGTGTTGAACTTGTCTTAAATCGTAAGATTGGGCTGTTTCTGGTAGACAGGTGTCTTTCTCGTCTCGTCTCGTCCGAGACGACTGAAAGTGAATGAGGAAGATTATGGGCTGTATTTATAAACCAACGTGGATAGAGTAGAGACACATAACCATGATATTCGCATAATTTGTCGATGAGGCTTACTGAAGACTATTTTTTGCTAGAAACTCTAATATATTCATTAAAATGAGCTTCAGTGGGATTTGTGCTTGTGTTACTTTGATGAGCGATAAAATTTCAGATTAGAGATTATTTGTTTCGTTTGTTGGTTATTCTTCCGCCATGAAATATGATCCATGGTCAAGGTAATTTTTAAATCATAACCGATTAAGTTTGACCATCAGAAGCTTCCAAATGCAAATTCGAACGAATTCAACCATTTTATGTTTAAAAATTAATGAACTAATCTTTAAAACTATGTTATTGAATTTTCGAACTGACCCTGTAATCATTTAATGCAGCCATTGCTTACTTTGCGAATCAGAAAAATTATCACATCTTAGATGCTTATTTGAACATTCCTTACAATGTTAATAACCTTTCGAAATTTCAGAGTCTATTCTAGTAGTAAATTATCGAGAATTCCATTGTGTCTAGGTCTTAAGCTCATACCAAAAACGTCTAAGCATGCAAATTTCGATGTGATGAATTGGGGTCTCAAAATCGTTGAATAGTAACAATGGCACGCATTCAACATGTAATGAAGAATTAAATCGTTTGAAAATAGAATGGTACATTGTTATTTACATTTATTTATTTTTAACTGTGTTTAGACAATTTTCGCTAATGTTAATACGAATCAAAAAGAATCCAGGTAGAAGGTTCAGTTGAGTTATATTAAATATCAAGTGTCGAATTTTTGCTGTTCCGATCATTCGTTATGTTATTTATAAAAATCCGACGGCAACTGGTTAAGTTTTCTTAGAATCGTACTATTCATTTCAATTTAAAAGAAATGTGAAAATTTAGCCCTATTTAATATACAATATTACCTAACAATGCGACCTAACGTTTTGACAATAGTTTGAAAAATGATGACGTCCCTCAAGCTAATCTAAAATAATCCTTAAAAGTAATGTTGACTGAAATTATGGGCGAATTTGCGACCATCATTCGATATAAATGGAATGCATTGAAATTATTTAGATAATGTATCAATTAATCTATATGAGTAGTCGATTCATATCATAAAATCATGAAATTTCAATGTAAATTTTACATTTTACGTTATATTCACAATTTCAATACTTATTTTGATAGCAGGGTTTCTGCTTTTTCTAGTGGTCATGGTTCTCAGCGTCGCTGCCAAGTCATAAAAACACAACTAACCTATTTAACTTAGTAAACATTAAATGTCACTAATAGTTGTAAGAATTTCGCTTGAATAAGCATTCGGAATTTCAAGCGAATCAATCATTACCGCTTCACCCACTGGGCATAAAGCATCCTTACATGGAACTTAGAAACGATACAATTCAAAGGTTTTTTTCTCTTTGGAATTTGAAACAAGGAGCGAGAATTTCGAAGCAAGTAGCGAGAATTTAGAAACAAGTAGCGAGAATTGATCGGGTGGGATAATTTGATTTATTCGCTTGATGTTCCAACATAGAATTTTTGTGGAAATTGATTAAGTTTATCCGAAACAAAACTACCACTTCTTATTTGTTTAACTTTCTCTCATGTGAAGCATTCATCTATGTGAAAAGAACTGGACATTTGCAAGATATGTATAAGGCTGCTATTTATCGTTTAATTCGAAGACTGATAAATAATCACCATTAAGCTAGGGGCCATCCATATTTTACGGAACGCAATTTTTTAGAGTCCCCCAAGTAACACTTACTAACATTTTCAAACATCCCCTTTCCCGCTTGGAGTGTTACGTAATATATGGATGGCCCCCTATCAGAAAATATGATACTGTCAGAGTTTTATAATCAAATTATACGAAAAGAGAAAATTTAGCATAATTTATTATGTCATTCTTAATAATAATAATTATAATCTACGAAATGAATTGATAGTAGTGTGAAAGATGTGTTCTCTACACAAGATTTCCTAGAAAAATATTCTTGAGTCACGCATACAAATTTAAAGAAAATGTAACCAAATTTATTTTCGTTGAAATAACTACAAAAAAAAAGATTTACAGAAAATACCTGTCCAGCAAAATTCATTTTTTCATTTTCAAGAAGGAAAAACTCAAGGGTAGATTCAACATGAAAGTAAAGGAAGTACATCGTCCCTTATCAATTTGAATTGAAATTTATTTCATTAAATATTTCCCATTTTTCCGATTTCCAATTTATGGAGCGCTTTTCATCTAGATCTATTAAGGCAATTCTGATAGATAGAGAATGTTATTCTTCTCGCTGAGATTCTTCGGGTGGAATCAACAATTAACGCAACCCTGAAAAAGTTAACAACGAACATTTTTCCTCCTGCTGTGGTTTGTTGATTGGAAAACTTGGAATTCATGTAAGCGCTACTTCCAAACCATTCATTATTTATAAAATACTTTGTGTAAGAAGCGATGTAATTAATGTGAGAGGTATATCGATATTAAACCTGAAATCATTTCCATTAGAAAATCGGAATGTACTGAAAAAAATATTTTACAAATTTCAAAATAAAAACAGTTGAATATTTGTACAAACAAAATTGTGTCTAGTTTTTTTTTCAAATTCAAATACTGAAACTATAAAATATTCGAGAGCCAAATCATAATTATTTTTGGTAGATACATAGTTTAGTAATAAAATTGGTGAAAAAATTCGGGAGTTTAATGAAACACTTCCCGAAACTATTTTGGAAAAAAGTCAGAAGAAAAAATATACAGAAAACAACATGAAAATGTTATTTTTACTGGAAAAAATCAACAAACATATTTTGAAGAAACAATTTTAAAGGAATCCAATCATGTTAAGTGCACCAACGACTCGTTGGACATCGCTCAATATTTTTTTCGAAACACAGTTTTACCCAAAAATTTAATCTTCAGTATTTCTTAAGCATAAGAAAACATAATCCTGGCGAAAACACCCCGAAGTGTTGTTAACAAAATAAATTTTATATAGTCGCATCCATGCTATTACTTTTAATTTAAAATGTTCTGAGACTCATAAGCATGCAAGAAAATAGAATTTGTGTCGTAGTTGACGAAACAACCAACAAACAATTATTATCCTTGCGACAAGCTTTGCGCTACGTGACATACTTAAAACAAATACTTGGTTCTCATAATGAAGAGTGCGAACAAAGTGTGACTTCAGGGCGAATAGTGTCAACAACTTTGTTTTGAATAGTATGTTCATGTTTACAAATAAAAGGATGTTAGTATCTGCCGCTCTGTTTCGCAGGACAACACCACTCTCGTAGCGAATATCATTGGTATTCTCATGCACTTGTAGTGGATGAAAATCAGTTGCAGTTTTATGCTCCTTTCAACAAAATTATTCGAATTTCCAAAGTCAATTTATTTAATTATATTTCTTTTTGACGTAAAAATAATCAATTAATTTTTTTGTTTCTTTCTTTACAGGTAAGTCAGCTGACACAACAGTCTGATTTGTACAATCAATGGAACAACTGGATCGCAAGCGTGAGCATTATGGCTGTTGAAATTCATATTAAATACAGAATCAATCTTGTAAAATCGATTTTATTCTCAGAATTCTTCAGCACGTTTAGACTTAAGTGGTTCATTTTTGTAGGCCCTTATTTTTGCACTTGTCCGATGTTGTTAGGATCGTGTCCCTATTCGAGGTACTTAAGGGGGCAGTCTGGGTCTTTTGGATGAAATTTCAATAATTTTTTTAAATGGAAAAATTGATTTAAATGATATAAAACTTTTGTACATCAACAAGCAACTATTGAACTTTAAGAATTTTTTTCACTTTTATTTTCAAAATGGCGGCTGCCAGGGAGGCATTCAAAAGACTGGTTGACATGATATCTCCTCATTGGAGCATCTGAAACAAAAAATGCGAATGGCATGTTGAATTATAATTGATTGGCTACAGCACGTAGCAGAATGATACATTTTGGACCAAAAAAAAAACAAAATGACGGATTTTTCAACTTTTGACCCCTTTTTTGCTAATAAACTATATAATCGTCAAAAATTAATAAAAAATTCTGAATCCTGTAAGGGCTGAAACTACACATGTGCAGAATACTCAGTAAAAATTTCAGCCCGTTCGGTAATCTAGATTTTTCAAAATCGTGTCAACCAGGTCGATAAACGTTGTTTCGAGGAAAACGCGTTTAAAATTAAAGCACCTGCTGAGCGCGCTCACGCACGCTCTATTCTATCGCTGTATATACAGTCATGTGCAAAATAATAGCAGAAGTCATGCAGCTCTCAGTGCATTAGCGATTATCATGATGCTATCATTACAATCTTGATTTACACTTGTCAGAACTATTCTTTATGTATGGTAGCACTAAAACATTGGCATCATAGCTATTTGTGAAGAAGACATCTGTCAATGTCATCTGTTTTCTTCGTTTGATCCAATGAGGAAGGAACTAATGGAGAGGAAAATAAACAAATTTCCTGATATGAGTTTTTCGAAGCATCTACTGTCGGAATGCTTAATGACAATCTGAAAGGCGTACATCGTCACGTGTTGGGGGCATGACTCTAAAAGGCGCTAAATTTGAAAACCAATTATGAATTCGGAGAGGTTTAGTTGAATAGGTCTCAAAAAGCTGAAAATATGTAACAGTAACGCAACCTTTTATCATATTCATATAGATATTTATTTGCACACACACAAACTAATATATATTATATATATACACACATATATACATACATATATATATATATATATATATATATGTTTATATATATATATAAATATATATATATATATATATATAAATATATATATATATATATCTATATGTATATATCGGTTAGGTTAATGTTGAAAATTTTCAGCTAAGTATATATATATATATATTTCACCTCCCTCATCCTTTTTGCAACCGGGCTTGGGACCGGCTTAGGCGGATTTAAGGTGCTGGTGCTGCTTGTCAAAATGTTTTTTATAATTAAGTCGTTTCTCATAATTGCAGTTGTGTAGGATAAATACATCAAATTCATTAGCACGTTTAATGATCATTTATGAATAAGGAAAATTGTATGAATTGAACCCACTCAAATTTATCTTCTGAACCGCTACTGAGTGGCACAATGTCTAAGAGGTGAAAAATGACATTCATAAACAAAACAATAAACATTTTTTCTGTGGGATTTTCTGTGAAATTAGCATATATATTCGTCACGAAAACTATTAAGATGACACTTTTTTCAAGAAATCTTTACTTACCGGTGAAATGAAATGCCGACAGGACGTTCATACGGCCGGTTTCGACAATTCCTTACGATGCACTTCTTTTTAGTGTTTTTTCGCTTTTGTCACAGATAACTCAAACTCACAACACGTCTATTGATAAAAGATAGCACTATTCAAGTTTTTAGTCACTTTTCAAACACGTCACATTTGCAAATCACCATAAATTGTCAATCGCGCACGAACTTTCAAACAATTTCGGCCCTTGACATAAACGAATTTGACATTCATAAACAAAACATATGTTTTCACAAAAAGAAGAAGAGTAAAATAGGCGTCTCTCTCGTACGTTAGCTGACACAGCCTTGTCACCGTTCCTATTAGTTCCCTGTTCAATGGTTTGATCACTAATTTTGTTGTGCGAAATAAAAGCAGCGTTGGTGATTAGTCAATGGAAAAACATGCTTTGGAGTGATGAGACGAAAGTTGTGTTATTTGGAAATACTGCATGCCCAAAGTTCGTTCGACGACAAAGAAAATCAGAATACTGCCCTGAATATACAACGAAGACGGTTAAACACGAAGGATTATCTGTTATGGTATAGGCATGCTTTTCGTGGTATGGTGTTGATCCAATTTATCAAATCAAAGACAATGACGGCCCAAACTTGTCTAAAAATATTAAAAGAGACCATGCTTGTTTATGCACAACAAAAAATGCCTATTCGGTGGGTGTTCCAGCATGATTATGACCCGAAACATACCGCCAAAGTAGTGAAGAAATGGATAGAAAAAAATAGAATTACTCTCATGCCGTGGCCTGCGCAGTCTCCGGATTTAAATCCAATCAAACATCTTTGGGTTGATGTTAGAAAAGAAACAATGAAAAGAAGCATACATTTAAGTCAAGGTAAGATCTTGCCAACTATAGATTTTACAGACCATTGGATGCGTGAGAAGCAATTTCGTAGTTTTGAGCGGTTATATTCCTTCCAAATATGAGACAATACATCAATTTTGAAGCTTGACAAAGATTCAATGAAAAATGTCCGCAAATTTTCCAATTTGCCTGAGATATAAAAAGTAGTCATATCAATCAGACCTGAAGATCCGCTCACCTCGCCATCGCACTGATTTGTGAAGATAGTAGTGCATATTTCAAAACAACCCTTAATCGCGGCTTACATGCTATTACAGCTAGTCAACAATTCACAACAATCATAGGTGATAGTTGGCTTAGTCATGGCTCACGCGCCCATACATCACGCAAAGGTAAATCAAGATGAAAGTCAAGCCGCAAGCAGTGATACCTCTGCAATGCCGAAGCGTGCTCAAGTGCCGACAATGCGATTGCAAGTGGATGAAGCTGCTGCCGCTGGTGGAGGTGCAATAGTGGAAGAGCTTAAACAAATATAGAATAAAAAACAAGTCTTGTCAAACAGCAGTCCGGATAGTAATTCTTGTGCAGACCTAACACCTGTGAACGCCACCTTAGCCGTCATAATTGGTAGTAAGGTTGAATGCTAGACGACACAGCTCGACTGTTGTGACAACAACGCGTTCACAAATAATCCGTTTGTTGTTCTTTGCTGCTGAAAGACAAATATCAACAACGTGTGGGAACTTTTTAAATAATGCATGCGAGATTGTAGCGAATCCGGGGAAATATGAGATACCATTTTGATCCTCGTATTTTTGCCCAATGCCAAATCTAGAACTCGAAACTGGTGAGAATTAGATAAGACCTGAAGATTAACCTTCAACAATTATTTAACAAAAATCTGAACAGAAGAAGAAACTAAGAAGCACTGAACTTCAAAATATCTCTTATTTCATTGTGCCTCTTGGCGTAGGCCTCCTCTAACGATTTTCATTGTTGTCTGCCAGGAGAACATAACAGCACTGAATCTCAAAACAGTCCAGAATAATGATTCCTTATTTGTCCCACCGCTTGCAGCATAACTTCCACTTGAACAGCAGTAAAGTTTCGTCTATCTTCCACGTAATTAGACCTGTTTACCTGTACCTCGGCTTAACTGAATTGTGTCACCATTACCCATCCGTTGTGGTTGTAGTTACAATCAGTTCAGTTACTTGTAATACCATTCACCCCGTTACTTGTATTAACAACGGCTTCTGGAAATAGTGGAGCATAGGTCGCGTGTTAACTGTGCATACTGAAGGGTTGTGAAATGCTATCTGTGCTGGTTAACTTCACGCTTCTTCTTCCGTTATCGACCAAAAGTTCCCAGGCCCGCTTGCTAAGTACCTGTTGGTGCTTCAGCTCCTAATTCCTGATCAAATAGTTTCGTTGACTTGTAATTGGATACTTTCATGTAATTAACGGTTAGCGGCCACGGAGGATCGCGTGAACGACTACTTTATGACCAAATCTAAGCATTTTTATAATATGCCATACGCGTTCATGCTCAATGGTCAGCTTGTCCTTCCATTCTTGTGTGTAATGAATTAGAAAATTGAGCGTATGGTAATTAATCGATTGGAAATTGGACAGTGAAAATATTCCAATTTTTTTTGTAAAGAAATTTCCGCCAAACTGTGCACGGAGTTGATGTACCTTGAAAAATGACCCTTCCAAGGTGTTTCATGTAATTGTTATGAGACCAAAAAAAATTTTTGCAATTGTTCCAGTTCATTGAGTCTAATTGAAGTCCCTAAAATTGTACTGCGTAATTTTTTGAAATTTTTATCAAGCAAGGATATGACGTTGTAAAAAGCATGTTTTAAACGGAACCACATCCAAAATAGCAACAATAAAAATAACACGTTCCAGTCTCCCGTCTGCCTCCCCTTTCAAAAAAATGCTTGAACTGGTTGCATTTATCTGTAAAAAAAAATATGAATAGCTAATTCATGCGTTGAATTAATCATCATACAAATTAACGATGATATCATTGAAAGATGTGTTGATGTGACACGGAATGGATAACTTACCGAGGACGCGTTAGTTTCGAGTTTTGGTCGATGTTTTTAATTAAACAATCGTGCCCGCCTTTTTCCATCGCGTTGTCAGCATGTGTGGTTATCCTTGAAATTTTTGTATAGCGGGTGTTACGACAGTAATTGGTATCGCATCATAAAAGACTCAAAGCCATTTACTCATCATCCATGAACATTAATTATTTTGATGTTTAGTGCTGAACTATTGATGCATTGCCATGTTTATTATGTTTGCCCATGGTAAAATTGATCATAACTACTAAAGCTGTACTTTGGTATTTTTTTGTGAGCGTAATAGCTAGTTCTCAAATTACAAACAAATGAGGAAGTCGTGAGGTTTACACTTAACTTTTTTGAAAACAAATTTTACTTTAGCTGAAAGTGTTATTTTTTATTTAAGATTTTACATGCTCTCAAAAACGCAAGATTGGCATAACTAAAAAATCTTTAAACTTGATATCGTTGGAGTATCCATTGAGAGTTTTTAAAGGAATACCTTTAATTGTTTCTTCGAAAGTGACAGACTATGTAATTAACGCCTTCTGTATTCGTCGCTGAAAATGATTATAACATGATTAACTATGATTTATTTTGGAACCTTTTAATTTAAAAATACCAGAATGATCACTGAAATTTTATAATAAAATCATATTTGGAATTAAGGTTATTTATAAATTTGTTAATTTATAACATGTGAAGTATTGATGGTTGTAGTGTCCTGCAATACCAAAACGTCCTTGTTAATTTTGCCAGTCCTTTTCTCAATGACAAAGTTGATGGGACTGCTTCAACGAATTGAGTAAATGGTCACGATATATCATAGCTCTCTTAGGAAGATACTCAAGGTGCAGCATGCATTCACAATTCTCAAAATCAGGAGTTAAAAAAAGGACGTCAAAATTTTGGATTTTTACGTCGATTTTTTAACATCGAAACTATTAGAATTTTCATTCCTCTATGTCCAATAAATCAATTCAATCATGTGAAAATTTGATAATAATTTTATATAAATTGTTTTTGCTACGGTTTGAAAGTACGTTCAAACAATATCGCACTTTGTCGAAAGCTGTGTGAATTTTCAGTATCAAATATGCGCTGATCTTTTTTTTAAATAAAATAGGTGTGCAGAATTTCTCCAATTCGATCCATACTAACTGTGATGATGTACAATCGTCTTGCGTTACTTGTCGTCCTTTGTTTTCATGGTCCATATTGACTAAAGATTTCCATGATAAGGATATGTGAGATAAAAGAAATGATAGAGGGAATGTTAAATAATGAAACGGCCGGCACGATTTTTATGCCGCTGGCCAAGGAATATACATGCGGATTGTAGGCATTACCTGAAGTGCCGAATTATTGGCACTATCCAGGGAAAGTCTCAAAAAAGTATCGAGAATGAAAGGCACAAGTGAAGCTACTTCGCGTGTTCTCAAAAAACTATATTTTTTTTTGAATCTTACTTACTATTTATGCAATTTCTTAACACTAACTGAAACACTTATAACCCAACTAATTCTCCTAAATTATGCATTCCACAATATCATGCAATTACAGATCCAATAACTAATTACTACTCGTAAACTTCCACATGATGTCTATGCTCGCAAGGAAAGATCACGAGGTGATAAGCGCTATCTGTCCATTCATGAAGCGATGCATTTTTTGGTGATAAATACGTCATTTTAATGTTTGAAAGATGTTCTTCAATGTTTGAAAGGGATACATAACATAACGTTTAGGGCTTATGTTATACATCTCATTTTAATTCTGCGGTCTTCCAGGACTAGTGTTTTTTTTTACTTATTCGAAGCTTACTATTAGCCGAGCGTTTTATCGCGGGTATCTGCTTCGATTCAATTCCGTCGAAATAATTGGCGTAAGCGTTTCATATACAAGGAAGAATGAAAAGTTCTCGGTATAAGACCTTTCATTTTTCCTTATATCTAAGAGTTCATAACTACGAGTACTCCTGAAGAAATAAAGCTTTCCAAGTGATTTTTCTCGTTGAAGCTTATTCCTCCCTCCTTTATCGATTTCTTCAATAATGTTACGTATATCGATCAGATGCCCTCCCAAAAATTACAACTGATTAAGTTAAAAATCGCTGACACTTAACAAATTTGCTATCATCCAGTAAATTTTATTATCGCAACCCAACTTGTAATGCTCTCCATGTTACATTTGGTTGAATTCTTTACTCCAAATCATCAACATTTCCTTTGTAGCCCAAATGAATAATTCGCTAACTTAATCTACCCCCGAACCATTGAAGCCTTAAAACAAAGCTCATCAAAAATTGATCAAGCGAATCCCTTTTACATTGCTTCCTTCCATTTCGTAAATCATCTGCAATTATTCACTGATGTGCCATAGAAACATGGTAGCATCTGAACGGGTTGTAAACTTCATTTTGCAGATACAAAATGTCTTGCCATCAAAAGTATTTACCGAGAATCTGTTTCGTAATTAAACAGAACTTATCTCCGGGCCGAAATACACATCTCCATGATGTACTTTCCATTGGCTTTTTCAGCAGAAGATCTGAATAAAATACTTTCGAAGGATACCATCACTAAATGTGTTATCCTGCTGTTCACATTTCTCTCTCGTCCCTTTGGCCTAAATAGAAGAATCCAACTTAAATTGAAGTCGCGTTTTAGATTAATTGGATTTCAAATTACAATTAAGTTCATTTGCAATAAATGATTGCATCGGACGATCCATTAGATTACTATACAGGTAAAATATTCTGTGGTTTAAAGCATCCTGTTGTAGCGAATAGATAAAACAATGACGACTTGAAATTTATATACCGACTTGCTAGCTAACGAAGCAAATAGTTGGTTATATATCCTTGAGGGGACTGAACGCTCGAAAATAGAACATCATTGAACGTGTGAGGGGTTGATTGAGAAACGAAAGCCAGATCAGGAAAAATGCACACATGAGAAGGATTCTTTGTTCAGCATTAGTGAAGCTTCATTCGAAGAATAGATAAATGACTAGCGGGTATTAAAGGGTGATACTATGACCTTTTACGTAATTGAACCTCAGCGTATTTGTACAGTGGAAGAATTATAAGTTCAACGAAAAACGGTTATATTCAAATATATCACAATTTTTTGAAATGAAACCGAAATAATGCAATGTATAGTTATGAAATCAAATGATATCCTTCAGCTCTGTAGCTTTTATGGTAATTTTCGAAGTAGAATTGAAACTAATTCGACTGTAAAAATAGATGAAATTATTTCAATTTCACTAGTTTGCACTTTCAGTAATTACCTTTAAAAATATCATTTAGTCAGTGTATCCTCCTTAATACTTAATGACGTGAGACATACGTTTTTCCTTCTAATTGGTCAACTTTTGCAGTGTCGTAGAATAAAAATCTTTCTAAAAAATTTTTTTCTAAAATTTCAGCCCTTTTTTCATTTAGGAAATATAACTGCCTTCAAATTTAACATAGAATGTTTTGGCTATTAATCCATTCAATACATTACAGGGATAATCATATGAAGTGTCCCCAACTTCAGATCGGTTATATCTGTCAAACCGCTAATGACAGCTACGTCAAATATACATTGGCGACAGTTCATTATATTGTCCACAAGCCACGAAAAGCATTAATGTCGCAATTTTATAACAAAAAAGTTATTTGTAATGGATTTTAAACGCAGCATTTGCATTTGGCTGGCAAATCGCAAATAGCTCAGCCATTTCAAAGTGAACAGAAAGTTTATTTCATGTACGCCAGTATGGACAAGCTAAAGAAAGCGATTGAACGTGAATGGGTCAAAATATCGCAAGATCACATTCGTGCGACGCATTTTTTAGTCGTCTGAAGGTCATAATCAAATCAAACGGTGGTCACATGGAGGCAAAGTAAACGAATTCTGATTTTTTGTTCATTTTCACACAATCTTGATTTTGAATGAATAAAAAATATTTGCACACATATTTTTTATAACTTTTTTAATTGGGTCCATTTCATATGACTAAGGCTGAGGCTCCACATACGATTCCAAACCGATTATTATTTGGAATGCGTAAACAATAAGAACGACGGGCGTCAAGGCTCCACGTACGATTCCAAATCTGAAATAAGAACGTGCGAGGCTCTTGAATCAGATTGTTTGTTTAGTGTTCATTCTCGTGTCGGTGCTCAACGTGAAAACATCTGTCTTGCGTTGTTGATGGTGTCAGTGCTAAAATCCTAAAATGGATGAATTCTGGCACTAGGGCACACTTCTCGGCAAACATTCTCCCACGCCGCATCATTCAATTCCCTGTTGTGGTAGTCTTTATCCGCAATACTCCATATTACCGGATTATTTCCTACTGCCGTTATCACCTGCTCCATGGCCGTTCACTGCCTTTTAACGTATGAACACAACGCATGCGCATACAGAAAATCGACCCGGGTCGCTATGAACCAGACGGGTCGTAAAACCGGCGTTATTGATCGAATCGGACGTGGACGCAGGGTCGCCCGGTTCTCATATAGATAACATGCAAAATAAGAAAAGGTCGCGCCGCTATGACGTTCATTCTTAAAACAAACAAACCGAAACCGATTTGGAATCGTATGTGGAGCCTCAGCCTAACCCTGTATTATCTTTGTTGGCATCAATTTTCGCCATTTCGGGTACCGCCATAACATTACCTCGTGACATTTTTCTTGAAAGCACAATTCCGAATTGGAAAAGCTCAGAAAAACCTTCCTGCGTTTAGAAGTAGCTTATCTGGATCCAGAATAAAGGTTTCAACACTAAATTTCAATAAGAAAACTGAAGTTTTCCTTCTGAACTTACAAATATGTTCGCTCGCATTAATGTCAAAGACTTAACTGTCACTTTTTAAAATACGACATACAACTCAGTGCTCCTCAAAGTGATTACACTTGTACACTTTTTGAATAAATTCACTACTGATAAGAGAACTAACATAAATCTAACATTTACTTATAAATATGTTCTGCACTGTGTGTAATTTTTACTTCCTGTTGCAATTGTCTACACTTGAAGGCGTTTAACTATTTTTATTGATGTATTCTTTTTTTCGAAATCCATACCAAGACACATTGGCAGATTTGTCATATTTCTAGCTCCCAGAAAACAATACGGGATACGATAAATATTTGTAAGAAGATACTGAATTATATCTTGGTGACTGGTGACAATCTTCATTTGCCAGTTTGCACACATGTTTCTATCTATGAAAGCACGTACGCCAATAAGATACAAGTAGTATATATCTTTCAACAATAATTACAATTACTTTGTATGTATTTTGAAATGTGTTGAAAACGTGCCAAATAAATTGGCGCTTGCTATAAAGCTGTGGATGGTGTACTTCATTGTACGACCCCATTTCACTAAATACTAAATATACTCGTAGAACGGGTGTGATTTTGTGTAAGTAGCTTATTCAGCAATAGATGAATGTAATTCTGATGATAGAATTGTTTGGATGGGACATTTTCTGCTGGTGGAAACATTAAACTATTTGTTCAAGTAATTAAGTCGTTATGTGACGACAATAGCTTGAATTTCTGATTGTGAAGAAATTAGTAGAACGACTGTCCTGAATTTTCTTTTTGAACTACATATATATATTTCCAAGAAAGGTCTGTCCAATTTCGTCAGACATGTTGAATGGTTAAATCCTACTATCAATTCGAATACCTTTTCGTTTGTTCTCAACGTGAACGCTACCTACAGCAATTTTCTGTTGTCGACAGTCGTATTAATGGTTTGATATATTTTTCGATGATATGCGCTTGAGATACTTTCCAACAAAGAACAGAAAATGGCGAAGCACTAACCTTTAACAAAGACTATCAATTTCAAGATGAGACTTATTAAAACCACAACGCATAAAACTAGCAACCATAGATAATGAAATTATTAAGGACTCGTTAATGAAGGAATACACAACAGAAATTAGCCATGAAACTTTAGCGTTGATCAAGTTATGCTAAATAAGAGGAATGCATTAAAAGTTTAACTCCCCCCAACAAGTTGTAACGGGATAGAAAGTTTGGAAAATGTTTTTGTTTGGTAGAAACAAGAGCTTGAAGTGTTTAGTATTTTGCTCGATTTCCTTGCAAATATTCATGGAAAATGTTGGGTGCATGCCACACTATGTGCATTCGCGAAATTTGATCGTTTTTCGAGAGCAACAAGAAAGTTTTCTGAAAACTGGAACTTCAGCATTGAAAGTTGAGAAAATCGAATCACGTTGAGAAAAGTGTCGAAAATTTTCCAAGGCGTGTAGCATGGAATTCGAATTAACTCAGCTCGATGAATAGAGTTGAGTGCATGCATACTGAATATAACTATTTTATGCTTTGCTTTGGTTTTGCATAAATAAAACTTGCCAGACAAATGTTCACAATTTAGATATATGTACATATATGTAAGGGTTTGTTTACTCGGAAAGTTATAATTGCCAGAAAACTGTAAACAAACAGGAGCAAAATTAACCTAGCAAGCTAAATTTTGGAGAACAGATTAATGACGAAATAATTTGATTAGCAATTCATTTTGAAAATAAAAAAATGGTGTTTTCCTGTTGTAGGTTCGAAATTTTTGGCTTTTCAGCGATTTTTTATATGAAAAACGTACTTGTAATTTTCTTAAATGTTCATGATGATACAAACATTGCCAAATTGGAAGTTTTTTAAACAAATATTTCGATTAGAAATTTAGGGCCTACACATGCTTGTCATCATTTTTGTGTTGTTCAGAAATATAGATTTAGTGAGCAGTTGTAGATAATCGAGTTATTTTTAAAGAAAACATTTACCCAGGCTGGCACAGCATACGAAGTTACACCAAGCCATAAATTTCTACAAATTGATTTTTTCTAAAGAGTTCTCAATGTCTCGAAAATATTTATACAAAATCTTATGTTGATCTAAGCGAAATCGAAGAAGACCCTTTTGTTTTTTCTTTGTGAAATTTATGACCAAAAATCCAATTTTCAATACCATACCAATTTTCACTTCGATTATTTTCAATAGAAAACCATAAATCTGGATCCAGTGCCGAAAAGTACGCTGTAACTTCAAAATGATATTTACTCACGTCGTATGCAGGAATAGTTGTTCCCGAAAGGGCTTTTAAAGTCATAAGGTAGTTATGCTTGAATTTTTTTATCTTTGATGAAGGGTTGTTAAAAAAAATCAGTAGCTGGAAAATCAATCAGTGATATTTAAGGGAAGACATCACATTAATAGGCTTATTTTTACGCTTTTTTCGTGATATATTTTGAAGGGGAATAAATGATTAGAACTAAATTAAATTGTTAGGCTATTTTACTCATTTTGAACCACATCTCATAATTTTTTCAAGTGATTATCATCGAAATTCGCAAATTTAGAAGGTGTTTTTCATGGAGCTCCGTCGTCCGAGTCTCTTATTGTCGTGCATGCTGGAGTCCACAAATTTAATGTGAATGCAATCCAAGCAAATTTTTCATATTACTTTTATGTGTAATTTCTCGATGAACCAGATTTTAAATGAAAAATTGAAAATTTGTGAAGCCTTTGTGAAATTTTTTTCATGCTTTCGTCATAAAAAAACTATAAATCGAAATTTTTTGTCCCTATTTGAGTCAGTTAGACGCAAATTTAATAAAAATTCAAAAAAAATCGCTTTTTGAAAATCAATCAAAAATTCGCTGAGCTAGAATGCACGCAAGCCGGAAAAACACGTTTGAAAACAAATTACCAAAAATGAGTATTGAAGTGACTTGTGTATTACTCCTATATACACAGAAATACCAGAAAAAATACATCTTTTTGATTGTAGTAGTTGCCCGAATACATATGTATAAAGTAAGATAGATTCATAGCAAGACAACTGCGTGGTCCCGACCAGCTTGTCTGCGATCGCTCCATTCAATGGGCCTTAGGATATACTCAAGCACGCTTCGTTCATTGCCCCGAAAATATAAGAAGGACTTCGGATATCGGTCTCAAACTTGCATACTCTTTAAAAGCTAAACTTTCGATTTTTGCAATAAATAATCGAATTTTCAACCGTCTCGTCTGATTCCCCCCCCCCCCTAATGACATTGAAACTTATTAACAACTTTAAGGGGTCTACCCTCTTTATAATTTTTTTTTTATTGAATTTTTGGAAAGCATTTATGTACAGAAATATCATATTAAAATTTTATAAAGATCGGAGCAGTCTAACTTTCACTTTGTACCCGGGCGCGATTTTTCATTAAAAAAAACTTTACCCGCGTTTTTCTCGAATTAACGTTTTTCGACGTTGCGTTGATGAAATCTCGGGAACTACTGAATCGATTCTTACCAAATTTTCACCAGACATTATTTATGACTACAGCTATAGTGCGAATGGATTTGAAATATTTTTTGGCCGAAAACTGTGGAAAAGCATGTTTGTTCGTAATTTTTCGAAAAATGTTCGCCATTTAGTAAAAATTTTGCAAAAATAAAAAAAATCGCCCTATTCGCACTATAGCTATTAACATACTGAACCAAAAACTATTTGATTTTTTTGTTGTTTCAGACCAACCATCTCGAAAATTTCATCAATGGCGCCCTCTCGTTTTTTCGATATTTTTTAACCAACATTTTCATTGATAAAAACTCATATAAATGAGAGTGTATTTATTGAGTGTAACCCCTCCTTTATCAATAATAATAATTTAAACTTATCTAAAAAATTATTTAAAACAACCCGTTTTTACACAGCCAAAAGAGGGTAGACCCCTTAAAGCTACTGTGAAGTTTTGAAATCTTTTATCAGGACTATTAGTCACACATCATTGCGCTTTGATATGTTGACTTAATTATCATTGATGTTTTTATATCGCAACGTAAATAAGTATGTATGATACATTTTCAGCGTCATTTTCATTCACAAATGTGTGATGCATTTTTAATATACATATTTTATTCACATTCGTGTGCATGCATTTCATTTGCGTGATATATTGAATTTCCGGCACAAAAACATTTCAACTGATATTAATTTCGATTCTGAAAAAATCGCTGCAATTAAAATTCGGAAGAGAGCTTAAAAGAATAAAATGTATGCCTGTATTTTTCATAGCTACAAATATTCAATAATTTCAGAGGCAACGAAGCGATATTTTTCCACAAACTTTTTAGCAAAGCAATTAAATACTGAAACAATAATGAATTTCGCAGCGATCTAAATTCGACAAAAGATTTTTTGGTTCTTCAAATATTATGTATTCAAAGTGCATTTCGTTGCTTTTGATTCGATAAATTGTTTTTGAAATAAATTTGCTGCACCATATATTTTATCTGTGCGGCCGCAGATATAAGCAGGAGCATCACGTAGACAAATTCACATTTATCAATGCGTGTATCCAAAAGGATCCAGATGAATTGTATGTACATGAATACAATGAAATAGTTATGAACGTAAAAAACGCAGGTCGCTGCAATTTCAAAATTAAAATGCTAATCGGCAGAAATATATCCCTGATTCGTTTTAAGAGTTTGAATGAAATATACAAAATATGCATAGTTTGTAATCATTCATGTGTGCACAATTCTCAGGACTTGTTCCACGTGAATGCGTATTATAAATTTTTTTCCCTACTTTTCAAATGTTTGTCTGAAATCTTTCGTTGAGTAGCGTTCACATAAGCACCACATGTATTCCATATGTGATCAATTTCCAAAAAAAACATATTTCAATACGTTCCATGAGCCGCCTGAACTGTATCTGAAACTGCTAATCTTTCGGTGTTGCGTCCTGGTCTGCTCTATTTTTAGGATTGAGCTGTTTCTGCACAACACGCGAAGAATGCAGGAAAACATGGAGTGTTTTCATTGCGTCGAATACCAAGGCTTGGGTGGAAAAATAATTTGAAAAGATATTCAGATTTTAATAGCATGTTTTCAATACGTGCATACGTATATACAAAGAGAATTGAATCGTTTGTCTTTTGTAATGCTTTTAATACGCAAGCTGCCGATGTACTACGAAAAGGGGTGGTCGTGATGAGGACATGTTGAATAGTAGGTAGTGAACATGTTACCTTAAAAAAAAATTTAATATCTTGAAGAGTATGAAGTACATAAAGTATTAAATTTGACTTCGTTCAAACAATTCTATATAGTTAATTCTACAGTTAGTTTTCTGAAGTCTTCATTTTTGCAATTGCTATAAGCTTCTGGACGAGTCTTATCACCTCTTGGGTCTGAAAAACTATGTTCTTCATTATCATGAATGGCGTAACAGTCCTAATCGACCCTCGGCTTCTCCTGTTCGAGTTCGCACCAATTTGTTAACGCCAAAAAGGGTCGCTAATATTCAGAAATTTAGCGTCCAACGCTACCCTACCGTCGTTTGTTGGATATCCACCGGGCACTTCAAGGAGGTGCTTTGTTTTTAACAAAAACATCCCTCTCTATTTCTCTGTATGTTCACATCGTAGACTAATAATCATCCAACGAAGTAAATATACATCCAATATCATCATATTTTATAATAAACTTTGCTCTCGTGTTTTTGAACAATATGATAGAAAATTTCGTTAAAAAACTTTAAACACTTTTTTTTTCGAAACGTCCTTTTGCATTGCGCCTCGTTAAATTGTAAGAAAACTAATTGGCCGATTCACTTCAAACTTTGCACACTATCTTTTAAAGTATTTAAATAGAGAAATAATATAAATACTGTCAAAGTTGAAAAAATTCTTTTGAAGATTTGGGAATCAATTTTTCGTATGCGAATATGACGCAAATCAACACACCTAGGTTCGAAAATGCATAATAATAATATTAGGTTTTTTCTGTCCTATATAAACAAGATTAAAAGAATTTTTCTTGTTATATGCTTGCAGATGGATATTTTTGCCAAGATATTACGAGGCGCAGTTTGAATTTTTATCTTTGGACTGCATGTGTGCTACATCAGTATGGCGGCCATTTTGATTCCAAAAAAATTTACGATACAATTATTAATTTTAGACTTCAATAAAGAAGTACACTATGTTTCAAATTGATAGCAGTAGTTTTTTTATCGATTTTTCTAAAAAAGATGCGTTTTTAGCACTTTAACAGTAGAATGGCCCCTTAATCCAACGATTCACAAACAATTGACGCATATTTATGACCCTTGTCGGCGCAAATATTCGCGAAAGAGTTGAACAGCATTAGACTTGCATATCCTTTCATCCACAGATCCTAACTGAAAAAAAAACTTGATAAAAAATATCTGTAATATTACTGAAATAAAACTGCTTCCCAACCCTTAATTTATTCAACATTGCTGGATTCAAATGTATAAATAATAATATGTATGTATAAATATATATATAAACATATGCCAAAATTGTTAGAAAAAAAACCCGTCATCTAGAGAAACACTAGGATAAACTCTTCCCATTTAGTATGGAGAGCAATCATTGACTTGTCTTTAATTAACTTTGATTTAATTTATGATAGAAATCATTTCCTTTTCGTTAAAAATGTTAATAATTTTAGCACTGTTCTTGTAATATTCTTAACATTTGCGTCCAAAATAATGTGATTCAAGTTTTGTTCGATTTCCTTTTAAAGTGGCGTGAGATAAGTGAGAAAATCGCAACATCGTCTAACAAATGGATATAAAATATGTACCCCAAATTTATGCATGAAAATATTACAGAAAATGTAAAATGTTTATAAACTCCGAGGTAAAAGTTAAGAAACAAATTGTACGACAATATTTATGGAAGAGGAGACCGTTTTCGTAACTTACTTTTTTGTTGCTCGTGTTTGTTGCCCAAACATTCTTGTCTGAAAAAATAACCAATTTCGTATCCTTGGAACTTTACAAAACAATTCATGCCGGCAGCGAATGTGTTAATTGATCATGAGCAATCTTTTATGGGGCAAGCCATCTGGCATCTAATTTTGGTTTTTAATTTTCAACACTTGCACAAAGAAGCGCGATGAGAACATTTGCCCACTCCGTCATTCGTTCCGGGGTATTGTATGTAAAACATGGCTGGTTATTCGTGTTCGACTGGGGGGAAGTAACCAATTCAATACAACAAATACTAAAAGCTCTAATTAAAATCCAGACGACTTCATAAATAATGTACCATATGCGTTCATAGCCAATGTAACCCATTGCTTCCTTAGCGCGTACACATACACGATCTTTATACAACACCCAATCCTGATCCGCCATCGCGCTGTTATTTTGTCTTGTCCTATGCTATTTTCAATTTGTTGTCTTTATGTTTTGTTGGCTTAATGTTCTCAAGAGTGTTTTTAGTAATAACTTTGGAATCGGTTCGTTCTTCTGCTTTTGGTACATTTCGAAATTCACCACCAATCGATACTCGGGCATGCGGCGAGTACGTAGGAACGTACGTAGAGGCGGTTGTTGGGAAAACATCCCTAAAGTAAATGTTTAGATTATAGATGAAAAGATAAGCATTCGGAAATGATGCGGATGCTTTGTGCTACATCGCGGTTACGTTATTTTGTTCTATGAGATAGTTTAAAAGACATTAATTTTAGAATGCTTGTTCACATTTGAATCATACATGGTAGATAATTTCTAATTTTTTTCGAAGCGGGTCAACATATTAGTATTAAGCTGTTGTGTTCATTTACTGTAGTATGGAAATGTATCTGAAAATTTGATATAGAACTCGCATACCTGTAGAAATGGTTAAAACTATATAAAATAAATTATTTCTTTGAGATTCTCTTCTAATCTAGCGAATTTTCATTTAGTTTGAGCCTCGGGTTTGAAATGAAATCAATGCCTTTTGATCCTTTAAATTTCAACTAAGTTGTATCATATAAAAAGGGTCATACAAAAAGTCTCCGCGATTTTTTGGTAAATTTTTGAACAAAAAATTTCTTTATTGAAAATCAATTTATGTATGACCTTTTATCATTTTTCTGGCAGCTCCATAATTCCATCGGTGTAGAACTTCTGTGGTTCATCGATGAAAAACTTGGCCAAGTGATTTTCAGCGGCTCTTCTGTCGGCCATTTTTTTTACCATCGAGAGAGTTTTGCAGAGACCGAAACAAAAAGTAGTCAGACGGTAGAAGGTCCGGACTATACGGTAGATGCATGAAAACTTCCCAATCAAGTTGCTTCAACTTTTTCCGAGTCATCAAAGATGTGTGTGGCCTGGCATTGGCATGATGGAACACAACTCCTTTTCTATTGGCCAATTCTGGTCGCTCTTTCTTGATTGCTTCGTTCAAACGGTAGAGTTGTTACAAAACCGAATTGACCGTTTCGCCAGGTTGTAGCAGCTAATAATGAACAATTCCATTTCATTCCCACCAAACACTCAACATAACCTTGTTATCCGTCAATCCAGGCTTTGAAGTCGTTTGTGTGTGTGTGTGGGGGGGGGGGGGTCACCAACCTTTGAACATGGTTTTTTCGTTTAATATTCTCGTATTTAATCCACTTTTCATCACCCGTAATGAGTCGCTTCAAAAATGGTTCGATTTCGTTGCGTTTCACTGATGGTAATTCGGTCAATCAAATTTCTTTGTGTTAATTCATGTGGCACCCAAACATCTAACTTCTTTGAGTGACCAGCCTTTTTTCAAATGATTCCAAGCTGCCATGTGGTTGATGTTCACTGCCTTTGCTATCTCCTGATAGCTTGCATGCCAGTCTTGCTCCACCAGTTGCAAAATTTCAT
Organism: Oxycera nigricornis; assembly: GCA_963942545.1. Taxonomy (NCBI): domain Eukaryota; kingdom Metazoa; phylum Arthropoda; class Insecta; order Diptera; family Stratiomyidae; genus Oxycera; species Oxycera nigricornis. The sequence goes on along the minus strand of OZ012663.1, from coordinate 10,852,755 downwards.
CGACTTTTTCAGTGACTGACCGACCAGTGCGAGGGGCATCTTTGACATCGTAATTTCCGGAACGGAATCCAGCAAACCATTCCTTTTCGGCATGTTTTTGCAGCTTTTTATAGTAAAAAAATCATCATATAGCGTATTTCTTCAGATATTTCACTCATTTTCAATTCAATATAACTTTTTACACGAACGACAAATAACAAAACTGTCTCCACAAAAAATGTAGCCTAAAATGTCACCTTTCAAACACACATTTGACACAATTGAATCAATGTTGGCCGTTATATGGGCGTCAACACCATCTAGTGACAAAAACCGCGGAGACTTTTTATATGAATTTCTGCCTTAAGATTTCGTGCACAACTAAAATAATGTCAATATAATGTAAGGACTTAAATTTTTAAAGGGTTTAATTATGGCTCGTAAAAATTTGCACCTTTCCGTCTCTTTTGTAATTTTTTTAGGAAACAAAATCACAGTTCTTTCACTATTATAATAGGTAACTTTTTTTGCAAGTACATTTGTACAATTTTAATCCTGGTCCGATTTGATGCTATACGCAATGTGATTTTGTGTGGTCACAATATTATCCAAAATGTATCCAACTTCTGATTTTAAGATTTTTCCGTCTTAGAGTTTATCTCAAATAAATGATTTATGCATATGTTCTACTTCCAACAAAGCCATTTTTGAAAGAATTTTTAATGAAATGGGGGTGGAAATGTCCAGTGAATGTGTTTTGATGTGAATCTCATGAAAAAGCATTACACATCACAGAATGTTCACGGAAGTGCTTCCATGGGCAAAATGCCAAACAAATTCAACATTTTCCCGTTTGGACTAGTGACTGGCATTGCTTTACCATTTCGCATTAAAATGTGTATATACGAAAATACCGGAAACTTGAATGTCTGTAGGGGGCGGATACCATCAATCCAGGGTGCGACATATAATGGCAGTTAATGTTGATATCTGAATGAGTGGAAGGAATCAGGAAAATAGAGTCGAATAGGAGGAGACGTATAATTTTTTTTTGCGAATGGATATGCTGAAAATGATTTTTAAGCAGAGTTTTAAATATTTTTCCAGTGCTCTAGTGAAGTGCTGCTCTAGCTTTTATAGAATTTTGTTACTTCTGATCATAGTCCGGTCGGTATGAATGAATTATCATAACGACTGAAAAGACGTATATTTCTCAGAAAAAAGATGGAAGGTGAGATGTATGTACCTCGTGTCTTTCACTCTGACTGCTTCTCATTGATCTATTTTTGCAACCAAAATCTATAGAATAGGTAGATATTCACTAAATCATGGCTATCTTAAGAAAGTGGTCTACAAATGTTTTCCACAGCAAATGCCAAACTCATAGCAAGAAGATAACATACATACATAAATATGTCTACGTCAAAAGCATTTTGTTACTAATCCACTCCATTCGGGGTTAACCTGCATAACATTTTATTTACCATTCGACCCGAACTAGAGCTAGAAATATCAATGAAAAACAACCTGTATGAACTAGTCTCCCAATCCTTGGTCCATATCAAATGCTAGTTTGTCCTTTAGCCACGTACACAATTTCATAACTATGAAACTACCCCCTGACGACAAAACTGTCCCAAGTTGAACCGCCGCTACTCCTAAAACTAAGTGTGGTACGGCTTTGGAAGCGAACCTTTTACGAATGGATGGTTATCTAAACGCCAGCAGTTTCTTTTTTCGCTTGAAGATAAGATGCTAAAGATGCAACAGATACTGACGGGTCGGAAGGTAGAAACTAATTTAAAAGGAAATAAAATACCCCGTATACATTAAGCTCAGAAAAAGTGTCTTAAACGGTTTCGAGCTAAGCGAAAAAGGTAATAATCGTATCGAAAAGGCAATCGTCCCAGGCTAGGCTGATAGACGTATAATTTCTGGGATGCTTTCAGCAACATTGGTAAATTTCTTTATTGCTGACTTCGATTTAGAAAGGTCTTCCGCGTTCTGGTTGGTACAAATGCAGCAGTTGTTGCCGAACTTGCTAAAAGTTTTGAGGAGCGATTGTCGAATCGAAATGAAGTGAAACTTTTTTGTGTTGAATTCAATAGTATACTAAAAAATGTGCAAAAAGTTTTTGGGACATTGACTTTTCTCGCAGTTTTGTATTTAGGCTTGATAATTTTCGAAAAAGTGTTGGAATTTAATTTGAGTCTGCTCCCTTAGAATCGTGATAGTAGTCGTTGGTGTAATACAACAACAAACGGCAAACATGTCCTTTCAACATCACTTTTCTGGTATGGAACACAAATTGGTCTTTATTTTTGTATTGGCTTTTCAAAGGTATTGAGATAAGGGCAATTAAGATTGAAATAAGAGAAATGGTTGAATTTTAGGTAGTTTAAATCAAAAATTGAGCGGAACCTTTCTACATTTAGGCTACAGTCCATGATCAAAAAATTAAGAACATTAAGATTTTTGCAAAAATTTACCATTTTGCCCCTGAAAACTCTTTTTTAAAACGACGAGAAAATGTAGAAAAAAAGTTTGGACATTTTTTGACTATTTATTAATAACAAATTAAGTACAACTTGTGTCTAAATACTAATATTTCGTGCGACCACTCTTAGCTTTAATAACCGCTTTTAGTCTTGCGGACATACTGTCGATGCACTTAACAATCATGTCCTTTATTTTTTGCTGGACGGTCCTCATAACACAAGTTTCATTGTATCGCTCATGTGGTCTTCTCCGAACGAACTGGTGAGTTTCTATTACCGCTTCTAACCTGCGATCGTCTTGCATACAATCTGAAAATCAAATTTCGGAAAATTTATTTTAAAACGAGGAAAACAGCAGAAAATTATTCAAAGATGATAATTAACTTTCGAAAATATTCTACGGAATAATTTTGAAGTGTTTTTGCGAATTTCAATCTAGCTTTGCGCATTTTGGCCGTTAATTTCGGCTTTTTTGCTGGTCGCCTGGCGTGTACATAACTTCGCTTCTCTTAATCGTTTTTTGAGTGTCATCCGTGATATAAATATTGCTTCGGCGACCAGATCTAGATTTCCTACTGACGAAAAACGGTTTTCACATGATTTATGTGTAATTCTTCGATCTGTGCGAGTCGTTGTGATCCTTTTCCGGCCACAATTCTTTCGTTTGCTGGAAGTTTGCAAAGGACTCTCAATCGCAATCTTATTGATTCGCATCACCGTTTGAGCAAAAACCTCCATTCGTGCGATTTCGCATTGAAATTTCAGCCATTTTGCATGGTCAGTTGTTGTTTTAAAAGCACTTGAGTAAGTCTTTGTGAAGTTTTCACAAAAATGGAAAAAATTGAGTACCGAGCTATCATTAAAGTTTTTTTTGGAAGAAACGCCCACACCAATCAAAGATAAGTTGGACGCTGTATATAGAGACTCTGTACCACCATTCACGACCGATAACCGTTGAATTTTGCTCATCGATTATCTTCAAAAAAGTAAAAAAAAAACATTTACTACACATCATTACTTGATAAGTTGAAGATAAAAATTGCAAAAGAACAACCGCATTCGAAAAGGAAAAAGTGCTTTTCCATCAGGATAACGCGTCTGCTCTCACTTCAGCAATCGACATGGCTAAAATTCACGAATTGCACTTTTAATTGGTTGACCATGCATCGTATTCTCCAGATCCCCCAGTGACTTTTTTCTATTTCCTAACCTAAAAATTTGGCTTGGAGGACAGATATTTCCACCGAACGAAAGAGTGATAGCATACTTAAACGCCTATTTTGCAATGAAAGACGGAAACTATTAATTGGAAGGATTAAAAAAGTTGCAGAGCATCACCGAAGAAAATGTATTGACTTAAAAGAAGACTATGTTGAAAAATAAAACTAAATTTTAGAAAAAATGCCTTATTTATTTGTTAGGTCCGAAACTTTTCAGGCAACCGAACATTTGATGGTCCTATTTTTCTGTTTGCATAAATTGAATCATTTAATTAAATTATTCATTCCAATTTTAATGTCAAAAAGTTGACAATTTGCCACACTTTTAATCTTCCTGACTTACAATTAGTCAAGACAACAAACACACTCTCAATTTGAACTCTTTATTTGTTATGCAACTGTGTCTAATTAGAAAAACCACACTACTAATTAAAGCAACTGCATGTTCTATCGATTCATTTATGTCTTTGCATTTGTTGTATGTTGTAAAATGTATCTGAATGTAGACACAGACGAAAGAATTCTTCTAGAAATGTGTCGCCGAGCCATGCTTATTATTAGATTAAATGACATTGAATTGCATTTGTTTTTCGTGTGCATCGAAATGATTGAAAAAATAACACTCGATATAAGTACGTTATATTATGATGACCAAAAAGTGTCCTCTGAACTGTAGAAATATGTTTTCCGAATAATTTCTACGTTTGATTTGGAAAACAAGTCTCAATTTCAAATTTTTTTTAGTGATTGTATAAGCACTTTAAAAAATTACAAGTATTTAACTTGCAATTTTTTAAAGCTTAAGGGGACAATCTCCTTTTTAAACTAAATTCACAAAGTAGAGGTGTTCAACAACATTCCCTGAAAATTTCATCGTGATCCGAATATTCCTTAAGCATTATGACGTAAGCGTACTAGACGCTCAACTAGCAGATTATAGTGCGTTCTACACGTAGACTGCGTTTTACACATCATAGAGTGCGTTTTACACAATTAGCGTGCGTTTTGCACATTAAAAACGTATGTTCAAAAAAACCTACAAAAATACCTTTAGAAAAAACCAGTAGAATTTACAATAAAATTAACGAAAGATACGTATTACAGTTTAGCCATTTTTAGAAATGTTGATTCTGTGAAAGTAATGCGAAAAAGTATTTGGGCCACCATTTATCACAAGATATCAACCGATGAAAATCCGCAGCATTCATATTGCCCAGAGGGAGCTGACTCCTGGTGTGAGTATGGAAAACTTGAGGCTTAAAAAAGCTAAAAGACTATAAACACTTACCGCCTGTTTCAAAAGGTGTTGAAGAAATCTTGTAACCTATATACGAAGATTTTTAAAAAGAGGAGCTATTGGAATATATACAAATGAAAGCATCAATGCATCAATTGTATCTACTATGAAGGATACGTACCAATTCTCAAAATTATGAAGACAATGAGATCAAAAATCGGTCGAAGTTCCATGAATTTTGGATATTCGCGAGACTCGTGGTGCATATACAATGCTGACTGAAGCCTTCAAAGGAAGCCAAAATTCAAGGAAGAGCAGCTTATCTTGAGAAAAATGACATGTTTGAAGAAGCTGAAAGAATAATTACTCGTGCTGGCATCGCAGATTAGTTTTATGTATGAATAATTAGCATTTTTTCATTAAAATAACTTTAAACGCGTTTTTTTTCAAAATAACATTTTTTTATACGGTGTTGTATTTTAAAAAGGAACTTTTGAACCAATCCTCACCAAATTTTCCCCACATATTTTACACATATAAGGCTATCGTCTGAACCTAAAAAAATAGAATTTTTTATAACATAAACTTTTCGGTATCAAATTACGCTAAAAAACATTTGTTTTTTCATAATTTTAGCTAAACATCTCCCATTTTGGTAATTTTGAATGAAAATTTATAATAATGGGTCGAACGATACGCATTGTCATAAAAATCATGTAAACCGCTGGTTTCAATTTCATTTCCACAAAATCATCAACACCACAAAGACGTGACTTTCAAGACATTCCTTTTAAAGCTGCTGTTGTATAGAAAAACTTTGAAAAAACTATAGTAAAAATTTATTTCTTATACTTCAAGAGTGTATTTATTGTACCAAAAAAAAATTACAATAATATATTTTATTGCAATCGTTAAAAAAATCACAAAAATTAACACATTTTTCGAGTGTCTAAAGTAGGTTTGACTCCAAAATTTCCAATAGACGCAATAATCTCATTAAAGCACCTTTTAAGAACGTTAATTCGAAATGCGATTTCACTTATAAATTTAACTTGCAACATAAGCAAGCAACATCAACATCTTTCGATCATTTTACAAAGTTATAATTACTTCATAAATTTTAAGCTACGCTGCATTACCAAATGGCAATTAATGGAAATTTCGTTTGCGCTGACGATAGCGAACGAGCGAAAGGATATGATTTGCATGTCTAAATTTTTGATTATCCAATATCCTAGTTAACAGCTCACACTTAAACGGGATGACAATTTTGGGAAAATTGATATTTTATAGCTTTTACTTTATATCTGAATTGTGCAGACTGTGAAGCAGAACCGATAAGAGAACTTCCAAGGATTTATGAATTTCATGGATATTTTTTGATGAATTTTTGATGAATATATATATATTGAATAAAAGCCGAGACTTTCATATCGCTGCAAAGAGATATAAATGTAGAGTTGTGAAACTTTGTAGCATTTCCTGCGCTGATAGAATCGCTATTAAAGGATTATGGATGATTGATTAAATGACTGAAAGATCTATGAAGGAAGTTTTCGTTGGGGCTCACATTAAAATGATTTAAAGGAACTTCCATAATATCGATACGAAAGAAATCTGAAACATTATTTTGAGAGCTCGAGAAAAATCATTTAGGTTGATCTACAGTGTATGCATTTGTGATTCTCTATTTAATTTATCTCGTATTCAACTAGGAGCGACAGCTTATAATATATTTTATTGTTATATTTTTTGCAGCACATGGTACAAGCGGGTGTTGGGCCATATCCCGGCGCAACAGGATATCCGCCCGCTCCGTCAGCCGTCAATCCTGATGCGTTATCGGTCGCAGTAGCCGTGAAAGCAGAACAGATGTCACAAATGAAACCCGATGGGGCTCCACCTCCCCCGACATCGGTAGCACAGGTTTTTTTGCATAAAAAAGTAAGTTGAATGAATTCATTACAACCCTTTTCTATTCCCTCCAATACGAAGATCTTTGATTCGAACATACATATTTGATTTGAACATCCAAAAAAATCTATGACCGAATCAATTGAATCTTGAAAAGTATCTCTAGAGACACTCTTCCGTTGTGGCATTGTAGTTTTTTTTAAATATCTGTTAACACTTGATCATTATTGTAGTTTGGTTTTGAACCACACAAATTTTTTTACTCGAAATTCGCTTGAAACTACCTCCGAATGTATATAATTCAATGTATAATTGCAGTAAAGCTATAATTGTGATTTTGAATTTCGGTTTGGATCAATGGTACAATAAAACTATAAATAGATAGAAATGCAACGTTAAAAGATTTGCAACACGAATGATGTTTGACATGTTTTGTGATGATTAGATGCAAAAATAAAATATCCCCTGTAAAAGATTTTTGCAAACAATTCATATGCATGGCTTTGTTTTGGGAAGGTTTTGGTGTTTTTTTAATTGGATTTTCGAAATGAAGATGTATGACAATGGTTTTATTCAAATTTCATAAAATTGCAAGCCTTGTTGGAGGAGGATAGATGTGCTGTTAATATTTTCAATTTGTATGAAACATTTAGCAATTGTGATTCTAATGAAGGGTTAAAATTTCATTGGATCAGTATGTCGGTTTTTTCTGAGAATATTAATTTGAACAGCCGACCATTTCTTGAAAAAATTGGAAATCTTTTGCTGTATGCAGTAAAATCCGTCTTATTCTTTTGAAGAAGTGGCTTAAGGTTAGTTTAATTTTTGTAGTCCATTTTTCAAATTCGACGAGCGTAATTGTCATCCAGATTGATATTCAGTCAACGAAGCTCTGAAATTTAATTTTCAGCTTGGCCAGCAACATAAAGTAACCTGGGTGGGTTAGTGGTTAGAGTTCTTGTTTCCTATGCGCCATGTTCCAGGTTCAAGGCTGCTTGGCGACAAGCAGTTCTTGGAAATGGGATTTGGTGCCGGAATATCAGTTCATTCAGTTGTAAATGAATACTAGAGTCAAATCATGATAATATTGACTGATAAGTTTAATGAGGTAATTATATAGAGACCCTGTCCCAATTTGCGCTTTTCTGCTGTGGATTATTATCAAACAACATAAGGAAGTCGACCAAAATTCTTCATTTTGACCACCCTGTGATGACCAGCTGCACTGTGCTTAGTGACGAATTACTGTGAAAGCACAAATTTAAAGCAATGAAAAATAAATTTTGACATAATACAATTTTCGTATCGAAACAGGTCTTAATTGTAAATTTGTCGAAAAAATAAATAAAGAGGGATTCTTGATGTAGAAATGAGTAGTTAATCGTTTAATTGCACAATTTGGCTTCACTGGAGCCAATTATGCACAATTCACTTCAAGAACTGCATGAAGCATGGAAACACACAATTCTAAACTTTTCACAACTCCTTGAAGAAATTATGTTTGTCTTAATTCGGATTATGTAACTTGCAATTCAGAGGTTGAGAAGTTTTGAAATAGTACCCCAGTCGCACAAACAACAAAACACATAATCTTTATGGGAAATTAACAACTGCGGAATTATCCATGTGTTCGTAATAAAGCCTTGATATTCTGATAGTATGTCTTAGAAATTTAATTATAATGTGTACATGAATGCAGATTATGAACTGCTCTGAAATCAATTTATTCCGAATCAACTTCACATGAATTTTCACAATCTCAAATCTCTCAGTCCTTATGCTTCGAACACTTTTTTTAGTACTTCATGCGGTTCTGATGAGATTACAAACAGGATAGAAGATTGTTTTCATCCCCTTATCCATTGAAATATTCTTGTTCACATCTCTAATTCAAATAAAAGATTTATGTAGACATTAAAATATTTTCATCGCGCCCAAATTATATGGAGGCGTGTGTTTTTCGGTTTTATTCGATAATGGATTGGTTCTTTGATCTGGTTTACATCATTTGGTGTCAATTCACTACTACATAGGCGAATCTGGAATAATTCTTGCCTTCATTCATTGGAAATTTTCATATATTTGATATAATCCCACATTTGGCTTGATTTATAAAGATTTGGCATGGCTAACCCACTTATTCCTACTTATTCTGTTGTCTTCATGAAAAAAAATATCTGATATCAGTTTAAATTAAGTACGATTATAAGCAGTCCGATTCTATTAAGACTATCACAATCGGAATTCAAACTATAACAACTAATGTGAACCCAATCAACAACAAATCCCGGAATGTGCACATATGAGCATATGTGTTTCAGTTTTAATCGACATTATCATGTCTGGTCTGCATTTCCATGGAATACATGCAAATTGAGTAAATTGATAGAGGCTGTTTTAATTGACACATATATTGCAGTGTTTTTTTAGGGTTTTCCCAATTTATGGCCTCACTCACTAGCATGGCATTTGCGTTTCGAAAACCATGAAATTTCGCAAATGAACATATCAATGTATTCTTTTCCATCCCTCGTTGGTCATGAGAAATTTCTACTGGAAATCTCATTCATTCGAGTTTCGACTGATAACTTTAGATGCTTTTCTGACCCCGGCTTATCTGCAGAACGCGAAATATATTCAAGAATATGAGAACACTAGCTGTCTGGAGTTTCATTTAGTAATTTCATTTATTTTTGATGTGAGCATGGTCCAAAATGTTTTATTGATGCCAGTTAAACCTATAATACTATCGGGATCATAATAATTCGTTGGTGGAGTATTTGGAATATCTGCATCAAATGTTCAAATTTTAGAGTTTGAGATTTTTTTAGAGATTTGGGTAAATTTATTATGCTTGAACGATTGCAAGAAGTAACTTCTCACTATATAACGGCCAGTCAGATTAATTGGTTTTTTATAATATTGGAAATTTCACATTCTCTAGACAATTGACTGTTGCCGCTGTACATCAGAGCTGCTTATTCACAAATTTAATTCACGACCATGTTAATTTGATAACCTAGAAAAGAAAATAGGTCATCAATTCAAACTGGAAACGAAAAAACAACATGAAATCCATAAATCTCTAGTGTGTATAAGTTTGAACGAAATCCAAACACAAATATATTCATTGCCTAATTCTCATTACCAATAATTTTGCAGCTTAATCCAGTCTTGATTTTCATAAAAATAAAATGTGCATTGCATACTGATTGCTCGATCCTGCGACCTTGTCATCCAGTTACAAATCTTAGTAGCAACATATTATCTCCGTCGCATAATTGACAATAACTCCTTTTAATTAAAAGGTATAATAAAGATGTTTCCTTCAAAAAATTAATTGCTGAACAAGAGGATGAAAAATATAGTTAAGAAGTAGCATAATCGTCCATAGCAGTGTTTAATTTCGTTAGTTCCTGCATTTACAAATCTGAATCTAACATTTGACTTTATGTTTGCAGTTCAATGTTGACGATACCTTTGAAATCCCACCAAACTGAAAGCAATTTTTTTAATAGTAAGAGGTCTACCCACATTGTCAAATTGGAAATTTTTTAAACAAATTTTTGATGGTTTTTGAAAAGTATAGTGTCCTTAGAACATCGCATCATCTTTTCATGATTCTAGCCTTTGTTTTAGTACGTATATAGTATAAGTGTTATAGGCAAGTTATAGAACATGTTGGAAAGAAAACTGTTATTTCAAGCTAGTCTCACTCTGAATTTTGGAGTAAAACTTTTATTATTTATTAATAAAATGAGTTTAAATTGCGTTTTTCTCTAAATAAATTTTTTTCACAGTGTCCAAGTGATTTCTCTGTAACTAATCAACCGATCTTTCTGAAATTTCAACCACTTATTTGTTACATATGTAGGCATGCTTGGAACTAAAATTTAGTCAATATCTGAATTATTTTTATTTTTTTAACCGCAAAAAAACATTTTAAAAAATGGTACTTTCGATTTTCTTCTTCTTTTCTTCAGATAAATATTGATTTTTTAGTTTCAACCATAGCCACAATCATATTTAACATAACTTCCTTTGAATTTTATGTTTCAAACAGTTCCTGACTTCAAAATCAACAGGACAGCCGAATTTTTTTTGTAATTATGGAGATGTCCCTATTTTCAACTTATTAATTGTTTAAAATTATTTCAAAAAAAAGTTTGTGTGTAATTTTTCAACCTTGAAGTCGCTTACTAAATTCCTAAAATATAGTTTATTTTTCATAACGGCAAAGTGGGTAGACCCCTTAATATCAAGTTTTGAATCTTTTTGAGACTGGTTAAATTTTTGTAGATGAGGTCTAAATCATTGTTTTTTCTCTTTATTTTCGACACAATTGATATGCATCATGATTTTCTCGCTTTTTCCTTTGAAATATTTTGTTAAGATTCCGATTTTTTTTTCGATCATCAAGGAAAACGCTAAACTGACACCGCTCCCGCAGATTAATGAAAATTTCGTCCTTTTATTTTTAAAACATTCTTCATCCAGCCAAAGATTATTTAGACCAGGGCGGATCTGTTTTCAGTTGACTATTGAAACGGGGCACATTGATTTTTGCAGTAAAAGGTGTAGATTAACTTGTACAACAATAATTGGCTCATCCTCCCTCTAAAAAAAAGTCGGGAGTTACAAATGGCCGCCAAAACAATTGTATTTTAATTTTTCCGTTTTGCGGTGACCAACATTCTGGCGAATTGAATCATCTGAAACAAAAAATGTTGACGGATTTAATTAAACAACAGTATAAACTAGTGCTTCATCGAAGGATTTAAAAAAATATACATATCTCACAAAAAAGCGGATATTCAAAGTTAATTGTTCGATTTTTACTCAAAATAACGGTCGTCTTTTGGCTATAAAACGGCCATTTTTTATCGGAAAAAAAATCGAACGATTAAGCACTGCATTTTTATGTATCAAACAAGTTTGTCAAGTTTCAAAATGATCGGTACAGCAGTTTTCGAGTAGTTTTAGTCACCGACTATAAAAATGTCATTTCGAGAAAAACGCGTTTAAAGTTTCAATTTCAGTCGTTTTCGTAGCGGATTATTCTCTTTCAACGCTCATATCTCAATCAATTTTGCTCGGATCGACTTGAAATTTTAAGGACATATTCTCAGATAGTTATACTTTGAAAAAATGCAACAACAAAAATTAAAAGTTACAAGTGGGGTTAACCCCTTAATAAATAAATCAAAATGTTTAGATATTATAAAAAAATGCGGTTTTTTCCTATTTTTCTAAGTTTGAAGCGAATCATTTTAGAGTTAAGTTGTGATAAAATAAAAGTTGCGTAATTAAATTTTCTATAAGATTTAATTGGTCCAAAAAAATTTCAAAAAATTACCCTTGCCGCAAAACAGGAATAAACATAAAAAATGGGTGAAAAGCCTTTTTATTCAATTTTTTCCTCACTTAGAATGCACTTAGGACCTTCATAATTACAAAGTTATTATGCGAAATCCACAGAATTGATTTTGATGAAAATGTGTGTGCTGTTTTATTATATTATAAAGATTTTCTAGGCGAATTATAAAGGATCTAAGTGCATTCTAAGTGGCAAAAAAAAATTAAAAAAGGTTTTTTTTTCCTTTTTTAATATATATTGCTGATTGCGACAAGGGTGAAATTTTTTAAAATTTTTGACCAATCATATCTTATAGAAAATTTAATTACGCAATTTTTATTTCAGCACATCTTTCCTCTAAAATGAATAGTTTCAAAGTTAGGTGTGACAAAAGTAGGAAAAAATCTAGTTTTTTTTATAATTTTTAAACATTTCGATTCATTTATTAATGTTCCCGACTTTTTTAGAGTAAGAATAAGTCAATTATTGTTATACAAGTTATTCCACAATTTTTTTTCCAAAAATCAGTGTTCCCCCCTCAATAGTCAAATATAGTCGTTTTTTACAGATCCGTCCTGGTCTAATTTTGATTGCTTGCTCTACGATCATTTTCGACTGGCATTGTTCTTAGGAATCCATATTTCGTTTCCGAAAGAATTTTGATGTATTTGTAAAATCCTCGATAGGATATTTTCAAGATACTTTGATTCTTCTCACTTTACACCATTCGTTAACAATCGTATTTTGGGTTTTAGCATTATGTTTCCATTAATAGGACGAATAGTTTTTGTAGAATTTTTTTGAATGGATGGCGAATGCACATGATCACAACTTTTGCAAATTATCATGAAGCTAGTTGATGACTATACTCATCCTTTCACTGTATGTTTTACTTTGCTCTATGTCCCTAAAGGATGTCATTCATAGCGAAGAGATGGCGTCAAGGTACATTTCCATTGGAAATAATTTAAAGTTTTTGCATTAAAGCAAGGTGGAACACCACGAAAAGTTTCTGAGCAATTGAAGTTGACTAGAAATGTCCTAAAAACTCCAGGCTTCGGCTTTGTTCGTGTTGACAAATTTGAACGTATAGAAATTGAAAACTCTTATTTGTTAAAACATTTCCACCCACATCGACCACATATACTCGTATAGTATGGTGGAAATGGTCATTGCAAAGTTGTCGGCGACAAGAAGTCTAGAAGACTTCGACAATATTTTGCGTAGCATGAAAAGAAATGCATTTTTTCCCTGTGTTGAGTAAAAGTTTTCAAAATGGACTAAATGACCGTTGAAATGGTTTCAACAAATGACGGTATTCAGTTCGGTGTATCTTAACAGGTGAAAATGATTTTTATGGATGCAGTTTGTTGCAAGCTAGAAAATGTATATTCAGTTCGTTCCGTAATTCTTTAGCCATGTAAACACTTTATCAGGTTGAAAAATGAATGGAAAGCTCACTTTTGCATCAATACGTAGGTATTATCCTTTCCGACAATGTTTGCATGTTAAACTAAATATTTTTAATCAAAATCGATCCCATGGGGATTACCATTAAAATTTGCATGATGTAGTTTTCACGTTGTCTGTGGAAAATTACGGAAAAATATTTTATGTGTGGATACTTTCACATGAAAGCGGTTGTGGATGCAAGCAAGTGTAATCGAAATATTGTCCTGAAAATCGAAATGCATGCGAAATTGCGGCTGTGGTTTTGTTTCAATTATGAGAAATTGTTTGAATTTTCCAAATGAAAGCAATTTCCAGCGAATTTGTAATTGCACTGATAATAATATTTACGCTTTCGGCCCGTAATGATGCGCACATATGTGGTGGCGTTTGGCAGCAATAAATCAATTGTATGATGAATGCTTTTATTCGTTTGATTACTGATTGTGGTATGGTGTTATGTAATTGAAGAGTTTTACTAAGTAGCTTCCTTCGCCACAACAGCTCGAGGATTGCTTGGTTCGTTTCGCATGCGGGACACAAACTGCCCAATGTGCAATTTGCATATTGCATTGCGCCATGGTATGGCTCTCAGCAGTAAGGATGCTTCGAATTGGGTACGTGACGCATTCGGGACGAACAGATACTTTTCCAGACAGTATACGCTACTGCCCTCTAGGGCAAATTGTTAACGAAAGGCACTGTCCCGATTGGCTTTCAACTTGAATATTTTCTCTTTTTTGCCGTCGAATTGAAGCAAACAACACAACAAACAGTGCAGCAGCAATACAGTCATTCGCCAATTATCGGGACAACACAAAATGCTGGCATTATTGTACCGACAACAGGCCCATCAGTTCTTCCATTAAGTCTGCCGGTGGTAAATAGTACTGCGACAATTGCCAATGGGATTGAACAGCAAACAGTTAGTATATTGAGCTTAAATAAGTGCTTCAGATTATGTAATTATATTTGCGCTATTCTGTTTGATGAGAACTTCGCACGGATCCCGACCGGCTTTCAAGTCATTGCCTTCACATCGAAACTGGTCGGTGATGTGAAATTAATTAATTATGTATGAAACATCATTTTAATTGGGAAAAGGAGTCGTAATTAAAGGATGAACTCCTGTTTGTATTCATACTTTAAATAGGTACGCGTATGTCGTTTTAATGTTGCAAGCGAATGGACCAACGTTATCGGATTATCTTTTACAAAGAATTTTTTTGTAGATGAATCAATGTAATCCGATTAAGTTCTTAATCAGGTGTACTAAATTCTTTTGAAGCTAAAAAGATCGACACTTTAAGTAGAGAAGAATCTAAAATCTGCAAAAATAAAATTGAAAAAATATTAAAAATTAAATTAAATATCAAAGAAATGCTTCAACCATCATTTAAATAAACACTCAGTAAATAGTTAAAGTTGAACAAAAATAGAGAACAATCTGGAAAACTTGAGGTCATTTGAAAAAAATAAAGGTAGAACATATATCCAGAATAAAAATAATGTTAAATTTTAACACTTAATTTAAAAATTATGAATCACGAAACTTTCCAAAAAAAATTGTGCCAAGCTAGAATGCAGGCGTAGTCCCAGAAGTGTATGAAATTTAAAACGATAAAACAAGGTTTCAATTTTCATACTTCATACTTCTCTGACTGCACTAGTATCTCTGCTTGACTCCTTTCACTTATTTGTCCCAGGTTCAAACAAAGATTTTTCATATTGGTTGTGTGAATATGACTCCGCCTTTTTTTGTTAAAATAAAACACTTATGCTTAGTTAGAAAATTAAAGTGAAGTTTATCAAAAGTATGCTGAATCGGCAGCTGCAACCTTCGCCCATGTTTCAGGTAATTTACGTATTCCTTGCCTGAAAAAATCGTGGTTTTTTGAGCTGATCTAATTATTAATCCAAATTTTGATACTTTTTTATGAAGTGAATCGTTCTCCCGTAAGATCTGACTACATAGTTCGGAATAAGTGATAATCCGAAAGAGCTATATCTGGCGAATATAGCGGGTGGAATGACACTTCCCAGTCCTGTCCATCTAAATATGTTTTCACGACTTGTGCGGTATGCGGTTGTTGATCGTTCAACATTTAATGCTGTCAGACAATTCGGAGTGAGTTTGGTAAGAATCCTCTGCAAATACGGCTTCCAATTCGGCATCTTCAAATTTTTTGGATGGTTTTCCATGTTCTTTGTTTTCAGTGTCAAAATCATTATTTTTATATCGTCGAAACCATTCCTTACACGTTGTCTCAGATGGGGCAAACGATGAGTTTCCACTGCACTTTTCTTTGCAAAAAATAGTGTAATAACATTCCCCGCAAATAATGTTTACTTGAAACGAAAACCGACATTTTCAAGGAGGTAAAAACATTTGTTGCTTACACTTCAACCAAATGTCGCGTAGTGCATTTGACAGCTGATATAAAGTCCTATCAAATACAAGTGTTGCCATTTATAAATCCACGCATGCAATACTAAAAACGACATCTGTTGGGAAAGGACGGAGTCAAATATAAATAAATCTTAGTTGAAATTGCCTTTTTAAGACATATATGAATAAAACCTTCATTTATTTCGCACAATAAAGATCATAGTACGTGTGCATTCAAAACCAACCAAGTTACAAGCGGGTCTAAGCATATTTTCATATAGTTTGGAGACTGATACTTAACTGATATGATTCATCTTGTTCAATGAATGTCACAGTTTCCGTTATTTCAGGACTTTAATTTGTACCCCATATTATAGGAACCTCACGTTTAAAATACCTTCAAAACTTGATCACTTGGCTTTCGGCTAATTTCGTATATTTATCGTAACGCAAAAAAATGTTCATATACACGGATTCCCGTTACATCTTGTAATAAAACGATAAATATCTCGATTGAAATGCATCCATCACCAACGGAAACTTTCAGAACCAAGAAATCTATCTAACAAGGCACGAACTTACCCTTGTCCTGAAGATATCGAAGTCTGTACAAAAAAAACTTCAAAG
The DNA here is from genome assembly GCA_963942545.1 of Oxycera nigricornis. Lineage (NCBI taxonomy): Eukaryota > Metazoa > Arthropoda > Insecta > Diptera > Stratiomyidae > Oxycera > Oxycera nigricornis. Next base: position 10,836,086 of record OZ012663.1, on the reverse strand, counting down.
TAGATCGCCCAATTGCAATCCACAAATAACTTTCCCCGGAAAAATAATTGTCAGAAGAAGTGATTTATAAACCCACGCGCAGGATGATGCTCACCAATATCGAATTGTATATCAAAAGTATCGACAGAAAAGTGTCTGAATAATTTATGAGGAAATTTTTCCGATATGTTGGCATTTTCGTAAGGAGCGAAAGTTGCAAAAGGATAGTGGACTTGCACACAGGTAGTAATGTAAAAATATTTTCAAATACATTTACTGGAAGTTTGGCGATTCGCAACAAAATAGATGAAGCCCATTAATCACAAAGATAAAGTGTGTATCTTTATCGTGTTTTCGGAAAAGCGAACACTAAAAAACGACATAGTGTAGTGTGTTTGCTCGAAACATGCATCCCAATATTCTTAAATGGGAGATAATACATGTAGGAATTATTTTGGCAATTGTTTCATCTGGAATTACTGTTGACATATTTTCAAAAAAATTCGCAGTTAAATTATGTCTTTACACAATTTCATTTTTTTTTTCAAATTCTATTGTAGTGAAGAAAAGCTGTCTATCTGTATGAAATTGCTTGAATATTTATTTATAAAAAAATTCCGAATCATCTCCCTTTTCCCCGTATTCAAAATAAATATTTAGTATTTTACAATAGCATAGTATTTTACTGAATCAAATTGCACCATAAATTGGGAACATCCTTTAAGCAACAAACATTATGGTTCTTCCTCGTTTCGTACCAAGCAATTTTCAGTGGAATGAAATTAGAAATTTGCGGCATTCAATTATTAACCCAAATAAACATGTAATTTTATTGCTTGCCCCAAAAATCCCCGCGAAAAAGTAGATGAAAACATTTTCCAAAGCAAAGTAGTTCAGACGTCAGACAAAAAATATATTAAAAGCGCAAATAGCGGTTAGTTTTTTTTTCTGAAGCTATAATTTAAATTGTTTATCAAATTTTCTGTAATTATTGACAATCAGTATGGTTTCAAATTGTTGAATTGCAAGTATTTTTTTGTGGAGACTTTGAAACCATTTTCATGTCCGAAATTTGATCCTTTTTAAAACATGTATTTGTTATCAATGAATGAAAGGTTACGGTGTAGAAATGAAAGACTTCGAGTACATTAAATGTACATTATTTATTTGTAGGCAGTTTTAGAGAAACTGTTATAGAAATATTGGACCCCGGTGTATTACAGTGTAGACATACTTTTCATCTCTATAGTAGTCATCGTATTTGCACTTTTAATATTGTCTCAGTTCCAGAAATTTATCGGTTGATGCAAAAAATATGGAGGAGGGTAAAATTGCTTAAAATTGAGATGAAAAAGAATTCTTGATAGTTTTTGAAAGATTCATCGAAAAAGTATAAGAAATGTTGAATAAATCGTTTTAATTTCCTCTGGACGATGTCAAATCAGATACTTCGACAAGTGAGACATAACAAATCTAATAAAACTGGCAAAGCAATTTTTTAAAAAAAAAATATCCAAACCGTTCTTTGTAAAATATCTTTAACATTTAAATTGTTTTCATAAGAGAACCATTTTTTTTATAAAGACTCATTAAATATATTGTATGATGCTTATTTTATCAATCCGATAAATATTTCTTTTTGGCTTGAAAAAGTTCTTTTTCTTCTGATGCCATCACGTTTTACTAAATCAAGATTGAGCCTTTTTCTGATTCAAATTTTGTTTTGGAAAAGAAAATCGATGTATTGCTTTTTTTATTTAAGTTGAATCAAAAGACTTGGAATATAAATTTTGTGCTTCTACAAGTTGAAAAACATACTTAAAAGAACATATTCTAAAAGAGTAAGTTAGGTTCAAAGTAAATCTTATGTTTCCCAGATTCGAAATAATTTTAATTAATGTTACATATTTCCATTAAAACATATTTCACTTTGGCATAAAACAATTTCTCTGTAAATTTTTTTCAGTCAAAAGAAATAATTTAATGTACAACTTATTACACACATCCTTTCATGCAAAAAAATCTCATGTCCCGGGAAGCCTTCAAATGTAATTTTATGTTAAGTAGATATTTTTCAAAGGATTCATCATCATGTATTATTGTGTATTTGCATTTATGTAGGTAGGTGTCATCTTTCTGTAACCTTTCTCTTTTATTTCGCAACATTTCATTAGTCCTTTTCGCATTAAATTTTTTTTTCTTTTCTCGTTCGATGCCAAGTAAGAAAATGGCTCATGATAAAAATTCCTTTTATTTGACTTGACCTTTTTCATGAAAGTCTTCCTACCCTTCTTATGCGCTCCTGTTTGAAGAATCTATTTTAATTAAAATTGCTCATGAGAGATTAAATTTGAGAAATGTGAGTGTGGAAATAAGGTTTCATTTCAAGGTATTGCTTTTCTAATATAAGGAAAAGGTGATTTCAAGTATAATTCTCTTTTTCATTTAAAGCGCCTTTTTATACTTCAGAACACCTATAAAATTAATTGCACGTTTCCTTATGATTTTTTAAAAATTGTGACATTAGTTTTAAATTATCAAATGCAACTTTGTGCGAGTTAAGTGTGAGTTGTTATTGAAGAAGCGGCTTTAAATCCAAAGAGTGAAGAAAAAAGAAAATGGTATTAGTTCTCTTTAAACTGCAACAATGTAACTACATTAATTTTTAAAATTAAGAAAAATATGAAATTAAATCTTATTTCAAAAAATCTCATCGTTGTAGATGAATGTTTGCAGCGAATTTGTGATATAGAAAAATTATAACAATGAAAAGAAGTCGAATCAATTTAGAAAAATAAATTATTGCTTGCTTTTCATTTATGTTGAATTTTTCAGATGTCCAACAGAAAAACCATTCTCTGTATTTTCATATTCAGATTGGCTTCCAAATATTAAACGAATCCGTATCACAATCAAATGTTGCAACATGCTTAATTGAGGAAAGTGTTTACAGTACCAAACATGATAATGTATTCTTTAGAATAAAATTTAAAAACGATTCAAAAACTTCATCCAAACTGTGTTCACAAAGAAGATTATATATGAATCAAAAAGTACGTTGTCTTTAGTGAAGAGATCATAGACATTTTTAACTAAATTATAATTTTCATCTGACTGAACTAAATAATATGCAAACCAACCTAATTTTCAACAATAATTTTGCCTCCTTGATTTTTCCAAATAAAATCAACTTCACTGCTTGAGCATACACTCAATTTATTCCATCCTTGAAATTCAACTCGCATCAACCACAAGCATATAAAATTCTTACATTTGAATTTCAAATATGATAATTCTATTCTATGGCAGGACTAAAAGTTCTTGACTTTATGAAAATGCCATTCAAAATACATGTTTAAAAGCATTTCATAGAAACTTCGTCCCCGACGCTCCGAATACATATAAAAGTTGCTACGAAATCTCAACAAGGATTTAGAAAATTGTTTGGTTGGTAGGTGCTTTAAAAGTTCACATCTTGATCACCAGTAGTCCTTTGTGGGGGGGGGGGTGAAACTTAGTTGAGATTCATATTTCTAAAGGGTGCAATATGAATTCAAAAGTAGCAAATGTGGTTGGAAGAAGGATCGATTATTTTATGTATTCAATTCAAAGTTGATTTAGTGAATTGAAATTTTTTTCTTTATCACTCTCTTGTTTAAAGAATCTTTCTACATAAATTTTTTCAAAATATCAAAATAAAATTTCACGGATTTTACTAGTAAATATCATTAAAAACATGATACAAAAAGTTTTAGAGCGATATTTTAATTCTAAAATTATTTTTAAACGTAGAGAAACGTGAGAGAGCATTTTTCGGCGCTTCGCCTGGTTTTCGTACATCTGCTCCGATCTGATCTACATTATTCTATATAATATACATCTATAATAATACATTCATCTTTTGAAAATGAGTGGGGAGACTGAAAATGCCGTCTGGTTTAACCATGCTTCTACCGACTGAATTCGCAGCCGCCCAGCACTGTTTTAGACTTTATTATCAAGTTTAGCAAAAATTTCTGAAGCCGCCCTAATAATTGGATTTTAATTTTTTAAAGTGCATTTAATAGGTAAAATGCTCTTTCATATGTGAAAAAACTTCAAACTTCTACATGCTTTAGTTTCTGACTTGCAAGATTCCAAAGTTTTGATTTTTTTTAAATAAATTTAGATTCCAAAATTACTATGCGCAATCTTCAGAATCGATTTTGAATGCCGTTTTATTATATTGTTTTTATGCTGTTTTATTATATTGTAAAGATTTTCTACGCAAACTATGAAAATTCTAAGTGCGTTCTAAGTGTTTAAAAAATTATATAAAAAAGGCTTTTTTTACTTTTTTTAGTTATCGCTATTTTGCGGCAACCAATCATTTCTTATAGGAAATTTAATTACACAACTTTTATTTCCTCACAAATTTGCTCTAAAATGAACCGTTTTAAAGTTAGGATTGAGAAAAGTAGGAAAGACTCAATTTTTTTATAGTCTTTAAACATTTTGATGTTTTTATAATGTTTCCGACTTTTTTGAGAGGGAGGATAAGCTAATTATTGTTATACAAGTTATTCGACAACTTTTTCTGCAAAAATCAGTGTGCCAACAGCCAAATGTTACAGATCCGCCCTGGTCTATTAGTATTTCACAATTTTAAACGCGATTTTTTGAAACCCACGTTTTTGAGGATGGTGTGCACGATTTAAGGAGTTTACCTTCTTTATAATTTTCAAAAAATCGATTTTTTTAATTACATTTTTGGAAAGTATATATATATATATATATATATACAGAAATATCATATTAAAATTTTAGAAAGATCGAAGCAGTCTAGCTGTATCTTTGGGCAACTTTCACTTTGTCACCCGAGCGCGATTGTTCATTAAAAAAAACTTTGACCGCGTTTTTTCGAAACAACGTTTTTCGACGCCGCGTTGATGAAATCTCGGGAACTACTGGATCGAGTCTTACCAAATTTTTACCAGACATTTTTTATGACTGCAGCTATAGCGCGAATGGAGGGTTTGTCAAAATTTTGATTTGAAATATTTTTTTTTGGCCAAAAACAATGAAAAAAAGCACGTTTTTTGGTAATTTTTGGAAAAATGTCCGCGATTTTGTGAATTTTGCAAAAATCGAAAATCGTCCTATTTGCGCTGTAGCTATTAACATACCGAACCTAAAACTATTTGATTTTTCTTTCAGACCAACCATCTCGAAAATTTCATCAACAGCGCACACTCCTCTCGTTTTTTCAATCAGCACTTTCATTGATAAAAACTCACATAAATGAATAAAAAAATATTTTGAGTGTAACTCCTTCCTTATCAATATTTATAATTTAAACCTATCGAGAAAATTATTAAAAATAACCCGTTTTTACACTGCTGAAAGAGAGTAAACCTCTTAAGAAAAACTACTTATGCGATCGCTCTGATTTTTGAATATGTAACTGTACACATAAATGGCTATCGCATGAACTAGAATCCTTTTGATTCTGAGGAAACTTTCGGATTTTCAAGCGATTTTGCATCCTCAAAAGTCTTGTTTTTTCTGAAAATGGCCGCCATTTTGTTATTTTTTGAAACAAATTAATCAATCTAGCTCATGCGATAGCCACTTTAACAAAGAATAATTTGCTTTCTATTTCTCTTTCAAATCATTCAGATGCCCAAAATAATGCACACCGTCAATTTTTGATGTTTTTTGAAAAATTTAAGTATGACGGGAAATTTTTTTTTAAAGTTTCATAAACACACCTAAAAAACTTCAAAACAAACAATGTTTAAAATATTATTTTTTTATAATTTCTATGAAAAAAAGAGAATCTAATAAAAAACAGCTCTTTTTGAATATTCTCCAAGAGAAAAATTAGTTAGTGAAAAATTTGTTTAATATCGAGCATATCTATGCAGGTGCAACTATTTCAAGTGTAAAATTTTTGAGGCAAAAATTTTCATCGATTTTTATCTTAATATAAATCTGTTACATGGTTCATATTGCTGGTCTTTATCCATCTAAGCTGTCCTAACGGAAACTTGATATACAACAGAATGCCACGCAAGAAAATGGTCATTTTTGAATGTGACCCAAAGATTTAATACTCTCAGCGTTATGATTGCGCTCCAACGAAATTTGATATACACTAACAAAATAAATGCGAAAACAAGTATTGAAAAAATAAGCAGCTTTTCTTTCTGTTAGAATTACGGAAAACACAGCGATATTCTTATTTTCATTATGATTTTAGGGAATTTAATGAATCCTATTAGATTCTGCAAGGAAATATTCACAACAATAATATGTTGGGATGTGTTTCTCCCAGTGTCACCACTGGATGTCTCAAATCATAATTTATTTTCATTGTATAAGCTTTTGTTTGTATATCAAAAAATACATTTGTCGTTTTTTACAATTATTTTTAAATTTTTTTTATTAAATTCTGTTATCATTCCAACAGGAATGAAATAAGCTCCAAACACAAATTGTGTACAACAGTTTCCATTGGTAAAATTGAAAACACCATGACAATAGCGGGTTTGCTATTTAAATACGATGAGGGGGTGTAACAAATCAATGTCGATTATGCCGAAGATCCTCTTCTACGTAACATGCAACCGACAGAGTAATTATTAATGAGCTTAATTGCTTGCGGCCTTCGTCCACATCGCCGGACCCCAAAATAAGTTATTGAAAGAGTTCTACAGCATGCTTGGCATACTAAAACTATACATGAACATTAAAGTCATGTGGTAGGGCTAGTATGTATCGGGTAAACATTTCTTTAGGTTGCATTAATTACAAAACACAAAGAGCATCCAAATAACGTTATTATAATTTGATTTCCGAAGGGTGGAATGTTGTATGCGATAAAGCAATATCCTTGCGCATCGCTATCGTAACAGTGAGAACATACACCCCATCCAACATCTGAAGTAAATTAGTGTACAAAAGACCATCAGAACTTTAGAAGGTCTATTTATCTTTTTGAAGAATGTTCTCGCTTCCACGTAGTGGAATCATTCAATTGTAATTAGAAGTGAAATGATTGTGGGGCGTTAGTGGTTTGATGTTTGTTCGGTTGAACATGTTCTCTGGTTCCTGTTTGCTGAAATGGAGGAAAAAGTAGCTCTTTATTTGAGTTGCATAGGACAAACACAGAACGGAAGTTAGTAAAGTCTCAGTGTAAACACAGAAAATCACCTTCTCTGTGGATAGTTGGTCCAATATGGCCTTTTATGCCTGATTCAAGTCTCAAGCAACACTTAAAAAAAACTGTTGATCTAGAAGAATCAATTTGGAGGTGTTTATGATTTTAGGAAAAGACACATCTTATTTTAAATATTCCGTACATTAAATTTTGAGTTTTGTTGTATAATCTCGTATCATGGATGAAATTTTCTAACGTTTTGTATAATTTCTTCACAGCCTGAATTATTACAGCAAACAGAAGCTGAAACATCGAATGCTCAGCAACAACAGCAACAGCAAATAGTTTCTTGTGCTGGCGGTGGTGTCGGCGGAGGCGGGGGGAGTATAAGCACAACCGCAACGCTTAATGGCTTGACCCCCATTTCTTCGATAGGCAGCCCTGTGATGGGTGTCCTGACAAACACCAGCAGTGGATTGATAAGTAGTAGCGGAGCCAGCACCGTGACAACAACTGCCACAATCAACACAAGCTTACCGGTCAGTAGTGAGAATATGGGTGCTGCAGCGGCTTCAGCAGGAGTCGCTGTATCATGCGGAACCTCAACGGTTCCCGCAGGCGTATCAGTTATGGGTCTTCCGTCAATGGTGTCCTCCAGCACAGTAGCATCACAAACCAGCATGCCCGCTGCAGTGGCAACAGGGATCGGAAGTGCAGCCAGCATAGCGGTCGGAGGGATCGTTACAACTGCTGTAACGACACCGGCCGCAGCCGCTGCATCCTCGCTAGCTTTAGTGCCCACCGGGTCATTTGGAGGAGCAGATCAAAAAGGCCAACCAAAACGACTGCACGTTTCGAATATTCCATTCAGATTTCGGGATCCAGATTTAAGGGCTATGTTTGGGGTAAAGAAATGCAACATGAAGATGTTGGGTATAACGTTGTAAGCTTCAACAACAGAATCAAAATCGTTGAGCAATGTGTCCTGGTCATAAGATTTGCGATAATTTCCCGACGAGGGCTTGTTATATTTTATTTCGGAAGCTTCAAGCTCCTGCTTCCAGTTCTACGCGTTTTCTTGAACCAGTTATTGCATTTATCCATAAATAGAAACTCAACTTTTAAGGTCCAAATAAAAAAGACGATGTACTATTTCTGTCCCGGACACACACCCCTAAAAACGCTGATTCTAAAATTGAAGCTATCAACTGTTTCCAACAAAAATGAAATTAATTATTTAATTATTTACTTCTCGTATTAAATGCTAATTCATTCCAGCAATTTGGTACAATATTGGATGTGGAAATAATTTTCAATGAACGCGGCAGCAAGGTATGTTTCATTTTGATTTTAAATATTTCTGAGTAGTTTTCAACTGCAATCAGAACAATTTTGTCATAGTTCAAAGTCAGTTATGTCCGTCTGATGTTATTTAAAAACAACAATTAAAACACCATAAAAAGACACAATATTGAATTTAAAGTATATAGTAAATGAATTAGAAATTGTGGTATGTTAAAATGAAAAGAAAACTGACGAAATTGTGTCTAATTTTACAATAATTTTAAGCTCGTCAATTTATTTACAGTGTGGTTGAAACATATAACTGAATAAATACATTGTTGAAGATTGTAAATTCTGAGTCATCTTAATTCAGATTAATGTTGAAGAAATTAAAATCTAGGCAGCAGCGGCCGCAGCAATTAATTAACGTTATCTTTCATTTTTAAAGTTTCAATAAGTTTAGATTGGCCTGAATACTTTAACTAAGCAGTCATTCTGCGATGCCTTGCATGCTTTGTTTTATTTGCAATTAGTTTTAAATTTGTGGAAATTTTAATCAACTCAATTGAGCAAGACTATAACTCTTCTTACTGAATAATGGCAAATTTCAGGATTCTGCGTGGATTTGTCTTCTAAGTTCTTATTTTTTGAAGGTTCACATCTCTCTGAATGAAAAAAAATACTTGTATTGAAGCTTTCATGAAACTGAAGACAATTTTCTACTTAAATTTGCCTATTTTTCGAAATAAATCCCCTTTTTTAGAACATTTGATTCAAATTGATTATAATTCAAAATTGCTTTAAATTCGGCTCACAGAATATTTTTGAGACCCTGTTTTAAGAACGTTTCTCGTCTCTGAAAATCACTTTTATATTTGTAATTTAGTTATTGCTACATTATACCAGCATAATTTAAATATGTAAAAAATATGTGATTAACAAAAGCGGCTTTATTTGGAACAAAGCCGCTTTTGTTAATCACATTCTTTTCTCTGTAAAATATTTGAATAAATTCTCATTTTTCATCTTATCTGGTCAAATTGCTTTCGCAGAAAAGATTTTTGCAAGTGTTACAAATCCTTTCTGATATCCTTCTCAGGAATATTCTGGTTTTTGAATTTTATGCGTACATAGATCACTTCGTCAGACTAACAATATTGATCCAAAAATGGCATTTTCTTCATGCCTGCATGCAAATATCTGTACTGTTCGTACAATCCTTTTATATGCTTCCGATTTCTCTTTTTATAAACAATGTTTGAAAATCATTTTGCTTATTGTTGTGTTTTTTCAATTGAGTATGTTTCAAGATGAATTTAAGAATATTGCCTGAGTTTTCTCTTTAATATTAGTAGTTCGTCTTCGCATGAAACTGGACTACGTTTTTCGATAATCTCCATTTGAGTTATTTGTCTACGAACAAATTTTTCTTAGCCTTGTTTTGCTACCTTCCAAGTAATTCTTATTTATCCTTATTTTTTGAAATTTTAAAGTAGGTTTCAAAACATTCATGCTGCGCTGCTGTGTTACATAGCTCCATAAAAAGTATTGAAGTTTAAAGTTTTTGTTTCAACCAACGCTGAATATAATTTGACGAGTACATACCTGAATTAATTTTAATGAAACCAAGCTAGCAATATTAAAATATTTTACTGAATCTTCATCAATGTCATATTGAGAAGTAGCAAATAATTGAATCATTTATCTAATCTAATCTAAATACAACTTGATTTCATAAAAAACAAATCAGTGATATTAGGAAATAGTTTTGTTTCAATTTATTACGACAATATTTGACAAATTTTTTTTGAAGGAATTTACAATTTCAATTTTGAATTAAACAAAGAAAATAGAGCAAACGCATTTATACGACATACAAAAATAGAAAATTCGCTTGAAAACAATTTGCAATGAAAAATATCGTATATATATTTCAAAAATTCGTATGTATTTTGTTAACAAGAATGAGATGTGCTATATATATATAAATTTGGCTTTAGTATCCATTAAAATGAATGAATCGACATTAAAAGTATTAGTTGCATCATGTAAAACGTAATAAGTTTTGTACTTACAATCTGACAGGATGTTAGGCATAGGAATGCTGGAGAATATTTCGTGTTTGTGCACTTCACTGTATCATTCTTTTCAAATTGATTGAGCCTAGAGAATCAAGTATGCTAGTAAGACAATTGATAATTGTGGAAAATTGTGGAAGAAGCATAATTAGAATTTCAAACTAGAACAACAAACAGTTGATAGACAATTTACTTACATTGTGCTTAATACAATAAACAACGTTCTAAATGATCATTCGTTTTGTTCTAAAGTAGAAGGTTAAAACCAATAAAGTTTGTCGTGTGCTAACTATTGTAGACATGCATCTTTTGCAATAAATCTTCATGGATAGTTTTTACAAAAGGATATAATTTGAAAAGTATTTTACGGGCTAGTATTGTTTTGTATCTCTCATGTTTCTTTACGTTACACGTACTTGATTGATAATATTCCGAATATTCTTTCAATACCTCGAATGCCATTAATTATTTTATGACTGCATTTGATACAAAAACTTCATGATAAAAGCTAATAAGATTGTTGTTTCGCTAATTTTGTTCTTGTTCATGTTGGGTTTAGCTGAATCGTGTAAATTTGCTTTGCAATAACTGGATTGCTTATTTTAACCATGGAAATGGAAACGTACACAAGTCGCTGATGAATCAAAGTAAATTTGAAGGGAAATTTTGAATATTTTCACAGGTTAATTGAATTTTTTTTATTAATGTGCAAATATAATAAATTCTGTAGATGAAATGCAGCTAACCCATTCACTCCTATTCTTCATAATATGCTTTTAGAATTTAAAGAAAATAATGTACATACATATGAACTAAAATTTAGTGAATGCACTTCGTTCTAATTAGTTTACAAAGGCATTTCATGCGAATGTTTCGTCACGTGATTCAATTTGTTTGGAAAATATTCACTGTTTATTTTAAAAATTTGATTTCCACAATGTTCGGAACAATTAGTATTTTAAGTCATGAAGAGAACGCGGATGTGATTATTATTATTATTTACGAGCTAGTTTAAATTGAAGCTATTTCAAATAATTTAGATAATGCAAAAATGTTAGGTACTATTAAAGTATGTGACTAGAGAAATTTGAAAATGCTAGGAGATACTATTTAGAGTTATTTATAGTTATGATATGCTTGATAAAATATTTATTTAATCAAACATAACGATAAAAGAAGAAACCTCACATACAATTCTAGTCATGTTACACTCTAGCTCTAAGTTTAATTTATTTGCATTTAGCAATATTATTATTTTTAACGGTAAATCGGAATTGCAGCTACGAGCAATATTCCATTTGACTTACTTTAAGTTTATCATTAAATTCCAAATCTAACTTTAAAACGCCTGCACTAGTCTTAAAAAAATTGGTATAGCAATCAGTTTTCGAAATGAGTTCACGCATAGAAAGTTTTGAACAAGTTTAAAATATGCGCCATTTGCAACAAAACTTTTACTAGAATCAATGCTTAGTGAACGTACAACCACATGTAAGTGGTGCTTAGCAAACCACTTGAAGCACAAATTAAATATGAAAAATATGCTTTTATGAATACATGAACATGATAGCCTACACGACGGATAAAACTCTCCACAAAACCGCAAATCCAGTTAATGCTGCCAAGGATCACTGTTCAAGGAGGCTTTCACGTGATACCTATTCAAAGTTTTATCATTTCTCACGTTGACACTGATGTACATCACGTACCGTCGCCGGGAACTTGTTTAACTTTTCCTTTTGTGCGGAAACTCCTTTTTGCAATAAAATGTATGCCTAGAAAACTGCTGTTAGACAAATGTCAGTCAATTTGTCTTATTCAGCCCCATCCGCCCCCGGTTTCCATGGAAAGTTGCAATGCGAGACGTAGCTATATAGAAGCTAAACACATGTGTGTATAATTCAACGCTTGAAATCGCACGAGTGGGCGTAGTTTGAAGGAAAAGTTGTATTGCTTTCTCGCATATTAAAATGCTTCTCTGTTACCGACCGAAAATCAGAGCTTCATTAAAATGTGAAAACCTTTACGAATCGTTTCCTTTCAAGAAAAGTTGATAATCTTCCAATTTAGACTTGGCGACTGGCAACAACAGTCTCTTGAATTTTATTTTCTTGTAGCGCTAGCAGGCAATTTATCATTTCTAGAAATCTTCTTCTCCAAGAATAGAATAGTGTAGGTTCATATTTACACTCACTCCTTCAGTGACGAAACAAATAATATTGTATTAAATTTTTAGTCTTAAACGTATAACCACATGTAAGTGGTGCTTAGCAAATCAATAGAAGCACAAATTAAATAGGAAAAATATGCTTTTATGAATCCTTCAACAGTTTGTATACTGAATCCAACAGTACTCTAACCATTTTTGACCCGTAAAATAAACTGTGGAAGTTTTCGCCCGGAAAAAATTCAGAAAATTTAATACTTGTTTGTCGTCGTTTGTCCCAGAAGATTAGACAGCAAACACGATGAAAAATCTTAACATTGGATGTCATAATTTCCTTGTATAACACAGTTCAATTCGCGTATGAAAAAACAACCTGGCGTCTCGATGCCAGAACTTATCTGAAAATACGAAATCTTTCTATAGAAACGTTGTGTTATCGTAGCTAAAATTGGCATTTGTACACCAGCCTGGTCTGTACAATTTCCCTTGTTTGCTATGTCTCCCTCACCTCTTGAAGATTTCAATTTTTTTTGAACAAATACCAATTGCTATGTCGCGTCTAACAAGGTTTTTGCCTACCCCAGAGACTTGCATCAGCCTTGCACAAATCGAAACTTTTCCTCCTGTCTCGGTGAAGAGTTGCTTACCGATGCAGCACTTCTTTGCTAGCATTTGAATTTGTGTTGAACATCCGTAACGAAATACAATGTCGAGTTTTTCTTAGCGTTTGTGTTGCGAATTTTGTGAAAGACTTACACGGAGCACAAGTTGTCCATGCAGAGAAATTTATTGAAGAAACAGTCTTCTTAACGATCAAATAGTTTGGAAGCTGCAAGCTCAAGTTAAGTTTATTGTTGAGTTTGTACATAGATGGGTCGCAAAAATTCACGGTTTGTCGAACAGAAGCGTTGAATACGATAAGAAATTGTTGTGGGTGGTAGAAAATGTGAAGTGAATGCTAGAAAAATTCAATTTTTGGCTAGCTTGCCATTTACGGGAGAGTCCTTCCATTCTGAACAATTGATTGTTCATGGTAGACGAGATATGGTTTTGAGACGACAAGAAAATTATGAATCGAATAAAAATGTACGGATTTTCTCTCTTGAAATGCTGACAGAGGATGTAAGAAAGATAGTTTTAGTAAGATTGCAATCTACACTGGGTGACAAAAAAATCTACGAGATGCCAATTCCATGGAAATCGCTACATATTTTATTTTGCTTCTGGAAATGTTCACTTAGTAGATACAAAATACTTTTCTTATTGCAATATGTCCCTGAAATTAGCGTAACAATATTGGCACACTTTTCCAGGAGCTTGATTCATAAAATAATAGAAAATGGGTACCTTTTTCAAACAAATTTCCCAAATTTTATGTAACAAAAAAATTACTCCTTTACTTTATTTTTCTGTCATATAATTACAAAAGAGCAAACATGTGGTACTAACTAAGAAAAAATTAATATTACAGATATTTAATTAGTTTTTATGTGTTTAAAAATTATTAATAATTGATTGGTCCGCCTTTTGCTTGGATGACCGCCTTTTCTCGACTTACCATGCTCTCATACAATTTTTTAAAAAATCTTCATTGATTTGTTCTTTCCACTCTTATCTCATTACACTTTTCAGATTTACTAGAGTTCGCGGCTCGCTTTCCCCTTATTTTTGAACTCATTATCTATCTGCTAATGGGATTCAAGTCGGGACTGTTTCCTGGCCACGGCAGTGACTCTATCTCTAGTTGTTTCTTTAATTGTGTTACCCGGAAAAGACAAAACATTAGAAAGTTTATTAGTAAATTTTTTTGGCCAATGTCAAAATAACTTACAGAGCGAGCTCGATGTGCAGGAGCCGAATCGTCTTGGAAGAGAGGATTTGACACATCTGCCGTTAGGTCCTCGATTGCTGGAACTACGCCTTCTTCAACAATTTCTTAATATTTGGCAGCATTCACAGATCCTTCGAGAATAATAAGAGACCCTACACAACTACGTCCCCAAACCATCACATAGGGGGAATGCTTTACCGTTGCTTGGATACATTCGTCCGAATATCGTTCACCGGTTCTGCGTCTTACTCGTCCAATGAGATTAGATTTTGATTCATTCGTTTTCAATCCTCTAAAGTCCAGTTTTTTTTCGTTTTTTTTTGCACCATGCAAGACGAGCTTGCCTCATTCGTTTGTTCAACAGCGGCTTTTTCGCAGGGCGACAAGAATGCAAACCCATCCCGTGCAACCTTCTTCGGATTGTTCTGGTACTGCAAGGCTCGTTCATAGACTTTGACACCTCTGTCCGCAATGTTGATGCTGATTCGAATCGATCTGCCGGGGCCAGAAACTTCAAATGGTCTTCATCCCTTTGCGTGGTACTTCGTTTTCTTCCGCTGCCCTTTTTTCGCTCAAGGCTGTCCTCTCGCTGCACCCTACTTGCCGAACAACTTCCGATTTCGACTTACCCGATTGGAAAGAAGCCCGAATCTCGGCCTTTTGTTCCATACTCAAAGTAATGTATTTTAGCATCTCTGGGATAATTGTTTTCCTACTGGCTTGCAAAATCAGACTGATGCGAAAAAATTTCATTCTGTAGTTTATATAGGATCCCTAATTACTACCTGGAAAATTTCGTTTGCCACGGGAGAAGCTAATTCTGTCATTTTGATAACTTGGAAAAATTTTAGTTCGTAAATTTTTTTGTCACTAGGTGTATTTGAAACGATACAGAAATGGAGGGAAAAATCTAGATAAGATTTGGCGACAGCCTTCTACGTTAGCCCATCATTTTCAATAACGGAAGCTCGCAATAAAAAACAATTTGCATAATTCAAAAGCTCGGTAGGAAAAACATGTATGGTTCATATTATACAAGATTCCATAAAAATTGATCGATCTAATCTGACAAACAAAACCCAAGACTCTAAGCATTTCACTGAGATGTGTTTTTCAACCAAAAAAGGAAGGAATCGTCTGAAAATAATAAGTTTAAAGAAAAGGCATTTCAAAAGGTGTTGAAATTATAATATTTATATATATATCGGTATTGTTAATTTGATTTACGTAGATAGTTTGTAAACAAAAATTTCAAGCAGAAACATTAAATCATAAGTGGACTTATTAGATTAACAGTCATCAAAACTGAGCCAATAGCAGATCAACGGAATATAATTACTCAAGTCATTTCTTCTTGTTCCGTTTAGTACTTTAATCAATTGCTATCATAATGAGATGTTGCTGAATGTCAAAAACAACATTAGCCACGCTTAGTTAACAATCGGCTTGTTAAAAATTCATACAAAATTGAAAGAAATCCTTCAACGAACAATTGATTATTGATACAATTGATTTGGCAAACTAAAGGCTATGTAAATATCTAGAGTGCAGAAAATATACAAGAATAATTGATTCGACTGTGTAAACATTTTGATTGCTTTATATAATTGCGATACATCTGCAATTTTTTTTACCGTCGAATCAGTTAAAACAAGACAAACAGTTTTCTAATTGGACTAATGCAGATATTTGTTTAGTAGATGCTTTTTGAAAAGGTACAAAAAATAGATAACTCATCTTTCAGATCAGATAAGAGTTTAGATAGTTGTTGCAAATGTGCAAACGTTTAGTTGAATATTACATAGAATAGAATAAATACAATTAAGTGATTTTCATTCGAATATGTGTTGTAAGCTAGTAAGCAAGCAAAAAGTGAATTTTCTTAACTGTTTAAACATATGAAGCACAATTCCAAAAGATTAAAAGTAGGTAAAGATGCGTAGCAATACTATTTTTTTTTTTAAAATAAATATTTGTGTTTGAAGCCTAAGTTATAATGAAATCAATAGCATTAATTGAAGAGGATGTAAGTGAAAAGAAAAAATTAATGATAATAAGAATTGAAATGACAAAATTTTATATACATATACATATATATAATATTTTTGTTGCACGTTGTTTTTGAGCGGAGGCTGTTTTTTAATGCATGTTTCTTGTTCTGTCCTTGCATGTAGGGATTCGGTTTTGTAACATTCGCTAATAGTAGCGATGCGGAGCGAGCACGCGAACGTCTTCACGGCACTGTGGTTGAGGGACGCAAGATTGAGGTGTGCATGATTTAATTTTTATAAATAAATATTCTGAAATTTATAATAATTCATAATTTTCCTTTTAGTTTCCTATTCAATCCTTTTCAGTTGATTAAAACATTTTTTGGTTTGATTGTTTTATTTATTTATTTTTGTTTCGAATTAAACCTTTTAATATTTAAATAAAATGACTGAAATATAGTTTGTGACATACGTATTTGCTGATCAACTTTGATATATATATACTTTTAGTTGAATATTTTACCTACGCTCTAGTGTTTGAATCCCATAAAAGCATTATTGAACGAGTGAAATGAACATATATAAGTTTGGAACAAAATTTACTTTATGTTCGGCATCTGTGCAATATACATAGTACGAGATATATTTTGCGTTTTCAATATTTGATTGAGGCCATTGGAGCCGAACTAAGTACGAGGAATGATAGCTGTTTACTGAATTTTGATTCTGCAGAGTAGAACTATTCCATGAATTGTATTTCTTTTAATACTGTATTGTTTTTTTCTCTCTCGATGAGATGGCGACATGAGTCGTATTGAAATTAGTTTTGTATTATTCGCCGAATGTCTTCTATATTACATACATATATTGCAGTGTTACATATCTGTATATTCATATTGCGTATATTGATGCTACAAACATACATTTACATATACATATTTTTGATCATCTAAATGTGAGAGCTGATTCAATATTCGGACAGTGAAAATGCTGATTTTTTATGTCGAGATTCGTAAACAGTAAATAGAGCATTCGGAATCACCCATCCCCCTTGACTATGCCACGCCCATATCCCTGTTGCTAATATAAATATACATGCAATTAAAGTTGGTTTCATGCATTGTGATAACAAGTGGTAGTTTTTATTTATTAAGTAAACACCATACGTACTATTACGCATAGTTCATGTTGCATATTGTTTGCTGCAGCTCAGGCTCCTTGATGATTTAGGTTGAATTTTGATTTATTTATCCCGACATTTACTTCTGGAGATCTGTTGCGTGTGTTTGCAATTGATCGCGCCCAATTGCATTTGGAACGAAACGAACATTTAACCCTACTCCCACATACCCTACATAAATATATATATATATAAATAGTTTTTGAACTTGTATTTGTCCACATACGAAATCGATTTTGCAGCTTGCATTGTCTCGCTTGTAAATTCATTAAATACGTATATAACAGCAAACAGCTATAGATGACTATACAAACATGAGTCTTTGCATCATAATGTTGTGGTTTTTGTTTCGTAAACTGTGCTAATTGGGTTTTGAACCTCGAACTATATTGCATTGTGACTTTTTATAACTTGCTTCCTTTATTTGTATGACTGCAATACCCACCTGGATTGTTTTTTTAGTTACAATACAAGAGAATACCACGATGAATGATGAATAAGTAATAGGCATTGAGTATCTACGAAAACTGATATAATTGTATCGCAAATGTTAAAATTGCATCTTTAAAACTGTAACGTCTAGCGTGCCCTGAGTGTTGTAGCTTCACTACGAAGTTGTTTTTGATACTACTTTAGATATAGATCTGGTAGAGATTTTATTGTGAGGCTTTAGATTAAAACATTCAAGTTTAGATACACATATAAATATTACACCTAAACCAATCTAGTTTCACGTATAATGTTCGAGCAGTAACGTCTTCGCGCTGCTTTAATTAAAATAGCTAATACCTAGTTCCTAACATGCTTGCGTGGAAAAACATCCCTGAAACTAAGACAATAGCAATAACGTGCTGATTTATAACTAGTTGAAAATGAAAAATTGTTTATAGACAGCTTAATAGATTTATCGAAAGTATCTTTGAAACTATAACTTACCCAGATTAAACGTGCATTATGTCGTTACGTATTTCCGAAATAGTTGAAGCTAGTTCATTCAACAGATCGTTACATTAACTAGAAATTAAAGTTTATAACAACGGAAGTCACACTTGATGAGGCAGTCAAATGATGACATTCACGCATCAACATAGAGGGATAACAGGGATTGCATTTAAATTACTAGTACATATTAAAACTTTCAAAGTATCGATTTATTTTTTTGGCATTTTTCAACTTCTCGCACCTTTAAAAATGACCTCTTAAAATATTTTCAAAAAAATTCGAACGTTAGAATAGTATAAAACGGTTTTAAGTGCGTGAGCGGTTTTTTTTTCAAAGCTCTACATCTTTTTTTAACCAATTTTTCATAAACGGTGGTGAATTGTCTCGTAAGAGACCTGAGTTTTTTAAACCCTTTCTAAGTTTTCTGTTTCAGACTTGCAAATTTTGAGATTAACAGTCGGCCATGCGATGGGGTACTTTTCCAGGCGTCATTTTTGGCGCCCTCTATAAAATAGCTTTATAATGAGAAATTAACTCTCAAAAGATAGATGTATTGTTGAAAAATGTTGCATGTTCATATTCAATGAAGGAGCTGAGAAAAAATTCATAAAAATTCGCTATTTTTTGGTCTTCTAATGTGTACTAGTATTTTAATGGCTTCATGGAGGATGTGATAAATCATTATTATTTTTAAGATGATTGAATAAAGCAGCTGTGAAATAGAAATCCATTATGAAAATGCAAACAAACCAGGAAGCTAGCATGCAGTTTTCTTTATGAATCCTGGAATATATTCGAGGAAAATTATCTATTTGTCTGTTAGTGATTACTATGTGTACTCAGTAGGAAAAGTGGATATTGATGCCTGACTTTTAAAATGTATTAAACGCCATTTTAACGATTGAAAATTGTTGTTAACGTTTCTCATACTACTCACCATCCTCTATGTATTCATGAAGAACATATAACATTATCTTGCAAAATTTAGGAGTTATTCAAAAAGTCAAATGTGAAATGCGTGTAGAAAGATTAATTTTCATAATATTTTTTATGCCTCGTGTAAATTCGTTTGAATGGCGATTAGTACGTTTTTGAAGTTACTATTTAATATTCAATCTTAAACTTAAAGCAATTTTCTGACTCTATAGCGAGACTCAAAGTTTTCAGTAGTGATTTAAACTTACTATTGGAGTATCAGAAGAAAACTTCCTTCCCACTACGGTAGCCTGTCGTTTGAATAATTGTGCCTTTTTCAGTTCATTTAATTATTAACGTTGCAACTACTATTGTTGATATGCAATTTCTATTTTCTTTCACCGTTTTTTGTTTTGTTCACTTTCATTCAGTAGGCTTCGTTAGATTTGTGTTTTTACTTTCTTTCATCGTTGATTTGAAATAATGAATAATGTCGCTTGTCTGTATACCATCATTGAGGCTATGCTAGTAGATAGTTAGTAAAATAAACGCAAACAAACATTGTTATTTGGATATGTGTATGCAAAACTGATTTTCTCTGATTGAAAATTGTGGGCAATTATGGAGCATTGATCGAATTAATAAGAAACACATCTTGAAATCGATATCGACCGAGAAAGATAAATCTTTTGCTTTCAACTAACTCTTGACACGCACACTTATGTATTGGATAGTAACCTTAATTATATATTTTTTTGTATAACAATAAACAGTTGGTTGTGATGATGAGCTCTAGATGCTAGTTAGTAATATAGCAATAAGGTTCGTAACACATTATGCAAAATTCATACATCTTTTCTTTTGGTTGTTTGCTACCGAACTACAACAGATCAAAGCGAATTTTTGAAGAAAAATTTAATATTGTGTTGAAAAAATTTCTCGTTTTCTTATTACGTTTTAAAATGAAACATATAATACAAATCTAAATATAATGAGAACATGTTGATTTGAATTGATTTTGATTTTGGTAACGTTATTACTTAATTTGATCAACAACGAATATTTTCTTTCCTTGTCAATTTAGAGGAAAGGCATAAATAGGAGTCGATATCGTATTGAGCTCTTAAAAATTATTGTTTTAGTGTTGAAATACAATCAAATAAAATTTCAATGATTTGAAACCGTAGAGCCCAAAATGTACCTATGTATCTACGACTGCCCACGAGCGACCTGTTGCGCTATATTGAACCGGTTCATTTATATACAGATCAATGAATCGAGGTAAGATGTTAACTATAACGGCAAGCAAACTCAGTACAATGTAAAGATAAGTTCATATCAAAATAATACTGTGTTCAGCAATGCAAAACTAATTTTATTTGATTATTCTTTGAAGTGACAATGATTTAAGTTTCTATTATGAAATGTATGCATCGCATGATGGGTCTGAAATCGACCATTCAATTTCTATCCGAAAAGTGTTATGTTAGTTAATTAGGAAAATCGGTAGAGATTATGCTGAGATATATAAACACAAACAGTTATATTTTCAAAGGTAGCATGGCGTCAATCAAGAAACTGGTGCTCTAATCAAGATGTCACGAAATCAAGCATAATATGTAAAGAAAAAGTAAGGAATGCATTACGAATGTGATAAAAGGATAGTCGTTGCTGTCGAAAGCCTCAAGATATTGTTGCCATTAGAAAATGAGGCATATTCAGAAGTGCAAGAATAATGGTGTCAAGCATAAAATTGGAGAAATATCATATAATCTACTTTTCACATTCAATGTTGATCGGGGAAAATAGAATTACCCCCACCGGAAAATTTTTTCATCATAAAAAACGCGGTAAATTTAATTTGAAGTTTTTGCAAAAAGGAACGCAACGCACTATTTGAAAGCTAATATATATCGCAGTTAAAGCACTATAAGTAGCTAAACTAAGTGTAAATTATTTTAACCCTTGAAAAAATGGACATTGATCGTACAATTTTAAATGCTAAAAGTACAGAGAAATTCACTAGTAACGTGTTCCATTCCTCGTCCTCTTGTAGTTAAGTTTTTGACTGCATTTACTACAAAAAGCACCATTAAATCTACTCTTACAACTAGCTGTTTTGATTTTCGAAATAGTAAGGACACCTGAAAACACTTCAATTATTTCGGACCCCAAAAAATTCCTGGATAAATAGTCTGAGTCTATTAGGTCATATCGCTCATAAGAAAAAAATAAATAATAATAAAAAAAAGAAGAAAAACGGAAAACAGAAAAAGTAATAGGAGACACAACGAATAGAAAGATGCGCGAAAAGACACGGAAACGGAGCGTTCACAGGAAAAACACATGACCAAAACAGTAGTGGGAAAAACGAAGCACGGTAGTGTTCATGGCACTCTTCTTCTTTTATCCCAGGACCCTTTCCGCTTTGCGTTTTTTTCCACATTTTTTTGACAATATACGGAAGCATCTGCAGTTTTCCTTTAAGGGGAGTGTATAGTATTTTATTTTATTACATTTTTTTATTTAAGTTAAATTCAAAACCCTTTTTTCAAAATTTCCTTTAAAACCGTGTATTTAAACTATTAAATCCGATGTACATTTCGTCTTGCACACCCAGACTTCTTCAGTGTATAACTAATTCCCTAAGTTCTGCGTTTCGTTTAATAGTTAAAAATATTTTGAATTTAACTTAAATTTGTGAAAAAAGGGTCCTAACTGAGATATTTTTTTTATATTAGTAGAACTCTTCAAGAGTATTCAGTTAAATTTTAAGGTCGATTAGAAAGCTGCAGGATTTTTAAACTCTTCGACGCGCTATAAACTGTAAATCTATTGTTTTTGTTTTTTTAAACGCGTTTTTCCAACAATTAGCTTTTTCAAAGTCGGTGAACGCTCTAACTCAAAATATATTCATGCGATCCTTTTCAAATTGTACAGTCTTATTCTGCACATAAATCACGATGAAACCACGAGCTATTTTATTTTTAATGATTATAATTTGTTTTATAATAACAAATTTATCGAATTTTTAATAATTTTTTTTTAAAAAAATTCGTTTTTTTTCACTTAGAATTGATACAAAAAAAAATCTTAAAAATATGTTTACAATGCGTAAAATTAACCATACTCCTCCTTAAAAGTTCCGCTTCCATGTCTTTTCGCGCATCTTCATATTTTTCGTTTTTTTCTATTAGCTCCTATGTTCTTCGGGTTTCTTTTAAGCGCGTCAAATATAAGAAATCAGTTTTTATAATCTAATACACGAATTATATATTATTATATACGGAGATATGAAAATTTGATTCCTTCCTAAACTAGATCCCAAAATACGTATTTAATAACGTCATAATAAAAGTCGTATATAAGATTTTAAAAAACGTTTTCCTACATCAAGAAATTGATATTAGTTTATGCTCCTTACAGTTGATCTTTGAAGAAGAGGCTCTATACTTTATCAATGCTTATTTTTATTAGACGATATTTTCAAATTCCTATTTCTACAAGAGTATATTTTACATCAGACTGTAGGTATTCGAAATAGATAACAAAAAGGCTGGTTTAAGGGCTAGTTCAGGACCCTAGAGTGAATTCGATACTTCAACGTGACACGTCTCTCATCTTAGTAGAATTTGAAGGATTTTACTTCTGCAGAAAGGCAACACAGATACACTGATTAGGAAAAGAGTTGAACCCAGTTCGCTATTATGTGAATAGCGCCGGATATTAATGCTTCATTCATTCTGTTCTAGTGTTAAATCATATACATTTTAGCTATCTTATTTAACATTATATGAAAAGTTAATCGAGAAAGGGGTAGGTTTTCTAGATTCAGTATAATCACTCGACGGTTTTTTTTGCATTTAAAGTGCAAAAGTTCTAATTAAATCAAAGATTTAGTGTAACATGCAACGTTACCAGAAAAAGGACAAAACAGCTTTTTATTAGATGAACGACGTGAAGTATCTTCTGCTGAGCAAAAAAAAAACAGCACAAAAAATGGTGAAAAAGAGTAAATCGTGGCAATCAATGAAATATTAATGGCTTTCAATGTAACTGATGATAAATTATGGTCACAATTATAGGAGCCTGAAGTGGGATCAAGAAATATGGAAAAGTTCTATAGAAAGTACTCAAAATTTGACAAACGATCGTCAACTATTATCTTCAGTTGAAATATCAGCAAATGAGTTCAGAAATAATAAAAAAAACTCAAATGACCAGAAAATGCGCTAATTAGCACCCAACGTGGGAAATTCTCATATTAAAATAATAATTATAAATTTCATGTTTTGAATCATATGAAGATATTTAATTACTAAAACGAAATAAAACCTTTTTCGGTTGAAAATTATGTACCTCCCATTTCTTCAAAACGCTTTAATAACATTTATAATCACTGTTGATTTTTTTAAAAAATGAGCCATGCATCAACTGATTAGTATTGTAATGTTGATGCCAACAAAATCATCCAACATACTTGATAAAATACAATTAAGGATATATCTTCTCTATATGACGATTCCTTTGGATAGGAAAGCGTTGTATTTGTTAGAAACCTACTTCCTACCTTTCCTTTATTATCTATATGTTTTGTTTTATTTTCGTTTCCTTATTTATTTTATTTCTTTAAGTATACTGTTCAAATAATCATAATGAAACTGTTTAACGAAATCATAACTAATATATATATTTTATCGTTTTTCATTCGTCGTTGAAATGGAAAATTATTTTAATAGGTGAATAATGCTACAGCACGTGTTCAAACAAAGAAAACTCCAACAGTACCAAATGGTGAGTGTCGAATTTATTTTAATTCTGAAATGTAGTTGTTTTGTTCCAATTTGTCTGAAGATTTTTTTTAGTTGTCCTTTTAACCAGGTTTTTTCTTAGAACCGAAACTTTTCTTGGGAAATAGAACAGCTAATATGTTTTTGATAATGTCATTTTTATAATGAAAATGCTTTTTTGGAATTGATTTGATCTGAAAGGATATGCTACCGAATTAGTCAAAACATTTCGATGGATATGTTGAATAACAGTTATGTGAGAAATGTTGAGTTTCATTACGAACTCACGGAAAAATCAATTTTAAATTGATTACGGGAAAGTTGCGGGTAATGGAAATATGGTGACAATTAATTAATGGTACATGATAATGAATCATTTGTTTTAATTGACCATTAGCCAAATTTTGCATCAGGATATGCGTATTTCAAAAAACATATCCATTCAATTGTTCTAATTGCGATTTAAAGGCTGCCAAACGATCAAGCCACAAACGGTAGCAATTTCTTTCAGATTCAATAAAAATATTATTGCACATTTTTCAATCGTTTTTTTTCTATGACACTCACTCACTGTCGTCCTTAATCTTCTTTTGATTGTAACATATTTGGTACACTTATTGTGTTATGTAAATATGTCTTTGATAATATTTGCATTTAACGTCAATTTGCGATAGACTTATTTCTTTTCGTAAATGCTCATTTGAAAATGTTTAGCAAATGTAGAAGTAAAAAAAAACTTTTTACTACACTTATGCAAAAATAATTACAAATAACCTTTTTTTAATCATCAATTTTCATTTCTACGGGTCAATCATCAGTTTGTCTGACTAAAGAAGGTGCCGTAGCGGCTCCTGCTCTGGGTGAGCTTATTTTGTTTTATTATTTAGTGTATAAATAGTAATAATTATAACAATGCATCACTTTTCACTCAATTTATAAACATCTACATGTACTTATATATATATGCAATGCTTTTACCACACTTTTCTAGTTGCACACTGTACATTTTAAACTAGCTTAAGAATATTAGTTGCAAATTTAATATAATTTAAACATGTTGAACGTGATATAGTGTACAACTTTATTTTTGTATAATTAACAACAACAAAAAAGAACTAGTATATTTTTTAAATTGCTGAAAATCTTATCTTGAAGATGTTTGGTAAGCAATTTAAGGTGTGCATGTGTGTTTCAATTGAAAATGGTTTGCACTTGAAATGTTGATGCTTGATGAAAAAATCTCGTACATAATTTCAGCTCATGCTCATTCTCGTCAAAGCTTATGAAAACATAATAACTTTATTTACGAAGCCTGCATTTAGCAACCATGAGTGATGAAATAAAGAGATTTCCAGTTTTTACAAAATATTTTCCATATACGTGCTGGTAATCTCATTCCTTTTAAACTGCTCTCATCGTCGTTAAATGTCCTAAATATTTTCAACACCTACCTATTCTGAATTTAAAGCTTTTATGCCTAGGTAATTCCGTGATTAGTGACTGAGAGTGCAATTCATTATAAAGCCGACCAAATGTGCATTTTCTCACACGTTTACATTACATTTTCTTTAATGTTTAAAAAATGCGCTACTGTCTTTATCATCAAAAGAGCGTATAAAATCAATGAATATATAAAATTATTGCAACAGATATCTCAATAAAAGAAGAATCCCTGATTGTGTTGCCATTTTGGTAAATGTTAAGATTGTGGCCTCACCCCCCAAAGGGGGGTGAGAGTATGGGGATCGAAAGAGGGGAGTTTCCTTACTACTATGGCATAAAAAGTTCGCGGCGGTCACGGTCCCATGAGAAGTTATGACTCACTAAAAACATGGTTGCTTTGCCTATTTCCAGAGATCATATGAAACCGTAAAATTGATCTTGAAAAACTTATTTTGAAATCGAAAAAAAATAAAAAAATTATATATTTTTTTTTGTCAAAAATAAAAAAAAAATGAAGAATGCTATTTTTATTATAAATGTAATATAAATCTGGGTGACATATTGGACACACGTTTTGCATCCCTCCCCGCCGGTCACCCTCCTGCGCGGGTGGGTGAATGTGTCTCCACAGTGTTACCCCTATTTACATTACATTTACTTAAAAATGACATTCATAATTTTTTCATTTTTTTTTTTTATTTTTTACAAAAAGACCTTTAATTTTTTTAATTTTTTCGACTTCAAAACAATTCAATTTTACGGTTTCATATGATGTCTGGAAACAGGCAAAATAACCATTTTTTAGTAAGGGAAGCCCCATAACTTCTCATGGGGTCGTGGCTGCGTGAACTTTTCATGCCATAGTAGTAGGGGAACGCCCTCTTTCGATCCCCTCTACCCACACTCCTCTCGGGGGTACGGGCCATAATCTTTACCTTTACCGGCATTTTCATCAGTCGAAAAATTTGGTATTACTTTAAAAAAATGATAAGTGAAGAATTTTGTAGCCCCATTCTATAAAATTTTGAAGACGAAATTACGTGTAACCGTGTAACGCAAGTTTCAAGTGGATCGATGTGTAATTGCCAAATTTATTTAATTTTGAACCGCCAAGATTTTGGTAAGAGAGCATCCATTGAAATGTTTCGTCCTGAATCCTTTAAATGTCATAAGGTTTTGGGCATTCAGTACAAGAAATATTCACTATTTCAGTAACGTTTAGTCGCCTGCCATCATCCTATAATCTGTGTGTTGCTTTTGTGTAGGTAATTGGATTTTTTGTATCTATACAATAGCGTTATAACAATAAACAGTTCCACCCTTCAACATAAAAATGTGGTTAACATTGAACTTAGTCTCAGTGTTTTCATATGAAATTGGCCAGATGAGAAAGACATTTTTGCATGTTAACATAACTGGCATGCGCATCTTTTACCTAAAATTCATTGATTGAATTTATTTGAATTTTTAACGCTCTAAATATTCATATAATACACAATTCAGTCAATTTCTACCATTCAAATTGCTATGCTACTAACAAAATAATTGTTTGGGACTGTTGAACTATAATGTTGTTAATATTAAATGAAATTCTGGTGATTTTTGTTTGGTAACTTGTTTCTTGTATACACTAATACTTTGCTTTTTTTCTCCCTGTTTTGCAGTTTGCGTTCAATGGCCGGAAGGTAAGAGGGTATTTTAACATCCCGATTAATAATGATTAATTGATAATTAAGCTTTCTAATTTCGTTCACACAAGAATACACAAAAGTCTATAATGTGAATTTGTGTAAAGGCTTTGTTGCAAATTTATTCATAGATCTTATTTTGTTTTTCTTTCTAAAAAAACAATCACAGTTCAATTTTGATGTTTTTATTTGTAAATGTTTTATTTTTTTGTCCTTCCTATGGGTTTATACATGTCTTATTGACTCGCAACATTTAACTAAATATTATTATTTACCTAGTTTATTTGAATTGAAATTTGATTTACAGTCAATAATTTGAAAAGGCATCAGTAGGAAAATACTTGTTAACAGTTGATAAAACGTTATTTCTTTTAAATATAAAAAATAAAAAAAAACACATGACGAAGTAGCCTTTAGAGATTCAACTGTATGTTGCATATATCACTCGTCATATCGCATAAAACTGTTCACAAACGAAACAGATTTCAATCGATTGTATAAATTATTTTAGTTAGATTTGCTTTTAAGTTTTATCAATCATAAAGACGTAAATACAACTTGCTCTCACTCCACATCAAGACCACTGAAATAGTAGAACAATGGCGCTTGAACAGAACACTCGTACCATGTATTTTGTTAGGCTAGAACATTATTTCTGGACACTAGACTATGAACATGATTATTGATAAGTGCTACCTATTCGTGCTTAGGATATCGACTGCCGATGACATGGCCGTTTTTGGGTGCTGTTGGCGCCTCAACAATTAACCCCGCAGCACCTGCAGCTACACAACTACCACCTACAACACCTCTAGTCTTAGCTCCTCGCGCAACCCAAAGAAGAAGGTACTTTTTGGACGAACCATGTTCGTAGTGCACGCTCTTAATTTGGTGTGAATCAACGTTTAAAGCCATACTACAGAATGAGAACCAACTCTTCGAGTATTTTTAAAATATATCTGTTTGAATTGTATGGCTGTGTAGTATGAGCTGCCTGTGAATGTTTCAAGCTTTTGTCGTTCGAGTGAAGAAATGATTTAAATATTATAGTACTAATACGACTAACTGCTAGATACGATTATGCAAAGATATGCATCGCAGTGTAAACTACAACGTTAATGCCCCTTCATCTTCGATAAACATAAATCGATCGCATTACAATATTTAAACCCCAATTTAAATAAGATGCAAGATTCTATTAACGACAACATTTGCCAAGTTAAATGTTTAACATTGCACGATTTTATTGAAAAACAACGTGTGAATGCAGAAAACACGTCTGGAATGTATTAAATTTCATTTTCTTATATTAATTATTGTCAATGAGCTGAAAATCGCATGTCGACTCCAAACTTAAAATAGTGGCCAATATTCGAGCATGTCAGCGTCTTAACCAGCTTAACAAATTCAGTACCTAAAAGTAACATACAAGATAATTTAATTAATAATTTTTATGATGCCAAAGAATGAATGAATGGCGCTTGCATTTACTAAAAAAAGTGTATTCTTACAACTAATGATTTATTTGCTGCTCACTGCAAGTTTTATTTCCGTCGATTGTTCAGTTTTTTTTGTGTTTTTTGTTTTTGTTTTTAAATCATATAAAACTCGTGGCTTCTTAAATTGTAAAAGAATAATCAATTTATTCGAATAGTCGCAAAGTAGACAATAGATATGTTTGTCAAGTACATTTGGCATGGTCAATTGCGTAAATCTATAATATCAACCAAATATGTATGTTAAAAAAAAACTATGTTTCCAGATTTAAAAATCAAAAAGCCTCTATAAACCAAATTTACGTTACGGCATTTTAAATTGGGTGTCAACCACAAGACCTATTGATAATATCTTCTTGTTTAGAAATCTTACTTACGATTTACTAATTGTATCAAAATTTGATTCGTTCCAGTCACTCTTTTTAAAATATTTAATGAGAATTTATAAAATCATGAAGGCTTCTTGTAAAAGTTTTCGTTTTGTTTGTTTTCTAGTTAAAATACTTATTTACACTTAATTATTCATCGAAAAACATCAAATAATATTTAGAATCAAAGAGAAAATGCTCTCTTCTGCAGCCGATGGAGTGATTTAGTCCTTTTTTTCTCGTTGCAAACATATGTATGTACATATGTAGATTCAGCAATATCTTTTTCCTAGATGTTTTAAAATTCGACTATTTAGCGAACACAGATGCAGCAGTGTTACTATGTTAAGGGGGGGTGGGGGGTGGAGGGTTAGTTGTCAATATTTTAAACATATTTTTATGGGTTATTTTTGAAAATATGGTAAACATACATTTATTTATAAGTAAAAGACATGATAGTGCAACACTTCAAGAGTCTTCTGTAAAAATTTTGTGAAAAAATATTATGATTTGAACCACTGACAACAATATTCGTATACACCAAAAAAAGTTGCTTTGTGGTGATCATCGCAACCCATTACTGGATCACCTCTTGACTAAAAACCAAATAGATTTCGTTAGTTTATATGTTTCTCGAGGTAACAACATCAGGTTTTCTTCATTTTATTGATTTTTCAAATTTTTGTGAACAAAAAGAGACGAATTTTTTGAATTTACATATGAAAATTTACTAATAAACATCGGCGTATTTATTGCTATAAAGCAAATTATAATAATAAAAAATACAAAATCTAGATGTTGTTATGTCGTCATTTATGTATAAAGTAAGTGTGCAAAATTTGCGAAGGATCGGATAAGTAGTTTTTGAAATACAGTAATCACCGACTTTGAAAAAACTAAATCTGATTAATAATAATTGCAAAATTGGTTGGACAGAATATATTTAAAATGGCTGTATCTCCGTCAGTTATGCTCCAATCAATATCACATTTTAACTGGATACTCTTGAAGAGCTGTACTATCGAATGAAACAAAATATTTTATTTTGCAAAATAAAAATAAATACCCTACCTCTCCCCTCCCCCTAAAGACCGTTTCTTTCGGATATTGTTTGCTTTAACTTCATCGAACTGAACTTCCGCAACTTTTTATCTATTTTTTGTGGTATCCAGACAATGTATTGTATCTTTTCAGCGGCAGTATTGATTTTAGAGGAACAATTAAATGCTCTCAAATCGCTCTTGATTTATTGTCATCCAAAATACACACAAAACAGAATTTAAAGCAGTTTAATTAAATTACGATCTTTCTCTTATTCGTAAAATAAACTAATCTTCATCCAACGTAAAGGATAATATATTCAATTTCATTCTCAAGAAACATACGAACAATGAATTTTCTTTCGTAGGCTTAGACATAAATAATGAGATCCTGTAAAAAATAGCAACAAATATAAATAAGTTGTTTATTGCTGCTAAACGTGAATTTGAGAAAAAATGTAAATTTTTGATCCTAATTGCTTCTTCCGTGCGGTTTGAAAAGATGATCGTGCAATTTGCGAAACATCTTTAGTATTATTAGCGTAGTAAATTGTGACATCGTATATTGTCCTTCAGAATTAATGAAATTCAGACCAATATAGAGGCTTTTCAATCAATTCTTATCTACAAACGGCTTTGACGGTTATTTCCTCATAGAGATTATTCAAGGGTGAATTTTGTAAAAGAAAATTCATTTATTTGTTTCAAAAAGTTCTCCCTTGAATAATCTCTATGAAACAATAACCATCACAGCTTCTGTAAATAACATAATTCCCTAGCTATTTCATTATTCTAAGTGTCTTCATCTTCGTCTTTTATCTGTTTCGAATAAATCATTAGCCGTTTCTGAATAAAATACTAGAAGAAAATATTTTTATTTTACGTACACATTTATATGCGAATAGAACCGTATTTGTTGAAATGTACCACAAACCAAATTTTACCAGAGTAACAGCAACCACGTTTGAAATGATTCTAAATGTTTTGGATTACTATGAAAATAAAAATATTGAATGAATTGATAGAAAGAAGCTGCAGGTTTGATGGTTTATAATAAAGATTTTATTTGAAGAAAAAAAATCCGATAGGAAATCAGGCATGAAACCTATTCATGTTTTTATTCATAACATAATTTTAAGGTAGTTAGCAATTTAGGCAGACTGCAATCAATCATTTCATGACGAAACCAATTGCAAAAGCAATTTTAAAATATTATTCTCGAAAATGTTATAATTTTTTTTCGTATTTTTGTTGTTAAATATGACCTGAAAAAATAGTTTTGTTTTTATGTACAATTCATGTGTTTTGTCATTTGTAAAATTGATTTTTATATTAGTTGTGATTTCGAAATTATTATAACAACTGATTTCTACAAAATGCACACATATAAACGTTAATCACTTTAAAGAACAATGTTTTTTGAAAAATATTTACAACGAGTTAACTAACAGCATGCACTTTTTTCTTTTTATATATACTTTTCACACGCACGACTCTGAATGGTAACATTAAATCAAACCCAATGTATGAAAAATTGCGCAACGTACATACAATTTGCAAACAAACAAAAAACCTATTAAATATCGTGTCGTTAATAAACAAACAAAACAAATCAATGCAACAATCGCTTGTCATCTGTTGGCTCAACTATCTTTGAAAAAAATGATTTTGAAAACAAACTGAAATTGCTAAATGTTGTAAATGAAGCTGCTGCACTACGTGGAGTTGCCATACAAAGAGGACGAGCGAGAGCTGCTGCCCTGCCTGCAGCTGCTGCAGCCGCGGCTGCCTTTGCACGGCTCCCGACGCCACTGGCTGCAGCAGCGAATGCAGCTAATGCTTTGCATGGATATACGCCGTAAGTAACATTTTCAATTTGAACAACAATAACTGACAACGTGTCCTTAAGAGTATCGCTCCTAGCTTCGTTAGTTTTCGACATATGCATTGTGTTAAGTGCGCCACCAACATGGACGTTCTGTAGTTGAGGGACAAAAACGGCATGCTTTTATCCTTAAACAGAAAGTGGTAGTTCTAATCTTAGAGAACTGGTCCTGATTTTAACTCATGATGTGAACAGCTATAACGAATTGCATCCATTCGTCTGCTTGCCAAATGTTGAATCCGAATTTCATAAATTGAGTTTCTAACCCCTTCTGTATTAATTTTTATCAACCATTCCTTAAATGTAATCAATGTAAATAACTTCGAAAAACCTAATGTTCGCATGTCATCTTTACAAAGAGATATTTTTTAATACCCTACCATAAATGCGAGCTTCAATAATAAACGATGTTCGATTGTTCATATCCCAACACTCACGATTCTGTAACTGAAAAATTGCATGCCAATTGTGTCGTATTTTGAATATACATACCTATAAGTATTGAACATTCTTGAACGAATCCATTTATTTGTTTGCATGATTAGAACGGAATGCCAAAATCTAAGTTTTCATGTGTATTCTTCAACGTTTTTTTCATTAATGTGTTCACTTATGAAAGATATCTTTCAAAGTGCTGTGACGTCATTGGAAACGGTCCCGAATGTATTACGATTACAAATCTGTAGTATGGCATTTAATCGAGGTTGAAAAAATTAATTGTAAGATTGTACTGCTTCCCCTTTTGTTGTAAAGAAACTATAGAAAAAATATATGAAATGGGAAGCAGTATAGCGTGAAAACAAGAGCAATCATATAATCAGAATCTTGTTTTTCAGATCATGAGGCGATATTTGTTTATGTCTATTGGAAAATCGTGAGCTTATAATTTGGAAAAATTCAGTTTAGAATGCTCATTTCAATATGGTAAATGCATTTAAATCTTGGTTCGCCGCTAGTAGATGGATATTTGGATCCATACACCAACATACCTACTAATATTCCTACCTTATTCATGCTGAACAGTAATGTGCATAATATGTCTAAAATCAATTAATATATAATTAATGTAATTCAAACATTGATAAGATTTATAATTACAAGTTGTATTTTGATCGTCTGAACTAATTTGCAGAGATAAATCTAACTTCAAACCAAGCTAACAAACCAGTTCAATTGTTCGATAATGTCGTTGGGTTGTTGCTATAATATTTATTACTTCAATTCGGAGTACATAACGTTCAGTCGACATAAACCAATATTGTATCAAGATCTATTTAGGCATTTGAATACTTTCACGGAATTATAATATTTCATACTCTCATAAAGTGTACAAATTTTTCCCAGCAGCGTTTACTACGATCCGTTCTTAGCAGCAGCAGCGGCTTCAGCAGACGCTAATAGTTATCGCTTCCAGGTAAGCTTCTCGTTAATATCCTTTTAATAGCTTTTCTCATTTTTTTTGAATGCTGAAAATCTTACTGTGGCACCTCTAAAGGTTAATAGGTCTTAATCAAATATTGTTTAAGTTGTCTATGAAATTTTTATCACTAACATTAATAGCTTAGCCATGCATGTTAATCTTAGATAATAAGATTTTTTTTGAAGCGATGTATGTGAAATTTGAGGAATATATACGAAGATTTCATTGAAATCTAGTGGGTAGTATCCTAATCAGGGTTTTTTCATCTAAAGGACTGCACATATATCAGACAAAATTTGTAAAGCTTGTTCGGATAATATTCACCGCCAAATTTTTATTGCTGGCTTCAACTTAATATGATCGAAACACATTTCAATAAACGCTGTTTCGATCAAAGGGCTTTAACTTAGGAATATTCGTTATTAGGATATGCGTGCTTCTTATCAACAAGAGCTTATCAAAGCAACTTCGGAGTATTTCAATGCAAAAGTAAATCTAGATGCATTGAAACCTTGCAGCAGTCCTCGTATAAGGTCTGTTCAAAAAGTATCGCGAATTTTATGTTTTTTCAAAAATTATTTTTCGATGCCGTCTTTATCTCCTTAATCGTGACGTATTGTCGTATTTTCATGGGCCTCTTCAGTTTTGGTAACAATAAAATGTCGCAGGGGGCCAGATCTGGAGAATACGGTAGCTGCGGCATCATTAGTGTTGTTGTTTTTGGCTAAAAATTCGCAGTCAAAATTGAGCAATTTTGGTACGAATTTCGCGGCGACCCGTCTCACGCCCAAATCATTGGTAAAAATCGAATGACACGAGCCAATCGATATGATTAGGTCCTCAGTAACATCTCTAACGGTGATTCAACGATTGGCCAATACTATTTTCTTCACTTTATCAATGTTTTTGTCTGTTGTTGACGTGCTCGGCCGTCCGGCACGCTGTTGGTCGTTCACATCTGCTCGGCCCTCTGATAACATTTTGTACCACCGATAAACGTTGCTTTAGTCTAAGGTCCCCATATGCCACAATCAACATTCATAATGCGTGCGCACACTTAAAGTTGTTTTCCGCACAAAATTTGATACAGGTTCTTTGATCCACTTTTTTGGAATAGACAAAAATTGAAGCTAAAACACGTCCAAGCAAAATAGCTATCAAAAATTAACTGAAGATTCAAAATGGCCGAAACTGCATAAATGAGGAATATGAGTACCAACATAACGCCACAAAAATATCGTAAATCGAATACACGTAGCCCGCGGAAATTCGATATTCGCGATACGGCAACGATTGTTTTCTTGAAACTTGACTAGTCTCCCTTTTGAATTAGACAATTTTCTGACTAATTAAAGCAATTAGCAGTTAGTCGTTGGTACAGCTTGCATGGATTCCTCATAAGGTGAATAGTACAATTTGAATGTTTTGTAAATGAAAAAAAAGATTGAAGAATTTGATTGATGAATAAATGCGATCAACTTGAATTTTGGATTAAAAAAAATGAGATAAGGCAAGAAATAAGTATACAGAAATCCGGGGAAAGCTGTCAAAGGGGATTAATATGCAACTCAATTTTAACGACGAACAAGGTCCATTTAAATATAACGTGTGAAACAGAATCGAAGCCAGCAATATATTATTAATACATACAGAACAATATTAAACCCTTAGATATTCGTCGTATATATTCCTCATTTAAAGCATACTCCATATTTTATTTTAAGCTTCGCTTCCTCTAGTTTTAATTTAAATTTTATATTTTTATTAAGATTTCGTTAGATTTATGAAATTTTGGGTGCAATAGATTTTGTGTGCTTAAATAAAAATATGTAGTGTTGCTTAATTTCAACCCAAAAAATTTCCGAACAGCGTGTCATGTAATCAAATGTGCAAGAAGTAGATGGTTGTAATCAAAACATTTTGTCGCCTTCTTGTTGTTTTGTGTGCATTTACAGCTTTAACACGATCGGTCATATGAATTGTTTCACGGGATGCAAACATTCTTAGCGTTGTTTTGGAGTGTAATATGTTTCTTATGAATGGTAGTCATAATGAAGCTCTTTCCCTTTTTCTTATTAACTGACAAGGATTCACGTATGACTTTTTTTATAATTTGTCGATTTGCTTGGAAAATTTCAAAAATATTTTGAATTGTTTTTCTTTATGTTTTGTTTTCTTCATTCTCTTTTACAGGCAGCGAAACCAGTGACGGAAGTTCCAGCCCAACCAGCCATTTTAAATGTACTTATCTACTTTCTACTATTTGATTTCTAATCGCCTGATTATTTTCTATGCTCTTTTGAATTCCATTTGATTAATTAGTCATTTGAACGATTATTTTTCAATTTCACTGTTTCGTACATTGATTAAATGTTATTGTTTTTCGTTTTGAGATAACCACGACTGCGTATCCTCTAGCCGAATAAAATTTACTCGGAGAATGGTTGCACTGGTCGTTATAATTAATATCGTAAACTAACACTTCATATTGAAAACTATCGACAAAAGCAACTATCACTTTCCGATAATAATTGATCTGTAATTTAAGTTTATCCGCAAAAAAAACATTTAGTAGAATATTAGTTTGTCATGGACAATGGGAACATTTAACGCTTGGGAGAGCTAACAATTCTCTCAGTAGTTCATGCTTTTGTTAATATTGATTGCAGGTATTTTTATGGTTTCATTTTATTATTCGAACGCATCATCTAAGCAAATAATTGTTGGAGCTGCTGATGACACCACGTTTGCTTAAGCAAACCATAATTTTAATGCAATAATTTATACGGTGCTTTAGTTTTATTGCAGTTCTACTTCATTCGGTTTTGCTAATTTTTTTACTGAAAAATAATTTCCAGTTATTTTCAACTACATCAGCATACATTGTTTGCATGGGCGAATATATATCAATTAGTTTTTTATATATATAAATACATACTTCATTTAGTTGAAACTACTAAGCATTCAATGACTAACAATATTGCAATTATGTTTATTGTTGTCCAAAGTATGGATCTTAAGTTCGTATTGTTTTCGTTTAAATCGTATGTAAATAGTTTTTATGTAAATTGTTTAAATTTAGACAAACGCAAAATAGTAATGAAATCCACTGCTTTTGTCCAAGAGTCAAATATGTATCTAGCACATATGTGAAAATCATGTTGGCAGCCTCTTTTTATTCTTGAGTAACGTATAACTACTAGCTTGCAGATTGCAAGCTGTTTTCGAATGCAATAATATGAGTAACAAGAATGAAAATCCTGTCAGCATATTATATGATGTGTAAATCAAGATTCAGGCAAAACGAACCTATGATCATAACCGCATCCTTTCCAAATTCTGTTTGTTTTTTCCAATATTTTGTCCGTACAAAATAGTTAGGCTTACAAGGAGAGGCCACGGTCTCGCCGTCTCAGATTTGGATGAAATTCGGCACATAAGTAGAAGACGTCAAGGATATTCTATCCTTAAAATATTAGACCCCAACACGGTTGAGCATTGCTGATTAACCTTAAACTAATTACATCTACAATTAGTCAAAAAAACAATACTGACCGGGGATCGAACACACGACCTCACGATCGCAAGCTAGTCGCGCTGCTTTCTACACTACACCGCTTCTGTCAGATTTAAAAACGACCCTGAAAACTTTAGAGGCAGTTTCCTCAAAAAGGGTTTATTCTCCAAGATTCAGTTTGCATTCTTCCTGTTTCTGTATAAAAAATTTCAACTATAACACAATCTGATCACTTGGCGTTTTTACAATGAAGCTTTTCCTGAAAAAACTCCTTCAATAGTGATCAAATTTAAAGTTTCCACAAACAAATTATGTGCTGTCGAAAATCTTCATTATCAACGAAAACATAATGTTGTCGCAGACGCAAAAACTCCATCCTTTTCCTGTTTTCCATATGTTGTTCGTTGAGTAAAATTCCGCAACGTTCTTGCATCGTTATCTATTATTAATTGCTCACGACAAGGTAGCATCTTTTCTCAACAAACAAACATCGAGACAAACAAGAATAATAAATGAGAAAAGTTTGTACACGTTCATATTTCCCTGAGATAAATTATTGATCGTTGAAAACATCTGCACAATATTTTCGTGCTGCATAGAAAATTCATCGTTGAAAATCGAAACAAAAGATACATATGCGGATGTTAGATATACGGTTACGTGTAATTTAGAGGAAACTTGAAAATAGGCTGAAGCGAACAGTAATTGTAGGTAGGAGGCTATCATACCACTATGTCAGCGACACTTAACGATATTTGATCCAAATTGGAACATCGTAACGCTTAAAAGAGAGATCCTATCGTTGTCGCAAATGAAAGCATCAATGTTAAGGATTTGAGGAAGCGAACGAGAAAGGTTTTTACTTGGTTAGTGAGATTAATTAATAGTCGTGTGTACTTTCATCTAGAACAACAAGGATCCAGAATCACTTAGTGTAAATGGCTTGGTTATTTGTACGTGTTTTAATCGTTATGGAAATCTAAGCAATAATTCGAATAAAATTAAAGCCTCACTATCTTTTAAAAGGATGTGCACACCAGTCAAACATTTCGTTTCGGAATTTTTCTTCATAAAATGATTATTGTGCACATCAACAAATCAGAAGACACTACAGTGCTGTGAATAATTATAGACTCAACTATATTTTTGAGTCTCTCGTAAAAACAGGAAATTATTTCAAATAACTGTTGATTTTATTGGATAATATGCCTGTAAGAAAATGTAGAAGAGATGAAAGATTGATTATATTCCTTTCAAAAATAAATAAATAAAAAACAATATAAAAACTCGCTGTAAGATCTGTGAAAAAGTATAAACTCAGTGTAATG
This sequence comes from Oxycera nigricornis, assembly GCA_963942545.1. Taxonomy (NCBI): domain Eukaryota; kingdom Metazoa; phylum Arthropoda; class Insecta; order Diptera; family Stratiomyidae; genus Oxycera; species Oxycera nigricornis. Next base: position 10,797,603 of record OZ012663.1, on the reverse strand, counting down.
TTTGTTAAGTTTTTCATTTAATACTTACTCCATTTGCGCTTATTTTTCATTACATCTCACAATCGACCCGAAATGCTATTAACAAGACTATTTAAAACGCTATTTGATATCTCGTTTCAGGATACTATTATTCTTTCCTTCAGTTCTGCTACATTTTAACTGGATGACTTCTCCTGGTCGTAGACTTTCCTCGCTAAGATGCCCTACAAATTTTCTATGGGGTTCAGGTCGGGACTTAACGCTGGCCATAGTAATAATTGGATTCCATAATCCTGAAACCACTTTTTATTTGTGGAAGCAGCCGTATAGATGGGTTCATTATCCTGCTGGAAAATAATGTTTTCGTCTTCCGCTAGCGTCACAAAAGGCAGTAGATGATCCTCTAGTAACTCCTGATATCCGACAGCTCCTAGCATGTTTTTGAAAGCTGCCCAAATCATCACAGAACCGCCTCCCTGTGCTCTTCTTGGCACGATTATTCTATCCTTTTGTAAATCGTGCCAATAAGAGTTAAATCCATGTGGTCCATCGAGATAGAACTTCTTCTCGTCGCTGAAGATCACATGATCTCAAATGGTTCCTTTTTGGATAAATTTTCGGCGAATTTCAGTCTAGCTTCGATGTCGCGTTTCGTCAATTTGAGTTTTTGCAAACATTCGAGGTATTTAAAGTTGTTTGGAGGATGCAGCCCATTTTCTAACTAAGCTCGGATCACATTGCAAGTTTAATCAGCTAACAATTTTCAAGGATGAAGCTCCTGTGTTCGATAGTTCTCTTAAAACTGCGCGTTTCACACTAGGCGAATATTTTGAAGGACGTCCAGATGACTTCTTTTTCCCATAATTCTCGATTCCAAGCTTCAATCAATTTTTAACTACACTCTGTGATCTTTTAATTTCACTCGCGATTTCGCTCTGAGTTTTTCCACTGTTCCTTAAATCAATAATTTGATGTTTTTCAAAATCACTTAGTTTTTTTCCACGGGGCATTCTAGAGATCGACAAAATTTCAAAACTCTCAAAAAATACACTTGCTCATCTTAACAGTTTTAAAATGCTCAAAACCGCGTTAGAAACACTCTTCGTAAACTTAGAACAGCAACTTTTTCACAGCTGAAAAAGGACACTTTTGGGATTTTTACCTTGTACTTAGCGTGGTTGAATGAAAGGGAAAGGTAGATGATTGAAAGGATTTCCTGCAAATCCGAAAATAACATGTTCAGGAAAAAAATCATTTCCTAGAAATGCTTTGGAAAAAATTGGAAAAATATGGAGTCTATAATTATTCACAGCACTGTATTCATTTCCCGAAAATCAAATAAAAGAAATATAATTTGTCTCTGAATTAATACGACTGCTACTATGTCTTTTAAAGCATTAGAATACATTGGAGGATCTAATTTTAATATTAGTAATTGATTTCATCTTCACAAAATACTACGTGTGTTTGTTTTTTAAAAAGAAAACTTCCTTTTAATTTTTCTTCCTCAGTGAGGAAGACCGAACGATTACGGTTAAAAGGAAGTTTTCTAATTTTAAGTTCAACAACAATTCGGTTATATTTTAAATGTATAACAATTTCAGTCCGCTCTATTATAAAAAATAATTGTCTTTCTCTGTAGAATATGAGTAAGGATCTGGACTTGATGCTGGCCAGGCAAAAAGTGAGATATTTTTCGTATGGAACCAGGCTTTTACCTGTAAAGACCTTTGAATGATCGCATTGTCCTGCTAAAATGCAAATTCATGACTATCTGCTATCTTCACATATCAAATTTTTGCCTCGCCTTCTGTGAGATAAGGCAACAATTAAAGCCAAATTATAGCCAATTAATGCTTTGAAATCATCGAAACAATACAACTCAAAATTCCAATATAAATTGGTTCTATAAAGAAGCTTGGAAAATACTTTCTGATATTGCGGACATCTTTGTATTTATATTCAAAAATTCGAAATTCCCATCCTGAACAAGTTACCGTTATTTAAAAAAAACGACAAGTCGACTTAGTGCTCCTCAAAGATACAGAGGTATTTAATTGCTAAGGGGCTATCCATATATAATGTATCACGCTATGGGGAGGGGAGTATTCGAAAATATTACTAAGTGTTACTTGGGGAGAGGGGGATTTCAAATACTCTAAAAATTGTTTTACTTATTATATGGATGACTCCTAAACTTTTTGAATCAATGCTGATAAAACAAATGCATGATATGAATCTGGGATGAATTCATATATATATGTCCTCCATGATATGTCTTATATTAGCTGGAAAATGTCGACCATCCCCATTAAATTTAAATTAAAATACAAACAACCTAAATTCTTTGAAAAATTATTTTCATTCTGGTTCAAATTCAATCTGCTCAATTATTTTGTTTATCCAAACACCAAAAAACTATTTAAAATTACTTTAAATGAGAATGCAAGCTCGCATCAATGTAGTTTAGTATAGTTTAGTTTAGTTACTCGATATTTTTATTGTCTATTGCACATTTATTGAATTGAACCCCCAAAATTAATTCCCAAGCAACAGATGTCTTATTGTGTCTTATTAGTTAGAACGGCCATCGTTTCGATAATAATAATTTAATATTTATTTTAAACTATGACCTGAACCAAATATAAAAAGCAATGCTTTAAATCAATAATGAAATGAAACGAATCCTTTGTGTATGAAAAATTTCAGCGGCGAACAATGGCCACGCTAAACAGCAGTCCACATTCGCTCAACCGAATCCAGGTTCCGCAGAACGTATTGGTAAAAATCAACAAATTGAACATTATTCACGAAATGCTTAACTGAATGTTAATTGTGTGGTGTTCATTACTTTTCTACTCTCACCATGTTTTTAGTCGACATAAATGCATGCATGTTTAGTATTTGTAATTATTAATGTAAAAGGATTGTGTATGGCTTGAAAAGAATATCATGATTTAAGGATGTTTCAGTGATTGTTGAAAGGAACAAGCTACAAATTAACTGGCTTGCAATTTCCCGACAAAATGGTGGAGATCCTTGCCGTCGAAAAGTTTGTATTTACAACCCGTGCGGGGAAAACTTTGCTCAGTTTGTACTGCCGGAAAAATAAATGAGCAATACACGAAAGAATTATGCATTGATTGGTGTTTTTGCAATTAAATTTTCCCGCCTTTTTCAGCATAATTTGAAGCTTGTAATTTATACTATACGATTTATCTTCCCGAACAATTTTCATCCCCGATTAGTGTGATTAGTTATTGTTCTTAAGGCGGGACATTACTTCTACCATTTAATCCAACACGCACGCTTTTTAGATTTAATATAGAAAATGCTTTCGATGCCAAACATATTGTACATAATGCAATGTATATACCGAAGATATTGACTCTTCGTTCACGTATTTTGATGTACATATGTAGTTGTTTCTGGCTTTGATTGTTATATATATATATATTTTACTAATATGTAGATTTGATTTGATTTTCAATGCAAAATTGTCTTTTTGATAATCCATGATAATTTCCACTTAGGGTTGGAGTGTTTAATGCAACGATTTCCTCCTTTTTTTAAATAAATCTTTAATATAATTTCGAAAATGATGAAAATTTCAGGCTACAACACCTCTGTTAAAAACGCCGATGTCGCAAGCTCAACAAGCATATACAGCAGCTGCCACATATACGGCAGTTGCAGCGCGAGCTGCATATGGTGCTGCTGCAGCAGCTCAACCAACTGTTGCACAGTATGCCGCTGTTGCAGGGTAAGTTTTCGTGAATGATGTGGTGCAAGCGATCACTGTGTTCCCACACTATGGATATCCTGTCTTCTTCGTCCTAGTAATAACCATTTCAAAACCATCAAGCAAAATGCCCCGATGCCATATCCTGAATGTGTTGTTCTGGCATCAAATTATTGAAATATGGCTAACTGATAAAAGTGTATTGACGTTAATCAGCGAATAAGCTTTTAGGCAAATTATAATGATGAAACCAGTAGAAAATTGAAATGTTGTGCATGATTTAGATACATATTTTATTACATAATTGTTTTTTATACACAAGCAGGACTGTACTATCTCCAATCGTGCGATCCAATCACGAAGCTGCTGAACTGATTCACAGCCCATTTTTAGTGAATCCATGAAAAAGGATCGATATTCTTAAGTTTGTTCGTAGACTTTCAAATGTTCTGTCTTTTATATTTCACCGTTTTTAATAATTATTAGCGATTGTCTCAGAAATATTGATCGTTTAAATTTTACTAATAAAATCTTCAAGTTTTAATTTATATTTAAAAATATAATAAATATCGTCAAAAATCCAGCCTTGACATCTTGAAAGCATGGGCCTCATGTTATGGGATCAACCTATCTCGGTTCAACGACCCATGCAATTCTTCTTGCGAATCTCAATAGCATCCCCCGTTTGGTGGTTGCCAGTTGCGTGACCTCTCATTAGGCTTCTAGGAGCTCTGCCATCATCCATGTGCTCCAAATGACTGAAGTCTCTTGAATTTCACAAGGATCAATACTGCTCGTTCGCCAAAAAGTGCATATAACTATTTGAATGCATTCACCAGTTCGGTCCGCCCCTTCCATGCTACAGAATTCATCGTAGGCGGCGCTCAAAAATGTAAATTGTCCTATATTCTCAAGGCACACGTTTCAAACCCGCACTTAAATACCGAGCGGATCAAGCTTGTGGCTTCCCAGGACCTGGCAAATTGTCGACATTTCTAAGCTCTTCATAACTTTTCGTCCACTTGTTTGACAAGTTTTTAGACTTTTAAGCACTCTTGCCGCATTAAAAGCCTCAAATCACTTGGCGTAATCCTTAATTATTTTCCTATATTGTGCTCCTTATGACAATGCTTATACAACTAAAACGAGTCGATGCTTGGTTTGATCATTCTCCTACCATTTGCGTGATCAAATAATGTTCACACTTTATCTTTATCCTTTGTATTTTGTACGCTTCTAGGTGGTAATGTTTGTTGACTCTTTGAACCGTGAATATCAAGGTGAAAAATTTCCACAGCAAAGTCTCACAACAAAAATGTCAGGACTGGTCGAAAATTGTTCCTTTTCATATTTGACCCGCACTTTCTTGTACGAGGGTTGCTATTTATATTTCTGGCCTAAAATGAATAGACAATAATTTATCAATGATCCATGAAAATCGATACATTTTTGCATGCGTTTCAACCAATTGTCAAAACATTTTTTTCACTCCGTTTGAAAAACCTCCAACACATGGTTTTTGAACGCTTCAACGGCTTCTTCGCGCGTCGAAAATTGTTGTCCACACAATTTGTTTTTGATGTAAAAGAACAAGAAAAAATCATTCGATATTTTGACATGTCAAAAAGGCAGTTGTTTGACGAGATGTGTGAGAGCTCGCATTACCGTGGCGAAGAATGATTCGACGTCATTTGGTTTTTTTTTACTTCACACTTCGGGCAAACAAATGGTTGTGAACCATTCAGAATTGACCGTTCTACACTGTTCTAGTGGAATCCTTGCTACATGATAAGCTAGTCCAAAAAAACAGGTGACCATTTGCTTCGCAGTTTTGTCGGGTTTTGTTCGTCTTGAAAGACCCACACAGACGACTGCTGTTTTGTTTCGGGCTGATACGCATATAGTCATGATTCGTCACCTGTCACGATTTAATAAATGTCTTTTGAAGCACCTCGATTGAATTTTTTAAGCATTTTTTACACCAATCGACACCAGCATTTTTTTGAGCGATGTCAAATTATGTGGGATCCAACGTGAACAAATTTATTTCACGACCAAATATGCATGTAATATCCTATGTACGCTGGTGGAACTAATGTCCAGGGATACCTCAATCTCACGGTATGTCACATGACGATCTTCCATTATCAGATTTCTGACTGCATCGAAGCTTTCTGGCAAAATCACTGATTTCGGACGATCTACACGAAACCCGTCGGTGAGCGAACGGCAACGGCGATTGAATTCGTTATACCAGTTTTTTACAGTGCTTAAGGATGGTGCTTCATCACCAAAGAAAATCATCGCATGAAAATGTTCACGATACAATTTCATTTTTCGGTCGAGATGAATTTTTCAAGTTACTGTAAAAAAATAGCGCTGTACGTCAAAAAGTTCTGAGTACGTATATGCTAAAAAATGGCAAACTTTACGAATATGAGAATAATTTGCATTGGTGAACACTAAAATTGCCATAGGCCGGAAATATAAATAGCAACCCTCGTAATTAGAAAACATTTTTTTAACTTTGACTGGACCCACCGACTTCACTCGCGGTTTTGTAGTACCTGGGTTTGGGATTATCCTTGCATTTTCTTGAAGAATATTTTGTGAGAAGTGAATCTCATGCACGAATGTCTTACAATTTTTTTTTTATTTTTTACGGAAATATCCAAAAATGTTTAGGAGTTTTGAAATTAAAGATACACTCTTATATCGAACGGTCAATTTTTCTTGGACAATCGTGATTTATTATAATATACGTAGTCATATTATTTTTTGATTAATATATATTTATTAAATCAATATTCGTATCATTAAATAACTTTTACCTAACAACCTTTACCATTATTTTGAATGAACAGATAATTTTTTACGCATTATCAGTTGTCATAAAATACTTTTTAAAAATTCAATAGATAAAAGGAATTGGTTTGAAAATAAAATGCATCTGCTCTGTTAATAGTTATCGCACATATTTTACAAAACTGTTGTTCAATATTATTATGACGATGCTGTTTTCAAGACAATCCTTCAACATGATCTTGATTCTGTATCTCGTGCAATAATATTACAATTGAAGCAAGACAGAATTGATAGTTTAATTTATTGGAAACTGCGAATAAGCAATGTGCAAATAATAATTTGTTTGATTTTTCGATCGGGTCAACATAGCAAATGAACTTATTTCTCGTATTCGATGATTATCAAACATCATTCACTAATTTAGGGTTATTAATTTATAGATTGTTTGCATTTGTTTTGGATAAGGATCATGAAAATATGGTGTATATTTTTATTATTTAAATTATTTCATTTGTATCTGTTGATTCACATAAATTGTGCCTTGGTTTCAGGCTGCAATTATTTGGGACCCGACAGCTTGATGGCAATCGCTCTGGACATCGTTTCCGAATTGCTTTGTTTTATTTATTTCAATTTGCTGTATTATTTACACTCGTAGTTAGATCAGTTGTAAGCAACAAAAAATTCCAAAAAAAAAACAGCAAATATAAAAGACTTTAATTCGGTGTCTCCCATGTTCTAATTGCAGCAAGAAAAAGAGAAAAATAAGGGCGTTCGAAAACAGGCTTAATTTGCCTATCTATGAAGAAATTAATGTGATTTTGACGAAGACCAGGAAATCCTTTCCTCCATTTCCCATCGAACACTATCAATATTTCACTCCTAAGATTGTATGTGTGTACAAGTTGCTTGTGTACTTACAGTGTTCAAAAAATAATAGATAATAATTAACATGCAATTCGCACCATTCCAGATACGGACGAGAATATGCTGATCCTTATTTGGGACATGGCATTGGACCAGTACCCGGATACGGGGTAGGTTTCTACATTCAAATGTTGATATGCTGAAACTCTATTGTGTATTTATTCTCATTTCAGGCTGCTATGTATCGCGGTGGATTCAATCGATTCACGCCATATTAATTTTGCTGCTATACTCAAGTTGAAAGCTGCTACACATCTATATATTTTTTATCCCTATAAGTAAATACAACCATGGATAATTTTTCAATCCAGTCATTTCATACATATATTCATACATAAATAAGTAATGCATCTCAGCGAATCATTAATAGACGAGAAGAAGTTGACATGGGGAAAAAAGAAAGAAAATAGAAATGAAACTGTGTATAAGCATAAGTAAGAAGAAATTGAATCTACTCCAAAACAGCCATGACTTAGTACGTAGGAGTTGTGTAATCATTTCTAAAGTTAAGTTGCGAGTCTCGATTGTCGGCAGCGACATTTAGATTTAACTAAGAAGCACTCTTGAACGCATCACATGAAAGCTGTGCCACGCCTGTGTGAGATGATCCAAAACCATTGTTTGTTTTAATCCCGAAACATGATTTTGTTTGTGTAAAGATTTATGCGTGATTTTTGACAATGCTAGAAATTCATTGGTAATCTTGTGATTTTCTGTTATCAGCGAAAGGCTTTGATTAGAATATCAAAAGCTATCACAATTTACATTGCAATTTATCTTTGCGCGAAAATTGTTGAATGAATTCTGCTGAATGTCCAGTGAAACTAAATTAATCAACGGACAGCGATTAATTAAAATTAAATACCAAGCTGATATTTGTAATTCTGTTGTGCTATTTTCAATAGCAGTGCCTCGAAAAATAAGTTCAGTTTCAATTTCAGAGGAAATTGATTAAAACGCAAGTAGGACTTCAAACATATATGCCAATCATATATTTAAAACTTTCTTGCATTCAATTCTTCAAAGCGAAATCTTTCGCGTGATGAGCTTCAAATATCTTCGCGCAAAGGTATATTCGAATTTTTCATTTATTTTCTACCATTTTCGTCTTTGTTTTAATTTACGGTCATGGTATGATGTATAAAGGAAGAAAGGAGGATGATAAATCGACTCGATTAAAAAAATACTCAAACAAATGCCATTTATTAATTCAAAATTAAAGGAATTAGTCGCAAACATATTGGCGTCTTTATACGTACAATGCTAAAAAGGTAATTTTTGCACTTAAACGCGTGCAACATGATGTTTGCGAGGCTCTTCATTTTCTATTTTCATCTTTTTGATGCAAACGGGCAGCTAACAATGTGAAGACATGATCTATTCATGCTTGTTAATTTATAATTTTGTAGAAATTATCACTTTTTAATGCTCAGAATGTTCATCTCACATCGCAAAATACTCGCGTTAAAATAGTTCCGATCTTCCTTTATACTCACAAAAAATAATAATTTAAAAGCTGTTATTTGGCACAATGAAAAGTATGTAATGATCAATGTATACATACAAATGCCGTCATAATTTTAGAATAGCTAAACTTAAACGCGTCAATATGATAAATAAAGGCTGTATGCAAAGCGCAAACAAAAAGAAAAATTTCCACTCAACACAAAGTAATACATAGTGCTAACGACATGAAATTTTTCCAATATATAGTTTTTCCAAACAAACATAAGATAGAAAGACCTTCTTAAAGGATATCTCCAAAAATTCTCGAATAATATTGACGAGAAAAGCTGTTACGAACAAAACAAAACAACACAAAACAAAACAAAACAAAAAGAGTAATAAGAAAAACCAAAAATATATAATTACACTTTTTATCATATCTACTCATTAATTATTAAAGTTAGTCAAGTAAAATGAAGTGAAAAATGTTTCTACATCTATTCGTCTGATGTTAGTGATAGTAGTAATTATTATATAAACATAATAAAAATTACATTATGAATTACTCTATAGTGCTGTAAAAAGGATATTACAAAGCGATTTTTATTCATACTAAACTCACACACACGCAACCGGCGATGATGCCATGGCAGCAAAATCACATTCACAAACAAATATAAATAATGGCCACGCACAGAGAAACACAAACACACACAAGATAAATACTAGTTCAAATCAAAAACAAAAACAATTAATGTCCAACAAACAAAGAAACAAGCACACAAACAAGCTGATACGAACAAACCAGGGGAACTCATTGCAAGTTATAAATTACATAGTTGTTGTCTAGATCGTAGCCAACAAATACACTAAATAGAGGATAAATAATTAATATTGTTATTAAATATTAATTATTTATGTATAAGAAATAAGTGACGTAAATAAAAAATAATAATGAAAAGCACCTAAAAACATGAAACTATTGTCTAATGCAGCCAAAGTTTGTTGTTTATAAGTCAAGTAAATGAAGGTAATCTATAGAAAAGAAAGAAAACGATTTTCAAATTGATATGGACAAGAAATTCAATGTCAAATAGTTTTTAATGCAAGCAAGGGGCAAACAAGAAGGAACAATTGAAGTTTTTCAAGGTGTGATTTAGTCTATAATACTAAATAATCTATGCAAATGCAACAATTGGAAAATTCTTCCAGCTCAACCTTATATATAATATATAAAAACCAATCGTTTTTAGTACGTGCTAATGTCCCGAAAAGGACCAAGCGTTGCACACATCTTGCTTTCTAATATCTCTTAAAGAAATGAAAGCCCTCGTTAACCAGCAATAAATCTGAAACAACTATCAGGCATATCTTTATAAACAACACTTGCGTCTTCTTGTTTGAATCGTGACATCTTCAATTTCAATACTAAACAATATAATACATTTTTTTCGAACAACAAGCACACTTAACAAAATACTAGTATTATTCAAACATGTATTCGATTCTCGAAAGGAGCAACAATTATGATCAAAGCCAGAACAAAAACAATTAAAAGTTGTGTAGTTGATAAAATCTATAGTAATTTACGGCTATTAATTAAAATGTAAAAGGATTATTAACTGGTAAGGCAGCTTTTATGCAAATTTTTTGCGAAAAAAAATCCATCTCTTTGTTGTCTTTTTTTTTAAATGCCTTCGATATGAATTCATATTTCGCCACGGATAGATCACAAAGAATTTATTCATTATAATTACTTTCGGTAGTTTTTTCTACAATTTCTTCGGACTGTTTTCTTCTTTAAGATTCAGAAAAATGAATTTGTAAACTGATAAAAAACAAACAGAGTAGATTGTAAAGAAACATTGCTTTTTATAAGCAAAAAAAAGGATGAAATAATCTCAACAGCAACAACAAAAAACGCACACATGCTAAATGAAATTCCGCAAAGGCACAAATGAAGGTTTGGATTGTATGAAACCTTATTCTGAGATTCTATTGACAATTTTCGTATGGTTTAATTATTTAGTTATAAAAAATTCTTTTATGTCGATTGATGCAATAAAAAAATACTCGAATTTATTTGAAATGGTTTTAGTTTGGTTTTATTTACAATTTTTTTTTAGTTTTAGCAAGTATAAAAGTTAAATGTACTCTTCATTGAACTATTTTTTTTTTGAAATTTCTTTAGATGAGAATGGAAAATGGTCTAGGTGCCAGAAACAATAAAGAACTTGAATCCGGCCCTTTTAATTGGACAATAAATTAAAAAGCTCCTTCTAAATCGGTTATATATAACAAAAACTGAATACAACTTTTATGTATTAATAGGATTTTTCTGACCTCGGCTTTTTGATGCTGTTCTCTTTTCTTTGATTTTCCAAATGGTTTGATCAAAATCTCTTACAGTCCATACTTTAAAAAAAGTTCTTTCGATTAATTCATAGAACGTTTTTTCTTGATCCTGATAAGTTGTCTAAATTTTTGATAGAACCTTTTTAGAGAGAGCAGTTAATACGAACGCTTCTAGCACATGTAATATTTTCCAAATCATTGAAATATTCTACATATGCTTTTCAAAAAGAAAATTTTAAACATTTTTGGCACCTACACCCTTTCCCATTTACATGCCGCAATTATATATAAATGAAATTGATGCTTTCGGTCGTACAAATGCCTTGAGTTCCGGTACATCTTTTCTTGAGCATCCGTATTTCTATATGACAATAATAACTATGCATCCTGAAACGACCATTCGAGATGTTTACAAAAAAAGGCTGGTTTGAGAGTAGCCAAAATGAAAATAAGCTCAAATCCAAGAGCATTATTAGTCCGGGAATAATTGAATCATTTATGATAAGCATTACCGAGACAGTATTTGTATGATTCCCATGAAAAGTTCTATTTTCGAGCGGTAATAATAATCAGGCCGAAAACATTTCGCCTCGAGAATATTGTAATAGTCAAAATTATTTGAAAAGGAGGCATTTTATTATCAGGAAATACAATCGCTGTTTCGCAACTAAATTAATAGAGAGTTCTTCTACAATGGTTGTCCGCTATTAAATTTCGGGATACAAGACTCTTTTAAAATTGTTTTCTGATTTCTTATGCTGTTTTGAATTGCTTCTATCTGTTTTTCCATGTCCTTGTGCTTCACGGTTTACGAGCTGTATGACATGAAAGTCGTTGAAACTCTAGAGATTCGTTTTATTGTCCGAAGTTAATTTTTCAACTCTTAAACGTAATGTAGGAAGCGATTTTTATATGCGATGCAAATTTACTTCTTTTTGCGTAGAGTCCAAGGATTAAATGGCAAACTTATAAAGAAATAATGAGCAGCACCCATAAGTCGAACATACTTTGCTTGCATAAATTTTTGAAGTCAAAATGTTGGTGAAAAATTAGACCTCAATATAACTCGAAACCTTGATTCTCGGAAAAAATGGTGTTTGCAATGAAATCCTCATTAAAATCCGTCGGTTCCTTTTAGAGGCTAGATAAACCCTAAATCTTTCTGTTTTGAGGTTCCCATGTTCCCGCATACCCCTCAATTCCTACCAATTTGTTATTCACAGCCGCTTTTTTGTCCATTTTCAATTTAATCTCATTTTTTAACTCAGAAGCCATTCATCATTGTCCGAAAACTGCATTAGACGGTTTAGTTTGTTGCAAACGACAAATCAGAAATATGATTATCTATGTTCTTAGTATACCCAATGACAGTAAGTCCAACATCAAGGATAATTCTCATTTGAAATTGGGTTGCACAGTTTCTTTTCAGTCACATAATAGCTGAAGTTGTTCCCCCGGCAACAGGTTGTGCATTAATACTTTGATTTTTTTCTCTCTAAATGGTTTTATCAACATAATCCTTCCCGATAAAGTACATTTATTTCCATAGTATTAAACATACGTGTAGGGACATATTAAAGTCTCTTATTAGCATTCAACTTGAATGAAATATTTTTAATTTTAAAACAATTTTAATAAGTAGGAAATATCAAATATCCTTTAGATATTAATTCTCAAATAATTAATAAAATTTGTGCCAAATGATCGATTAAATGAATGCTAAACTAAGGGAGAAAAAACAAACCGATCCAAAAGTTGATTTCAATCATCAATAAGTTTGAAACCTTGAAATTGAAAATGAAGAATAAATTGAAAAAAAACAACATAAAACAGTAAATATTCGTCTAGAATGAAAAAGAAATTGTACAATTATATGAATTAGAAATAGTATGTTGGCTAACTGAACCCACTCTTGTTTAAACTAATTCTAGTAATGTCTAAGAACACACAAAAATGTTATTAACAATTAGATAAGGTACTGAGTTGTTGCGCCGCATTCATAACGCTTCTTAAACGCACATAGGGCGAACACATCCCAAAATATACAGAATTATACTGGGAAAACTTCCTAAAAGCGAGCAAGCACTTGCCCTCCCGTGGAATTAAATTAAACACTTCAATAATTTTTGTTTCTATTAAAAATGCACAAATTTCCTCATCGCTCAAACACACATAAATAATAGCCGAAGTGCAAGCTGAATTATCATCATAATCAATAGAGCGAAACTTGAATGTCCAAGCACAATAATTACTTAAAGAATATTTTCAATGATTTTTCACTCACGATCCGAATGAACTCCAACCGAATTTTTGAATTTCACTTTTGGCGCAATAAATCGGACAAAATGGCTGCTAGAATATTGAACGGAACAAAAGAATATATGAAACCCAATAAAAGCATATCGAAAATCGACACGAAATTTTTTATAATAAATACTAATTGAAAAGAAATCACGTATTTTTGTGTGTTTCGGATTTTTAAAATGGAAAAAATCTATCGTCATTTTAATTTAAATAATATTGCTACATAATGATTATTGGTAATGATACTTCCCAAAGGTGTTAAACAATTTGCCGAGTATAGGAAATAAGTGAACTTATTATGCTCATTGTGCATTACTTGAATTAAAAATTAATCTTTCCCTATACATGCAATACGATTTTCATAAAAATGATAGTCTGACTTGAATTCAATCAAAATGTGCATGCTCTATCTTCAACGATTCAATTTGATTTCGAACTCAACCGAACTTAAGACAGCAACTCGTCTTGTATACATTTTTGATTCGATGCTTTGTAGCGATGTCTTAGAATTTTTAATAACGTTTAGATATGAAATACATAAATATTGAACATAAAGCAAATAAAATTCTGATTTATTGGCTTTGTTTCTTCCAACAAAACAGTGTAAAAACTTGCTTAGATACTTCTATGTGTATAAGAAACTGAAATACAAGAGTAAAAGCTGTATATGTTTGTTTCATTCCATTTTAAAGTTAATATCAGAATTTAAAAGGAATAAAAACACAAAAATTGATGCTGAACAGAATCATCTCTTCTTAAGGGGACATGGCACCTTCATTTTTAATTTTTACAAAATGGATTTTTTAATGAAAACAAAAACATATCTTAATTAAACTTTGCACATATATTTTGTTAGCATTGAACTATACAAAAAATAATAATGTTTTTTGGCCACACTTCGTCTGATATATTTGTTTAAAAAACAACACCGAAAAATCACGGTGTGCACCATTACTGCTCACAGTAGTCTTAAAAAAAACAAAAAAACCGGGGTTTTAATCAGCATCAAAGCCGCTATAAAATGAACTACAAAAAACAACAAAATGGCGGTGTTTTTTCTAAAATTCACATTTTTGCCTCTAAAAATCTGCTGTAACTTTAAAAATCTTATGCCGATTTTTTCATCCGTTCGTTCTGAGCATTGTAGCATGTATAGATTGATGTGTTAAAATTTCAGAATGACCGGATGAATGTTTTTTTTTTAAATCGTGCACGCCAACTTGAAAACCGTTGTTTTGTGAAAATCGCGTTTAAAGTTAGAATGCATTTTTTTAAAAAGAAACCTTACTAAATTCAAATTAAATTTCACTTAAATTCCTCCTCTCCTTGAGACTTCTGCTCACTACGAGAAATTCTGGCCTCTTTAGACGCCTCAGGGCTGCGTTCTTCTGCTTGCTTGATTCTTGCAGCATCTCGCTTCTCTGCATGTTCCATCGCACTTTGACCTACAGTTATTCCCGTAACTAGCATTATTTTCAGCAAAAATATGAATCCTTCATTGAATAAACATGCAGAAGTATTGGCAGCAATTCTGATAATATTTTTTTGTCAACAAACGTATGCTTAGGCGCCATATTCCAAACGCAAGAATTGAAGCGTTCATTTTTGTTTTGAGTGAAATTGCCTAAGCAGCGCGTCAATAAATCTTTCGAAGTTAAGTCTTCATAGATTGGTTTTAAAATTTGTTGTGCCTCATCATCCAAAGGTGGAGGATGCTTGAAATTTTTCAAAGCACGCTTTTACCAGCAGCCTCAGTGCTACTCTCATCATCATGAATGGCGTGACAGTCCAATTGGATACCCAGCAGTGGATGTTTTCAATTATCTCGGTTCAGCGATCGCGTCTTCCAGTTCCCTATACCTAACAGCTCTCTACTGTTCGCGTAGATAGTGTCCTCCCATCGCTTTCTCGGCATGCCTGGTGATCGATTTCCTTCGGGTAAAGCCCTTCAGGGTGCGTCTAGATATTCGCGTCTGGTCCATGCGTTCCACATGGTCAGCGCACTAGAGCTTCACAACTGTGGAAACGGGTGAGTCGTCGTACACGTTACATATTCGCCACCCCGTTCCCTACAGTATACCTATGCACTTTGTGCGATTTTAAAATTGAAAGCACAGCGAAATAGGCCTTATTAGCCAGGTTCATTCTTTGTTCGATTTCATCCTTTTCTCTGCCATCTTCGCACTTTTATCGGGCATAATCCAGTCACATTTTCTTCTTCCATAGTGCTCCTACGCTAGGTTTTAACTTTTTAGAAATCTGAAGGACACTTCTACGCTCGCTTAGTGAACGGAGTGCTAAAAAGTATACATTTTAAAAGTAGGGGTAGAGGTATAGAGCGATAAGTTGGCAACATTTTTTAATGCTACGTATGATGTGACAGCTGTTATGCGTTTTATGGTTAGTTTGGTTTGCCATTTTATCATGAATAGGTTGACGCCTAAAGCCTAGTACACAGTTCGATTCAGAACAGAAAATTCTGCATGTCTCCACATTTAGTAAATAATTTGCTGCTGGAAATTTGACAATGGAGACTAGTGGAGATTATTCACGAAACACTTATCTTTTCGCAAATGCCGGCTGCTGTTAATGTTAATCTTCAATGACAGTTTTAATGACAGCTATTGCCAAACGTCAACTTTCTGCATCAAAAGAAATGTCGAAACAATTAAAATTCAAGTCAGAAAAGTGTGGAGAGTACTTGGTGCTGCAGTGCTGCCATCTACCGAGTTCATCGATTCTGCGCAGAAAACTGTGTACTGCTTCTGCAGAATTGAGCCTGAAATTCTGTGCGGAATTTCTGCAACTGCAGAATTTTCATACAAATTTCTGCTCAGAACCGAACTGTGTACTAGGCTTAAGCAACGTCTCCAAATTGTGCAGACTCATTTCGAAAAAAACGGTTATGTTCGACAAACTCATCGCGCACTCCGTGAATTTTATGGCCGATATAATCGTCCATCAGAACAATTAACTCGATTAACCATGGATCGTTTCCGCACCACGTTTACTCTTACTGATAATACGCAACCATCCAGACGGCGTACAGTGCGTAATGAAGAAACTATAACAGCTGTAGTGCGTAGTATCAATGAAGACCCAAGTGAGCCCATTCGACATCGTGCTCAACTATTAAACCTGTGCCCATCTACATTATGGAAGATTTTACGGAAGGATCTTGTTTGCTGGCTTTCAAAATTCAACTTGTGCAGGAATTAAAACCGAACGACCACCGGACACGGCGTAGATTCGGTGTATGGGCCCAAGAACATGATGCAGATCCCGAATTTCAAAAGAAAATTGAAAATGAGGCTCATTTCTGGTTGAATGGCTACGTCAATAGACAAAGCTGCCGCATTTGGAGTGATGAGCAACCACAGGCGGTTGTCCAAACACCGTTATATCCGGAGAAAGTCACTGTTTGGTGTGCTTTATGGGCCGGTGAAATCATTGGTCCATGTCTTCAAAAATGCTGCTGGGAATAACACTAGTCAATGGTGACCGCTATAGAGCCATGATCAATGACTTTCTCGTTCCGGAATTGACTCACCGTAATGCAGGGGACCTCTGGTTTCAACAGGATGGCGCGACATGCCATACAGCTCGTGCAACCATCGACTTAATGAAAGAAAAACGTTCAGAAATTATTTTAAAACAAATTTTTCGCGACTGGACACTTAGTAGTTATTGTGTCCCAAAGGGGGAGAAGTCACGTAAAAAACCAATTTTAAGGCATATAATTGCCCCGCCAGTATTAATCCCAATGCAAAACTGTATCTTGGAAGGCAGACAGATAGAGGCGCATACATATATAACAAATTAAAAACCCAAGTCAATTGCATCAAAATTTTATTCCAAGTATGTAGTAATATCCACTTTTGCGTTTACCGCCTAAAAGTCCATCATCGCAAAAAACAAGACATCTTTACTTAGTCTGAGCGAAACAAGAAATTATTAACATGACAAAACTAGTTTAAATCACTTTGCTTATGTTTTGTTTTTCTTTAGAAATATATATGCACTTAATTTACCTTAACCATCTAGCGACTTCATTTCAGTACTTCGCCAAACTCTACTTAACTAGCCGTACCAAAAATCGTGTGTATGGCGAACAAATGAACTCGGAGAACTAAAATTAATTCTAATCATTTGGATCAAATCGATCGCTTAGTATAATTTCTCTCTCTTCATTTCTGGATATTATTTCGACACTTTTTTTATACAATCTTCCTCCTCCGCACCGTTCGAAACATGGAGAAATCGAAACGATTCAATGTGCCGAACAGACTTAAACGAAAATTACAAAATCCCAAATGGTCTCCCCATTTCGCGGGGTGCTAGCTTTTCAACAAGGACCTTCGGATTAATAATCAACTGAAAATTATATTATCTGGCGTTATTTTGATATAATTACATATTTATTTGTGTTTGTCATTCGTAAGTGTTTGATAGATGCTTTGAAATATCCGTTCGCATTTATTGTAGTTTATTTAATAAGCCCTTCACTATATAAATATAGACGTAATATGTTTCTACAAAATAAATGTCGCATTGAAAACAGAACAATAATATAAAGAGTTGCATGAAACATGACTAAACTGCGACTGCGTGTGGAATAAAGTCTCAACAGGTCAGACTGCGCAACATAAGCAAAGTTAAATTGTTTACAGGCGGTTTTTTCTTATTTTAACTAAAGCACTGCTCTGCCGACAATCCATTTTGAAATTGTTCTTATCTTACTTCTAGAAATGATCATTTATCGGTATGTGTATTGACGCGACGCACTAAACATGTTTATAAACTAAATGTGTAAAATATTTGCTATGCATATTTAAAGAAACGACAAAAAGTATAAGAAACGACCGAAATTCCCGTGATTTCAACGTTGATGCACGCTTTCGGTTGCAATTGGAATTAAATATGTAAATTTCTTGATGCGGTTGCAGTATTTTAATATTATCAATGGTTTTTGTCCGTTATGACGATACTGATTCCAAAATAATTCGCGACTAGCAGCAGTAACGTCATTGATGGTCCGATTACGACAGATCTAGATGGGAATGGAAGAAAAGCAGGAATTGTCGCATTGAAAATCATTGATTCTGACCAAAGATACTCACAACTTGGTGCTGCTTCGTATCGCCTCTGTATTTGGTCGTACGTGAATTTCACAAATGCATCGTATTGTTCTGCTAGCTTGGTGGTGAGCACAGCATCGTATTGTTCACGCAACGCCTCCTCCCTCTCCTTCAACATACGTTCGCAGATTAATTGCACCTGAAAGAATAGCAGAATCGCTAATATTAAGATGTGCTCGAGTTTCGCCCGTAAAACGATAAATCACCCATTTCATCCGCTTTGGTTATTTTCGAACGATTTTACAACCTCTTTACACAACGATCCGGAAAAAGTTCTTCATTCTTTAAGGATTTTTATTTCCAAGCTACAATATTTAGTTTGACTCTTCATTGAAATCCCAACTTTTTTAGTGTGTACGTAAAAATGCGACATGCCGAGTTTCGGGATCTAATTGGTATGTTTTGAAGATTTCCGTGATAGCCCGTGGTTTCTAATAATAAATATTTCACCCCACTTTTGCTCCTTTTATATTTACCCCGCTAGCCGATATGGAGACACCAAATGGATCAAGCAGATCAGCAAACTATTCCAAACTCTTTCGCTTCTTATTTGTCGACTACGGAGGAGTCAGTGAAGATAAACCGTTTCCTTTTTGAACGCTTTGCATCGGAGGACACGTAATCAAGCGAAATCAGTGTTCCAAATCTCAAGAAGTTTGTTGTTACCGTTCAGAATAGGTTTTAACATAAATAAATTGATGTGAGATGCTTTTCCACCAATGATGTTGTGCAAAGTGAACAAATTAAGACTTTAAAAAATAAATGAGCGATCAGCTAGCAACAACACGCCACGGATGGAGAATCGACAAATGTGAAAGCTCGGGAGTCTTAGAACAAGGCGCATTTCGACAATATGTATCTATTATTCAAAATGTCCCCAAATAAAATAGTAAATATTAATTCGAACATAATGCACAAATTTTTTGACCCTAAGATCGAGCAATTTACTACCTGGCAAATATTCAATGTGCCCAAAAACTGTACAATGGGCCTATGAACCCTCTAAAATTCCTGGGCCTTAGGTGGTTAAGGGTGGTGCATTTCGACCCGAATTACAGATAACAAAAAATGGATGACAAAGACAACCGATCCAGGGACGAGGGCAAAGGCCTCTTCAAAACGAGTTCCGTTTCTCACAAGTCATGATTGGCGAATCACAAAAACCAGCTCAGCCCTTGACCAAGCCCAGCTTACCTGTTTGAAAGTGAATAGTGCCTTCTCCGGATGCCTTACTATGCTCGGGGGGCTCTCTGGCCGCCGCGGACTATCCGGCCCCATTTCCGAGCCACTCGACTCCGAGTCCTGCATCCTTTCGAGCGCTGCCGACGACAGTGGGAGCTGCTTGCGTCTGTGCAGTCTGATTATCTCCTCCCGGATGTTCTGGGCCATTTTATCTTAAACGAAAACCACAAGTCAGCACACAACCCGAAGAAGTTGGTCCAATCGTCCTACCTGGCGATATTTTAGCTAGTGTGGCATCCGCGAACGGCGACTGGTTCGGCTCGGTCAGGAGGCGACTGCTGTTGTGCCGCGACGGCGATCCTGGCTGACTTTGGCCCGCCGAGCTCCCGGGCGACGCGTTGGCCGAATTGCCGAACGGGTTGCACCTACGCCGCTTCGTCGGCCGCTGGTTGATCGCTTCCCAGTCCAAAGAACGTTTCAGTGTTGCACACGCCATTGTGTCGCTTTCACGTAGACGCCAACAATGCCTTGTGGAATTTACTCACGCGATCAAGCGCACAATCAGGTCTACCAATCTCCTCGCAGGCACCCGACCACGGTCACAAACACACGCACCACACGCGGTTAGATCCTTTTTCCGTACGTTTCCCGTTCGTGTGGCCGCAGCACAAAAACACTCCGACGACCAGTCAGACACGAATTGACAAAAGAAAATCAAAATAATTCTTACTCGTCTCTTTCCCGCAAACGGCTTTTGCTCTTCGACTCACTCACGCGGAGCACACACTCGCAACATCCAGGAACATCTAATTAAAAAAAATCCAACCCAAAAAACAGCAATCCACTTATTAATCTCTTATCGATTTGTCTGTGGCCGTTTCCCTCAAAAAAAATATCAAATGTTCACATTTGCCGTGAGCTTGCAGGTGACCACAAAACTAGTCGTCGCGTTAGCTACTTCTCCACGCTACCAAACGTACTCAGCTCCCGTTTATCGTCGGATTTCCTGCTTTTCAGCGGAGCGAATCCAGTGCGAATGCGTTTTTTTTGGATTTTTCACAGCCTATTTCGACAAGTCGTGCACGAGCACATGAGTTCTTTCAAGCTCGCTTACTTCGATTTCGATAACTTCGCGCGCGCCAGCACAGTCACTCGCTTTAAGAGGGTAGCAGAACATGGAGAAAACGTTAATTGGAAGGCCACCGATTCTTTTCTGCTAGTTTTTCACCGAAGTAACTCCCTTGAAGATCTTTTCGTGAGGCACACAACTTGCGAGTTTCAGAAATTTTGCAAGATGGCCGCGGATGAACGACAAGCTCATAGCCACTCCGAAACGCACACCATCCATCATTTGTGTTCCGCCATCGAGTTCGTTCAAAGCGAAGGGTCGAACAGTGTCAGTTCAAAAAATTCGGATTTCATGCATAAGTCATAAAAATTTAGATTTCATATTGTTTTTGTATGAGAATATGTTGCAATCATGAAAAACGTTGTTTTTGTTTAATAGGATATTTTCAAAACATCTTACCTTCCAAACCGTTGATTACCACAAACGCAAATTTGATTGATTTTTTTTAAATTTTATGCAGTATTTTTAATAGAATAAAAAAAGGCATTGTTGTGACCCAAGCAAAATCCTCTCTTGATGATTGGACTATCCTTTGTTCTTAGAATCAAGCCTGGGACTTCTCCTTGCCTCGGTAACAGGGATAACCCATCGGGACTAGCCATAAAAACGCACGTGTTTACCAACTGTGTAGCAATGAAAAGTAAGTAACAATTAACAATAGATTACTGATAACAAAATGCACGGGAGTGGTAAGATTTGACTGGTTGTGTGTGTATATGCAGCGGCTAGTCTTCGGGCGGTTTCCGGATTATAAAGATAATCCTGGCATATTAGTACTTGATCGCACGTAAGGCGAGGCAGGAAGTTGTTCCGCGACGGTCTTGTTTAGCAGAAGATATTTGTGGTGATACAGCATGGTGTAAATTATTGAAAATCTGCTCAAATCATGCAAGTATTTATATGTTTTGATTGACATAACAATAAAGCTGTTTTACCTTCTAGTTCCACTTGTTCAAAATACATATTAATAATATAAATTACAACAAATACTTAATCCTAAAATACATGCTACACTCAACATTAATTTACACTGTTGTAAGCACGTCAAAATGGATAATGAAGGGCTTTATAAATGCAGGGTTTCAAATTGAACTTGGAGATGGTAGGAGAGTAGTGTTTGCTCAAAGTGTTAAATATCTTACAGCACCTATTAACAGGTTCATTTTCTGCATACTTAGTAAGATGTAATCACGTCAAAGGCGAAACAAGAGGACAACACTGTGCTTCTAGCTTTAAGTGTCGACAAATTCAGAAGCTCCAATCTAACTACATAAGGCGGCAAGATTTAAAAGTCTCCAGGGCTATAGAGGCCTCTCAAAGCAAACAACAAGAATTGCTTTTGGACTCTATTCTAGCATCATGAACTCCAAAATTGGGTTCCATATATTACTGGCATCCGAAGATTTACTCGCTCAGATTTATACCTGCGACAATCAGTACTTTCAAAAAGTGTTTACCAAAGAAACTTCATAGATGCTATATGTATCAGGATAGCAAAACATTGGAAAAAAATAAAAAATAATTGACAATTCGCAAAATACCAAGCTTACTAACTTTTCGCTTAGGAGTCTTAGCGTATCCTTTTGGTTATTATTTATATTACACTGGAGAGTCACCCAGTCGAGGGTCCTATCATGCGGCTCGTTTTTTCTCTGTATTCTATGCACAATCGAACGTTTATTTCAAACAATTATGTAGAGGCAAGAAATGTATTTCTTTCAGATCTTCCGTTAATTGAAGACACGCATATAAAATATACTTTTTATAAATTATATATATTAATACTATTTGTTTTCCCAGTCGACACATATTTTTTCCAGATTAGCGTCCCCCAAGCTAGGCATAAATTCAAGAACATAGCGTTTGTTTTTAATCGACAAATTTAAACTGTCTTAACTTAGATTAGTTGTCCTATTCGTAGGTAACTTAACATTTGTAATCCTTCCGTTGGCTCTTACCTCATGCTTCCGTTATGCTCTGGCCTTTTGCGGCGTATGCTGGAAGTGACAGTGTCGTGCCAGGCAACTGTTACGAAAGAACTTGATACCGCACTGACCACACTGATAGTGTGGTCTAAACATATTTCTTACGCCGAAATGTGCATCCTTCAAGTGCATCCTTAAGTCCCCGTTACTTGTGTACCGTTCTTTGCATCGTGCGCATTGGTACCGTTCCGAGCTGAACAGTAACGGCCTGATGTTGGGTTGACTTTCATATTGTCGATTCCAAATCACCTTTGTATCACAATCGTCGTCCAGAAAGTTAATGGGAGTGCTTGTGATTATCTCTTGGCTGTGGGCAGGGCTGTTGGGCGCACTAATCCTCGGCGATTTCAATCTGCATTTGCGAGCTTTCTTCTTGATTTGAAAGAATCTCTTGATATCCAGGCATTTTCCATACTTTTTTTGAATAATGCTTTGATCGGGTGATTTTTGCAGCGGCGGTAAATCAAAACGCAGCTCACGCCTAACAGAGGCAGTGCGCTTTACCAGTTCGCTCCTACTTCGACGAATCGTCACCCCGGCCGGCGAGGATATTATTCGAGTCGGCTTGCTAGGGGTCTTCTTCAGAATAGACTTGACTGCTTGCTGATTACTTTCCAAACATGAATCTGAATCTGTGCACAATTTACCCTCTTCAGTTCCTAGTTTGTCGAAAATCTCACTCAGCCCTGGAGAACAGGATGCATACAAGATGCTGGGCTCATTCTCCTTGCCCTCTACCATCAGTAGCAGATTTCCACTCATATGCCTCCAGGTCTGCAGATACCTGCTGCCATGAAAATTAGTTATATGCTTCGGAAGCAGTCCTATCAAGTAAAGTACGGCGCCGCAGAAAGGACAAAGATGAACTTTCGGCTCAGCTCCTTCTGTTTGCAATTCCTTCACTTGCTCTAACCGTTCCTGAAGTTCGACAGTGTGGAACCGCTTGAGGTGATCTTTAAGTGTGAATTCGAACATGTATTCATTCGCGCAAAATGGACAGAAGAGACTCCTTGGTATGTGCGAGGCAGCGAGGACGATTGCGCTAGCGAACTCATCAATTTCTTGTATTTGCCCGGTCACATCGCTGTCCTTGATGGAACCGCTTGCATAGGCCATTTTATATTCAAAGCATCCACTTATTCGTACAAACAAAGATTCTAAGGAACATAACAAGCCACTAAATCGCTTAAAATCAACGCTGCGCCTTTAAATTAATATAAATTCACTCTTTGTGAAATCAACAATCAAAAATGAACGGCTATCGATTCAAACTCAACATCTGTCATGCTTCCAATGAAAGCATTGAATGGACACTGGAATACTGGAGTTTACCACAGATTGGCGGTTACACTCAAAATTAGCACTTTTATCACCGTTAAAACTGGGATTGTAACTCAAATATGTGGGCATGTATTTTGTGCAATCTGACTAAAAAATATTATAAAACACATATAATTTGTAAACACCAAAGACATTCTCGATCAATATCAAAGACATGGACAACCAAACCAAACTATAAATACAACAATGTAGGCATATTTATTTTTCCTCGGATTAATATATCAATATTCAGAGTAATGGTCATTTCACATCAATAGGTCAGAAAATTATATCAGAACTCCCTAAAAACAAATCAGTGTGCCCATATTTAAAGGGGGGCTGGAAACTGACCCGAATAATGTGCCATCAATGACATTGTCAAACTCATTGCGTAAAATCATGGAAAAAATATTAGCTTCGCGAATTAAAGAATACTTAACGCAGAATAGGGTTCTAGATAGAAACCAGTTTGGCTTTCAGGAAGGTAAAGGAACAAAAGACGCGATTGTAGACGTGATATTAATACGCAACTGGACCAGGGTACGTTGCTGAAGTTTTTATCGATCTAAAAAAGGCGTTTGATACGGTGGTGCATGATATATTGATTAGTAATCTTGGGAATTGTTGGTATGCCTAGAGAATTTATACGTATGTACGTACCTCACAGAAAAAATTCAAAGGACTGAAATTGGAAACGTGAACAATAAAATAGCGCAGATTATTCTATTGGCGTACCGCAGGGATCAATACTAGAGCCGATTCTATTCCTGTTGTATACAAATAACTTGGTGGCTTCAGGAATTGACGGGAAAGCTGTGATGTACGCTGAAAATACGATACTGATTCTATCAGGTAAAAATGAAGCTGACTTAGAACAAAAGATAAACATCGACTTAGACAAATATTTACAATGGCTCATACAGAACAAATTAATATTGAATGCGAACAAAACCAAATGCATTATCTTTAAATGAAAAAATAAAACTGATATTGAGCCACTAATAAAAATAAAATTCTTCAGAGAGTTGAACAAATAAAGTACCTAGGGCTTACAATCAATGAAAAACTAACTGGACACCGCATATAAATGGCATGAGGGAAAAAATAGCAGCTATCTTTGGTCTGCTCCATCGTTTCAGTTATTTCTCAGTTAAAAATAAAATAAAAATTAAAAATGCATACATACTTTTAAAAATTACATGCGGGATCATAATTTGGAGCCAGAATTGAACGACTACAATATGAGAAACGCAAATGATATTTTAATAAAATTTGCTAAGCCAGAGCGCCTGCGGATGGATCCGATTAACGCCCCATCAAATTTTTACAATGAGCTACCTCACACAATAAGAGAAGCGCGTAACATAATATCGTTTAAAATCATGCTACGTATACATTTATTGAAAACTCAATTCAATAATTAAGAACGCTAATATTTATTCTACAAATGTAGATATATTGAGCTCTGAATAAAATTTTTTGAGATACTGATACTTTCCATTATACCGATGTACATCGTCTGGGAATTACTAAGTAAATAAACAAGCAATCAGGAAATACATTGCACACGGACAGTGCAAGCAATGAATGATGGAGTGAGAGGTTTGGAGGGGGCGGAGGTGGTTTTAGTCGGTAAAAATCCGACATACCGAGAAGCAGAAGCAAAACCAATAAATTAAAAAACCATTTGATACTAATGCAAAATGAAACCGTTGAGGTTACCGCAAATGACTTTTAATTGAACAAAACTAACAAAGTACACATAATAATAAATAACTGCTCGCTGATGTTTGTATAAAAGTAAGACAATTTACACGCCTCCTCCAATGATTCTTCATACTACAGTCCTTAAATATGTTATCACTTTATTAAGTACATATATGTATTTATTGCGCACTGCTAATTATAAATATCTTAAATAATATTTGGCCTTGAATTGTACGTTCGTGTGTAACGAGGATCGTTTTTGTTTTCGCCAAACAAAGTGCCTCCATACTGCCAAACTCTAGTTAGTCACCTGTGCTATCTGATTAAACTTTTAAAAGAAAGTTAGCCATTAGGATTGCAGGACATTACAATGTCCATTGAGTATAATACTAAGCGAAACATTCATATTTCCTATTATTTATGCAAATCGTTTTCTTCGTTGCCGATGGGGTGAATATGACTTGCTGCATTGCAACAAAAGCACCAGACATATATATGTATGTATGTATCCATGAAAATAGGTGACAACATAATCCTAACTAAGAACTAATCTTGCATTAACCAAAGTTATAAAAGCCTCGCGTTTACATTGCTCGACGCACACCATTCATACATTGTTTAACTAAATGGAAGTTGCTCATTTTTCGTTTTGATAGGCGGTTGTGTAAACCAGCCAGCAATTGATTATATCATGGAAATGATGAGATGAAGTTCCATACGAAACAACAATAGTTTCCATCGCCATTTGGCAATCATATTTCATACCATCTTAAAGTCTTGTTGCCTCTGATATAGTCGCGACGTCATCGTTTCCGGTGGACGTGCTTGCATTCGTTGTCGTCCTGCGAAGATTCGAATAGTAGCCACTTGCGGAGTGGCTTGCATGGTATGGCACGCCCGCCGACTGTTTGGCCGACGCAGGTCCTTGTGTTTCCGGGCAATCGCATAGCACATTCGGTTCCGAAACATTCGATGCATTGATAAGATTCTCTGTGGACTTGGTTGTTATTGTGGTGGTCGTGGTCGTCTCCTCCACGAATTGCGACGGCGGTGGTGCATAGTTCTCCACATCCGTAAACGTCGAATATCTTTGATGGTCGGCGAACCGATAGGGATTCTTCCGCGGAATAGAATGACGCTGCTGAGTGATTTGCATCTTAATGGTGGGTTTCGGCCCAACTGTATCCAGATAGCCACCGAAGCCGTAGCCGCCGAAGGCTTTGGTAGTTAAATTGTCCCACGACTTCGGCTTCTGCACGTACTGCGGATGGTAGAGGTGAGCAGTGGGCTGAATTTGGGCGGCGTGGAGATGATATCGGTGCTGGTAGATTCCTTGCTGCAGGTGTATTTCTGCAGCAGTTTGCGCACCTTGCTGCTGCGGCTTTACGTGCGCAGCTCCATTATTTTGCAGCTGGCTGAGCGACTGTCTGGATTTCGTTGAGTGCTGCCTAGAAGCTCCCGTGTTTTCGCTCTGCGGATCCCAATATAGCGTGTCGGTACTCAGCGAAGTTGTATAAGAGGCTGTACTTTCAACAGGAGCAAACTCGCTGGAGG
Source organism: Oxycera nigricornis (assembly GCA_963942545.1). Lineage (NCBI taxonomy): Eukaryota > Metazoa > Arthropoda > Insecta > Diptera > Stratiomyidae > Oxycera > Oxycera nigricornis. Next base: position 10,770,030 of record OZ012663.1, on the reverse strand, counting down.
TGCAGGAATGTAGGCTGCAATGGCTGGCCAGTCCACTGGTAATGTCAAAGTATCTAGATCGGTTTGATTTGGTATCAGCAGAAATATGGGCTAGCTGCTGTTGATTTTGATTCTGCTGCTGTTGGCTGTGGCAATGGAAAGTGCATCGAGGAATATCAGGTGAAGCTGCAGGTGCAGGATGGGTTTTAGGTTTGTGATGGTGTCGTTGTCTTTCCTTGCTCTCCTTGTCACGATGTTTATGCTTGTGGTGGTGCTCCTTGTGGTGCCGAACGCGCCTCCGTGTCGGGACACAGTGCGGATCACAGCAAGGACTGGCCAAATCGTAAGCATCTAGGCTAGTATTGTCACCATTTTTGTCAGTCTTCTTCCCAAAGTGTCCGATACAAGGGTTGCATGAATGTCCTCCATGACAATGCCGCCCCGATTTCGGAGGTTTCTGTTGCTCGGCGCTGCTCCTGATTTGGGTGCCGCTCTTGTCTATCCGCTGCTGATCAACACAGGGTGGCTCTTGATTCACTGGCGTTTGTTGCCTATGCGCATGTGGATACGAGGACAAATTGGATGTATTCTCAGTGGAACTTCCCCGCGTAAGTATATAGTGATGATCGCTAGCTGATCGAGATGCTGGTCCCACGCTAACAAAGTACTCTCCGCTGCTGCTGGACGTTGATGGTTTCAATACATACCGACAATTAGGGTCTAAGTATTGGTACGTTAGCATGAATTGGGCCGGTGGTGGAATGATGGTGTGTCGTTGTCGTCCGATGTGTACGTCTTCAGTCGATAAGGTTGGACGGTAGAACGGTGGCTGGAGATCTGCTTCATTTGGTGATAAGTTCACTTCGCCGTCAATCGGAGAAGTGGAAGCTTTCTTACGGGCCGGCAGGCTATGCGTTTTCCATTTCCCTTCCAACAGTTCTCGTTCTCGCAAACAAACTCGCTCCAATTCACTCATTTTGCTTTGCAAAATATTCTGTAGCTGTATGTAGCGCATATGCAACTCAACCTTTACGACCATGAGTAAAACATAATAACTCTAGAGTAATTTTCACCGTAAATCAAAATATACATACCTTTCGGACGCAATCTTCAAACAAAACTACCATTCGCATACGAGTATCACAGTTTTTAATAAAAGCCACCAGTGTCTTATGGTCAGCCTTTTCCATGTCCGCGCCATTTATTGACAGAATCACGTCTCCCTCACGCATTCCAGCACGATATGCCGGTCCATCGTACTCCACATAGTCAACATAAGTTATCATTTCGATTTCTTGCTCCTTTTTATAGTGTATGCCATAGCTTTGCAGTGTGAAACCGAAACTGCCGTTCCGTTTCTCTACAATAATAGTACGTCTTCGACGATCCTCTTCGGGCTTTGTCATTGGTATACGATCGGATTTCCCTCGACCGATGGTGTGCGTGTCCTAAAAGATAATTTAAATTAGTTGAACCTGTTATTTCAGCAATAAAAGCATATTTTGTTTACATAATGCGACTGGACAAGGTTAAGGTAATTAAAATAATAGAGGCACACTTATCCGTGAGCCTTGTTGCTAAGTGTTTACGTTTCAACTAAATTGACATTCGTGATATACCAAAATCGTTAAGCCATAGTCTTGTATCTTGGTTTTTATTCATCCAAAAAACTACATTTTAGAGGTACGGAAAATTCGCCACAAATTACTCGATCGAAAATAATATCAAAAATGACAGTTGTCATTTACGCATAAAATACGTCCACATCAGCACATTGGAAGCAGCTTTCTCTACAGTCTTTGATTGGCTAAGAGAGAAAAGCGTTCAAATATTCAAACTTGGAATATACAAAAATGCAAACACAACACATATGGTAGTCTATCTACTAGTCATTAAACTTAGAGTGAAAAGCGGACTATCAATTCTCAACGCCGCTGTTGTTCCTCGGAACGACTTAGCTTTAAGCGAGCATATGCTGCGCTCTGCTTAACACGTGTATTTCCTATAGTCCTTTCGCTTTGATCTCTCTTAAATTTCTCTTAATGCTCTCGTAAATTTAGCTTTAATGTTTTGTTTACACTGTGCGTTAAGCAACAACAAAGTGTTCCACATTCCAAGCTTGTCTAACATGTACATACATATTGAAATCAATATTTATTTTACTATCATCGTGAATAGTCATTTTTATTAATGTCCTATAAGATGTCTAACCATTCAAAATGAGGTCTGGCGATTGCAAACAATTCTTTGTGAAGCTTTTTACCATAAAATACAAAATCATTTGAGGTAACGTGAAAAATATAGTTCGCTAAAGGGCACCTACATGAATACTTTCCCTTTTCTCAAATGAGTTTTGTATAAAATAGAAGGTACTTCTTAAAAATTCAAAGCAGTAAAGTTGCTCTATAGCTTGGAGTGAAAAAAATGTCTATTTTCTCATAACGACAAACTGTATGTATATAAGAAATCACCGGCGGCTTCTGAACGACCTAGTTGATAAATACATGCATTCTAGGGTCCTTTTCAATTCAACACTTTCCATTAATTCCCGTTCTACTTTCTATGATGAGGCTTTAACCAACGATTTTTCATATTCACCCCAGTATAATTATTTGTATTTATTTTTCTTGTCTTTGTAGAACTCGTTACACTCTTATTTCAATGGAAAGTGTATCAAAAGAAATCATTTGATGCTATGCTTTATTTATACGAAAACTGATTCCGTAGCTGAACAATGACTACATAGCGTTTTACAAAACAACCACAATAAAAAACAAAATAACGTAACAATAATTAATACCATGTTTGCGTCTTCTAGTTTCATGAAAACTTTATATATATATATATATATATATATTCACTAAGAAGTTGGATTTAAGTATAATTAAAAAACTTTCACAATTAAAACATGTTTTCAAGGAAAATTAAACTTTCGGAAATCTCATACGAATGGAGACTGGTGCTACCACTATATGAAATGTATGTATGTATGTATGTATGTATGTATGTATGTATGTATGTATGTATGTATGTATGTATGTATGTATATAGAAGGCTTTATGACTTATCATTTATTCCTCTACCTAGTTTAACCTAGCTTTTCTCTAGAAAATAATTTTTTTCCCGTTCTTCAAAGAATATTAAAATGATAGTGAAAATTTGTGTTGCTTTTCCTACACTTCTGGACTAGAGGTTCCTCTACCAATGCTATCATTTGGAAATGGTAACCAAAAATTATCTCGTTACTCAGTGGAGTGCTTTATTGGATAGTGGTTTAAATAATTTTAGTTGTAAACATGTTATGCATACTAATCAGTGATTTTGTTACTACCTATTGATGTCCATATTTAGTTGTGAGTTTCATCCGGCATTCAAGAAATTCGCAGCGAAACAATTATTGCTCACTGCTAATTTATTGAATGCCGAATAAAACCAACAGCTGAATCATTGTATTAATGTAGCTATTCAATTTAAGTCGCTGTATTTCATCTTCAATATCATATACACGTAGAATATATTTCGATTGCTCCTGATATTGGTCTACATTAACTATCCTTCGTGTTTAACGATTGAAGACCAATTTTTGTGTCCGCGTAAGTTGAAAACCCAATTGAATTGTGCTCAAGGATCAATATTCCCTACGCAAAATTGGTTACATGAAAGTTTCATTGTTTCTGTTAGGCTAAGCTATTAGTTAGATAAATACGATTCCCAAATAGATAGATTATGCATGAACCTATAGAATCGTTCATTATGGTGACAATCTGTTGATTTTCATACTTATGAAAGATAAAACATTGAAATACACGTATATACACTTTTATTTCCAATTATGATTTGCATGAAAATTGTCTCAAGTGTAGTGATTTATAGCCCAGGGCGGATCTGTTTTCAGTTCGCTAAAAGTTGTGGAATAACTCGTATAACAATAATTGACTTATCCTCCCTCTCAAAAAAGTCGGGAACATTACTAAAAAAATCCGAAAGGTTTAAAAATTATTTTAAAAAATCGATATTTTTCTAATTTTCTCACTCCTAACTTTAAAACGGTTCGTTTCAAAGCAAAGTTGTGTAGAAATAAAATTTTCTATAAGATATGATTGGTTCGAAAAAAAATTAAAACATTTTTCCCTTGCCGCAAAATAGCAATAAATATTAAAAAGGGGAAAGAAAGCCTTTTTTTATTTGGTTTTTCTTACCATTTAGAATAAACTTAGGACCTTCATAGTTCGCCTAAAAATCTTTACAATTCAGTCGGTGGAAGCATGGTTAAACCAGACTGAAACGTCAGCCGCCCAGCACTGTTTTAGAGTTTATTACCAAGTTTAGCAAACATTTCTGAGGCCGTCCTAATAATCGGTTTTTCATTTTATAAAATGCGTTTGATAGGTGAAGTGCTTCAAACTTCTATATGCTTTAGTTTCTGACTTGCAAGATTTCAAAAGTTTTGAATTCTTTTAAATAAATTTAGATTGCAAAAGTATAATGCGCAAGCAACTGAAGCAATTTTGATGAAAATTTGTATCCTATTTATTTATATTATAAAGGCGAACTATGAAAATATCAGATCTGGCAGGGCGTTCTGAAATACGATACTCTCACCAATCAGAGAGGTTAGAGTTTAATTTATGGTGGTAAAGCCGAAACAGAAAACACTCATCCAAGAGGAGTCTGCGGGAGTCCAAGGTAGCAAGCTGTTGCAAGAAAAGTCGCTCTTCATATGGCATGCATGTAATTTTAAATTTAAAGATAAGGAAATAAGTGTATTTTGCTGCACTGATTCAATCATAGAATCTAAATATTGATAGTGTGGTCACCATGCTTTCGAGCAATATCCAAGGATGGGTCTAACGAGGCTAGTGGCTAGTGTATAAGTTGACGGAGGAAAAAATGTCAGTGAACATATGAGAGTGCCTTACTACGAACCCAGAGACACGAGAGGCACGTGCGGCAATTGCCACAATGTGAGGCTCAAATTTAAGTTTCAGGTCGGAAATCAGTCCAAGATCTTTTATTTGAAAAACAGGCACAAGTGGAATATCATGTAACGTATAGTTGTAATCAATTGGGCTGCAATTTAAGGAAAAGGACATTTTGTGACATTTCTGGACATTGAGGGAGAGAAACTTTGTTTCACTCCAAGAAACGATCGCGTCCAGATCCCTTTCGAGGGCAAAACAATCCTTTTCCAAACGAATAACGCAGTAAATTTTTATGTGATCAACATACAGAAGACACTGAGACGCTATGACTGAAGGACGGTCATTTATGTTGGGTAAGAAAAGAAGAGGACCTAGAATAGACCCCCGAGAAACTCCGGAGGTTGGATGGAAGAGAGAAGAATGTGCTTTACATAGACTATCGTGGCATGAACGAGAACTGATGTAGGACTCAAATCAAAAGAGTAATGGTCCAAACAGACCAAAGTGAGCTAGCTTCTGAAGTAGAACATTTAGGTTGACAGTTTCAAATGCCTCACTGAAGTCATATTCAAGGGAGACGAATTCCAATCCTAGTGTTCTGATAAGTTTTTGAACCATTTATGACAATTTCACACTCAAATGTGAAATTTTCGATCAACGACATAAATTCGCAACCTGTTAATCTGGAACAAATACTTGCTTCCCAGATATTTTGTGTGAAAATCCACATATTGTGCGCTTATGATCTCTATTTTATTTCCTCCTAGATGCAAGGAATATGCAGAATATGCATGTGCAAGACAGGAACAGTTTTGCATAAATACAATGCAAACTACGTGGCCCCGTGGCATTTCTGAGTAGCGTAAACTCAGCTCTGTTTATGTATCATCATATAGTAAATTAGGTGCATATAGCAAAACATCAAAGTGTCACAGCCCCTAGACAAAAAATAAAAGTAGGGCATGCGTTCTGGATATTTTCAATTTTCTACTACGAATGGAAGGCTTGCGTATGGTGTGGGTGTATGTAGTTGATCCGACTTTGGAAACTTTAAAACGAAGGCATTCACCTACCGGCGATTCCTGCAGCTCGTCATCACTAGCCGGAGCACTTTTGTTGAGCGATTTCGATGATTGTGATTGCAATAGTGGATGGTCTCGGCGTTGATGCTCCCGTCCCAGACTACCACCCCCCGACAGGACATTAGTCCCGACAGTTCCATTACTCCCGCTCTTTAATGCTGGCGCACTACATCCGTTATCAGCAGCCATTGCTTTTTTTAGATAAGGCAGCGAAGTTGAGATGGAACTACTATTTTAGTTAAGACACACCACACATACATTTTACTATTTCCACGAATCAGCATTTCCGTTTTATATTAAACACACCAATGAATCTTTGGGGAGGTTAATACCACGACTGGTTTCACACAAAAGGAACGTATTAAGTAACGAAGTACCAACATATATTGACTAGCACGCGCGTTTCATTGCAAATTAAAGCTTCACCACAAGCATATCGATTTTAGAACTAATTCGTTGAGACGACGTGAATGAACCGAATTTTAAACAGATAATGTTGAGAGCCCTAGCCTCCCAAAGCAGCTCTGGCCCTGTTCGATCACATAATCACAGTATCATTATTCATTTCACAGCACTCAAAAATCGGAAAAATTATTGCCCCCATATTTTACGCCTGGAATATTGAAATGTTCACCCGCGCGCGTACCGGCAAATTATCTGAGCCATCCGAAGATTCAATAACATCCAGGGCCAGACTAAGGATTATTTTAAGCAGACACTACCGTACAGCACAGACACCATGAATGCCAAGAAACGCGATAAGACTATTTCGGGAGATGCACAAAAACTCAAGGGGCTGGCGTTTTCTTAGAGATATCAAAATGATGGAATAGCAATCTAATGCGGCCCCATTATGTATTCCTTCGTTCAGCTTCACTAACTTCGAGCCAACTGAAAAGCGAACCATGTAGCACGGTCACTGCAATTAGCTAAAAATCCACGACAACGGTGATGACTTAATTTTTATTCTGCGACCACAGAACTTCTATACTTTCTCCACACAGTGGCGGTAGATATGTACACCTAATTGACGACATGCCGGGAATGCTGCTCACCACCCCAAAGATGGGCCCAGGACGTTACACATTCAATTCCATTTTCCAGTATAGAGGGTTAAACAATGTCCATTTCCACCCTCTTGGAGCGAGTCGAATAATGTGGAACACTTATGCGCTTTCCATGGAACCTCAACAATCAACAACCTGTAACCAAAAACGTGCTTCGGATGTTCCTGATAGTAATGAAACGTATACTATTTCATTCAATTAACATTCTAGAGTGTTTTAAAATGGCTCCTACGATAGTCTTCAAAAGGGATCGTTCTTTCTATACTACTCCATGAATCCTTGTTATATCAAAAATTGTAACTCATTTTGCTTAAAACTATCGCTTTTCAATTAAACTCCTATCAATTATTATATTTTTCTACTCAAGTAATAGATGCCATTCCTGATGTAATTAGATTTGTAAATGAATACTTGGATAAGGGCCATTACGTTGCAGCCGTTTTCGTGGACTTAAAGAAAGCCTTCGACACAGTAGCACATGAAACTTTAATCAACAGGCTCGGTGAATATGGAATTGTTGGAAAAGCAAATAAATTTATACGCAGTTACTACTAGACGGATAGATTTCAAAATACACTAATTGGAGGTGTCAAAAGTAAAACTGCTGAATTTAGAATAGGTGTTCCGCAGGGCTCGATCCTAGGACCAACGCTATTTCTACTTCATATCAACTCCATAAAAAAAGCAGACTTTTTTGCGAAAGTGGTTATGTACGCAGATGACACTCTGCTCGTATACTCAGGTGAAACTAGTCTCGAAATTGAACAATTGGCTTCTACAAAGTAGATTGGCAATAAACGCGGGGAAGACAAAATATATTATTTTCAAACAACAGAACAAGACTGACATACAATCACACGTAAAAATCAATGACACAATCCTCCAGAGAGTAGAACAAATAAAATATCTAGGACTTCTAATAGACGAGAAACTAACATGGACTCCACACATAAATGATCTGAGGAAAAAACTGGCTGTCTTCATTGGTCTTCTACATCGCTTCTACTTTTTCCAAAGAAAAAAAAATCAAATTATGTTTACGCATCTCCTTTCCAAAATTTCCTACGGAAGACCCCTTCAACAAAGCAGCTAACTTTTACAATACACTACCGGACAAAATTAAAAACATAGCGAACCCAACTTCCTTTAAAACGACACTAAAAAATATCTCCTTCAAGACCAACTTTCGAAGTAAGTTACAAGTGCAATCAGCTCCACTAAACTCAAAATCAAACATGTAATCAACTGGAAATAATTCATAAACATATAGTCTGAACTATTAATCTAACTAAAAGGACACTAAAACTTACAGATTTGGTACTATCCCTTATACCGATTCTTATCGTCTGGGAAGTACTATGTCCTAAAATTTTAAATACAGAGAATTACTAAATTTTGATGGAGAGAGTGATTGAAGGAAACGGAGGTGGTTTTAGTCGGTAGAAATCCGGCATGCCGAGAGGCAGGAGCTGATCGGTATCTTTTGAAAACGTTGAAAAAAAAGTAGGACAAATTCACCTCCTTACATCCCTTAACAATGGACGGTACCGAATGAAGGGCTGGGCTACCCGAGCAGTCATCTGGAGCGGTAGGACCAAAGGTCGCCACACGCTTACGCGTTGAATGGACCAATAAATTAAAGAGTCAAAAAAAACCAACGCATCCACAACGACTGGGGCGTCTGGTAAGCTAAGACAATAACCATGACGGTGGCAATAACCATGATACACAGCCTTTTATCGTATATTTTCTTTAATTTAAAATATATTTTAATTATAAAAACTGAAATTAAATTTACGTAAATTCAATTTTAATCGTTAAAAACGTTAAAACACTTTTGGAAAACCATACTACATTTTCAAATTTCCATGATGATGATCATGCAAAAAGACTTTTTACATTTTTTTAAGGGATGAAATCCAAAAAATATATTTCATATGTAATCAGACAGATTGACGGCACATAGTTTGAGTAAGCAACATTTTTATTTTTGTGCTTTGGATTTAGACCAAGGAGGATCTGTAAAAAAGACCACTACATATGGCTGTTGAGTGGGTGCACACAGCTTTTTGCAGAAAAAATTGTGGAATAACTTATATAACAATAATTGTCTTATTCTCCCTCACAAAAAAGTCGGAAACATTAATAAATAAATCTAAATGTTTAAAAATTATGAAAATTCTATATTTTTTTCTACTTTTCTCACAAATCTACGTCCGATTATTCTAATTTTTTTACGTTTGAAACTTTTTCTGGTCCTCATGTAAATGAAGAAGACTAAGGATCAGAACAAGTTTAGAGTCAAGAGGTTAGAAATTTTACTGAAGAAAGGTATTGTAGAGTTGCAGACAATTGAGATAGTCCATAAAAGTGATTCGACTTAGACATTAGACATGGAAATAATAAACGATATAGTTTTTTAGCCACATACTAACAGATTCTATTATCGAACATATTTAAAGTGGCTTTCAATCAGTCTATAAACACAAAGATTAAGTGCATCGCAGTAGATTTTCTAATAATCATTTTTGCAGAAAGAAATCAATAGAAATCGGTTTTTATCTTCAGAAACAAGCAAGATATTTTACTCTTAATTCTGTTAACTCTTTTCAAAATCAAAATTTAAATATTATCTGTAAAATCAAATATTGATTACTGGTATTTTATCCGATTACGGAATTTCAAAACGATGAATACCATGTACATATATATGATCAACAAAATTCCACTCAACCAAGGAAGAGCAAAAGTATACTATTTATCTGATAATACTTGTGTCGAATTCGTAGGTATTATCGGTACTCAAATAAGCAGGTCTCTTTCTGCGTCGTCAACCGATGGCTGGAAACATTTAAGTGGAAATCTAGAAATTTGTGTTCCTTAAATTCTCAGCATGAAATGTTTTTGGAATAGGCTTGACTTCCTGTTTTGAAAACAGTAACCTTATTTGATCATTCCTCGCAGAAGAGTTGTTTTAATTTCTAAAATGAGCTGACTGAAAAGATTCAAAGACTTCCTTTTGCTTAACACTTTTACAAATTTTTGAATAAGTTACTAACCGAAACAAATTGCTTGAAATGAAAATGTATTGTCTGGCATTATGTGTCAGCTAATAATATTATTTTCGATCAAAATGTTTTAAACAATATAAAACATACTCTGATTCAGAAGTATTACAATTTTGAATAAAGATAAATATTAATAATAATGATATGTGTTAATATGCATCGAGAAAACTATGAAGTTTTAGCTATTTCACTTTCATCAAACTAATTTTCAGGGCAGTGTTGAGAGTGTAAACTTTAAAAAGAAAGTCGATGATAATGTGCTGCGTGCGTATATTCTAGTATTTTTACATGAATTGTCCATTGTTCGGCTGGAATCATTTTTCTCCTTCTTTGAATGACAAGCATTACCAGCTCTCCACTGCCAAAAAACTTGATATCAAAATAACTTATAATACATCGAAAGAGACACATATGTCTGGACTTTGCAACGAGCATGCGTTCAAAGGATTCAAAAGCAAGTCCCCCTCTTCCAATTGCCGTGGGAAAATTGGAAGGTAGGGGTCGTGAAGCGTGCGCTTCGCGAAATCATATCCCACCCCTCACACTTTTCACTTTACGCGTACAAAGGGATAGGGATGCAAAAGGTCACACAAGCACACTTTACACGATCGACTCTATTGCACGGAATCTCCTGTATTCGGCCAAGAGCAAACAAGTCACTAACTGAAACTTTATCGCGATGGCAGCAGATCTAACTGTTAAGCCATCAAATGATTAGACCCCCACATTGGCGGTCGATTACAATGGGGGGATATTTGCATCTGTTCTACATTTGGTATGTATTGGAAGCTCAGGTAAAAGGCGAAACGCAGTCCCAATGCCGAACCCTTTAATGCGCCGCGGCTTCCGACTCAGAACCGCTCTTCCATGACGCCTAGCCAAGATGCAAAGTAGGAGCCGGCTGATTATATTCGTTATAATTGCTCGACGTGCTTATTCTCCAATGCCGCCGATGGAATGAATTTTTGAAGAGTGTGAATATGACTCTGGTAATGAGTCTCATCGCTACAATAGGGTATTGTTCAGTTGTTTTCCCGCGGGCAATGACTCAAAGGTCGCGAAAGATAATAAGTGTAGGAGAAAAAAATTTCACTTTCATGTTGGTCGAATCAGTTGATGGGTGCAGAATGATGTTTATAGTCTAATGACTTCATAAAATAGCCCACACAGTATTTACATTGTCTTAATGAAACTCGGATTTTCCACTAAAAACGAATGCAATAAACATTCAAGAGGATCCTTCCACGTTCACCATATGAAATTATTTGATCATAGTTTAGTTCACCGAGAAACTAACGTGGCTCCAGCTCCCATATTTATGTACATTATCAGCTTCCCAGTATATCCCAGAATATTGAAATTGAATCTCTTCAACTTATCTCTACGTTTTAAGATTTAAAAAGTAATTTAAAAATATACGCACGTACGTGGCCAATTCTTTCTAGAACGATATCTCACGAAGGCAAAGCCGTATAGACATAGTAAAGGTGTCAATCGAAGCGTCCTAGCAATGAACTGAGTTGATTTTATTTTGGCACATTAGAGATCATTCCATCATGCATGATGCCACACGAACCAAACGTTGTATTAACGTCGTTAACGTTTAAATCGAAGCGTGTGAACATTTTTATAAGTCCTTCTAATTTTCAATAAATTTAATACAGCCTATCTTTATTCAATAAACACAACTGAAAAAAAAAGGAATTTAAAAAAAATTAAAAAAAAAACAATTCGTACGTCTGGTTATCAATTCTTTATAAAATCAGATGTTAAATAAAGTTTTTAGTGATTAAAAGTTAGTAGTTTTTGTGTAATTGCAAACAAGAGATCATATATATATATATATATATATATATATATATGTATATATATATATATGTGTATATATATATATATATATATATATATATATATATATATATATATATATATAATAAACCATTAATGTTTTAACTGGATGGATTCTAATACTGTAATTGTGCTGTCGATCAATTCGTATTATCATTTGTATGATTCGGTAAACTTTTTAATAAATTTAGTACAACCGTTTTTAAATTTAATAAAAAAACTTTCTTTTTAATATGATTTGCACTTGTAATCATAATCAATACTTTAGAAAATTGGATGCTTTGTAGAGTTCTTATGAAATAAAAGACTTTAGTTTTTTTTCTAATTACCAAAAACATTCATATAAAATCAATAAATAATAACTAGATACAATGAATAAGGAGACGATGCGATTAATACTAACTCATTTCACTTACTTTAATGACTAACTACGATTATTTAAAATATTGTAGCTATATTTTTGTTGATAGTTCATGTTAATATTGCTGGAAAGTTATTCGTGGGACCTCATGAGTCGTACCTCAAGGCTTGCCATATTTTTGAAATATCAAGACAAGAACGCAAGAAGCAAATCAATGAATTTAGCAGATGAAGTACAGTTATTCCTACCAGAAAAGGTCATAATATGAATTAAATTATTAATTTTTTGTCTACTGTAAATAGAATGGAAAAAATAATAAACTTATCGTGGAAAAAATTTCAAAAATAGGTGAAACTGGGAATTATTACAGCAAAACTTAAATACTGTACAAAAATTTTTTGGTTGAGTATCATAGCAGTGGCGGGAAAAATCGGGAAATTTAACATTGCCGTTTTGAAAAAAATGAGATGCAGGCACTATGCTAAATAAAATTCATGGTGACGCAACTTGATTGCCTCTTTCTACTTTAAACCTTTAAGCCTAGTACACAGTTCGATTCAGAACAGAAAATTCTGCATGTCTCCACATTTGGTAAATAATTTGCTGCTGGAAATTTGACAATGGAGACTAGTGGAGATTATTCACGAAACACTTATCTTTTCGCAAATGCCGGCTGTTGTTAATGTTGGAAACAACTTCAATGACAGTTTTAATGACAGCTATTGCCAAACGTCAACTTTCTGCATCAAAAGAAATGTCGAAACAATTAAAATTCAAGTCAGAAAAGTGTGGAGAGTACTTGGTGCTGCGGTGCTGCCATCTACCGAGTTCATCGATTCTGCGCAGAAAACTGTGTACTGCTTCTGCAGAATTGAGTCTGAAATTCTGTGCGGAATTTCTGCAACTGCAGAATTTTCATACAAATTTCTGCTCAGAACCGAACTGTGTACTAGGCTTTATAGCTTCAAAGCCAAATATATAAATATTTTGTTGCGGTAGTAGATCCTTTAATATTTTCAGTCCATGCATTTCATCACTGACAGCTATGTCAAGCCGTTATGTCAAAGAGTGACAATGACATAAGTCGCAACAATATAACCTACAAGCCGTAATTTATCGGCAGCAAAACTCATTTTAAAGATTCAATAAAATAGTTCAAGTTTTCTAGCATATGATATGACTGCAGTTCCTCCTGTCAACCAATCAACACTTCTTCCATTAGGTATCCAGTTGCTGCATGAATTATTTCTGCGATTTACAATCATCTGGTATCCATTGCAGAATTGGTGGACAAGTGCATCGGTTCACGCATTCACATAATTATGAAAAACGACAAGGAAATGGTAGGAACGCTGTTGGGATTTGATGATTTCGTCAACATGCTCCTGGAAGATGTGACTGAATACGAGAACACATCAGAGGGAAGACGGATCACCAAACTGGATCAGATTCTTCTCAACGGGAACAATATAACAATGGTAGCTAATAGCTTTCAATTAGTTGAGGTATAAATAATTATTTTCGTTCTGTAGTTGGTGCCTGGTGGAGATATGCCGGATGCTTGACGTGTGAAGATAAATATGCTTTTATAAATAAAACTTAAAACGTTTGTTTGACTCGTATATCTTTTTCACTAACCGGTCTCTTAAAATTGGATGAAATCGATGTTCAATACTTTATTGCCTTGAATGCAACCATCTCACAAAATCCATCTTATATTGCACCAAAAATACTGCCATCCAACAAAGAAATTTATAATCATTGGTTTTATTACAATATAAAATTAAATAACACTAACAACTATTGACATCACTCCGGAAGTTTCACATACTGTACAGCATTTTCTGAAGGCAATTTATTGCTGGTATCCTCTTCCTGGGCGCTGTCCTTTAATTGATCTACCTTCAGCTTCTTAATATACTTCCGTGGTTTTTGTTTCCGTTGCAACTTTTCGTTTTTAATGTCTTCATAGCCGTCTTCAGCGGTTTCTTTGAATTGATTGTAGGGCGACCCTTTCAGTTGCGTGATGGCGTCCTCCAGCTTCAAGCCATCGATTTTAAATTCTTCCTGCCAGCGTGCGTACTTGTCCCGAAATGTCGTGAAACTTTTCCGAAAGTTGGGAGACTTTGCATCTGGATGCTGTAAATTTACATGGTTAGTCAAACACTGCGACACGTGTAAATACTTACGGAATTTCTGATAAGCTTGAAGCAACTGCTCTGAAAAGTATCCAGGTGCCGCAGGAACTCGGCGTTCGGTCGGATTTGGTGGTCCAGCGATATTTGCATTATTTCAAAGATATAATTGAAATTTCGTTGCATCGCGCCCTGTTTTAGCATCGCCCCAAGGATTTGAATGTTCATCCTGCAACAAATCACTTCGGATCAGACCAAAGTTCGGTTCCATTCAACGAAGATTCCTTACCTAACACCTTTTCCTCGCATCTCCTCGAGTAACTCGCGGGCTTCTTCTTGCGATTGGCAACCCAACGCCAGCACGCCGTATGTTACAATGTCGGGCTGCAGCTTCGCAGTGCGAATCATCGAAATCACCTCCTTGGCTCCTTGATAGTCGCAACGCATGCTCCGCTTCTTTATCAATATGTTGAAGAAGTCGATGTCAGCCTTCAGTCCTATTTTACGGATCATCGATATTAAATACTTTTCCGCAGCAGTCGTCGACGGAACGACTTCCAGCATAATCGTGAATGTTTGTATTCCTGGCGTGACGTGCGCCTTTTTCATTTCTTCCAGAAATCCTGTTTGGCCTCCCAGCAACAAGAGTCTATCGGCAGGTCGCTGTATTTCGCTGATGGAGATCAAACTTCCCAGATGTGGGTTGAGCGACAGTAAATTCGGCGTGGCATCCAATTCTCCTTCTCGAGGGATCACATTGATTGTCAACGCGCTTTCTTCTTCGTTGATCGTTGGAACTTTGCTTGGGTCTGAGAGTAGCGGAAGTGGTTGCTTCGCGGACAATATTTTCTTGATTACGTCCTCTAGCGCGGCTAAATCACCTACAGAACAATCGCGGACTATTCGCAACATCAAGTTAAATGAATACTTGTCCGGAACGATTTTTCGTCGAAGCATTTTGTGCCAAATAAGCAGAGCGTGTCGGAAACCCAGTTCAGGGTCAGATGCACAAGCTTGCAAGAGAAAGTTGTACGTCTCCACCGCTACAGCCAGTCGTTTCTCTGTCATTTCATCGGCAAGGACGAATGCAGTATGAATGTCACCACACCGACCGTAAGCTTTGATCATGGCATTATAATTTGAAATGTTTGGCTCATATCCCTTCTCCAGCATGATGCTTCGTAGTCTGTTTGCCTTGCTAAGCCCATCCTCCTGGGACGGCGCGTTAGCACATGCATTAAAAAGGGACGTGTAAGTGCCTCCGGTCACCTTCAAGTCGCGCTGTTTCATTTTGTTGTACAACTGAAACGCCTTGCGCGTATAACCTGCCCGAGCACATCCCGAAATGACCAAATTATATATATAGTTTTCAGGCTGCACGCGATCATGCTTTAGCATCCGAACTTCCAAGATATCTATAGCTTCCTTGACACGATGGTAGCTCAAACTTTCTTTGATCATGTCAGCATACTGCTTCGTGCGAAGTTGCCGTCGTGTGGACGGTTTATCCTTGGAGAATTCTTCTTCTTGTTTGTCACCTTCATCCACCAGCTCCTGTTCATCATCAATTAAGTCTCCGAACTTGTCGGGATCGCTCCCGGTAAGCAAGCTAGGAGACGCTTTAATGTCAGCATCGGCTATTGCCCGTTTCGGGATTATTGCCGGAGAACTACTGAAGGCACTGCATTTTTGGGTTGTCGGAAGCGTGCAAGTAAGAAGCTGGCGATTCGACACGAAAGGAACTTGTTTTTGCAGTGCATTTGCCAGCAGAATCCTCAGCACTTGGGCGCGAAACAATCGTGCGGCCATCCCAAAGCAATATTTACTTTTGTGAGTGCTTCGAAGCATGCCCGAACTGTCAGTTTGACATTTATAGGATAGCAGTGACAGGGACAGTGACTTACAAAATTGAATATATAATACTCTATCCCACACATAATACCATTAACACACTTACGATCATAATAATGGAACCAACGTCATCATGACGGCCCGAAATAACGATCCTGCACCATCATTAGACTGGTAATGATGGTCGAAGCCAACTTAAATTTTATTTTTTGTATATCCTTGTAACAATCGAAATGCACTTTCATCCTCCAAATGAAATTGCGCTCGGATATCATGTCATACCAACATTATTTCTTGCCATCACAATAACGCCTACCATTATTATAATGGAAAGTATTTTAATGATATTAACATAGCATAGATAGATTAATTTCATGCTATGGATATTCATATTGCTGTCGAAGGACCAGGTGGCAGCACTGCCAACAAGAATGGTTCCCGCCAAAGTTTGATAATTATTCCGGGCTGTCAGGTAATGTGTCGTCGTTCGCTTATTTGGTTTCTGTTGATCGTGCAAAATTATTATTTACTAAGAGTATAGCACGCCTGTACTAACGATGGAGGAAAAAAGTATAAACTGGAAATGCTTTTCGCGTCATTCGCTGAATAATTTTTGCACTGCTTGTAGAATTGGCCCGAAGAAAGGAAAAGGCAGTTGAGGACGGCAACGACGAAAACCTGGCTCTGGCATGTCGAAACCTGGGCGACTTCTATAATCAACACGGTAGATACGAGGAAGCCTGCGAGGAGTATAAAATGTGTTCAAATCTGTATAGTAAGTTGGGGAAGCAGCTTGAAATGGCTACGACGAACAGAATGGTGGGCGAGATGTATATGATTCTGATGGAGTTCGATCAAGCTTTGAAGCATATTAACATATTTTTAAGTATGCAAGCATGCATCAATTCGGTATCTGCGATAGATCATCTGAGTTTATTGTTTACAGAAGTAGTTAAACAGCTAGGCAACAAAGTAGAGATACAGCGAGCGTATGCTACATTGGGGCGAGTTTACCTCCTGGAAGGGCAGACCGCTAGTAAAAATGCGGCAGCTACGCGGGCCTTGAAACTTGCTGAGAAAGCATTCATTCAGAGCTTATTGGTTTGTAAAGAGTAAGAAAGTCAGCCGTACTTTCAGCAGTTATTCATTTATCGGAGTCTTTTATAGATTGTCTGGCCAAGTCAGCAAAGTAGCACTGCTGGACATGCAAGCTAGGCTGTATCTCAATATAGGGGTCGTTCGCGAGCAAATGGAAGACTTTGAGGAATCCATAAAGTACATGGAGAAAGCGATTAACGTGTGTAAAAACAACGACTTGCATGAGTTGCTCCATCAATGCTACATTTCCGCCGGTCTGCTTTTTCATATAAAAAAGTCGGATACTTCATCAGCTCTAAGGTTCTGTAACTTGGCACTAGAAATTTCAGAACGGCTCCCAAGTAGAACGAAGAAGGAATGCGAAACGCTGATAATCAAAGCTGAAATCATGATAAAAGAAGGAGACTTTCAAAGCGCCAAGCAGGTACTTCGTAAAGGCTATAGACTAAAATCGCCGGACATCAATGATCGAGCGAACATTGAACGTTTGCTGAGAATCGGTGAGTGAAACGAATCTGGCAACAGAAAAAGACGTTTAGAAAATGCATGAATTTTGTTTATAACTTTTAGTCGTGGCTCTATGCAACACTCTTGACGAACTTGTGACTACAGACTCCGACGACAACCCAACACGAAAGAAACTGTACGAAAAAATGGGCGACGGCTGTTGTTTGCTGCGCAACTACAAAAAAGCAATCGACTATTATTTGAAGTCGCTCGATTGTGCCCAATCTTGGAGCGAATGTGAGAAGGATCTAGCTCCAATTTTCGTGAGCCTGTCGCAAACTTATAAAGATGACCAACAGTACGATAAGGCATTGGAATATTTATGGAAAGAACACGATCTAAACAAAGATGAGCCCGTGGAGGCGTTCAATACGCTCTGCAATATTGGCGAAATTTACGAGTTACAGTCGCAACCTTTTTGGACCACTCAAGATTGCTATCAGAAGGCAATAATTGAGGCGAGGAAAGTAAACAATTCTAGGTTGGAGCGTATTGCCTCAGTTCGGCTGCTAAATTTGCAAAAGAAATATAACATGTACACTTTGATGGAAAACTTGAAGGACGAAGCAATCAAAAGAGGTATAGCAATGTGATGATCCTTCTTTGGATTGGAAATTACATTGTGCATGTTTTTGATAGGCATTGATCTTGATAATGAAGATGAGGAAAGCGACAGCGAAATTGAAACAGCTTCAGAACATAACACTCCTAATATCGGGGACGATATATGCCTTGACGAGTTAACAGGTATAAACTTTAATGTAAATAAACAATATTTTACGTTCAACATTGTCTAATGCCAGCGAAGTGTGTCATTCATAACTTGAAAGCAGCCATCGTCTAGATCTGGATGACTCACTAAAATAGATTCATTTATGTGATCTTTCATTTGAGTACATTGTTCAAATTTGTTTTCAGATTCTGAAGACGAATCCAAAAACAGTAAAGCAAGTACATCTAGACCACAGAGAAAGCGAAATGTTGGTTTAACGGTGAAACGAAACAATAAAGGCGAGACGCAACTTCACCAAGCGTGCATAGCCGGGAATTTGGAGCTAGCTCGCCGTCTGATTGACCAGGGGCACATAGTCAACGTGCGTGATCATGCAGGGTGGCTACCGTTACACGAGGCCTGCAATCATGGCTATCGCGACATCGTAGAACTCTTGCTCAGCAGCGGTGCAGCGGCCGCAATTAACGACAAAGGTGGTACTGGTTGTGATGGCATAACACCTCTGTATGACGCTTGCTCTAACGGCAACATAGAGATTGCTGAGCTGCTTTTGGAGCGAGGAGCTAATGCAACATTCAAAACGGATTTTGGAGACAACGTGCTAAATGTGTTGGATAAATGGCGAAATACTATTAATTTGGATCATTTCGAACAAGCGCAGTTTGAAGGAGTTCGGAGCAAAATAGTGGAACAGCTGGATAAGGCTGGCATGTTAAATGCGACGAATGCACTGCAGTCCGAGAATCGGGGTGGAATTTCCAATGAACACGAATCGTCTTTGGAAACACTGTGCAGGCTCGGGTACGATGACGCTTCAGACGATTCTGAATGTGGATTGAAAAGCTCACGACGAGTGAGTAAAAATACTCTTGAATTTTTAGACGAAGCGGACGCGTTGCCAAATAATTCCCTTCTGAGCTATAAAAAGGATTCATGTGCCCATTCGGGTTCTAGATTAAACTTCTCAAATGCAAAAGACGATTACAAAAGTGTTATGGAGAATTTGAAACACCCAAACAGAGTGACGGAGAATCTCTACGAGGGTTCCTCGAAAAAACGTTCGGGATACATGAAATCTGACGATGTCGGCGATGACTGGCTCATCGAAGACATACGCCCGGATAAGAAAAAGCGCAAACTACTCACAGACAGGAATATTTATAACCACGACTCCTCGAGAGCGTCAGTAAGTTCAAGTAATTTCAAAGAGAATCTTATTTCGTGCGAAGAGGATTACGACGATGAAGATGACTCTCAGGACGCGTTCCGAATCCTTTTGAAGTCGAAAGGAGTACCTAGAAAAAGTGGAAGGCAAAAAATGTCGCGATCGTCTGGCGCATCGGGGACGAATAAATGGAAAAGGCAACCGTCGCTCCTTGAGAATGGCTTCTGCCGAATAAGAAGTGAAAGTCCTCAGTCTGTCGACGAAAATGTTGAACTTGAAGCAGAACCGGAGCCTGACTCAACAACAAGCATTATGTCATCTTTGCAACACACCCCACAAAAGGAACTCTTGCCAATAGTTTCGACGATCTCATTTAAGATAAAAGTCGAGGAGGAGATGTTACTTATTCCGATTGAGAAGAAAAAATTGACCGAAGCCAATGTACGGTGGCTTGCCGAAGAGGCTTCCAGGCGGTATTATAAGTAGGTTGACCTTAGCATTCAGTTGCGATCGCATAATTGAAATAATTTTCATAGTTTAGTAGGTTTGAAGCCCGTGTTGCGATTAATGACGACTGACGGTTTCGCATTTGAGGAGAATGATTTGATAAATGTGGCACTTGAGCACAACATGATTTCTGCTAAAGTTCTAGAATGGAAAACGTCGTCATTGTCTCAGCGATATGAAGAAATCAGCGCGCAGCTGCAACAGGGTGAGTTATTTGAATATTTCGCAATCTTTCTGAAAATACAAATCTTAGCGACGACAAGTGTCTGAAAATCTCTGGGTGTATTTTATTAGATGTCGATGCCAACATAAAATCAGCTCTTGAAAGAACTCAATCAAATTGCATACTGCTGAACGATCAAGAACTGGAGCCTGAAATTGCGCTTCCCTTTTTCAAGGCTCTCTTGCATCAGTCTACGCTTCGAATACTGGACCTTTCTAACAATTTCATTCAAGACGAGGGATGCAAACAACTGGGCAAATCACTAGGAACCTTAAAGCAACTGAGAACATTAAATCTTCAGGGCAACTGCATAACTTCGGAGGGCTTGAACTGGTTGACAACTGAAATGCACGAGCTGGAAGAGCTTTGCTTGAATTACAATCCCTTAGGGAATGCAAGCATTAGAGATTTAGAACAAATTTGTCGTCTAGCCAGGCGACTCAAAAAGCTACGTCTGTCTTGTTGTAAAATATCAAACTTTTATCAATCTGATCTGAATTTCTTCGAGCTTACTGATTTCGATATAAGCTTCAACTGTCTAACATCAAGCAGTTTAAAAGATGTTTTCACCAGATTGAATGCGTGCAAAATACAAAATTTAAATTTGAACTATGCAGCCCGAAGCGACTGTCAGCTCGGTAGCGATTTGCTTAGATTTCTACAGAGCGGCACCTGCGAAAAGTTCCAGTGTATTGAGTTAGCTGGATGTAACCTATCCGATATGGACGTATTCAATATTGTCATTGATTTGTCGAAAGCTAAAGACTTGGAAAAACTCAATTTAGCAGACAATTCGAAATTAACGCCATCAGCACTGAACTATGTGCTGGACAATGTACCACATCTGAACAAGTTATATATGGAACAGTGTTGGAGAGGCTTGGAATCGTTCAGATGGTCTGAAGTAAGTTTTGGAGCGATGAAACGAAAGCCGGAATTGATAATTCTGTCAGCGAGTGAAGTTGATGTGGCGACGCTTCAGGAGATTTGGGACTCCAAGCACAATAGTCTATCGAAAATCAAGGTCGACGGCGATCTTTTAAAAATGTACATAAACGATTGTGATGTTAATTAAAGATATGTATATATTTGACTTGTGTATGTGTAATGACTAGGATATGTTACGTGTATGGATTTTCTATTGATGTGTATTTTTAGTATAATTGTGTCAATGTATGATATTTTACTTATTTAAACTTAGGAAGCACTGTATCTTGTAGTTGCATGTGGTGTTAAATTATAAATAAATCAATACAAACTATTAAACGTTTTCAATAGAAATGAAATATAATAACAAGTCAAATTCTTTCTCGAGATGCCGTTTTACATTCTTATGCAACTGATCAGAAACTATAATATCTCCTACACAAACAAAAAGGCTAAGATTAATGGTCGTATTACACTAGCAAATTATTGCAAGACAAACGACGATGGAAAACTGAAAAATGGTTGTAATTCCGAATGTCACATTTAATTATTGAGTAAGTTATTGACGATCTTATCTTTTGGTTCATATTGTTGTGTTTTTGAAATGGAAATGTATGATCAATAGGAAATCTGAATTGTGCACTACAAAATTTGTAGTTATGCGCATAAATCGAATATTCTATTAGTGGTAAGCTGCGAAACAAATCGTACTTGCAGGTATTAGCAGTTGTTTTTATATCAGTTTGGTTTCATTGAGTAATCTGCAGATTTAATTAAGCTTTGGAAATCAGTGCAGTTTTCAAGTCAGTATATAAGACTAATACCCCAATGACCTTGTAACATAAAAATAAGTAGAACATATTGATTTCAATTTTTGCTCCCATTCCAATAACTTTTCTATACACTAGGAAATTAAAAGTACCAAAATCATGTAAATGTAAATAATGATATAGGCTTTATCCAAACATTTGTTTAGTTTGTTTGATTTTATACAGCGTGCTGTTTATAAAACATCACAATTATTTACATTATTTGCAGTCCTCTGTCGAACCCGAAATTGTTGCACGAGTTGATTAATCTATTTTTCTGCTGTTTCTTCATTATATATCTTCCTAATTTCATAGTACAATTTGGCAGTAATATCCGGAGATGGCGAAAATTGTCGATTGGGCATATGATGGCGTGGGTCTTCCGAAGGATCAACGCAAATATCCAGCAGGCGTCTCAAATGTGTTGACGCTTTCGATGTGACCAAAATGCCCGGCAAATATCGATATCCTTTGAATATCTAAAATGAAAAGTTAGTAAATTGTGCTTTTAATTTTACAAGAAGGATACGGCAAGATCTGAGCGGGTGCGCCATAAATGACGGTATTTTGTAATTCAAGGGTGAGTTGCTAATGAAATTATGTGGAATTATGTGGTGGAACTTGATCAAGGCTCCAATAATTCACAAAACTCTAGAATATTGTAGGTAATGTTCTGAGGGAAAAACAGCAATAATAATAAAAATACTGTAGATGGAATTCAATACTTGGGCGGCAAATTTACAGATCCGGATAAAATTGCTGACGTGCTAAACAACCGCTTCTCGACTATTGGACACAAAATTATAAATTATATTATATACAAAAATATCTCGCCCAAAGTTTCTTTTCATTTGAGACTGACCAATAGGATTTGTTAGAAAACCATACAGCACCAGGGCCTGATGGAATCTCCGTCGACAAAATAAGATTAATAAAGAAATACATTGCAGACATACTAATTAAATTAATAAATGCGTCGATCAGAAAAAGGGAATTTCTAGAGTATCTGAAAGAAGCCAAAATAATACCTACATTTAGGGGGCGGATTAGAAGCAAATCCAAATAACTATCGTCCAATAACGCTACTAAACGTCCTAAGTAAACTAATGGAAAAATATTAGCTTCTAGAATTAAAAACTACCTAGAACAGAACAAAACATTGAATAAAACTCAATTTGGGTTCCAGGAAGGGAAAGGAACAACAGATGCTATTGTTGAGACACGTTAATACTAAAATGGATAAAAGTCTTTACGTCGCAGCAATCTTCGTTGAATTAAAAACAGTCTCTGACACAGTAGTTCATCACACGTTAGTTACAAGATTGGAGGAAGTAAGAATCGTTGGTAAGGCGAAGGATCTTCTGAGTAGTTACTTGTGTCAACGGCCACAAAAAAAAAAACAAGAATCGGCAACAACTACAACCAATCAGCGCGTATTAGTGTTGCGGGTCCTCAAGAATCTAACCTAGGTCCTATTCTCTTCTTGTTATATACGAACAGCTTATCTAACTCAGGGGTAACTGCGAGAGTAATGATGTACGCAGACGATACAGTTTTGATTTACTCGGGCAAGACCGAGTTTCACATAGAACAAACAATAAACAAAGACGTAGACAATTATTGGCATTGGTTAATTCATAGTAAATTAACCATGAACACGAACAAAACAAAATACACTATATTTAAACAAAAAACAAACCGGATATTGAAGCTTTGATAAAAATTAACTGTAATCTCTTTAAAAGAGTCGAGCAAACAAAAGACCTGGGTCTTACAATAATCGAAAATTCTCATGGACAGCACATGTTAACGATTTAAGAAAAAAACTCGCAGCTATTGTTGATCTCCTACGCCGTTTTAGGTACTTTCCTAACCACATTAACATCCAAATCACAAAGGCATACATCATTTCCAAAATTGCATATGGGCTCCTAATATGGAATCAAACGACAAAAAATAACATAATGGGCATAGTACGAATTATCACCAAGGCATATAAGTTTATCCACAACCTACCAAGACTGAAGAGGCATGCTACTGCTGCAAAATAGGTATTGGGAAAAGGTGGGATTGAAAACCAAAATTGTGTCATGGCTCATGGCTCTATACGGCGATAGTGGAACCAATCCTTCTTGTATGGCGCAGTTATTTGGTGGCCTGCTATGGCGAAAGCATCACATGTAAACTTTCTAAACAAGGTCAGAAGGATTGCAATCTCCGGGGCTCTACGGACTACCCCAACAAAGGCATTATTTATGCTATTGAATTGGCTCCCGGACTGAGCTACTCACGAGAGAGCAGGCCAAGTGCTCTGCGGTTCGGTTGAAAGCTCTACGACTCTGGCATTAGGGGAACATTGGTCACTCCACAATACTACGGAGGGATGGACCAACGCCAGGGAAAGTGGACCTTGCTTCTCCGATTCCCTGTTTTCACCATGGTTTCAGGTCATCCCGAGATGGGAGGACTGGACCGCAGAAAGAGGTGGGATACAGGAATCGATCGACATCTACACTGATGGATCAAACATGGATGGAAGAGTTGTCTGTGGCGTGTTCTCAGAACAGCTAGGCCTGAAACTATCCTTCCGGTTACCAGACCACTGCAGTGTTTTTCAGGCAGGGGTCATTGCGATTTACAAGGCAGTAGACTGGCTGAGAAACCAGAAAATTTCCATAAGAAATTTAAACATTTTCTCTAGCAGTCAAGCTGCTATCCAGTCACTATCCAGCGTGCATACCTCATCTAAAATTGCAATGGAATGCCGCTCACAACTGAACGTGATGTTGCTTCACTGTGAAGTAATTCTTTGCTGGGTACCGGGGCGTAGTGATATACCGGGAAACTGCGAAGCAGATACCCTAGCGAGAGCTGGCAATGAGCTTACACCCCAAATCGGTCAACCTCTAGCCTCCATCAAGCTAGGATTTAAGCAGTACTACGTGGAGGCTGCGAATAGGCCCTGGCTGCTTGAAGAAACCTGTAACACAACCAGGAAAACTTGGCACGCACTATGCTCCAAACGCACCAAGCGGCTCCTCAACACAAGCCGTGAAACCCTGAGTTCCATCGTTTCCGTACTGAGGGAACACTGTCTGATCGGCATACACGCAGAAAGATTGGAGGTCCCCTTCAATGATTTCTGCCGTAGTTGCATATCAGAGGATGAGGAAGAAACAATCAAACACTTTCTGTCCGAATGCCCAGCACCATCCAGGGGGCTTGCCCTTCCTGGACAACACCACCGAGGTAGCTGATTTAGACATTGGCTACATAGCCGGCTTGATACGAGAATCTGGATGGTTCACGTCATCTCCCTTATCTTCTGTGGTACCAGAATGGGCCTATCGTGACCTAAGTGAGCCATCTTTGGATGAAACGGGCTGCAACTAAAACCAACCAACCAACCTACCAAGACTGACTCTCACGGTCGAGGTGTACAAAAAAGCCCAAGAGCTCAATTTGAATGGGTTACAGTACAGTGGGGCTAATTTCTACAACAACCCCCATCCCATGATGTAAAGGAAATAACCAAGGCATAATCTTTCAAAACAGCACTGAGGAAACATCATCTTGAAAAGCAAAGCTCAGAATACTAAAATTTGCTAAAGCTCAAGGCTTAGACAGCCAAACGGAATGAATTTATTTGTAAAAACAGACCTTTATACTAAAATTAAAGGTGTAAAAAAATAATGAGAATCCAGTACTATCCCTTATACCTATATTCACCGCCTCGGAAGTACTCAGCAAACATAAAAAGGTGAACAAGTATATTGCACACGGAAGGTGCAAGCAAAGAGTGATGGAGAGAGAGGCTTGGAGGAGAAGGCGGAGGTGGTTTCAGTGGGTAACGATTCCAAAAGCTGAGAAGCAGGAGCGACTCAGTATCTTTTGAAGCTTTCCACCTCTCAACGTTGAAAAAAAGGGTGAGTTTGTAATAAGAGCTATGCAACTTAATTATCTGATGGAACTACGACACATTTGGTTACATAGCAAAGCAATCCTACACATTATTCTTTTGCAAGAAAACGGGATTTTTAAGGACACTTGTTATATTCATCAAAAATACTAAAAAAAGTGTTTCTGTACTTACATAGTGGCATACTATTTGCAAGTTACTATTCTGTTGAATGCCCGTGCACATTTTCAACTTCATATTGCATTTCCCGACACATTGCTCGTGCCGGCAATCCGAGTCAGCTTCGCATGGCGTGCCATCGGATATAATTTTATCCATTAGAGATTCGGGATAGACAAACTGTGCGTTCTTGTATCTGACCCTGTAACTATACTACAGTTTAATGGAAACGTGGCCAGTAACATAAATTTGCTTTTACCTTTTGTCCATCGTTAAGCTCACCCCAAACTCGTTTGGTAGTATTTTGCACATCTTTAAAGGCTCAGGCGACACTTGATCTAATCTGTGAAGGAATTCCATGATATCCAATGCGAATTTCAGTCGACCAGACCAATTAGCAGAACTGTCGATGGATAATTGGATTTACAAAAGCTGAATTTTAATGTAGGCTTGAATAGTTTGAAGATTCCTCGTGAAAATTTAAAAAAAACTACAGCTAAAAATAAAAAAAAACGTTTAACATACGTGAATTGCTTTATCTTGGCCATTGTATGGATCCGTTTCAAATGCTCAGTTGCATAGTATGGTCCGCAAGTGCCCAACACAGCAGGAAATATAGATTCTTCTTCATACATTTTACTTATAAGATAGTGGTTGTCACCGAACATGCGCCAAATACTCTCCATTTGTTCCGGACTTTTTGAGTTTATTTCCTGGCTTGCAAGAGCTTTGAGCTGAAAGTTAATAAAAGCGTGATTTTCAAGCTGATTTTTTTTCGAGAAATCTAAAACATTTTACCACGTCTTCGTCGGGAGTGATGTTGTAAGAAAAAATCATCTCTCGCCTCAATATATCACGGAATTCGTCCAACGGCGGATAATGTTTAATACCCTTTTTGTCGACCCATGCTAGCTTTTCATTTGCTTCGCGCGTAATCTAAAACAGAAATTAATTGTGATTAAAGGCACGAAACTACTGAGCAACTTGAAATTGCCACCGAAGGGACAAGTGATCCAGGAATTTGCCGCCAAAAATCATGACTAGAAGTTGAAAATCAATTCTACAAACCTGAAACTCATACGCGTAATGATCCTTTTCGGCTGTGAACATAGTCGTCTCGATGCCATTCTCTGCACACTTGAACTCCTTGAAAGATTTTCCACTGCAAAGCTCCTCGCACAGCGCACCACTGTATTTACCATCCTTGTAATAGGAGCACTAAGAAATGGAACTCATTATTAATACAAAACAATCGGTTAAAACACACAAAACTACTGACCATATTATTAAATGACCGCCGCACCATTAGTTTATAGCAGAACTCAAGGTTCAAATAAGAAAACAATAGCACTGAGAGGATTAGCAGAAGGATCACGATGATCAGTCTTTTGTAGAAACTTCGATATTTACGTCGAATCCCTATACAACCAGGAATCATTATACGATTTACTAGATTCGCAAAGGTAAATAGAACACGATAGAGGCGTCTCATCTCTGCATATTAATGATATGAAGCTAAAGGATACAATGCTCATGGGCTGTTAACGTCAACCACGTAGCTCCTCGTAGTAGCAAGTAAATAACACGCACGGACTGATGTCAAAGGACATCACGGACTTGCGCAGGACCTATTCGCAAAAGGATGGCAGACACGGTGTTGTCGGTACACGTGTGGAACGTTTTGCGTGTTTCGGGAACAACGTGTGCTAGCAGCGTTGGCAGACGTCCCGATTTCGGCGGGACGTCCCGATTTTGAAATCAAAATTAAATGTCCCGCGCGGGACAAGCTCAGTCCCGCTTTTCGGGGATTACTCGATTGAGCAGCGCACGGTGGAGGCAGATCACGAGGTCTCGCGCTGCGAAAAATATAACTAGCTATTTCCAGGCATCAGGTACTTCCACATCTGATCGTCAATAATAATATAATATATAATATCACGATGATGAGCCGCAGAAATTACTTCTACGTATAACACTGTTAAACATTAGTTAAGCTACAATAGTATGGATTGTTTTCAAAAGTTATTGCCACTCATGTACGCCGATTCTAAGATAACTAAGAATGTTAAATGTGGTAAGACAAAGACTGAAGCAATAGTTTGTGAAGTATTGGCAAAAGAAGCTTTGAAGGATGCAATTCAAAATTTAAAAGATTTTTCTTTCGATTTCCACGGATAGGAGGACTAGAAATATGTTTATACTAGTGTCTTTCTTATTAAGTATCCCAACATCAAACTGCTTTCCCGAACGCATTTTTCGCAAATGAATTTAAAATGGTCGGATGCCAAAAATAAATATTGCGTAAATTTTTTGAAAGCAGAATTAGTCATTCAGTTCAATCTAAAGCTATCTTGAGCAGACTTCTACATCTATATTAAAGAAAAAAGGAAACTTTAAAAGAAGTTACATCTTCTTCCTTAATTATAATATATACTACGGTTTATAATTATATTTTTTTTATGACTCAACTGCCTAACTATAGGGTAAACCAGACAATTATTGTTAAAGTAACGTATTTTCATTAAAATACATTTTCTTTGGCTATTTTTGCTACCTATTGTCAAGTAAACATAACTTAAAACGCAAATAAAAAAATAAAGATTTAAAAACTCCTGATTTGACGTTTTTTACTATGTCCCGCTTTCGACGGAAAAATCCCGCTTTTTTACTCAAAAAGTATCATAATCCCGCTTTGCCGAAAAAAAATTCTGGCAACGCTGTGTGCTAGTAACATCTGCTCCGACATCTATTATGATACACGTCATGCATTGAATAAGAGCACGGAGCTCAACGTCTTTTCTCGTTTTTCAAAAAGGCCTGAGTTTAGGATGTTATCTTTTCAGGTTGAAAAGAGTGGATATTTTCAACTTCCCAGTATATGGGAAGTTCTTGTAATCGTCTCGAAAATCGAAATTGAATTTTTCAACATATCTTTACATGTTGAGGTCCTTAGAGTATATTTAAAGTGTTTTGAGAAAGATGTATGTATGTGTGTGTATGGATGTACGCTTATGAGCACTTTTTTGTACGAGCATAACTCACGTAAACAAAGTCATATCGACTTCGTTCGGGTGTCAATCAAAGTGTCTTTGCAATCTTAAGAGCTGAGCTTTGTAAACTTTCCCCGCCCCCGATTGATCGGCGTGAATATTCAATTTCCAGCCCTCTAATCCTTTCGTAATCAATGGACGCTCCCGTTGATGATACGATTAATATTAACTCATTCCAGTTACTGTTTTAAGTTTAAAGTAGTAGTTTAAAGTATGTTTAGTTCGCGATATTCAAGGGGTCAAAACAGCACCCCCCCCCCATCCGACCGAAGTTTGCCTAAAAATAATCAGCTCTTATCATGCTTCAATCAATTTTTCGTATGAATGGAATTTTATCGTTGGTTTTAGAAGGTGAAATGGTAAAACTCCCTGGAAAAAATTGAAAATTGAAAAAAATTCCAACAAACATATTGTGATGTATCCGTTTCAAGCATTAAAGAGCATCTTTCAAAGATTAAAGTGATGTATTTATCACCAATAAATATATCGCTTCGTAAATGGACAGATAGCGCTTATCACCTCGTGATCGTTCCTTGCGAGCATAGACATTGCCTTTTTGGTTGCTAGTGTCATGTGGAAGTTTACGAGTAGTGATAATTTATTGTATCTGTAAATGCATGAATCGTGGAATACATAATTTAGGAGAATTAATTAGATCATAAGTGTTAGTATTATGAAGTTGTATAAAAAGCAAGTAAGAGTCTTTTGAAAACACTCGAACTAGATTCACCAGTGCCTTTCCTTTTTGGCACTCTTTTAAGACTTTCCTGAATTGTTCCAATAATTCGGCACTTCGAGTAATGCCTACAATCGGGATATTTATTCCTTTGCCGGTGGCATCAAAATTCTGCCAGCCGTTTCATTATTAAACATTTCCTCTATAATTTCTTTTATCTGTTGTATCCTCATTATGAAAATCTGTAGTCAACATGGAGAATAATATAACAACAAAGGATCAAAAGCAACGCAATGCGATTGAACATCATAACATGACGATCCTATTTTCCTATAACCACCAAAAAATCCATTGTAGAACTTCAATAGCATTCAACGATTAAAGTGACTTGGAAATTGCGAATGAAATCATATAAATTGGGATCTGAGGATAAAAATGCATTTATGGAGGATTCCGATATATCTGGGAAGACCTTTTTTCGATTTTGCTGATTTTCCTATACAATAGTATGTTAAATGGGAACAAATGTCTTATAGAATGAATTTAGCTCATATGATAATAGGTCAATACATTACATAGCGCAATTTTTAGAGTATTTGAACTACCCCTCCTCCCCCCGCACGTAACATTTACTAAGCAATTTCAAAGCCCCCCCCCCTTTATTACGCAACAAATTCACCTTGCCTTCCACAGACTTTAAATATTTTAATCACAAGCAATTAATGTACCTAAACTTTGTGTATCGGGCCAAGTGTCTGCTGACACCTCATGGCGCGGCAAATAAATTTTTGAGTTCATGATTTAATGATGAAAAAATATTTTAACTAATGTTAAATTTTGTTACACAACAATTTCCTAGATCCCTCCATGTATGTAACACTTAGTAACATTTTGGAGTGTTACGTAATATATGGATGGCCCCTAAGCCCTCCTTATCCGAACTTGAGTATATTATTGAAGTTTAATACTAGTTATGAGTAATGGACTCTCGATACAAAAGAAGAACACTTAAAAGGAAAACAAAAATCTCGTAATGAGTATTATATTCAACGATCATTGACGATTTGAGTGATTTGTGGATTGCTTGATTTCCTTCAAGACAAGCCGTGATGCATCCAAAGTTGATTGGTTTAAAAAAGCTAGAAAAATTAGGAACAAAATCGAACACTGAAATAAATATTTAAAGTGGCTAAATTTGCTTTATTTTCACAAATTCGTCCGAACAAAGTTTACCTTACCTCCTGAGAAAGAAGTGACTTAGATAAGAAAATCTGCTGGAATGCATTACGTTTCTAGCTATAAGCGCCTATAAATAAAAAAAAAGCGAATGACTCAACCACTCCAAGAGTATTCAAAAATCAGCCCCTACTTGTTCCTACACATCCACAAAAAATGAATGAATGAAATTTTTCTTATTTGAAAATGACTTGTGTATGTACATTTGAATTTCATCCTGTTATACATATTCTCACACATGCAAGAAGAACTTCATATCAACTTGTATTATTGTATTTTGTGAATGCATGAATTGGGATGCAGCCAAAATAGCTTGATTTTATAAACGATCAAAATTTAATTTTTTGCAAGCATAAATTTTTATTTTCATTGATATTTATAAATTGTTCTGTCATAGTCAGCTGAACGTTGATATTTTTTTTTGGGGACATGTATTGGCGGATTTCAAATTTAAATTTTTATTTTCTGAAAAATCTGTTTCGTTAGGGATCTAAATGTGTCCACACAGCTATTAATCTACACCTATTAATGCCACTTTGGATATATGTTTTTACTTTTTAGATTTTGCATATATTCACTAAAGCGAACAATTTGCACTGACGATTGAATTCCAGATATTTTTTTATCACTATTAATATTTATCGGGGTCGCTCAGGGAAACCTTTGAAGAACAAATAAATATATTTAAATTACATATCGCCTAGGGGAGTGCCATAAAAATTCAATTTTCGGTTATTTGTGACTGCGACTTTGTCTCAAGTAAAAGCCTGCAAAGATCACTTGTTGGTTTGACCCCTTCAAGGTCATTTCTGTCATACACTATATCTCGCGAATCAAATACAGGATTCGCATTGTTGAGCTGTCAATCGACATTACATTTGTTTGATTTTAGATTTTTTTTAGAAAAATTATTGTACCCGTTTTTTTTTAATTTAATAAAAAAAGTGCAAAAATTAGGGTTTTTTTTAAAATAAATAATAAATTTTTAACCATATTTGCACACCACAGTCATCAATTTTTTGTAATTTATGAACTCTAGTTAGTTTTTGTAACAAACACAACAAAATTTATCTTCATGGTAGCAAAAAAAATAACCTAAATATAAAAAATCACTCATCACACATGCAAAAAGGTTTCATACGAATGAAATTACATGAAATATCTTATTCGAATGACATTGTTGTTTAATCAATCAACGCTAATTAATATTAGCATAATTTAAGCAGATTTTCAATAGTTTTTACAGTTCCGTGTTTTTATTTTATTGTAAAAACTGCTGAAATTTTGGGGAAAACAATTTCAACCTAATTTGCATTTGTGTTATTCAACCCTTTGCATGGTAAAATGTTTTGTAGTCAATACTTTGCAAGATCATATGCTTTAAATTCTTTCGTTAAATAAAAAATTGTAGTTTTTCGTTGTTTTGTTCTTTAGTCTCCGTAGGATTTCAATTACTTCTTCCATCATCATGTGTAATACTTTTTATTTTTTACATTCAACTAAACCGACTATTGACTGCATATTCAATGTTTTTCAAGGCCAACTGCAAAATATAGTCTCACTCACTGATGTAAAATGGTGCAAAAAAACACAAATTCAGTGATAATGCCGCAGTCATGTTAATTTTGGACGCAAATATTCAAAATGGGCATCACGTGACAAAATCCCCTCAGTCGGCGTAATAAAATAAACTGCATTAAATTTCGCTAGCGCCCTTTTTGTCCATCAAGCGACGATATGAAATAAATAAATAACGTAGAAAAGGTTTTGTAACCTGCACCTCACCCTATCTCTCATTATTATTTAAAGTATCCTTATTTTCATTATTACTTTTAATATCTGTGTAAATATTACTGGGAAGTTGATCGTGTGGGCCTCAAGGGTCACATCTCGCGGCTTGTTTTATAATAATTTTAAAATAAGTTGAATTTTTTTTCCAAATTTAATTAAGAAGGATATTTCAATTGTTTTGCGTTGTTTATGAAATATTTTCAATTTGCAAAAATGGTTCAGGACTTTGAGGGGGTAGGTCCGACCTGATGCAGTGTAACAAGGCATAATATTCAAAACTATTCAAAACTTGCGAGGAAGAACGGAGGGGACCCTCCGTCGATGAAGTCAATGGTAGCCAGGCATATCGTTGGGAATTGACACAACATCGGCTGGGACATTATAGTGGTGATTCAATAGGGAACAGATTGCAGAAAATTAGATGCACAAGAACGTCTTGCAATTCTGAAGGAACCTGAAGATCGAAGATTGAACCACGATGTGGGAAATGTGCAATCGAAGCTACAGAGATCAATAGCAAAGGAAGGAGGATATCGGCCGAGAAAAAAATGGCTAAACGATCTCCAAAAAGATAATATCGCCCGCGATTGGAAATCTACCTGCCAGGAGAGGTCATAAAATAAATTGAATGAGTCAGGTTTCCCGTTTCAAGCTTGCAATTAAGGATTAAGTACTAGCTTTCATACTTTTCTCTTTGTTGAGACTATGTTATAAATATAGACCCATCTATGACTGCATTAAATTAATGGCCAAATGTACTGAAGAAGGGCACAACTGGTGCTTGAAATGCGTATATACAAATATATAAAATGATAAATCCCGTCTAAGGGAACACAATATCTTTGTTTTTTTTATCTAAGGAATAATAGTTTGTAATTCATCCCTTCCCTTTATTTTTGCTTTAATTTTTTTTAATTTTTTCGGAGTTATTTCTGTTGCGGACTAAATTTAGTCACTCTCAATCCGTTTTCACATAACAAAATCCAAAACATAAAGAGGCAAGAAGTTAGATAAGAATTGTATTTGAAGCATAAAAAATGTGGGCTATGATGCAATTACGCTTGGCACTTCGTTTTTTTCAATGAAAACACAAATGCAGTGATACAAACAGTAAACTTCGAACAAGCAGGACTATTATCCTTTCTCACCAAGTGTTAGTTTCCTATAAACTGACCGAACATACATTTTTATGCTCAGCTACAAACACACATGGCTCGTATAATCAGTTTCACTTAAACCAGTACGAAATGCGATAGAATGGGTCAAAATTGAACCGATAAAGCGTATAATTGTTCTATAAAGTCAAAACTAATTTCGCAGACAAACAAAGTTAGTACAACAGCATATATGGAATGCAATGTTCTTTTGAAACTTCAGCGCGTTACTGACCGAGATTAAATATTTGCCTCGAGTTTACAATGTTCAGTCACAAAACTCCGCACGGGCTTATTTAATCAATCTGATTTTTTACTTCGCTTAAACGTTCTCGAGTTCTCATCTTCTCGCACACAGCACAACATTAATGAAAATAGGAAAGCATTATTTATTATGGTTCCATTTGTCGCTCATTGAACAGATAATGAAAGATGTAACATGAAGATTCCTTGTTTGCCGAGGGTTGTGTGTTTCTTCTTCAATTAATTGAGCGTTGAGAAAAACGGTGTAATTTTAAGTTATCTTTTTGGGAAATGTGAAAATTAGATGTTCTACGATAATGATTTTTTCAACTTGTCAGCCTAAAGATAAAAAAATCATTAGTAACCAACAACTCGTATCCATGCTTCAGATTTCGTTTATATGTACTACCACATACTTAATTCTGGAACTCTTTCTTCATTTAATCATATCATGCATGTTCCTACGTATTGGTATTGTTGCAGCAGCAGTTGATTTCAAGACCTCTAATTTTCTATGAAGTTTTTGTTTTCAGGAGGTTTTTTTCCCCACTTCATCTAATTTATTTTTAATTTTCATACTCGTAAACTCAACGCTCGGAAGCATTTCGTGAAATAAGCAATTCACCTAGCAACAATTTCGCACAAAAGCACAGACGACTGATTGTGGACAAATTTGCACGTGCTATTTTACACAGTTCGTAATATCGAGAAAGAGCCATGAAAAACGTTTTTAAGGGTCACTTTTTGTTCGAATTTCATTATAAGCGTTATTTCGTTTTATTGAAAATACGTCTGTATGATACAGTACTAAACTCACTAAATCGTATTTGGTTTAACTGATGTTCGTTTTGAGGTACTATTACCGTCAAAAAAATATTAAACATCGATATTTTTTGCATTTTTCAACTCTTTAGACATTTAAAAACAACTTCCCAAAATATTTCGAAGAAATTCGAAAGTTATAACGATGTATGTATAAGTTTGAGTGAGCACGCGCGTGCCTCGAAACAGGCCGAAGCCGAAGGCGCATCTTATGATTTACATTATTTTCCGCGTGAAAATTGGAAAAACACCTACCTACACATAGTACATTGAACATAGTATCTATATTTCTAGATGTTCATGGATTCCATTATGTACCACGATTTATTTTATAGTTATGTGCATAAAGTTCCGGTCATTATGAAAGTCTGATAAAACCGTTAAAAAACTTTAAACACGTTTCTCTCAAAACGTCATTTTTGTAAACTGCCGACAGTTAATCTCTGAATTGGCTGAACCGATTTTAATAAATCTTGGCACGATTTGTTTACTGACATATCCGGCAGGGTAATTTACCACAATTCTTCAAATAAACTGAGTTTTTTTTGGCATGAACAAAATTGCGAAAAAATGCTGTTTTTTTAACTTTTTTTCAAACATTCGTTATTAATTTTCTTTTGTCGATTTTTCACTAATTGTGGTAAATTACCCTGTACAACACCTTCCTTTTTAAGAAACTGTTTGTCCACACTTACTAATTTCGAGATTAACTGTCACTGACAGTGTTTTTTCAAGACCGTTACTTTGGCGCATTCTATAATTTAGAAAAATAAGAAAAACAAAATTGTTTTGCATTCCCTAACAACAAAATAATGTTTAAAAAAATGTTTTGTGAGAATATTCAATAAAGGCGCTGAGAAAAAAATTCTTGAAAATTTGTGTTTTTTTGTGCCTTCTTGACGGTAATAGTACCTTAAATAGGTTTTACGTACTTACAAAATCGTTGAATCAGGATAGCAGTTTCCATCTACATAATTATTTTTTTGAACATATCAAATCACATCTAATCCTATTTGTAAGCAGTTTATTAATTATTATTATTATTATTATTATTATTAAATTATCATGGCATCATTATCGTTTCTGTACGATAACACCAATTTAAAATGAATATACGTTAACAATTAATTGGTGATAGCTCCCTTAAGAAAAGCTGTCTATAGAATTTAAATTGACTAAAAGTAAACTATCATCGAACTTTAACAACTAAGGTAGTAGATGGGATTGTTTAGCTAAAGATTTGTTTTGAAGTTTAGATTCTTCAACAAACTTTGATAAAGGCATCATGCAATGCTTGCTGGCCTATAAATG
This sequence comes from Oxycera nigricornis, assembly GCA_963942545.1. NCBI lineage: Eukaryota > Metazoa > Arthropoda > Insecta > Diptera > Stratiomyidae > Oxycera > Oxycera nigricornis. The sequence goes on along the minus strand of OZ012663.1, from coordinate 10,733,387 downwards.
AAAATCGTTTGAAGTGCATTTGTGTACTTCATCACATTTTCTCAGCGAGAACATTGAATATATACTAGTGTGTAAATAACAACATTAACACATTGATTTAATGGAACTATCTGTGGTCTGGTCTCTCTCTCCCTTATCTTAAAATAAGGGCTGTACAGTCATGAAATATTTTAAAAATATCCACCACAATGCAAAATTTATGTTGGATCATTAATTCGCAAAGCGGTTGTGTTAAACATTGGTTCAGATTCAAAATATTAGCAGTCCAGTAAAAAAAGACGAAATAAATTCTAGGCCTCGGGAAAATTCACGTAGGGCTGACAATTGGCTCAGACCTGAAAAAACTCTGTCACGCGAAAGATGGCGGAGAAAAGGGGGATGGATCTACGATTCCAGAAAATTGGACTTAAGCTCACTGCCGGAGCTGATTATATTGGGAAATCCCTAAAATACATGATTGATATCATTTTCATGACTATTTCACTGTGCTATAAGTGATTTGACCGAAAAATCTTCAGCCACCTTATATAAAGTTTCAAGCATGTTGATGCAATTAAGAATTGACGCTCATCAGACTCGTGCCCAAGAAAATATAATATAATAATAAAAGACAATATAATGGGAAAAAATTAATTGTTTATTCATTAAAGGTATTTTTCAGAATAATAGTTACAGGTTTTATCTTCAGGCTCTTGATATTTGCAGCAAAGATGCATTCTCAAATGCCTACCAATTCTTGTCGATTATATTACCGTCACTTGTGACTACAACTCTGAGAGAATGTTCACTTTTCACTTTGTGTTGTCTCAATAGCACACGTATTGAATCTCCTCACGGGATTGTTTCTCTAAACATATCAGCATAACAATTAATGCAACTCTTGATTTAAAAAAAATCGATTTGGTAGCTCGTGTTGTGATCTTTTTTAGTACACTGGAAATCATCACAATATCCTCGACTCAGAGCTCGACAAAAATGTTTTGGGAATAAATGTGCGAAATAAATAATTGTCGGTCCTTCGGGACCCCCTGAGGATGCCCGTGCCCTAGGCACGGGCTCCGTGTGCTCTTATGGTAAAGACGGTATTGATTGCACATACTCACACACATAACCAGTCACATGTTACCGTTTACTCACGTGCATTTTGTTATCAGTAGTCGCTTGCTAATTGGTAACTGCTACGTACCTACTTTTCCACTGCTACACAATTGGTAAACACGTGCGTTTTTTGACTAGTCCCGATGGGTTATTCTTTTTATTTATTTTTGGGTTTACCCATGTCGGCACGAGGCAAGGAGAAGTCCCAGGCTTGATTCTAAGAACAAGGAATAGTCCAATCATCAAGCAAGGATTTTACTTGGGTCACAACAGTCGTTGCATCAATTTATTGAAATAGTTAAAAAAGAATTGTATGTATCAGTGGCGAAGTGTTCGTATAAGCCGATTCCCATCGGCTTTCCTTTCCAAATATGTTCCAAAAATGTCTAACACTTCAGTTTTATAAGGGAATGAAGTGTTTGTTTACTTGCATGCATCACTGTAAACATGCACAATCGTTCCACTTGATCTCAGTGTTTATTCCATCATACTCCATTCTCTTCATTCTACACATCCTCATAGCAAAGCCATCAACATCTGTAAGAGTTGCAGCAAAGCTTTACGAGTCTCGAATTCATCTATAATTTAAGGTGCCGTGGGCATTCAACACCCGTTTGTTGGAATGGCAGCTCGGTTTTCCTCAACAGGATATGGAAACAAATCAAAAAGCCGGTAGCGTCTCCGGCTTACGAATCAGCAGTGAAAATTGATGCTAGAAAATCATCGAAAACTCCCAATTAGAAATACATACTGTTGCAATAGTCTATATGTCTATACCTTGATTGTTGTAGCAGGAAATTCACGAAAGCTTAAATAGTAAGCGGCTTACCCACAGTAATTTTTCACCCCTCGCCACTGGTATGTATATGTATTGAACATATTCTTTAACTAAATGTGTAATTAAACGGTGTTATTATATTAATCGAAGTATTCCCACGGTAAGAAATGCATATCCGAGAGGCAGAAGCTGATCGGTATCTTTTCATGGTTTTCACCTTCCAACGTTGAAAAAAACATAGCTTCATCGAAATTTACGTTCGGCTACAATCCTTATCCCCAGGATTTGAGATACAAGTACCGTTTATCTTCAATGATACAAGGAAGCAGTTGGAAGCATAACTATCGCAAACAATGCGTCAGTTGGATCTGCGGATTCGCGTGCCGATAAGACGGCGATCGCTAAGCAGGTTTTTTATCTTATCTTGTCGCGATATCCGAGCTTTCCGGTCACACATAGCAAAGCTTTCAACTTACCTATATTGCACTTAACATCCCCTGCATGCAAAATCTAATTGCACAATAGAAGGTGAAAGTGAAAGCTCCGACCTATTTTCTCTGCGCGTACGCAATGAGCACTAGGCGCGTTTGGTATCTTTTGGTCGGGGACAAATTTTCCAAATCTAGTGGGAGTTGGGCCGCTCCCCTCATACCTGAAGCACACCTTTTGAACATGTGGCAAGAGCGATGGGACTCTGTTCAGAGTAGTGTTATTCATGATATTTTCGGTCATTGGTTTCGTGTGAGTTCAGCGATTGCGGAATTTAGTGCGAGCATCGCAATCTGATTTTTTTCTGCTGTATTGCCTGTAAGAGTACTTCGCGGCGGAGGGACAGGCAAGATGCGAAGTCCACGTGCGCTAGTCATGATATATACAACAACGGTGTCGAATTGTAGGCCAAGATACATAATCGGAACTGGCCTCTAGATATCCTTCAAACATTGGCGGCATTTGAAAGCGGCCATGTGTGTGTGTGTGTGTGGCGTTTATCGACAGCTCCTTTTTACGGCCGTTGTACGTGACGTAGCCAGAGGCATGTGCAGCGTAGACACATACATATGTACATATGTACAGGCTTAATACAAGGCAAGAAAACGGGTCACGCTTTTAACCCTGCTTCTAGGACCGTCCTCGCAATCAGTGGCCACGCTGCTATTTGCCGGCGTACCGGTTCTTGTCATAGACGCGTCGTCGACCTCTCATTATTCGGATTCGTGGTGGCGACTGCTCGACAGGTAAATCCAGGTGTCTGCGACATTGCGACCGTCAATTTCTTAAGACGCCGCCGTGAGTAGGTAAATTTACGTTTGTCGAAAGTTGCATCTGCCGCTGGTCGTTCTGTGCATTACAGTGGGCGATGATGGGTGGCTAGTGATAGTGAGTGACCGTGAAGCATTCATTATCCTTAGCATTGCAGTGTTAGGGATGCATTTCCGCAGCGAGAATTGCATTGTCACCATGACGGCTTGGCATGTCGTGGGCGGCGAGCTGAACTCGCCACGCACGACCGACTGCCAAACTTTGAGTGCGGACATGCATGCCACCCCCGCCCCACTAGGTCGGGATCAAAAGTTGCTAGTAATAAAATTTAATTACGTTCGTTATTTGGGTACTCTGCTGTTCGTTTATTTATTCTCGGCAAGCGCTTCTATTCGGACCCCAGCCCCACAGCCGCTCACAGCTCGGAGCTCGCCTTCGTCATTGCCATCGCCATAAACAAACGGAACGGCGAGGCGAGTCAAAAAGCCGAGTCGCTGAGAATCTTGGACGAAACGACCTTGCGATGCCCTTGGCTTGACACTTACGTATCGCGAAAGGAGCACCCAAGTTCGAAAATCTGTTCAAAAGAACCGTGCAGTCTTGTTTCGGGCTCGCGATCTCAAGTCTTCAAGAAGTTTCCGTCGGGCCGCAAGCGTGATTTCAATCCCAAGTTCAGCCGAGAGATAGATAATTCTGTTAGTCCACGACGGCGGCCCACAGCGGTGGGAAAGTGCGCGTATACAGTTCCTTCGCGATTCTCTATCAATGCAATTATTGCTGCATACACAGATTTGCTGAACCAATTGTCCGTTACATAAATCGCCAAGGACCTTTTTGAAAATCATTTGTTGCTTCGGTTTCAGTGTCACTCACCAAACCTACATACATATATTAATCGTGTAATTTTAAGTGTTCCGCCTAAGCGGCGACCCCAGTCACCGCCGCCTCCTACATAACAACTACATATTTGTTGTGCTTGGGTGCAGGTTCAAATAGAATGTAAATAGGGGTCGTACAGTTTCAAGCAACCCCCAACTAGTAAAATGTGAATCGGTCGCGACAACAGTGCCGAAAAAAGAAATTCATGTTTGTTTTTAATCGCCACGAAAGATACCAGTTGGAGCGGCAACACCACACAGTAATCAGGTCGGGTCATTGCAACAAGGATACGATATTGCGTCATTGATTAGCCAATTCTATTGTACGAAGAGAAAGTAAGCACTTTTATATTTTTTTCTCGAGTTCGCCTTACTTGTATGCAATGTACGAATGTCCTTGTGAAAGTAACTTCCAAGAAATGCATATTTACCGGTTGCGTGATTGTATAATGTGCTTGGCTCTTTTCTTCCAGAAGTTTTGGTATAGTGCATGTAAAGATCCTTGCTTCAGGACGAATTGCGTGGTAGTTTTTGATGAGCACGAAATGAGGTCAACGGGAATTAATTCCGCCCACTAACTTTTTGACTAACAAATCTGGTGTTGACGTAGTTTTTGAAACACAATAAACCGAAATACCATAAGTTATCGGTGAAAGTGTCCACTCACTCCTACATTATGATTTGTGCTCTTGATCGACCTTGCTTACAGTTTTGCGCCGTTCACAGCATGCAACTATGTAATCTGGTTGCATTGTATTAATTTTCGAAATTTTCATTTCTATTTCGATACTGATGATATACAGCATGCAAAACCCGTATTCGCACTACCCATATTTTATTGATAAAGAGCATTTTATCTCACAACTAATGGAAATTTTCAGCTGAAAATTGCTTTGATTTCCTAGGGATACATAATTCTCGGTAGATCAAGAAAAAATTACTGCAAACTTCTTACTATCCCATAAAAATGTTAAAATTTCATTATCGACGCCAGCGAAATCCGTATTAGCATTCTCTAAAAGGATCATTGTTTTCCCGGAAAAATGAACATAATGTTTTTCCTGGAATGCCTAATTGTTACAATAGCCAGCTTTCAGTTTATAGAGCGTTATCTAGTTAATTGCGTCGACTTTTTTCGATTGTGAGTGTGAAATCTAAACAATGGGACGAAAATCAAATGAACTTTCCAACGATTTACGGAAGTTAATAATATATAGATTTACATAAAGTTTCAAATTGCTATGGAAAATCGGGGAAATAGTATCAAGAAGCAAATCGTCGATGGACTACATTGTGGACAAGTATAAAAAGTTTGGACGAATCGTAAAGAAGCGGCGAACTGAAAACCGATCAGTTTTAACAAGATGGCATCTGTTTCTTTTGCGGATGCAAGTTCGTAACGCTCCGAGTGTGAGTGCGGTCAAACTAGCAGGGTTGTTAGAAAAATATAAGGACTTTCAGTTATTCCACAAACTGTTCGAAATTACATAAGAAAACTTGAATTTTGTAGGGTTGCTGTAAAAAAACCATTTGTCAGCAAAGTCACTAGGTGAAAACGCATCATATAGCATAACCTGCTACCCACATTCAAACACGGTGGAGATTCAATAATGGTTTGGGGGTACTTTAGTGCTAGAGGTGTTGAAAATTTGCACTTTATCGACGGAATAATGAATAAATCAAAGATGTATATGAATATTTTGGAGGCAAACCTTGTCCAAAGTGCGAAGAAATTAGGATGCGAACGGGATTATATACTCAACCAATGGCTCTGATTTTTTAATATGTTGTTGAACACATATATGGCTATAGCCGGTAACGAAATCATTATGATTGGTATCAAATTTTCCGATTTTCACTCAATTTTCCACCCTCAAAAATAGTTTTTCTGAAAAAATGTCCGCCATATTCTTAATTTTTAATGAGAAAAATCTTTCCGGTACCTGCCATAGGCGCTTAAACAACCATGATTTCGGCGCTTTGTTTTTTTCCCAGATGATTCAGTCACCTGAAATCACGTCCGCCATCATTTTTTGATGTTTTAAATAAAATTGTTATGGATAAAACAACAATTAAAAAATCTAAAAAATATATTTCTGTACATCCAAGGTACCAATTAACATATGTAGGAAATTTCAAAATGGTATCTTTTTTTCTATTGGAAAATATGGTTAAAATATTAGTTTTTTTTGAAAATCGTAACCTAAAAGACCACTTAAATATATGATATTAATCCAGAGACGAACTGTCGAAAATATATGAAAACCCCACCCCAAAGTCCTGATATAAATCCGATCAAGAATTTATGCTCAATTATTTAAAAAAAAAATTGCGAAATCATGACATTCGAAATTTCCAAAGATTAAAACAGGCTCTTAGACAAGAATGGCATATTTTATCAAATTTAACCACGAAGTTGGTGAAAACGATGCCAAAAAGGGTTAAAGCTATTTTAAAACAAAAGAGCTACCCAACTAAATACTAAAGAATAATGCCATTGTTGTTATTATATTAACGGGGTGCGAATACGAATTTTGCTTGCTTCTAAATGAAGTATTGTTATTTTTGTAAGGCTTTAAATGTAGGCAACGTTTATTTTCATTTGCTTTGTTAAATATATATAATATCATTAATTATATTGGGTTTTTCTTTAAAAAAAAATAACAACTCGTTGCAGAAAATTTAGAATTTTCATTCCAAATGGAGGGGTGCATACTGTCCTACCTTTAGGTCATCCTTAAAAAAAGCGTGATGACTTTATTAAGAGTCGCGGGAGCTCTCAAGAAAATTTGCAATGATAAATATATGTATATTCACTATTTAATAAATCAATTTAATTCGAACATGTTCGTCAATAAATCAATTAAATGATTCACCAACTTCGCTTTCGGCCAGACATGAGAAAATTATATCGCAGCTGAAATTTACATCTAAACTCAGGTGGAGCTAACATATTCCAATGAATTGAAACATGCATTGATAGCCGTCACTTTACCGTTATATTTCCTCAAATAAGCTAAAAAAATCGTTATTCTTTTTATTGCTAATTTTAAAAATTCTAAATAATGCGTTATTAATTGAAAATAATTTTTAGTACATACATGTACGTACATATATGACTGTAGGGGTAATTGTAGGGGAATCTCCCACTTTCGATCCCCCCTACTCTCACCCCCTTCGGCGTGGGGCCCATAATCTCAACGTTTAACCCTGAAACAAATTGCAGATAGTATTTATCTGTGCAGCACAAAATCAGCTATTGGCATTTCCTTTTTGGCAACGGTGCGTTCAGATTCTCAACGGCAAAAGTATTGAACTTTATTCGTAAGCTTATCAACTGAAACGGCTATTTGAATCGGTGTATGTATGTTTGTATGGACAGCAAGTGCGTTAGGTCATTATCACTTGGCTAAGGTCAGTTCAGTCGCCTCGTTTATTACACATATGGGTGTACGTTTCGTACATAACTATATGAGAAGTTTGTCCCGAGCTATCAGATGATATGAATGATATTTTCGATTGATTTGTAATAACATTCGGCTGCAGATAGCTAGATAGAAAATTAAGCTTGTTTGTAATAATATTAGATGATAGGTCAGCAGCAAATTAAGCTAGTCTTTAGAACAACTTCAAATACCTGCTTATTGTCCTTTTGCAATGCTTGCGATTGAGTGCGTTTTGAATGTCGGATAATTTACAAAATACAACTAATTTTCTTCTAGCCATTTGTACCGGGTATTATTTATTTTTCCCACAACATCAAATGTGATTGTTTTATAATTTTCACTTTAAGCACTCCGACCCCGACTACATTTTGAATAAAGCAAAAAATTATCTTGTTTGTGGAATGTATTGTTGTCACGTCTGAAACGTTTGCTGGTGCAAACGTAATCTTAACAAGACTCAATTGATTTATAAATTGTATGTGTTATCAATAATTGCTGCTTCACATGATGATTTCAATGCTAGCTTTCCATTTCATTCGAAAGATTGTCCAAGAACAAATAAGACAGCGACGAGATATTCAGTCTCGGATTTCTGAAGGACTTTATTAGGTCATCTATTGTGGCTTTAATACAACCATCTTACTTATTTTTTCTTTTGCAAAGATGTAAGGAAAAAGAGAAAAAATATTATCAGTTTCTCAATGTCTGGTAATATATTTCTGTCTGGGCAAATATCTCAAAGAAAATTGGAAACTGAAACATTATATTGGTTCTTAAAGATAACATATGGCTTGGAAACATCTCTTCTGTTTCGTGTCGATATCCGAATTTTCCATTTTCAATAAAACTCTCATCTTCAACTTTGTGCGTGTTAATCGATTGTTTCGGCTTTAGTTTAACCCTTAGCTACATTCGGTACTTTCATCAACGAAACTTCATTTGTGAGTTAGATTTCTACCTCAATATCAATTTCCACCCCAATTTTTGCAGGATATCGTATACTTAAAGAAGTTTTTGGATGAAATACAGCACATTTCTTATTTTTATTCAAATTATTTTTTATTGTGTCAAAACACAGTATTATTACAAAGAAAATGGCGTTTCTTCAAGCCAGTCATAGTTTTTCAATTAAAAATTGAAGTATTTTTCTTTATTTGAAAAAAATTCTTAAAACTAATTATTTGAAATTTTTATGTACTATTTTAATTTAAGGAAAATTGGAATTAAAATTAACAAAAACAATTTTTTAATTTGACTTTACATAAAAATATTGACATGCGGTCTTTTTATGATTTAACATTCATGAAAAATAGTAATGTAAGAAAGTTCCTATCCTGATTCAACATTTTATTTACAGAAGAAGAAAACACATGTAAAGGCACGATGCGTCATTGATCACAATATGTGCAGAGTTTCGTTTCTTTCGAATGTAATTTATAAATAAAATTGTCACATTTTGAACACGTTTTGGTAGTTTTTACATCTTTGTTCCGTGGGGATATGTAGCAACGAGCGATTTTTGATCGCTGACTTGGCTGACTCGGTCCAGCTTCAGCCTCATGCTCTGCTCCAAATAGCTGGACATTTATATTATTTAAGTCCTTTGGAAAATTTCTCGAGTTTTTGCTACGCTTTTTGACTTGAGGCATTACTAGGGACATCCCTATGTCTTGAATGAAATCACGCCGACGCAACTTATTACCTATGTTGGATGCGTTTCCAAATAACGAAACTGTTGGCTGTTACTATATTTAAAATTCAAAAACAGTAGTTGGCCAACGTCGAGTTCTTTTCACCAACAGAATATGTCGCGTATTTCTGATCAAGAGAGTCCACGCCACCCTTGGTTGAATTTTAAAATAAAATGATTTCAGGTTTCGAGGATGTTGCATCAATGTCCGACGAATGATGCATTGAGGATACTAAGACAACGGATTTGATTCTCTTTGGCACTTATGAAACCAGTGTTTTATCGCCAACAAATCCAAATAAGGATGATTGAACCGCTATTGATCTCTGTGGCAGAAACAGTTTGGGGATTTCTCTTTTATTCTTACGCATGGTTGCAACGTAGGTTAGACCACGACCACCTCTTCTCATTAGTTTGTGTAGTAATGTACGTAATCATATCATTCGTGATAAGCAAGGACCATAATTCAGATGGTGTAAAATTCTGTTTTTCTACAGTGAATTCTTGAATGCCGGGTAAATGCAGTACAATGTTGTGAGTCCTTGTTCGAGAAGTTGCAGGTGGAGCTTTTGACCATTTGAAACAAATACCAATTTCCATCCAAATTTTTAGAAATAACCCGACTATCTTGTTATATCTTGTGCTCCTTGCTCTCACTCTCATCATCTTCGTCACTTCGAATTTCTCTTTCTGTGTCGTCATCAATAATTTCCGATGCATCGTCGCTCAGTTCCTCATCGTTTACAAAAAGATGAGCATTTCTTGCAAAATTTTGCAATTTCTTCTTTACTCAAATATCACGGCATTTTGTCTAAAAAAGTAAATATACGAGAAAGACGATACATGAAAACACTAACGTAACTACAATCGTGGGGTACTTTTCTACCCTTTCTATATCTACCGAAGCTGATATTTGATGTAACACGATACACTGATGCACTCCGCGAGAGAACAACGAGAACTGAGATTACATGAAGTTTCCACGAACACGGCGCAATTCGAACTTACTTATAAGTAAAAAAAGAAAAGATGGGAGTAGAAAACTACCCCAAAAATGTAGTAGCGGGCTAATTAACTTTTAGTTCTTATGTACTTTTTCTGCACATTTATTTATTTGCTAAGTTAGACTTTCGAGACGAGGACCTAAAACAGAAAAGATACAGATAACTTCGTTCACATTGTTATTTAATCATCCATGCAGATTGTAAAAAAAGTATATGTATGTACAGTCCCTGTCCAAATTATTAGGCGCACCTGAATTTTTTGAAGTTATCAGATTATAATCTTTATTAACATTAAGCACTTCGGTTCTTTTATCAATTTTTCGATGAATATTAATTTTGTCACTTAATTGAATAAAAAAGAACAGCCATGAATAGAAAAAAACATGTATTCAGAAAAAATTATATTATTTTCATAATCAATATTTTGTTAAGCCACCTTTGGCGGCAATCAGGGCCTCGATCCGATATGGCATGCTATTAATACACGCCTGCACGGTCTCTTGCATGCGTGGATGATGGTTCCACACCTCAATAATCCTTGTAAATAACGGTTTTCTTCCACAGTGCCCCTTCTTTTTGGGGCTTAATTTTTGCCCTAAATCAATTTTCTTTTTAACGCGCCTGACGCTATTTTCTGAGACGCCAGTCTTTCTCGAAATTTCTCGGTTTGAGTAAATTTTCGTTGGCTTTTCGGCTTTTGGCTTTAATCTCAGTCATCTTGGGCGGTGGTAGATTACTCTACTTACCCATGTTTTATACTATTTAATTTTTATTAAAATATTCAAAAATTATCCCAAATATACACAAAAAATAGCAAACGTCTATTGAAAAACACTGAAGTTTAATTTTCACTTGAATCCAAGCGTCTAAACTTTGCTTATTGAAATTTAGCTGCAACGTGTCGCGCAGTCAAAGTCAGACAGTCAATGGAGCTATGTTTTTCATTTGAGATAAGAATGTGATATATTGTCGAACTACCGTTAATCCAATAATATATTGTGTGACTAATGCCCGATAAAATAAAAATACAGTTACCAACAGTCAGCGCCATTATTATGCGCCATAAACCGCAGATTTTTTTAAAACTCAAAGTGCGCCTAATAATTTGGCCAGGGACTGTAAGTATATAAATCAATAACATATCGTTTTAATCAAACCTTATTTTGAAAGTCCATTGCCTTATCTTCATTATTACATCAATTGCGGGCAATAACATTTCCTTTAAATTGATGCTAATATTTATTTAAATTTAAATAAAATTCTTAGCGCTCTGCGTCTTTTAAAGAATTTTAAAATATTACCATAAACGATTTTGAGTTTGATTATTAAATTTCTCAATCTTTCTAGTCGAAAGCTTCAAACCGAATTAATTTTATTTCTAGAAAAAAAATCTGAATATGATTTTTAAATCTTCGTATGCAAACGAAATGATTTCAATACAATTGAATATATGTATATATTTCGTTTTGATATCGATTAATCTGTAAACAAATGTGTGGTCGTGGTCGTCTTAATTTAAACTCGTTCTCGAAATATCGAATCAGAAGATGCGCAACAGACACAAGTTTTTGAATATTCTCTGTCTGACGGCATTTTCATATGTTTTGGCAAATCCAACTGTCGGCTCCGTTCACATATACATTAGCAAAAATGACTCGAGTCCAGGCATTCTAGCTTGAAATTTTTCATCATCGAATGATGGATTGATAAAATTTTATATAAATAGATTGTAAAATCTTATTCCTTGCAGTCACAAACGGCTAGCTGGTTGGCAGTAGCTCGAATACGAAATGCTTTCAGAGAAGAAGATAATTGAATTGAGATAGAATGTAATTTTTGTAAGACGAGCTAATCATCCCTTCCGTATTCTTGCACTTACTCTTATCCAACCGAACCATCAAAATTGGATCAAGCAATACATTGTAGCCCAGCTCGCACCACGAACGATGATAAATTTACCTTAAACCAATTGAAAGCAATTGAAAAATGGCGTTTCATTTGGCTTGTGAGATACCCACAAATCTACTCGATTTACAAAGCCTAAGAACATCAGTTGTTCTTAGGAGCAGTGAACCGAATAGTGATACGCCTAGGAAACCGCATACACATGCCGTGTCCATTTACTCTGCCAGGGCTCCATTTCATGTAATCGCATTCGTAGCAAATATGCATAATGATGTAAACCTCTTGAAATCTACAGCAACTTGAAAGTATCTCGAGATCGGCTGCTCCATTCGCAATGTTCTTAATACGCTGCTGTCTGCGATATTCGCATGTACAAACCTCGAACTCTGCGCAGATGTTAAGTAAGGTTGTAATTTAAGCTTGGGCTGCAAGTTTACGTTCTGTCTATAAGATTGCTATCTCCAATTACATGCAATGTGGTATGTCGATCCACGAGTCTTTTCAGCATGATTTTCGATTATTTTCAGTTAGGTACACATAAAATTTTCAAAATATCGATTTTTCGACATTTTTAAAATCCTCGCACCTTTAAGAGACCAGTCCACTTTAGAAGGCAAAAAAACATTTTCCAAGAATTTTTTTCTTAAATATTTTATTATATAGTAACATTAATCTTGTTTTATAATATTATTGCATATTTGGATAATACAAAAAAAAATTATACCTATTTTTCATTTATTAGTCCCTTTTGTAGAGGGCGCTGAAATTAAGTTCAGAAAAAAATCGTTACTCCACGGCAGGGAGATAATCTATGGATTGATAGATCTGAAACAAAAATTTCTAACGGGACTTTAAAAAGCAAGGTCTCTCACATCGTGATCCACCACCGTTTTCAAAAAAAATCAGTTAAAACAAAAATGTTACAACCATTTTTAATAATCCATCCGGTCAACAATGAGTTATTAATATAATTTACATATCTAATTGAACGAACAATTTGCTGATTTCTAAAAATCAATGTATTTGTAGTTGAACATTGCTGATTTACCTTAAACTAGTTACACAATTATTCAAAAAATAATAATAATACCGGCAGAGGATCGAACACACGACCTCATAATCGCGAGCTAGTAACGTTGCTTTCTACACTACACTACACCGCTTCTGACAGCTGCGAAAACTTACTTATACATAAGCGACGCTTAAAACTTTAGAGGTGTTTTTCTCAAAAACGGGGGTGTATTGCAGTCTAATATTTTGAGGATCGAATATCCTTAACGTCTTCTACTTATGTGCCAAATTTCATCCAAATATGAGATGTCGAGACCGCGACCTCTCCTTGTTAGTGCGTTTTACTTATTAACATATTCCGCAAGACAATTCACCTCAATTAGACCGAAAAATTTGAAAAATATGGCGTGTAAAAACGACTGGAAGAGGGTTGATTTTTCAAAAAAAAAAAAATTAAAGCTCCGCAATTTTTATTTAAATAACTTTCCATAAACGGGGTTGAATTGTCTCGTAAGAGACCTTAGTCTTTAAAACCCTTTTTGAGTTTTCTGTTTCACATTTGCAAATTTTGAGATGACCTGTCGGCCATGCGACGGGGTACTTTTCGAGGTGTCAACTTTGGCGCCCTCTATAAAATATCTTTATAATGAATTTTTTTAAATGGACTCTCAAAAGATAGATGTATTGTTGAAAAAAAGTTTTGTGTTCATATTCAATAAAGAGGCTGAGAGAAAATCTTATAAAAATTCACTATTTTTTGGTATTCTAATGTATACTAGTACCTCAAAGGGTTATATTCGCAATAACTATGAAAATGTATAGCTCTTACAGAAAAAAATCACAGACCTATTACAACATATCATCGAAATTGACTCGAATGATACTGCAGGCTATCAATGTGATTTATTCGTAATTACTTATTCACTTTTCGTAGATTTTAAATCTCAGTGCAATTACTGAAAAAATAAAGTTTCCATTAAATGTACTAAAAAATGTTCAACTAATTAAACTAATTATAAAAATCTTCAACCCAATAAATAATATAAGATAATTTGTTTATACTTTTCTCTTAAACTTTTAAACGTTTTCCTGACAGAATACGAATACTTTGCTTAAGAGGGAAGTACTCTGTTATAAAAAAAATATTTTTTATTTGGGATATTTGTTTTGTTTGGCACTGCTCAAGCACTTGGTTTAAACGGCCGCCATTTTTTTTTAATTTGTTTTAATAATATATTTATATATCAAATTTCAAGTCGATACCTTTAATAGCTTATTTATTATATATATTTGAGAAAAAGATCCATTTTCGGCGTTTCAATAGAGTACTCTCTCCTTAAGTGTGTCGAGAAAATGCCCAAATGAGTCTAAATGTATAGGGAAAAAAAATTGTGCTGTTTTATTATATTGTGAAGATTACTTAGGCAAATTATAAAGGTGCTAAGTGCATTTTAAGTGGTAAAAAAAATGAATAAAAAAAAAGGTTTTTTTCCTTTTTTTATATTTGTTGCTATGTTGCGGCAAGGGTAAAATATTTTAAAATTTTAAGCCAATCATATCTTATAGAAAATTTATTTATGCTACTTTTATTTCCCCACAACTTTGCTCTAGGGTGAATCGTTTTAAAGTTAGAAGTCGAAAAATAGGAAAAAATCGAGTTTTTTTTTTAATAATTTTTAAACATTTCGATTAATGCTCCCGACTTTTTGGAGGGGGGAGGTAAGTCAAACTTTTAATGCATAAATCAGTGTGCCCCCTCTCAACAGTCAACTGAAAACAGATCCGCCCTGGTCTATTATCAAATGATCGTTTACCAGAAAATTTAAAAAAACAGCAAAGAGGTTGTCGTTATTTCACGTGATGTTTCTATTAAGTCCAACGATATTTCCAAGCTAAATTTATTTGCCAAAGGATGTTCATTGGCAATCAAAAATAAATCGAAGACAGCATATTTGTGTCTGCCATCCGGTAGTCACAAGTGCATATATTATGCATGAAAACGAAATGTGAATGAAAGCGTTTCATATGCATGAATACCAAATACGCTCGCAACTATTCGTTGCCAAAATCTGTTTTCATTCCGAGTAGTCTGATCGACATCGTGTGCTTTTCATCCGCACCACATGTGACCAACTGCAAGATTTGTATAGCAATTATTTGCAAGCTATTTTAATCGACTTGTATTTTTGTAGCATTGAAAAACACCTTTGAATATCGCATCTTGAAAAGATGTGTGCATGAATTTTATTTTAGTGTTTCAGTATTTTTGGAGATATTAAAAAGCTGATAGGAACTGTAGCTATTCGAATCTAGTCAAGAGAAATACAATATATCAGAAAAATCAAATTATACATAATAGCAAAGTGTGTGCCTCTATGTTGTGCACCGTAAATCGTCTCACAAACGAAAATTTAAAATGCACAGATATCCCTATTTTATTGAGCTGCGATAACCGGACTGTTTGTATCTAGATCCTTGCATTGATTCTTGAAAATGCATACCCAAAGCTCTGAATTCCAGTGAAATATAGTCTTTTCTGTGTAGATGCATTCCGTCTGATCATTCCCACACATTGCAAGTGGACTCTATAAATAGGAGGCATTGTTGGCAACTTTCCATTAAACTAAAATGAAACATTTCCCGACTATTTACATCTGCTTGGCGATCTAAATGGCCAGCAATGCTATTGATTCAACCAGATGTATAAGATACGTTGATTCTCATGTGATTGACATCGAGAAGATGTTTTGCTGTGCCCTCGAGAATAGCTTTGCACCTTAAGCTAAAACATTCTATTTTGAATAATTTGTATATATCGTACACGGATTGCAATGATCGATGCCATGACATTGATATTCAGCGCAATATTGTTTCTATGTACTTTGATAGACTTCGTTCGGCACAAAATAAGGTGTTTGCGAGGCCAAATGTCGAAACTCGTGTTTGACTCTCATAGTTTGGATACTGCTATTCAGTCAGAAGTCTTTCAATCCTTGCAAGGCAAATGAATTTGCTGTCCATTCAAATCAATTTGCAAGCCAACTGTTCTTTTTCATTTTGATTTTGTTTCAAAGTTATGGGCGACTTAGTCACCAAAACAAATTTCTTGTTTCGACTTTTCTTCAATTTCCTGGCTTTATGGTGGCTGTGAACTTAGCTTTGAAAGATATTTTTAGAGATAATAATAAAATAAACCATTCGACACCCAATCATTCTTACTATAGTTTCCTTAGACTCAAATTATATAACGAGATGCATTGATTCCTTATTCTTTGATTCATACAGATCAATACGATTCGGGTTCCTTTGTGATGTGTTTCTGGTTAAAATCATTTATATTTTTAACTTCCCAGTCCCCGGTGGGAAGTTATTGTAATGGGGTCGATTTTGCGAATCCCAAATTTTGACATATCTCCACGTTTTAAGGTCTCTAGAATCCAAATCAATCGTTTTTAGAGAGATGTCTGTGTGTGTGTATACGTATGTGCGGTTAAGCCTTTTTTATTGAAGATGAAAAAACTGAAAAAAGAAGAAAAAAATTGCTTAATTTGGAAACTGTTGAAACGCATCATTAATTCGTGCAGATCCCAAGTATCTTCATAGTCATATTATTATTATTGTGCGTTTTAGAAAAAAATTTGATCCAAGTTGTAAAAAATATTATTTAAAAACAAATCAAGATTAATTTATAGAATTCCAAACTTATATTATGAGGTTTGGGATGTGTGACGGTAATGCAGTTAATAATTGGATATTGTTATGAATAAGTTAATACTGTTAATAACAATCAAATTTTATTAGTTGTAATTCGATATTGTAACGATCAAACATTCTTATTATCTTATCTTCTTCTTCTTATGGTTGTGAATTTCGTGGCCGAGATGGATGACGAGGTGAAGGACGAGGGGAGGGCGAGGAAGATGACGAGAACGAGGTTGCCGAGGCTTTGGTAGAGGACGACCAGATGGTGGAGGCGTCTTTCTCTACCAAAGCTTTTAGGGCTAGATAAAAAATTAATAAAAATAATGAAAGTAATTTTAATAATCTAGAATAATAATTATTTATAATATTAATAATTATTTATAATAGTAATTAATAATAAAAACAAATTATAGCATTTTTATTCACTTCACTGGGAAGTTAGTCGTGTGGGCCTCAAGGATCGCACTTAGACCACAAATTTTTTTTAAAATGGTATACAACTTTTGTACATCAACAAGCAACTATTGAACTTTAAAATTTTTTTTTCACTTTTATTTACAAAATGGCGGCTATCACGGAGGCGCCAAAAAATTGGTTGACATGATATCTCCTCATTGGAGTATGTAAAACAAAGCATATTGAAATATAACTGATTGGCTATAGCTCGTAGCAGAATTAAACATTTTGGGCAAAAAAAGACAAAATGGCGGATTTCTCAATTTTTTGCAATTAAATCGTTCAATAAAATCATTAAAAATTGGAAAAAAAATCTAAATCTGGTAGGGGCTGAGTAATTTTTCGAAATCGTGTCAACCAGGCCAAAAAAGGCACACACACCAGGTCAAAAAACATCTGCTCTATTTTATCCCTGTATATATATGTTTCATAGCTTTGCCGACCAAAATAAAAGTTTTTACACACATTCTGCATATATGTATGTAGTACCTAAAAATCATGTTATTAAAATTTCGATTTTTTTGAAAAAAATAGACCGAGACGGGGCCCTTAAAACCTGAAAAAGAAGGGCTCATACTGAGATATTCAATAGGCAGCTTTTCCTCTTGCATGCTTCAATTTAGCCCAAAACATACTAGTTTGACTTTGAAAGCCTTTCACTTTGCATGGGAAAAAACCTGAAAATGTTAGCTCAGAATTCTTGGCTGATTTGCTCAATAAATTTCTTTAATCCCGAGAAAGTGTCAATTGAGGCTGTTCTTCGCTGAGTGCTAGCACTTTTCAGCATCTGATCAACGCGTGTTCCGTCCTAATGTGACCACTTGCTTAGCGTGCTAATATGTATGTATATTTGTAACTCATATTCAAAAAAATCTTGTTCCAAAAAAAATTCATTTTGTCAAAAATATTTAAAACTAGCTTGAAGCCAGATATCATCCTAAATTCAACTTTAAATCCACATTCCAAAATCCTACAGGTAAATTTACATTGTGAAAACCAGTCAAATAATAGTCACCGTCTAATGTGTATCATTGGTATTTTGATCTTTGTCAGATCCACACCCAGAAAAGGTTCATTTCGATTATAGATTGAAATTTGATTCCCTTATTCGAATTATATGAATTTTAATCGACACATCTAACTGGCCAGTCTCATGCTAAGCTAACCGAATGTCTCTTATATTTTCTTATCCTATATTCATCCATTCATTAACGCGGCTCGTTTGAATCTCAAATAATTTCGATTGATCTCGCCTTCCGATCAATATTTCTTGGTCACACGTTTACAGATTTAATCCGTGCAAGTTATTCTTCTTGTTTTCCCTACTTCTAGATTAAATACTGAATTTATAACTTTATGTAAATTTTACAGGTAGATTTTTGCTTGCTATTCGTGAGACTTGAACATCAACGATCTACAAAAAAATTGTTTACGTCTAGGTTTATTTAATGGTTTTCTTTATTTGTAATGCATCAAGACAATAAAAAAAATTCACATCCTTCGAAATATTTTCTTTTGTAGTGTTGGTAGCAATAATACCGAATTTTATCAGTTTGGTAGACACCTTAAATTAGATAATTATATTTTGACACACAGATGAGGAGGTCCATAAGAAAACGCGATGTATCCACTTTTGATAATTTTGATTTACATTGTGAAAACCAGTCAAATAATAGTCACCGTCTAATGTGTATCATTGGTATTTTGATCTTTGTCAGATCCACACCCAGAAAAGGTTCATTTCGATTATAGATTGAAATTTGATTCCCTTATTCGAATTATATGAATTTTAATCGACACATCTAACTGGCCAGTCTCATGCTAAGCTAACCGAATGTCTCTTATATTTTCTTATCCTATATTCATCCATTCATTAACGCGGCTCGTTTGAATCTCAAATAATTTCGATTGATCTCGCCTTCCGATCAATATTTCTTGGTCACACGTTTACAGATTTAATCCGTGCAAGTTATTCTTCTTGTTTTCCCTACTTCTAGATTAAATACTGAATTTATAACTTTATGTAAATTTTACAGGTAGATTTTTGCTTGCTATTCGTGAGACTTGAACATCAACGATCTACAAAAAAATTGTTTACGTCTAGGTTTATTTAATGGTTTTCTTTATTTGTAATGCATCAAGACAATAAAAAAAATTCACATCCTTCGAAATATTTTCTTTTGTAGTGTTGGTAGCAATAATACCGAATTTTATCAGTTTGGTAGACACCTTAAATTAGATAATTATATTTTGACACACAGATGAGGAGGTCCATAAGAAAACGCGATGTATCCACTTTTGATAATTTTGATTTTCCTGAGCGACAATCGATTTATAATTTTATATCTTTGAACCTATTAGGAAATGATACAAAATGATACAACAACTCAATATTCTTTGTAGATTAAGGGGCCATCCATATATAACCTAACGCAATTTTCATAGGTTTTTCACTCCCCCCTCCCGCATGTAACACTTAGTAATATTTTCAATATTCAATATTTTCCCTTCCTTTATTACGTAAAAAAATATTGGAGGAAACCAGTTTAGGAGGCCGAAATTTTGGTGTTCTTCGTGAGGAATATCAAAATTTGTTTAAACTTGGAGGTTATTTTATTCATGTTTTGAAGTACACTTTGTAATTTTTTAGTAATATCCGCTGGAAATAGTGGAGTTAGAAGCTGATGTCCGTGGACGATCGCCATCCGAGTTTTTTACTGGTGGGCATTTCTGAAGTCACCGTTTTTATCTGTAGTCATTACAAATTCTTTTTTCGTTAACAACATATTTCCTAAGAATATGAACATAATTGTGATCAAAAAAGTTGAAAATTGCACGTTTTTGAGGTGTTTGAACACAATATTATGTTTTTATACCATGTTTTTTTCTCACCTTTTTGCATTAAAAAGAATATTTTTAATAATGTCATCCCAGAGTTAGGTATATACAGTGCTGTGCAAAACTTAAGCAACTCACTACATGTCGGAATGAAAGGGAAAATTGCAATCAAAATATAAAGATTTTTTTCATATTTTGTTTTTAATTTACACGTTAGCATGTTGCTTAAAGCTCTGCAATAAAAAAAGGACATCAGTTTTTTAACTGTTCTATAAAAAAAACTAAAACCAAATACACCAACAAAAAGGCTGTGCAAAATCTAAGCAACTTTCAAAACGCAGCTACGATTCCCAATCAGAACAAAAGATAACGGCGATTTCCCGATGTTTTTCGTTTTTTCTGATGCTCGTGTCAATTAGATCAGTAAAGATTGTCTTCCCTTTGGGTTTAGTTGTGTCTAAAAAAAATAAAATTGAAAATGCAGCGTAATCAATACGATAATAGATTTAAATCAAACGTAATTTCGCTATATTATTCCGGAAAAACCCAAATAGAGATTGCCAAATCGTTAAATATAAACAAATCTTTAATTTTAAAATGGATTACGAAATATAAAAACACGGGTAGTGTGAAAAGTGTAAATTTTGGTGGAAGACCGCGTAAAACTACCATTAGAGATGGCTTACAAATTAAAAATTGATAAAAATAAAACCGTAAAAAGAAGCTGTGAAAGAGCTAGGCTTAAATGTCAACTCAAGCACTGTTCGCTGACGGTCAATTGAATTCAATCTAAAAAGCTATACAGCTTTAAAAAACCATTACTCACAAAAAGACATGCAAGGAAAATGTAAACTTCTCGAACAACACTTTTAAACATTATTATTTTACTATTTATATCGTTTTATATATCATTTAGGCTTGAATTTGATAAAAACCATCTTGACTGGTCAGTTGCTAAATGGAAGAGCGTTTTATATCGCGACGAATCCAAGTTCAACCTCTTCAATTCTGATGGCTTATTCCGTGTGAGGCGTGAGAAGGGACCACAACTGAATCCACACTTCTGTAGGAAAACGGGGAACTATGGGGGAGGAAGCGTCATGGTCTGGACATGTTTCTGAGCATTAGGTATTGGTCCCTTTCATAGAATAACAGAAATTATGGACGGATTCATGTATAAGGACATTTCAGAATCTAGAATGTTACCTTATGCAGAGTGTAATATGCCACTTCGATGGGTGTTTCAACATGATAATGACCCGAAACACACATCGAAGTTGGTTAAAGAATGGCTTAGCTCTAAAAGTATTCAAGTTCTTGATTGGCCGGCACAATCGCCCGACTTGAATCCTATAGAAAACTTGTTCGGTATATTGAAACGGCATATGAGAACAGTACAGTTTGCAAACAAGGACCAATTATTTACAAACCTAAAAGACGAATGGGAAAAATGGACATATCAATTTTAAATAATTTAGTTGAATCAATGCCTCGCAGATGTGCCGCTGTTATAAAAAATAACGGCTATTACACGAAATATTAATAAAAGTTGCTTAGATTTTGCACAGCCTTTTTGTTGGTGTATTTTGTTTTTGTTTTTTACTAAGAACAGTTAAAATACTGAGGTACTGTTTTTATTGCAGAGCTTTAAGCAACATGCTAACGTGTAAATTAAAAACAAAGAAGGAAAAAAATTCTTTATTTTTTGATTGCAATTTTCCCTTTCATTCCGACATGTAGTGAGTTGCTTAAGTTTTGCACAGCACTGTATGAATTTCAATTGAAAAAAGTATTCACACAAATTTTCAGAACGATTGGTCAACAACTTTTTGAGCTAGAATACCCACCAGTTGAAAAAAGTCGTTTCGAGAAAAACGCGTTAGAAAATAAATGTAGCAAAAACGAGAAATTCAAGGCAGTAATTAACCCATTAACGCCAAGCCATTCCTGCCGAAGATATTGTAAAACTCATTGCGGTCAGAGACGTTTTTGGAGTCGCTGATTACGAATCTGAAGTCAGAATTCAGAAATTCAAAATGGCGGACAAAAATGCCAATGGAACCATCGAGCGCTTTGGCGTCGAACCGATGGGCGGTCACTTAAGTGCTCATAGCATCGGGACTAATCGGAATTTTGCTTTGAAATTTTAGCCACATACTTTTGAATAGTTTTACTAACAATTTCTAAAATAAAAAAAGTCGATTTTTGGACCCGTTTAAACTGGTCTCCCCCCCCCTTAAACTAGGATTAACTTGGCGTTTTGTTCCCCCCCCCCAGATGATCCAGTCACCTGAAATCACGTCCGACGTCATTAGAAAACAATAAAAAAATCTTTAAAAAAGTACCAATTAACTTATGTACAAAATTTAAAAATGATATCTATTTTCTTTCTATTGAAAAAATTGGTTAATTTTTTTTACAAACCATTCACCGTACCAAAGTCTAAAATCCCACAAAAAATCATGACCAAAATACCGTGACCTCTAATTTGATGTAATTAAATACTAGCGTGTATGCATGCATGATTGTTTGATAAACTTGAATAAATGAAAGCAAGATAACATTGGCAATTGGCAAAATTGATAGCATGCTCGGATGAGAACAACACTGAGATTTCATAGCTGTGCGATTGTATACACATTAGGATCTGCTTTGTTCAAATCACTCAAGATTATAATTTAAAATTAAACAATTATCACTTAAAAGAGAATATACATATTTGCTTCTTTATTTTTTCCAGACTATTTCTACGATGCTGGAATATATTTACTGACGCTGAAATTCTTATTGGTCCAAAGTTTTTATTTTGATTTTATTGTTTTCTTGCTGGTAAATATTCCACAAAAGAGAGTTGCAAATTTGGTGAGTTGAATTGAAGTGTTTATGCAATGGTTCTACAATAATTATACTCAAGATGAAATTAACAGCTAGGTGTTTAAGTCGTTCCAAAAAAATTGACGAGTTTCGTCGTCAAAAATACTCGATAATTTTACATTAGATGTTTTTCAACTATTTTGTAAGTTGCACACAAAGCGTAAATATTATTTTACTTTTCTCAATCAGAAGAAAATAGTAGCATTAGTTGCATCATATTATTGAAACAGAATATGTAAGTGATTTAACGTGCTTTCCCCGAAATTAATCATTAAAACACGGTCACGGAGGAGGACTTATTGAAATAAGTGTCAATAAACACCCCTTCCCTTGGAAACGCCACGCATAGCCATGCGGAATGTCTCCATGGTGTCCCAGAATTGCCGCCAACTTACTGGGCCGGTGATTGCGGCACTGGTTGACCAAGCGCGGAATATTTAGCGTACCTTACCACAACCACCACTTTGCTTCCACAAGGAGGACTCCACTTGTCGAGGATGATAGTAACCTATCAAGGGCTGCTCGACCCCGTGGTAATCTATACAATTCCAGAGGGTAGGGACACACCCTGAAGGGCTGCTATGGTTTTGCTCCCAATATATGTTATTGGAACAGATAGTTTCTGAGTTTAACGTGCTTTCGTCGAAAACTTATTCTTTAAAAAACGGGCGTCTTAAGCCACGGGTGACGATAAGCTCGCACCAAACCCCCATAAACGTACTAGTCAGTAGCCCATAACTTATTTTATGAGTACTGCTTTTCCGAGTATGTATACCAGATCTCATCCAAAGCTTGCCTGGACTCCTTCATAATCCTTGGTTTAGACCTATCAGTATCCTTGCCACTTTTCGGCACCCCTGTCGTAAACGCAACAGCACGCCAATGCATCACAATACAGAAGGGTTGCTGAATTAATCCGGTCTTAAACTGTATTAGAAATGAAAGTACCTGCTAATGGGTGTACAACCACAGCCCCAAGTTTTAATCTCCACAGGTTCCTCACCGACACAGGCAGGAACAAGTCCCTGGGACCCCGGATCCTTTGGTACCAGTATAACCCTGGTGAGGTTTTGAGGAAGTACAGGTACAACCTCTTCAATTGAGCCCTATAGCAAAGCTCCGGATTGATCGCCGTATTTTAGGGCTTATCATCATTTAATAATATGCCACCCTATTTTTCGTAACACCTTTACCTCAGCATCCTGTTGTAAGGATGTTGTTCTGAGGATCGGTCAGAATCTCTCCTCCTTTACACTGGCTTGGGACAGTTCTCATAAGGAAAGCGGAGTTATATTATTGGAACAGTTAAAACATAGACAAAAATATGATATAGTTAATTTAATGATACTATCATAATCATAACTTCTAGCCATCACCAAAAAAGTCTCAGATGAGACAATTGTAAAACCTAACTTACGTAAAAAGATATAAATTAAACTATGGACACTTGGTCCTGGCCTGCCTGGAGATAAATACAATATGCGCCTTAGATGGGTTATATATTTTTGAAAAACTATAAAAAACATTTGCTAGGCTAATTTTGATACCAATTCAATTGGTGCACACCTCTCTGAATGGCGAATTAATTTTTTAAATCAAGTATGTTATTGTTAGTAAACTTCTTTCACATCTAAATAATTCTTTTAGATATTCTTCGAAGTTCTTGCGGTTTTGATGTGGACGTAGATGAACGGTCCCGGTGATATACCAACAACGAACGGTACAGGCCCCGATCAACATTGCGGTCCATTAGGATTTTTACCATCATTCGGCATGTCCTGTCGAGGACGCGCTGAAGCCTTTGCACGACGTCTTCAATCGCGTCTGCGAACACTTGGCTCTCAGGTTTGTCCTTTTACAGTTGTTCGCTGTGTGTCATCCTAGAATTAAAGCTGTTTCCTATTTTAAATCATTGAAAGTTAAATTTGATGTTACTCAGTATTTTATCCTAAAATAATAAGCAAGAAAGCATCAAAACATTAAGTTCTTACTATCAATGATACAAAAAAAATCTCATGAAGTTCGAATAAAAATCAATTTTTTTCCAATGATGCAGGCAGATGACGAATCACCGATAGACGATGAAGAGCCTGTAATCAATAGCACAGAGAATACATGGCTTGCACAAGATGGTCGCCCGCAAGCAGTTACCAGCCTCCAACCACTGCGCCATTTGAGTCACGAAGCGGATTCCTTTTTTGATTTTGATTGTGAGCCTGAAAGTCCTGGCAGCCCTGTAGAAGAGTGCGAATACTCTCGACTAATTGAAACAGCATCAGGAACACCACAAAACGATGCCGCTCCCGAATCTGGTTATATCTGTGCTTCTCCCGTCACACCTGAAAATCTAAGTCAAGCCAGCCACAGCTCCTCGGATGGACAATTCTTCGACCCGGAGGCATCGGAAACTGAAGATCGCTCCCTACCAACCGACTATTATGACTGTGTCGAAGCAAAACGTGATTCCGGGATAAGTGTAGCTATAAATGGACAAGACGAAAATGACGATCCTGTTGAGAAGCATGATTTTTATTGCCACGATCATTTCAACAATCTACAAAATGATAGTAGCGACAGTCTTTCTGAGTCATTTCCTCATTCTCAGGACAGTACGTCAACTAACAACACATCGACCGGCTTATCCAGCTCCACATTTACCGGCGTTACGTCTCCGTCAAATAGCACCTTACAAGACATAGTCCTTGCAGAGCTGCACGAGCAAAGTGCAAAGCAAACGGTCAAGCTGGCCAATGGCTTTTCGGATGACTATGTCGAAGATGCTGAGGATGCAAATGTTGAGCACAATAGCGAAGAATCGGAAGATAAAAAAGAATTTGTCGAGGAGTTGGCTGAAACGCCACAGCAAACGTGGAAAGAGAATCGATCGCATGATATGCAAAGTCTTAGCAGTAAAAATGCCGAAGGACTGCGAGTGGCGATAGAGAGCTTGAAAGCAAGGAACGGAATAGCAGAGCTGCCAGCTCGACACTCAGAGCAATTATGTGAGGATGATTCAGGCGAGTCGAACGGATTCACTAATCAAAAGCATTTATCAGCTGGCGATACTGACGATGACGACGACTGCAGACCGCAACGGGTGAGACGCTGCTCCTCATTGAAAACGGGCAAAACGCCGCCTGGTACACCGGGTCGCAAAAAGATCGTTCGATTCGCGGACGTCTTAGGTCTAGATTTGGCTGATGTAAAAACCTTCCTCGATGAGATTCCCACTGTGCCGAAATCAGCCTATGAGGACTTGGACGTCGTTGATTCTATCGATGCCCCCATGCAGCTGGGTCCTCGGCTCGAAAAGCTATTAATGCCACTGTTTCAACAACCAGGTGGCTTGCCTAACTTCCTTGACATGGTTCGTGAGAAGCAAGTATGCCTAGAAAATGCGGCTGTGACTGATACGGTTAATTTAACGATAACGGGCTGCGTGCGCGTTCTAAATCTGGACTTCCACAAGTCCGTGCACATACGCTACACGCTAGATAGTTGGCGCAGTTTTGCAGATTTACAGGCTAACTATGCGCAAAATTCCTGTGATGGTTTCTCGGATAAGTTTTCATTTGTGTTATTTGGTAACTCATTGACTGTTGGACAACGGCTGGAATTTGCAGTGCGCTTTCATTGTAAAGGAATTCAATACTGGGATAATAACTACGGTGCCAATTATTGTTTCCAATGCTTGCCGGCTTCTACAAATGTAGCACCACATCGGCTGGTCATCCCGCATCATCATGCTAGTTCCATATTGACGCCCCTTGATACGTGGTGCGGCGGATCTTTCTATTAGTCATGCCGAAAATATATGTTTTAACGGAATATTGGACATGTTTGAAGATGGCACTTCTGTATAATCGATTCCGTTCAACAAACGAACTGAAAACCTTAATTCAACACGCTGTGATTAATCGCATAAAGTTTTGGGTTTTTCCACAATACCTTTCGATTGATTTTTCTTTAAGGAAGGAAGGAAGCTTACCAGGAAACGTTACTTTGAATTGGCTTCAACAGATTTATTGCATGTAGTCTTATTTTCCATCTCCGGTCCTTTGCTACCCCAAGTTTTGGAAGCTTTGATGAGAGCTTAGTCTCGACACACGTAGCACGTACGGTTTACAAAATGCTAGATATGAGAAAAGCTGATACATTTGCTAGCTTTGAAAATGGAAAACAAAAGCGTTGAACTAAGGGTGCCATCAATATATATATTTGCATATCAATGGTTTAAAACACGATTAGTGTATGTTTATAATCGAAAAGCACACATGATGTGATTGCAAATGCAATATTGGTATACTTCATTTTAAGTTTTCCACTCTAATTTACATTTTGAAACTAAAATACATATAATACAGTTACCTCTACTACTAACAATGTTTGTACACTCGAAACTTCATTAGAAAATCCAACAATTGCTTGTAAAAAAGAGCTTCCCGAAAGACATACAATAATTGTGCTTTAAACCATCGACATCACCTTTGATTTAGACATCTTTGTTTAATTAAGTTTCTACACTTCATGTTAAAAGCCATTCGATTTAGATTATAAATGTGGACAATCGGCAGATCCTGTTCGTGACAATTCAATTCTATTTTCAAAATACAGATTGTAGTCATCACCATTTTTTACGATTAGATTGTAAGGCATTTTTATCTGTCATTGTAAATTATGTAATTGCTGTTACGATTTTACTGTAAAATTATTTATTTTAGTACGATTTTAAAGAAAACACATAATTGTTCCTAGAGAAGAAAGAAAAATTGTTAATCACATATTAGTTTGTTATAGATATATTTTAATTAAGAACATGATGGAAAGTAAACAACAACAAAAACATGTATTGGTAACACATGAGATTGATATTGGCGTTTTGATAGTGTTTATTATGTTATTAGTGTATGCCTTGTATTCATCTAAATTTCTCATTTTTCACGTCGTAGATTTATTTATATGAAAAATACACATCTATTATTGTTACTTCAACTGCTCGTTTTGAATTGATTCGCATTAGAATTGATATTTCGTTAGATTATTACTGTGTGCAAATAAAACATGAAGATACGATTCAACTGTTGAGCACAATGCTTCATGGCATGGCGGTTTAATGTCCTGTGAAAACTACCCTCACCCAATAACACTATTTTTTCGAGACAGTTAGGTGACTCGTTCATCTGAATTGTTAGAAAATCATTTATCTTTTCTCAATTAAGAGAAATTCCTACAATCCAATTAACAAAGCTTCCTTCTATTTTTATTTATGAAAGATACAAAGTTAAAGCTCTCGATTTACGTTTCTAATTGTTTAATTTTAAAATGTTGAAATAATTCTAAATGATAAACTGAGATTAATCACAGCGCGTCCATGATTCAAGGGCGGGACGCATATGATAGCTACAAGAATTTGGAGATCGTATTATATGAAGCAATTAAGTTGCGTTTGCAACTCAACAAGAAACGGGTAAAATTAATGTGAATGAAAAACGTTTAAATAGAATCTCGTTCATAGAGCAAGATCAATTCAAATGATATTATCTGAAGAAATATAAATGAATAATAAATATTCCTTCAATTCGGAATATGACTTAATCTAAAGCAATATTATGTATGATAGTAAACCATCTTCCGAAATCAAACTAATCAAACGACTAACATGAACTTGAATACCTCAAATTAGCTGCCGATTCTAAGTATGTAAATGATTGTAAATGATCGCTACCAAAAATTCAAATAGACATAATTAAAAATGCACACCATGAAAATGATTATAGATTGTTGGTTAACACAAAAGAAAAACATATATATTTTGAAAGTTATTACGAATATTGTACATATTTTTATCAATGATAGAAAGCTCTTCATATTTTTACACCTTCGATAACATATTTATGTATGTGTTTTATATCAATGGTTTTTAAGAGTAATAAATATTTTATGTTTGTTGCATACATAAATTATAAGTTGAATGTTTTCTCTCATATTTAAAATGAGCAACAAACTCAAACTGTATTTTATAATCAAAATAATATTCTCAAGAAATCATATATTGCTGATACATAGCAAACATTCAGTGTTTTACTACTATTAAAATGACATCAAATATGGTAGAATATAGATTGATGTATTTGTTATCCGAGATCACAACTTGAATCCAGAAACGTTTGAGATCAGTTCAAAGTGAAAAATTTGCAGTAACCGACTTCAATCTCATATCTTTTGCTAACGGCAAATATTTCAATTGTTCAACACATATTTTTAGCAGCCAATATGATTTGTTATAAAATCATAATAATATTCTTCTTTATTGCTGCGCTATCCTTCGGATATTTAGTTTGAAAGAAAATGAAATTGTATACGAAGAAGGCTCTCTAAAATTGTACATTTTCAACTGTTCAATCGTTTCCGGACTTATTAGCAAATGTTGAACTAGTAATGCACTTGCATGAGATGCAATTTAAACAGAACTTATTGCAGCATCTAGGACTTTATTTGTATCATAAAGTAAAAAAATAAAATAAACTACATATATTATGAACATGTGTTTATTTGTGCTTTTGAAGTTAACGTTAACGATAATTCTCTTTTGATGATTGATGCAACTTTTTCAAGGAATCGAAATAAATAAGTATACTCAGAGGTAAGTAAATAATTTAAATCTACGCCTAGATTACCGTGCATTGTTTGCATGTGGAAACAGAAAAATACTCGGCTAGCACTATCAAATGCTACTAGAAGCAAAATATAACGATTTCAAGAAAGTAATCTCAACAAATAACGAATTTCGGAGAACTACGCAAAGCTGTCAATACTATTTGTTGTGTTGTGCTCATTTCGCAGAAACGCAAACAAGGCCTGGCAATGACTTTGCTCCGTAAAAAAACTATTTGATCCTTGGGATTTTCTATTGATACACGCCCTAGTTTCTCCCGCTGCGTTGGTGAAAATCCGATCAAAAATTACATGAAAATACCTCATTTAAACGTTTGGCGAATTGGCTTTTAACTAGTAATGTTCATACCTCCAAATAATAACGAATTGGTCATATGGGGTCACACTGATCCCATGAAAAATAAATAGTTACCATTTGCATTTTATATCATTTATGGGCATATATGTATATCAAAAGAAACTTTAATTTAGTGTTAATTTTTAATTTTGAAATGATGATAACAAAAAAAGGGTAAAAAATTGGAAAAATTTGACTTTTTCACAAAAAAATTCATAAAAATCTTAATTTTTGCAATATTGCTAGAAAACGAATTTCACAGTTTTCACAGCTAAATAAAGAAAAAAATCAATGTTTTCACAAGAAAAGATTATACATTTTACATGTTTTAGACACAAAAACAAAACAAAAACATGATTTTATGAAAAAGACGGATATTTAACTTTGACTACCACATGCAGTGCATAAGTAGACCCGATGGTCATCGCACATTGGCCGTTGACATGAAAGACACTCCATTTTAGTGTTTTTATCCCTTGATCGTTTACAAATTGTGCATCTTGGTCTGCGTGCCAACTCAACTCTGTCTTCTGGTACCAGTTCAGTGTTCAAGCCCAAAATTGAAGTTATACCTGCACGTAAGTATGATCCAAGTGATTCTTGCATCATGCGTCGTTTGAAGACGGGCTCGACAAGGTGCATAGAAATTTTATCCAAAGATTCTTTCGCAGTAACCTTCTTGTTGACACCTTTATTTGTGTTTGAAACATTCACATCCCAAACAAAACCGTTGTTTCCTCTCAACTTAGATTTAGGACGTCGTCGAGCACGTGATTCGAGCAAACGCTCCTGCAGTGACCAATTCTCCAAGTCTCCCGCCATTTCATTGTCAGATGCTTCAACTGTAGAATTTTCCGAACTCTGGGATTCTTTAGAGACATGATCTTCAGTTTCTGAAGCTTCCCCATCGATGGCTTCATAATCTTCTTCCTCTTCAATGAGAGCAGTGCTGATATTATAAGGTTGTAAATTATAAGCCATCTGTTTGCACGTTATAACTATTAATTTGTGACACCAAAAAAATATTTGATCATGTGCATCTTTACTTACGTTTCTACTTGAAAGTTAATACACACAAAAGCGCAAACCTTTTTTTAATTTCACAACTCAATGGTCATATGGGGTCAAATTGACCCCCAAAAAAAGAAGGTCCACACAAAACGAAGTATGCCAACTAACTGATGATGTGCCGAGTTGCGGAAAGTCTTTATCATATTAAAGTAACTCAAAACAAGGACAGATGGGGCCACAAGATCGATTTTGAGTAGCTTATATTTGATATATATAATTGTAAACTTACCGTGCGGTCAAATTGATCCCTAATGACCATTACACGTTAATACCATTGACACATTTACAATCATGATGTTCCTGGTCAATGTGAAAAGATGTTCCTGGTCAATCATTATCTTTTGCCAGCATCACACCGCTTACCATCATTATAACGGTAAGTGGGTCCTGCTCTACTCCAAAATCAGAAGATTAACGTAACGTATTCAAAATAACCGCCACTAACCGTTCCCATACGCTGCAAGTTTTAAATAGTTTTGGGGTTACCTGTACAC
This sequence comes from Oxycera nigricornis, assembly GCA_963942545.1. Classification (NCBI taxonomy): domain Eukaryota; kingdom Metazoa; phylum Arthropoda; class Insecta; order Diptera; family Stratiomyidae; genus Oxycera; species Oxycera nigricornis. The sequence continues at coordinate 10,701,870 of OZ012663.1, read as the reverse complement.
TTCTATATAAATGCATGCTATCAATTCATAAACTACTTGAAACGTCTAACTGACAGCTGTGGTTGACGTTTCGACGAAGAAAGAGTTTTCTTGAAAAACATTGCCTCTGGAATAGCAGTCTTCAGCGTTTTAGTATGTCTGAGACAGAATCCAATAGTGACCGAAAGTCAGAAACAGCCAGTGAAGAAGCTGGATCCACTACCACCGCAGAAAAGACGTCCGAGACGCCAAGTACGAAAGGTAACTTGAGAAAATTTATTGTAAGCATACTCGTACATTTCGACATCCCGACTGCAGTTGATATCCTGCTAAATGCCACTGGAAACGTACCAATTATGAAGAAGCGAAGATGGGCTGTTGATCAGGAGAAACCCATAAGCTCGATTATGAAGTTTGTTCATAGATATTTGAAGCTTGATCCTGAAGAAAAGTTGGTGGGTAATAATATGTATCCTTGACGCGGCTTGTTTCTAAACTCGCTATCACTGCTTCCACTAATGTCCCGATTACTTTTGGTTTTAGTTTCTGTATGTGAATCAAACATTTGCACCGTCTCCTGATCAAATTGTGAAAAATCTGTACGATTGCTATGGAACCAATGGAAAATTGGTTCTTTACTATTGTAAAAGCCAAGCATGGGGATGAACCGGATCATTGTGTAACATACAGAAGTAACTTTAAGATGACATGTATTTCTATGCAAAACACATTAAAAATGATAAGTATAACGTTTAAATTAATCAATGATTGTTAAATAAACCGACATAAAATTAATTTCAATGGCTTTACTACCTCAAACTCTCCCTTAATCTCCATATGTGCACAGCACACAATTTTTAATGCTGGCAGTGCTGTTAAATGCCAAATAGCCCAGCCATTGCGATATTATATCAACAAAATAGTGGAACAGAAGAAATTTGCTTACAATTGTTACCGGCGTCTGTCTTTTAACCGAGGGACATACACTGTTGCATTTTTTGTCTACGGTTTGTTTTGGGTGAGGGCTTCTTCAAAGTAGCTTGAGTTCGGCATATTTGAAGTCAGGACGAACTTTCTAGCCAAAGACAATTTGGTGGTTGATCAATTCAAAGTAACCTGGTAGGCAAGGGCGGATACAGCGGGGGGTCATGACCCCCCCTGAGCCTAGGTAAACTAGTGATTTTTACGATTTTTTTGCAATATTGTCTTCTTTTATTGTGATTTTCGAGGCAGTGACCCCCCCCCCCCCCCCGCCCCTGAGTCAAATGCTCGATCCGCTCTTGCTGGTAGGATTGGTGTCCTGTGCTTTTGTGGTGGTTAAACAAGGTTGTAAACATCAATAATCATCCTATTACTTGTAAGTTGAAACATCACGAACACATTGTGGAATGCCTGCAAACAATCTGATCTGGCGATCAAAATATTTTATGTCCAGAATCTTCGAACAATTCAATAAAACAATGCAAAACCTTCAAAGTTAACTGAATAGACCGAATTAAGACGACAAATTAAAGCGTTTTCCATCTTTTTAGTTGGTGTTTATTACAATAATTAAATGTTGCTACAGATGAGAGCCGCTTTTGGGTTCAGCCTCGCTTAAACAGTATAATATATTCTGTTACTTCAGTTCTCGCCATGAACCGATTCCAAATAATCAGCTGCTTCCTTGGATATTCTATGATACTTCGCGATGGCTGGCCGATAGTAAAATGCTTGGTAGTCTTGACGTTCCCGCATCATTTCACGAATCTTTGATTCCAGTTTTCTATAAATATGGAGGGAAATCAAATTGTTATGGAAATCACACATCTTAAGTGTTATTGAAGAACGAAATGGAAGCTTATGTTGTAGCTCTTGGAGAAACACACTTGTATACGAAATAATTTATAAATTATCAGTAGATATTTTCATATTAGTTGTTGGTCAATACCACACGTAACCGTAATCCGATATGCCGAGAAGCAGGTACAAATCGGTATCTTTAGAAGATATCCACCTTCCAACGACGAAAAAATCCTAGTCTTGCTTACCTTAATTCTTTCTTTTCGTTTTCTTCATACAAAAAGTGGCACAGTTTCTCATACTCTTGTTGGGGCGAAGAATGCAAATAGTGCGCCAAGAATCGCGAAATCGGGTGCTGAAAGTTTAATGAGTTGACAATTGAATATTTCTTAGCACATCAATCGTCATATTACCCGATGGTACTCCCAAGGTTTCGGCGTATATCCTTCCGGTATCTCGGTTAGTGTTGCTGGCCCGACAAACACATTCGCATAAAACACTATCGCAGTGACTGGGATCACTCCCAACATCACAAAGAAGTGCAACATATCCTTGAATTTTCGCCATTGGAATCGACTTGCCGTAATGAAGAACGTGTCTCGGTGTCCGCCGGACATGGAGCGCATTTGTAGCCCTGGAAGCAGTTCATATTAATTTGGTTAGGTTGCACTGATTGCATAACTAATGTGTTTTAATTGTTTGCGGCGGACAGTCCGCTCTAGAGTTCGCCTCACCATTTTGGTAGGCTTTCGTCAGCTGTTGCGGCCTCACAACTGTTTTCAATTGGCTCAAACCTGCCAATGAGGAAGATAATCTACTCCAGACGACCATTACCGCGACAACTTTGACAGAAACGCGAGTTGAAGTCTGATCGATCTGTCATCCAATTTTGACGGCCCCGCTTTTCATCCAACTTTGAACGGAACTGCATGCGGTTACTGGACGTTGAACCGCTGCAAAACTCGCGATAGGCAATGCAGTGCGATTTAAATTTATTCCTCCCTTTACTCTTGTAATCATTAAATTTACAGCCCTTGTTGGACACTCTTAGCGGTAGGTATTCTTAGTTCTATCATAGCCTAAATTATGATAATTTTAATCGAAGTCCGCCGCTAATTTCATTTCCAAAACCCGCCACTGCGAAGTGCTGCCATATAATAATTGTTTTTTAATTTGTTTCTTTTTAAGACGGGGTGTGGGGGCGTAGCTGGGTATAATGACAAATGTGTTCAAAAGTCAAAAGTGCGAAACGGACGGGCGTTAAATTGTGCCTCCCAAATCGCTCCTTTCACCAAACAACGTGACGCAGAGCTATATTTTCCAGCATATCGCGAAGCTCGTATGGTACGTGAAAATAATAAATCCGTGGTGACTGGTGAAGTGGTAAAACATTATGAATCAAACCCGAATTCCTTGGACCACCAGTGCAACGAGCAAATGTGACAACCAACCCCTCCAGTCGGAATGACGTAAATTTTTTGTTCGCCATTCTTGTGCGATCCGAACGAAGAAACAAGCAAGACCCAATTTCTAGCTGTAGTTGTTTTGTTTTCGTGAACTTGTCCAAGGACCAAATATGATATTTCCTCTAGCGTTCCACCGATTCTGTATTGTTGTAATCTTTGTTTTCATAATTGCACTTGAATCGTCGTTTTATTTAGCATCGTTTCTCGTTTGGCGACCGTAGGTTCGATGGGAACGTGTGCAGGTGATTGAATCAAAAGCAACAAACCCAAAAGCGGAAACAAAACTTGCGAAACTTTTCTAGTGCACAAGCAGCAATCGAGCCTGGCGAAACGCAATTAGTCGACGCGTTTAATTGCTGCTGCAAGCCAGAGGAACATTTGTATGTGCAAGCAATAAAAAGATGGAAACAGTGGATCGTGTGCAGTTACCGCCGAAGTTGCCCGGTAAGTACCTACCTACAAGCTTCTTCCATCCTCACCCTTGCGCCTCGTCTTGTTTCCGATTACGGAACATTTATTTTTGGGGCAACTGAAATAACCAGTGTTATATCAGTAAAGACTTGTTTACTGTTTTTTTGTCTCGTTTGCCTTCACTTTCCGTTCGTTTACATCTCGCTGAGCGTTCTCGCCGCAAAGTGTAGCATCGAGCGAGCATAGAGGCTCGTGTGGCGCGATACAATACAAAGACTATAATTGGAGGCTCCAATATTTGTCGATACACTCGGGAAGTTTTCAGATAAGTTTCGAGTCAGCCAAGATAAGAGCATTATTATCTGGAAATAAAAGACGGCTGGGTTGGCGGTGCGCCGATGAGAGGGAAGGGAAGGGAACGTCCTGCCCGCGTGAACACCGAACGACCTTCTCGGAACGCGAAATTGGCATTGTAGTTTGTTATGGCTGTAATTTGAACATGATTTTAGAGGACTTCCAAAAGTCTTTTAATTCAATAGTTTTCCGCCAATCATTTTCCTTATTGTAACATTCAGAATGTCCTTTCTCATTCGATAGGTTTAAGTCATGATATTGAATTGATATACTGTGGCTCACAGCTTATTTAATACAGTTTGATTAAACATTGAAATTGTTGTTTCAATAGTTCGTATGATAGCCCTTAGCCTTAAGCAGATCCAGGAGCATATTCGGCATTGAATCAACGAGCTTTTGTGTGATGTTAGGAGTAATTTTTTGCCATTCCTCCAGCAGTGCTTTCTTCAGGTCTTGTTTATTAGAAGTTTTGTGTTTTCTAATGTTGTTATCCAACAAAGCCCATAGATTGCCAATGATGTTCATATCTGGTGACTGTGCCGGCGGAAACATCAAATGAAGGCAGTGCCAAATTAGCCAGGACTGCACAATTCCCGACTTGTCTTGGTAGAACAATGGCCGATTTAGTAATAAATTTTTAAACAACTGTAACTTTTTGTAAAGACAATTTATTTAATCAAAATAGGTACCAATAGATGCCATGCAACACCTTTTTCCTAACAAGATACAAGTACATTTATTCCAGTTTTGTAGAAGTCCGAGTTTCCGGTTCGAATTAAACTCCTCGAAGGCATTTTTGACAGCAGCTTCATTATTAAATCTTTTTCCTGTCAAAAAGTGATCCAAATGTTTAAAGAAATGGTAATCTGTTGGTGAGAGGTCTGGTGAATATGGAGGGTGATTGGTTTAGTTTTTGGACCGTGAATCTCGATACATGAGGTCGTGCGTTATCATGCAGCAGTATCACTCCATCCCTGTTGATAAGCCTAGGTCGTTGGACTATCAATTTCTGATGCATTTCATCCAGTTGAGCACAGTATTTCTCAGCATTGATAGTTGCAGGAACGAATAGTGGATAACTCCAGCTACAGTCCACCAAACAGTTAGCATTATTTTCTTTGGATGAAAGCTTGGTTTCGGCATGTGTCTTGGCGCTTCATCGGCATCCAGCCATTGGACCGATCGGTGACGATTATCGTATAAAATTCACTTTTCATCGCAGGTCACAATTCGGTGCAATAACGGTTCCTTTTTGTTGCGGGAGAGAAAAGAACTTGAAATCTCCATTCGACACGTCATGGTTTGCTCGGTAAGATCATGCGGAACCCATTTGTCAAGCTTTTTCACTTTTCCAAGTTGTTGCAAGTGGCGGCAAACTGTCGAATTGTGAACGCATAATTTTTCGGCAAGATCCCTTCTGATTTGGCGTGGGTCAAACTCCACTAATGCACGCAGCTCGTCGTTATTGATCGATGGTCCTGGGTGTCCACGTGGCTCACTTCCATGGTCCATATCTCCGGATCGAAATTTTTCGAACCACCGCCGAGTGGTTCGTTCGCTAACTGTATCAGGCCCAAATGCGCTGTTGATATTTCTCGTTGCTTCCGTTGCGTTGGGCTCTAATTTGAATTCGTATAGTGTAGTGTGTATTGAATTCGTATAGTGTAGTGTGTAGTGTAGTAAAGTAGCCGTTTTTGATTCACTTTCATGTTCACTTTTTCTTTTTGTTTTTACGATCACTATGAAGTGCGAAACAGAAATGACTCCATTAACCAAGGTAGCAGTTTTTATACTTCAATATTTCACAACTTTTGCGCCGCTTTGTGCCAACCAGCCAACTTTATGTCATTGCTAAATCGACCATTTCATTTGCAGCCACCTAATACTTTGTTTTGTTCATTGTTTCTTCAATAAACTCTAAATTTCCGGCTGCGAAGATGCAGGCCCAAACCATCAAATTGCCACTACCATGCTTCACAGTTGCTTTGAGGTTCGCCTTGTTTAGCTCAGTGTTTGCCTTGCGCCAGACATATGACATTCCGGCGGAGCCGAACATGTTAAACTTGGACTCCTCCGCAAAAATAATCGTGTTCCAGAACGCGGATGGCTTTTCCACATGCTCTTTGGCAAAGGTAAATCGGCTTATTGTATTTTTTGGAAATGAATGGCTTCTTACGAGCTATTCGCCTGTTGAAAACATGGTCACGAGGCACTCGTCGGACGGTTTCAGCACTACATGACTTCTCCAGTTCATGATAAACCTCAGTAGCTAATTTTGAAGCGGAAATCTTCGGGTTTGCTTTCACTTTTATTACAATGTATCGTTCGTTTGATACGGTAAAAATTTTGTTTGGCGCATTTCTGCCCTTACTTTCTACCCGATTATCGTTTACGAAGCGTTCAATTGTGTGCTGCACTGTAGAGGCACTCAAATTCACACTTTCAGCAATTTAGCGAACACTTTGTCCTGTTTTAAAGTGGTTTAATACCAATTCGCGCTGTTCAATTAAGGTGCGACGACGCATTTTACAACTGGCACTTCAGCTTGCAAGATCTTGCTAAAAATTACCTAAACCAATGTCTTAACACAATCAAAAATTCAAGAAACAAAAAAAAAATCAGATTAATGGGGCGACAAAGAGAAGTTTATTCGCATTGAAGTGTCTGTATCAAATTAGCTGTGAGCTGCGATTATACTGCAGCAGTGGTATGTCTCTTTTGCGCGATGCAGAGGAATATTGCTGGAAAAAAAATTGTTTGCATTGCATTCATTGAACATGCATCTCGTCACCTACGTTTAAACATTTTGTACAAGGTTCTTTATTTCAAAGTTACAGTGATTTGCATTTATAAATAGTCACTGTATCCAATAAGCTGTGAGCCACTGTACATCATGTGTTTTTTTGCTTTCTTGTGAGCAAAATACTCGGCCAACATTCAATTAGAAGCGCAAAAATTGCACTGATCACGTCAGAAATACCTTTTCGAGGATTCACTCGAGGAGTGGCTTCCGTGTTATGCATAAATTACTTGTTAACAGCTTACTACAGTAGTTTAATAAATTCAAATTGAAATTATTGACTGTAGCGTTGAAATTTATTTTGGAATTAGTACGATTCACATTGATCCAACTAATCAATATCTCCGTTAATTATTCGAGGCAAAAATAATCATCAAAGTAGGCTTGGATAAATTTAGCCCGATTTCTAAGGCTTCATCAAAATCGTGTCGATAATTGGCTCAACGAGATTAGACACCTTATCAACATACAATATGCCTTTGCAATGTGCGTATGGGCGATCGAACTAAAAAAACGCTTGCTGAAAAACCTAAAAGAAGACATTGAACTTGGTATCAAATTGGGCATATTTTAAAGTGGATACTACACAATTAATGACAAAGCATTGGTACATAAAATAACATCGATAGCGAGGTGCTTCTTTAACGCTTTCAGTGCACACATACAGTGGATCAAAGTAAAACTCTGACACTTAGATATTTGTTCTTTACGAGGCGATTAATAGTCTAAGGGAAGAATTTAAACAAAAGGGAATTTTTTTTGTAAAGCTTTATTCATGGTAATACAGAATCGGTTAAAACAAAATCAAAATTTATTCATATAATTTTTTTTAAAAATTAAATTTGAAAAATAACGAAAACTGATCTCAAATTAAAACTCGGACAGTAAAAAGTTTTAGGAATTTTATTAGGTTTTAATATTTTGTTGGCAGTCTGTGATGTATCCCTTTGAGAACATCTTTCAAACATTAAGTGATGTATTTATCACCAATAAATACATCGCTTCATGAATAGATAGATAGCGCTTATCACCTCGTGATCCTTACGTGTGAACATGGACATCGCCTTTTTGGTTGCGAGTGCCATGTGAAACGAGTAGTGATAAGATATTGAATTTATGAATGCATGACAATGTGAAATGCGTAATTTAATTTTAAATAGTATAAAAAGCGAGTAAGCGTTAAAGAAAATATAGTCTTTTGAGATCAAGCGAACGTGTTTCACTTGTGCCTATCATTCGAGGCACTCTTAAAAGACTCCCTGGATTTTGCCAATAATTCGGCACTTCAGGTAATGCCTACAATCAGCATATATATTCCTTGGCCAATGGCATAAAAATTGTGCAGGTCGTTTCAAAATATAACTTTCCTCGTAATAATTTCTTTTAAACCCACATGAGAATGTTTAGTCACTATGGAAACGACCATCATTCGGCGATCGTCCCTCATCACATCCTAAAACATCACAAGTCCTTTACTTGCTCCATCAGCTTGGCATCGAGTAAACAAAGTTTTCACAGTAAGAAGGGTCAATCCTTTCCCATTCGTATGTCCTTCAAGTCTTTTACATTAGATATCGTATGGTTTTTCAATTTCTGTTCCAGATGTGCCCATAAATGTTCGATTACATTTAAGTCTGAAGATTGACGAGGTGGGTCAAGAACATGTGGGCAATTATATAGTAACCACAGGCGAACATTTGCTGCTTTATGTTTAGGGTCGTTATCCTGATAAAAGGCAGAGGTCATTGCGATATACAAGGTAGTAGAAACCAGAAAATTTTCATAAGAAATTTAAACATTTTCTCTAGCAGTCAAGCTGCTATCCAATCAATATCCAGCGTACATACATACCTCATCTAAAATTGCAATGAGATGCCGCTCACAACTGAACGTGATATCGCTTCACTGTAAAATGATTCTTTGCTGGGTACCGGGGCATAGTGACATACCGGGAAATTACCAAGCAGGTGCCCTAACAAGAGCTTCACTGAGCTCCAGGAGTATACACTTACACGCCAAGTCGACCAACCTCTAGCCTCCATAAAGCTAGGATTCAAGCAATGTTACATACAGGCTGCAAATAGGGTCTGGCTACTTGAAGAAATCAGCAGGACAACCAGGCAAACTTGACACGCACCAAACGGCTCCTTAATACCAGCCGCGAAACCTTGAGTTCTATTGTATCCGTACTGATGTGGCACTGTCCGATTGGCAGACATGCAGAAAGATTGGGTGTTCCTTTGGACGATTTCTGCCGAAGTTGCAGATCGGAAGACGAGGAAGAAACAATCCAACACTTTCAGTGCGAATGCCCAGCACTATCCAGGGGGCTCGCCCTTCCTGGACAACCTTACCGAGGTAGCTGATCTAGACATTGGCTGCATAGCCGGCTTCATACGAGAATCTGGGTGGTTCTCGTCATCCCGCAGGTTCTATTGCCGTCTCAATCTTTTGTGGCATCACAATGGACCTATAGTGGTCTAAGTGAGCCATCTTTGGATTAAGGAGGCTGCCACTACAACCAACCAGCCTATTCTGGTAAAAGCTGAAACAATCGGCTATCCCTAATTTGTTGACACTATTCCTAACATTTTGCTTCAGAATCTATAGATATTTATGCTAGTCCATGATCCCGTCAATGAAATGTAGATTTCCTGGTCCAGCGTCTGACATAGACCCCCAAACTATTACTGATCCACCCCCATGCTTAACAGTTGGCCGTAAGTTATTTTCTTTATATTCTTCATTTGGCTTTCTCCGCATATAAGACTGGCCACCAGAGCGAAAGTCGTTGGATTTACTTTCGTCCGTAAACAATACTAAATGAAAACTTTATTTTTGTGCAGTTTTTAACCTTTTGGAACGGTTCTTCTGGCTAATAAATGGATTTTCTTCGGGCGACTCCACCATTCAGATTATTGTTCCTTAGTACGATTCTCAGCGTTACTGGGTTCCCTTCGTTAACAAATTGCGTTTTTACTGCTACAGCTAATTTTGAAGCACTTAATTTTGGGTTTTTTTAATCTTCCTTACCATCCACCGTTCTTCGGATTCTGAAAATATCTTCCGTTTGCTTGGTTTTGAATTTTCCAGAGTATTTCTTGTTCTGAAGCGTTTGATAATATCGTGAACTGTAGAATGACTTCGTTTTACAATTCTCACAATCTGTCGCACTGATAATCCATCTTTAAAATGATTTACAACGAGTTCTCGAGTTCCCAACGATGTTTGTCCAGATTGGCTTCCAATTTTTAAGCTTGAAAACTGAATTTTGCAAACACAAGTAAATTTCAACACTTCCTTTGAGGACTCTGAACGTAAAACGAAATTCAGAGATCGTCAATAAGTAATGTAAAACTTTCGTACAATAGTACAGTCAAATGATCAATATCAGCATTTAATACACACAGTTTTATATATTCAGGGTTCATTTTTTTATATTTTATTAAAGAAACGTTACTTCTCATCACATTCAATTAAAATCTATTCTATGTTCTGTTTTTTTTGGGGTTCCTTGGCCTTTGAACAAGGTTTTAGATAACTTCCAAGCGTTTTTTAAAAGAATACTCTCTTTTAATCTTTCCATGATCGCTTGAAAGACATGTTTCGCTGTTTGCTCTAATTACATTGCATGTTTGTCATGCACAATCATTAAAATTTGACTATGTGTATTTCTTAGGCCCACCTATAAATCCTCTGGTCGAGCTATCGGACGACCAACTAACGAGCTTATCGGATCCAGTTGATCACGAGCCAAAATTGGAATTTGATGATTCGGAGCTCGTGACAAAGGTGATCCCGGAAGCAGGTATTTCACACAAACAAATTGATTAGATTTTTTACGATTGTATCCTTTAAAAACAGTGTATCTAGAAACGGAAGAGGAATTCGAAGTACAATCCTTTGAATTCGGTGGTGAGTGTTAAACCCCAACAAAAAAAAAGTTTTCAAACAATTTCATTCTACACTTTTTCATTCAGATGGAAATGCAGTACCTGAAGATTCTTACGGCGATGAATGTTTCGAAGAATTGCGCGAGGTAAGCATTTTAACAATAACGCCATTCAATTGGTCACTAAACGTTTTTTTTGTACAGTCGGGAGAATTCACGTCAATAAAAACACAATTCATAGAGTTTTTAGGAACAGACAGACAAGGTATTCACACGTTTGCGATATATGCTTGTTATTTGCCCGAAAATTTGAAACTATTCGTGGAGTAAGTTTTGTTTTCAGTGTGACGTGATGCATTTAATCTTCAATTCGTGTTTAGATTGAGCAAACGACTGATGGAACCATATGTGCAAAACGATTACAATATCGTATATTTCCACCAAGGATTGAAGGAGAGCAATCGACCGTCGATCCCGTTCCTATGGAATTCATACAAGGAACTCGATCGAAGTTTTCGAAAAAACCTCCAAAACTTGTATGTCGTGCATCCAACCCTTTTTATAAAAATCGTATGGCGATGCTTCCGTCCGTTCATCAGTGAAAAGTTCAAAAAGAAACTCACCTACTTGTCGAGCATAAGTGAATTGCGTCAAATACTTGGGTTGCCGCTATCAAAGCTACCTGATGCCATCCGTGACGTAGACGAATCCAAGAACGTGGAACGTAGAACGCTACAAAGTGAACAAGCGCATGAGAGCACTCTGCTAAAAACAACACAGTTTGGCGTGTCGCTGAAGTTCATTATAGAAAATAATCCTTGTTTGAATTATATACCACCGATTGTGAGAAGGTGCGTGGACTCATTGTCCATTAGCGGCGTCATAGACACGGAAGGAATATTCCGTAGGTCTGGAAACTATTCGAAAATCAACGAACTGAAGCAAAGAGTGAACCGCGGGGAGGAGACCGACTTTAAAGATGTCGATGTATACATTATTGCCGGCCTGTTGAAATCGTTCCTAAGAGATCTTAGCGAGCCTCTCCTGACATACGATCTATACGATGAAATAATCAACTTTTTGGGTAAGGCTGCGACGACGCATTAGTACTTTCGATGGTAACTAACATCGAGATTGCCTTTTCAGATTGGTCAAAAGAGGAGCGCTCACGCAATGTCAAGCAAATGCTTCGAGAAAAATTGCCTATAGAAAATTATGAAGTATTTAAATATCTGATCGAATTCTTAGTCAAGGTATGCTATTTATCACAATATTCTATTCTAGGTGTGTTATACTCTCTAGCAATATCTTTACTAGTATGTGAACTAATTTGGTTTAATGATATGTGAAATTTCTTTGATTTAATCCACAGGTAATGGAATGTGCCGATCTTAATAAAATGACATCGTCCAACTTGGCAATAGTATTCGGGCCGAATTTAGTTTGGGCAAGAGACAACCAAATGTCGCTAGAAGAAGTGGCCCCGATAAATGCATTTGTCGATTTTGTGCTGCAAAATCATAAGGATATTTACCTGGTGGACATAAATAAAAAAGAAGCAATCGAATAACCACGGCTCTTATAATTGGATGCTAACAAAGAACACCATAATTTGTTACTAATTGAAATGATGCAGTGACATTCTACTGTAAGCTAACATCCAACCAACCTCATTTCTACCGGCTTTCGATTTATAATTAGTGTTTTAATAATTTACCCTTGATTAGATTCTACTTAAAAGATTTAGTGTGAGGAGTCCATTTACCAAAGAATTCTTTTTTTCTGTTCTAATCGTTCATTTAACAAAAACAATTGAGCAATTGATGTAAATAATAATCAACTATCTGCAACTGACTAAAATTGGAGGCAAAGATCCTATGCCTCTAGATTGAAGGTGTACTTTAACGGATTGGATGCGAAATGTAGAGCGCGCGTATGCCCACTTGAAAGATTACGAATCGCGTGTTTTCGCCAAGTTGAGACAAAGTTTATTCCATTCCAGTGAACATATATTCTGTGAATTTAGTATAAGAAGAAAAAAACATAGCTCCGTGCACTTGCTAATAACTAAACAATTTCAAAGTGTCTTATTTACGGTTTTTAGTTCAAATCGTAACTAGGAAGGAAAGAAGTCATTAAATCGTCCTGATCTAAACTAACGCACCCAAGCAATTTTCGATAAATTTAACTGTCTTTCAAGTGTGTGTAAACAATTAAAGATGTTTTATACGTATACTGTTGTTGCGTTAGGTAATACAAATGTTTTATCTAGATTTTATTCGTTTTCTGTAATCGTATTTCAATATTGATAAAACTGCTTCAAGCACAAATGTTTAATGGTGAAACGAAAATTACACTATACGAAAGAATAGACTTAAAAAGTATGTAATTGTGTAACATTGTTGAATACTATCCAGTTTTTGCCAATATTTTTTATAAGTACCAAAACAAAATATATCAGTGAGAGAGATTCTTTATACTTTGTAACACGAGGAAAAGAAGAAAAAAATGTTGTAAATGTAAGAAATAAATGAAATAAGAGAATTTGAAAGATTTTTAGTACGGCAGGAAATTCAAAGTGATAATAACGATTTATTTCGATTATTCTTTGATTAGCTTACGTTATTAACCTTCCGTTCGGCGCTATACAATGCATCACATGATTAAACGCACTGTGTCACACAAATACACGTGGAGCGATGATCTTTGAAACCATAATTCATTTTTCCCCGTAGTATGATCCTGTTTCAAACTTCAAAATAATATCTAGCGGAAATACAGTCGTGGCTACAATTATTTACACAACGCAAATCATGAAGGAAAATTAGAATGAAATCAAAATAACTCCTTCGATTTTTATAACAATAAAATGAAATTTTATTCAAGTATTCTTTGGCAAATTATGCATAATTACTTGCCAAAAGCAAAATTGTAATCACACCCTACAGAACGAAAATAAAAACAAAAATTAAGTGTATACAATAAGAAAATGTTTCCAGAAAATTAACGGTAACTCTTCGGCTTTGCTTCGATCAGTGATAAAGCGGAAACAAATATTGGACATCAGTTGACATTAGATTTCATTGTAATAAACTAGTTAGTGACAGTGAAAATGCCTAGAAAAGTTGAACTCTCAATCGAAAAGCGAGCGGCAATCGTTGCTGCGTTTAATAGTGGAATTTCCGCTAACGAAATTGCCAAAAAAATGAAACATCATGTAACTGGCAGTGTTAAAAACGCAGCAGGAAAGGGTCGAAAGAGGGCAACAAGTGAAAGGGAAGATACTGTAATACGTCGGTGAATGCAGCGAAATAGTCGCGAAAAGATCAATAACATAATAAATAGTATTAACGAGAACAGAAATGACAAAATCAGTAAAACAACAGTTCGGAGAAGACTCCGAGGCAGGAATAAAAGCATACGCCGTCCGAAAACAGCCGTACATCTCTCCAAAGAATCGGGAAGTTCGCTTGCAGGTTGCATTGGAGCACAGAAATAAGCCAGTCGAATTTTGTCGACAGATGAAAGTGCTATGTCATTGGGTAGACATTTCTACTAGTCCAATGCACAGCATAAGAAAAATCAAGCCGTCAGTATCCCTACGTGTCATTCACATGGTGGTAAAATAATGGTATGGGGTTGTATTTGTTATAATGGGATTGGTCCAATTGTTGATTGTCCATCAAAGATGCGTTCGTCTGAATATCTCCAAAAAAAGAACGAAGTTGCAATTGTTGCCGGCGATTATTTGATTGGTCCTGATTTGAACAATGCACCAATCCATCGGATTCAAAAAATTTTATCGGAAGTTGGACAAAAGTCATGAGATGGCCTCCACAAAGCCCTGATTTGAGCATGTCTGGCATTTGATGAAATCAATAATTCCTCAAAAGATTAGAAAATCGGCAGCTGAAGCCTTGGAAGACATCTTAAATGCATGGCAGGTCCTATCCATCGAAACTATACAGCATTTAGTTGATTCAATGCCAGCAAGACTCGAATCGGTTATTCGTGAAGGGAGGCAACACGAAGTATTAGGTACTGATCACAAAGTATCCTTTTTTATTAAGGCTTACAACCTGGCGGAAACCACCCATTGTAAATAATTTTGGGCATAATGATGGATGTGCAAATAATTTTGGCCACTTAGTTTTTGTTTTGTAATGTTTTATTTCAATTTTGCTTTTGTCAAATTTGCCAAAGAATACCTGAATTAAACTTCATTTTGTTGTAATAAAAATTGAAGAAGTTATTTTGATTTCATTCAAATTTTTCTTCGTGATTTGCGTCGTATAAATAATTGTGACCAGTGGCCACGACTGTATACCGAATAAAAACAAATGCTGTGTATCAGCGAGATTAATTGCGTCTAGCGAAAGTCATAAAGGTCTTTGTAAAATTGAACAGTTCTTGCAATCACGAAAATGCGTACGCATTTCCTACTCTGACAAACATTCGGCTTACGGTCAATTCGGTACCTTGGATCAAGACCATCCTGTGTCCAAATTCAAAATTGTACAGGACAGCAGTCATACATTTTATTACAAATATTTTCAGTTTATTGCGTTAGAAATCAAATTGTACAAATATTGTTTCAAAACATTGAAGATACTTGCAACAGAACACACAGCCTGATGCAACCGGACATGTAATTATACATAACTAAAGATTACATAATTTAACGGGTGTTTAAAGCCAGCAAACAGAACAAAAATGGACTAAATCATCAAATACTTCGCACTTTATTTTTCAACAATATGCAGGGATGATTGTTTTCAAAACTTTGAAGTTTGTTCTTCTATTTTGCTTAGCGAAACGATCACTGATTTCTTCAAACGCTTATCGACAAAATAATTGAAACCAATGGAAGAGTATTTAAACCAAGTTCTTCTAAAAAATATTCGTTATTTGTTAAATAAACTGACAAAAATACATAAATTACTTTCAACATTTCAATCCATAGACCTCAAACTCTTTCTTAATCTCCACATGGGCATAGCACACAAATTTTATTGCTGCATCATTTTCAAGTGCAAAACTGCGTGCCTTCTTAACAACATCACATCTGGCTGTTAAGTATGCTCAGCAATTTTATGGCTCTCATTCCTCACAAAACCTGGAACCTTTTTCGTCTTGATTTTCTTACTTTCCGTTAACAAACTAATAAATAAATGGAGAATTTACCCTTCCAAATATTTCAGATGCATCTCTTTGTCTACGGTTAGCTTTGAGTCAGTCCATCTTTTGAAGTCCCAGTGATTGGTGTCCTGTGCTTCTTGTGCTCCGTGGATTTTCTTCAAGTATTGTCATACCAGTTGTCATCATATCAATTGAGATCTTGATTCGTTCATTCAACCAGGTTGCTTCTTCTCTGCTGACCTTCAACTACTGAAGTCTTGCTGATAAACTCTGTGAGCGTCACCAGGTATCATTTTGACGATACATTAGAATGTTGCGTGGCGTCCACAGAATTATCACTTCCTACACTTAACATCATTATTGACGCGGCAAAGTGAACAATCTATACGATTGTCAAGAAAGGTTATGTGGTGGTCAATCAAGGATCTAATGCGTCATTCAACTTCAATTTAGAACTGTGTCGCTAAGACAGTTGATTTCTTTCCTTAGTTCCACAGGTTGTACATCTCATCCTGATCATTGGGTAAATCACCGTCTCGGTCATCAGCAACGTATATCAGCCTTTCATCTCTTCGCCATCCTGACTTCATCAACATTTCCTTCGCTTCAGCTTCAAAACCTTATCGGAATAAATCGTATTGTAACATTATTGTTAGTTGAGATGATAACTTGTATCTTGTTATCCACCTGGAATATTTGCCAAATTATTTCTCTTCGATCAATCGAAAAGGGTGAAATCTCGCGCTCTTCATACAACTACTCCTAAACAAAGGAATTCATTCGAGTAATCACCAATCATCAGAATTTCATGGCAAACGACCATCGTTACACCAGCTGTATGAGATATTTCACTGTCCAGAGGTCTCCGCAACTATCAAACTGAGGGAGCCGCTCATAACGTACAACGTATGAACAAACATCGAGAACCTAAAAACGTATTCAAAGGATAAGCCGAATGCCGAAAGCCAGCGGGAGAGCGCAGAAAACACTGGTCTGACTTCGCTTCGTTGCTCGGATTTTATAATTGGAGGGCGAAGGCGTTATCTGCAGGAAGTCAAGGCCCGG
Source organism: Oxycera nigricornis (assembly GCA_963942545.1). Lineage (NCBI taxonomy): Eukaryota > Metazoa > Arthropoda > Insecta > Diptera > Stratiomyidae > Oxycera > Oxycera nigricornis. Next base: position 10,684,982 of record OZ012663.1, on the reverse strand, counting down.
GGTGAAAATATGTTTGAAAAAATTGAAACTTTAGATCTTTAGGTATATAATAGGCAAACAATACAAGTAGAATTTCAAATGGCATGAATTCACATCTACGCCACGGAGTTATCATACCGAAAATACTAGCTAGCAAATCCATTGAAATTGCACCCCGAGATTGAAGGTGTAGTACATACAGAGTAAATCTTATTGTTGCAATTATTTTGAAGATCAAATTAGAGGCACTCTATATATGCTACATTTTGGAAATATAAAAAAATTAAATTTTACACATGTTATGGCAGGATGTACAGCAATCGACACTTCTAGACAAATGTTTTTTTAAAAAGCTTACTCGTTTATTTGATTGTAGCTGGTCGTTTAAAATAATGAGGAACAATACGCATAATTTCTCAATTAGTTTCATTAGACTTTTTCTTCTTCTTTTGATTTTTCCCATTTGAAGATTTTTTAAATGGATTTTGTTGCTTGTTCCCAAATTTCATTTGATTTCGGAATTTTCTTGGATTAAGACCGTAAGCTCTAAGCCGGTCATCACTAAGTTTGCTATAAATGTCGGTTTCACTGCTAGCCGGTTTAAATGATTTACGATTGATGTTTTTAGGAGATTGCGTCTTTTTCTTTTTAATCTGGCTTTTGTTAGGTATGTTTGCAGCACCCTCCGATTTTTTGGTTGGAACTTTATTGTTAACATCAATATCTGGTTGAATATTTTTCGCTTTCTTTTTCTTCTTTTTCTCACTTGTCGATGTTTCTGATTGATTTTCGGATTTTACTTCGTTTGCATTCGCCTCGCTATTCGAATGAACATTCGTATGCTCTGGCTTTACTTTGCATCCTGTGCTAGTTTCAGCCGAATCCGTTGGCGTATCTGGAGGTGTGAGCGCATCTTTGCTTTTCGACGGGACATCTTCACCAGCATTTGCTTTCTTTTTCTTCTTCTTCTTCTTTTTCTTAGCACTATCACTTTTGCCTGCTTTGCTGCCATCAACAGACTGTCTTTTCGTCGTGGAACCGTTTTTGGATATCATCACTTCATCGTTTTCATCTTCAGATCTACAAACAAAAATTATTATTTTAATCAAAAGAATCTCTCAGGCATACTTACGGCGGGCCATAGATGCTCGGAAATATCTTCCGTTTCAAAGCTTCATTTTTCGCTTTCAGCTTGAACAATCTTTTATCTCGCAGCTCTGTTTGTTTTGGTTTTATTTGGACCGTTTTCTTCAAACTTACCCACTGATTCAGTTCTCTGTTTTTTGCCAATAGAATCTAATACAATAGGGGTCAGATATTCAAAGCCTTTTCCAAATTAAACATATTCAACGCACCTCGTCTATTGTTAATCCAAAATCGTTGGGAATCGTTTCTACATATTTAAATCGGCATGGAGTATCGCCAATAATATCTTCACAATCCATCTTGTAGTACTCATCGATATATTCATTGTAAGTCTTCTCGTCATCGGGATTAAACGGTGGCTTTTCTTTTTTGATCATTTCCATGAATTTGTTACGTCGACGACCTTTTCGTCGACTTTTCGTGTTTTCAATCAATTCGTTTTGCAATTTTTCCTTAGCAGCCTGCGGATCATAGTCACAGTCCATGTTAAAATCCTCGTCTTCGCAATGCGGCTCATATTCATCGTGAGGCCAATCAACATCTTTCTCGGGATCGAAGTTGTCCCAATCTTCTACTTTCAATTCCTCAATTTCCGGACATTCGGGTTTTTCCTCACCTTCATCCACTCCATAGTACTGCTCGTTGAACACTTCTTGCATTCGACGGTCATGCGCATCGGGATCAAAGTCTGCGTCCAGCTCTTCCTCTTTGAAAGGTAGCTCTTCGTTGCCAGTTACCTCTTTCAATTTCTGAATTTTTTCTAGTATTTCCTTTCGTTTAATCTCTTTGAGCATTTCTAATTCCTTGAATTTCTGCTCTTTTTCTTTTAGCTTACGTTCTCGGGCTGCAGTTCGCTTTTCTTTACGACTTTCGTCCTTTTTACGCACTGATATATGTATCGTTCGAGGATACCGCTGGATAAAGTTTTGATCTGGCTCTTCAAATCGAAAATTATATTTATGTTCAAATTCCTCTTGCTTTTCCAACTCTTTCTCATCTTCCGAAACATGCGCGACTACTTCGTCGTACGTTGGTATTTCATCAATGTCTCTGTTGTGAAACCTTCAAATGCGTCCATTGAAAGATATTCACATTTTATTAAGCCCCACAGTTAACTCACCCGTGATTTAAAACGTAGTCTCGAAGAAATTGTTCTTGCTTCGACAGATTAGGATTACTCCAATATTGTTTCAGTGGATTTAGTGTTCTGGCTGCGCTCTCACCTATTTTTTCTTTTTTCCCTGCCAGCCAGGTGGTGTACTCCTCTTGTTCTTGAGCCTAGAATCGCAAACTTGAATTGGTAATTGCTATAATTATAAGAAGTGCCAATACTGTTTGCTCGTTCGTTTTCTCTCGTCTTCGAAATAATCCACCAAATCCCTCATCTTCGTTTTCTTCTAAATCCAATGCTTTTTTGATTTCGTTTCGAAGTTTGCTTTGCTCTTGTACATAGGACGGAGAAGTAGCTCTACCAATTTCCTCTTCATCACAGTCAACGTCTAAAAATAATCATCGCATCCAATGAAGTTTCTCAGCAGCTATTGAAAGCACAAACCTTCATCATCTTCAAATATTCCGCCCTTTTCCAATATGACTTTCCGTTCGTAGTCTTTTATAGTCATCGCCTTTTGCTTTTTAGTCTTTTCTTTGCCAGTTTCATTGTTGTCGTCTTCATTTTTGAAAAATTTCGTATTTTTATTGTATATGTCTGGATTTTTGCTTTTCAATGATGACAGCGTCTTGAAAAACTCTTCATCAAACCGTTTATTTGCTGAAAACTCTTCGTCAGAACTCTCAGAGTCTTCGTCGCTTGACGATTCGTCGTCATTATTTTTTTGGCGGTCCTTCACTGAAAGAATTAAAGCGGAAATTGAAATCTGGAGAGCAAAATATAATTAATATATTTAAAGAAAGCAAATGCAAGCAAATGAAATTCTGGCAAGCAAAAGGGTCGTTCTATGTGTCCTGCCAACAATAATTGACTGAATTTTCTCCTTGTCTTGGAAAGAATAATCAATCGAAATAATTTTAAAATTTGTAGACTATGTGAAAATAAGCAGCAATAACAAATAGGGATACTGTCATAACTAATTGGATAAGTGTAACTCCGCGGTGCTGAGTTGAGGTGTATGGAAAGGACTACACTTCGGTGTGATTCCTCCTAGTTTGAAAACAATCATGACACACTATTTTTGGAATGCACGTCAGGCGAGCCAAAGAGTTGACGATTTTCGTTTGGTAAAGGATAATATTTTGACAATAAAAGGATGTCGAATATACCACTCTCTATATTATTAATAATAGCAATTAGAATAGTATGGGGATGGTCTTTTCAGAGCTTATGGAAGGAATGAACGTCATTGATTCTTGCAACTTACACTTCTTGATCAGTTCCTTTTCGCGAAACTTGTTGTAGGATTTTGCGTAGTCCTGGTTAGTTTTAATGCCTGCAACCTCTGTTTCTGAGTCTGAACTTCCATCGAAAAGATTTCTTCCCATTTTCAGCTGCAGGGCCACATGTGCTGGTAAGTATCCACTTTGACAGTTTGCTGCTTTGCTTTGACAGGCATGCAATGTTGACGTTTACACTGTTACATACCTCAATTTTTATGCCGCGATACGATTCTATGCACACACATTTCCGTTAAACTACATAAGGCAGCAAGACAATTTTTCCTTATTTTGTATTCGTACATCCCTGTTAATCGTTAATCTGTGCGATTGCTACACGACTCCGAACTGCAGAATATTCCGATTTCAGGGTGCTTTCCTTTTGCTTATGTCTTCTGTAGTGACACTGAAAGCTTGATTGTTTTGCCTTGTTTGTCAACACGATTGTGCCATCCTTTTAAGTCTATGGTCTATGTTACGATAACAACTCACTTTCATCCAAGCGCCAGGTCGCCAATTGCAATGAACTCTCTGCGTGATAGTCTAGCCAGCATACCCAGTGCTATCAGTAGCTTAGTGCATGAATATCAATCATATCAAGGGACGACATCGTCACCATCCTCACTTTCGGGAGACGAGAGCTCGGATAGATCCCACACTATTCCTGCAGCGCTCATAAAAGAACAATGGCAAATAGTTCTCGGCTTAGATGCATCCCTGGCGGAATTAGAAATAGCGGAGGAAAAATGCAAAGATTTAATTTTGTGCTCAGACGAATGCAGTGAAGAACGCAAGTGGCTGGTCCGTCATCTGGTTGAGCTACGCTATCGAATCAAGGAGATCAAAGACGCGTTAGAGGATCCAAACGAATGCTTAACGGACACCAAAGTGATTCTCGGTCATCACTTTGCCATGCGACCTACACATATTCCCACCGCAAAACAGCATTGTGACCACTGCTCTGGTATAATTTGGAGTGTTATGCAAGCTTCCTACGTTTGCAGCGATTGTGGTTTCATTGTTCACCATAAATGCTCTCAGAATATAATTCGTATTTGTGCGCACGTGATAACGACTGAAAGGAAGTATCCCGTTGACGAAATATGTCCAGAAATAGGTATATCATCGCAAGGATACAAATGTGCGGAATGTAACACTCGTTTCGATTTCAGTAAGTTTAATGGTGTCTGTCTTTGTTTATAACGGTTCACGCCACGAAGAAGATTATTTTATATATAATTTAACTACATATCATTCAGTGAAGGCTTTTCTAATGGTATGGTATATATTCCCAATCCATGCGATGTTACCGTCAATGAGATGTTTCACATAGTACGCTTTAATGGATTGTCAGTACGATAATCTAATAGAAAACATTGCATAATGATTGTTTGAATCGTTTAAAACCTGCTAATGAGGACTTTTTTATTAATTCATTTGAACGCAATGAGTAAAAAAATAAAACCATTTTTTGGAAAACATTTTCCACTTATTCACGATTGCAAGCTGAATCCTAGCTTAAAAATCCATCAATAATTTCAAACCACACAATAATGAATTATTCGCATTTTGTGGGCATTACAACTTTACAATAAGTTTAAATTAATCATCAAAGTAAGCTCGTGTGTGCACTTCTTCAACCAAACCCATTTCATCCGTTTCTGGTTATTTTGTGACCCTAAAAGAGGTTTTCGGGTGGCAAAGCTGCCAAACAATTAACGCCCTCCAATCGTCTTTTCATTGTGGTCTGTGATACAGGTTTCGCTCATGATTTGAATTCAGATTTGCCTTGATTAAATAGAACAATGATGGCAGATCGCGTTTCGGTACTTATTTCCGATTTTAAGAACGTCCTTGACCGTAGAGTCCAAAAGTTCAGACTAAGTAAGATTATGCATGAATAACTTAGTAAACAATGGAGTTATCAATAAGAAACATCTTTTTAGGAAGCCGGAAACAATCATAAATTTTTTTAGGGTTAAATAAAAGCAAAATAATTTGCGAAAAAGGATTCATAAAAATACAACAATGACTCTTTTTTACTAGCGCTTGCTCGGCGTTCGTTGATGTTTAGAAACGATGCGCGTTTATTATTAGAATATGCAGGCGTGCAAAATATTTTTTTATATTATCAATACGTACAGTACATTCGGCGATTACACAAGTTTTTAATACGTTATATTAATCTTTTGGCCGGGAGTGTATGTAGCACAACATTAAAATGCGATCACAGCATCCCTCACTTTGAACTCGGATGATATGAAATTCAAATCAAACATTTTACACAAGCAAATATAATATTTTAATACTTCCATTATTTTTTTCTTGCATGGTTTGGTTATAAGATAGAGAAAAGGATGTGTCTTGTTTTGGAACCCGCGCGAAACGAGGTACATTTAAATATGATTTCATCTACATTTACTGTTCTAATAAATATAGAAAATATATCATTTTGTCTTCTACTACTTGTCTTGTTTAGAAAAAAAACTTGTTGCTTGCTTGTCGCTTATTTAACAAATATGTGGAAATCCACCGTATTTCCCAAAACTGTCACTTCACTTCTAATTGGCGTATACAATATATGTACAAGTTCATTATGAAAATACTAATTGGATAATTGATTCGGAAATAAATGTTTATAAAAGTCCTTTCCATCGACCCAGTTGGGTATACAGTACCAAATTGTTGAATTTGTTGTGTCGACCCATTTGGGGGGACAGGATTTTTTTGAGTTGTCATAAAACGTGCATGCATTTAACATAAAAAAATCAGAAAACGACTAATCGCTTAAGAAATTATGTTCACCACAGTTTTCATTTCTATATTATGATTTTAGATCTCATTTAACATATGTAAAGTAATTATTTTATCAAATGTTTCATCTTCAAATTAATCATAGAAAAATTGGCTACCCTAAAATAATATTTTCTAAAATTCAAGCGTAACATCTTGCAACGTTCCTAATGGGTATAAGGACACAGTCTTCTTATCACTTTGCTTAGAAAAGTTTAACAATGCATAAGTTTCATCAATGATGTTTGGCATTCTTATTTAGACATTTGTTTAGTCTGTGGTAAGGTCAATATATCATAAATGTAGCATTTATCTTTTTACTGCACAGCGCTTTACACTATTCTGACGCTATACTGCCACTGCCTCTGGGCATCTATAAAAAATATTGTTCATTCCAATTTTAACAATTTGCCTTTCAATGTATCGTTATGTGATGTGTTTTAACATTTTAAGAGAGATCCTGGACGGAGCCGCGTCTATGTGACTATTCAGGACTTTATTATTGTGCAACATGCCATTGGAATAGTTACAGCATAATACCGGCTCGTGTTATGCATAACTGGGATTTTACGTCGTACAAAGTTAGCCAAACCGCATTGCAACAAATCAATCTGTTACTTGACAAACCCATCATAAAGCTGGAAGACATCAACCCAAAATTATTTGTGTTCCTTCAAAAGCTAAGCGTCATCAAAAAGATACGGGAAGACCTAACGTACATGAGAAAATATCTATCAGAGTGTCGAATAGCGAGTGAAAAGAAATTACTTGAGAACCAGATGGGTATGCTGAAATTAAATGAGAATCGACATTGAACTCTTAGCCAGCATCATTCTCGTTGTAGGCAATCGAAGATACCTAATTCAATCATCCGAGTGCTACAGCATTTCGGATTTGATACAAGCGGAATCAGGACTCATGATAGAATATTTGAACAGAGTTTTTGATGTGTTCGAGAAACATATTCGAAGCTGCGAAATATGCTCAGGAAAGGGATACATCTGCGAGATTTGTGGCAACAACGAAGTGATCTATCCATTTGATGACGGCAGCATATCGTGTGAGAAGTGCTCGACAATTTACCATAGAATTTGTTGGATACGAAAAATGCAGACATGTTCGCGGTGCGTCCGAGTTGAGGTAAGGAAGGTTCACGAAGAACATTCGACGGAAGGAGACCACGACCAAAAACTAGAAAATATTTCGATAACATATTAATGTAAAGCATTGACAAAAATTGAATATTTTGATATCTGCTTTTTCTGTTGCTTATATTTTTTGAATTTATAACTTTTAAGTGATTGATTGTATTCTATTTTAAAAGTTACGAACCAGTTTTTGAATGACAATGTTAACCATAATTTTTTTCAAGCTCCAAAAATATGAATAATGACGACTTGAAATATTTGATGTCCATCAAATAGGAATTTTGAAATCTACTATGGTGCTTATTGTATAAAAAATCGAATGTAGAAGTAATTTTGTATTACATCTTTTCAGTATTTTCTAATAAAACACTGTTATCTGTTACATTCGGACGATTTGTATGCAATTTCATTACTTAACCAACTTTGTGGGCTAAGGCAGTGGCCGCAAACAAAGCCACCCCAAGGACGCCGGCTCCGACTTTGTAGTTTGATGGCACTTTTCGCAGCATATCCTTCCAAATAGACATTGTTGTCGGAACTGACTTTTGGAAGGAATCTCTTGATTGGAAATTTTGGAAGTAATGCTCCAGACAGGGCATTTTGCCATTCGTCCAAAAGTAATCTTCAAAGCCCAAGCAATATAAGCGGTACATCATCAACCCAAGAGTAATGTCAGCAATTGATAATTCGGCTGTGCATAGCCAAGTACGTTGCGGATGATTAGTTAGATCCTTTTCGATGTATCTCAAAACAGTCTCTAGTGCATCGAGTAATTTCTGATACTGCACACGATCCGTGACAACTTCCTTACGTTTTTCCTGGAACTCAACCTTTTGGAATAATAGCGCTGAGTTGATGTCTTTTTGATCAGCGCAAGTTTTTAGTATTGCATTCACTTTGTCGTTAGTTTCTATAAAAGTTCGCTTGAATATTGGTACACAATTAATTTTCTTATTAAAGTAGCTACCTAAGCATGTTTTGCGAATTGGACCAATAAACGGTGGTTTAGGGTTAAGTTTCAGATCTTTATGGACGAAAGAGCCTAGGCTGATTGAACCAATTGGAACTCGTTTTAGAGTACGCTGATAAAAACGAATTCTCTGCACTTCCTGCGAAGATATGTTCTTTGGTATGAGACATCGATGAGTGCCTGCAAATATTTTGGTTTTGTTTTAATCGAGCAAAAAAATCAATTGGTAAAAAAACACACTTTCCATACCTTTATTGAATTTATTCTCCAAGTAACTAATTATATGGCTCGATTCAGGAATAACAAGACAGCCGTCCTCAAGAACGGGAACATCACCCTTTGGATTTAGATTTAAAAACCACGTTGAATACTGCTCACCGCTAGTAACATCTATGATATATGGCGTGAATTCAATTTGCTTTTCATGTAGAGCCAGCAAAACCTGTAATGGAATTTTTTTAATGAATCTTCTAATCTGAAACGTAAGTGAAGAGTCAGATTGAAAAATAGACGATAATGGTAGTAATAGTCGTTCAAGTTATCAAAAAAATTTGGTGCAAAGTCATATAAGGCCTAAATATTGGACTCTGAACTCAAAAAATATATCTGTAAACCGTATGTGGTGAAAAGCCATTCATTCAATCGTCTTTCTTCGCTAGGAGCACTAGCTCTTCAAAAACATGCTGAACTCGCGCCACGCCTGTCTACTTACATATCCCCGGCTACCTAAATCTAGGAAACTTAACTGCATGCCATTGGACGATGGATGTCAGTATTGTTGTCGTTCTGGCATTGTGTTCAGTTTTGCGACCAAAATTTAATTCTGAAGATACAATTTTTTGATTCGTATGAGAGTCCTTTCGTTTTTTGGGTTAAAAAATATTGTAGTGTTGGTCGTAGAGCCACATAAAGTTTGAGAGGGAAATAAAAGAAAGGGGTTCGCGAATGCACTATTAGTAAAAATGCATTTTTAGCAGGAAGCGCAAAAATACCTACCAAGTATATTTTCTTAGCGGCCTTGGTTCCGCAAGTACAAAGGCGTTATTTGTCGAAGACAAATCAGCCGTAATAGGGTGAGAAATAAAAAGGACCAGTGTTCGTTTTAAGGAACAGAGCAGCGTTATGTCGCTCTATGAAGTCAGTTCTACTTCTGTTCTTTTCTTTATTATTTTGTCGTTTATATACAATATTTTACTTACAAAAAATGATCTTAAGTCTATTCAGCATAGCACTATTCAATACTCAATATTGCACATGTGGTTGCAATTCAAACAAGTGAAATGAACTTACATGTGCAACATCATTATCTTTATTCCAATGCTCATACGCACTTGTCTATTTTGGGCTCAATGCCTTTTGTGTGCATTGTCTTAATGTCGCACGCGGTCAAAGGCAATGGTTGAAAGAATGTGTTCTTTGAACATAATTTATTGGATTCTTTGTTTTGAAATGCTCGTGTGCATGTTGCTCGGGATATTCCGCAACTTGTGTGGGCTCTCATTTCCGTATGCAGGATATGTAATTGCTTACGGCACGTTGGGCATTATTAGTATGGTTGAGATTTAAGATCTCTACACCTCCGTCCTTTAGAAAAGAAAATTTATTGTATTTGAAGAATATAAGAAATTTTCGTAAAATGATAATTGGGTATTTCAATGCTTGCTGATATTACATTGTTGTTGTTCTAGGTCTATTGATGTTTATGTACAATTTAAAAATATTTGTTTAATATATAATCTATTGGTGCATAACATTAAAGTATTTATTGTTTTGATAATGTGCTTCTTATTCTTATCTACAGTTTCTTCTTAAGTCTATTGTTGTGTATTAGTTTTTCCTTATTGTCTATTGATATTAACGAGTTTACACCTTGTTTTTCTAATACAATATATGGTCCGTTGTATGGTGATTCATGTTTTTTTTTGTTTTCATTTTTTACATAGACTTCATCACCTATTTCTAGTTCTAATTCATTTGTATTTAATTCTTTCTTATATTTTCTATGATGTTTTGCTTCAATTAACAATCTTCTAGCTGTCTGTTGAGCGTTATAAAGACGTATTTTCAATTCTGATAGATAGTTATCATAATCATATATGGTTGGTTTTTTATTTAAATCTGTGGTATTAGGTAAGGGTGCTAAATAACCATGTACTAATTCAAATGGTGTGTAATTAGTATCAGTATGTGGCGTAGTGTTATATGCGAATACATAATAGGGTATCCATTTGTGCCATTCGTGATCTTGACAGAATGATTGCAGATACTCGTTGAGTACTCTGTGATTACGTTCTAATGAACCTATGGTTTCATGATGGTAAGGTGTTGACATCGTGTGTTCAATGTCTAAAAATTTGCAAATAGATTTTAAAAGTTCGTTATTGTATTCTGTACCTTGATCGGTTTTGAGTTGTTGGAAATGTCCATATCTTAATATTATATTCTCTACTATAGCTTTAGCTACTTGTTCAGCTTCTTTTGTAGTTATAGGTATTGCTATTATATATTTGCTTAGTTCGCATTGCGCAGTTAATATATATCTAAATCCGTTTGATATTCTAAGTGGTCCTACAGTGTCAATTTCAATTGTTTCGAAACATTTATTAGGGGTATCGGTTATTACAAATTTTTCTTTAGTATGTCGGACAATCTTGTTCTTTTGGCAGATTTCACAGTTTCTTACATAATTCTTGGTCATTTTGTTCATATTCTTCCATATATATCTTTGTTTTAATTTCGCTATCGTTCGTCTGATACCTGTGTGACTATTATCGTGATGTTCACTAATTAACCTTAGTTGATCAGTTACTTGTTTCACTTCTTTGGGCGGTTCATAAATAATTACTTCAATTCTCATTTGCCTTTTACTTATATTTTCTTTGTGCACTTTGTTATATAATTTCATCAATTCATTCTTCTTCATATATTTGAATATTTCATCATCATTGCGTAAAGCTACCTTGCTTATATTGTTATTATGTAGTTTGTTAATGAGTTTCTCCAGTTCCTGACCTAAGTCTCGGTGAGGATTATCGCTGCATTCTACATATATCCGCCTTTTATCTATAATTTCAATTCGTGGCAAATTATTATTATTAATCGCGCGTTTTTTATTATATCTTCGTATATTATCTTTTAATATTCGGAATTCTAGAATTGGTAAGTTTCTAACGTCGGATACAGAAGTTCCATTCCACATGTAGGGTTGATCAGACTCATTAATGGTAATAGAGTTTTGTTTCTTCCGTTTTTTGCTTACTTCCGATACTTTTGTAGCGTTTTCTTCTTTTCCTTTCGCTTTACTTCTTGTCACAATGTTTATATTTTTTGGTATCATATCTTGTAGCTGCTGTGAGTCTAACTTTATTCTTGATAAAGCATCTGCATTGGTATTTATCCTACCTTGTTTGAAAATAATTTCGAAATCATAGTCCATCAAATCTATTCTGATTCTTGTCAATTTTGACGAAGGGTTTTTGTGCGTAAAGAGAGAAACTAGTGGGCGATGGTCTGTAATGACTGTAAATTTCCTCCCGTATAAATATGGTCGAAAATGGTTGATTCCCCAATGAATAGCTAATAATTCTTTTTCGATTATTGGCTTGTTTATCTCATGTATATTCAGTGAACGGCTTGCATACGATATAGGTAGATCTTTGCCTATTTCACCTTGTGATAGAATAGCTCCTAACGCATAGTCAGATGCATCAGTTGTGAGAATGAATTCTCTATCGAAATTTGGGTATTGCAATATTGGGCTCTCGGTAATAGTATTTTTAAGTGTTTCAAATGCTTTTAGACAATCTTGAGTCCATTCGAAAGGCTTATTCTTTTTCGATAACTCATTGAGTGGTTTTGCTATTGCTGCGAAATCTTTTACGAAGCGTCTGTAGTAATTGCAGAATGCTACAAATCTTTTCGTTTCGTCTGCATTTTTGGGTGTAGGGTAATTGTGAACTGCTTTGCATTTCTCTGGATCGGCTGTGATACCTTTGGACGTGATTAAGTGTCCTAAGTAAACAACTTCATTTTCCATCAATTTGCATTTGTTTGGGTTCAGTTTTAAATTGTACTTACGTAAACGTTCGAATACTTTAATCAGATTGTCGTTATGGTGTTGTAATGAACATCCGAAGACAATTATATCGTCTACGTACAAAAATGCATTGGCATCAAGGCCTGAAAGTGCGATGGTTAACATCCGCTGAAAGCTGTTGGATGAGATCTTGAGTCCGAATGGTAATCTCTTAAATTGGTAATGACCATTGTTGGTCGAAAATGCAGTTAGCGCTTTTGATTCATCGTTTAGCTCTATTTGGTGGAATGAGCTTGTCATATCTAGACTTGAGAAATATTTTGCTCTTCCGATTCTATCTAGAACGTCTTCTAAACGAGTTAATGGAAATTTGTCGCTTACCAACTTTTTGTTAAGTTGTCTGTAGTCAACTACTAATCTCCATTGTTTGGAATCATTTTCACTCTTTTTTGGTACTATTAGAAGTGGTGAGTTATGTGGACTGATAGAATGTTCTATTATGTCTTTTTCTAATAAGTCATGTACTTGTTTGTTGATTTCTTTATAACTCGTATGTGGTAATCTATAATTCTTCACGTAAACTGGAGTGTTGTCGGTTGTATGAAGTGTTTGTTTATAGAAATTATTGGACGTAAGTTTTTCATTATCTAGGTAAAAAATGTCTTGAAATTGTTCACAAATTTTTTCCAAAGTATCTTTTGCATGTGTATCTGTTGTTTTTATTTTTATTAGCTTCCTTACTTTTTCCCATCTCTTTAGTTTATTCTGAGTTTTATATGAAGTTTGCTTTTGATTGTAAATGAAAAATTTGGACAAAGGTTTTATTTTGAATTTTAGATCAGAAGTGTTTATAGATTGTTCTTTATCTGAAGTATTTAAAATTTTAACGTGTTTAATTCCTTTGAAAGGGATAATAGTGTTGCCAATAAATATGTTTTCGTTAATTTGTTCAGCGCAGATTAGACTGTCTTCTTCTACGTTAATATTTATTTGTTGAATGATTTCTGTTCTAGGGGGTATTTTGATTTGAAAAAGTTCAGTTTGCAATGGGATAATATGTTCAGAACTGTTTACATTAAGAGAAATAGTATAAGTTTCATAGTCGATTTTAACGTAATGTTTTTTAAAGAAATCTCGTCCAAGTATTCCATCTGTTAATAGTGGAAAATCATCGTTTACTACGTGTACCTTGTGCTGTAGTGAATCGTTATTTATTTTAAAATTTAAAATTGTTGTCCCTATAGTACCAACTTGTTCTTTAGTTATGCCCGTGAGTTTGCAATGTTCTTCTGAGTTAATTTCTTGTATTCCTGATGTGGCCGATAATTTGCATATGGAGATATCCGCTCCAGTATCTATTAAAAATGTTAGTTTCTTATTATCTGTTTTAATATGGACATAATTTGTAGTTCCTTCACTGTTAAATGTTTCGACATTCCCTAGTTTTGCGTTTTTATTCCCCGAGTGACCATATTTTGGACCATTTGTGTGGTATCTGGGGCTAATTAGTTTCCCTGTCGATTATAATTTCGGTTTGTAGGATTTCTGTTTGTTGGTTGAGAATATGCACGGTTACTATTATTTCTATTAATATTGTTGTTCCTATTGTTATAGTTAATTCTATTTTGATTGTAATTCCTACCACTGTTATTGGTATTGTTAATATTGTTATTATCGTATCTAGGATTGGGGTTCCTATAGTTGTTACTATATCTGTTATTGTTATTATATCTATTGTTAATGCTATTATTTTGACGATTATAGCTATTATTATGAAAATTACCTCTATTATTTCTGGGGTATCTATTAGATGAGAAATGGTATATTTCTCCATTTTGCATTATTGATCTATTTTCCTTTATGCTCATTTCTGAATTTTCGGCTAACGAAATTGCTTCTCTGTATTTTGAGATTCTACTAGCTTCTAAAGTCTGTATAATATATTTATTGCGTAGACCTTTCTTAAAACTGTTCAAGGCAAGAATATCATTTGTTTTTGATATCGTGTCCCGACCTTGTTCACCGATATCACTTATTTGTGTTAACGTTAGTTCAGCTAATAATTCATCTAACCGTTCTGCAAATTTAGTAACTGATTCATTAGTTCCTTGTTGAATATCTGTAATCATAGTCAATATACACGAAGCAGATTTTGTGGGTCTAAAAATGTGTTGAAGATTCGTTTTTAGTGAATCAAAGTTGTCGGAGGATGGTAAAGGGCTTAATTTTGTTCGTGTAGAACCGTTCAATTTGGTATTGATTATAAGGGTTATAAAGTCCTTCTTTTGATGTGCTGGGACTGATTTTTCAATTATTTCGACAACGTTTAGGAATCTGTGTAGATCATTGAATTTGTTGGCAAATTCGGGAATTACTTTTAGAAAATTGAAGATATCCATGTTTAAAGTGTTATCTAATGTGGGTACTGTATCATCAGTCATTTTTTCTTTAATGCTTGATTGTATTGCCTCAAAAATCTCTTTGAATTTTAGCTTATCAGAGAGTTGCTCAGCTTCTGGTTGTTTATTATTCTGTAGTTCTTCTTTGAATTGAACTCTTAAATCTTCGATTGCAAGGAGAGTTTTGATGAGAAATTTATGTGTATAATTTCTATTTGGTGTCTTTTTTAAGTTTGATGAAATATTCTTTAAGTTAAATAATGCAGACATCTAGCTCATGATATATATTATTATTCTACAATGCTTCAGTCTTATTTGCTACCTTGAATACATTTTTTTTTTTTTTTTTAAATATTTTTTCTTTTTAATTTTTGTGTCGCCTAGCATTTTTCCGTTGTTCGTGGATATCCTTCCTAATTTTTTGTATATTGTCAGCACTTGACTCGATGCTGAGTTGAACGTATAGCTCCTTCAGGTGTTTCCTTTGTTTGAAAGCTTTTCCTCCTCTGGTCCTCTTCTTCTTCGTATCTGCTGGTTTAATAGGCCTTGGAGCGTAGCTTTGATGGTTTCGGCTTTTATACTGCTCAATCGTGATTGGTTGTGGGCCTGGTTTCTTTGATAATATTTCCTCCTTGTTGATCGCAGGATTCCGTGGATCATACCCTTCCGTGCCTTTTTGGGTCGTCACAGGGTTATTGGCAGTGTTTGCTGCGCATAAGGCAAACAGCTCATCAAATTTCCTGTTGATGACTTCTAGCTCTGCTGCGTTCATCTTGTCGCGTCTTCATCATTGTAGGGCCGTTTGATTGATTGCAGGATCGTTCAATTGGTTGCAGGATCGCCATGTAGTGTTGGTCGTAGAGCCACATAAAGTTTGAGAGGGAAATAAAAGAAAGGGGTTCGCGAATGCACTATTAGTAAAAATGCATTTTTAGCAGGAAGCGCAAAAATACCTACCAAGTATATTTTCTTAGCGGCCTTGGTTCCGCAAGTACAAAGGCGTTATTTGTCGAAGACAAATCAGCCGTAATAGGGTGAGAAATAAAAAGGACCAGTGTTCGTTTTAAGGAACAGAGCAGCGTTATGTCGCTCTATGAAGTCAGTTCTACTTCTGTTCTTTTCTTTATTATTTTGTCGTTTATATACAATATTTTACTTACAAAAAATGATCTTAAGTCTATTCAGCATAGCACTATTCAATACTCAATATTGCACATGTGGTTGCAATTCAAACAAGTGAAATGAACTTACATGTGCAACATCATTATCTTTATTCCAATGCTCATACGCACTTGTCTATTTTGGGCTCAATGCCTTTTGTGTGCATTGTCTTAATGTCGCACGCGGTCAAAGGCAATGGTTGAAAGAATGTGTTCTTTGAACATAATTTATTGGATTCTTTGTTTTGAAATGCTCGTGTGCATGTTGCTCGGGATATTCCGCAACTTGTGTGGGCTCTCATTTCCGTATGCAGGATATGTAATTGCTTACGGCACGTTGGGCATTATTAGTATGGTTGAGATTTAAGATCTCTACAATATCCTCAGAATATAAGCTATCAATTTGCTGGGTTTTATCAAAGTCCGTACTGATGTATGCATGTTGTGGTGGCATAGACAACCAGGTACAAATTATTGAATGGTATTTTTTGTTGGTACTTCAATATATTTTTCATTGTTATATTCAATGTACAGACATCGATCTCTCTGCAGTTTTATTATACCTGTAAAAAAATGCACAGACAAAAAACATATCGTGTTGTTCGTCAACTGTTGGCACAATTGTGTATATCTTCAAAACCATTTGAGATTGCGAGATAAAACAAAAATTTATTTTAATTGAAAATATTTGCTAAAACATTTCATAAAATCTCATTCAACTGTTTTGGACAAACTGACAAATATATCAATTTCATTTATATGTATGAATTGTATAGAAACGGATTTCAGACATAATATCAAATTCTTGATGAGATGTACTCAATGAAAATAAGTTTTAACGTATTCAGTGTGAACGTGAATACTGTGGACAATTTTTGAGGCGAATCGCATTTGATGTATCAACATAAACTTGAATTTTCATCCGAATTTTCAATGAAAGTAAAAAATTTCACTTGATTTATTGCTTAGTGACATTTCAAATTCAAATTCTTTGGTTGCATACAAACTTAAGGATGTTATAGGTATTATATCCCCCAAAAACGGATCTATTTTTAAGAATTTATTACAAGGCCCCTAGAGTAGATATCAATGTAATTCTTTTTGAGTTCAATTAATACGCTGTTTTATTATTCATTCTCCTATCCAGATAAAAAATGCATAAGAAACGGTACCAATGATTCAGAGAAATGGTCTGAAACAAAAAAAAATCAACAAAGGTTTTATTTGAAAAGCCAGTGGCTATCGTTTGTACCAAAATTATCAAGTTATATACAATAATAACAAAATGGTGGACAGTTAAAAACAGTTTTTCGAAATTCGAGTTTTTTTTGTGATTTTTGGGTTTAAAAAAATTGAAAAATTCAATATTTTCAAATGCCCGCGATTCTCACGATAACATGTGTTCAATAAATGCTAAAAATTTCAGAAGGATCAGTTTTTAGTTTTGGAGAAATCATTGGCACGGCATAAAAAAAGTGCTTTTGAGAAAAATGTATTTAAAGTTTTGAGAGCGTTACTAGTATTCAAAATATCAGTGAGACAAGGTTATGAGGCGGGCATTCTCTCTTTATGTTCAATATTACAGTTAATATACTTGTTTTCATTTATCACTCGAACATCCCTTTGTATATATAGAGCTCAACACTATACAGAGGGGCGAAGCCTTACAGATCCGCGTGTGTCTACGAGTATACAGGGTCTGTCCAAAAAGTAATGTCACTGACTTGATTGTAAAGTGGTTTTACGCCATAACGTGATAAAACCAGTTTGTTTCAATAGAACGGAAAAACAACTTTTCAATAAGCGGTCGCTCAGTAATTTCCGACCATCCGGAGAGTAAGGACACGGTTTTATGTGGAACTCGTATTTGTATACCGTGCAAGTCGAGTTGAAACGTGCCAGGAACTTGTCGATTTGTGTGACAACGACCCTCACTTTTTTGAGAATGTCATCACTGGTGATGAGGCTTGGGTGTTCGAATATGATCCCGAAACAGAAAGACAAAGTGCTGAGTGGCATTTTTCACCTTGGCATCCCCTCGCCCCAAGAAGGCCAGAATGAGCAAGTCAAAGGTCAAGACAATGCTCATTGTGTTCTTTGATATTAGGAGAATCATCCACCACGAGTTTGTACCACATGGTACAACTGTTAATGCCCAATTCTACGTGGAAGTGCTCAAAAGACTCAAATGACGGGTTCATCGCGTCCGGCCTGACATCGCAACCAATTGGAAACTCCACCATGACAACGCGCCAGCTCACACCGCTTTCCTCGTGACCAGCTTCTTGGCCGATTCAAAGATACCAACGATTCCTCAAACATCCTACAGTCCTGACCTGGCTCCCCGGACTTTTTTCTGTTCCCTCGCTTGAAAACTCCTTTGAAAGGTCATCGTTTCGGGACAGTTGAGAAGGGCAAAGAGGCTTCCACGTGACGCCTTCGATGCCTGGAAATGTCGCTGGTGGCACTGTATCAACGAGGGAGGAGTGTATTTTGAAAACTTTTAATGTTTTACAACGATCTGGCCAATATTTTTTTTAATTAAATCGGTGACATTACTTTTCGGACAGACCCTGTACACAGGAAGGCGCATCAAAACGAGCATAGCTATAATAATAATGCCTGGATATTTTTCAAATTTTAACACGATATTTTTGAGAAATAATTTTAAAAAATAACTTCGATTTTTAAAAATGTATAAATTAAATTTTATTTATTCAAGATTTTTATCGTCAATCAATTCTATTTTCATAGGGAACATTCGCTTTGGGTGCATTTAACATTAAAGTTTGAATGTTGAAATACAAACAACTGGGCTGTGAATTTTCACAATACTATAAGTGGTATTTAAATGTGTTTTCATTGGCACAATGTTTGCAAGAACGATGTAGCTAGCGATTATTCATATGCATTGTTACGTGGTAAAACATTGTATTCCTACTCGAAAAGGTGCATAACAATTAAATGGTAATATTTCATGTGTTGGCTTTTCTCATTCTCGTAAGCCATATTAGTAGGTGTTCAGGTAACTAAGATCTTTCTAATCAACGCATGATCTTCCGATGTTACATCAGGTAACAGACATACCCCCACAAAGTGATCTCGCGAAATATGTACATAGAACATTTTATCCGGAACCAACTCAAGTATTCAAGACTTACATAAAACACAATCACGAGACTACTGCCGATCGTTTATTTCGAAACCGACACACTATCAATCATGTATAATAATTAGTTACTCCATCATAATCACAATATTGTTTGATATGTCTCCATTATACGCTTGGATTCTTTGCTTGCGGAACCACAATTATATAATCTCTTCCTACCTTCTGCGAGTAGTAACTGTACGGGTGAAAGTATAGCACTAATCCGTCGAGGCTCTCAGGCTTCCGGAACTGTTTGCTGGTATCACTCATTTATTATATGTAATTATATCAGTAAAGCAATGACTTCGAACAATGCAAATATCTACAATCGTAAGAAGAGTATCTGAATCAACCCGACCGACGATAGTGCTTAGCAAGTGTAACTATCGCAAATGTTAGAAGTTATTATTTTCGCACACAGCTTTGATCCAATCCAACCAAAAACTGTTCGAGCCGATCGGATTTTTGTGTTATCTACAATAACTCTCTGTACAAAATTCTAGATACACTATTACTTATTTGTACCCGACGGTTTGTTGATTTTGTAATTTACGTGTTCTTTTTTTGCGTAGACGAGATGCCTTTTGTATTTACTAGATTTAGATTGCAACTTACGCGTTCCAGATCGAAAATCTTGTCGCTGATGCAGATAAGTTGTTGTGGAGATTAGATTTTTTATATGGTTGGGGTTTACGTTATTGTAGTTTACAGAAATTGGCTCTATTTTACAAAAATCGAATTATAATTGAGCGATATGCAAGATCTTTTATTATTGTTGGTATATTGTTTTTAGAGGAATGTGATTAGTCTATTTTGATTTATTGATAGAACCATTCAAGTTGGTATTTTTTTAATAAAATAATATTCTTTGACAATAAGGTAGATGTTTCGAAGCATCGTCCGTGGTAGCTGTATGCTTACTTTGCAGTATTTACTTACTTGAAAAATTAATTCAATGAAATAAATGATTTTCTCATTTATTTCTTTAAACATGAATTAGTTCAAACTTATTTTTGTCGACGATGTTTTCCACGCCTATCAAATAGATAAAAAAACACAAAACTGTTGTGTATGTAAGATAATGATCCAAAAAAGGATAGGAGTAACACACCCCGCGGTCTCTGGGAAGATAAGAAAGCTGATGAAGAATTCGCATATATGTAACAGGGTAGTCCGATAAATACTTAGCCTACAAAAGAAAAACGAAAATTTTGGAAAAGTGGCGATTCATTTTTCAGTATAGTCTTCTTTTAGTTCAATACACTTGACCTAGCGATGCTCCAACTTCTTTACCCCGTCTGAAAAATACGTTTTCCCGAGGTCTGCAAAGTAGGCCTCCATGGCCTCCTTATTCGACTCAAATTTCTGCTCGGCGAGTGACTTTTTCAAGTTTGGAAACAAAGAAAAAGTCGCACGGCTCAAATCTGGAGAATACGGTGGATGGGGCAGCAGTTCGTAGCCCAAGTCGACCAATTTAATCATGACGAGGGCGGAGGTGTGAACCGGTGCGTTGTCATGTTGGAAGAGCACTTTTTTTTACAGCATCAAAAATCGATCGCAAGGTTTCAAGCAATTTAAAAATAATTAAAGTGCGTGCAATTTGAACTTTCATGTTGAAGAGCGCGAGAAAACCACGATTTTCAACCAACTCTCAAGATGCTGTAACGTTGGCATGGAACGAAGAACCATGCCACATGTATAATTTAAATTGATAGTATGTTTGATGATTTTTGATACCAAAAGTATAATTTGTATGTAGGAATTAAACAAGTTGGCATTTAAAACTTATTTTAATATAGACAGGAACATTAAACAATTCGGAAAGTACATGTAAAATAATATGATAACACGCAGGTCTTGACTATAAGATGGTTGAAATCGGACTCTTCCTATGTGCTGTTTTTTGCCTTTTATATCCTTTTTGGTCTCGTCCACATGTACACATATGAATATCTAAATCGAGATGGAAATTACGGTAGAAAAATTTCTACTCAAATAATATGAAAAGCTTTAATATTATCAATAAAAAGTAATTATTAAATTTATATATTATTTAAAAAATATTCTCTTAACATTTTTTTCCGTTTATTTTTTAAGAACTACACTTTTAATATTCACTAATATTTCCTCATTTCTACTGTTTTGGAGAAACAATTGTATGACTTATGAAATATCTATTTCAACACAATTTCATATCTGCGAGTAGAAAGCATAACCACTGTCTCGCGCTCCCATTGTGGAGTTGACCGTGGTCCAAAGGTAACAATTTGACGTTTAGATTAAATTATTACCGTATTCTACCCTGAGTTCGCCGCATTTCATATCTTTCGCGTTCACGGTGGAGCGTAATGTTAAAAATCATTTCCAAATTGAGTTCAAGGGTTACAGGCCGAACAAGTTGCCCAGCTGAGACTGTTGCCCATAATTATTGTTCGTCCTCGAATTATATAACAATGAGACGGTTAGATGGCAAGGTAGCTATTGTTACTGCTTCAACTGATGGGTAAGTCCCGTTAGAATCCATTGAAGTAAAGAATACTACAGACATATTTTTTTCATCCTACCCGAAGCATTGGATTCGCTATTGCAAAGCGGCTCGCTCAAGAAGGAGCAAAAGTGGTGATCAGCAGCCGAAAAGAAGCCAACGTCACGAAAGCTGTGGACGAGCTGAAGAGGCTGGGTTTGGATGTTTTCGGCTTGAAATGCCATGTTGGAGATAGCTCCGATAGGACACGACTCTTTGAAGGAACTATTAAAAAATATGGGAAGCTGAATATTCTTGTTTCGAACGCAGCTACTAATCCTGCAGTGGGACCTGTGCTGGACTGCGAAGAGGGAGTATGGGATAAGATTTTTGACGTGAACGTGAAATCGTCATATTTGCTAGCAAAGGAAGCTTTGCCACACCTTAGAAAAGAAGCGCCTGGCAGTAGTATTGTATTTGTCTCGTCGATTGCTGGTCTGGATCCTTTCGCGGTTAGTCGCCCCGTTTCGCTATACTGAGTAGACGGAATCAACCAAATTTGTATTTTCAGCTGTTGGGCGCATATTCTGTGAGTAAAACGGCTCTGATAGGTCTTACAAAGGCTGTCAGCAAGGATCTGGCAAAGGAAGGCATCCGAGTGAATTGTTTAGCTCCAGGCATAATAAAAACTAAATTTTCGGCAGCAGTGAGTATCAAATAATATTCGCAAATCATCGCCTAAACTAAATTTTGCATCCAAACACATAGCTACATGAAGACGACTCTGCGAATGAAGCAGCACTATCCTCCGTACCGATGCATCGACTGGGTAATCCTGATGAAATGGCAGGTGTGGTAGCATTCCTCGTGTCCGATGATGCCAGCTATATAACCGGAGAAACAATTGTCGCGTCTGGTGGCATGACAAGCCGTTTGTAATAAAGTAAAATGATCACACTTCAAAGATCCTAAGTGGAATTTTGTGGAGTTTGAGTTAACAGAATTTTGTTCACTATTAACCTTTATATCTTATTCAACTGTTAAATGTAAATAATAAAGATGCAGTGTTTCTGGGAGAACATAAACAAAATATCTTACTGCGACAAAACCAACCAATATTTAAAAAAAATACTGGGTAAGGCCCATTTTTGTCAACTTTTGAGATTATTTTCATACTTAGTATTCATTGGAACATGTGGATTTTTTCTCAGTTCTCAGTTCAGGGTCACTGCTGACCCTTAAAAATAATATGATGTACCATCAATAATAAGGACGATACTATAAACTTTATTGCTGCATCTATGCATTTCATGAAATAAAAGCAGTCAATCAAGGGAATCAATATCTTTATTATGCGTTATCCTACCATTGTTCGCTTCCTCCCACGAGCTCTCACCTCTTCAAACCTCGTTATAACATCCCTACATGCTTCTGTATAATACTCTTCGTATGCTCTTAGAATATCAACAAACAGTTCGCTTAAATCACAATGTGTGCTTAGCAGGGCACGCTCTAAAACGTACAAATCAACACCTTTGTCTTCCAGACTCTCGCTATAGTGCGACAGTCCAAAATCAATGAATATCAGCTCGTACTCTGAAAAATCATCCCCAATCGGATTTACCAGTAGATTCGAAGTGGTCAAGTCCCCATGAATTATGTGGTGCTTATGCATTCGGCCAATACCCTCTCCGACCCTAGAGCAGAGAACTTTAAGCGCTGCCTGCTGCTCTGTCTGGTTAAATCCAGAGACGTGAAGACTTATGAAATCCTTTGCAGTTATGCTTCTTGCGAAGTATTCCATGTAAATTTTACGGCTGTTCATATCTGTATGGATTATCTTTGGAACCCGGACTCCCGCTGTTGAGCATCTGGTCGCGGCTTTCGATTCGGCCCGCATCCTTTCCTTAGTTATTTGGGCATCAAGCGTTGGATGACGATACTTTTTCACGAACCTTTCCTTCACTAGACACTGTTGCCCATTGAACTCTTCTAAATACAACTTAGCTTCAGCGCCCTGTTTCAATAAATCTTCCGGCATCTTGTCGAAATGAGAGCTGCAAGGAATTAAAGTAACACTTAACCTTAAACGACAGAGTTTACTTCCTGTTTACTTTGTTGAAGTTGAAGCAGCTGTTGGATGACATTCAGCTTCACTCACCTTAACCTTAATATTCCACAAACAAACGGCGGCAAGGATGGATTATTTTCTTGACAAACGAAAATCAGTGATAATTTAAGAAGCTATGAAAGAAGAACATGCAATCATAGAGCTGCTTACGAACTTCACTCGACGTCGTATCAATATTTGATATAAATAAATGCTTTTATTTGCTAGAAACAATTCAATTCAATGTCAGTTTATTTATTATAGAGGGCTAAAAGTGATCAATATTCTATCTACCACATCCAATGTGTACAAGAGCTCATATAGAAATTTCTTAGATACACAAGAATTGAAGATATCAGCGAAAATATTTGAATAAGGTGCATTGCTTTTTGTGAAACATCTGCAGTTGGACGATCATAATTTATTTCGCAACGATAGTGTAACGCACCGAGCAAAACCTTGCTTGCTACTCTAATCATATTTTAAAAACAAAGACTGTGTAAACAGAAAAGGTCGACTGGAAAGAACAATCAGTAGGAAAATAGGATACTAACCTTGAATTGCATGAAATTTGAAAAAGGAATGTTAAGTGGAATGAATGTGTGAAAGTAGCATGGATATGAAATAAAAGATGAGAGCGAGAGAGTTGCTGTTTCCTTGGATCATCAAAGATGATCGTGGCAGACACAGTATAGGTACACCCAGTAGGTAATGTTTCATATAAAGGCGCACTATCAAGTACGGCCCGCGGTTCTACGGGACAACGTCAAATGTTTGTTTACATTATGCATATGTTTGTTTACATTTATCATATGTTGGCTGCCATTTATCATCTGTTTGCTGCATTCAAGTAAGAGAACTTCAATGGTTTGCTGCCATTTATGACAAAATGGCAGCTATCTACTGGTGGGGGCACTGCCAGAGCTCGTATATGCACGTTTCATGCTAGGCGTGAAAAACGCCGTTAGAAACTTCGGTTCATTGAATGACACAAATTTCATTTGCTTTTGACAAATTGATTGAGAGAAAAAGCCAAAATGCCTGAAAAAATGTCTCATGTGTGGAAGTGAAAGATGAAGTCCGCGAGAGTGCTTTGTGCCTCTGCAAATCTGGCAGTGCTTGGCATTCGTCAGCTTTTGCAAGCACATGACGCCATTTCTTGGAAGGAAAATACGAGCTTTTGGGCTTCGATTGCATACTGGGTCCACAGTATAGGTAGACCCAGTATGCAATCGAAGCCCAAAAGCTCGTATCACAGTATAGGTAGACCCAGTATGCAATCGAAGCCCAAAAGCTCGTATTTTCCTTCCAAGAAATGGCGCCATGTGCTGGTCATGTGCTGGCCATGTGCTTGCAAAATTTGACGAATGCCTAGCACTGCCAGATTTGCAGAGTATAAAGCATTTTCGCGGACTTCATCTTTCACTTCAACACAAGAGACATATTTTCAGCCATTTTGGCTTTTTCTCTCAATCAATATGTCAAAAGCAAATAAAATTTGTGTCAGCAAAGACGTTTCATCATTGTAATTCAATGAACCGAAGTTTCTAACGGCGTTTTTCACGCCTAGCATGAAACGTTCATGGCAGTGCCCCGAACAGTAGATAGCTGCCATTTTGTCGTAAATGGCAGCAAACGTATGATAAATGGCAGCCAACATATGATGAATGTAAACAAACATATGCAAAATGTAAACAAACATTTGACATTGTCCCGTAGAACCGCGGGCCGTACTTGATAGTGCGCCTATATATGAAACATTACCTACTGGGTGTACCTATACTGTGACTGGGTCTACCTATACTGTGGTGGCAGATTAGTCTTGCCGAGACGTAAGACGCGGCAAGGCGTTGTGCTGTAATGGTCGAGCGCGAACATAACGAGTCTTTTATAAAAACTAATTAACTTCAAAAATAACGGAACTAATAATTCAATTTTAATAATTTAATTTTAATTGGAAAAATAAAACGTTTTTAGTCGAAGAAAATGTTTTAGCGGACATTAAAATTTCATATGCAGCAATTTTCAGGGAAGCAACAAATTAAAATGGGCATACGAAAAATTAACGTGAAATCGATCACTTGCAGCTTAAATTATCAGGAAATCATTTTTGGCATGGAATGATTCGTATTGTATTAATTTTTCCTGATTAAATTGGAAATTAAAATGTTTGTAGATAAGCCAAAGTTTCCTTGATAGGTATCATTATACTCGTGGTATCACACAACCACGAAAGTAAGAGAAGTATTATTTCTTTTCTTAATGTGGAAATTTTGCCACTTATTACTTATTTCTATTAAGGCAGCTGTGGAAAAATAGTGAAGCATATTCTTCGTGTCGTGGTATTTAGTTGGGGAAAATAGATATTCCATACAAATTTCTTTATGATCTAATGCATATAATGACACAAATTCATTTGCAGCTGTGTTATCCTATTCTGACATCCACATTGTAGTTCCTGGGGACAACATAAAACACAAGTTGATTAATGATTATAACTCTAGCAAAGGAAATTACGTTTTTAGCTTTACAGTGTTTACATAAAATGCATTTAAAAGGGTGTCACCCAATTTAGTTCCAACAACTATGTAGTTCTGACTTCGAACTTCTGATTGGAAAGATTTATGTGTGAAGCATTAGCCTTTGTAACTGAAGGTTCCTTCAAACATGTTCACAAACTCGCTTAGGCAATGAAAGTAATGCCGCTATGAATGTGAAGTATATACAAATAACAGTTCTTGCAAAGACGTCCCAAACCAGAAGATATCATTCGCTTACCTTGGATTGTTGTTAGATCTAGCCTCTCTACTCTCTCTATTTCCGAAGTAAAATAAAAGCAATCTAAGCGTTTCTTTCATAAATTGTGTCAGTGCCATTTTTCTGTGCTAAACCATTTTGACACTAAGCAATACTAAAATGGCAAGGGCTATGTCCTTCAGCTCGTAAATCCGTTGGTCCCGTTTGTACTTCATTACGCTACATTCATTAACAGATAAAATGAACTTGCCTTCTTAGCCGCGATTTTTCCACGATTTAATCGGATTAGTACTTTGCAGTGATTATTCAGTGTCACAGCGATTATATGTATACATATGATTATATATACGTCTACAATTTAAAGACGGTAGACATCGAATTGTTTGAACTAAGAATTGGAAAAAATTGTTACAAATCAAAACCAAACCATCCAAAACCACGTTTTTTGCTAGTTGAATAGTCACATAGTATCCTAAATAAACGTTTTAATTCACATATATGAAGACTCTACCGGTATAATTGATTCAACTTGATATAGTTGCATTGGTATTTCGCTCCCACTTATGTCTATGTGCTGCTCCTTGAATATTTGGCACTTAATTAGCAGTTGATTTTAAGATGGTTGTAGTTTAGATATTGGATTAGCTTTTAATTCAGTTACAGCATTGAATTCTTAAGGGCGCGAGTAATCCGAAGTCCGCCCCTCGCCACTCATCTGGACAACAAGATTGAAAGTGAATTATTTAACGGCATGTGACATGATTGTAGATGGAATTAAGCGAAATCAAACACGAGAAGCACTTACCGCCTATATTCTAGTTGGTCATGTAAAGCTCTATAAAAGGGATTTTTACCGAATTGCCCTGGCCATTATAACACTTCGAGTGCTTGACTAAACGCTGCGGCCGATACAATCTGTTTAGGACTGATAGCGGTAGTGTCTCTAATGTTTTACTTTTTTATGATTTTGATTTTCTAACGAGTTCAACATGGACCCCTATTGGAACCTTTCCGTGATTAGGCCGCTGGCCCGGTAATATAGTGTTTTTATTTCGCGAACATGGTTATTACATTAATTTCAACATTTTGTGATTAAAAGGAAGTCGTCTGAAGTGCGACTTCTAGGCTGGAACGTGCCTCCGAGCGATTTAAGAGCGATTCCCGAACATTGGCTCTCATATCCGGAGCCACCTGCTTCCATGCATTACCTCCTGGGAATGGTTTACGTGGCCTTCTTCTTTGCCTCCATCGTTGGAAACGGACTTGTGATATGGGTTTTCGGAAGGTGCTTTGAATGTTCAATTGCAATCAATTTTACAAAACAGTTCAGGCTGCCACTACGGAGAGTATTTTTTTTAGCGCCAAATCTCTACGGACACCTTCCAATGTCTTCGTGCTCAATCTGGCTGTGTGCGACTTCATGATGATGTGCAAGGCACCGATTTTCATATACAATTCTTTCAACAAAGGATTCGCTTTGGGACCACTTGGATGCCAAGTGTTCGCGTTTGTCGGTGCCTTGTCGGGAATCGCCGCCGGAATGACAAACGCCTTAATCGCAAACGATCGCTACAACGTTATCGCGAGGCCACTCGACGGCAAGCTTAGCCACAGTAAAGCGATCCTAATGGTGTTCCTTGTCTGGTCCTACACAATACCGTGGGCTGTTCTACCACTGTTGGAGATTTGGGGAAGATACGTCCCAGGTATGTAGTGAATATTTGTGTGGCAGACGAAAATATATTGAAATTTGTCGATTCAACGATAAGAACTTTGAAGCCAGATTATTGTTATTGTTTCAACTTTAAACAACTATATCGAAATTTAAAATAAGCTACATTTCCAACAAAAATCAATTAGACACATTTTGCAGATGAAATTTAAAAAATGTTTTTTTCTGAGTTTTCCCCCGTATTTTCTCATATGTTGTAATAACGTTCACATTTTCGGAAGTCTGTTGCAATAATTGGTGAACTGCAAGTTGTTCAAAGTTCGCCTACTACTCCTGTTTCAATTTTTGTCCAGGAACACGAAGATATGAACTGTTTACAAGCAAACACATAATAAAGAATGAATTTCTTCAAACCGAAAACTTTCGAGTAACCCACAATAAACGGTAAAATACTCTTTATTACTACACACCAGATGATATTTTTCAAGAAGATTGATAACTGCTTCAACCAAATTCGCAGTATGAATTCCGATTAATAATTCAACTTTAAACGACTGCGAGGCTACATCCGCTAAACAAAAGAGTAAATTTCAAACTGTTCGCACCATCGTTCGCATCGAGACTGATGATTATGCACATTTTATTTGAAATATGACTTTGAATATCCCTAAGCTTCTCGACAAACTAGTATATATCAATTTTAATTGCCACCCCCACCTCTTATAGTTGCAAGCTGTGCACTGCAGCCATAAAAATGCAATTAATGCACTCTTGATTTACGTGTGGTTACTGATTTCGATTACGTGTTTGTTAGGAAGCCTAGCAGGAGTTCAATCACAGTGTTAACTTGAGCAGCTATTGTTGGAATCCTCAAAATGCTTGGCATGCAAGCTTTCAATTAAAGACATGAAATTAATCTAGCTTTGCAACGTGCTACTCGTTTGTTCGTAACATTTCCCAGTACCGGGATCTAGTTCGTTCAATTCAACCTTGTCCATAATCCTATAAATTTAGTAGTTCTCGAAACTGGTATGCCAGTTGATATTCTCATCATCACCACTTCAGCTAGCGTCAAGTTTCGAGTCCATTATAAACTAGTGTGCGTAGTGATGGCGTTTTCCCATAATTTTTCAGTTCTGCGGCCACAACGATGGTAGTGAATGTTGATAAGAATGTATCCTAGAAGGTTTGTGATTTGTGTCTCCTATTTAGGACATCGAATGAAAAATTCTTGGCCTGGGACGTGCCCGCAGAGGAACTCCACCATATTCCTGAGTTTTGGTTGACCCAAAAAGAGCCGGAAGCGTACATGCATTACTTACTGGCCATTGTATACATAGGATTTACAATTGCATCAATTATTGGAAACGGATTGGTGCTGTGGATATTTGCTGGGTTCGAATTGTGTCAGGCCGGTCAAGCATAATGTTTGCTATATCACTCGATATTTTCAAAAAGACCATATCCTGATGAATGATTAATCGGCAACATACGATTCAATGGGCTCGGTGTGGTGTATTGAAATATTATGCGCGACTAGTCATATTTTAATGTTCTCCTTGCCATCTAATCTTATGATTTCAATTTTCAATACAGCGCCAAGTCACTTCGCACACCGTCCAACCTATTCGTTCTGAACTTGGCCTTTTGCGACTTTATTATGATGTGCAAAACGCCGATTTTCATATACAACTCTTTCAATCGCGGCTATGCCCTGGGGCATTTGGGATGCCAGATTTTTGCTTTCATAGGATCGTTATCAGGTATCGCTGGAGGAATGACTAACGCCGTCATCGGTTACGACAGATATAACGTTATCGCAAGACCAATGGACGGCAAGCTATCCTTCACAAAAGCTCTTGCCATACTTGCGATCATCTGGCTTTACACTATCCCGTGGGCTGTGTTTCCACTTCTCGAGATATGGGGTCGCTTTGTACCAGGTAAAGCAATTCTCCATCTCGTAACTGTAAATAAAATACATTAATGCGAATAAAATCCTTGGTTTAAATCTAAAGATCGGTTGCAAAACCCTTACAGACAATATAAATTCAATTGAAATATTCCTTTTGTATTCAAGTGATTCGCGGCTACTGCTTTGATTGATATATAAAAATTCAGAGTTTATTTTTTTGCTTGCGCGGAAAATCTATCTACACTTTAAATCTTAGGATATATAGTTCCGCGTCGCACAATTGCGTTGAAACTTTTTTTCACCTTCTCTTTACTCTATTTTTATTTTTTACAATTCAATTCAATTTCGGAGAATCAGAAAGGATGAAACTGGACGTCGCAAATTAATTTTCACGGGCAGGCCCTGATCCAATCCTAAAATCATGCAGCGGGCATATGCATCGCTTTTGACTTTGTGACAAATATTTGAAAGTTTCTTGTGTTGTTTATGAATGAAATTCGCTGCCAAAGCACCGTGTGAAAAAAGTGTAAAGGTTCTTTAAAGAGTAAAGTTTCATTGCATTGTCTATTTGTTTCCGATAATTCGCACTGCGTAGAAAAATTCAACAATAAGTTGTTGTTATTCATTTTTTTCTTGAGAACGTCTGACATATTTCAGTGACCGATTTTCTGAGCGTTTCACGAATTCAAAAATCAGAAAAATTATTCAACAACTTTTCTCTTTTATGCACTTCGCACACTTGATCCGCTCAGCTCAGCTCCGCGCATCAGCTAAGCTCCGGCAGGATCACCGCACACTTGGTCAGCTCAGCTCCGATAGATTTTCAATGTTTCTACGCTCAGTTCATAGGATATCGTCAGTGCAAATAAAATTTTACATAGAATAAAAGCAAACAATTGAGCTGTTGCTCATTTGTTTTCGTTCCGCCATCCGCACAAAATCGATTTCTATCCGAAAAGTGCTGAAGCGGTCTGAGCGGAAGCACCGGACCTGAACTGAGCGGATCAAGTGTGTGGGCCTACACCCGATTGCATAGCTTTCGTTTTTTTCTGTAGGCCTGAGCGAAGCGGAGTGCCTTACACGACTTCAGGCTACGCATTTGTGTTTAAAATTTGAATGAAAATCAATGAGTTGACTGAATGTTCATTGGCTGTTTTAAAAAGCCTGTTGCAATTTTTTTAATGTTAAGAAAGCGGAACAATGAAAACCAGCCAAATTTTAATATTACTTAAATTGTAAATCTTTATTACTTTATCATCGTTGACAAAAACGCAGTCAGAGGTGAATACAACTGAATTTCGATTGTATATTACAATAGTCTAGTGAGATAATGTCGTTTTTCTTTTTCATTTTTCATTTGATTTCATTTCCATTGATTTCATGGATTATCTTGCAAATAAACATGCTGTATGTCCTTCCATTAAACATTAGTGTTCAATTCATCTAAAACCATAACTAATATGAACAACTATTTCTACATTCAAAACTGACTGTTCAGAGCTGTTCGTGGTTAAAACGAAATAAACAAAAATCTTCAAAACGATTATGGATACAATGCTCACAATATTAGCTAGGCATATGCAAATGAGTTTAACGAATCCCTAAATTATACATGTTTACCACAAATGGGCATTTGTTTTTTGTATGAAAAGAACTTATAACTTAAACGATGGAAATGGTTACGTTGATTCCCAGATTTCCATTATCGGCAAATAGCTGAGCAATAGCTGTGTCGAAGACGAGGCAGTCTGAGTTCAAAATAGCGCTTGCAACTCCTTCGTGGATCGATCGGGGCATTGCCTCCCACGTTAGTCTTCGCCGGTTGCCATTCAGCTCAAGACGATACGCGAAATTTTCGGCTTCTTTCCGCGATCCGATCAGCTGCACTATTGCAAAGAACTGCTGGTGTCCGTCGAACTTCTCCTGCTTCTCCAGCACTAGCATGAAGTGGTGGCCGAAGCATGACTGCATCATGACCCAGTCGACGGCGCCAGGCAGATTTATATCGGTTGCAAGGAACACTATGTCTTCGCCTTGCAATGTGGTTATGCTCTTGTGCGACATCATGAGATGCGGCATAACAAGCTCCAGCGGTCCCTGCCACTTGCAGGAGGCTCCGGGACACGGGCATAGGTAGGGCCTGAACTCGCACGTCTCCTCGTGCTCCGTCTTCTCCGTGTAGATTAGCGAAACCGTGCACCCGTAGTTCGAGTGCTTGCAAGGGAACTTCACGTTGGACGCCACCTTCTCCATGGCCAGGTTTCGGATATTACCCAGCGAACCGCGGCAGGTGGGGCAGCAGGTCAATTTGGAGCGGCACGAGGAGCACACCAGGTGACCGCTCTGGCACTGTAAGATCGGCGGCAGGACATAGTCGAAGCAAACGGGGCACTCGAATAGCGACGCCAAATCCGCTGGGATGCCGCCGTCGCCCCCGCTTGCGGACGAAAGCGAAGAGCTAGAAGAGGACGACGCATTGGGGGCCTCGCGCCGCTTCGGATTTATTTTAGTCGACATTATGCGAAGAACGTAGCAAATCAAGGTGTGGATGTGAAGCAATCAGCTCGACAACATATGCGCTAAACGAGGTGTTCGCCCATATGCGAGAAGGTCATCGGAAGCAAG
Organism: Oxycera nigricornis; assembly: GCA_963942545.1. NCBI lineage: Eukaryota > Metazoa > Arthropoda > Insecta > Diptera > Stratiomyidae > Oxycera > Oxycera nigricornis. The sequence goes on along the minus strand of OZ012663.1, from coordinate 10,652,266 downwards.
TGCACGACGCAGGATACAGCAAGGCCGCGACACACGGCGCTTTTGCAGCGGCAAAATCTATCAAAGCCACTCCTCGGCGTTGTCTTGTAACCACTTTTACGGTTTTCAACACCAGCCCGGCTGCAAGGGCCTCAAAAACTCATACTCACACACCCTGCAGGAATCAGTTCTACTTGGTCGTAAAACACTCGGCCGCGACGGAACAGCTCGCAAAACTCGACACTGCCACACTTAAACTCGAATAATTTCTACTTGTTAGACCTCCGGCTTAGTTGTTTCAATTAAACTAATTACTGTGTGCTGCCCGAGTGCACTCTCAAACACCAATTCCACAAAAACAGCCAGCAACAATGGGCTATTTTTTCTCATGCTACAAAGTGCATCACTTTACACCACAAACGTCAAGCAAAGCTGAGAATAAACCATTGAACGGACCCGCGTTTCATCCAACTTTGAACGGACTTGAACCGCATGGCGTTCCCGGCAACACTGAGTTGTGCAACTAACTCAATGCTTCTGAAACATTGTATATGGGCGCAGGGGCGGTACAATTTTGAATTCGAATTCGGGATATATTTTGGCTGTTGAATATTTTTTCTTCGACGTTGCCAGGTGGAAATCTTCAAAAGATGATACTGATCAGCTCCTGCCTCGCCATGCCACCTCTGTCTCTTCAATCACTCACTCTATCAAATTTTTAGTAATTCTCCGTATTTATATTTCAGTTCATAGTACTTCCCAGACGATACGAATCGGTATAAGGGATAGAATGAAAGCAAGTAATTGCGTCTCATATAGAAAATATAGGTGGAATGACTCACAAATAATGGTTTGGTGCTGACCATGTTTACTCGAATTTTAATGAATATATCTCGATGATTCAAATGATATATGAGAATAATTATTATATGCGTACATTAAAATATTGAAATAATGAACATATTATCATTTTTCGCCAAACACACTAAAGATATTTCCATTCTACTTTCAGAGGGATATCTCACGTCGTGTACCTTTGACTATTTAACTGATAATTTCGACACGAGACTTTTCGTGGGAGCCATATTCACATGCAGCTATGTTATTCCCATGTCAATGATCGTCTACTATTACAGTCAAATCGTTAGCCAGGTCTTCCATCACGAGAAGGCGCTACGCGAACAAGCGAAGAAGATGAATGTCGATTCGTTGCGCTCAAATCAAGATAAAAACAAAGAATCGGCCGAAATTAGAATTGCCAAAGCTGCGATTACTATTTGCTTCCTGTTTGTCGCATCGTGGACACCCTATGGAGTAATGGCGTTAATCGGAGCATTTGGTGATAAAAATCTGCTCACTCCCGGAGTCACAATGATCCCGGCGTGCACGTGCAAATTGGTGGCATGCATAGATCCCTTTGTCTATGCAATCAGCCATCCGAAGTATCGACTTGAGCTACAGAAACGGCTGCCGTGGCTGGCCATTACGGAGAAAGAATCCGATGCTTCATCTACCAACACAACAGCCACTGCAGAGAACACTACGGCAGCATAGATAATTAGTCTCATCAAGCTAAATCACATTTGATTTCAATGAAATAATTAGGAGTAACTAATCAAATAACGGACAAATTAACGACGGCACTGGCTTTTCTTACGGATTTCGAAAAAAAATCAATGAAAGAAGATTACTACAAACGAGACATCTCGCTTCAATTTTGTATTGCTTTGTAGATTTTTGATTTTCCAAATAAATTTCTAGTCATTATTGCAAAATACATCCCGATTGTTTCAAATTAACATTAGTAAGAGTAAAATCGGCTGTGTATCAGCGTTGCTTGTTATTCAGGTGGTCAACTATCTCCAAAAGCATACAGCGGACCAGGTGAATTTGTGGTGCCCTGGGTATGCTATGGCCCTGGGCTAATACTACACAGGGGCCTACTAATTATTCAACTAGCTGTCATTCTGTCAAGAAACTGTTTCCTATAACGATGCAGGTAATAGGAAAAATAGAAAGAAAGGACAATATAACATTTCATTTATTTAATATAATTAAGTGTTTATGTACCTATACAAACAGCAACTGTAATCGTACCTAGTTATGACATATACACTTAAATTATAAAACAGCCTTTCTGGATATTAGTGCTGCAAATTCTTTTATTTGCTCTTTACAATGTAAATCCTTTGTAAAATCACAATTTCTGGAAAGAATTGATAAATTGTTTAGTCGATCGTTTAACATTGTTGTTCTATATTTGTTGTCTATATACGACATTCTGGAGAACGAGCGCTCCACTTCACCGCTAGTGAGTGGCAATGTCAAAAATCTTTAAGATGGTAAAGCAATTTGGGAAAACATCAACAAAATTCTTCTCATAAATTAGCATGAAAATTTCACTGCAAAAGTTGCAAGACTCTGGCTTAGACTGTAGTATGTAAGATTTTAACTGAATGCACTCATTTACTAAATGTTCGTCCACGTCGTCTGGATAATAGTCAATAATATTTCGTACACTTTCCAGATGTATGTTTTTCCTATTTTTGTCTTGCAAATCCATTTAAAATTTGAATTTTTTTGCTAATTGTCTCATAGACTTGGCTTCTTTTATTTAAGTCCACAATCAGCTTATCCAACGCAACGATCACCGTGTCTCTTCGAATTTTTTCTGCACCGTAACTTTTGTATTTTCAAGCTGATATATTGTAAAATATGATTTTGATAGTTTTCTGAAAATAAACAAAGAACTTTCTAGTTTCGGAATACGGAAAAATAAACAAAGCCAGCTATAATATATCGTCACATTTTTATACATTGTAACGAGTGCAGCAATTCACAAGTTATCATTAAAAAGCAATTAAATAGTTCACTTAGTATTAAAAAAATAAAATAAAACAAAAAATCGTGATTTATAATTATTTTTACTTAACCACAAAAAGTAAGAAATCGTTTCTTATGCTGCTTACTTCCAATTACAAGTAAGATAAGAAAGAGGTCCGTTCTTTACATATAACGTTTATCCTACCAGTTATTATTAATAAACTAAACACCCACTAAATACAGTTCTATCAATTACACAGCTAGATTGACACTGCACTTTGAAGGCAAGAACGTTAAGAACAGAATTGTGCGGAATAGGTAAAAAAAAAAAAATTACGTCGGGTGATAAGTTGCGGGAAATCCCCCCTCCCCCGAACCCTAGAGGGTCCAAAAGAAAAAGGAAAGAATATGGTTCTAGAGATCATCGTTGAAATAATGAGTAGGTTAATCGATATTACATGAGGGACATTTGATATTCAAGAACAGTATAAAAACTATTTTGAAGATTGTGTTCTGTTATCGGAAAATCAGAAGAAATCAAAGGATTGTTCTACGTTTAAAGACTTTTTCATGCTATGTATCAAGTATCTGTTCCTGAAGCTGCAGCAGCGTTTCAGCCGTGCTCTCTTTCGTAATTGGAAAAATGATTACCTTAACAAAAACTCCCTGAAAAAAACCCATTTAAGTAAGCTTCGGTTAACAAAAACATTACACAGGATGTCAACACAAGCTCCTGAAGACGATTCAGTTCACGCCACGCAAAATCAATAAACAGCCATGCGTGGCATAATCTTTAAAGTTTAATATCTGTAATTGAATAACATTCTCTTTATGCTTCACTATCGTTAACATTTAAATCACAAAAATTAAGTCTTCCGCTAATATGCTGTCAACTTATTGAATAACAGTTCCGTTCATTATCCGTACTAAGGCTAAGTATGTTACTTATATTATAAAAGTTGTAATTTCAGTTTGGTCATGTGTCGTTACTTATTGTGTCCATCCGCTTCAATGACATGTGTTTTAGTTGCATTCTATTATTTACAAGAATATACTGGATTTACTTGGGGCGGGTCGTCAGCAGGAAATTCGCTGAAGAACACCGTTTCAGTCGAGTTGTTTTCAGCTCGATGCGTCGATCGTTCTGATTGAAGGATTTACTTCGCATGTGATGTCTCCTGAGCCTTGATGCTCCGAAAAAAGCCACGTTACCAAAACATGAGACATCGGCGTTGCTCTGAACATCGTTGCAGTTCGGTTCGTGGTTCAGCAAGGGTTGCGAGCTACCGGCATTCAGTTGAGGTCCTTCATGTTGGTCAGCTGGCATACACGGACCCGTTGAAACGCTTTCAGTTAAGAATGGCCGTTGCTCAAGTTCTGCGTCTGGTGTATAGTCAATGGGTAGATCTGATCCAAACGTACTGGCGTTGCTGAGGAATGAGTTTCTGAAAATAGTGAAACATATATTTTTAAAATTGTTTTGCAGTGCATAGACATCACAAAGTATTCTACATTAAATAACTTATGAGCATAAACAATTTGTATTGCATTGAGGATTGGAAATTTAATTATTGCTTTTCCTATTTATGTGTGTAAAACGATCTGCGGGATACTAATGAAGGACTTTGTATACATTGACTCAATAAAGATGTAGTTTCGATCCAGGGAAAAGAATTTCACATCAACATCATCGAATCAATATTGTGTCGAGCACATTGTTTTTATGAAGCCATTTGAAAAGGAGATGCTGTAGGATTCTTCTGACATACTTATAACTAAAGCAATCTAAGCACCAATGCAGAGTGAATGCTTCAATACCTGTCACTTTGCAGATAAGATCCATAGTTCATCTCCTGTTTCTGAAACGTTTCGGGCGACAAGAGAGTCGACGCGGATGCATTATTTGTATGTGAAGTTTCTTCTTTGGTAGCTCCTCCTGCGCCCACACTGGAGAACATATTCCAGGCTTTTTGGAAGACACTATCAGTATTTTCTATAGATATATTCTTAGGACGTAATGGATCTGCAACATTCAATCAATAATTTTGAAAATGTTTATATAATTGTCGGGTGGAAACGTACTATTCTCTGATACGGTATCATTTGAAGGAATATTTAAAGTTAAGGAAACATCAAGTGGCTCATCGCGAAACTCTGCAGAACACTCTTCGTATTGCGTAAGGGTCCCGAGGCTGTATGACCTGTATTGTTTATTAAATAACTTTCAGTTTTTCGGGTGAAAACGAAATATTCAATCGAATTCTCAAGCTACAGTTTTAACCCGTTACTCAATACCCAATTTATGGGTTCAACTTACGAGGTCTCCGGCTGATTAAAGCTCGTTGACTCTGCCCCGCTGGCGGACGATCCATATTCAAGAAGCGTACTGGTCTGGCAGCCCTGGTCCTTCCATGCATTACGCTTTGCCGCTGCCGGAGTCGTTTCTGTAATCTCTGTAAGCGTGCGTCTTAATTTCAACATTAGATTATAGTGCAATATAATAAATAGGTAACATGTCAACGAACCAAAAATGGCATGAAAATATGCTAGGCGTTTAATTTGAACTAACGGAAAATGACACTACGAACTTTTTAAGAACAGACTAGAAGCTATATGCATTTGTAGAATAGCGTTTATTTGAATGTAATTCCTTTTCATTGAATAAATACACGACTCGTTAAGGAAGGAAGTAAAATGGATTAGCGCCTTGGTCATTTTACTTGCGGATATCAAGAGCAGCATAATTTCATGCAAGGCAAATTAACATTTTTCTACGGCTAAAAATCAAAAAGAGAATGTAGTGTAATCAAAGAAATACACAGGATGAATGCTTAACAAACTATAATACGAGCAAAGTACTGTAGGATATTCAAACGTTCTCCTTAAGACGTAAAGATTCTTTACCACAATATGCTGTTGACACCAAAACTTGGTTGGACAAGTTATCGTCAATATGCTCCACCTGATCATGGGTGTCGCCCAGCATTGCTGTTGAGCAAGAGGGCATATTTTGGTCTAGCATCAAGTTCGGGCTATTTGCAGATTGATTTCTAGAAAGGAATTTCATGAGCATGTACCATCACAATCTAAGACATTTCGCTAACATTGGTGGTTCCAGGTGGCAGTTACGGTGGCAATGGTGATGTTGATGATAGCTTTTTCGACAATGTTGTCTGTGCAGACGTCTTGAATGTCTCATTTCAGCTTCCATTCCTACCTTGATTACCTCTTCATAGTCTGGGGGTGCTTCGTAATCTGGAGGCTCATCGATTGGTATTTCTTCTTGTCGATCTGCAATTGAAGAAGGCATATTATTTTTCCAGAGAATCTAGAAGCAGTGTTCCAGGAATAGACAAGAAGACATATGTATCGAAATGTCTGTTCTCTCTGATTTTTACCTTATCAATAACAAGTTGTTATGATAAATTGATGCTCAAAAGTAGCTTATGATTCTTCATACTTAACGCATGGAACTCACCTAACAGTTCACTAATAGTTTGCAAATGATTTTGAAGATCATGTGGTCTACGCGCTCTTATTCCCACCCGATACAGGATTACCATCCAGCCAGATATGACTAGCAAAATCCCGAGAGTACTCATAATGAAGATTCCAGTTGCGGTTTTTAAATCCGGGTACTGCTCCATTTTTGGAAAGTAATAGTTTGGCTTGTGCGAATACCATCTACGATCGTTTGGCGAATGAGCCCAATCTTCTTCACACTTCTCTGGCTCATCACTTTTGTCGCCACAATGATCGAAGCCATCACAATGCAATCGGATTGATATGCAGTGGTTGTTCTCGCATAGAAACTCCGATCCGATGTAGCAATCTACATTGAAAGGTAGGCATGTGTTGTAGAATATATTATGAGGCATATGACTGAATTTGATTACACTCACTTATGTAGTTGAAGACACTATAGACGATGGCCAGACGCGATGGAAGTCCAAAAACACCTTTGAGCCGAACGTAAAATCCTGCCGCTATAGGAACAATGTGGTTTCTTTTGCTCAACCGGTGTCCGGGCCATCTAACTGACTCCAGTTCCGGACCAATAGACGAGATTCCTTGTTTGACCTTCAATTCAGACTTGGAAGCCATTCCGTAGAAGGCGTCTACACGAAGTGATATATGCGTTTTCATCATCATATAATTATTATTCGGTTTTATTATCCAAATGCAATCGTAGTATCGTATGCTGCTTGCATTTTCAATCATATTCATCATCGTTATTGCTCCACCGAAACTCGTTACCATTCCACCGCACGCTGCAAATAATAATAACAGCATCAATATTGAATTTTACTCGCAAACACTTGAATTAAGGAGACATCCATATATTACGGCAACATTCCATAGTACGAAGAGTACTGCCATAATATATCTTTCCATGATATCTATATATAAGAGGTGAACAGTATCCTAATAATCCACATACCTGTGTAAGGTACCAATTCTTTTTCGTTTAGCTGTTTCTCCGAAATGAAACTGGCTTCTGCACGGTAGCCAATGCCTGTTGCACCATTGCCACGAAACTGCACCAATAGGGATTTACCACTGCTAACAATGATTGGCGGCCGAAAATGCTCACCAGTATAGGTGTCGAGCATTTGGCCGTTTGAGTCGAAAATCTACAATGGAGTACAATAAATATATATTAATTGATTGATTCACCCTTACACAAAAATAATAAAATAATGCAATCAGTAGAATGCTCTTTGATGCGGTTAATATGATGATGCAAAAGGGATACTTTCCTTTGATAAAGTAATTTTTGATAAATTTAAATACACACTATTCTTCTAGACCAAAGAATGGACTCAGGCTCGAAATGTTTATTTATTTGTTTTATGATAAGTAGTCAGCCAATCTTACTCGTACATGGAGGCGCTGATATTCCAAAAATTCAATCTAACGTGGCAATGGTGTTAGAATGAAATGTTGGAATTTTATTTTCCAATATTTAACCGCAGCACTACAGTATGATGAAATAATTTCGACATTATAATTTTATGGGTTGAATCACTTTCGTTCTTAACAGCAAATTGCGAAAACAAATACAGCCTTACTTATGTAGACCGGTTACAAATCAGGATGAATATTGCGGTCCTCAACTGCCATTCAAACAGTTTTTGAAGTTTGCAACAAGTTTAAAGGTCTTTACAGTATCACGCGATTCTTTAACAACATTCTCCCTCGGGATTGGAGCTTTTAGCGGATAAGCGTTTAGAATATACCGGGCTCAATCTGAAATACTGCTAGCAATACTATTCTGTTGGTGATATCAAATCAAAATGAATAAGCGCTCGCTTCGACTTGACTAATACTACATATTTACCTCCATGGTTGATGTCAAGCCAATTTGAAAATCAGTAAAATCCAAACGAACACGACAATTTTCCGAATCACATGAGAATATATACTCAATTCCATAGTCCCTTGGATAGGATAGTGGGAAATAGGGTGTTGATATGATATTCGGCGATAGTAGAGTCGTGTTGTTGACTATTGACTGTTGCGGCGAACCACTAATGATTTTCACGTTTCCTGTAATTTTCAGGGAAATTATTTTGAATTCATTTTGATTTGAACATACTTTAGAATATACGGTTAAGGCGTTACACCACAGTAGAAATTTCAAGAAATCAATTTTATTTTTATTGGCTTAAAAAATCATTTGAACCCTCTAGAATAAGAGACAAACGGTTTTATATCTGCCAGAAATTTCTCGACCCCTCCCGACTGCTACGAAACGACTACCTGCGGTAAATACGACACCTGCTCGTCGTGTACAGCATTGTGTCTTACCATTCGATTTCCAACTTCTTTAATACACTAATAGATGTTGCTAGAAAAATTTGCAAGGATGTTGAACACAAAGTACGTTAGTACAGCATCCTTTGATGTTGAGAGAAGACGTAAAGTAAAGTCAAAACTTATAACGCGTTTTTCTCGAAACACGTTTTTTTTAAATTGGCACGCAACATAAATCAAACAATTTTCTATTTTTTCACTCCAAATTAATATCACATCGTAAGAACAACATTCCACATTTTCGATAAGTTAATATTTCAATATTTTAGGTACAAATAAATGCCGGTTTTTTGGTAGTAAAATGAATTTTTTGTTTTCAAATGCTCGCCAATTTAACAAAAATGAATACTTTCAAAATCCTCTACGTATTTCTATAGCTATACTAAGGTAGTTTAAGAAAAAAAATATTTTGTTCCACATTAATTGTTGGCGCACTTCTACTGCGTGCCGCAGAGCCCCCCCCCCCCCCAAAACCCATTCCGCAGAAATGGCTGTTGGGCAGCCATTTTTTTTAACACTTCAAAACATGCTTAATAACTTCTGTGAAAGGTCGTTTTCTCGTTGAAATTGATTGAAATCAAAACGCTTCAGTTCGAACTGAAGAAGAGAGCAAGCTGCTCTTGAAACAACGATGCTTAATAACAGCCTTAAAAAGAATTACCATTTTACTTTTCCTTCCACTTAAGGTAATTTTCGCTCTCTTCTGTGATGTAACCCCTTAAGGTTATATGATACATTATATAGTGTTTTTTCAAATAGACTAACAGATTCTTTGGGAATTAAATGTTTAAAAGTGATATGTTCATTACGCAATCTTGCGTGCTTTTATTGCTACCAAACGCGAAAGCAACTCAGGGCTCAGTAAATTGGCACAGCTCTGTAAGATAGTTTTGGGAGATATCGAAAATAATATGGACTTAGAATGCAGTGGAGGTTTATTTTTATATAAATAACTTCACTATGGAAGTGTTTGAAGGAAACATATTCTGACAAAAGCATATCTTTTGCTAGTAATTTTTACTAATTCCACTCATATGTATATAGCGTTGATGTGAAAATAACATCATTGCTTACTACAAAAGTATGTTGACTACTAATTATTTTCCCAAGGCATATATTAACATAAAATCAAATATTTTACTTTGGCATTTCGCATTCATCACTTACTTTCCGAAAAATACTGCAACGAGAAAATATGCTCCATTTGTGTGTTGTAAAAAAACTTCATCATAAGCGATCTTGTCTGGCTACGAAATACCTTCCCGTCACCACAAAAATAATGTCCTGATACATCGGTCTCATACGGTGGCTCCGAAAATTGGATATGATCGCAAGGACATCTTGACGTTGGACTCCCAATATCCTTGTTTGGGTTCTCACACTTTTTGCTGAAATTTGTGTACGTGAATGTTATACGGATGACACAATCCGAGCACGTAACCAACTCCAAGTTACATTGATACCAAAGGATTGTTTGATTCTTGATGTTGTTGTAGAGATAGTTCTATAAATTACCGTTGGTCAGCTGTATTCATCAACATTATGGAAGTGTATGTCCTGATTGCATGGAGCGAGCTATTCGATTTGGTTAAGGGCAGCGTAAATGTTGCAAAACGATATGCATCGTATTATATAAATATTCGATAAGTATGTCTAGTTTGTCATAAGCCAAACGATTAATTTTATATAAGAATTGATATACGGCATTATACCATTGAATTGATTTATCAAAGCGAGCGTTCCTGAAAATATTAGCTGTATAACTCACTAATGCATCGTCGTAACAATATTGTAATCCCAAGTTTGTTAGAAAAGGGAAAGTATCTACACGCTTTAGACAGAATCTCAGGAATAATTAGTCAATTTAAACGATCATCGGGTTGTCACTAAAGCCTCTTTTCACTGCTATTGTTAATGCTTTCAATTGAAATAGTTTCCATTGATTATTTGTTTTGCAGCTATAACTCAATGCAGCCATTATATATAGAAATGTGTGTTTTACTGGAAGCTATAATCTACACAAGGGACAGTTCGTGGCATGATTTGTTATTCAACTTTTTAAAACGAGTCATAATACATGAGTGGTGTTTCTTGGTTTGTTAATTTTATTATGGATACGTTAGTAGTGAAGTTCTCTTCAAAGGAAGACAATTAATAAGTTATTATTGGACAGAGAATCACAAAAACTAGACAAACAAATGTATAAATGTATGTTTCTTGAAACGGGAACTTTAAAAATATATTGCTATTATCGGGACACATAAATCATTGATAAAACTGCCGTTTTAACATTTGCCCCGTACATTCCTATAGTTTTTTTGAAATCTAAAACATAGTCGTAGACTCAACATATTCTTTTTTTATAATTTGAAACCGATTACCACCATGTCACGTTGATTGAGTCCATTCGTTCAAATGAATACCAAATCAAATAGCTCCTTTTCCGAATCACGACGAGCAATCGCTCATCAAATAATTTTGATAGTGCAAATGCATACAACAAGCATTTATTGTTGATTTGAATAAAAAAAATTGAAATATTACTCGAGCATATGAATTTGATAGATTTCTCGCATGTAAATCGCCGCGGTCACCGAGTTCAAGGAAATGTCGACGACCGTTCCAGTGGCCACAAATATCCGAATCACGATTCCCACTCGTATATCCGTGCGAGTAATTCACTCGAGATAACAGTATAAGTATAGTTGTAAGAAGTAGTCCCGTTATAATTTCCATTTATTTGTTTGAAACGTTCCAATGTTTAACTCTAAAAGGTTGAAACTACACTAGAATAAGTATTAAAAGCCAAGACTAACGGCAACTACGCGCGGTCTCTAGAGGAGAATTTCAACTAACAACCTAGAGCAAAGCCAACTACGGTGGCTAGGTGAAATGCTCTAAGAAATTAAATAGACATGTTAAGCAGCAAATAGAAAAATGGAATCCTTACAAATTCACCATTCTAACCTTTACTGCTCCATAGAAGCAGAAAAACAAGCGAAAAGAGAATTGCAAACATAACAATCGCACTTTCAGGTTGTGTGACAACGACAACCGTAGTATGGCTTCCAGGCCCTTAAAACTGTATGTTAACGTTTAACGAAATATCGACAAAAATTGAACGGTTTGTTTAGAAATTGCATTGAAATATAGTTGCAGAGTTTATTGCAAAACGGTTGAGTTCAATGTCATGCAATCCCCTTGGGGGAATCATTCGATTTCTACACAAAATGCGCTTTATTTTTGCGTGCATTTATGCAACAAATGTGATTGTCGGCATTCACGCAACATTTCGCGTAATGCCGATATATTGATTTATATAAGACAGACTACCTCGATTATTATAGAAGCAAACAAACATGTTTTGAAGTAGTGTTTTCTTTGCTCGTGCGAGCAATAACTAATGAACTATTGAAAAGAAATGCGACAATACAATCTGGAGACCAGTGAACTGTACAACTGTGCACAGAGCCTTTGTTTGTTTCATAACATCGTACAGCTTGTTAGATGGCGATGATGTCAAGGTAGAGAACATTTTATCACACCCAACTCTGTTACTATATAAGTAATTTTTGCATCTGAACAATATCGCGATGAACAGAGCAAAATTTAAGAAACTAAAATGTTCAATCTTTATAAAAGAATCACTTTTTATTTGAACTAGTTTTTGTTCTATCTTCTGTTATAATTATCATCTTTAAAATACAAGTCAAACATTTTAGAAAGCACTTTGCTAGAGTATGTTTTACAATAATCATATCAATTTCGATGATTTTGCAGTGTTTAATAAGCTCTTAATAAAAGGAAGGAAGGGAGGAAATGATTTAAAGTATAAACAACATTTTTCTAAAAATAAATTATATGAACACTTTAAGTATTTCCAAGCCATGTACAAAAATACGTTCGCTACAATCACTTAGGGAAGATAGATATGGATTGCACGTTGAATATGCTGTTGATCACTTTATATCCTACTTCTCGAAGTTCCTGTCGATTTAACATCGAATAGCTTTCTGACGAAATAAACCTGAAAGTCGAGGGAACCAAGAGTTGTTTTTATTGTACTTATGCGCGATGCATACAAACAGTTACTCACCTGAACTGAACATGTGATAAATATCACTACGATTTGTGCTAGCGAAAACTTTTGCACGTACGAATTGTTATCGATGAGCAACGCATAGTCTCTGGCTTCACGCGATTTACTGAATGATTGGTACGCCATCATATCGTTGATGTTTCTTTGAACACTGCCAATAGCAACCTGAAATTTATAACATTATTGAAATCGTAGCCCAAAAAGCAGCATTTAACAAAAGCATACAGTGAAATTCTCCATGTTCAGATTGAGCGCCTCAATTTCCTTGGCATATTGATCCCATGCGTCATACTTCACGACCGTAATGTATATGTTTATCAGTTTTCCGGCAAACCTAGAGAACTGATTGTCGATGCAGATCGAATAGTAGCCACCGGCTGAAGTTTGGTCTGTATAGTCCCCTGAGGGGAGCCATTGGTAAGGGCGAACTATTTGTCCATTCGGATGCCGCACCGCAAATCCTGCCATTCCGTCGCCACCACGCACTACCTGCAAAGGCCGTTTGCTATGAAAATCAGTCACCCAGATACAATACTTTAAATGCTAGTCAATTTTCAAAAAACGTAGCCAAAATGATCATAAATCAGTATTAAGAAATGAGATTCTTGTGCAGTTTAACCAATCGCTTATATTGAGAGAACAGCCGAAACTTTGATTTGATTTTTCCTGCTAATAATTGTACGGACAATCAAGTCCTGTTTGCTTTACAACTTTCAGATTTGTGTTGTTACGGCCTGTCTTTGCTGATAAGATTTGATCCAGTTCGAAGTCGGTTCCTAGACGAAAGTTCCGAGCTGACAATTCTGGTCGCATAAATGTGAAAATTTACTCATCACAGTGTCTTACGCCAACACTGATTATGTGCTTTTTTTTTTGATACTGAATCGTCGAAAAGATTGCAGCCTAGCTCACTGAAATAAGGCTGAGATTAACAAGGAAGTTTGGGCACCAACGGAAAAGCGGAATTCGATTAACCGAGCTGCAGAGTGGGAGGATCCGTTGACCACATTGAGATAAGGTTTAGTCTTTAAGGCCCCTTAATTGTAGATTCGAGCAGCCCATTGCTTATCTGTCTATATCATTTACTGAATTTCACTCCGAGTCCTTCGTAATATAATCTGTCCTTGAAACCTCTTCTTGTAAGCCACCCACGAACACTATCAGCCAATCCTCGCAGCACACGAAAGCGCAACAAGTGGTTGCTTCAGCCAGAAGCGAGATCGCAGTTCTCCAGCAATTTATTGATTAGTGCTGCCACGGGCTGGAGGTCCAGGAGCGTTGTGAACACATTGCGAATGCGTTCGGTTGTTTGTGTACCCTAAAGCATAATATTTACACTGTAGGAAGCGTAGAACGTTGCGCCGGGCTGCACATATTGATAGTAACAATCCTCCTTGCCAGCTTGAATGTGCACTTTGTAGTCCATTGCGACTGCAGGCAGATTTTCGTACCAGGGCCGGTGTGCTTCCTGCGCCTCTGTTTTCATATAAAACACCGATACAACAAGAAAGTTCGCCGCGAGAAGAAACTGCCACGTTAAAGTTGCCATTTTCCGTACACTTTCCCTCCGAACAAAACGAGAATGTTGCACGGACAGCTGGAGCAGCAAATCTGACAGTTCGGGCAGCCCGCAACCAAGTCCCAATTGTCTGCAACACAAGTCGAACAGCACGCAGCAAATGGGATATTTTTGTCGCTCAAACGGTTTAATTCGTTAATAGCATAGCATAAAAAAATATTATTTATGCTATGATCTTCAGTGCATCTGTCAAGTGTCATTGTTCCCCATGTTTAACGCAAACAACGTGCCATTAACAAAATCGCTTGCAAAGTAACTTTGGCGCATCGATATTTCCTCTGCACAGTTTTTTTACGAACCGAACCAGTACTTTTTAGATTCAATTAATACCTGATCTTCATCTGAGTGAATAATGTAACATGTAAAAAATAGTAAACGACGTTGCAAGCAACTTCGTTCACATTGAGCGCTGAGCCGCTATATTGAATGAGCAACGCTTTCAGAAACATATGTCAGCGTGACGTTTGACGTTGTCACTTTTGCGCTTAACTCAACTTGTTTTCGACGCGGACAACGCGAGCTGGCTTAAAACTGCTCAAAATACGAAGCCGCATTTATCAAAGTACTTGCAAATGATGAATAATCACCCAACCTTCCACACGCCATCGTTCGGCGACGAAGAGTTCCACATCCCCCATATCCAAAACAATCCGCTGATGGTTCGCGGCGCCGTGAACGTCAGCGGAAATATGAATACAAACAGCGGGGCTCAGGCGGTGTACCAAATGACGACATCGAATATCAACAGCAGCGCCGCAGACACAATTAATTTAGGTGGCCAGTGGTCGATGTCTAATCAAACGAACAGCATGAGGTCCGCGACAGACGTGGTCGCATTGGCCGGCAACGATTTTCTCGTTCTGCGGCCGCCATCGCAGCAGACGCATCCTGCAGTTTCCAGCGGCGACACCATGAGTTCGGCGTCCGCGCACGCGGCTGGGGCGATCGACCATGTCATATCAAGCGACGAAAGTGACGACAATGGGGTGAGTAAATCGGACAGTCGCTCGCCCGGTGCCGCGGCAGCCATAATAGATCTGAAAAGCAAATTAAAGAACGACCCCGACGCGCCCCGCAAGCCAGTGTCGGCGTACGCGCTGTTCTTCGGAGACACGCAGGCAGCCATAAAAGGACAAAATCCGAGTGCGTCGTTCACAGAAATCTCCAAGATAGTCGCGTCCATGTGGGACGTGCTGGCTCCCGAACACAAAGAGGTCTACAAGAAGAAAGCGGAGGACGCGAAAAAAGACTATCGACGCCTAATTGCAGAATACCGAGCTAGCCTGCTGGCCAGGAGTGAAGAAGGATTGAGTCACAGATCGGTGGGCGACACTGCACCAGCGGTCGCATCACAGCAATCAGCCCCACATCACATGCAGCCGGCCAGTGGACATGTCGCGGTGTTGAACAGGATGCCGGCAACCTCGGGGGTCATATGCATCACGAATGCGGACCAACAGGGCGGAATGTTGATAACAGGCGTCCCGAATCCAGGGAACGCTGGAACGCCAAACAATAATAACAACAACAACCAACTCACTGACGATGATTTTAAGAATCCTGCAAGCGACACTGCCACCAACCAGACTTGTATTCGGAACGGATGCACGAACGAAGCCGTCGTGAGTCTTGACTGGGAGGACGAATATTGCAGCAACGAGTGTGTCGTTACACATTGCGCTGAAATATTCTCCAGATGGGTGACGGACTCTTCGGCAGTCGATTCATACGCGACGTCCTGAAGGTGAAGCCGTGGCGGAATCATAAGTATAATATAATATGCCGAAGAAAGTTCTATAGTATAGAATTGATCTAGCGTTCGTGTTTCAAACTAATCAAAATTAGTCTTAATAAAATTTGACACACACACATGAATTGTATTCTTCCGCTACAACTACAAGGCTTGGTAAAGATTTACAATTTTCTTGGCAAACAAGTACAAATTTGTCTGCAGAAATCGGTATGTCTTAATATTGTGGTCGAGATGTATAATATAATGAGCTATCCCCTGTATATTCTTGGGGTGGGTTTCGCATAAAAACTTGGCGTAAACTCATCGACATCAGAAGGAGCGAAAAGGGTATGAGGCTATTTAACTAGAAAGGAGAGATGTAGTATTCAAAATTGGTTTGGTTCCCACGGGTTTGCCTCAGCGATAGCCTATATTCTGATATTATCGTATGTCAAGGCTTTCTTAGGATGTTTATTTTTATACCCAGATTCCGGGTATGGTAAAGGAAAGGTTTGATTCCCGATTCTCCATACAGTGTAGTATTTCTCGTCTGGCTTTCTGTATTTGGAGAGGCATTTTCTCAGAATCTTCCTTTCAAAGATTTGTACTTCTTTGGCTACACAAGGTGAGGTAGTGAACCAGGCGGGAAAGGCATACGAGAGTATGGGTCTGATGTGGCACTCATACATAAGCGTTTTGACTGAGATAGAGACAGACTTGGAACTCAGCATGCAACGCAATAAGAAGGCAGCATGTTGTGACCTGGTTAGAAGGGTCCTGGCGTGTGGAATGACCTTCAACCTTTTGTGTAGATTTACCCCAAGGAATCGAATGCTATTTTTGGGGTAAACGTGACTCCCCCGATTTGGGCAGTTATGAGCTTGCTTTCAGGAATAGTTTTTGGGCTAGCTTTTTTTCAGACGCATTGCGGAAACATATGAGCTTGCATTTTTCAGCATTAACTTTAAGACCTCACTGCGAGAAACTTTTCTGCTTCGTGAAGGTGTTTTTGTAGTATATCTCGCGCTTTCATTGGGGAGCTCGCGGATGCATAAATTAATGTATCATCTGCGTACAGTGATGCATGTGAGATTGGAGTTAGCTTTCCACTATTGTCTCATTTTGATTGGAAAATCATGAATGAATAAATAGGGGTCGAGAATCGAACCCTGAAAGGGTTTTTATTCTGTTGGATTTTTCTCCAGCGATTTCGATGAAGGCCTCCCTGTCGCATAAGACATCATCTAGGATCCGGCTTATTTGGGGGGAACAACTCGTTTGCAGAAGTTTGTATGTGAGACCCTCGCTCCAACGGAATCAAACGCCTTTTTGAGGTCAAGTGTACACGCCACAGTGTATTGTTTGCGTCTGAGGTTTTTGTTAACATAAGTGGTCTTGCAGATTAAGAATCGCGTGTACAGTAGAGTGTTGTGGTTGGAAGCCAAGCTAGGAGTTAGGTATGTGAGGAAAAGAGAAGGAAGTGAAACTCCAATATTTTCCCCAAGTTGGGTAATAACGAAATAGGTCTGAGGTCTTCGATTCGCCCATTGAATTTTCTTTTCAGTGTAAGGATTATCTTCGCAATCTTCCAAGATTGGGGAAAGTATCCATTCTTAATGACGTTATTGCAAAGAATTGATAGCGGTTTCGCAATAGTTTTAGCGCATCGTCTAGTT